>CM056201.1:22335470-23744970 GCA_029692085.1 Gymnothorax javanicus | reverse complement strand
GAAGCTTCTCTATTATTGTGGCCTATTAGTCACCAGAGGCCCTTCATTATTCACTGGCTTTACGTCTCAAGGAAATGATGAAATGGAAAATCACCTGTGGAGTAATGATGTGTGAGTCACCATTTCATAAACCATATAATTACCACCGCTCTGTGAGTACCAGTCTGAACATTTCAAAACATCTTTTTTATTTTGAGCGTGTTGTTTATTAAAATTTCTACACCAAATGGAGGGCCTTATATCAGCCCAGAGCCAAATCACAGCAATCAATGGAGTGCTATTATTATACAAGTATCAGGTATTAGTGGTATTAGTAGTAGAGGTTTTTTTAACCCTTAAGCAACTAAGTGTGTGTTGTGCAAAAATACATATTTTTAATGACTATTTTGTGTTCATTATCCGCACTGCTTCATGTCAGTATGGCAGATATAATTAAATGATCTAATGTAACTCATGAAGAGATTTTATTGACTTTTTTTTGCATAGCAAAAATATTGGAAACTTATTTTGGGTAATTTATGACCCCAGAAAATACATATGTTTTTCGACCTGATGATATTATGGTAATGGTCAGCTTTTATTCACTAAATTTGCTGTAAATTTTGCCTATGAAATCCAGAATAATATGATTTACAGCTATTTTTACCCCTGCCAAAGATGTTATGTTTTCAGTTATTTATGTGTGTCTGTCTGTGTGTCACCAACTTTACCCCAAAGACTTATGATGTGATTTGCGTCAAAATTTACACAGGGGTAGATACTGGTCTAAGGATCAAATTAATTAAATTTGATCTCAATTGGGCAAAGTACTAAGCAGTTAAAAATAAAAAAAAATTAAAAAATTGACTTATGGGCCCAATGAACAGGATTAACAGATTAAGTGAGTTATTTTTGCCAGTTGATGGATGGTATGAGCCCCCTCTGGGTGCGCCTTTCTTATCTCTACCAGGAAATAATAATAATTTGCTTTGGATGAGATATGCAGGCTCTGATTGCTCTTTTGTCAACCTGAAAAACATTCCTATACATCTTTCAATGATCCTTGCCACACCAATAGTACAATTCCTCTAAAAACCAATGAGAAGTTGTTAGAGGAATAGCTTGACAAACACATGGAGGGAAAGATTTTTCTGATTTAATATATTGGGACAGCACATGAAAGTATACTCCTGGGGTCATAAATGACCCCACTCGGTCGATTAGGGTTAATACAAGCAACAAGTAAAGGTGGTCATAGTAGTGGTATTAGAAAAAGTAAGAAATTAAAATAGTACTGGTAGTAGTCACCTATTATTGAAATTCATGTTTAACTGCATAATTTTTTGTGGTTATATAAATCTGAAGATTGCTTCTACATTTTGTGTGTGCAGATGGCTTCATTAAGTCAGCCTACTAATTAATTCAAAATAGCAAACAGTTTTACAGCTTCAATTATTGAGCTGTTTTTGACAGACCAGGCATCACTTTTCAGAGTGTTTGAGTGGAGCCTCATGATATTTTCATAAGACAGAGTTGTTGCTTATCCACTCAAAGCTGCTTGAAGGCTGTGATTGACATACAATATTGTGTACAAATTATGGTTTTTCATTATTTTAATGTCGTAGCGTGAATCATATTTTTTTATGCACATTTAAAAGGTCTGTGTCGAAAAACAACTCAAAGTCACCCCCAGAGGAAGCGCTCTCTGACGTAAAACACAGTGCTCCAGAGCTGACTGAAACGCCTCAATCGCCTCTGGCCGTTTTTTTCATCAATTGGTGATGTCACCATTTGAATTTTCGCACCAAGCAGATAGTTTGGCACGCCCTTGACTCAAGTGGGTTTCGCCCACAAGGCTCAACCAGTGTTTGTTTCTAAAGTGGAAATCCATTTATGGTGAGGGGTGTGGCAAGGGGGGCGCGAGCGGGGGACCAATCACAAGTGAGTGATCAAGTTGACCAGTTACAGCACACTGGGGTTTTCGGGAGGGCGGGGGCAGGACTTTCAATGGAGCGTTTCACAGACAGGTACTGCAGAATTGGCAAGCATGAGAAAACTCGAGTGTTTTTTTTTACAATGATGCATTTAAACCTTTTTTCGTACAGTCCAAGAATACAAGAACGATGAGTGAAAAGTCACATAATAGGGGTACTTTAAATGTCAACCACTTCATATTGGAGTTGAAATCAAACAAATACTTTCAGCTTTATTAACAGTTAGTGGGCAGGAGGCATACTGCTTTCCAGTTGTCTGTTCGTGCGTGTGACCGTCACACCATCCCTCACAAATATCTTGTCCGCACTGTATCTACTGAAGGAGTAGAGAGAAATTCACTGAGTCAGACATGATAATTCCCCGCTGAACTGATGAGGTTTTGGAGATGATTGGGTTCAAGGTCTAGATCACATAAGGTCACTGGTAGGTGGGGGCTGAAGATCAACTTATAAAGCAGATGTAGCTGTGACAAGCGGAGGCACAGCAGTCAATGCTTTGCATTGAATTGTTTTTCTTTTGAGGGTATTTACATCCAAATTAGAGGAATGGTGTAAGACATGCGGCGCTCCTTTCTACATGGTAAAACCTTTTTAGGGGATAAAAAGTAATTGGAAAATTGGCTGCAAAACTGATCAATAGCCTGGAGTGTTTTAGTTCCACATTATGTCATTTAAACATAAGCTAATATTAGGAGGAGTTGATTTCAAGAATAGCATTTCCATTTGGAATTTGTTGCTGTTAAGCTATCATTTGTTGCCACTGAGTTATTACTGCCAGAGAAGCAAACCATTACACTGAACAATCGAACCCATCAGGAGAAAAAGCATTAGCTTTGGCCTAATCAACAATTTGGTACATTTCTAAAACACACCAGTGAGCTCAGGAACAGTAGAAGGCCTGGCAGACAGTGGATAAAAACCGTGGCAGATGAAATAATTATGTTTCCCTGGAGAAGGAAGACCCTCCAGGAGGTAAGCATATTCATGCTAGAGTCAACACTCAAGTGACAATTTCACCAGAGTAAATACAGAGGGTTTGCTACAAGGTTTGCTACATTTGAGTTGGTAGGCACAAGGGAAATGGAAATTTTTTGATCTAATTTGAATGCAGATACTACTTTTTCAGTTTACAGAGATAATCCTGATAAGGGTTTCACTGACTTATTAGGATGCGAAGAGAGGTGCCTCTGTAAGGTGCCATCTTTTCATAGATGAATACTCAATTCATATACAACCCCCGCTCAGAAAAAGTTGGGACGGTATGGAAAACGCACATAAAAACAGAAAGCAGTGATTTCTAAAATTACTTTCACTTGTATTTCATTGTAGACAGTGATAAGATATTAATGTTTTGTCCCGTCAATTTCATTTTATTTGTAAAAATATAAATTTATTTCCTCCATTCTGGCCAGCTACATTGTCCGAAAATGTTGGAACAGGAGTAATTTAAGACTAGTAATGAGGCAAACAATTTGAGTATTGATCTGATTTGAGACATCTGATGTCAGCTAGTGACTGTAATCATGACTTAGCACAAAAGCAGCATCCAGGAAAGGCCTAGTTCTTCTGGAACAAAGATGGGCCATGGATCGCCAAATTATCCACGAAGTATGAGAAAATATTTGAAGGTTTACAAGCAAAGGTCAAGATGAATATGAAGAGATTTGGATATTCCACCATTTATAGTGCATAACATAGCTAAAAGTTTCAAGGAATCTCAAGAATTTCTGCTCATAAATGGCAAGCATGCAAGCCTAAGATCAACACCTGAGATTTCTGATCCCTCAGATGGCACTGCATCAAGAACCATCATTTATCTATATGAGATGTCACCAAATGGGCTCAGTATTACTTTGGCAAACCTATTTCAAGTACCTTAATTCATACTTACATCCAGAATTGGCAGTTAATACTTCACTGTGTGAAAAGGATGCCTTATATTAACAGTGCTGTCAACCTCTGTGGGCTTGAAGACATCTGTGAAGGACCATTGCAGTGCATTGTGGTCAAAAAAATCTATATTTCACGCCTTATTTTGCTGTGCTGCAGATGAAGGAAGTGTTGCCAGCTACAGGTCCAACAGCTGTGCTCTGCCATGAAATGTGGTTGTGTCAGTGCCCTTGGCAAGGTGATCTTGTATTTCTAGGAAGGCACCATTAATGCTGAAAAGTACTCAGTGATTTTGGAGCAACATATCCTGCTTTCAAAATGACATTTTTTTCAGGGACACTCGTAATTATTTTAGCAATACGATACAAAATCACCTTCTGCCAGCATTACAAAGGCAGGACTGCACGTGGATGCCGGACTGGCCTGACAGCAGTCCTGACACTCCGGATTGAACAAAGCCACAAGCCATAAATATGTGAACATTAACCTATGTTGGATTGGAGTATGTCAGATTTATGATTCCAAATTTCTTTTGCTTTTCCTATTTACCAAAAATTGGTTGGGATATTCCTGCCAGGTCTGAAAGTTGATTAGAACGTGTCCCAACCACCCCTACCCCAATTTACACTTATGCCACAAGGAGTAGACCAGGGGTAAGCCTCAAAAACAGGAAGTTTGACAATAAAACATGCTAAATAGTATAGGAGATATAGTTTGTGAACGTGATCCTGTCAATTGATGAGACAAAGATCAACTTATACCAGGACAGTGGGAAGAAACGTACCACCTCATTTTTGAGTGGTTATGTGTGGGCATGAATTTCAACCAGTAGAACTGGTTCTCTTGCATTTTTTTAATGACATGACAGCTTACAAAAGCAGCTGAAGATGGTGTAGAGCAGGGCTGCCCAACCCTGTTCCTGGATAGCTACCATCCTGTAGGTTTCTACTCCAACCCTAATTCATCACACCTGATTCAGCTCATAAGCAGCTCGTCAAGATTATCACTGGGAAAGCAGGTGTGGTTAGCTTTGGTTGGAGTGATAACCTTCAGGATGGTAGCTCTCCAGGAACAGGGTTGGGCAGCCCTGGTGTAGAGCAAGCAACCAGCAGACTTTGCTGCTGTCCAGAACCAGGATTGGCTACCCCTGATTTACACCACTGAGGCACTGTCACAAATGTGTATTGCAGGGCCGTTGAAAAATCACTCTCCATTCATTCAAAAGAAGAGCGCGGAAAATCTTCTTCCGTGAGTGAAGAAATCTTGCTCGTTTTTGTCGTCCCAAGTTCAATTTTGCTGAACTTTGACACGCAGATCCCAGTGACTCATTCCACGATGGGTGAGAATGATGTGACAACGAAATATGATGTTTTGACACAGTTAATTTGAGCATCTCCTCAAATCACCCCACCCTCTCGTCATGAACTTGTTGAACATCAATGAGCATCAAAGTTCAGTAAACTTCAACTTGGGGTCCTGATCACAACTTTCAAAGGGTTAAAAACTGTGGTGCTGGGAACAGGGTCAGTTTTTTACCAGATAACCTCTAACTTTTAACTGGTTCGCCACTCATTGTAAATATTTTAAAAAAAAAAAAATCCAGTTCTAAATAAAACTGCCTCCCAATTGAATGAATTCAAATCTATTTGTTTTATTTAGTTCTACTGAATTGAAAGGCAGAAAAACACAAGTACTTTAATGAGCAGGAGCATCAGGTGAGAGACATATGCTAGCCTACTTTTACTCACCCACTGTTGTGTGAACTTTGATTCTGCAGCTGTACAGTAAGCGCCAGGCATGCAGCGGAAACAAAGCTAAGGTAGCAGGTTAGAAAGCATCATGCCACCCTACTGATGTTTTACTGAGTCCTGAAGCTGTTTACAAAAAGCAAATCCCAAGTCATATTCTGGGCCATTATGTTCTACATTTCAAATCCAAAATTCTGGGTAAAAACATAACAAAGGAGGTATTCAGCTCTGGTCTTAAAATGCACTATTTATTTTAAAAACCTCTTATTGCATTTAAATCTGTTAGATTACACCTCCTGTGATTCAAAAGCCAGGAACTCTGCAGTCATACAGAATGTGAGTCTTACACATAGTTTTAGCAAGATTATTCCTGATAATTTTGTACATCACGACTCCAAAGCAGAATATGGTAAATCTCAAAATACTGTACTGACGGTGGGGAAAAAAAGAAAAAAAAAACTATTTATTTTGTTTGTGGGGAAAAAAGTAATATCCTAATTACTGTGCTTGGGGGGGAAAAATAACCTGACAATGTTAATTTACCTTGGTAAGCTAATGGAAAGCATTTATTTACTTTAAGACTGGAAAGCTTCATGGTTCGCCGCAGGTTTGATGATACTGAATCACTTTCATCCGGCATGGGCTTTTTCAACATCCCCCCGGTATCTGAATGCAATTATTATTCAAGCACATCTGCAGGTTTCTCACTGATTTGAGTGCTGCTCTCAACAATGAAGTGACATCAACAATGGATTTTCTGGCCGTGTACCAGTAATGATTTGTATTACACTCTTGTGCTTCAATTGTACATTTAAACCGTATCAAGGAAGGGAACTTCACATCACTCTCGAAAATGGGTTGAACTAAGTTGCAATAAATATTTCCACCTATGTTTGAATTTACATTTTAATGTTCGCTGAATTCCAGCATATTCAGAAATACATAAATGCATTGAAAGCCTGCTGTATCATATGCAGTCTAATGTTGCCACCCATGGTAAAAACAAGCTATAAAGGCTACGAAAAAAATGTGGTTGCAATTAATTCTCTCAATCTTTAATTCAAAATAATGACAAAAATGTCACTTTTAATTGAAAGGTGTAAAATATGGACCCGTTAAAGAAAATGATTCAAGTAAAAAATGCATGCTTGCCACATCAGTACCACCCCTAGAAAATATTATGATAAAAATCTTAATTCTTTTCGTATTTATATTCTACTTGTTTAAGTTCAGCAAATAGTTTGGGAAAACTTATATTGTCACCGCGGTGAAGGTGAAGGAATAAAACAGCAATGTGTGGCCAAAACTTGTTGAGCTTCACAACCGTAGAAATGGTCACGAGACATTGGTTAAAAAGTTAACATTACCTATTTTGTTTATCAGGGCAATAATTTTAGTAGTTTAAGGTGGTCATACTATGTTCATTCTCTGTATAATATTGTCATTTTTTTGGTTCATTTGCAAACATTTGCCTATTTTATTGGTCAAAAAGCACCTTGCTAGCTGTTCAGGCTGTGCATGCAGCATCTTAGGATCACACTGTCACAACCCTCATGTGATTCGTGCTTTCTGTCTCTCCTCCCAACCAGCAGCTTGCCTGTCAATTAGAAGTATTGTCTTTCTTGATCGGTTTGCGTATTGCATGCATTCCTATTACTAGCTGTGTCTCGTCTCATAGTTACCCCACCTCAAGTGTGATATATTTATACCCCATCCTTCGAGTTTGCAACTGGCTGGTTTATCACTTGCTGTATGCACTTTAGCACCAGTCTGTATTCAATAGTAAAACCCTTTGTCATTCGAAAGTAAACCTAACCTTTCATGATGGAAATTTACAAAAGTACGCTTCCGTCTTCAATTAATGGGAACAAGCTACCAAGCTTTTCTTATGGTCTCCAGGATTGGGACCGTATTCCAGTTAATCCTCTCCCAGTCTGTTCCATTGCCCAGTTTATTAGGAAAAAGCTCCCAAGCCTTCTATGATCACCAGGACTGGGATCACATTCCTGCTAAACTTCTCCATCCTGCCATCTGACAGTTTGGCTCTGGGAAATGTGCTCTCCATTTGGCAGTCATCCCCAAAAGCCACTGGCCGGGCACAGGCTGCGTCCTTACAGCCTCGCCTGTAACATCTGAGCTGAACTGTGCTATCCTCCTATGGGCCTTGTCCCTTTGTCTACCCCATTACTATCAATAAACCCCACTATTCGATTATACTCTGCCTCTGCACTTGATTCCTGGTCTGGATCATAACATACACAGCCTTAAAAAGACTCCTTTCTTTTTAAGGCCCCCTCCTTTAGAGCCCGCTTTGTTGTGATTGACCAACTATGGTTCAGGAAGCAGTCCTCAGTACTATGGCAGGAACACAGCAAAAGATTGGGGTTGCACTGCTGTGCAATAGTGGTAAAAGTGAATGTTAACCACTGATTTTTCACTTTGTCTTCCTTTGGAAGTCTATACAAAGAGAATTTTCCTTCAGTCTGAAGAAAACAGTGTCTTCTCAATGTGGCCATACACGCCAACTGAACTCTTCCCAGCCCCTACTTTTGCTAGTTCTGTTTGAAGGCATGCCAGACTAGTCACTATGCTGACATTATGCGAATGTGTTACAGTACACTGTGGCGTAGACATGTTATGGAGGCAAAAGCTGGATTTAAAACGAGCCATTTCTGGCACACTGTAAGCCCTGATAGTGTGGTGAACTCGAATGTTTTGTGGAAACCAATTACCTCAAGAAAATTGTGTAGGCCAACTTAATTTCATTGTGTGGAAGGAACTTAAGGAAGATGAGGTAAAGTTATTTTTTATATTTTTAAAGTGCTGTGAACACAAATCATCAAGCATGCTCAATTTTTTGAGGCAATCACTTTCTGCAAAACATTTGAGTTCACCATACTTGTCAAGGTTTACAGTGCAGTTCAGAAGCTGTGTTTTCTGTCGGAAAGAGTAACTTTCTTTGGCATGGACTTTGGGCTTTGTAAATTAGTAGACATTTTACATGGACAAAAAGCTACACGACATAATAAAAGAAAAAGGCCCTACTGTTTTGCCCCGTCCCCATGTTTTGCGGGTTCCCACACAGGATAGGGTGTCCAGTTTCTCTTTGTAACCAAGGGGTAGTGGTCACCTAGCCTTACTGATGTCCCTCCAAACAGAGCATCTTAAGAAGCAGGCTACAAACGAAAGGGTAAAATAAATTTCTCTTAAAGCTTTGCAGAATAAATATGGCTGCCAGTGCTGGGACTGAAGCCCATAAATTTAAGTATATCTTCATAAATAACCACGCAAAAATTGTAAAATCCATTTGAATATCTTGGCTTAAAGTAGATGCAATGAAATATGTATTTGTTTTGACAAGCATTTGACAAAAATCGCCATTCACAATGTCAACAGAACCTTCATTTTCAATGATGATTTGCGCATGGAACAGTACAGTTTATTTACATGTCCCGCTTTCGAAGTGTGGAAATTAAAATCCAGTGGTGAATTTTATGCACTACCCCCCTCCTGGGATATCAGAGCAGGACATGACTAAGATCAAGAGTTGCTATGGTAACATATGGTAAAGTGTTGCCCTACTCTTAGAGAAAAAGTTCAACCTCTATCCCATGTGGCTCCATTCTGAAGGGCTCTTACCTTGTCGAGGGGTAGGGACAAGGCAAGGGAATTGGAACTGGGCCATAGTCACTAATTAGGTGGCCTGAATGACTTACAGGACTGAGAGAATAGCCCAAAGTACCTGCAGGAACCCCATTTGAACACAGGTTTAACATGCATTCTTTAAAAAGAATGCATTCACAAAAGATTCACACCTATAATCCCTTTCAGTGAGACTACAGTGCTGTTCACAGTTCAACGTCCTTTCATACAATATTATTATTATTGTTATTGTTGTTACAGCTGGTAGTAGTAGTAGCAGAGGTAGAAGAAGTAGTAGTGGTAGTACTAGTAGTTGGAGCAGCAGTACAGGTTAGTAGATGTACTAACAGTTGAAATTTTTCATGAGTCTATGATGGAGCAGAATTTCAATAATTTTTTGAGTGATGAGATGAATCTCCTTACCAGTGGCTAGTATTTAAGCACAAGATCTCTGGATCTCAAAATGACCTTGAGCCCCCCCGACAGTTGGACAGACTGCAGAGCTGAAAGGGCTGGCCTCTTTCCTGAAATCAAGGCCCTCCCTCTTCCCTGGGGAGGGTCCAGATGGAGGTCCCAGCCTCCTGGTTGTGACCAGGCTTGACTTGGACCGAGGAGAGTGCCCTCTTGGCCAGCTTAGCCGATCCCTGGATTGGTCAGGCAGCTCAGTTCTGGAGAAACATGGCAACGCTCAGTGTGGAAGCAGGGCCAGCTCTCAGAGGGATTCTCGCTGGCCTTAGCTTTGGTTCTCCGGCCGCATGTTTGAGTGCAGCCAAGTTTACGCAAACTGCTCGTGTCCAGAGTTTGGTATGTTTCTGGCCTGCAATGTTCAGAAGTTCGAGCCTGCAAGCATTGAGATCTGACAGGTTTTGACAGCGGATTGGATGTGGTTGGGGCAAGCTGGAGCAGTTGGCCACAGTCCCAGAAGCATGAGGTTTGGCTCAAGGATTCATTTATTATTTGAGGGGGTCAATCTGGTCCTTCTCAGAATTATTATGTGTGGTATGTGAAGTATGAAGTGATAGTATGTTTCTTTGCTGCTGAGGATGATCTGTAACAACTTTTATTATGAAGGGGTAATTTCATGGCAGTTACTGCAGTTACAGTAGTTCTCTGGAAAACCATGCCATCTCACGTGAATGATGACATAAACATAGGTGGTTGCTTCCCATGGCACTGAGAAGCATGTAATGAAGGATCCTTTATACTTGGTAGAAAAATGAGAGGTATTTGTAATCACATTGATTTAATAGGAAACTGTTCCTCAATCCAGGACTGAGAACAATTGGTTTTCCTCCTTCACTTTACCTGAGTGCCAAGTAATCAATTAGAAGCATTCATTTTTTGGACCATTACCTAGAAAAAAAAGAAAACCAGGGCCTTATACAAATTCAAGGGCCAGATTTGAGTGTCCATGTTGAAGACAAATTTACACTACAGGCCAAAAGTTTGGAAGCAAGATCAAATTTGTACAAAAAAAAGATCATAGTTTCATTGGCATACTTTGCAACAAAATAAACATGATTATTATATAAAGAGTCACTTATCAGAATACATTTTTACTCAAATTATCAGGCCCATATTACTAGGCCCATGGTCTTAGTGCCGCCGGATTGCCGTTGGCCGTTGAAAAGTGAATAATGCAAACTGTGATTTGTTTTTTATTTCTTCACTGAAGTTGTGATGCTTGCAAATCTTCTCAACCCAAAAACTAAGCCCCTCCTTTCTTTTGTTAACATTTATTCAGCAATGGTCTGGTAACATCAATGTATACAGTACCTAAAGGTAAATAGAGGAAAATGGTGCATATCAACAAAAGAAAAGTCTAATCATGCAGTAAATACATCCCAAAATCCATAGATTTCATGCTGGTTTTTAAGGAAGGCATTGTGAACAGATCCTTGAAGTTACTTCCAAATTTTTGACCTGTATTGGCCTTGCTTCCAAACTTCTGGCCTGTAGCGTACATGGTCAATTAGCGGTGAAATTATATACCTTGGAGATTAACTTCACACAAATAGGCTTCTAAGGGTGCTTTCATACTAGAGACTCAGGCACAGATCTGAGTAAACTTGACTCCAAAGTCCAGTTCATTTGCTAAGTATTAGCACAAACGTACCGTGCTCGGGCACGGTACGTGAGTCCACTTGGAAGAGGGGGTCTTGGGCATGGTTCATCTGTACTTGAACCAAATGTGAAAGCAACCATAGTTGAGCACAGAAGTGGACTGTTACCTGACGTCTTTTTGACTCTTTTGTTCTGATAAACATAGCGGCGGAAGGATCTCTCTGATCAAATGAAGAAATTAAATGCTGGCTCGAAATTTGGGCAGATGAAAACATACAATCACAGCTGAATACTACACACAGAAATGCGGAGGCTTATGGAATAATTCACAAATATCTACATTCGCGTGGTTGTCACAGAATAATACAACAGTGCCATCAAAAACTATAGAAAATGCGGCTGCAGTATCTCAGAGTCCGGAACGCGGCGCAAAAATCTGGCAGCTCAAGTGATAGATGAAAAGGATAAATTCTTCTTTGTGTGTAATTCTCTATTAAAAATCCACCTAGGTGCATAATGCCACCAACTATATCGGAATTTTGATATGCAAACGTACTCGGGTACAAAACGACATTAGTAGAGTGAAAGCCGACCAGCCGGGGGAGGGGTGAGGGGGTAGAATTGTACTGTGGCATGATACAAAACAATCATACCTAGTGTGAAAACGACCTAAAACTGTGACTTCATCTCTGATCCCATTTGCATAATGGATCAACTTGCCAAATGCATTGTGCTAATCAAGGTAACAAGATGTTGACTCTACAAAAGCACTTGCACCAAGGTGAGGAAGTCACTGTGCTTGATGGTCGGACACTTTCATCTCTAACATCTCTCATTCACTGTTCAGTCCTGTATAGACCCCCCCAAAACACTATCCACGTGGGTCCTCAAGCCTCAAAATCTCGCTTTTGTGCTTTTTCAGACTTTCTATATATGGTGTGAGAGGAGAGACGCAGGGAGCAGTGTTTGCTGTAAAGATGAGAGAGCGCAGTAACAGAAGACAAGCCGGACACAAACAGCATGAATCCCCGTGGCATTGTCAACGTCAGGATTAGGCCCACACCCCTCCATCTGCCAAGCGTTTCAACAAACATTTTCAAGAAAAAGAAGAGAAAAAAAGAAGTTCAGGTCTTCTGTCCCTCGTGCCCCTCCCTTCGGAGAGCAGCGTCTTTGTCTCTTTTGTGTCCCTGTCGGGGGACGTGTGTCTTTTAATGGTGTGGAGACCACGCGCGATCTGATCCTGTCATCTGTAATTGGCTGTCATCTTCCGCCTCCCCAGCGGCCCAGTCATTCTCTCTCTCTCTCTGGTCTCTTCTGTTTGGCTCTTTTCATGTTGCCATTCTGTGGTGGAAATAGAACTAAATGGACATACTTTTTTTGACCAACGCAGGACGGAGAGCCCATCAGAGCGCAGCCACAGGATGGCTGCTTTCAGAAATATGACCTGCCACTGCACAGCCAAGGTCAAGGCCACATTAAGAAAGGCCCTCGCTGAACTTTATAAGATGGAGGACGTGCGTGGAAAGGATATCGTTCTTTCCCCGGCGAAGGTCTTCTTCTATCCCTCACTGTTTAATGGATTACAGTGCAACGTGCAACATTCTAGCCTCAAGGTCAATGGGCAAGCATTACGTTCCACCACACCTTCATGGGAACACAAAGGGGAGGAATACTATATATATATATATATATATATTTATATATTCGCCGAGCTGAATTTGCCAGGCTAAATATTACTGACAGTTTGTCACAAAGTAAAAAAAAATCAGACTTCAAGGCTAAAATAGACATAGACAACATTTTTGAGCTTTTCGTTATATCTATTAAGATCTCTGGTGAGTATGGGGATTAAGACAAATGGGAGAGGGCACAATAAGCCAATGACCCTCTGAGTGGAATTATGATGCAGTGGAATAAGTAATCACTGCTCTTTTCTCATGACAAAACAAAATAGAACTAGCAACCACACTCTTCTTCATAGAAATGGGAATTTCAGTTGTTTCATGGCAATATGTTAACCTTGTCATGCCATTCGTATTATATTTGATACATGATTTTTAGTGACCTCTGTGTCACCCACATGATCAATGCTTTCCTCAAACACCTATTGTATGCAATCTGATATATGTCATCTACCTCTTGGTGGACTATCCCTGCACTGCAGGCGGTAGAGGTGCTTAGAATACAAAATCAAAGATGGCTTCCCCCATTCACCTGCCTGCAGGTTTTTTTCAAGGAAATCTTTCCTAATTTAGACAGAGTTATGGTAAGAATAACTTTTATATTGTTAGTAATACTTCACTATTAATATTTACTGGACTGAAGCAACTTAGAAATACATAACATTTTGATTCTTATTTTATAGTAAAATCAAGTTGAAGATGAATGTATCAAATGTGACACCACAGGTAATTTGAGGGCATATCCTGGAACAAATTTGTCTTTTTTTGTCTAAATGATTGGGCCTTTATGCACCAAATCCTAAGGGTTATTTTTCCAAGGGTGGTTTGTATATAGAACAATTTTTGAAAATTATCTGAAGGATCTGGAAAAATCTCCAGGGAGTCCTTAGCCATATTGATCCAGATTTGTGACGTCATCTGCGGTTCCCCCATATCCAGGGTGCTGAGAGACCCAATGCCTGCATGGATCAGTGCGCGGTCTTTGACATTTACCGATTGCAGCTAAACAACAGTGTGTCTGATATGGATCGCCATCTGTCCATGATATTGTCTCGGAATACTTAAAATACTTCAAATAACGCCCAAAAATTGCAAAAATGAACACCATAAACAATAACGCAACCTCCGTGTATATTCACTATCAACAGAATGACCAGCGCCACCTATGGGCTGCGGGAACCGCACGTGGTGTCAGAGAAAGTAATTTTTCACGGGAGATTCAGATCACAAGCTTTTTTCGCGCCAGACGAATTCTGCCTAAAATACTAATATAAAACCAGGTATATCTGACACTGTTATATTGGTTAAAATGCGTACAGTGACTAAAATCCTATATAGTATCTCAAAATTGGGTGCATTTTACGTTTTAAATATGCCCTTTAACTCCAAGAGATCCTTAGAGTGCTGGCAATCTCCGCTGACATTTCTGTATTTACGAGTCTCATTTTTTAAGCTAGCGCAAAGTTTGTGATATCCTGTGAAACTAGAAGACCTAAGGCATCCATTGGTAGCACCCATATCATGCTAGCTTATTGGGAAGGGAGCCAAGTAATGCTCCAAACTTTTGACAAAGGAAAAAATGTCATGGCCATTTTTACTAGAGTCCTTTGACCTCTAACCTCAAGATATCTAAATGAAAACGGATTACGTATAACCATGAGGCTCCCCCTTTCAAACATGCTCTTTTTATCCCATGCAGATTTGAGCAAAATAAATTCAATTTTCGCATGCAGTATTATTGTGTTATTTTTGTTGATTGTATTTGAATATTTATGCATACTGGAGTCTCTAAACAGTCTTGGAATTTCATTAATGGGGTATGACTCGAAAACTGAGATTCTTGTGGATTCAATGAGCCCAATTTGATTCATGCATGATGATGTTACTGTAGTCCGCAAAGTAGCCATTTTTTATAGTGAGGCTAGTTTTTTAAACTTTACCTCACTTTATTAAAATATCAAATATTATACAAAATGAATTTAATATGAGCAATTTTTTAAAAAATTTTGTTTAAAGATCCAAAAAATTCTTCAATATCAAAAATTTTGCCTATTACTTAATGGTTCAGGCCTTACAGGGTTAATAGTGGGTGAAGCGAATATTCCATATTTAAATGCAATTTTTGGAGGAAAACACAAAATTGAAGCCACTGGCTAAGCAAATGTATGTGCTTACCTAGGTTTAAGCACAATAAACAACTCTGTGCTGGTCATTATGAAAATAATTACACACCTAAGTGGTTAACAGTCGCCCTTTGCTTCTCAAGTTGTATTGCACCACTTAGGTTACATTTATTTTGTATAATGACTGGCATGTTGTTATTGATAGCTTACATAAACAATCAATGAGTAAATTGCGACAACAAATTAGATAATGTTTTTCAAGCTGTTGTATTATCTATGAATGTGATTTCAATGCAGATTCCTCCCAAGCCATTTCAGCAGAATAAAAACACGAGTTTGGTTTAATCTCTGAAGCTCTCAGTGCCTTTGGAGTTACAGAGGGGAAAGCTATAAAACTCAGCAAACATGGAGACTCTTCATAGATAAGAATCTCCCTGAAGATTCCCCATGTTCCTCAATTTGTAGGAGTGATGTTTCTGCCAGGGGAACAGGTTTCCATAGAATGTTGGTCTTCTGTCTATTCATTCATTGTAATGTTTCAGCAGTGTTCTTACTCTCTTGTTTTCATTCAAATTCAATATATAGCATTAATGGAAATAATTTGATAAGCTGATGCATCACCAGGCAAGTGCAAGTGTCAAAACAAAATAAGATTTGTCTGTCTTATTTTTGGGGTCTTTAGAGCGAATGATCAATGGTTTTTTTTTTTTTTTTTTTTTTTTGTGAGTGGTTGGACATGAGGTAATTTAATGAAGCATTAAATTTAAAGGACTTTTTGCAATGCACAGTGCATTCCTTGACAGAGCTCCTTGATTGTGAAATGGGAGACAGATTTTTCAGATGTGGAGCAGGAAGGAAATCATTGAGGCAGAGTTGTTAATGTCGCATCTCAAGCAGTTCTTAATAAACTGTTTTGCAACACTCCATCACTAAATGGCTAGAAGGGAGGCAGTGAGGATTGATGTAATTGTTGGTGTACATTACCTTACAGTACTCCAGGTTGACTTCACAAGTGCCATTACTGGAAGTGTTTGCTTACTGAAATAGCAGAGTTAGCATTGTGATAAAGAACTGGGCACTGCAATTATGGCCAATTAATCAAGTCAAGTAGTTCATAAGGTTATTGAAATCAATACCGTAATGTATAGGAACAAGCTCTCTAGTGCACCTTTTCCAAACCAATATACGGACAAGGGGTCACAGAGTGTTTTGTAATGAATTCTCACTAAAGTTTCACTGAGTCATCCGTGTGTGTGTGTGTGTGTCTGTCTGTCTGCATGTGTCAGTGATTGTACGTCTGCTGTATGTGCACATACACAAACAAGTGCATATACGTACACTACAGGCCAAAAGTTTGGAAGCAAGATCAAATTTGCACAAAAAAGATCATAGTTTCACTGGCATACTTTGCAACAAAATAAACATGATTATTATATAAAGATTCACTTATCAGAATATATTTTTACTCAAATTATCAGGCCCATGGTCCTAGTGCCCCCCATAATTGCCGTTGGCATCCAGTGGGCTGTAAACCATGACATAAAGTGAATAATGCAAACTGATTTGTTTTTTACTTTTTCACTGAAGTTGTGACTCCTGCAAATCTTCCCAACCACAAAACTAAGCCCCTCCCTTTTTTTTGTAAACAATTATTCAGCAATGGTCTGGTAACATCAATGTATACAGAACATAAAGGTAAATAGAGGAAAATGGTTCATATCAATGAAAGAAAAGTCTAATCATGCAGTAAATACATTCCAAAATCCATAGATTTCATACTGGTTTTTAAGAAAGGCAATGTGAACAGAAACTTGAAGTTGCTTCCAAATTTTTGACCGTATTGGCCTTGCTTCCAAACTTCTGGCCTGTAGAGTACATATGCACAAATAAACAAATACAGGCAAACATCAGGATTTCTGTGGCAGTTGTAATGAAGGCCTGTGCTATATGTCTTATCAGTCAGCTGTGAGCCATAATTGACTAAATTGTGGACAGGCAGTGTTATCCACCGCTTTGTGGGTTTATCATTTCAGTCTTTCCCCTGACAGCGAGAATACCGTTTCTGTGGTATATGACATATCAGTGTCAGTGCAGGCTAGTGGGAGAAATCTCATTCCTACACTACTAGCATCCTGTGGATCACACTCTCTCTCTCTCTCTCTCTCTCATTCTCTCTCCTCATTCTCTCTCCCTTTCTACATATACCCCCAAATCTGAAATAGTTGGGACAAAGTGTAAATTGAATTGAAAATTTGAAATGAGCTCATTTTGTGGATAAATTTGTAAAATTTCTCAGTTTCAACATTTGCTATGTTATCTCTGTTTTTTTGTGAATAGAATACTGGCTGGTGTGATTTGAAAGTCATTGCGTTTTGATTTTATTCACATTTTACACTTTGTCCCAACTATTTCAGAATTGAATCTCACTCTATTTCTTTCTCTTGCTCTTCTGATCGCACTTCCACTACATATGTGCATAGGGCTAAATAAGTGTACCGAATATCTCAACAGGGGAAAAACAGTGGGCAGCTTCACCAGGTGCATATATCACATATGCTGCTACTCTAGATTTGTCACAGATATGGACCATTACCCCATGTGCAGGCAACTACATCAACATCAGTTGATTTATTGGATCCAGTGAGCTAGGTCACTCATTTTTTCATGCTTTAACCTGTAATTACTCCATATTTTTGAGTGTTTTCCAGTTTTATAAAGCGTGTATTCAGGTTCTGGCACAAGGGGTGATGCCATTATATTTTCAGAGAGAATATTTTATGAAGAAAATGAGGCTCATTCAAAAAGACAGCTGAGTTGATAAAATTTGAAATCCCAATGCCTTAGTTCAAAGAACAGAAATAGTGCTCACTCATAATGAGAGAGCATGCCAGAAAATGGACTGGGTCCCCTGAATCAGAAAAGTGTAAATACCTCCATCACGTTACTATAGAATCTCAGAGAATTGTGCGCCAGTTGAAATGCATAATGAACGTTCGGGTTCGTCTCTACAGTGCTTGTTAGGCACCGGTCCAAAGCACTGCCAAACAATGAGAGCTATCTGATTGCAGCCACAGTATTCCCCACCAGAGACAGACTGTGCTCAGTAAAAGCAGAGGGTCTATTCACTGGTTATATCACCACAGCCAGGTAGAGAAAATTCAGCTTTGAATGGCCATCCAAATCAGGAGTCTGGCAAGCAGCCCACAGGCAATACAAAACACTGTTCCACTCACTGTTTTTCAAATACCTAAATATGACCAGTACATCAGTACCTATCATACAAGTTCTGAAAACATAACAGTACTACGACTACTACTACTACTAGTTCGACTGCAACCCCTGAAAAAAATCAATAAAAAATTTTTGAAAAATTGATGAAAATAATAACAATAATAATAATAATAATAATAATAATTTTGTCCATGTTAAGACCAGACTGGAGGTTTCTCGAAAATAGATGAAAATATTCACCAGAATGAATTATTCACCTGAAGGTAAAGAATGGTTCTATAAATGCAGATTTATAGATTTATATTTCTTTTTTTATGCAAATAAAGAAAAACTAGCCATTGACAGTTGAAAAGGGTGAAAAGATTTAGGTCATGGCATGTTTTAAAGATTTATAAACAATTAAAAACATTTATAAATTATTATTTGTCTCTGAATGCCAAAAGCAAGAAAAAAAAAAAAACATCATTCACGTGGGTAAATGTAATCCTCGAAATGTTGTATTTATCACATATTAATTGCCAGCAGGTTTTAATACCTACATGAACCGATTAGATATGTGACAATCCATGCAAAGCCTCATACTGCATGCATATGTATCCTCTATAGGAAAACCAATGTGATGACCCGAAGTAGAATGTCCCACTGCACACATGAAGAAACAGAAAAAAATGATTCTTCTATTGATTAATCTCTGTTGAACTGTACAAAAAGAAGCTCTTTTGTGCATTCATTAAGATGAACAATGGAAGAATTCATTTTTGCTCCTCGTCATGAGCAGGATACAGATCTGCATTGCATTAGCAAGTTATGCCCGCCATATTGGCTTACCACCCTTAAGCACTATAGTCCCCATAAATATATTTTACACTTTTTAGTAAATAACAATATATTCAATCAAAATTAAAATGATTGTATCATAAAAGCAGGATGAAGTCTCCTGCAGAATGAATTGCTTTGGGTTTTTTTTTTTTTTTTTTTGAATACGGCCACATGTATATTTGTACTATTTGTAGTTAAATTTGGTATGTGTTATGTATGTATCTGTATATGTATGACCCCTCACTGCTTTATTATACCCTGGAATGGTATAGTAAGCATGTAGATGTTTAGAACCGCTATCTTATTTGTAACCGTTTGCCATCCCCCCCTTTTGAAAATCAATAAAATGTTGATCACAAAAAAATAAATAAAAGCATGATGAATCATAATCCCCCTGCGAATTCAACTGCAAGGATGAACTGTCCGCTAAATATAGCATTTACTGTAGAATAAATGTAGTTAAATTCCATGGAAAATGGTTTAAAAATATACATCAATGGACCAAAGACTTTATGCGATTTGAGGGAAGGTTCACTCAAGCAATAATGTAAGTCTACCAGGGTCTGTCTTAACGGTAAGCAACGAGGGTTCACAACTGCTTAAAAATACTGTAAACTGAGCCCCTGGAGCTGTGATTTATTATTATTCTACAACCCCAATTCCGAAATAGTTGGGACAAAGTGTAAATTTTGAATAAAATCAAAATGCAATGACTTTCAAATCACACCAGCCAGTATTTTATTCACAATAGAACAGAGATAACATAGCAGATGTTGAAACTGAGAAATTTTACAATTTCATCCACAAAATGGAGCTCATTTCAAATTTGATGGCTGCTCCAGGTCTCAAAAAAGTTGGGACAGGGGCCTGTTTGCCATGGTGTAGCATCCCCTCTTCTTTTTAACACAGAGTGGAGGCGTCTGGGCATCGAGGAGATGAGTTTCTTGAGTTTAGCCATTGGAATTTGATCCCACTCTTGTTTAAAACAGGCTTCCAGCTGCTGGAGAGTTTTTGGTCTCCTTTGATGGACTTTTCATTTAATTATGCGCCAAATGTTCTCAATCGGTGAAAGATCAGGACTGCAGGCAGGCCAGCACACGGATTCTTCTACTACGAAGCCATGCTGTTGTACTAGCTGCAGTATGTGGTTTTGCATTGTCCTGCTGAAATACACAAGGCCTTCCCTGGAATAGATGTCGTCTGGAGGAGAGCATATGTTGCTCTAAAACCCTTATATACCTTTCATCATTCATGGTGCTTTTTGAAACATTCAAGTGTCCCACACCATATGCACTAATGCATCCCCATACCATCAGAGCTGCTGGCTTTTGAACTGAACGCTGATAACAGGAGGGGTGGTCTTTCTCCTCTTTAGCCCGGAGGACACGACGCCCATGATTTCCAACAAGAATGTCAAATTTGGACTCGTCTGACCACAGGACACTTTGCCACTTTGCTTCAGTCCTTTTTAAATGAGCCTAGGCCCACAGAACACAGCGGCGCTTCTGGATCATGCTCAACAATGGTTTCCTTTTTGCATGATAGAGTTTTAGGTGGCATCTGTGGATGGTACGGCGGACTGTGTTTACAGACAGTGGTTTCTTGAAGTATTCCTGGGCCAATTTAGTAATGTCAATGACAGAATCATGCCGTTCAGTGATGCAGTGGCGTCTGAGGGCCCGAAGATCACGGACATCCAGTAAAGGTCTTCGGCCTTGTCCCTTACGCACAGAGATTTTTCCAGTTTTTCTGAATCTTTTGATGATGTTATACACTGTCGATGATGAGACCTTCAAAGCCTTTGCAATTTGATGTTGAGGAACATTGTTTTTAAAGTATTCCACAATTTTTTTTACGCAAGCCTTCACAGGTTGGAGAGCCTCTGGCCATCTTTACTTCTGAGATACTCAGCCTCTGTAAGACATCCCTTTCATAGCCAATCATGTTACAAAGCTGATGCCAGTTAACTTAATTACTTGCTAAATGTTCTTTCAGCTGATTCTCTTACATATTAATTGCTTTTTCAGCCCTTTTTTGCCTGTGTCCCAACTTTTCTGGGACCTGTTGCTGCCAGAAATTTGAAATAAGCTCATATTGTAGATAAAAATGTAAAATGTCTCAGTTTCAACATTTGAAATGTTATCTATGTTCTATTGTAAATAACATATTGGCTCATGTGATCTGAAAGTCATTGCATTTTGATTTTATTCACAATTTACACTTTGTCCCAAATATTTCGGAATTGGGGTTGTATTATTCTATTTATCTACTATAATCTTTTAAACCTTTTATGTTTTTGAAATGTTTGTGGAGATTTGTGTACGTGTGTAAATGTAGGTGCTACCACTGCAAAACTATTGCCCTACTTGGGGACAAAAAAAAGAACTATGACTACTACTACTACTGGAGCTGTGATTTAGCCCAGGAGATTAGGAAAAGAATATGAGCAGTCTTTTCAGGTCCCTCTTTTAAACAGGAACAATGGAGACCTTATGCAACCCATCTACACAAAAGAAACAGCATTACAATGCAAGTACAAATCATACAAATAGATGGCCAAACTCAATAATCCATGAAACAGCCAATAAATAGTCCCTCTCCAGACAATCAATGACCTTTCGGTATCTAAAGGAAAGGCTCCACTGAGCTCTCTGTTCTAAGACGTAGTATCAATCAGTGACACTTAATGATGTCACTTTAATGATGACTGATAAGGATTTCATTGAGAATGACTGACTGTCACTGCACCAAGAAACAGCTCTCGTCTCCATTCCCAGACTTCGTTCACAAGACCCAGACAATAACCGGAAATGAAATAAATAAAATAAAGTCCATCTGTGAGCATTTTTCTTTTGTTCCAGGAAATCACACTCAGACTGAACAAAGCCCAGCGAGACACTTGTGTGATGGTATAAATGCGCTGCCAGGAATATCAAGGTGATGTACTTTATTATTTTGACAGGCAAACACAAGGTCAACAGCTGTTAATTATTAATGCAGCTATGTGTTGTGAAGCAGAAGTTTAATAGCATGTCCGCAAAAGCAACCCACACTCTTACAAGCAGCACAGGTTTAGCACAATAGGCATTTTAGACTTTCTAACTTTACCACACTTTATGTTGCATGATTACAGCTGGGAGGACTTTCACTAGCAAACATGTAAAGCACTGAAATCCCAGAGGAATTATGGGAGCTGCTTTTTGTTATGAAAAACTGACCCTAATTCATGGGGGAAAAAAATAAGCTCTTTATCTGTGGGTCATTACTCAGCATCCCCTATCTTGTCCATCCATCCATCCATCCATCGTCATCTTACCCACATTTTCCAGCATATAACAGGTATAATGTAAAACATTCTAAAAACAGCTTCGTTAAAAATATACCAAGGCTAGATTGACTATTTTAATGAAGATCTCAGTTGGACACATATCTATCATTTATATTAGTTACGTTTAACCATCATCCTGGTCATTTTGACCAATCTGTTTTTAGAGAGTTGTATCGCATAGCATTCACTCATACACTCATAGCTAAGGTCAATTTAGACTGTCCAATTCGCCTGGCAAACCTGTCTTCAGAGAGAACCAGAGTCCTCAGGGAAATCACTGGAGAACCTGGGGAGAACAAGCAAACCTCATTCAGAAAGGCCGCGGGTCAGATTCAGGCCCATCTATCGCTCTGTCTCTCACCTGTTGAATGCTGGGATAGGCTGCTGCCTGCTGTAAGGTGACAGTGCTACTTACGGTCAGATAGATTGAGCATCGAACACGTGTCACCTCTGGTTTCAAATGGACTAAAGCAGTACAAAGCTAACAAGTTGGAGAGAATTACCTTTAGGGGGTTTGGGCCAATATTGCCTTTAAACTGCTATAAAGCTCTGATTCAACACAGTTGGATATAAACATAATTCATCCATGATTGAGCCATCAAACTATGACTGGCTATGAACTTTAATAGGAGAGTAAGAAATAAAAATTGGGAGCATAAATGAGTTTAAAAAAAAAGTCTGCTTTCTCCTCTGTAACCCGACTCTTGAACCAACACTTGTTGTTTCTTAACGTATAATTGTCACTCAAGAGCAGTGGACACCATATTGACAGGTGTTCCGAAACATCTGATTGGATTGTGATTGGCCAGCAAAAGAGCAATCAGAAGGCTCCAGTCCTGCCGTTTCCCCTAGTGACCCAGTGCCTTAGGCCTTTATCAGGCCTCTGAATGTGTCCAATCTCCACTTCTGAACCAAAACACCTGGAGATCCGTCTGAACGGATCAATCTCACACCTGCGTTCCTCCCCCCAGCCGTCTGCCGACCCGGGCTGTCCGTCTCCCTGGAGACTGATCCCCCCGTCCCCCCGTCTCATCCTTTTTGCTGTCGCTCTGATCAAAAGAATCCCATCGTCAGTTACCCTCACATTGATTTCCAGGAGACTGCTCCCGTGGGTTGGCAGGTCTGGTGCCGCACGGTACACGGCATATGGCCGAGCTACGTGATCTGGAGGGCGGCATGCGACAGAGGCATATGCCATCGTGAGACGTCCACTCGCACGTCATCCGCAGCGCCTCGTATCAAACGCCTAAATTTAGGTTAGCTATTGGTCAGCACTGAGTGTAGATTTTCACCTGGCAGCTTGCTACAAAATACTGCATAGTCATTAAATATTTGGACCAAAACACAGTATAAAATGGGCAGCAATTCACATATGATTCACACTAAAAGGATGTAAATAGCTTCAAATTAATGCTGACAGTCAGTAAATGAACCTCAAATATCAAATGGGCTTTAAATCCAATGCCGGAGTAGACCTGGAGTAAACAGTTTGGTTCTTTATGCTCATGTTTCGATAGGCATCCCAGGGCTGGGACCAGCTGGTCCACCATTGGCTGACCTAACAGTGACAGATGTCATGTGGTCAGAGGCCAATGGGCCCAGAGCAAAGGCCAGGCAACAGTTCAAATAGTAACCAGGAGCCCCAGGCAACCAAAGAAACAGTCCCATCAGGAACAGTGCACTGTGGCCAGAGGCGTGATTTCCGGGTGGACGGAGGGAGTACTCCTTTAGAGATAGTAGTAACATAAACTTAACCCCTTGTTGCTCATTAGCTACTAAAGTAACCAAACCCACCCACCACCCTTATTAGGCAAAGAGGAAAAGAGTCATACAACAAAGGGTTAACATAAACCCACCCCTCCTGCACTCAAAATACCTCTGTCTCACCTCCCCAAATCCCTCCATCTTTGAAAATAAAATGACACCACTGATTATACGGGCATTTATGGCTACCAGTACAATTTTCTCTGTATCTTTGAGTGTTTTTCAGCATCTTCGTGCAATAGATAAATTACTGTGTGAAGACTGTTTGTCACGGTGTACATGTACAGTAGCTTAGAATTTTATCGAGGCTGATGGCAGGTGATTTTGCCATTTGAATGTGCATGAGAAATGAACTCACTCTGTAACTGTTTGTTTAACAGAATGTGCAGTGCTTTGTTTGGTTTGATGGATCTGCGCATTATTTATTAATTTTTATGCATATTTATTTATTTATACATATTGCTTTAATTAACGCACTTTCTGCTTAAATGGTGCCGTGAATGATTTATTTATTTTTCAGAACAGCAATTAGTGGGTGGCTTGCTCATTTGGGTGCCGCATATTTCTGTGGATCGATGGCTGACCCCCTCAGGGCTGATACGAAATTTGGGGGGGGGACACCTTATAGATATAAAAGTTGGAAAGTTTCAGTCTGAGAGAGAGAGAGAGAGAGAGAGAAAGGATATGATAGAAAGACAGTAATGAACTTTCTCAAGCAGATGCACATGTAATTAGTCATCAAGTTTGAAAGTGGTGTTATAATGATATTCCATCCAGGTGAAAAAAAAAAATGACGATACGAAGAAACTCATGACTCGAAGGAATTCTTTTTCTGGCAGCAACACATTCTCATCCTGACTCCTCATACAGTGATGCTACCTGACCAAGCGTTGATATATGACACAAAAAGAAGCTTTTGGCGTCTTTATTTCATGCTTAGGACTAAGGTTTGGGTTAAGGTTAGGGGTTAGGGGGTAGGGTTTGTTTTAAACTGGCGTCAAATAAGGATGCCAAAAGCGTCCTTTTGCCTTGTATACTGAAACACACTGAAAAAGCAACATCTAATTCTTAAAATTGTAGCTGATTTTTTTGCAGCCATCAAAATTACCTCAGAAGAAATATAGTGGTATGAAGGTTAAAAGCTGGAATTTGTGCAAGTTCGGGTTCAAACCCAGTTTGTGCATCTGTCAGGGGATCCCTTCTCCAAAACGTAACTTTGCCATGTCATTAGCAGCAGGTTGAATGCATCACTTGAATGACATGCAAGTGCAAAGCAAGACATTGGACACATAAAAGGCACAGCGGTTCATCCCCATCAGCATCAGTGTCAGAATTCCACAGCTTACAGAGCAGCAGAGGCAGCGAGTTTTGGGGGTGCTGACTAGAAGAACATCTCAAAGAGAGGTTGCCCGCCAGTTCAGGGTCAGTCCATCCACCATCAACAGACTGGAGCATCGCCACCAACAGACAGGAAGTATTCACCACCGCCCCCGACCACAACAACTTCCAGCTACGACGGCACATCAGGACTGACACATCTGGCGGATCCATCCGAGGAACCACTTCCAAACAGCAGCAGACACGGCTCAGAACATGAAGCCACGGACGCCCCATCCATGCCATGACTGTGATTCGGTGACTGCGAGCTGCAGGGTTAAGGTGCTGGAGGCCATATTGAGGCAACATCATGACACAACTTCATAGAGACAACAGACTCCAGTTTGCTCGACGTCATCATCTTCAGCTGCCACGAGTCTTCCATCGTTCAGTTTTTTTCTGACAAATCAAGGTTCTGTGTCTCATTTGCTGATGGCTGACAACGGGTGTGTAGGAGGCAATATGAACATCATCAAGATAGATGTGTTCTGGAGAGAAATTGGTTTGGTGGGGGTCGTGTCATGGTCTGGGCTGCCATTAATGTGAGATTTTGGACTGAACTTGTTGTGATTTGTGGAGGTCTAATGGCACAGCGATATGTGGATAAGATTTCAAGGCCAATTCTCCAACTACTGTTGAACAACCATGGACAACAATGATTACCATTCATGTTCCAACACGACAACGCCCATCCTCATACTGCACGCCTCACCAGAGACTTTCTCCAACAAGCAGGGGTCAATGTTCTGCCTTGGCTATCCATTTCACCCGATCTTAACTACATTGAACACATGTGGGATGAACTGGGTCGTCGTATGCGCCAGCGTCAACGTCAACCACGCAACGTCGCCGAGTTGACAGCAGCATTACAGCAGGAGTGGAGGAATTTTCCCCAAGCAACTGTGCGACGTTTGTGTGAAACGATGCCTCGCCATTTACGCACATGTGTCCAAGCACAGGGAGGACACACTCGCTACTGACAGTTTGGGGAGGGTCCGTGCATTCACAATGGCGTATCGGAAACATTTGTTGAAATAGTGTGATGAAACTTTACAGTGTTATGGACAATGAAATACTTTTTCTATTCGTATTAAAATTGAATCGAAAAACATTGGTTGCTACTTCTTTTTGGTTATTAAATATGGGTGTTGTGTTTTCACTGTGTGTCAGTATATATCGCCGCTTGGTCAGGTAGCGTGAATATATGACGTGTCAAGATGAGACTGGGCTCCTGGTGGAGATAGTGGTGCTTCTGATCACTTCAGGACAGACATACAAGCTCTAGGGCAGATTTCAGCCAATCAAACAGGGACTCTACGACTTCTGTATTCGACATTACCTGCACGACATGTCATGCTTCCATCAACTCCAGTAATTTATCATCCATAGGTGGTGCTGTCTGAATTTTTCACTAAAGATTATATCCAATAAATGCATACACACAAGTAAGTTTCACATGGAAAAGGCTCCTGTGTTCATGCTCTTCATTAATTCACGTTTGTGAATTACTGATTTGCTGTTTAATTGTTTAAAATAAAAAATAATTTGCAAGATGCATTCCAATTTTACAGACGGATGGACTCAATTTTGAAGTTTTTCAAAACCACAGTTTTATTTAAGCACACTTAGAGGGAAAAGTTCACTGGGGTCATTTTCAAGATAAAGTAATATTTCATAAATGTGTCATTTCTTTCATACACTGATTTGTTTCATATTACTGCGGGGATCAACACCATCAGTTCTGTTCAGTGCCTTATAACCTTCAGTTTAAATGAGTTTGAAATATCATTTTCATAATTTTCAACAATCTATCTCAGCTTGACTTTAATTTCATGCTCTTAATTTTTTCTCGCAGTAATGAGGTGCAAGTACCTGCATTTTAAATAAAGCTCATTAGTTTTTGAATGAACATTTGAAATGGCCTCTTAATGAAGGTAAAAGGCTTAGCTTTACAGCATGACATCTTGCTCCCTGAGCGAAGGATTAGTTTGCCGCAGCGTGTAAGAATTATTGCTGAATTTAACCAGAAATAGCTCAATGATCATAAGAATTTTCAGTCTGAACATTTAATCATTTTTATATTTTGACATATTCAATTGTATTATCCCCAGCTATAGCAAATATCTCCATAGTTTGTACAATAAATGCACTGGTTCTGAAAAAAATGCAAATAAATGGGAAGGCCAAAAAACATTTCCAACTACAGCTGAGATATCATTCATTTTTTCATTGTAACTAGTTTAGAAAGGTCAGAGGATTGATTCTAAAGGACAGTTATGGATATTTTTTTCTGTATAGAGAAAGGAGGTCATATATGCATGTTTCACTGAAAGCACTTATGTATTGTGAAACTTTAAGATTCTTTCAGGTTCAGAACTTTGGGTGTAGGTGAAATCATTTCCTCTTATCAATGTATTCTTTCATAACCTCAAGTGAACCCATGCCCAATGAAATGGATTTCATTTTTGTGGGTATGTGTGTGTGGTCAGTGTATACCTACCCTTCTGGGAACAAAATGTCCCCTAAATAGATGCAATACAAGATTTCTGTATCCTTATGAGGACATTTCCAGGTTTCCATAAGGTACTGACCTATTTTAGGGTTAGGGGTTAAGTTTAGGGTTAGGTAAAGATTAGGCATGTACTCTTCACAGGTGAGGTCAGGGAAAATCTGAGATGTCCCTACAAAACATGAAAACACAATATGTATGTGTGCTTGTGTGTGTGTGCTCGCTCGTGCATTCGCACTTGCGTGTGTGTGTGTGTGTGTGTTTGAGAGAGAGCACTTCATGCATAAATCTTACGTTCAGTAAATCAATTAGTGTAGATGTAAATGGCTTAACAAAACCTCCAAAATATTGATTATACCATAACAAGTCCCCATTAATTAGCATATCATTAATATTTCTTCTTTCCCAGCTATCAATCATCCTCACCTCACAAGAATGAGAAATATTGGGAGGAGTCGGATCATTTATTTTTGATTGATTTAAACCACACCACTTTCAATAACTGGCAGGAAATCTGCATATTAATTATTGTCATACATTAAAAAAAGCAACAGGAACTCATTTGCATTTGGATTGGCCTGTTATCCATATTTGGATAACGATCACCTTCATTGGCTGAGATTAAAAATGATGGGAGTAGGCAGGTGATCTGTTGCATAATTCAAGAATGGCTCCAAAAAGACATTTATATTCACACTATCAGCCAAAAGTTTGGACACACTCACATTTTCATGGGATCAAAGGATGAAAAATTAAATAAACATATTTTAATTTCTGAATAATATCTGAATTGTATTTTTATCAAAATAGTTGACATTTGCATTTGTTATCATTGAGCATGCTCTTATTTCTTATTATACTGTGGGAGTCATTTGGCTGTATGCATTCACTCCAGCAGGACTGTGGTATGGCTTTTTAAGAATTACAAAATTTTGGACTTTATCCGGTCAGTAATATTATTCTTCTTTTTTTTTAATTCAATTTCTGACTATTTACTTTGTACCTTGTGCTATTTTAAGTTAGCTGCAGAAGTTAAAATGTTTATTTTCACTTTAACAGAGTACAATAACGCTGTGTGTCCAAACTTTTGAGTAGTTCTGTATTCAGTATCACAATGGCCTGTCCTCAGAGTTGGGAAGAACAGATAGAAGAGATCGACAGAAAAAAGGTGAACAAAAATGAATAGTGTGAGAACGCAGAAAAAGAAAGAGACCTTTATCAGGACTGTCACAGCAGACATTTGTCACAACTGTCAGTTCTCACCTTCGGCTGATAAAGCTGTTCCTACCCGAGGGTGTGCTGCTATTGCTTAAATCCAGCACCGGGGCCTGAGGGCTGAACAGGGGGAGGAGCTATTCTCTGTCAATCACCTGGCAACCTCTATCTCTCCACCTCACACTCAATACAGCATGGCTTCTAGCCATGGGTGGTGCACACAATGAGACGGCCCCTGTCCAGTGCCTCTAAAACACTGAATTCAAGGGAAAAAAGTGCTTTACTTTGCAGAAATACGTGAACGGCATCCTAATGCTCTAAAATAGATGTTATTTTGACATAATTTCTTCACTTTAGAGCTATACAAATCATGTTATGGATTGTCAATGAGGCTGGATTTCGGGAAACCGTTTGTTATGCTATGCAATGGTCAATTTAGCTGAAATAATGAAAAAGACAGGACTTATTAAATAATTAAAGAGTTGGACTCAGCCCCAGGAATAGATACAGCCCTCCTTCGCCACCGCAAGACTAGACACTAGACAACTTCGCTCGGGCCGTTTGACAGAATCCTGCCTCGGTCGCCCTGGACATTCGCTTACTGACAGCCTGCCCTGAATTTAATTAATCCCTTGATTGATGCACTGTCACAGTTGTGTCGGAAATGGCCGCCGCCATCCCGATTCTGAGACAAAAGCTGTACAGTGGCAGTGAGAGCATCAGAGCGGCACTTCTATTCCAAGGACATTTTTCAAGACTTTAATCAAATGTACTTGATAAAACTTTTATTTCAGATCCTGTTATGTGCGGAAAATGGTTTCATAAACAATGCTAAATCACTTTTCAAAGCCTTATTGAAACAATAACATCATTTATCTGCTTTTAAAACGACTCCGCTCCCTAAACAGATAAGTAAATTGAAGCTTATGGAAATATCTCCAGCATATCTGGCGCAACTAATCAAAAGGATTCTCGCGTAATAGAATGCAGAGAGAGTGCAAAACAGAGCGAGTGTGCTCCCAAAGTGTCCTTAAAATCGGGGCTACCCGTAGGCTATTTAGACTGTATATCAGCATCATATCATCTTTGAATTGATTATGAATTTCTGAATTGATAAGATTTGTATATTGTTTATAACAGAGAGAATTTCTGCCTGAAGTGGAACGTTGGTATATAAAGGAACTGAGAAGTGAATATGCGTAGGTTTAAATAGACAGACGTACTGTAGATGTTCATCTCCAGGAAAAAGCATTAACACTAATCTCCACAAGTTCGAAGGTTGTTTGCGGTGGACAGAAACTCAGCTCTGCCAGGATAACAGCGTTGTGCAATCACCTGATTCACATCAGGAAAAGGCCCGAGAAGTTTAGTAAACAAAAGGCTCGATAATAGGTATTAGTGCTGACAATTTGCATATATATTCCAAGATATGCTGCTCGTAAAATTTAAAGTTATAAAAACTGATTACACACACAACTTTATAACTAGTTTATTACTACATTATCAGCAGAATAAGTGGCATCGTTCCAGTGAAAAAAAACAGCAGAAAACCACAATGGGTTTCATTTCTCGGTAAATTTTTGCAAGATAAGAGCAATTAAAGGTGAAACTGGCCTGTATTTAAAAAAATTAAGGAGAGGGGGAGGGTAAAACAAATGAAAGAAATTAGGTACTCTGGACTGCTGCCATGTTCTGTAGAATACTGGATCAATACTCACAATGTGAACGGATTAGACATTCTGAGAACAATAAATCAATGTGTCCTTCCACTGTTTCAATGGCTCAGAAGGAAACACAAATTATTATTTTGCCAAGCTATGAAATTAATATTTAGTTCAAAGCAGAGTGTGCAGTTTACATACAGTAGCATAAACCTTATATAGCAAAGTGTGTGTCACTCATAACAGGAACAGACGACAAAAACCATAAAAAAAGTGTCACAATCTGAAGGACCTACACTAGCTTGAAGGAGACTACTTTAAAATTTCAGTGCAGTATATGCCGAATGTAATATACCATACAATAGCACACAAAATCATATCCACTGTGATTATGTGTGTGGCTGTTTGCGCAGAAGTTTAATTCAATGCAAAATCAGAAGCATAAGCTAATATCATTTGTATGCACAACAGTGTACACAAGAGGTCATTTCCTGTTACTGATATTACTGGTTAAATATGCCTTATCAACCAAAATGCCCCCATACGTGATGTGCATGTCATTACAATCATGAATAAGACGTTGTTACTGCGTTTTCATTACTGACAAAGCAACAATGTCAGGCTCTCTTCCATTAAAGGAGAAACTAGGGGATTATTTTCTCTTTTTCTCTCTTAAGCTCCCCATTCGGCATTTTCAGGGACAGGATTCATCTTATAACATAATAAACCTTGGCAAAAGATTGCTGATATTGTGGGGGAAACAAACACTTTGGGATTTGCTTCAGAAAACTAATCTTATCTTTCATCTTGTTGTTTGTGTCCCTCTCTCTCTTCCTCTCCCTCTTTTCCTCTCCTGTGGTCGGAAGTTAAAGTTTTCTCTCGCTTTTAAGCCTCCACAAATTCACTTTAAGTGCCCTCTCTAAACAGCCTTTGTGACTCGTTCAGCTTTCTTTTTTTTTCTGTAGTGTTTACTTGCCGACAGTTTATCGACAGTTGCCGCAATGTCTTTTTTTTTTTTCTTTCTCCCGTTGCCAGGAAGTCAGAACGAAAGCCGCAGGAGCTGCGGAGGCCAGCTCGGTCCCTGTCATGGCGCTTCGGTGTGACGGCGCGCAAATGAACCTGACCCCAGTTTGCTCACTTTGTCTCCTGTCCCTATGAACTGTGGGGCCATCCCAGTGAAGGGTTTGGCAGGGAGACAGGACACCCCCACCCCACCCCCACCCCTGCTGTCCTGGGGTATCGACCCGGTCCTGTCAGACGTCTGCATGCTCTGCTATAAAACCCAGCCCTGCCATTTCCGCCACAGCTCGACCCGCGACTCCATCACTGTGCTGCGTTTCAGTAGTGAAGGCAGTTCCACGCATTGTCTCTTGCCCAGACACTGTGCTTAAAGGTAACCAATCTGTTCTTTTTTTAATATAATTTAATAGATATGACCAAAACAAACGGGAGTAAATAAATGTTTTCTCTGAGAATGCTTTTAATCCCCTGAATATTGAGTGTGGAAATAGTTTTTGCGACCTGCAAAAACTCCCCACGCCATTTGAAATACCTCATTAGTATTCATGAGTATGCAAAAATGATGTCACGCGAAAGCGGATGTGCGCTGTGGACACAGAAATGAAGAGAAGTTGAGCAATCACAAAATGCCGCGGCCAAAGAAATATCTGACTGATTCGGCCCGTAAAAGTGCTAGAAAAGGCCAGGAAGAAGATCGATTGAAGTCCAGGATAAATATAAAAGGCCAAAGTGATCGCTGGCAAACTTTTAAAGCCAGGCCTGGAGATATTTCCAACTTTCGCTGGATACGTAAGTAAACTTGATGCCTGGTGCAAAATGCCCGATTTCCCTGTCTCCTAGCACTTTCAGATCATTAATGTACTTGAAATCGTCCAATATTTGTAACTAGACATATTTATAGTTAATGAATTTCTAATGCAAAAACTTAATTTTATTATTTTAATTTTTTAATAAACTTAATTAAATTTATTTACTAGCAGTCGAATCTGATGACTGATCTGACGGGACTTTTCATGCAAATCGCTCATGCAAATTAAGTAGTAGGCACGTCAAAATGGCCGCGGTCCTGCAGCCACGATGGCTGATTGTAACGGTTGAATGATGGCTTTCCTTTGGAATTTATTCTTGTTAGGAGCAGAAGACAATATTAAAACTTACACACAAATCTTTTTATTGGAACAGCCGGGCAAATTATGCGAAAAAAAAATTTAAGATAAGGAACGAATTGGTTACCTTTGAACGAGACCTCTCAGACACAGTATCATTCTTTGCTTATGCTTGCATTGAATGGTATATATGTTTGACACCATTTTGTTTTTAAATTACTTTTTTGGGGGGAAGAGTAGGATGTAAATCAGGGCTGTGCAAAATTCAGAATTTCAGAATTCAATTCAATTCAATGGATGAATTTGAATTTGAATTTGAATTGACTCCACCCACAGGATGTTGAATTGAATTTGAATTTGAATTACAGAAAGTGGAATTGAAATTCAATGCAATTCAGAGAAATTCATTCTCATAACATATCAGTGAGAATGAGACTTTTTAACATACATTTTCTTCCAAATGGAAGTACAGACACTAACATTGAGCATACATTTCCTTAATGTTGGAAAGCTTAGCAATATATCTTCATTTCAAAGTAATAAAATGAAACAATGTTTTTGTAAATGCAGTAATCATTTATTTAAGTACTTTACAGGGTAAAGTTGTTGCATCTAATGGTCAACAGTTCCTCAAACGTTTTGTCATTGAGGCAGCATCGTTCTGGTCTGAATATCTTGCCTGCAACACTAAATATCCTCTCAACAGGTGCAGAGGAAGCAGGTATGAGCAGATATTTACATGCAAGTCCAGCTAGGTTTGGGAAACTGTTTTGATTGTCTTTCCAGAACAATAAAGGATTGGCATCCTCAGGCAAACATGGTGTGCTCAAGTAAACTGGGAGCTCATGTGAGGCTGTGTCGATTGGGAGAGCAGCTGTTTGAGACTCCATGTAGGAAGAGAGTCTGGGCCGTTTCCTTGGTTGAGTACTAATGTCAGAGGTGGCACTGACTTTTGGACAGATAGACTCAACTTTTGCAGCAAGGAGATTTTTGATAATGACCTGTTCTTCGCCATTACACCAGTCTAATTTAAATCTTGGGTCAAGCGTTGCAGCCATCTGAAAGCATTCCATGTCCTCAAATTTTCCCAGTCGTCTCTTGAGATAGGTTTGTAAGGTGGACACAAACTTCTTGTTCCCAGTCATCTTTGCATTTTTGATTGCATGCCTCAGTCCTCTGACACAAGGAATAACATAGCTTGATGTGACAGCTTTCTCTGCCTGACAACAGTCTGTGACTTCTTCAAAGGGTTCTAACACCTCACAAAGTTCCTGAATGATTTTCAGTTCATATGCAGATGGCTGAATTGGGCAGTGGAGCTCAGCAAGGACATCATTAGGAACTTTAAGGACTGACCTCAGCATCTTCAACTGGCTATTCCAGCGAGTGACATTAGCAGGTTGAAGTTTGTGCATTCCCTCCAGGACCTCTGTAGCATGGGTAGATTTGTGGCAAAAAACGACAAGTTTCTGCACCTTGAGCCAGCATCATCTAAGGCATCACGCACTACCAGTTGGAGACTATGTGTGAAGCAAGATATTCTCTCTGGTGGAAAATACATAATCTCCTCTTCCACATTCACCACATCAAGATCACAGGTGTCATCCTCTTCATCCTCACTCTCACTGTTAACATGAACTGGTGGAAACAGAGTAAAAGCCTTTATCATGTTGGATGCATTGTCAGTTACAATGAATGAAACCTTGTTCTGAATATTGTACTTGTCCAGAACATCGTTATAGACCTGGAAAATATTTTCAGCTGTATGTCTCCCTTTAAAACGCTGACAACTCAGCATTATGCTCTGCAATTTGAACTCCACTAGGAAATGGCTAGTCATCCCAAAAAAGGATCTCATTGATCGATTTGACCATAAATCGATAGTCAGACAAATATGGCCAGTTTCTGCCATCAGATTTGCTAGATATGCTTTCATTGTATCAGAGTGTTGTGGAACGAGGGTCTCTCTGAGAGCTCTTCGGGTGGGCATTGTGAATGAGGGTTAGGCCAGTTCCAAGACATGAATGAAATCCTTATTTTCAACAGTAGAGAGAGGAAGGAGACCATTTGAAATGAATGTTACAATACTATCTGTCAGAGCCACTTGATGTGTATTGGTTGGTGACCACTTAGAAGTTGAAGTTGAAGGATGACTGTCTTCATCTTGATTTGGTTGGCTCGTGCCACTGCTGGAGGCAGACTCCATCAACATTTCAGGGTGTTTCTTCTGTAAGCAGAAAAGCCAATCAATATTCTCCTAAAGACTCTTCATAATAAAAGTGCCAGCAAGTTTTTATGTTATACTACAATTACATTTGTACTGCAAAAATTATTGGATTTTCTGGCTCTCTACAATGCTGTGCCCAGACTCCTGCCTACAAGGCTACTTTGCTTTCACATGATATGCCAAGATTCATGATTTGGACTTGCACAAACAAATGAGACATAGTGATTAGATAGACATTGTATTTCAAGGAGAGTCAGGTAGGAAATAATACATTAGTCTACATGTTTCAAGTGGTGATTAAAATGTAATGTATTACTGATTGATTCACAGTTCCCAATGCAAATACATGCCATGGTCATCAAAATAAAAGCTCAAATTACATTACAGATTACAAATCTGTAAACTTACCTGGAGGTGCCGTTTGAAATTTGAGGTTAGCTTTTATGGAACCGCGGACTGGAGTACTGCAGTAATTGCAGACTGCGCTGTGATTTCCATTTGTTGTGGGAATTGGTTCACCAAAATGAACGAGGACAGATGTCCTTTTACCTGTGTTATTATTTTGCATATTGCTGTAATTACAAAAGTCAAAGTATAAACCAGCTCTGGCCTTCAATTATTTATGGTTGTTATCAGTTTATTTCACTAGTGTGCTCCAAACAAAATGTCCAAAATGTTTGGACAGCCATTTTAAAGACTTGGATAAAGCAAGGTATTCTGGGAAATGAAGAACTGTTCTATCATCATATCAAACAATTTGAGAGTTTTTACAATTTTAGTGATCTGTTTTATCTGAGTAGGCTTTTAATGTTAATAAAAACAATTACTATACTTTACTATTTACTATAATAAAGAATTGTGTGTATAAAGTCCTTACAATAATATTTGTATGAAATTCATATTGTAAATAGGCCTATATACTCTAAAGATTCATTGTTAAATACACCATAATTTTGCATCATGAATTTCTTTGAATTTCATGGAATTTCAATTCTACTTCCTGCAATTTGAATTTGAATTGCAATTCTGCTTCCTGTTTGCAACCTCAATTCAAATTCAAATTCAAATTCAAGAATTGAATTGGAATTTAGGGGTCATTCTCAATTCAATTCTGAATTTCGTACAGCCCTGATGTAAATGGGACTTTTCAATCGTCCCGCCAATCGGGGCTCCAGTAGGAAGCCCCTCACCACACATCTAAGAGAAGTCCACTCTCTCTCAGCCAGTACAACCATTTCTTGGTCAAGTGCAGCCACCTGTCAGCATTTCCACCAGTATGTCCTGTTCTTAAATAACCAGTGAGTCTAGTCTGTGGTCCGAGCTGGGCTATGAAGGCTGATGGACAGCCTATGATAATGAGTCATTGATGGGGAAAATTTACAGACAGTTTGCCATGAGTTTATGCGGCAATGCCTGCCCAGCCCAACCTGGTCAACAGTCAGTTCTGTTCCTGGCTTTCAGCGGTCCACGTCATCCATTTAGACAAACTGCACATCTCTCCCCTAATCTGGTAAAACCTAGTAACTCACTTTTTCATGAAACTGAGAAAACTGAAAACAACTTAAGTCCTTCAGAATAAACTCACTGTAAAAAAAAAAGAGAGAGAATGGGTATTCTCAATGACGACTGTAGGTACTTTATTTGGTGCTTAGTAACCTAGTAACTGCAAAAATGGGTCTAACTCAATTTCCACCAAAAAGTGAGTTACTCGGTTTTACCAGATTAGGGGAGATCTGGCAACCTCACCCAGGGTGGACATAGTACTGAATTTCCACAAAAGGGAAATATAAGGGAAACGTATTAGTCTCATACCAAGCCTTTGCACTGTGGGCCTCATCTGCTGTGCCAGGGTTAATGAGCGAGCCTGATTCAGGGGGTAAAGCTGTGAAATCAGCGATGCTCTAATCATGCAATTTCCTCCCTTAGCGCTGAGCTAATGGGGACGAAGTGCAGAGCAGGTGCAGTAAAAGATGCTCCTGTGTTCTACAGACACCATCCAATCAACATCTTCGGCTTTTCTTGCCGGCGGGGTGGGATCCAATCAACAGCTTTGATGTTCCCGCCCATTGCAAGGGAATGTCCAATCGATAGATTTAGTGTTCCCTCACCTGAGAAGGCTACAGGACCATTAACACTCACAGGCGCACTAGCAGCTGGGGCTCAATCCCTGTAACTGCAGCTGCTACCCGCTGTTTACGTAAGAGTGCTACACAAAGGCCTATGCTATGACGTTAGCCCTGCAGCTAGCTCCGGTGTGACTCTCCTCACCTGCTCTCTGAGCTATTTTCAGCTTTGTTTTGTTTTGTTTCCATCACTCACAAAATGGTCCCTTTTGTTGTGGTTTGTAAAGTGTTTATGTTGCGGTGCTTTTCTTCGCTTTTTTGCTCCTCGCACCCCCAGGGGGAGATGAACGGTGGAGTGTCATGAAGGTCGCTGTGCGCCTTTTCTGTTCACTGCCTGACACCACGACGGCCCCAGTGCAGTGTCACAGCTCTCCTCCAGCACTTCGCTTATTCCCTCTTGTGTAAGAGTGAGTCTAAACCTGTTTGCAAAAAACATTTCTATTCAAAGATACGCTTCGTCCCAGCTATTTATCAGATGTAAAAAATTGCAGCCGTGACAATATTTAGTGTAAGAACACAACCTTCGATGTGACAGTGCAATTATACTCAAATTTGATAGACAATATATTTGTTTAAAAGATAATGACTAACTGAAATTTAATGACAATAACTTCCTGAGAAGACAAGTGAGACATTACCTGCTTCTGCCTGAAATACATGCAGAGACACAGCCAATCAGCTACTCGCTTGCTCGCTGCTCCACTTGTATATTTTCGTTAAAAAAAAGACCATGTCTGCTGTTGATGCTAACATTCTGGTAGCCAACTAACCGTCGCCTTCAATGTAACAAACAACCTGTGTTCCAATTGCCACAACCCGCGTGTCTGCCTCGTTGGCTCCCTGCAATTCGCGTGGCTTTGGCGGTCAAGTAGACAATTGTCTTGTTATTCCCTTAGTGTAATCAGCTGTAGCCGCGGATGGCCCTGTATAGGTTGCAGGCTTTGTCTCAGGCTAAGGGGTTACTCTTATTGTTTACTCTAAATTGTAGGTGTCCTTCCTGATGTTCCTTCAATAGAATGAAATTGTTAGTGAGCAAATCATTAGGTACAGCAGGTTCTCCACATATTCTTCCATTTCTACTTCCTTTCTATTAATGTGCCCAGGTGGCTCATCGTCGATCCTGCAATTGGCTTCTCCTCTGCCCAGTTTGTAACACCAATTGATTTGAAATTTATGTAACAAACACAGACAAGTGCTTTGATTCACAAAAAAAAAGCATTAGAGAGATACAAAAGACATCACTCCTTGAGACGATCCTGTCAAGTCAAAATGCCCGACCAGTGCTCACTCTTGTATTTGAATACTGTTGAACATTCATAGGGCAAAAACATTACACCTCAATTTGCAAGTTAAATGTTTACTCCAAATACTAAAATATTTGGGTGGACAAGTCTTAAATGAAGACTGGATGCCTTATCGTTAAACCACTGGGACTGTTAAACTAGAACAGAAAATGTTCAAAACTAGACAAAGAAAAAAAAAAAGTGAGGCCTCCTTGCTGTCAGATTTACAGTCAGAGGCTGATACTAGTGGCACCAACTTCCACAGGGACGAAGAAATGACGAGGCCTTGAGGGTCCGAAGTATGAGTCAAGATTGGGCCTTCAAGATGGTACCTTTTGAATATAACACTCCTGCCCCAACCCTAAATTAACAGTTACTTGCTAAAGGGATAAAGTGCTACTTCAGGCCGGAAAGAGTGCTCTGGACAGCAAAACATGTTAGTTACAAGACGGACAGTTAAGTGTACGCAGAAGTAAACCATCAGCATGCAGCAAACTACCACGTACCACAGTTAGCTACAGTAGCATATAGCGCTCCCACCCAACATCTGTCTGGCACAGTGGCACAATCACAGCTCCGCAGCTCGTACGATAAGACACTTTCAGTCAGACGCGCGCCGACCGTGAATTCCACAGAGATCAAGGAAAGTTTTTATTGTTTATACGTACGCGTACGTAACTTGTTTTTAAAAAATCCACCTGTCAGCCGCCAACCGCTCCCATACACACACCCCCCTCCCCTCCCCCCCCGGGGAACAGGAGCCTCTCTCCCTCCATCAGACGAGCGTGAGCGAAGCCAGCCGCTGGAGCGTGAACCCAAAACCGCGCATCCAAACCTCCGGTCCCCGCCGCAGATGGCGCTTTGCATTAATGGGATGCAGATGTCATGCAAATCAAATGCCCTGAGAGAGAGGGAGAGGGAGGGAGGGGAGAGAGAGGGATGGAGAAAGAGAGAAAGGGGGCAGAAGAGAGGAAAAGAAAGAGGGGGAGAGGGAGAGAAGAAGAGCAAGAGGAAGAGAGGGAGGGGGAAGGACAGAGGGATAGAGATGGAGAGAGATGAAGAAAGATGGAGAGAGTGAGAGCGAGTGGAAGGGAGAAAGAGGGAGAGAGAGGAAGAGAGGGAGAGCGGAAGGGAGGGAGGGGGAAGGAGAGAGATGGAGAAAGATGGAGAGAGGGAAAAAGCAAGGGGGAGAGGGAAAAGAGAGGGAGGGGGAGGGAGAGAGTGAAAGAAAGGGGGAGAAAGAGGGAGGGAAGCTGAGAGGGTGGGAGAAGAGGTGGGAAGGAGGGGAGAGAGCGAAAGAGAGAGAGAGGGTGGGAGTGGTGGAGAGAGGGAGGGAGGGAGGGGAAGAGAGGGATAAAGGGGCGAGAGAAGGAGAAGACAGAAAGGGAGGTAGAGGAGGAAGGGATAGAGAGAGAACATTGGAGGGAGAGGAAGGGGGAGAGAGAAGGAAAGGAGAAGAGTGCAGAGATAGAAGAGAGAGAGATTGGGGAGAAAGAGAGGGTGTGGAGAGGCCAGAGAGAGAAAGAGAGAGATAGAGTGAGAGGGGGAATGAAAGAGGGAGAGAGAGAGAGATATCAGCCCATTTCCATCCCTCACTATCAGCCCCCCAGTCAGTCAAGCCTCCTGCTGATAAAAGTGAATTCAATCAGAGAAAATCATTCTTCAAGTATCATGTACTCACATCATTATTCTTCATAATGAAATGTTTTCATGATAAAACTTTTAAAAAGTCAATATTGCAGAGATTTTTTTTTTTCATTTGGAGTGCAATAACAACATCATATTACAATAGAATGAATATACTGTAAATAAGATTTTCCAGCGTGGTCATATGAACTAAAATTAACCACCACCAGACAGACATCATAATCTTCCTTTTTCAGGAGATATGGTGAACACAAGATGAGAACACAGCATACATAATCTTTAAGCAAGAAAAATCTGATAATCTTACAGGTTTTTTCCGAATTATTATTACATTCATCATATTTATTGAAGTAAATCTCAAGGGCCTCTCATTGGTTCACAGCTAAGACATTTGTCTGGGTGTACGATGGCCAGAGGTTCCCGTGGGTGAGATAACATTCAGCTCAGCCTTACAGGAGATAGTAAGGGTTAAGTTGGTCAAAATATGTTAGTCTCATTGATCTCTAGTAGCCAGTCCTGGTCGGCCAGGCGCATGTAGCAGTACGAGCTAATTGTACCCTGACTGCACTATCCTCTGACTGCATAGGTAGTGTGTAATTGGTGGTGCGACCGCATAGTGTAAAGAAACAAGAACTAGTCATCACTTGAGTCGGAGAGAACGCAAGCTACGGCATCTTCCTCCCGAGTCGATGCGAGCAGGTCGCTACGGCGAACAGTTCGGGTGTGTTCAGGGTGGGAAGAAACAGGGAGAAATCCCCAAAGAATTGGACATCACATTGCAACTCTGCCCATCTAATTTTGAAATTTGATATTTAATATAGTAAAAATCCATAGTCAGGGACACACAGTACAGTACATTGAGGACACACTCAGGCCAGTACAGCACAGAAGTCTTAGCCCACCATTGCACTCTGTAAATGACAGCATTTTGACCTGGTTTATTTTTAGACTCCTCTGTTCAGGAGTCACAGCGCTCCCCTGGCACATGCACACACACACACACACACACACACACACACGCACACTCTCACTTCTCCTCTCTCCTGTGCAGGGATGATCTCCCAAAGTCATCCTCATTAGTGTTTAATACAGGACTCCCGCAGGCAAGGTCAGCGGCGGCTCTGCGTCTCTCTGTTGTCAGGACGATGTCGGGAATAATGAACAGGCTATCTTCCACTATCGGTGGTGGAGGAAATCACTCCCAAATCTACATTACAGAACTGTCTGTAACAAATGCCATTAATAACATTCCCCTGATTACACGCCGCCAGAAAAGACAGAAACGGGGTGGAAAGAAAATAAATTAAATTTTTTTCGACTATTTTCGAAATGAAGAAAAGGTATCGCGCATCAGATACTCACTTCAGGAGAGCAATATCAGTTAATAAAATTGTAAGTTTCCCCGACACTCAAAGAACAGAACATATATTTTAGATGAGCTCCTGTCACCAAAAATTGAATTGTTTACTGTAACTTCTTACATCCTCTGACTTATTTGTTGGTTTTACAGTCTTATGGCTTAAAAGCAACTCCCTACATCCCAATGTGAGGAAGCAGAAAGTATTGAGTTCGATGTTTTAAGCTCGATTTTGTGAAGGGGGACACATTCAAAATTCTCTAAGTCACAGCCAAACACTGCCGTGCTCTAATTTGGTACTATATTGTTCCGTACAATGACTGCTCATAGTATCACTTCTATTGGGAAAGGGATCGCGGAAGCTAAGAGTGATAGACAGATGGAAATTTACTACAGTAATAATAAAATAGTACAACCAGGGTAACACACAAAACTCAGATGGACAGCACTAACTTTTCACACAGCGCTAGCGAAATATATGCATGAATATCGTCAAAGTTCTGGCTGTGTGATCCTGTACCAATATCCTGCTGAGGGACCCTAAGAGGGCCAATATCCTGTTTAGAGACCCTATGAGGGTCAATATCCTGTTGAGGTTCTGTTCCACAGAGCTGCTTTGGGGGCTGGCTAAATATAATATATTTCCAGCGTCTCTCTCAGGCCCTCAAGCTAGCGCAAAGCTGTTGTCTAGACTATGCATGGCTGGTAGAGTTTATCTCTCCCTAGTGCAGTGACAGGCCCCAGAATTTTTTATTAGCGCTAATAGTGATGTTGCTGGGCGTTTTCATACCTGCCGCTTTCAGCAAATATCGATCAACGGGTCATATCTGTGTTGTTCTTTATGAGACTGTCGCGCTCTCTCTCTCATTCTCTTTGTGTGGGTCAAATAAAATGTTATGTTAGATGTTCTATTTGTTGCAACAATACCCAGGTTCTGCCTGCTTTCTCTATTTCAGCTTTAAACTCCGGCTAAACAGTGTTAGCATGTTTTCTATTTAGACCGAGCAGAAGAATAATTATTCAATGAATGATTTGTGACCAAAATGCATAGAGATGACATTCAAGAAATACATATACAAATAAATACTGGTGAACAGGAGAGCCTTTCTTGTATTACAGTGAATAAAATGATAATTACTAATACAAGGTAACCTGCTTCATAAAATCAAGCGATATCCTGTTTTTAATTTCTTTGTTTTTTCATGTATTTCTTCATATGAAGAATCCACTGCGTTGAGGTTCTCCCATTACAAATCAATGTCTCTAAAACAAAGGAGCTGGTTATCTGCACTAAACAAAATCTGACGGTAGAGCCAGTTTCACTTGATCGTCAACCTGTTGAAATTATGGAAACATTGAAATATCTTGGCACAGTTCTGGACAGCCAGATAAACTTTTCTGAGAATGCAGATTTTGTTTTAAAAAAATGTTCACAGCAACTCCATCTTCTTAGGAGATTGAGCTGTCTCAGTGTCAAGCCACAGATCCTAGAGCTTGTGTATATTGCACACATAGAGAGTGTCCTAACATTTCATCTTCCAGCTTGGTTTGGTCATTTAAGCTGCAGATGCAAGAACAAATTAAACAGGATTGTGAAGATGGCAAGCAAAATTGTGGGAAAACCCCAAAAGTCTCTTACCCACTTAAATGCTGAAAGGACAAGAGGAAAGCTAGGAGAATCCTGGCAGATAGCTCTCATCCCCTTTTTAATCAGTTTGAACTTTTGAAGTCTAGGTGGCGCAACAGAACCCCTCTTGCTAAAGGTGTTTTCAAAAAGTCCTTTATCCCCAATGCCATTGGCATCCTTAACCTAACAAAGTGACCAATGACCAATCCACAGTTAGTGATCAGAACTACGTTACTTTATTCTTATTTGTTAATTGTTTTTGATTATTTATTTATTGATTTTGATGCAGGTTATTGCACTGCCTTTTTATTGCGTGTTTGCAAATATGTGTCTCTATTTTAGTACTGTTTGTCTGTGTTGGTGGGCTGAAGACAATTTTCCACCTTGGTGGACAATAAAGTATTATTCCTTCATTCATTCATTCATTCACTCAATCTTTCATTCGATCAAAGGGTGTCACAACACTTGCGGTCATTGATTGGCTCCTCCCCTGTACAGCAGTCTGCATGTGTTTTTGTGGCTTGTCTCGTTTAATTGATTCACTGTCTCATCCCCTTCCTTCATCCTCCCAGTGAACATCCAGTTCATTGTGTCATGGCTGGATTGTCATGGTTCATACTTTCCAGTCAGTTTATGTCTTCTTGTATTGAGCCAGTTCTTCCTCCTAGTGTTTTGGTATATTCATGATAAAAATTAACGGAATTACTCTTCACAGTCTAATTAGTAGGAACAAGCTCCCAAACCTTGAAATCAGTCTCCAGGATTCAGACCGCATTCTGGTTAATCCTCTTTTCCTGCTTGTTCCTCTGAGTCAGTTTATTAGGAACACCTCCCAAGCCTTCATTGCTCACCAGGATTGGGACTCTGTTCCTGCTAAACCCTTCAGTTCTACTCTCTCAAGCAGCCCTGCTTCTGTGCTGGAGATATATCACCTGGCTTCTGCCCCAGGATGACCACTGACCTGAGTACAGACATGCCCCTACCCTCTCCAGTTATTACCAGCTTAGCTGTACTCTCACTCTTATGTTACTGTATTCCTGCTAATAAATACCCCCTTGTACCCTGAATCTGAGTCTTGTTCCTTGTCTGGATCTTAGCAAAGGGTCCCTAATCAGGTTGGTCAATATTTTTGAATACTGTCTGAGGTATTAACATGGTCTGAAGCAGAGAGGATATGACACTGATATAGGAAATTCTGTCACTGCAAGGCGGGGCTGCTTTTGGCCAGTGCTGGGGTTGCTGGGTTCATGGGAAGAGTAATTTGCTGCTGAAAGTGATTTGGGGAAGCCAATAAGCAGACCTTTCCCCTCCGGACTAATGCTGCGCTCAAGAGAACTCAGGATTTGGATATTCCAAGTTTGAAATTTAGACTTGCAACCTCACAGTGTGCATGCTTCTTACCTAGGGAGAAAACATTAATCATTTCAGGAGAATTTACATTTTGCCTGCAAGGGATTTGGCTCAAATCACAAAGTAGCTAAACAATCAGACCCTGTTGGCAGTGCGGGATTCTCCATCGCTGCGTGGATACATTGCAGTCAGCGGAGAAACTGGCTTGGCGTTTATTGCACTCTGGAATGAAGGCTGATGTCCAAGCATGCTAAACACTGGGATATATAGTGTTGCTAAGGACTGAACTTGGCATGACTACTGGCCCGCCAATGATGATTTTCTTGCTGTGGTGGTTCAAAAACTTTGAAAGTCATGTTCATTGCGTTTTACTATGAATCTGTTCGTATAGACAGCTAAACCGCTTTCTTTCCATAGTATGAACTAGCAATGCCCTCAAATTCTTTCTCCAATTTCCTTGCAGTGACGTCAAGTCAGACTGTGAGTTTGAGTTCAGGGAGCATTCACCAGGTTTTTACCATGGAAAAGTGCCTCTGGGAAGAGTGTTGTAAAACCTGGTGTCGATGTCAATACCCACAAAACTAAGCTGCCATAACTTCCCTTGCACTCTCCCTATGTCTGGGTTTACACACAAAGCCTCATATTCCCCTTCCAGATTGATTCATTAGGTCTACTCTGAACATAAGAACTCAGATTACCCAGTTAATTAAAAGAAGGGAACTCATTTCACAATATAATGAAATAATGAGCTGTCTTGTAATTGATTTAAATGAAACATAATAACTGAAACTTTCTAAAAGGGCTACGTATGTGTTGTTCCTCAGTATAATGTTTCTTTCGAGGGGAGTCATGGTTACCCGTTAGAGTTGGAGTTTTTCCACATGCATGCAATACTTTGCCCTAGAACCCTGCTAGCTACGCTGTTTAATTATTGTGTTTTATAATCTTCACCATGGCATTAAGTGGAGGCTTTGGTGTTTAGCATATTTTACATATTAATAGAGTTAACCTCTCTTACGGTATGAGAAAGTGTAACAAACAGTAATTTCTGTGCTCTATTAAAGGTGAAGGGATATTTCAAACGCTGATGTATATTACTAGCTACACCAAAGCTCATTCACCGCGAACTGTCATCACAGAACAAACTGTACAATATGCGCTGCCATTGTCGTAGAACAGGCTCATTTAAGCTGATTACATGCTATGTTACACCATGCCAATACCTTGCCCATGCTTTAAAAGTAATAGTGCATGTGTACTGCATAAACGATCCCGTCATTAAACATCCAGCGGCTCATCCATTTGCTCTAATTGAACACAATGAAAGTGAGAATGCATGCGTAGCAACTAGATTGATATGATTATTTCAAAGCTCAGGGAACATAATGTGATTAAGTTCCTGGTGCTTCAATTTCTACAAGTGATATAATATTCACTTTGATGTAATCTGTGCTGCGTTTAAAATGAAAAAAATGTCATTCCTAGTTTGTGAGACATTCATCTCTTTCACAATCCTTTGATTGCATCTAAGTAGCTCTGTGTTTGTTCTTATATTCTGCATATTTACAAACTTGTATCACATTAGATATCTTGTTGTCTCTTGCTTTTTATGCAGATTTTCTGTCAGAATACACAGCTATGAAAGATACGATACCAAGGTTTCATTTTTCTCTGAAATAGCTCTCTATCAAAACAGCTATCACGTAAAATGATGGTTTTGGAGTGACTGTGCGATGGTATTTAGACTTGCTTATTACTTTGAGTAGATAATAGAATCTAATTGAAGTAATCTTAATGCCTGACTCTCAGCCTGATCAAAAGTATCTGCTTCTCTGTCAAATGGGGAAAAGACTCAAAGATAGAAGGTAGAAACTATTTGACATTTTCTGAATCTTTAGCAGTCTGACAGTGCCTCACTCGTAGTCTTATATTGTCTGACTCTTACATTGTAATAGTGTCTGACTCAGTCACAGTCTGATCCAACTATAACGGTACAATACACTCAAAAAAAAAAAAAAAAAAAACTTAACAGATGAAACCTTTCTAGGTTTGAAGTTTGTACGTAGAAAAACCGTTTCTCCCAATTAAAAAACCAACCTTGAACTAGATTTTTTCACGTTGGAATATCATGGCTGTCGCACGCCCAATATCCCAACCCCTATCTATGATCCTGATGCTGTTGCAGCTGTGGTGCTGTCCATGGACCTGATGCTGTTACAGCTGTGGTGCTGTCCATGGTCCTGATGCTGTTGCAGCCGTGGTGCTGTCCATGGTCGTGAAGCTGTTGCAGCCGTGGTGCTGTCCATGGTCCTGATGCTGTTGCAGCTGTGGCGCTGTCCATGGTCCTGATGCTGTTGCAGCCGTGGTGCTGTCCATGGTCCTGAAGCTGTTGCAGCCGTGGTGCTGTCCATGGTCCTGATGCTGTTGAAGCTGTGGCGCTGTCCATGGTCCTGATGCTGTTGCAGCTGTGGCGCTGTCCATGGTCCTGAAGCTGTTGCAGCTGTGGTGCTGTCCATGGTGCTGAATATGTTGCAGCTGAGGTGCTATCCATGGTTCTGAAACATAGTCTCAGCTGCATGAGAGGGGTGCGCTGCAGGAGAAATGCAGCGAGTGCAGAAGAACACAACCTCAAGGTCATTAATGATCCATCAGCCTGTTTATTTCTTTCACTGGTTGATTTTCATCCAGTTATACAGTACCACCTTTTTAATTGGATTTTTTTGAATGAAGTAAAAATTTGCAATATTGTAACAACAATTCCATTTAAAAACCAATAACACACATTTTTTATAAGAGATATTTATTTGCCATATGGTTACAATAAAGATGTCAGCAAATGTACAAATAATATTACTCCACCAGTAAGCCAATGGTGACAGAAATGTCTCTTGAGCAGTAGACGGGGTTAAGGGGCATGAGCCTTCCGAGCAATTCTGATTCTTCAGTCCTCCTTGGGCATTACAACACCATTTCTATATGTCACTCTGTGAGAGAGTTTTGCACTTCCTCCAGTGTGTAAATACAGATTTATTTGCAGAAGTTCAGGCTGAACCTTGTGACTAGTTGTAGCTTTGCTCCCAGTGTTTTTTAATGCTGATTCTTCCTGATTGGTTTTTTTTTTTTCAGTTTTTCCCTGCTTTGTTTAGAGGCAGTTTTGTGTTCAGCTTATTTCTTTCCCCGTTGGTTTTGGATAAAGGCAGTAACTGCATTCTGGTCACAGTGTCCTCTTCTCTGTGCTTGGGCCCAACACAAACGTCAGTATCTGGGGCTAACAGGGAAAGCAAACAACAGCCATTGCAAAGTGAGGTGCAACATTTGAATTTAATATCTAACTTTAATGCTGGCTTAAACGAAAAAATAGATGTCTTATTGTCAGACAGTGGCAGAATTTTTAAATCACTTTTACAGCTTTTTCCGCCAGTATGTGGTATATTGACAAAAAAACAAAATATGTTACTGCTCTTTCTTCATGTTACTGTTTGCAAACATTCTCCTCAGCAAGTAGTCAAGTCATAGCTGCATTTCATTGTTATTGACTAGAAATATCTTTCTGTAACCTGTGGGCCTATTTCAATTTTGTCTAAGAAAGAAAGTTAGCCTTTGCCTGTGCCGGTGGTTGTAATAATGGCCGACACAATAAGCATATCAGACAGCATTGCTGACTTCAGTTATGATGGACACAATGATTGTTCATGATCTTTATTTGCAACAGAAATACATAGGCCTAATCATTCTACACTGTAAACCCAGATAGTGTGGCGAACTCAAAAAAATAGTGTACGCCAACTTATTAGCATTGTGTGGACGGTACTTAAAGAAAATAAGGCAAAAATTTTGAAAAGTTATTTTTGCCATGTTTTTAAGTGCTGTGAACACAAAATCAACAGATAGGCTTGCACTTTTTTTTTTTTTTTTTTTTTGAGGTAATCGGTTTCCACAAAACAATTGAGTGCACTACACTATCTGGGTTTACAGTGTACTGACTGATTAGGCAATACTCATGCTATTACTTGCTATGCTAAAAGAAGCAGTTCCCTGCCAGGCACTACTAGTGTTAACCACTGGGGCACAGGCCCCCAGGCCAGGCTGCAGGCTGTGTGGGGGGGAGGCAGATTGCTGGATGATCCCTGGATCTCACATCTGCATTCTGCTCTCTTTCCCCCATTAATAAGGCAGGTCTTTACTGGACTCACTCACTGACTCCCTCCATCCCCGCGGCCCCAGTCTACAGGCCCAGGTGCCGATTTGTCCATACAGTGTAAATAGGTTGGCACATCTCTGCAGGCTCGCTGCTGAAAATAAAGAATCTGTTTATACAAACTCGCTCACTGAAAGGCACCCAGCTCCGACTGCACGCATAGAGAATGAAAGATAAAGTAAATATTTATCATAAATGCCTGGCAAATCCCATTGGTTAGACCCTGGGCAGAGCTGCGCATTAATTCATCAAAATATTAGTAAGTACATGACAAAGCGCACTTGCGTGCATATTATCACATTTAAATTTTTAAACTGTTCTGTTCTAAATGGAATAGTCAGCGGTAGATGTATGTCTCAATAGATAGGGCTGGATTTACAAGTCCTCCCTAAAGAGAAATACTGCCAGCCAGAGTAAATTATACTGCCGGGTGAGATCTGACATTAATGGTAATCTGACTGTATAGCATAGAGTGAATAGCATTGCAGTTTCTTAATCACTAGACTTTTGTGAGGAGCCATTCGCTGCAAGCGTAGCGGGTCTTCGTGCTTTTAACTCAATATGATTATTTTAAGCAAGTATAATTTCAGTCTTTCGATTCCCTGAGTAACTATTGACCCAATCACTGTGGGTCAATGGATACTTACATCTCAAAATGGCCGCTCAAAGTTAAAGACATGGCACAGCTGCAGTTACAGTAGATTGAGTTCCCGTCTAATATCCTACAAATTTAAAAAAAAAAAAAAAAAAAAAAAAACTATTGCGTCTGCAGCTACCCATGCCAAACTCAGCTCGTCTAACGGCTTTTCAGAATTGAAAATCGTCAGGGTCTTGTTTGACATTGGTTCCTCAGGGCTTGCTCACTGAATGATAATGAAAAGGTCAGGGTAGATTACCCTGAGACTTTCAGAAGCAGTCAGCTGGTGCTAGCGCTAGCTCTGCTTGCCGGAGGGCACAGTGTCATGACCCATGCATCCACTTTCTAAATGATGTGGAGCGCATGGAGTAGAGTGCTCTTCTCCCGCAGTTATGGAGCTGGGATTGCACACCACAAAATTTCTTACTTCCCACAAGCGCTGTGTTGCCCCCGAGCTAGAGCCTTCGCCTAAACGACATTCGTAAACACTGAATTCGGCACTGAGTGCTTTTCTAACGCACCACCTGTACTCTGGAGTCATTGTCTTCCAAAATATAATAGAAAAGACCGGAACATCATCACTAACAATCAATATCGAATAACATAAATTATCACAAATAATATACCCTCGCCTGCTGCCGAATTATGTGGCTTTCTATACTAAACTTCATGATGAGCACTCTTACTTTGAGAGAATTATATGGGGGCCAGAGGATTAAAGATTTTAGGGGTTCCCACCCACCCACTCATGTTGGTATGTGCCAATGTTTCTTAGAAATAAGGACCACATAAGTGCCTCCTCTGTGTTTTTATCAATCATCACAGTCAGCCCAGGCCAGAACTAAGTATGGCAGCTATTACTGGGCATCCATTTGATTCAATCCCTGCTTCAGAGCATGAAATCATAGTTAGCAGACTGTGGCAGCAGCCTGCTATCTCAGATAAGACATGGGAATAAATTGCTTTCATGTACGTAAGTGATGATCATCCCACCACAAGTCAAGCACTGGCCAAAGATGTATATGACAATACACATAATAATGTTTTTTTTTTTTTTTGTGTATGGTCTTTGACCCTGAACACACACTGCAGAAAATGGACCTGGGAGCTGGAGGCCGGTACTCAGTTACAAGTCTGTTGGGAGCAGCCCCATCCTTGCCTGCCCTAACCACTCTCTCACACCAGACCCACTAACCACTTTGACCCATATCTCTCTGTCCCCACAGGTCCCCGGTCTGCTTAAAACAGCCTAATTACTCTCATGAATTACTTTCTACAGTGCTGGGCTAAATAGTCTTAGAGCACGAGCACTGCAGAGCACAGGGGCTCCAAATGGCCTCAGTAATTTTTTTCCCCCCCTCACAATTACTTTAGTTTTTAAAATTTATTTTCTCCATATGGAGTGTGTGTCCCGTGGTTAATGTTTTATTGGTCTTAAGCCTTATTTTTATATCACACAGATGGACATTTTTAATGTCTCGCTACCATTTAAATCACTGATAGCAATTTGTGAGTTCAGTTTTCCCCAATATTGGCCCAGTGTTTTTTTTTTTTTTCCCCAGTCTCTATGCAATGCTATGATAGAACTTCAATGACACTGGCACATTACCAAGGAAATACAAATACAATGTTGATTTTAATTAATACTTCAGAGGAGTTGATGTACAAGAAAGAGTGGGTCAGTTTGATTTTCATATTACAAATGGTAAAATTCATAGCCATACACTAAAGCAGGGCTATTAGTGGTGTCAGGTGTGTGAGTGCTTGGGTGGAATGAAAGCCTGCACCCACACCGGCCCATTCTGGATAATTTTTAATAGCCCTGCACTATAGCGTAGGCTTGACAAACCAGCGATACATAATAGTTCAAATAAAAAATATAAATAAACAAAAAACCATTTTCATACTACAACATAGGCCTTAAGGCCAACCATTCGAATTCTTTCTACTGAACAGAACCAACCAATGAGAGACAAATCACAAGAGTTAATGAAATATCATTGCTAATATCGTTATATTCATGAAATCATTTGTACAATTAGTTTCACACAAGCCTAATTTGTATGTTAGACAACTAAGATTGAAAAAAAGCTATTCAATTCAGCAGAACTCATAATCAACTGCCATTTGTGCTCGGCAGTACTTTGTGCTCTATCTAATATTTACCACACAGTAATCCAGATTTGACAATAATGAATAATGAGGTTTCCTTATTAGGATACTGAGAAAATAATACCTTAATTAGCTTTTGATTTTATGTTTTTTGCTTTATCGCCACAGTTCATTGCCCAGTCACTGTTAATTTGGTATGAGACTGCATATCTTAATAAGATTTGTTTGGATTTATTTAGACTATAATGAGTTTTATCTTGCGCAAACCCTTGCCTATTTTCCTCGACTAAGGTTATTAAATCACAGGCACTTTGCTTAAAGTGGCTTTGGACGATGGCAATCCATTTTCCTGTCATCATGTTTTATTCCAAGCTGTGTCTTTTTAACAATTTGTAGAGATTGTAACATTGTATTTTCCTTCTTCAACCAAGCCCTGTCTAAATGAGTCATGACTGCATATTACGCCAAATAGACTTGAGTTATAATAACATCATTACGAAATGCAAGCTGTAATAAATGTTATAACACAAGGGCAAAGCAGCTCATGTGACATCCTGAAGTAGGGCTTCTCAACCTTATCCAGAGAGATTCAGTGTGTGCAAATACACACTTGACTCCACTGATCATCCCATTAAATTTATAATACTTTGTTAAGTTGAATTGGGTGTGTAACTGCATGATTGGAATGAAAACCTGCACCCACACAGGTCGCTTGCGCCTGACGATGAGAACCCATGTGCAAGACATATGGAGGGGTCTGAAAAGTCAAATAGCAAAATATGACTTTAACCTGTAGTTTCATGCTAAGAAGTTTCAGAAGTTAGAGTATGAGGGAGATACATGCTCAGGATTTTAGGATTTTGGGAGAATACCAGGGGTCCTGTTTGGAAGGGACTCAAAGCGATGCAATAATGATGCAGTAATGGGGTCACCCAGGGTAGTGAGGTCGATTGTGAGATCTTTTTAAGGGGCTCAAAATACCTGCCAGTGCCACCAATTAGATATTTCATTCTGCATTTTAGTCATATTTTGCCAGTTAATTTGCCATTACTTGACCTAAGAATTAGGGTCAATGCTCATCCACAATACTCAGAACCATAACTGCAAGCCTGGTTTTGTAAGAAGGTTTTAATTGTGCGTAATCAGGCACATTATCTGCCCGTTCAGGGGTGATTTACCCACAGTTATGTCTGAGGAAGTGTAAATGACCCATATCCACATATCCAGAGTTTTAATCGGCTGCATATTCTGTAAACTGCTGATCTACTCCTGTGTTCCTCTCATATAATATACTATATGGCAAATGTAGGGCTTTACATTATATATACATTTTGAATTGATTATGTTAAAGACTAACTGATTAAATCAATGCAGTCTCGTATGCTGGAACTGCAGACACCTGGGACCTAATTTACAGTACTAGAGGCACTCGTAGAGTGCAAACCTCCGCCAAGGCAGCACAATCCAAATCTTCATGAGTGGGAGCAAAGTTGAGTTATCGCGTGTCATACGATCTCAAGATGGCTGCCATGGCGGCCATATTCTTTCACTGATCGCGGTGAAAATCAATAGGGTCCATCCTTGATGTAATAGCAATGCACGCACCAAATTTCAGCCAAATGCGTGCATTACTTTTTGAGTTATGTTGTTAACATCAGACAGACAGACAAACAGAGGCGAAAACATAACCTCCGCCCCAACTTCGTTGGCGGAGGTAATAAGCAGTGTGCAGGATCAAAACAGAAGTATTAGCCTCGTTTACCAGTGGATTTGAAAAACAAGTCTGATTTAATAAACTGTTTCCAATTAATGGGCTTGTACATTTTTGCTAGATTCCAAACTGATTTCAATTCATAAAGTAAACATTGCATACATTGTAGTTCACCCAAGATTTCAGAATTTACTTTGGAAAATATTTTTGACAACTCACCTTGTCCTATGTCACATGTACACAAAATCCTATTATGAAACCCAAGAATTTTTTTTTTTTTTAAGTAAAGTCATTGATCAATGAAATTAAACCAACTGTGAAGCAAAGAGTTTAGCAGCAAACAACAAGTTATTGAGCTAAATATGTAATGTGCTAAAGACCAAAACTAATGAAGATCTTGTTTCTAAAAATCTGAACCTAGCGCTGAACCAGGCCCTAAAAAAACACTGAGGTTTAGAGGCTCAGTGGGGAAGAAGGTTTAGTTTGTGGAGGTCAGGCTGACATAAGCTCATCGTTTCCCCTTTAATTTCCTCATTTAACTGTGGATGCATTTTGGGGTGTAAATTTGATCATACGCCTCAAGACAAGATTAGGCTTAAATTTGAGAACACATTAAAGACCATTGCCCTCCTAAATGAACTGCAACTGATGTTCTCACTTAAGAAAGATATTAAAGGCGGGCTTTAGAAATGGACACAGAAAAAGATGTGACCCTTGTGTCCTCTCCGCTAGTTGAGGTTGAAAGGATAAACAGATGTCAGGAGAACTGCAGCGATTTCACTGTCCCTAAATGAGACTTACAGCAGCCATTTTGTTTCACTGCACTTAACTGAATGCAGTGAGCATTCTGTGCCCAACAGTGCATGATTTATTTTCAGTGATATATTTAGAAATGCCATGATGATAACAGGTCTCTATACCTATACATTTTCCTTAGAAATAATATGCAACACAATGATCAAATAGATGTACATTATGCAGACAGCATTAGTAAAAAGTTTGGACCGACATATCTCATGTCATTGCAATGATTTTTTTGTGAAAGCTAAGTGGTTAAGTATTGTAAAAAAGCTCAAATGGCACAAACTAAAAAGTAAACAATCAGAAGTTAAAGATGAATCATTTTCCTCACCTCAAAGAATAGTGCCCAAAATGTTGGAATCTCTTAACCCTTCCAGTGCCGTGGGCAACTATAGTTGCCCAATGATGTAAGATATCAAAGTCAGATGCTGTTGAAAACCTATCATGTGGCAACTTGTTTAAAAGAGCTCCCGCAGGGGAGCTCTTTTAAACAAGTTGCCATATGATAGGTTTTCAACAGCTCAGGATCACTGCATTTTTAATTCCTTGAAAATGTATTCAGCACTCAAAGGGTTAAAGTGGTCATATTTTGCTATATAAACATTTTTTTTTTTTCAACCGAGAGAAAAAAAATCATGTTGGCTCAGAATTATCGGCCAAAAAGGTCAAGGAGAAACAAACCACGAGAGCAGCACATACTGTATATGAGAATTCCACAGCTGCGCTGGTCTGACCTCTGAGAATCACATGACTGCCTTTGTTTTAAAACATTACATGAGTGTGCTCAGCCATTATTATCGTAATCTGTAATTTTTTTTTTTTTTTTTTTGGATTTAGGATTTAAATCTTTTATTTTTGTAAAATAAAAGGTGTTTTAATTATCTGAAAAATGTGTGCTCAAACCTTTGACTGGACCTGTAAGATGACAGTTACTTGCACATAAGAGCAAAACTGTGAAACAGGTTGCCTCTGGGACCCCATGAAAATATATCTTTAAAAACTGCTTCTGGAGTTTTTAGTAAGACCAAAAGACCAAGTCAGTAGATATTAAGCCTAACAGATAACAAAAATGTTCTTTAGAGCATAACGTACTGTATGTAACATATTTAGCTGATGACATACTGCATAACATTTTGTCTGTAAACTGAATGTTATTTTCTATAATGTATGTTGTATTTAATGAGCTGTAATATGCAGCTTTGTGTATTTATAGCCGATGTCATTGCATGCTAATAACAGTATTTTGTAAGTTTATAGTACGGTTAAAGAAAAGCGTGACCACAAACATGAAATTATCAACCTTGTATATCACACTATATATTCAAATCTAATCGTACCCAATACGTACCCTTGACTCAGTATAAACAACGTAAATCTTCTGCATCCCTGATCCCTTTCTTTGCAATTTGGAGCAATTACTTTTGCTAGTGGAGGCTATGAGGTGACTGACAAATTAAGAAAGCAAAAAAAGCAGAGTTAAAACTATTTACTAAGGGGTGTTGTGCAGTGAGTGGTGCTGGAGGGATGGGCAGTATTGGCGGAAATTGGTGACTCTTACATTCCTTGGAGAATAAAATCAATCCTTTTTTCTCAAGTTCCATTTGATGTTATCTCAGCTTCTTCTTTCTTTAAATGACCCTCCTTCACATACCTAGTAATGAATTCCAAACTCTCCCTGTGCAAAATAACCTTTGGGAGGCCATAACATACTGCCAACCCAACTGCACTGAGAATGCTTTTAGCATGAACACATACGATAGGAAGTTTAGCTAATGGTGCGCATGATGGTGAGTACAATTTCTGAACTATTCATTTTCTAATTGGTCCCCACAATCCCAGCCAAACCTGGATTGTTCAATCGGTGAACTATGTACAGGCCTGCTCGTACGTGATTCATGCTGCCATCTCGAGAGAGCACAGACAATTTGTGGTTCTTCTCCGAAACACACCTGTCAGATGTCACTTCTTTACACGCCCAGCTTAAAACTCAGGACAAGGGCAACGGAAACCCAAACATAAGCTTGCCGCCCTCGGCCTCTGGCTCAGAATATGCACGAAAATGACATGCTCAAAATGAATTGAGAATATCTCTGCAAATACAAGGTCTATTTGAATAATGTTGGTATTATAACACCTGTAGGATTTCTTTGGAGGTGTAAATATCTGTATGTATGTTACTGGGTTAGAGTAAATAAAGATGGAACACAGCATAAATGAAAAATGTTATGTGTGCAAAACAAATATTGCATTCTGAGAGTGAATATCCCATAAGAATGATGCAGTTGCAACCCCAATCCTCTATAAAATCACATCTGAACATTACCATTGCATAGACTGATGCTAATAAACAGAAGCAGGGCGAAGAAGGAGAGGTTTTAGCAGGGGCATGTATGGCCGCCATTTCCAAATTCACCAAGTGGGCATATTGGGGGTACCATCTGTGCCATGTGAAATTTTAAGATACTGAACTGTATAAGTCATTCAATTTCACCGATGTCATTACAGGTATTCATTCCATCTAAACACAACTGTTTTGACTTTTTTTTTTTATGAAAAGTTGACCAGACCTCTATACAGCTTCCAATTCAAATATAACCATATATAACTAAAACAGGCAAAAACAACAATCACTTTGCAATTATACAACATGCTGGCAAGAACCTTGAACCTCAAATATATTTACACGTAAGTCCATCTTGCCACTGCTGGAAGTTTTCTTTTTCTGCTTGCCAATATATTTGGCAGTGAATGAGTTAATAACAACACCGGAGAAATCAACATTATACGTAATCTACACCTTTTACTGCACACCAGTGTATTTGGTGTTCAGCATTAGTTGGACATCAAACAATACTCAGGGCGAGAACTCAGTAATAAGTTGGTCAATTTTGATGATTCATATCTCTTACAAAAAGTCAGACACAAGATAATCAAAAGGCGGTCCCAAAATCCATACCGAGAACACTATTTGCCAACCGCAAGAAAGAGTATGCATGGTGTGCGTAGAAAATTTGCTCGCCTACCCGACATTAGAAAGCTCCTCCTGGACCTGAAAATACCTGTGGAATGTCAGCAATCATTTTGAAGTGACAAAGAGACTTTGAAGTACATATAAGTAGTATTGTTATGCCCTTTAACACAACTTAGTTTGATCACAAGACAGCTAAGGTGAGACACAATTTATGGCTATGGCTGTACAAAGTGCAGTTTGCTTTTGCTCTTTTTGGCAACTAATTTAGTGAGTTTTGTTCATAGAGCCTTAAACCTTATACAGTGAGAATCCGTGGAGCCATTGCTTTGATATGATGTACTGTGGGTGCAGTAGGATGAATTTACAGATTTCCTAGCACTACATATGTGACACATGCACTGTTTGCCTGTTTTTGCTAAAAGCTCATTTCATTGCTTGGTGTTTGAATTGTCTTTTGTTTTGGTAGAAATGGTTATCATGAGCTTTTATCCAAGTTTCTTCCTATTACACAGCTATATAATATGACTACATTGCTACACGGTTATCATGCCCTTGTATGGCGTATGTTGTGAGATTGTAACGCCACGCCTCCAGCGCTCTCAATCACCAGCCTGTTAAGACCCGGCCCGCATTCCACGCTCTCCTGGAATCATCCGCATCAGTTTTCAATTGTCATTCTGCCAGTAGTCTGTGTATATAAGCACAAGCTACACACTCATTTGGTGCGAAGTCTCGTAAGCCTGTTGTCTAGTGCTACTCGTGTGTAGACAATATAGCCTTGTATTCGTGTATCTCTAAAAGCCCTTTAATTATACCGCTGTGCTGTTGTTATTGTACAACGCAGTATAATAGTTCTATTAGGAACAACGTTTCCTAGTTGTCTTTGCCTCTGCCTTTTCTGCCTCAGAAAAGGCATAATGAAGCCCACTTCATCTTCGCATCTGAATCCAGTCCACACTTTCCATTTTTCCAGTGCACTTTACTCAGTGCACTGAAAAGCCATTACAGAGATGTGCCGCTGCCCCTGGTACTGGGGGCATTCGGGTTCAAAAGGTGAAAATATAACTGATGGGTGAGGCACTCGAGCTGACCAAACAATGCTGACCAAAACCGATGGTAGCTCTCCCATATCTCTGACCAGCGCAGAGCCAATTATGTGTTGCTTTAACTCATTCCCTACGGAATACTTTTACATAAAATTGTCGCGTTTGTACGAATACTTTTCCCGAAAATTACACAATATAAAGTATTGAAGTACAGGCGGCCCATGACCTCGATCGTCAACTGATTTCGTGTTTTCATCGGACTGCGAATGGTCATCCACGCCGCTGGCACTGGCTTACCATAGGGAATGGTGGAATTCGCCGCGCCGTTGGCAGCAGCTTGCCGTAGGGAATGAGTTAAAACGTTTCTGATGGCACTGGCATGGCGCAGATTTGACCCCGGGCAGTGTGGTCACTGCTGCACCGCAATGCGGCACCTTTATCAAGTGAGGCGATTCAGCAGCGCTGATTTATGAACATCTGAGTTTCGAGCATTCAGGAGACAGTTGACAACTCAGATAAATCAGAGATAGATCATGGTGGCATGACCGGTATGTGCTGAAGTAAATATCCAGATGATTAGCACAGTAGCACATATAAACTGTGAGACAGGAAGTGTAGAGGCTTGTCCGAAGCTCTCTATTTATATGTCTTAAGACTGAATTATCCCCAGTGAGCCAAGTTAGACCAAGAGTGAAATACGCCATGTAGCAAGGCAAGTCAAAAAATCTCCCCATCGTCTCTATCCCCACGTTCTGCATGCAAAATAACAGAATTTCTCTTGAAGGATTACGTGTATAATTGCAGTAGTCTATAGCAGTGATTCTATGCCCAACATCACCTCACTCTATGTGGGCAGTCATAGGAAATGCTTAGATGCTTTCAGATAAACATTTGCTATCATATTGGAGAGCCCTGTGGAAAAAAAAATCACTGTGGTCAGAATGATTGTTCACTTAATTGTATTAAGGTGTATTTTCTTTTTTAAGGATATTTATTAGTGCTTCAAGGACCAACACATTCAAGGCAAGCGTATAATTAAAGTCCCAATTTTCAGCAGGGTATTACTAATAATAATAATAATAATAATAATAATAATATTTTATTTATTGGTGCCTTTCTGACACTCAAGGTCACCGTACAGCAAAATTAAAATTGTCAGAGACAATGAAACACAAACAACAATTATTAAAATGTCTACAATATCCAAATTAACAGGATGGGAAGGATATAATTGATTTTCAGAGACAATACGCCAGTTTGAACAGATGGGTTTTGAGCTGGGTTTTGAACAAGGGAAAAGAGTCAATGTTCCGCAGGTCAGGAGGGAGGGAGTTCCAGAGGCGAGGAGCAGAGCAGCACAATAATACTGACACAATATAGTAGGAGTTTCTTATTCAAATGTGCAATAGCTGCGCCACTTTTGGGACTTAATACCAACAAAATATGACGAATGTGTAGGACTTTTTTCTTTCTTTTATTACATCGTGCAACCTCCACTTCAAGATATATGAAATGAAAATGATTGGGTAAAAAAAACAAATAAATAAAGAGAGAGGCCCGCAGTATTTCTGATTGCATTGAAAAGTAACAAACTTTGTAAGCCGGGGGGCAAACAGCTGAGATAGAATGATTAGTATATCAGCTTTCCTGACTCTGTCATTCTTTCACTTTCCAAGTGAAAAAAAAAAACAGTCAGGCTTTTTCTCACCGGAGCCTGCTTTTAAACTTGCTGCAAGCTTTAATTTTCAGCAGAAAAACTGCTCTGGGTAATTAAAATAATCACACACTGAGAAATAATTACACAGAAATATATGCTTCAAGTTCCTGCTAAGAACGCAATGCCATACGGAAATCTGCCAATAGTGACAAATATTAATTTAGAAAACTTATCTCAGATTTAACAACTTCTTTGTCTTCACTACCGCTTTATTCACCCCCTTCAAGATATCTACCATTTTTTGCATATTTTGCAACTTAGTTGTTTGAGATCTTCAAAATAGGGTGGAGCTTCTGGGGCGAGTTGTGGCAGACAACTCGAGACATGCCCACATTCCTATAGACTCCTCCACTCATATCAAACACTGCTCTGCCCTCCCGTAGGTGGGCTATTTAAGCCAATTTCCTTCTCCGCCTCAGCACTAGATTGCTCCCTGCTGCTGCATTACTCTTGCCTGCTGCTAGTTAACATTGCCGGCTGCTTGTCAATATTGCCTGCTGCGAGTTCACATCTGCTTGCCAATGCGCACAACAAATCTAACCCACTACTTTTCTGCACATGTCCGCTGTTGCTAATCTAAGATGTAGCTGGAGACTACATGCCAAAAGGACACTGCGTTATTTATTTGACTTTTCTTACCTGAGCCCTCTTTAGGCACAGCATGCAGACAATTCATAAATAGTTATCTGCAAAAGTTTGTTCCTTGAAGAAGATTATAACCAGATCAACATCTCTCTACTATCAATCAAGGGTGTAGGTTTAATGTGACAATTGGTCGGGACACATGTAATGCGAGCGCGGATAGCGCGTGAGCCGGAAAATTTTTGCAAATCTGAGTGCAGATACTGCTTTTTCTGTGTATGGAGATTATCCGCATGACTGTTTCTTTGTTTTTTTATGATACTAAACAAACTGCCTCCATAACCTTAATAGATAGATGCCACATACATAAACTTCCGTTTCTATTTTTTTTTGCCATCTAAATACTTTTGATTTGATTTTTGAATACAAGTTTACCACTGTCACTAATGTTATGAACATTTATTATGAAGGTTAACAATATCAAACAATTGAAATACTCTTACCAATTCATAAGTTTATGAATAGGCTGAGATAGCTGTCACTGAGATGTGCTCTACACAGCTCATGCAGCTCTGAACGTATTGATGTCTCCACTGAAAGCTACTGCTGGTCGTTCAATGCTAATCAATGCTATATTGCTTTTGCAACTAAGAAATGTCTGCACTGAGACTCCTCAGTTCCTGCGCCATGAAAAGCTGTAATACTGCAATAATTCACATGATGCATAGGCCCCAGGTGGATCACTGGGTAGATCAGGCCGCCCTCAGGATCATCATTAGGTAATATGGTCCTTGGAGGTTAGAGGTTGCCTCTGGTTGGTATGGCCTCATGACGACTGAATTTTTTGCCACTCATTGATGGTTTCATGAGACAGTATATTCCTGTATTAGAGTGGCCTCACAGCAGATAGTGCCCGTAGCCACACACTGGTAGCTTCATTTAGTAGCATATTCTTGTATGGAATGGCCTCATGGCAGCTGGTGTCTTATCCTCACATTCATAAATTCACTAAATTTCCTGGCTCTGTAGTTAGGCTGTGTTGACGGGGATACTATTTATCCTGCTTTTGGGGTGTTGTATTCGTGCTGTTTAAGGGGATATCCTGACGTTCCCTGCAATTTTCTCTTCAAGCTCAGCAGTCTGCTGGGTGTGTTTGGGTCCGAATCTAGACACCAAAATATCATTGTATCTATTTCCTCATACAGCAATTAAAAGTTAACATTTGAGTTGGCTGACAGAGATGGGGCGCAGCTTGCAAAGCTAGCACTGGCAGACAACTGGAGACATGCCCACATTCCCATCAACTTTCCCATGCAAATCAGACACTGCCCAGCCTTCTGGAAGGTGGGCTATTTCAGCTGCTCTCCTGCATCGCCTCCGTGGCAAAACATGCCTCTGCCTGCTGTCGTATCGCTCTCGCCTGCTGCTAGTTAATATCCTACCTCCACCCCAGCATCCAATTGTAGGCTCTGAATCCCCACCTGGGGAGGGGAGGGGGGCAGTACCCTGACACTTCCTGTTCTTTTCTCCGTACGTTCAGTAAGCTGCAGGGTGTCACAAGGTCAGAGCCTAGACACCAAAGAACCATCGTAACTATTTGTTCATACTGCAATTGCACGTGGTTTACACGCGAGTTGGCTGACAGAACTAAATTTGATTACAGTCAAAAACAACCTGAGTAAACACAAAATACAGTATTTAAACTATCAATTTATTTATTGAAGAACACCAACTGGCTCGGTGTCAAAAAGTAATTGCCTCCTTTGCTCCACAACGAGCCAATTTACCAAATTTAGTAGATAATTGGGTGAAATAAGACTACACACTAAGGCTCGCTTACAGACAGCCCTGTTGAATTAAAAAAAAAAAAAAAAAAACCGCTTAACTAGGACCTGAGCAGCAATGTGAAATAGACTAAAATGTTTCAGAACCTTTATCGCATGGAAAGGTCAAACTGATGCATCAGTGAATCTGACTCTATCATCAGAGAGATAAAATATTACACCAGAGGGATCATAAAAATATTGCACAGATCTTTCTCGCAGTGAACAAAGTATATATGCAGGTGTGAACACACAAGGATGGGAGACTGGGAAAATATTGGTGAAGCTCTACAAGTGCAAATGGAACAAACTGGCATCAGGATCCTTGCACAGCTTAGGAGACTTTCAATGAAATATTTTGCACAGCAGAAACATATTACCCAGTACAGGACCCCCCGATGCCTACAGAAAATGGATAAAGCAAGCACTGCTTTCACATGCTGACATACTGGAACTGGTTATAGTAGAGTTTGGAATTGTTCTGCAGGATTATAGAGAGACAAACGGTATGAGCCTGGAAGCAGTTTTTTTTTTTTTCTTTTTTTCTGAGTTCCAGACCACACTGGTGTTTGGCTTTTATTGTATCAAAACATATGAAAAAAAAAATTGATTATGCAAACGCAATGGCTGTGTTTAATTCGCTTGGCCTCATGTGCATCTCTGACCCATATCTTGCCTGATGTGTAACAACTTAAAACACGTCATAGAGATTGTTTTCCCATTTTTTATCTTTTAATCTCAAAAATTCCCTCAGCTATTCTAAAACATACATTTATATATATATATATATATATATATATATATATTTTTTTTTTTTTTTACATTCCTGTATTCCTGAGATTCTGTAAAACACCTTTGTCAAACTGGCATCCACTTGAACTCCCGGATCCATGCTTTCCCAGCAGAAAATTTCCCAAGGTATCACAGTCCCTTCACCTGCGTGGGTTTTTTCCTGTAGTGCATCCTGGTGCCATCTCTTCCCCAGGTAAATGGTACACAGGTGTTACAACTCTTTTCTTCCGAATTGTCTCCTCCCTCTTTCAAGCAACCTGTGCATCTTCCAGAGGTATTGTCCCCTAAATTAGTTTGGTGTCTTGTGCCCCTCCCCTTGCCCAGGCGGAATCCATTGTGCGGCCCGTTCCCTTGTGTCTCTGTGGTGTATACAGTATAAGCCTTATTTTAGTCAAGCAGAATTGCCGGATTGTCATATTTGATTGCTCATGGCAACCAGTTAGTTTTTGTCATCCAGTTTTAAGAAAACCTTCTTCTGAATTTATCATGAACTTTATGATGGTGAAATACACAATTACTCTTCGGAACCTTATTAGTGGGAGCGAACTTCCAAGCCTTATTATCGGGCCCCAAGATTGGGACCACATTTCTGTAAACTATCAGTTCAGTTGATTAGGAACACCTCCCAAGCCTTCATCAGTCTCCAGGATTGGGACTGCGTTTGTGCTAAACCCTTTGGACCAGTCCTCTCGCTGTCCTGCTTGAGGGTTACACCATCAGGCTTCTGCCCTGGGGCGCCACTGGCCAGGCGCGGACACGCCTATTACCCTCACCAGTTAATACCATCAAATTTTGACTTCCCCATCCGCACTGTGGGCTTCAGCTCTCTCTCCAGCTATTACCGTATTCCTACCAATAAACGATTTTCATTGGATTGTACTCTGAATCTGCATCTGGTTCCCTGTCTGAGTCATAGCACACAAGTACCCGGCCAATACACATGATATGAAAGTACATAGGACTCACTGGGCCAGGGGACCTTCTTCAATTGTTCCAAGGTCCACTTCCAATGCTCACGTGCCTATTGTCGGTACTTTTGCCAATGGACTGAGGTTAGAAACAGGCAGTCCGACTGGTCTGCAGTCACAAAGCGTTATACACTGCAAGATGCAATACACTACGTGCTGACGCACATTTCTCATGTAATTTTCATCAAAATTTTTATGGGATTCCCAGTGGCACGCTGGTTATAGCAGGTGCACCATATGTAAGGCTGAGGCTTTCCTGCAGAGGCTCGGGTTCGAGTCCGGCCTGTGTCCTTTGTTGCATGTCATCTTCACTCTTCTCGCTATCTTTCCTGTCTCTCTCTTCTGTACTGTCTAATAAAGGAGAAAACTGACAAACAATAATGTTTAAAAAATTTCTCTGTGACTTGTGGCAGTAGCCCTTTTGTTGGTTCAGACCAGATGAGATTGACATCATTGCCCATGTGCACTGATGAGCGTTGGGCGGCCAACACGCTGTCACTGGTTTATGGTTTTTCCCTCTCTTGACCAATGTCAGTATGAGCTCACCACTGCTGACCAAGAACACTTAAGAAGCCTTGGCACTTTGGAGATATTCTGAACCACTCATCTGGCTATCAACATTTGGCCCTGGTCAAAACAAGACCAGGACCAAACAAGAACCTGTTTGCCTGCCATCTAAGACCTGTCTGCAGACTTTGACATGTACTTTCGTCCGAGATAAAGTGATTTGCTTCATCTGAGAGTGGTTTCCGTGTTTGGCCCATCAGTGTATACTATAGACTGTGTATCTGTGTGTGTGTACACACACACACACACACACACACAGTATATAAATTTGTCATCTTGAGTCTGGAATGTCCAGTTAGCAGTGAGATTTTTGAGAGAGTTGTAACAAAATGCTCATACAAGACACAAGCAGTCAGGGCGAGCAGAGTTAGGAGTTTTCCTCCAAAACACGTGTTTGTCAGCTTCTACTTCCTTTCACACCACGGTCCCTAAACATACACAAAAGAAGGAATAATGTGCTTATTCACTGAGCAACCAGCAGGAGCCTGGAAGACCTGCAGGCGGTGCTTGTGAAATGAACAAAGCTCACCAAATCAGCAGTATCCCAGAGCTGCATAAAGCCAATTACACTCCATACCCCTGGAGATGCCACAGTCAGCACTGGCAGAGACAAAACAAGATTCAATTCAGACACGGTGGTAGTAACTCATGCACAAACCAACCAAGTAGCCTGAATTTCTGCTGTTAGTTGCTTATTATTATTATATTGTATAATTATTATTTCTCTTAAACTGAGTGTTTGGGGATATTACAGATTTCCCTTGTCCCACGTCACCGCTGCCGTAAATCCTTAATGTTAGCGCATTACGCCGAATAGTTTTTATGGGAATAGCACAAAATTTTTTGTGTTAATTCCAGATGCAAAGACGATGAACTCCATTGTTCTATGTGGCTCTACAACCATTCATGTACCACTGCCTCGAGGTCAAAGTTCACATTTTCCAAATGCAGTGACTAATGACTGACTGATATGCCTTGTTACCACTACAGGGCACAGAGTTTGTGTACTGCAGTGCTGCCTGAACTGATTAGAAATGTCTAGATCAGTCTCTGTAAATGCGCACATCAGTCAGCATATGAAGGGGCTGACGGGTTTATTTGTACACTAATTATGGAAAGGAAGTGGCTGGAGGCACATACATCTGTACATAAACCGTCGGTCCGAAGACACATACATTCGCATGGACAGCAATCTCAAAACAACTTGGTTAGGTTTGGGCACTGAAACTACTTGGCTATGTTTGGTGTTGGGGTTAGCATTACTGTTCAGGTTAGGTTAAGACATTGAAACTACTTGGTTAAGTTTAGGTTTTCGACTAGGGTTGGCATTAGGGGTTGAAATACAACTTAAACTAGACTCAGCCTAGCAAGTGTGGTAGGGTACTGGTTAGAGTGACAGTCTTGTGGACAATAAAGCCTATAGTTGCATCTTTTCCTCGTGATTACCAATGTGGTGAAATACTCTCAGCTTTGTTTTTAAGTTTGTAAGGGTACCTACAGCATCAACACAGACGCAAAAGGCCTGCTATACTGTATCTATACTGACGCCCAGGGCATCTGCCCAAACATCGCTTTATGACTCCTTAGGCATGAGATGGAAATACTGCCCTTATCGTCAGGACGCTGGCTATTAATAAGGCTCTGTACTCTTAGCCCAAGGACTATTGATGCGGGTATTTGTAACCATAGCCACGACCTTCTGGAAATGGCAGCAATTTGGTTTAACAGTATTGATGGATTGCTTAACTTTTCGTATCAGTTTGGGAATTAAGGGAAAGTTTGTCATCATTAGCCACAGCACTAGTAGCCAGGCTGGTCTACGAAAAACTGTAGGAATTTGCTCTGCTAGAAAAGCTAGCTGGCCTGAAAAAAATACAATGTAGCAAAACAAGCTGACCAAACCTGCTTTATGATTTATTCAGCTACTATGAAGTCAGTGATAACAAATTAAACGCGTCATCTTGGGAGAATGTTAGCCACGAAGCTTGGTAGCACGCCAGAGTGATTGCCAATTTTAACTTGTTAATGGAGTACGATCAGGTAACCTTTTAGTTGGAAGATCATAAGGTAAGTCCAAAACAGTGAAAAAATAAAACGTGGCTGAATGAACCATCTGAATCCGCTCAGATCACAGCTTATTTGCTGCATTGTAAAGCGAGTGCCAAAAAGTTAATGCTTGATCTGGGAAAAAAGGGCTTGGCAACTGATTAAAATAGTATTTAAATGAGCTAACTGATGGCACACAATAAGATAACTTTATATTCATGGTGTTATAAAACAAGTTGAAAATGGTGGTTGGCATTTACTTTACCCAGACAGCAAGCCATGCCGAGCCGGATCTGAACTAGCTCCAAATATGCTAGAGTGCTGAGTCAGCAGCTGACTGGATATACGGGGCCATCATTAATGTCACAAAAATGCTGCTTACAAATGTCATAAAATCCAACATACTGATGTGGTCGGTGAGTTTATTACCTATTATGGGAATGACTAATATTTCATTAACATTAAATCTTTCAAATACTGTTCGGTTTCCATTTTTGAGACCTCCAAACCTAAGCTCTTTATGTCGCAATATTACAGCTGAGCTACCATAGCTGCACATGAATACATCAGTGATATTCAATATATGTAACTGACAAAAAAGGATTAGGTAATATTATATTTGAAGGATCATGAAGTTCCCCCTTGCTATTATTTGTTTTCAAATTAATGTTGAATCTGTTGTTATGGAATGCTGGTAATCTACAATGCGATGTGATGATTTATTTGCGTGAAAATAAAAAAGAAAATCATGTCAAAGCATGACTGAAGCAAAAAAGACTGAGTGGTTGATGCAAGGACGAACTCAAAGGTGCTTCTGACCCATTTGAAAAAAGTAGCAGGTCTTCCTTATGCAAATTTTTTGTTTACGGTAAAAATGCTGTCATGAAAATCTAATTTTGATCGTACACAATAACAATATGCAAGCCGGCACAAACCCACCCAAAGTTTGGGGGACAGTGGGCAGCCATTGAGGTTAGAGAACACCCCAGCTTCAAACATCCTTTCATGACTACAATAAAGTTATTTTCGTTTTTGGCTGAATTTCAGACAGCCTTTTTCCACACTGACTCCTATTTCACAGCTGGCGAGTGGCTATCAGTTTCAGATAACAAGATGACATTTTTGAAAGGAGAAAGTCAGTTGAGGCAGTAAAGCATTCAGTTGATGAAATAAGATAGATTCTTCAAATGTAGGGCCACAAGCGTGTTAACATGAATGTCCTCGTATCCCCTTATACTGCGGTATAGAATAAAATGGCTGTATAGTATAAAGTGTCCGTGTAGCATGAAAAACAGTGTTATTGAAAACTGTATTGAAGAATGTATTGATTAACAATGAAACAACCATTCATTGTTTGCTTACTAAATGTTGAATTCAGGTATTGATTTCCCAAATTGTCATCACAAGGTCGCCAGGTCAAACCATTTACATGGTAGTTCCATTAGCCTGACAAGCATTCTCAGCTGTGAATCATTTTTGAATTCATATCTGTTTAAAAAGATCAATATCTGAGACGTCAACATTTCACCAGCACTACCGGATTGCAAACAGCAGCTTAAAATTGAATTAGCAGCTGAAAAAAATATTTCAACCCGACAGCCAAAAACACTTTGCCTCTCCCATTAAAGCAATGACTTATAATGTGCAGTGCTTAATCTTTGTGGATCCTAAATCCATTCAGGCTTTCAACAACAAACTGCAAGCTCTAACCAAGCTGTTCTGATCTTGAGGCTCGGATTTTGAGCATCAGTGGTTCCGTTGGTGTTATCTTCCGTTTATGTTAGTATTTGGCATATTCACGGCTAAATTCTGCAGAGAACACTTGATCTGCCCAAGATTTTTCTTTCCAACCGAGCATCTGTGGTAAGCTGTGGACTCATAAGCGGTTTCATGAGGGGTGCATGAGGTTTATTTGCATCCCCTACTGTTGTGACAAAAAATGAAAATGAAAATCAATGTCTAAAAACGTGAGAATAATTTTCGAATGCCATAAGCGCATTTGTTTTTGCATATTTTATCATGATATATTTGCACACTCAGTTATCTGGGTAAGATCCATGTGCTGATCTGGCAATTAATAGCTTTGTTATTTAGTGAAGCCAGCAACACTGGAACAGGCTGACATTAACTGTAATGCCCCTCCCCCTGGGCATTCAGGACTTTTGGCCTTCATTTAATTATCCAATTACCCTCTCTGTGCTCCCCTAATTAGTACAACTGGTTTTCATTAGTTGAGTTTCATTCCTTTACCTATTTAAACTTCAGTTTTCCCCTTCACTGGCAGGTAGCCTCAGATTGTGACCCTTTTTTAGTCATGAGCACTCTCTTTTTGTTATCCCCAGTTTGGTTTTGTGTTTGCGTTATTTGTTCACTTTCTTTATTTAGTAGAATCATATTCCTGCACTTGGGTCCTCATTTCCCATCACTCGCCTGGCACCCTTTTAACATCCAGGAAGTCACATTAATCATGTGTTGAAAGGTAAATGGAAGCTACGCAGCCTCAGTTGTGATTAGTTAGTCGCTATTTGTTTGTGACCGTATCATATTTAAAGGTTTGGTTCAAAAAAAAAAAAAAAGGTGCAAGATCACCCATACATCCCACGGATTACAATTCCTACACTCTTTACCCCATATGGACACAATGCCCTAAAATTAAAGCTGACAGTGTATATTTAACCTTAAATTAAATACTTCATTTTTATGCCTTATCCAAAGTTCTGGAAGTCACCGGAAAAACACCCTTTTTCCTCTGTACTCAACAACCAGTGTCCTAATATGTTGACATTTAACTGTGAGCACACATATGTTAACAAGCATGTGGGTGACTATGTTTTACAAAGACAATGTATATTATTTTGTGTATTAATTAATACACACACGCGGATAGCAGGTGAAAAATTTTGTCAGAAGTATTATAATGTTGTAATTCCTCAAACTTAATCTACATAAGTACAGTACCGTGCACATGGAGGCTTCAAGTCCCAAACACACTTGGCAGCTGTGCACTCCCATTCGCCACACTCATAAAGCATACATAATTAATATTTCTTAGTTAAATATTAAAATTAGGATACAGTTATGAGAGGAATTTAAAGAGAACTCCGGGAGGGTCCTACATCATGCAGTTTGCCAACATGGTATGTTGCTGCCCTTAAAGCTATTTTCTCTCTGCTATAAAATGGGCACATATGTTAGCATTTGCTTGCTGAAGTCTAATCTTAATGTCGGTGGGAGGCTGCAAAACCAAGGTCAAGACCGCGAGAGGTCTTCAGAGAGGTATATGGACTCCACATAATGGCTCCTGATTGCATTCTTATATGAGAGGAGGAGTTGGCTCGGCTTCAAATTGAAGTGCAGCCTGTTTCTGTCTAAGCTCATCTGGGGAAGACTCTACTCCAAAAAAATGAAAGAAATGGACAGACTAATTCACAAATGGAAATGAAGTCTGTGAGGATTTGGCCAATATTCTTGTCAGTAATCAGGGTATATACCCTGGTCCTCAAATCATGGCCCTCCAGGCCTGAGAACTGCTGGTTTGCCACCCTCCCTTTAGCTAGGGGTCAGGTGTCATGACAGTCTGGCCAATCAGAAGTGCCGATTGTTTGGTGACTTACCAGGGTGGGAAAAAAATAGGGACAATTTGGATTCATCAGCCAGATTTGAGGATCTCTGGGATATAGTGCCTGCCAGTTTCCTGAGCTAAATGCATCTGTTAATGAAGAGACGGTCCTGATCTCAGCATTGAGACTTCTACCTTTAGGAAAGTCAGACCTCACAGCAGTGAAGGACAAGGATTGTCGTTGCGAATATTGATGTTACGCTATGGATTTGTAGTCTATCAGCAGGCAGAAACACAGACATACAATTCTTGTTTCACACTCTGATACACAACTTGGAAAACTCATGTACATATATATATATATATATATATATATATATATATATGGGGGTTGTATGTATATACAAATGGGGGTTGAAGAATTTTTTATTGCAATTGCGTATATATATATATATATATATATATATATATACACACACACACAGTTGCAATCAAAATTATTCAACCCCCATTGCAAACTGGGTTTACTGGCAAAATTTACAAACTTTCAGCCATTTGTGATAAACAGATTAAACAAGAACACTTTAAATAGCTCAACACAACTAATATTACAAATGGTTTCTCCAATTTTAGCACAAAATGCCACTTTTAATGACTACTGCAGTCTCAAAATTATTCAACCCCCCGAATAGAATCCGTCATTAGAGCATATTTGCAAATCAGGTGTTGCCTCAAGCACATCTAATCAAGAGCTTAATTAGCTGCATCAGGTTTGCTTGAGATAGAACACATCAAATACTTTCACTCGCTAGGGGTTTGTTGACAGTGACATTTGATTGCATATTAGAAATATGGCTGTCAAGAGAATAGTCCAAAAAGCTAACAGAGGAGATCATTGCCTGGCACAAACAAGGAAAAGGATACAAAAAGGTAGCACAGGCACTGAATGTTCGTGGAGATACAGTTGGAAGCATAGTTCGCAAGTTAAGAGTTAAAGGAAGAGTGGCTACAGTACCAGGATGTCGCAAAAAGAGGAAGCTATCAATGGCTGTCACCAGATTCTTGAGGAGACTGGTGGTCAAAATCCCTCGAGTGACTGCGGGAGACCCGCAGCAAGGCTTGGAGGCAGGAGGCACTGAGGTTACAGTTTGCACAGTAGGGCGCATACTAAACGTTGAAGGTCTCCAAGACATACTCCACAACTGATCCAAAAGCACAAGCTCCAGTATGCTCAAAACCATATAAATTAGCCACAGAAGTTTTGGGATACTGTTCTGTGGAGTGATGAAACAAAACTGGAATATTTCGGGCTTATGAATCAGTGGTATGTCTGCAGGAGGAATGGAGAAGCATATGCTGAGAAGTACACCCTGCCTACAGTGAAGAATTGTGGGGGCTTTTTGATGCTCTGCAGCTGCCTTGCTTCCTCTGGCACTGGAAACCTGGAAAGTGTGGAGGGCAAGATGGATTCAGTCAAGTACCAGGATATCCAAGGAGAAAATGTCATGCCGTCTGTAGGGAAGCTGACGCTTGGGCATCATTGGGCCTTCCAAAAGAACAATGATCCTAAGCATACCTCAACATCCACCAAGCCCTGGTTTCAGAAGAAGTCTGGGAAGATTCTAGAGTACTCATCACAGTCGCCTCACTTGAACCCCATAAAAAATCTGTGGTAAGATTTGAAGAAGACAGCTGCAGCATGCAAACCCCAGAATATTAGTGAACTGGAGGCCATTGTCCATGAGGACTGGGCAAAGATTCCTTGGGAATGCTGCCAGAAGCTGACATCTGCCTATGCATCACATTTTCCAGCAGGTCATTGCAATAAAAGGGTGCTCTACTAAGTATTAAAGATGCTTGTCATGAAGGGGTTGAATAATTTTGAGCCTACAGTAGTCATTAAAAGTGACATTTTCTGTTGAATTTGGAGAAGCCACTTTCAATACTTGTTGTGTTGAGCTATTTAAAGTGTTCTTGTTTAATCTGTTTATCACAAATGGCTGAAAGTTTGTAAATTTTGCCAGTAAACCCAGTTTGCAATGGGGGTTGAATAATTTTGATTGCAACTGTGTGTGTGTGTGTATATATATATATATATATACGCAATTGCAATAAAAAATTCTTCAACCCCCATTTGTATATACATACAACCCCCCCATATATATATATATATATATAATTGTTCTTGTTTGATTTGTTCATTGCAAATAGCTGAAAGTTTGTAAATTTTGCCAGTAAACCTAATTTGCAATGGGGGTTGAATAATTTTGATTGCAACTGTATATTTATATATATTTAGAACTCATATTTATGGCCCATTGAACTCTTGCATATGTATATACAACCCCAATTCCAAAAAAGTTGGGATGCTGTATAAATGTAAATAAAAACAGAATGCAATGATTTGTAAATCTCATAAACTGACATTTTATTCACAATAGATCATAGACAACATATCAGATGTTGCTGCCATCAAATTCCAAATGAGCTAATATTTTTCATGAAATGGCAAAATGCCTCACTTTCAACATCTGATATGTTCTATTATGAATAAAATGGGGGTTTATCAGATTTGCAAATCATTGTATTCTGTTTTTATTTACAAGTTACACATCATCCCAACTTTTTTGGAATTGGGTTTGTACACCAACGAGCCAAAATGTTAATGCTTTACTACTACCGTCCATTAATTAACATTAGTTAATGTAGTAATAAGAATTAACTGTCTAAAAAAAATTGGATTGCTCTTTGTTACTTCACAGTCAAGATTCAATCTTCTACAGTATGTTCATTCTAAGAAAAATAGTATTCTTTATTATTTGACACAGTAATGGAAAATTACAAATTTATGTCAGGCATTATTGTTTTATAAAATACTCTTAGGGTGGAAATGCTCAATTAGCCAACCAAAGGAAATTAATTAAATCAAACAGCAAAGTGAGCAAATTGGCCAATAAATATTTTTATTAATGGTTTTAATTACAGTTTTCACAAATGAATACACAGTAGATATATACCCAGTTACATCATGATATTTATATATTTATATCTTCGGACCTTGTGATGTTGGGATGCAAGTGATTTTTGCTGTGTGTGGTCTCTGACAGACGTATTAAGTACCACAGTATCTACTTTATTCGGGAAAGTGCGTGTCCTATAAGCAACAGTAATGTTATATTTTGGGACTTATAGTACGCATATGAAATTGTATACTATGAAAAAAGATTTCATGTCATTAGTTTCATGTCATGTAAAGTGTTTTATATAAGGCTTCAGTCAGAATTTGAAGTTGCCTGAAATCTGGAGCACCTTGTAAAAATGCATTCTTATATTCCAAGTCTCCTTGTGTTTTTGTGACATTGTTTGTCTGAAACATCAATGAAGAGATGAGGCTTTAAATATAAAATTACAGGGCTAGTATTTATGGCACATGTCACTGAGTAAGCACTGGGAAACATATCAGTTTTATGGGGTATTAAATAGGGTTGTTATAGAGAAATTTATTGTCCAATCCAACTGTGCTCTGCAGTGTTGTAGAGGTTAGACTACCAGGCGATAAAAGGCCGACACAATGATAATCTCAATAAGCTATAGAACATGACCTGTAAAATGATTAGTGTGAAAGAGACAGAGATATTCAAGTAGTTTCTTGGGCCAGAGAATTTACAGCATGATTAGACTGCCTGTCTGACTATTTCGGCAGAGATTGAAGCTGATCTGAGCTGAACTCAGGGAATGAAAACGGTGCAGGACCGCTGAAGATATTTACAAAAGCTTTGGGAGAAGAAGAAGAGGGTGCTTAATCAACCTCGACATTGAACGCTCGTCATTAGGTGACACAACCATATTTCTCTCCACACAAGGCTTAAATGATCACAAGAAGAAGAAATAGCAGAGATTTTAACCCTTAAACTCCATAATTTCTCACTTATGTTTTCCCTTATGTAGGTTCAAAGTCAGCAAAAGCCTTTTTCCATATTGTAACGCAACGTCTCATACATATTCTGCTGGATGCGCTGCTTCACAGAAGCTGCATTACACTTATACTGAGAGATATATTCAAACCCAGGATGTCATGGCCACATCACCATTTGACAGACCCAATATATGGGGGCGTACGTTTTAGGTGGTTAATGCTTATGGTCAGAATAGCCAAAAATAGATCGGTATTGGAGATTGATAGTATATGCGCACATACTCATGGCGAGACTTCTTATACTGTATAGAGACACAAATGCAGAGAGAGTGCATTTTAACCACAGCCAGACTCACAACACAATATATCGTTTTAGTGTCTTATATTTGTGCAAAAGCACTAGCTATCCACGATCCCTTAATTTTATTGATTAAGACATTGGAACCTAACAGGCAATGTATACAGCTTCACCACTTCACCACTTTTTCTGCCTTATCTTCCATGTAATTACAGTGTAAACTGATAGTACAGAAAGTGCAATTAAATATTTTTGCCCTTTGAAATAACTTACACTTGCCACTGTCAGTAAAAAGAGCATTTCATGTGGGTCACGTGTAAAACCTTATCTATTTGTCTAATAAAGCTATTCTCGGATTTAATTCAAGAGTTATGGTAGTCAATTCCCTCGGAGGTAATTACGACTCAAATAATCAACATTATTCTGTACCATTTTATCTCTGCAGTACACTATGCTGACATCATGCTGTACAGAAAATAATAATACTTTTGCCCCAGAAATCCCCATCCAAAATTATGAAATCATAATTATTTCAATCAAAATAACTGACGTCTATACAGTAATCCTCGTCTGTATGTCAGGAAACATTCTAATGAGGCACAATGGAAACCGCATGGAGAGTCTCAGCCATAGGACATTTTAAAACCTGCCTTTAACTGTTGCAAAATTGCAGTTCATTTGTTGCTGTCAGGACCCAGAAACCATCAGATCACATTATCAAGTATACAATAAGCACCATAATTAATTGGTCAGTGACTCATTTTTGCTTTTTTGTTTGTTGAGTCAATCATCGGATCCGAATCCAATTGAAGGTGCATTTTACATGCTGAGGGGAGACTGAGGGCAAAATGTCCCCAAAACAAGCAGACACTGAAGAGGCTGCAGTTCAGGCCCGACAGAACATCACCAGGGAAGATGCATCACAAATTTAAAGCGCTCATTGCATGCAGAAACTAAGCAACAAAATATGTAAAGTGATTGCTTTATTCTACATTATGCTCAGCAGTCCAATATTTCTTGATGCGCCCGAAAGTGGGGGCTCTACAAAAGTTGCTGTCAGACTCATTTCTAAACAGACAACTGATATGGATGAAAACACCCTTAAATTAAAGCTGACATTTTCATTGTTTCCTTTCAAACTTCAAGTGCTAGGGTGCAAAATCAAAATAAACCAAAGGCACTTCGAGAGTGCAACCCTCCGCTGAAGCAGCAGAGTCGAAATCTTGCTGAGTGAACATGGCTCGTAAGAAATTCAAGGTATCTGCAACATAGGATTTTGAGATGGTTGCTGTGGTGGCCATATTCTTTGACCGATTGCGGTTGAAATCAATAGGGTCCATCACTGATGTAATGGCAACCCACCCACAAAAGTTCAGGGATATCTGTTCATTACTTTTTGAGTTATCATGTACACAAACAGACAGACAGGCAAACTAACACCGCCAAAAACATAACCTCCTTTCAGAGATAAAAATGTGTCAGTGTCCAATGAATAATGATGTCCACTGTGTATACAGACACAAGTATTCTTGGCCTTTCACCACCTCACATTTAAATGACAACATGTTAACAATGGTGCATTTTAGTCATGATTTCATGGGAGACATTGGCAGTTGAAACTCAGGAATTGAGGTTTGTGCTCGGTGGAGCTGTTTGCTGTAGAGGTTACGTTCCGGCCTCCGGTCACAAAATGAGGAAATGCATCCCATTCTACCCTGACTCTGAAGTGGAATAACGCTGTGGGGTGACAGATGCCCAGGCACTGTTTGCCTTTACAAGCCTCTCGGAAACAGTGATATAGATACAAAGTAAAATCCATATTAAACATGCCACTCCTCAAGGGTATTCATCCATTCTATAAATATTTAAAGTACATGAATAATTGAAGATGAATCACACCAAACCATTTTAATATTGGCATGCTGTGCATGTTTATCTGTAGCATGTTTGGACAAGGGATCTACTGTACTGTAGTTTATGGGAGCAATTTAAACAGGGCTACAGTATTTTAATATTATTTAACAAACAAACTTAATATTGGCTCTTTGCTTAATGATACGTAAATTATTCAAAGGCACAAAACGCAGATTTTCCATTATTTGTATGCTAAAAGCCATCAAAATATATTATATTTCTTGTTTATAAACTAATTCCCAAACAATTTCTTTTTAATTTTTGTACTGAACCTCCACAGAGAGTTTTATTCAATATATCCCAGGATCATCAATATTAACTTCTTGATAAGTTTTCATCAAGGCTATTATTATAACATTCACAATTAATTTCTTCCACTTAACTATATCTGTACTCTCGTTTATGGTCATTAAGACATTGTGATTTGTTTTTAACTTGCACTAAACCGTCTCACCCTGAAGATAACTCATCTGACTTTCGTCCCTTTAGTTAACAAACTGACAAGCTCCCATGATTTCAAACCCAGTATCCATAATATATGGTTCATTAAATTATTACATTCAAGCTTTCTTTGACAATTAAAGCCGTAATATTGAATTAATGTTTGGACTCTTTTGGAAGGAAAATTCACAGCATTTAAGAACCTGAATAATTTACTGAACCTCTAATCATTTACAAAGAGTCAAATAAAAAAAAAATGTGGCATTTCCACCTTCCTCAGTCCTTATTTAAATATCACTAAAACCCAATTAGCACAGCTTAACAGGAATATAACCCTGACATTTACAGCATTGCAATCCATAGCCCAAACGCTGCACAGATGTTGTGAAAAGGTTATATCTCAGTGAGGAAATGTTTACTGACATTCAACCTCATGTGCAGGGACGGTGAAATATTTATGATATAGATGTGGATCTCATCCTCAAAGTGTGCTTTTCACTGTATTGGGAGCAGCGGAGAATCTCACGTAAATGGCATCATTGCTGATAAGAATTTTAGCTGATGAGGTTGACGGACCCAATCCAATGACCTCCCCATGAGTTGGCAGGGGAAGGGTCACATGCTGGTTACCGATTGGAGGGCCTAAGAATCGTGTGCAGCTTGGGGAAAAGACGAAGAGACCTCCATCTGGTGATATCCTCTCAAGTAAAGCACAGACAACTGAAAGGAAAATGCCATGTAGGGAAATCTCCTGTGTAAACTCAACAGGGTACACATGAGTCCAATGGGGACCATATTATGTCTTCAATAAGTAAATTTAACATGAAACAGTTTGCTCTGAAGAATATAGCCTTAGTACTACAAGCGTCATTCAAATGACACCCGACTACTGAAAAACTGAACCATAGTGTGCTTGGTGCATTCTGTATAATGCAATAATAATACGATCTGTAAACAAGCGGTCCCAAAGTTCCAAACAAAGGAAGTCTTCGCAACATTCATCGGGCTTAATAGAGGACAAAGCACACAATAGCAGGAACAGACTTCTGGCAACGCAAGGAGGGCAAAGGCAGTTCAGTGTGGTAAATAACTGGTGCACATGAATCAGAGGAGAGCCCAACATGATCAAACAGAAATGATGTAGGAGAGGACGGAAAATGGGAGCCGCAGTGAAGCCTTGGGGCAGAGGATACAGTAGGTACGGGGTGGGTTATTGATTGTATACGCCAAAGTTAAACCACACAGAAGATCCAACGTGAAGCAAGAGAAACAATGATTTAACATGCTGGCCACATCTATGCAAGGTTTCTTAGAAGACTGCTCATGTATGAGGCTCACACTTGGAGCAATAGCTTCATGAGAATGCGGAGCTACAGCAGTGCATCTGTAATCCAGTTATAAGTAATAACCTCCTCTTCAATTTTATTTTGAAGATTTATTTCCATTGACCACTAGTGCGGATTCCATGCTTCAAATTGATCGCCTTGGCATCAAGATTAAATCTGGGAGAAGTACAACTTCTAGGAGTATCACCCCTAAAATATGACTTCATCTTTCTAGTCTCTAAACCATAATTGTAAAAGCATCTATTTGTTAATTCAATTTCATTTAAAGGCTCATAAGTAGCATTTATAAGTGTAGAAGAGGTCTAACCAGCACTTTGCAGGCAAAGTCTCCAAAGCAAGACAGGTTCCTAGGGGGCAAAGTAGTTGATGCACGCAGGAGTGTCAGTCTGAAAAATAACAAAATTATTCAGCTGAGTCAGCAGTGGGGACAGTGCAAATAAAATATGCCAGCATATGCCAAACACCAACTAACAGCAATCCTGACAAATAACAGAGGCCTCGAGTCAAAGCTCTCTGAAAGGGACAAACAGATGCTTGATAGGACAAATGCTAATTACCACAGAACGATGGCGTGAAAATCAACTTGGTATTGTTTCAATCTATATCTGAAGCAGTCTCATCAAAAAAAGAGTATGTTGTGAGCTTCGCAAAGCTAATATTTATACCAATGTTTCTGATGAGCACCCCAGTGCACATGCTATTAAAATGAAAGAATATCAAAATGAATATTTCCTACTTCAATTACTAAATAAATTCTTATTTTTTTTCTTTTTTTCTCCTTAATATTATTATTATTATTATTATTATTATTATTAGAAATGTCCAGTATCATGAGGATATGCAGGAATTGACATTGCCATATATTACACTGGCTTGTAGTGTATAAATACACAGGAACAGCTGTTAATGCATAACGACAGCTGTTCATTGCCTGGGTAGTAGCTGAGTTTGCCTACAGCAGAAAGCTTTACTGATGCTCGCTGCCCTGAGCAAGAAAGACATTTGAAATGATTTCTTTTATGACCCCATCTCGCTGATTTGATTATTTGTATGAACTGATTCTGCTTTCAAGGAGCCGCATTACCATGTCGAAGACATTTTGAAGATCCAAGGTTGTGTTGCTGCGAGCAGATTCAGCGGCATGAGCAGAGTACGAATGCGAGTTCGTGGAAATCGATTTCAGACGCTGCTCCGCTCATGTCTCTTCTTCGCATCGAAATGTAATTTCATAACGGTATGAAATATTGATTAGCAGCTGAAGACCAGCATCTGAAATGTTTCGGTATTTTTAATGAAGCCCAGGACTGGCGATGAGGAGCACGCCATTTTTCTACAGAGGCAGAACTCTCAGGTCCTCTCAAACTTCACTGAAGAAAGACTTCAGTATTAATAAAATTTCCATAAGAAACAGTCTTCTTAATAATAAGCCAATGGTATCCATTTATATTTTATCATACGCACTGAGACGACTCAAAAGTCATTGGCCTGGAAAGCCACAGAATGTCCCAGTTTTTATGTTGCATTAAAACCATCAACGTCCATCCAAAAAAGTAACAAAGGCAAAGAAATCAGGTAATTGTTTAACTTTTACAGCGCTGAAATAAATTTTCAAAAAATTTTAAATTGAATTATCATGTGCTGTTGAAAACCCCCGCGGGAGCTATTTTCAAAAACAAGTCGCCACAGGATAGGTTTTCAACAGCTTTGAATTTGATATCTTGCATCATTTTTTTTTTTTTTTTTGTAAAAGATTTTTTTTTTGGTAACTTTTTCCTTTACTTGACAGTTGTACAGTGCAGAGAGACAGGAAAGTTGGGGAGAAGAATGGGGGAAGACATGCAGCAAATGACCTGAGCTGGAATCAAACCCAGGTCGCTGCGGGAAGGACACAGCCTTTATGGTACGTGCGCTTAGACCGATGAGCCACCGGGGCGCCCCGAGCAACATTATTTGTATGTAGCACTCTAAGGGTTAATTAGTTGTTTTTATTAATTTATGGAGCAACAATGATAAACAGCGAATTGTAGCAGCTGCCGAGAGCGTCTGTTCTAATCCTCGGCCATATCAGAGCATGCGTTTTACATAGAGGAGAGTTTGAACCCCAGGAGGTGTATCTAACTTATGCACATGCTCTCTGTGAAGCAATGTGGCCCAATTACCTGAACTCAATCCTGGCCACGGTTAATGCTGATTATGCCAGGGCGTCCCACAGGTTCATATACAGGTAGCGCTTGGTCGATTAGATGCCCGTTGCCAGACCATGCCCGCTGAGTAAAGAGCGTGACCCTCCAGCGTCATTGCTGGACACCTTAAATGCCAAACCAAGCAGCAGAAAGGAGTGGTAGCTCGCTACTCACATTCTGAAGAATGAGCACCTTCATATTCTCCTCAGTGGAAGGATGCTGAAGGGATAGGGCCTGACCATACATTAGCCATTTCTGAACTGATAATGAACACTGGTTTTCTCCCACAGTCCAAACACGTGCATGTAAGGCTAATTGGAGATGCTAAATTTCCCACAGGGAAAAGTTTGTGAGTGAACGGTGTATGATCCTTCTGACAGAGAGGCGAGCGCTCAGAGAGTGTTCCTGCTTCCCACCCTTTGAATGCTGCAGTATAGGCTCCAGCACTGCATGAACCTGACCAATCATAAGCAGGTTTTATAATGGATGGAGCCATTGCCATGGAGTACCAACCATCAAATCACAGGCCACAAGGGTCAGAACCTGATTGTTTTACATTTTCCCGACCTGCGAGAAAGAACTGAAGACAGTAGAATTGAAGACAGACTTTTCCAAGCAACTGAACAAGCTCAGGTATTTTACCAAAGAAAAAAGGAAGCATAACACAGATTTAGAGGGCCAGATTTGAAAAGCTTTTGATATAGATGATTGCAGTTACAAATAGCCATCCGTATCTGCACGTTGCCCTTTGTAATCACAATGCAAAGCTGTGGCCAATCATTGCACAGCGACAAGCATCACAGGCCAGGAATCACCTGCTCAGAGATCAAGCCTTTCTAACTGTATTGTGGTTTCAGATACAGACAGGTCCTGCTCAGTGCAGTATTGATTTCTTGTCATGATTCACCAGAGAAGGCCTTCTACATCTGAATCATGAGTACCCTCCGCAGATGATGGTCTGTTTATTTGCTATGGCTTCATTCCTCACCGGGGTCTATTTACGACCATTCGATCAACTCATGCTACGCTGGCCAACCTGGTAATCAACTGTCATACTATGGTAAAGTAGGAAGCAGGAGAATTAAATTTAGAAGTTTAGGGTATATTTCTCCAGTGGTGATCTCCTGATGGCCGTCAGCAGCACATTAGTTTCCCTATGTCGTTCCTCTCTGGTGTTCATAGCCCAGATAGGGACCTCACAAAGTCAGCCATTTTGTGTTGGTGAGAATTACGCTTCAGTCAGTCAGTATGAACATACTACATAGAATGTGCTACTGCATCCCATGATTCTCTCTGCTGGTACACTGCACCCCAAATGTATCCACCAACATGTTAAAATTCAGCCCCTTAACCCAATTACAATATTATACCATGATACCTTCATCATTTGAGAGCTTGAATTTATCATTAGCCTCAATTCTCACTGAGGCTTTTTTGCCACACAGGAGAAGTTACACGCTGGAGTAAACCAGATGAACATGTGGTTACTGTTTACGTAATTAAAGTGAATTTATGCAGCGCAAGATCATTAGATTATTAACATCACAGAACACCTGTGATTGTCTGTAATAGTGTCCTTAGAGGAAACACAGTTCTTATTTGCTAATACTGAATACCGAAGGCTTCTCATTTGAATATGTAGAGGACAATGCCTTTTGGTCGCTAGCACCACGGAATTCTTATTGATCAGACTTCCCTGCCGATAAAACTGCCGTGCTGTAACACGGCAAAACGTAGCAAAGCCACTGAATCTTCATTGTTCTCAAAACAGCAGGTGGCGCTTTTTAAATAAGTTTCCATTAAGTGGTGTAAATTCATCCTATTTAGAGTCCTGTCATAGCCGAATGCATTCTGTATTTATTTAGATTAGCCAGACCTGCAGCACACAGTGAGTTACGGTACGTGGCTCTCATACTCTCCATTTGAGGAAAGGTTGTTAAATTTACCAAATTTTCTCCTTCTTGTTCATGAGGGGGCGATTGGACCCATTCCAGCAGGTCCATGTCAGTAGAAGAGAGCGTCATCTGACTAGGGTCAAAGGTCAGCTTAGCATGCTTCCCCATGGGGTTGTTAGTCAGGTGCTTGTAGCCACTGAGAGAAAGCAGCAGTGTTGCCCTGCTGGGGTTGTATAAAGGGGCCGCCTCAGGGCGGCCAGCAAAATGGCTTCCCGCCGACGTTTTCCTGTCACGGCACCCATCATACTGTAATACTACAGACTGAGCAAGTCTTCGGCAGCTGTAACCCAGCTTACTGAGCCTGTCTGTCAGAACTGCCCAGCCAACTCAACAGACTCAGCCTGACAGCCTTGTCCTAGCTAAATCAACTGACCCGTCGATCTGCGCAGCTGAAACCCAGCGCACCAACCTTCTGTTGTCAACATTAGATGTCTGCCATTCCTGTTTCAACCGAACGAGTGCCCTGAGTTCAGAAATCCTCATTTCACCACTGCGTCAGGAGAGAATCACCTAATCCTAAAGCAAACTGTCCCTGTCCTCATACAGGAGGCTAGTCTCTTTCCATTGAGTTTTCTCATCTGAGCTTCAGTTTTTCCGCACCATTCAGTTAAGGCTGGAAGACAAAGGAACCGTGATTATCAGAGTTGCGTAAATTACACCCTTTTCAATGAAATAAAGCTGTAAGTCATTCTGACCCATATTGCGGCAAGTTGAGAAACAGAGTTGCAATGAACACTCGCAGTGTGTTCATATTGTCAATGATTGTTCCAGAATACAAGAGAATTAAATGAAAACAGAAAAGAGCACAATTATTCAACAATGAGACAAGTATTCACACCGCGCACAGCTGAGAAGCTGAACGGCTGGATCTCTCATGATCAAAAGCCAGAAGGAAGTCACTGGTGTTTTGAAGCGTTCCCCAGGAAAGGATCTCGTTCCAAGCAAGGTAAGTGCAGCCCTCTCTTATAAAAAGAGATAAGAACCAATCAAATGCAGAGATTACTGTGGGACACCTCTGGCCCAGTAGAAATGCTCTTTTCACGCATACAAACTCAAAAATTTTCTCACAAAATCGCAGGGTGATATTTATGAATAATAAATCTAATAATAAACTGAGCACTTCTTTCTTTATTTATTTATTTATTGCCCCTGAGTATGAAACATTGCAGTGTTCAGCATGTCTGAGCTTCCATGATGAGGACTGTATGCTCGGCCTCGTCTCTGTTTCTACACAACCGGCCAGAAGTTTTTGTACACTTATTCATGTTTTGTTCATGAAATTGGTGAAATATATGCTGTTTCAGCTTATTTAAACAACCTTAAATGGCACAGTGTAAGGCGTGATGAATAGGTACAGGATGGCTGCCTAAATGTTTATGTTAATAAAAAGTCTATTATCTTAATTCACCAATAAGCTGGTTAATTATTTCCATTTTCCAGCAATACAGTAAAGTGAAGGTAATTTTTGGATGTAATGGAGAGAACAGTGTAGCACATTTGTGGAAAATTCCTCCATAGTGTTGGGTGTCAAAATTCAGAACAATACAACAGTCTTTATAGAAAAAAAAAATGTAACGAATATTCCCAGCAGCTAGGGAGGAAAACTGCTATTTTTCTGAATCTAAGATTCTAATTTTTTTGTACACAAAGGTGTCTATAATCAATTTTTCCCATCACTGACTGCCTGTAATGTGTGTATGCTTGAAAAGTTTTACTGGCAGTGTACAACCCCAATTCCGAAATAGTTGGGACAAAATAGTTGGGAAACTGTAAATTGTGAATAAAATCAAAACGCAATGACTTTCAAATCACACCAGCCAGTATCTTATTCACAATAGAACAGAGATAACATAGCACATGTTGAAACTGAGAAATTTTACAATTTTATCCACAAAATGAGCTCATTTCAAATTTCATGGCTGCTACAGGTCTCAGAAAAGTTGGGACAGGGGCCTGTTTACCATGGTGTAGCATCCCCTCGTCTTTTTAACACAGAGTGGAGGCGTCTGGGCATTGAGGAGACGAGTTTCTTGAGTTTAGCCATTGGAATTTGATCCCACTCTTGTTTAATACAGGCTTCCAGCTGCTGGAGAGTTTTGGGTCTTCTTTGACTGACTTGTCGTTTAATTATGCACCAAATGTTCTCAACCGGTGAAAGATCAGGACTGCAGGCAGGCCAGTTCAGCACACAGACTCTTCTACTACGAAGCCATGCTGTTGCAATAGCTGCAGTATGTGGTTTTGCATTGTCCTGCTGAAATACACAAGGCCTTCCCTAGAATATATGTCATCTGGAGGGGAGCATATGTTGCTCTAAAACCTTTATATACCTTTCAGCATTCATGCTGCTTTTTAAAACATGCAAATGTCCCACACCATATGCACTAATGCATCCCCATACCATCAGAGATGCTGGCTTTTGAACTGAACACTGATAACAGGAGGGGTGGTCTTTCTCCTCTTTAGCCCGACGGACATGACGCCCATGATTTCCAACGAGAATGTCAAATTTGGACTCGTCTGACCACAGGACACTTTGCCACTTTGCTACAGTCCATTTTAAATGAACCTTGGCCCACAGAACACGGCGGCGCTTCTGGATCATGCTCAACAATGGCTTTGTTTTTGCATGATGGAGTTTTAGGGGGCATCTGTGGATGGCACGGCGGACTGTGTTTACAGACAGTGGTTTCTTGAAGTATTCCTGGGCCCATTTAGTAATGTCAATGACAGAATCATGCCGGTGAGTGATGCAGTGGCGTCTGAGGGCCCGAAGATCACGGGCATCCAGTAAAGGTCTTCGGCCTTGTCCCTTACGCACAGAGATTTTTCCAGTTTCTCTGAATCTTTTGATGATGTTATGCCCTGTCGATGATGAGACCCTCAAAGCCTTTGCAATTTGACATTGAGGGACATTGTTTTTAAAGTATTCCACAATTTTTTCATGCAAGCCTTCACGGGTTGGAGAGCCTCTGGCCATCTTTACTTCTGAGAGACTCAGCCTCTCTAAGACATCCCTTTTATAGCCAATCATGTTACACACCTAAATGTCCTTTCAGCTGATTCTTATATATTAATGGCTTTTACAGCCCTTTTTTGCCTGTGTCCCAACTTTTTTGAGACCTGTTGCAGCCAGAAAATTTGAAATAAGCTCATTTTGTGGATAAAAATGTAAAATGTCTCAGTTTCAACATTTGAAATGTTATCTATTTGTTAGGTTATGCTTTAACCCTCTGAGTTTTCCCATTATTATTAGTTTCTATTGGCTGGTTGGTAGTGGGCGGGGCCTTACCAATTAACCTGGTGACCCCAGGGTTGATGAAGCACCTGGCGATTGAAAAAGGGGTTATTTGTTTGTAAGGTGTGTTAAACCTCGTTTTTTTCTCTCGAAGAGCAACCATACAAAACAACGAATGACCCTATTTGCGGGGACCTTCGCCTGAATGAATCTCCAGCCTTTTGTTAACGACTGTTTCTTTTGCCAACCTTATAAAAACCCAAACTAAAACTTAAACCAACAACATCCACGGACGCCGACAGAGCTGGCCGTTTTGTGGAGAGCTCGCGGGAGCTAGTGGTCAAAGGGCACACAGGAGGTAAGACCCCCATCCATTTATCCCCCTACCAGCCAGCCCATGTTTTATACACATTTGTGTTAGGGAATGATTTTGTATACCCCTAGATATCTTGAGTCGAACTGATAGGTCGTCATTCCCGTAACATATGTTATATTGTAAATAACATATTGGCTCATGTGATCTGAAAGTCACTGCATTTTGATTTCATTCACAATTCCCAACTATTTCGGAATTGGGGTTGTAGAATAAAACCACAAAAAATGCAATTCAGAGGCAGGTAGGTAGGCTGGAGCTGAATAGAGCCAGAAAATCTCCTCCACTCCAATACATACCGTAAACTATTGTAAAAAATACTGTTACACCACAAATAATTGCTATGCAATGCTTAGCCATCGTTTGACTCCCATTTCATCACAGTAGTCATGTTTTGCAATAAACTTGAAGCACAAGCAAGCATGTAATGAAAGAAAGAAACTCGAGTTCATCAGGTTTTCATTTTATACCGATCGTGATTTGATGGTTGCCTCTGGTGACAAATGGAGCCATAATGTCAGGTTAGCTGAGGTTGGGTCGTGGACCCTCGATGCTGGCCTTGTGCTTTAGTACAGCCATCTGTCAAACCCAAAGTGTAAACCTGTTCTCTCAGCCCAGGAGATTGTGTGGTAATGTGTCCGTCAAGACCGTGCACATGATCACCGCACTGGGTGCAATTGCAGCCAGATGCAGACTCATTAAGTCAGACAGCTAAGATTTCAAACGCAAGAATATGCCTCTATTGTACCTGAATGCTGAGTGGAAATATTCTAACACATACACAGACACACACAAATATACACAAACATAAAAACAAGATAACATACACACTCGCATAAAAAAACAGAGGCAGGCAGGCACACAGACAGACAGACAGACAGACAGGCAGGCAGACAGACAGACAGACAGGCACGCACACACACACACACACACACACACACATCCTTGTACTTCTATCCTTGTGAGGACATTACATTGACTTCCATTCATTCTTTATGAGTCTCTACAACCTTTCCCTAATCTTAACAATCAGCAGCGCATGCCAAACCCAAACCCTTACCCTTCCCTTAACTTATCCCTAATTCTAACGTCACCTCTAATCAAAATGAGCAAGTCACAATTTGCCTAAATAGTTGTGAGGACACAAAAATATCCTCACTTCCCAAAAATGTCCCACTCTGTTGGAAAAAAAACTGTTTTTTAGTTCTCACTTTGTAGCAAGAACAAGAACACTCACACACACACACACACACACACACTCAGAACAAATATAGTACTTGACTGGCAGTGAAAGATGAAGGTAAAAGGAATGAGGAATGGAGTGATGTATCCATCGCACACATATGAATAAATAAGGAGACGAATGCAAAAAAGGCCATCACCAAATATGTAAATGTAATTGAACAGAGCAGCCGAGCCCAAGTAAATATTTAATTGCGCATTACACTTAATGGCTGGCTGGCTGCTTGCTGAGAAAAGCCTGTAACAAGTTGCCTTACAAGCTGTTTGGGAGATACTCCCATAGAAACATGGATGGCTCATTTGCAGCGAATTTCAATCAGCGATTCATAATTCATAATGATGAATCATGCAGAAAGGAGAAGCGAAGTGATGTAAAACCACCTTACTGAGCTCATTACCAAGACATTTAACAATTTCTGTTCCTTCTCTTCCCTTATTTTTTCAATGCAATTATGTTTCTACTCTTAATGCCCAGACAGACACTGAATATTTGGAAATCCCTCTTTGGATTTCTTAGCGTAGCCAAATAGCTATGAACACAAGGCATGGAATGGCCCACAGTCATTTTCAGTGAAAATGTGCAGCCTTCTAATCTCTAGTCACTCGCTTCAATGTAAGAGATGAGTGAAGTTATTGTTTTGCAGTGCTTTAGTCCACAAGCTAGACTTAGCTCATAAGTATTAAGTGTTTGGTTAAATTGTTGGCTGAGGCACTGGTGTGGCAGGTATAAGCAAAGTAAATTTTTCTCAAAAACCTGCAGTAAATATTCCTCATTTTTAGGGTACTTTTCCTTTTAAATCTTAATATACCCCTTAGTGAAGGGAGACGCATATATGTGGGCCTGCTCTACTAGACCACATGCCGGAAACGCATTTATGTGGTCTTATCGACCGATAACTCGTGTTTGTTCCCCCATATACGCGGTTTCTGGCCTGCAGACCGAAGCTGTAGCGCGAATATATGTGGCTTACAGGCTAGTGACCCAGAATGTATTCAGTGTTGGCACTCGCAGGTGTAGAGCTGCCGGTCACTAAGGGGTTAAATATAATCTACTGACAGTTATATAGCAGTATATGTAACAGTTTTGACTCCCCTGCAAGAAGTTGTCATTTCACCATTCATAGCCATTCTCAGGAGACAAAAGAATCTGCTTTTTTAATTATTCATTTCCATAGAAAACACATTCGAGGTCAACTACATTATTTACAAATTATGCATCGATGCACACCTTCGCGCAGTAATAGTACAGTGGAATGATTCTATCCAATGTTCAAATGCAATGGCAAACTGGGCATTCTGTAAGACCAGAAATCATCAAAACACGTGCAGACTTGAAACATTCAATGTGGATAACTGGCCTGTAAACAAATGGGTTGGTGCTGCTTTACCTTATCTTAGCTTAGTACAAAACTTACGCACAATACGGTGGCTCTAGTCTTCCAGGACACTGGCAGAACCACTGATAAACAAGTCTCATTCATGCTGGATACTTTTCATTCTGGGTTGTGACAGGGTAAACAAAATTTTACTACATTGACTGACAATGAATAGAGGCAATCTTTCAAACACTGGGACAGCAAACACAACAGCAACAAGCCTGGTCATAGCCAAAAATGAGCAATCTTCCAAACAATGACCTTTCAATAGAGCAGAGATCAATAGCTTATACAATGCCAACGACCTAAGATCAAATTTCAGAATAGCTCGCCATATTTTGTCATTGGGTACAGAGTTTAGCAATCTTGATAAATTTGTTATTTAATAACACTGCATCCTTTTTTTACGCATCTCTTCATTTGTTTTCAAAGGCAATTATTAATATTACACCATAAGCAGAGCAACCATTGCTACACTGGAGCACTCATGTAAAGATGAATTATCCACGATACCGGTTGGCCCCCTGAGATTTGTTATTTTAAGCAGAGGGGTTTGTTTCTCACTCATTTTTATAACTTTTATGAGATTAAAATAGTGTACATTAAACAAAGATGAATGGACATTGCCTGTACATCACTGGAAGTTATATGTGCAGGTAAACACTTTGCAAGTGCTTAACATATTTCCTCTTAGCTTCATCCATGTTTATCACCCATACACAGTGCTTATTATTCACATGAGTTTTTTTGGCTTTGAATAATGATAATAGACTGTTTGCTGCTGGGGTTGTTTACATTAGCTCGCATGTAATTTGTCAATGAGTAATTTGTATTTGACTGTTTTTGCAAGCTGGAGCCTTTAAGGTATTTTTTTTTCCAGATCAGTAACTACAAGAGAAGTACCACTTCTGTTCAGAGGCTTTAAGGGACAAGGTCATTCTAGTGGCACAGAAACTCATCATGAGTTTTCTTAAGAATATAACAATGCTCATATTTCATCTAAAAACCATGACAATAGGAGTGGTTTTGATTTAAAGATCGTTCAGCCAGCAGGTATGCTAGTCGAAACAATCATTCTTACAACCCCTGCACAAGACACCAGCTCTATTCCCTGTTCCTCATCCCTGCTGTGGAGTGGGGTGATTTTCTGATGTCATTAAGGATTGTTTTTCCATATCCCTGAGATTCTGGGAATTTTTGTAAAACATTATGCAGTATTTCTTGAAGCTGGAAGGGACTGAATATTCCGGAGGAGAATACCTCACTTCCATCCACCTCATCACCCAAGTGTCTAAACATCTCCCACCAAATGCATTTCAAATTAATATTAAAGAGGGCTTATTCCACATGAATGATAACCCTTTTCCTTTGGTGAGGTAATTGAATAAGATTATAAAACGATAAGGATGATACCTCTTTTTTCTGAAATAAAGAAATGCAGTTGAATTTAAAACCCGTCGCCTTGCAGTCGAAGAATGATCGATTATTCTGGCAGCCAGCTGGAACGTTTTCATTAACCCCAGCGCGTTTCACCATCGATACAGTTGATTGAATAATGGCCGTGTTATAGCGAGTGGGTTTCTTGACGTTAATTAGAAATGCAGGATAATGGCTTAAGATTACGCTAGGTAGATCAGACCCTGAATTTCGATTGGGGAGTGATGTACAAATGACCAATGAAAGGTTCAACCTTGAAGTGAACTTAATTTTCTAGAACTTTCCAAAAGATGGTGTGAGAGGTCTCAGTTGAACAAGACAACCTTCACCTGTCTCAACTTTCTGCAGGCAAATGCAATGGAGGACCTCCTCCTTGTGTCACTACGTGAAGGTGATGAAAAAACGATGTAACAAAAATGTATTATGAACGATTGCTTCCCTTTAGCAGAGCACATTGTCCTGAATACCGCTGACTTACAAAACTGCGCACGGTAATTCATAAAAGCCGGTGGTATTGTCTCTACGGTGCACAAAATCTTAACAGCATTTGTTTTCTGTGATTCATGAGTGTAACATTTAAATGAATACTGGTGCTTATTGGTGTCTTTACACTACATTCATGCACAGCCTGTAAAGAGCTGAAAAAAATGTATTTAATAAGATCGTAGTTATTGCAGCAGCAGTGTGGGAGTATTCTTGTAGATGGCTTCCGAATGGTTATTCAGCACCCAGTTATTATATAGCTGAACTGATGAGGAAAATGATGGACAGAGTTGAGCCATGGCACCTGACCTCACTATATTAAATACACTCCATTTAGACTTAATCACAGCTGAAGCTCAGAGGAACAGAGGTGCCATTTGCTAGAGTGGTTAAGGAAACATTACAGTAAAGTCTCTCTATCCATTGAGCAAAGAGCTTCACATGACTCGGGGTGGAAAATACACAAATTGAATGGACGACAACAGATAATACATACGTTCTTGTATTTATGAGAATCAAATTAATTTGAAAATATCCAGATGTCTTTGGTCTTCGGTCTGTGTCGGTCAATATAGTGGGCGTAGAACACACATATGTGGAGGGCACAGCTAGATTTATCAGTCCCTACTACAGTGGGATATACCATTTGCAGTAGCAGCAGAGAGCAGCCTGCTAGCTGTACTTTGTCATGTTTCAAGCACATATTCCGAGACATTGAAGAAATATCAGATGTAGGAAAAGCATAATTAATTTACAATCTCAATTCCAGAAGAACTGAGATATTTTGTAAAACACAAATAAAAACAGCAAGCAGTAATTTTCAAATCCCTTTCAACCTGTAGTCGGGAAAAAAAGCTCAAAAATAGATTAATTAATGTTTTAGCTCATCGACTTTATCGTACTTCTCCTCTTTCGCCCTGAGAACACGATGTTCATTATTTCCAAAAACAATTTGAAAACTTAAGCCCAGAGAAGTCACCAGTGCTTCTGCATAGCGTTGCTATATGGCTTCCTCTTTGCGCAGAAGAGTATTAGCTTGCATTTGATGATGCTGCAACAAGCTGTGTCCAGTGACAAAGGTCCTCTGAAATTTTTACAAACCCATATAGTTTTTTGCCCATCACAGAAGCATGTTCGTTCTTATGTAGTGACAGATGAGGGCTACATTAATATTGGCATCCAACGCTAGTATTCAGCCTCATCCTTTACACATGGAGATTGCCCCGGTTTTTCAAGATTCCCTTAATCTTCTCACCAGGGGCAGAGCTAGGCTCTCAGCCTAGAGGGTACAAAGCATTATCAAGGAGGCCCTCAGACTGTCATTGCAGTCAACTGTAAAATAATGGATAGGCCTATAACTTATTCTATCCTATCCAACACAAATCGTCACTTATTGAGACCCACAGGGTACACTGCTTATGAGCCGCAATAAATGTCCCTTAACTGCACGCGCAGCGCGCCAGGGGGGAACAGACACATTACACATCACCTTCACAGCACAACAAGACACATTCACGGACATGTGATGAGAAAGTAGCCCAGTGCGGCAGTAGAGGCCCAGCGGGGGGCCCCTACTGGCCGTTGGCCCTGGGTCGACCGCCCCCTTGGCCGCGTGGTCACTCCGCTTCTGCTTCTCACTATATTTAGGACAGTCAGTGGTGAACTTGCAACATTTTATACATACACATGATGAGAAATGCTGTTCTAATTTTTTTGACAATTTTTTCAAGCAGCTCTTGGCAAAGTGGTGGACCTCAAATCATCTTGCTGGTAAATGATCATGTCTTTTGCAAATGCTCATTTTATGCTTAATTGCAAGAAAATTACCTTTAATCTATTCACCTTTTTACAAGTGGAATATTCCAAATAGACGTTTTTTAACTCATTCCCTACAGAATACTTTTATATAAAATTGTCGCGTTTGTGCGGAATACTTTTCCCAAAAATTACACAATATAAAGTATTGAAGTACAGGCGGCCTATCACCGCGATCCTCAACTGATTTAGTGTTTTCATCAGACTGCGAATGGTCATCCACGCCGCTGGCACCGGCAAATGGTAGAATTTGCCATTGGCGGCTTGCCGTAGGGAATGAGTTAAAGGATTCTCCAAATTTTCTCAGTCTTTCCATTCCCTTGTTCCAGTTGTTTTGGAACCTGTTGCAGGCATCAAATTCGGCAGTTGAAAATATTTAGAAAAATCAAAACATTTGACTGGGTGAAACTTGCAAATATTTTTCTTTGTGCCGTTTTCCACTAAATTTAGGTACACGGGTATTAAAAATAAAAAAATAAATTAAAAAAACTTTGTTCGCATTTTTCATTTTATATACTGTGCAAATTCATATAGAATAGAGTTTGTAGAATAAGCACTTCTCATTAGCACAAAATAGACCCAAAAATACAAAAGAGCAATAACTTGGTCTGTTGTGTGTATGCTGTGAATTTACAAGGAACTATATGGGACATTTTATCTTGAAATTCATAAAAACTCAGCAAGGTCCATGTCTGCTACAACCCCAATTTCGAAATAGCTGGGACGAAGTGTAAATTGTGAATAAAATCAAAATGCAATTTCAGATCACATGAGCAAATATGTTATTCACAATAGAACATAGATAACAGTTAAAATGTTGAAACTGAGATATTTTACATTTTTATCCACAAAATGAGCTTATTTCAAATTTTCTGGCTGCAACAGGTCTCAAAAAAGTTGGGACACAGGCAAAAAAAGGGCTGAAAAAGCAATTAATATATAAGAGAATCAGCTGAAAGAACATTTAGCAAGTAATTAAGTTAACTGGCATCAGGTGTGTAACATGATTGGCTATGAAAGGGATGTCTTAGAGAGGGTGAGTGTCTCAGAAGTAAAGATGGCCAGAGGCTCTCCAACCTGTGAAGGCTTGCGTAAAAAAATTATGGAATACTCTAAAAACAGCATTTCTCAATGTCAAATTGCAAAGGCTTTGAAGGTCTCATCATCGACAGTGCATAACATCATCAAAAGATTCAGAGAAACTGGAAAAATCTCTGTGCGTAAGGGACAAGGCCGAAGATGCCTTTCCTGGATGCCTGTGATCTTCGGGCCCTCAGACGCCACTGCATCACTCACCGGCATGATTCTGTCATTGACATTACTAAATGAGCCCAGGAATACTTCAAGAAACCACTGTCTGTAAACACAGTCCACTGTGCCATCCACAGATGCCACCTAAAACTCTATCATGCAAAAAGGAAGCCATTGTTGAGCATTATCCAGAAGCGCCGCCATGTTCTGTGGGCCAAGGCTCATTTAAAATAGACTGTAGCAAAGTGGCAAAGTGTCCTGTGGTCAGACGAGTCCAAATTTGACATTCTTGTTGGAAATCATAGGCGTTGTGTCCTCCGGGCTAAAGAGGAGAAAGACCACCCCTCCTGTTATCAGCATTCAGTTCAAAAGCCACCATCTCTGATGGTATGGGGATGCATTAGTGCATATGGTATGGGACACTTGCATGTTTTAAAAAGCACCATGAATGCTGGAAGGTATATAAAGGTTTTAGAGCAACATATGCTCCCCTCCAGACGACATCTATTCCAGGGAAGGCCTTGTGTATTTCAGCAGGACAATGCAAAACCACATACTGCAGCTATTGCAACAGCATGGCTTCGTAGTAGAAGAGTCCTTGTGCTGAACTGGCCTGCCTGCAGTCCTGATCTTTCACCAATTGAGAACATTTGGCGCATAATTAAACGAAAAGTCCGTCAAAGGAGACCCAAAACTCTCCAGTAGCTGGAAGCCTGTATTAAACAAGATTGGGATCAAATCTCAATGGCTAAATTCAAGAAACTTGTCTCCTCAATGCCCAGACGCCTCCACTCTGTGTTAAAAAGACGAGGGAATGCTACACCATGGTAAACAGGCCCCTGTCCCAACTTTTTTGAGACATGTAGCAGCCATGAAATTTGAAATGAGCTCATTTTGTGGATAAAATTGTAAAATTTCTCAGTTTCAACATTTGCTATGTTATCTCTGTTCTATGGTGAATAAAATACTGGCTGGTGTGATTTGAAAGTCATTGCGTTTTGATTTTATTCACAATTTACACTTTGTCCCAACTATTTTGGAATTGGGGTAGTAAATCAGATAACACAACCAACTCCAGAGGCATTGCAAAGGGGCGTAATTTTATTTCAAATCTTGATTTCCTGCTTATTATTAGATACCCAGATTACAGAATCAATGGTTTGGAATTGGATGTTCTGTAATTAATATTTGAATATTTTAAGCGTTCTTTGGAGCGCAAGAAAGAGCTGTGGCTAAAAATCTCTGCTTCAGAAGAAATTATTTCCACAAATGAAATTAAACCTTAGTAAACCATGGTCCAACACTTCCTGCTCTGAAGCCTTCACTCCAATGAAAATCTGAACATGGTCAATGTGAGTGAGACTCTGTAGCATGAAGGGTAGGTTGTAATTACCATGGAAACGCCCCAGGGCATGGCACCTTCTGATTTATTCCGGTTCGCTGCAAAGCCGAAGAACTCCCCTGAGCTAGCCAGGTCCAGGTCTCTACACCACCTCCACTCCCGAGCCAGCACTCCTTTACATAACAGGGGTTCACCAGTGAACAGAGGTATTACATAATTAAACAGATGCCACTATTTCCACTAACAAAGAACAGCCACCCATCCACAGAGCCGTCCACAGTCCTGCTCGCGTCCCTCACTGGACACACAAAGACATAAAGACCAGCACCAGCAATATTTTCCAGTAGTTAATGAAACTTGCAAAGCAGGTTCGTTCCCACTTCTACTCATGAAAAATAAATGACTTTTATTGTGGTGATTTTGAGTCCTTTGAGTCCTTAGCAGACAGCTCCTGAGGGACGGTGAAGAGATGCTGTTTCATGTCTCCCAGTGTAACATCTCACCGTACAGATGGCGCTTCATCAAATGAAATATCTAAATGTTTAATTTGTGGCATGTCCCCCTCCTGCACAGACACAGCTTCGATACAAAGCAAAGTCATGCGGAAGAAATTTTTCCAGAGCCAGAGCTAGCTTCAGTTATAAGAAACAAAATAAAATATGGATATTTACAGTAATAGAAGCTTGCCATTGAAAATGCAAGGCAATACCATAAATTATTCTCAATATCAATAGAGACATTTAAAAAAGTCAATTGAAATGTCCGAGATGAGCCAAATCACACCAAACTGACCAAAGTGACCCTATCTGAATCACACCGCATTCGCTTCATTACCCTGTTTCTCCTGGAGCCAAACAAAATGTTTGTTTCATACAGATGATATATCCCTCATTTCTATAAATTACTGCAGCACTGATCGATGCGCAATGGAAATAACTTCCAAGCTAAAAGTGCTGCCGTAATAAAGATGATGCTACGGCAGGGGATGCTGCACTGACACTGTTATTTCACAGCTGAATACTGTTAAGGAATTAACTGTGACTCAAGGGTCCGGCCTTTTGAAGAAACAAGCAATCCCTAATCTCCTTAGCGAAAAAATAGGAGTTATTTATTCATGCTTTTTATTCCTTGTGGGAAATGAATTGCTGTGAATCTGAACCAAAAAGAGCTGAACTGTGAAGAAATTAGGTCTTGTAACAAGACTTAACCATACTTTCTGGGAAATAGCTTAATCCGACATACTGTATCAAAAAGTCCATTTTAAGGCATCCCATATTTTGGTTATTCCTGATTTACCAGGTAATAAATGAGCTATTGTGTTTTATCTTTGTATACATGAGCAAAAAAAAAAAAAAAAAAAGATTATACTGTGTTTATTCCAGGGATTTCATCATCAAAATAGTATATGCATGTTATACATGAACATGTTTGCAGAAATAAGAACCACCAGTATGAAGAATGCACATTCTGATATCGCAATGTGTTAATAGTCCACCTATGGATAGCGGCACCGCTATGCTGATGTCATGAAACCAAAAATTCTTTACAACTGTGCATTGCATGCAGCTCTAGCAAGGACTTTCTCAAGGAGTTCAAACCACCCATTTAAGAGTGAAGAGATGTAAAAATTCAATAACATTTTCAGGGGTAGTTTTCTTGATAAAATTAATCTCATCAAGTCTGCTCATCTGCATGAAAAGCACGCCAACATTAGCCCACGAATTGTACATAATTAAAATGCATTACATTCATAAGCGTGGCAAAAAGATATCAGACCTGCAATTCATTGGTGGGCTATAATGTTACTCCTGGACGAGCATTATTTTGTTGATCCCGAAAGAGCACTCAGACGATGATATCAGACTGAGCACTGAGCAAAACAGCCAAGCATTTGGTTTGAGACTGTGAGCTCAACTACATTTAATCATGTCATTCAGAAATACGAAAAGGCAGAGCGAGTGAAAGCGTTGAGGGAAATATCATTAAAAACAAAGTAAGGCAAAGCTCTAAAAGGCAACTGTCTTTCCTGGTCAGAGCTGAGCCCTCAAGCACAGAAGCAGTTGCCAGGTACTAATTATCACCTGAGAAATCCCTCCGGGCCCAAAACCCTCCGGATGACTGAAAATGGCAAACAGCATGAAAGAGTTACCTGGAGCAGTTGTCTTTGCCAAGGGCTCATCTCAAAATTATTCTGCGTAAAATAGTGCTGACTTTTTAAAAATATTGTTAGATTAAAAAAAAAAGGATCTTTAGTCAAAAAATGTGAGGGTTCATACAAGGGGAATATATTCAATTTAAACATGAATACGGTATGTTTTGATTTTAACTCTCAGAAACAAATTTAAAAATTTCTTTGAATTTTATCAAATCATGCAAAATTTCTTGCAAAAAAAAAAACTTTGCATTGATGGCAGCGACTACCAAACTTTTGATTTGAGAAAATAATTTATCACGGCAATAAAACTGTATCTAAAATGCGCGCACAATTAAGGGCAACTGACCATAACAATTATTCTTAATGTGCAGAGGCCGATACGACAAAACTAAATTTAGGTAACTGGACACTTACATGTGACTGAGTTAAATCAAGCGCAGTTCATCCATCTATCCATCTGTCATCTGAACTGTTTCTTCCTCACTAGGATTGTGGGGGAGCTGCAGCCTATCCCAGCTGACTATGGGTGAAACACAGGGACACACCCTGGGCAGCTCGTCAATCCATTGGAGGGCGGAGCCCAGATAAGTGTTCCTTCAAATTAAATGAAGAATTTCTAGTTTGAAATTTAAAGCTTGAAATAACTATGCTGGACTTCCACAATTTGCTAAAGCATATCTTGAATGAACTTTGCATGTAGTGCTTTTTCATATGAATCCTTGAGTTTCTAAAGGGCTCAACTCCAAGAAACACTGTTTTTCCGCAAAGGGGGTGGGATCTTTTTTTTTTTTTACCCATATATTGTAACCTATATATTTTTACATTATTTCCTCTCAAGAGAGTGTCATCGGGATATTTTCGGCTGAATTTACGAGGCAGTTTTCTTATCTGTTATAAGATATGCAGACCTCTCAGTCATTGGAGTTGGGCCCTTTGGAAACTCAATGATTCATATGTAATCAAAGTGCTTTAACCTCATACAGGGAATTCTCACCTCACCAGCACCAATGTGTAGCACCCGCTTAGGTAATGCACAGCAACCATTTTGCACCAGAATGCTCACCACACATCAGCTGAGGTGGAGAGGGAGAGGATAATTTGCATTGTCAAATGGGGGATGACTGGGTGACAAGTAGATAGAGCTAGATAGCAACTTAAGCCAGAACACCGGAGACTCTCCTATTTTTGTCAAATATTGTCATGGGATGTCGGTTTAAGCCAGTGGTTCTCAAACTCGGTCCTGGCGCCCGACTGTGTATGCTGGTGTTTGTTCCAACCACAATTGCAATCTTAGGATTTTAACAAGCTGTTGATTTGTTTTAATTAGGTGCATTTATGCTAATATCCACATTGAGATATATTGGAAATATCAGCAGAGGGAAACAATTTAACCAAATATTTCATCAACATAAACAATCAATAGGTTCCTCATTGGTGAAACTCTTGGCACATGGTGGCAAAACCCAACAATTTACTTGGCAAACAATGGAGTCACACCTGTTGTGTTTCGTGTTGATTTTATTTGGTTCAGGGAGGTTATTTGGGAAAAACTCAAAACACCTGTGTTCAGAAACCTAATTTGGAGCTTACTGATTTTCTCAGTCTAATTTGATCTGTTAAAAAATGTTTTCACCTGAAAATCCTGACAATATTGAAAATTAAGCACAATATGTTCAAGGGTTTTTATTCTTTATGGTAGAATGGATATGTCCATCAAAATGTGACTTAAGATGGTAAATAGCTACTCTAAACACGGAATGCTGCTAATTAAGACAAAGTAACAGCTTTTTAAAATTCTAGAATTGCAGATGTGGTTGTAACAAAAACCAGCATACACAGTGGGGCGCCAGGACCGAGTTTGAGAACCACTGGTTTAAGGGCTCATCTGAAAGATGGTGTCTCCAAAGGCACAGTGTCCCCATCACTGCACTGGGGCATTGGGAAGAGGGAAGACCACCACCTACAGGCCCGACAACACCACTTCCAGTTGCAACTTCCAAGCACTATCCAATCGCACATCTGCTTAGCGAATCGTGGTATGGCTACTGGTGGTATGCCATTTATATAAGGTATGTGGCCGAACTGACACAGTCTACATCAATCACAAAAAAATGCATGACAGTTCCTCTTTGGACAGGGATCCAAACATTAATTGTTAAAATATATGGCTGCCATCCCACACTTCTTAGAGTATGAGCATGAGTAGGACAAAACAAAAATATATTTACCTGCAACACAATGCTGCGTACAGGACAGGGGAATGGCATGCAGAATTTTGAGTGCTTGTTTCTTTGGATTTATCACTGCAGTGAGGGAGGACAGGTACCATATACACTGGATTTCTCATGGTGTCAAAAGTGCCGCAGTGTCAGCTTACTGCACTGATCACACTGAGAGAAGCTGTCCAAGCAGACGTATCGGAGACAGTTATCCCAGGTGCAGTAGCGAGTGGTTGATCAGTTACAAGCACCGCAAAGCAAAAGCATCATGTCAAAGTCATGGCGACTGTGTGACCTTAGGCTATCAGATGCACGTTCGTTTTTCTCGAGAGCAGGGAAACAAGAAGCGAGGAAAAGGGGAGGCTTTCAAAGGTTATCGATTATGACAGGTCTGCACTCACTTTCGAAAGATCTTAGCAAAATAAATCTCTAGTATAAGGTTGTCGCTGGTGACAACACTAATCCCAGCTCTAGATCAAATCTCATGCACCTGTGATTACAGGCACACAGGCCAGAATGCCAGTGAGCGCGCTCATGATTTAAAAATGACCAATAATGCCGATTCCACAGCAAAACACATCAGCCAGGAAATAATTTTGTGTTAGTGCGCAGGAAATTGTATATTTATTATAAAACAGTTTTGTGCCAGCAGCCCATCCAGTGGAGTTGGAGATGAAACTATTCAGACTGCCGGATTTGTTCAGAATCTGATGTTCACTCAGTGAATAAGATACAGTTCTGAGCCTTCAACTTCAAGGTATTCTGAGTAGGATTTGCTGCAGTTTGTAAACACAACATTCAAAGTTGGCCCCTCCTCCCAGGCTCAACAACATCAAAAGCACTACGGTGGATTGTTTACATGTATTTGTCCATCACAATAAAAAATACAGAATTAACAATAAATATAACTAAAAGCCTGAAATGTAGCCTTGTTACATCATTATTTCCCCACAGCAGCCTGTGTAGCATTTTTTTTAGGAAAATTTTAGGGAAATCTTGCTCTGTACACCTTTAAGCTTCTTCATCCTGAAAACACATTGAAAGATCAGGAACTAAGCATGGAAACAACAGGGGGCAAAACAGTCAAAAATTACGCTGTATCATTTACTTTCTAACCACTTTTCTTTGACCTCGATAGACAATGTCATGAGGTCAAGGAGTAATGAGAAATAGATTTCATAACGACATAGGAAAAGACAATCACGGTGCTAAGAGAATCCGACTGCACTAACAATTGGCAACATAATCGTGCGACCCGAGTGCGTCATGTTCCTTTGTTCCCATGAATGGTGAATGCATCCCTGTAAATACTGCAGTCGCAAGGAATTGCTGGACGGCGTTATCTCGTTTTGATGAAGGATGGCCCAGAGTATCCCATGCTAGAGCAGATAAGTGAGGAAGCAATGAAGCACCTTTCCTTTCCCAGATGTTAGCAGGAAAAATAAAAGATAACCTATGGCCTGGATGTGCGTGTAGCCATATAATCCAAGTCTTGCCACAATTCAAAATGGCAGAGAGAGAGCACCCGAGCATGATTTACCTCCTTCAGAACAGACCTTTATGCTAATTCTGCAGGGCTCAATTCCCTGGTTGCTAGCGTGAGTGTGACGGGTCATTCAGGGTAATTCAGGTGGGCTGTCGTACCAACTGCTGCTCATAACCCTTTTCCTCATACAGGCCATCTGGATCCACTCTGCAATCGTAGGGCATTACAAGACATGAATTCTTAGATTCATACAAAGCTAACAAATTCAGGACATAAAACTCAAATAGCCGGCTGCTGTGTATTGTTTTTCCGACACACTGCGGTTCACACAGGTGCGTCAGCTTTCAGGGATAGAACCATCACACGTATTCACATGGCGTAACTGCACCAGCTTTCATGAAGTTAATTTATGGAAACGGATTAAAGGTCATTCCTCACCATCTTAAAGGCATAATGTACAGCCATACGAACCAAATGCTACCCAAGCTGCTGTGGGGAAATAATGATGTAGCAAGGCTACGCTTCAGACATTTTCTTCCATCTTTTCAAGTGCAATTGTCAAATTATTTATTTAGCCATATTTATTGGCCATATTTATTATTAGATTTTTTTTTTTTTTTATTGTGTTGGACGACTACGTGTCTGCAATCTATTGTTTAAAAACAGCCTAAAATATTTTGTCCAACAAAGACCTTTGTGAACTTTACTTTCTCCTTGAGTCTTTTTGTGTGAAATGTGCATGTTCCTGTGGGTTTTTTTGGGTACTCCGGTTTGCTCTCACAGTCAAAAGACATGCACGCTAAGCTGATAATAGACTCTAGTTCCCCAAAGAATTGAGAGAGTACAGTAAGTAAATGGTTTGCGATCCTTGCAATGGTAAGTGAACTGTACAGGGTGTCTTCCCATCATTGCCCATTAAAGAAAGCTAAAAGGAGGCAGGTGCCTCGACTGACAAATGTTACACCTCAAGTACAGCTGGCCCAACAACCCTGGAAGGTTCCAGCAATCTTAGTACACCAGTATCCTGATCCTTCTATCAGCCATGTCCCTTTCTGATATTATCACATCAGTCACTTTGAATGAACTGCCTTGACATCAGACTTCACAAGACTACCTTTTGCAGTGAAATAGTTGTCCTCAGAAACAGTGTCACCCAGGCAGGAATAGACACTAAGACCTTCACAAGTCACCCAAGCTGTTGCCATGCTTAAAGCCCATCTGGAATTGTGCGACTTTTATCCCGTAGACAACAGAGATCAGAGGTTTTAAACGGAAAGATGCCGGTATTCCACTTGGTTGCTTACAATGACCCCCCCCCACCCAGACGCAACGGCGCATTTTGCAGCATTACGAATGATAGAATTCTGTCACTTCTGTAATTAATTGTTAGATGCGTCATGTTAATCTATGCTCAAGAGCATTCAATTCAGCAGCAATTAATGTTCGACTCAGAAGATTTAACAGATGTGATTGACAGACCATAAACAGCACGCAGCAAAGTAAGTAGTGAACCAAGGAAAGAGAAAACGGTTGAGTGATAATGCATCGTTGTCGCGGGCCATGTATACTATTGTTACTGCACAGAAAAGCTTCCAAGACACTGTGCGAGAAGCATATCGCATATTAAAACATATTTAACTATTCAACTAATTCATTCCACAAAAAATTCCCATCAAGGAGCAAAAAAAAAAAAAAAAAAAAAAAGAAGAAAAAAACTTCAGTCAATTCCAACATTTCTACCATACAAAGGAGGAGGTAGTATTCAAAGAAAATGTAGTATTACTTGTAAAAATGTCACGATAAAAAGAAAAAGCGACAGCACTCTTTCATAAGCTGACAAATGTCTTCTGAAATGGTAAAAACTGAATTAGGGCAAAAGCATACAGTATTCCCATCATTATTATGAGCTGTCTATCATGTAGTCATGGGGAGAATGCAAATACTGTGAGGCAGTACGTTAACACAGGCTGCACTTCAGATGGGAGTACTGTATTTAAGATCACACCAAGACACACACACACACACACACACTGCCCAATGCTAGTACAAATACCAAAACAGCCAGAGCTCCTCAACTTGACAATAATGTCCCCTTAGTGCCATGTTGAAGCTTGTGAAATGCTAATGCTTTAAAACTGAGCTTGCTTGCACTCCATATGAATGCATGAGGTATGATTACAGATAGAGGAACAAGTTCGGGATAACATGGAGGAAAAGCATTCCATGTCAAAAATACACTGCATTTCAACGTACAGTATTTAAAACACAAATGACTCAGTGTTACTCGTCACAATTTCATTCATAAACTAGAGATTGTTTTTAAGGCAAAAAAAATGTCTCCCCCCACCCCAGTGCAATCGCCCCTAATTGATGTTCACACACATTTAGGAAGAAACTTGATAAGTTAATAACCTAAAAATAGAAAAAGGCACATCTGCACGACCTGATGCAAATGTGCGCAAATTTTCATGGAAATATATCAAACGGTTTCTGAGTTATGGTCCAAAAATGGTGTGAACATCATGTGGACGCGCACGCACATGGGAAACCAGACAAAAACAATATGTCCCCCCCTCCCTTTGGCCTGAATTGGAGCCAATGTTTGGGTACCCAGAAAGGCCCCCATGGCAGCGCAAGGCTACTTTAACAGATTCAGCGGCACCAGTTTCCCAGTGGGGCCAGGAAAGAAAAAAAAACCAGCTGTAAAATCATCAGAAATCACTCTGCTGTTGCCAACACTAAGCTCCTAAACCTGGCATATGTGTTCAAGAAAAACACATTCAACACCTTAAGCATATTAAGGATGTTCAAATAATGCACAGCGCTATCACAATGACCATCTAAAGTCTATCCCCAGGAAAAAAAAAAAACGGTAAAGGACAAATCCCTCCCCTGTAGCAGGTGCTGGCTCTGTGTTTGCTGATGAATCAGACGTAGCCTGAAATGCACCAGTCCTCAGGTGACTCCAAAGGAAGGTACGTACCTTTGAGAGCTTCGCTGAGCAGTGAAGCATTGAGAGTGGAGATGGTCCTCAGGAGCAGAGCTCACACAAAAGAGCGAACAAAACAGCCGCTTACCGCACAAGACGTCATTTCCACTGCATGACTGCATAGGGAACGCTTGTGTATTAGGGACAAATCAGGCACCACCAAGTACCTTTAAGTTAAATATCCAAAGGAGCGTGGATGCCGTACACTGCTTTCTTCCATTAACTGCAATGCAGTATAAATTGCATGGTTGAAAGAAAGCCTATTGAGAATTTGGCACAGCATTGTACAAACTTTTCTTGAGAAAGAGACTGGTCCCAGGCATATGAACAGAAATAAACTGTCAATTAAACTACATTAACAACAGAAATCATGACTCATCCCGCAGAGTCCCATTATCTCGAAGTGAACGGAATGGGAGAGGATCTTTAACCAAAAGGGTTATACCGCAGTGTGAGGAATGTTGGGCTTCGTTGCTACGTTGGAGCATACGTCAGGTCGCAAAGACATGTTTGGATTAACTCTTCATAATAATTAGAGGCGGGGAGAAAGGTCTAGATTATTTTTAGTTGCAGCCGATGCTTCTTGGATAAAAACATCTGAAATTGAGGAGAGATTTTCCAAAATGTCCTCAGTCACACGGAGGTGATTCTGAGTAAATAATAAAAAATAGTTTTCAGATACTGTACTTCTTAGAAGTACAACCCCAATTCTAAAATAGTTGGGACGAAGTGTAAATTGTAAATAAAATCAAAATGCAATGACTTTCAGATCACATGAGCCAATATGTTATTTACAATAGACCATAGATAACATTTCAAATTTTGAAACTGAGACATTTTACATTTTTATCCACAAAGTGAGCTTATTTCAAATTTTCTGGCTGCAACAGGTCTCAAAAAAGTTGGGACACAGGCAAAAAAGGGCTGAAAAAGCAATTAATATATAAGATAATCAGCTGAAAAAACATTTAGCAAGTAATTAAGTTAACTGGCATCAGGTGTGTAACATGATTGGCTATAAAAGGTATGTCTTAGAGAGGCTGAGTCTCTCAGAAGTAAAGATGGCCAGAGGCTCTCCAACCTGTGAAGCCTTTCATAAAAAAATTGTGGAATACTTTAAAGACAATGTTCCTCAACCTCAAATTGCCAAGGCTTTGAAGGTCTCATCATCGACAGGGCATAACATCATCAAAAGATTCAGAGAAACTGGAAAAATCTCTGTGCGTAAGGGACAAGGCTGAAGACCTTTACTGGATGCCCGTGATCTTCGGGTCCTCAGACACCACTGCATCACTCACCGGCATGATTCTGTCATTGACATTACTAAATGGGCCCAGGAATACTTCAAGAAGCCACTGTCTGTAAACACAGTCCGCCGTGCCGTCCACAGATGCCACCTAAAACTCCATCATGCAAAAAGAAAGCCATTGTTGAGCATGATTCAGAAGCGCAGCCGTGTTCTGTGGGCCAAGGCTCATTTAAAATATACTGTAGCAAAGTGTCCTGTGGTTAGACGAGTCCAAATTTGACATTCTTGTTGGAAATCATGGGCGTCGTGTCCTCCGGGCTAAAGAGGAGAAAGACCACCCATCCTGTTATCAGCATTCAGTTCAAAAGCCAGCATCTCTGATGGTATGGGGATGCATTAGTGCATATGGTATGGGACACTTGCATGTTTTAAAAACCACCATGAATGCTGAAAGGTATATAAAGGTTTTAGAGCAACATATGCTCCCCTCCAGACGACATCTATTACAGGGAAGGCCTTGTGTATTTCAGCAGAACAATGCAAAACCACATATTGCAGCTATTGCAACAGCACGGCTTCGTAGTAGAAGAGTCCGTGTGCTGAACTGGCCTGCCTGCAGTCCTGATCTTTCACCGATTGAGTACATTTGGCGCATAATTAAACGAAAAGTCCGTCAAAGGAGACCCAAAACTCTCCAGCAGCTGGAAGCCCGTATTAAACAAAAGTGGGATCAAATTCCAATGGCTAAACTCAAGAAATTTGTCTCCTCAATGCCCAGATGCCTCCACTCTGTGTCAAAAAGAAGAGGGGATGCTACACCATGGTAAACAGGCCCCTGTCCCAACTTTTTTGAGACATGTAGCAGCCATCAAATTTGAAATGAGCTCATTTTGTGGATAAAATTGTAAAATTTCTCAGTTTCAACATTTGCTATGTTATCTCTGTTCTATTGTGAATAAAATACTGGCTGGTGGTGTGATTTGAAAGTCATTGCGTTTTGATCTTATTCACAATTTACACTTTGTCCCAACTATTTCGGAATTGGGGTTGTACTTTTTAAAAAGTTAATGACTGGGGGATTGGACTGAACACAATGTTAAGATGAAACTATAAGAATGGGCTAATGCCATTCTTAAAAATTGGAAAAATCTGGACAGCGCATATATTGGAAATCGGCACCTCAAGTTCAACCTCATATTACAAGTGAACAGCGACAGCAGGTAGCACATAATTATTCTCTGAACTGGATTCACGGAGTCTTGTCTGGACTCATACGGACTCTGATATCACTGCTAAATACAAATACTTATGGTGACACAGTAAAGGTACAGATCTATCTTGATAACAGTCGCTACCCACTTACCACTCACAACAATGGCCACCGACCTTGTCCCTGGAGATCTACCATCCGGAGGGTTTTCACCCCAACCCTGGAAAAGCACACCTCCCACAAAAGCAAGAGGTACTCTGTAGCTGCCAGCCATTTTAATCCATTTTGCCAGAATAAAAATGCGATAAAAAGGGGGTGGGTGTATCTCCAAGTACAGGGTTGGTTAACACTGAAGTACAAAGTATTACCTACTTCGCAAGCCTATGAAGCAAATGTATCAAATGAGCAATGAATGTCAAATTTTAGACTGTGAAATTACTTGAGCATAAATAAATGCTTAAGATACAAATACAATTCCAATCAGTGTTTCATGTATAACCAGGATAAAAATCACAGAATTTTCATTATTAAGTGGCGAGCCATTTATCAACTGCTTGCAAAAGAATCTGAATATGTTCTGATGAATACATATATATGCAAATGCTTGGTGGAACAACAATTTGCTCAAAATTCTATTTTATTTTTTGTACAAAGCACATGGACACAAAAGTAAACCCCGCATACAGGCACACAAACATACACAGGACAGGACGGCAGCACAGAGAAAATGTGCTGAGCGTATCTTTCAGCCCTCGGTGATTATGTTCCCCTAAATGTGTCATGGCAGATGTAGTATTTAACCGTAAGTCTGCTAGTGTAGCAGTTTTAGCCATGGAGCTCCCCTCCCGGAGCAGCCAGCTGAGTGACAGGTCCAGCCTAATTCACAGGGCGCAGTCGATGAGCGGGTAAACATGGCTGCCTGAGTGAAGCTAAGCAGCCCTCTCGGTTGTAGCTGCATGTTGTCATTAGCGAAATCAACTGTTGTCGAGCAGCACTGCAGACACACACCAATCCATTGTCAGCATCTGATAATCCCGGGCAGTGAGAGCTGCATCAGCTTTCCTGTCTGCAGCTGTCAGCTGTCAGGTCACAGTTATTCATGGAGGCGTGTGGATAGCCTCTTGCTACACATACCCCGTTAATTCTGACCACACACTGACCACAGCACATCTGGCCACTGGAGAACAAAAACAAAAGTCTTACTTAAGGGAATCCTCTCCCTCACAGGAAACAAACAATAAAGACATAACTACACAATAGAATAGCTATGCAGTTAACTGTTTTAAGTAAAGTAAAATAACCTTTAAAGAGTCCGACTCCTTCAGAAAAAAGATCTACTAAAATCTTTTGTTCGTGCAAAACCTTTTGCCATATGCAAAGCCAGAAACATGGTCAATCATTAGGTGTAAAACATAGGGTACATCCAAATTCTCTAAACAGCAAGGAACCTTCCTCGTCAACAGACATAGAATGGAAACAGTTCGGCTGGTAGCCATGACCAGTAGTGTCCAAATTTTCTATTTCATGAAGAAAAGAAGGAATTTAGTTCCTTCTTTGCTTTCTTCCAGCAAAGAAACATAGGACCAACCTTGGAAGATGGGGAAGTTTGAACATAGACCAAAATCCTTTGCAGCTGTAGCGATTTTATACATCATTCGTGCCCTTATGTTTTGCGATACACTGCAAAGACCATCTTCGCTGTCAAGCTCCTCATTACGTGAGGGAGAGGACATACAATTTTTCTCACACGTGCCAAGATACCTTTAAAATCTCCCTGCAACTCGACCTTGACTTATTTGATGTTTTACAGCAAGGTCAAGAAACAGTGGACAAAGAACTCTGATGGAGCCAAATACCCTGGCCAATCACTGGCCATGTTGTTCAGTATGTGATGCCAGATGTGACAATGACAATGTCAGTTAGCTAACAATGTCACCCTTTATAGTATGTAGCCACTAGCTAAATGACATTGTCAGTTATATCACATCTGGCATCACATGCTGAATAAGGATGTGTTATTTCACCCTTTACAAAGCATGACATTTGCTTATGTATGATTTAAGAAGACATTATGTCTCATTTATGAAGGCATTATGCATGCTGTATAAAGCCTTTATGAGCAACACTTCATCTAAAGTGTGACCAGTGGGGGAGTTAATTTAACTCTAAACAGTTTATTGTCAATAGTTCAAAAAAAGAAAAAGAGAGAAAATATTCAGTGCAACTTTCTACGCCTTCAGGTTTCATAGGGACAGAATTGCAAGCCTTATCCTTACCAACTATGCATGTACTGCATGGTGCCATGGTTTTATGCTGCAACCAAACTCCTCCCATGTGTGCCATATTTCAGCAACTGACCTGAATTGAACTGAACAATAAAATTTCATATTTGCACAAAAAAAATACGCATCTTCTTGAAATTCAATCCTAGTGCTCCCAGCAGTTCAGACAAATACAGACAGAAACATCAAATACTAAATTTTTTATTTTGTGAATATAAAGTATGAACAAACAGAAGTGCATAACACATTTACACAACAAAAGAGGTTATCATACTTGTAACTTCTATTATATTGTAAAAGAAAAAGAAATTCATTGATCCATCACTTGCGTAAATAAAGAGGACCTGGATAGAATATATTTAATTGCATTTGCAATAATATCAGATGCTTCCACTTTACAATCCAATTTAATCACCCAGTAGGGTGTTGGGAAACGAAGGCAATGACATAATGTGAAAGGCTTTATTAATATTTGAGTACAGAGAGCAATAAACATGCCAATAATAAAAATATACTGTAACAGTATCTTTCCGGATGAAATTAAGGCAACGGCGAAAGAATTTTAATCGAAATACAGTCGGAGAATGGAAATAAGAACTTCAACAAATCATCTTAACTGTGAAGTCTGAATCAATGTTTAGTGGTCCATTTCCATCATAAATAAAACAGTAAAACTCTGTTTGGCCTCATCTCCCCTTTAGCTTTACTTGGCTTTTAGAGTGTATGCATACAGTAAGTGAACAAATCACACAAATGCTCACTGCCAAGATACACAGTAGATTCTTTAAGTATTTGGACAGGCACACATTTTATTTATTTATTTATTTATTTAGTTGCTTGGAATTGTATCTGAAAACGATGGACAAAGATCAAAAGTAGACTTTAATAGTTTTTCTTTTTTTTTTTTTTTTTTTTAATGTGTGGGCAACTGGATCCACATCTTGTGAACCTCAAAGGACTGGGAGTCCCTCTTATACAGTGCCAGTGTCTGGATACTTATACACTGTGCAGTGACTCACAAAGACTCCCCTTTAGCAGCTAGTGTTTCAGGCTCATGCATGTCAAAAGATTCAGATAATGTTTTGTCTTACATATTCTGAAGTGGGGCAACAAGGCACTGGTATCCCTGTACGTACATAACTATGGCTATCACAATGAATCAGTCACTCGACCTCCGACCACACCACAAGCTCCTTATCGCTCTGAACGGCCCCCAGCAACACGCTACTGGGAGCTGAAGCCTCTTAAATATTAATGGCCAAACATGTGTACTGTAGTTTTGCGCTTTTTATGCCAGATTGTAAAGCTCTTATAGTCTGAGCAGCCAAGGCTCTTCTGGCCAACAAATGTTTAAAAGGTATTCAGTGGCCCTGATAAATAGCTCAGAAAGCTGTAAAGGAGGAGACTGCTTGTCTGTGGGAGAGTCTAAATAGGATTCACTGCTAAGCCACAACGCCGTAATCACTCCGAGACCGAGAAAGGAAGAAATATGCCAGGAACATCAAGGTATGCAAAATGTCTCCCAGGTGTTGATTTTCCTCTATCCCAAATATCAGCCGAACAAACAGGGCTGAGCACACAGATTACATTATTATTATTATTATTATGATTATTATTACAATAATAATACTCCCATCATTAATAATTATGGAACAGCACCATCTAACGTCTGTCTGTCTGCAAAGTTTTCCTGTAAAATCAACTAGTCTTAGAGTTTTTTGTGGACTGTTTCTAAATTAAAGTCACATGATCTTATGTATATAGGTGAAGAAGAGCAGGTGCGCTATTGAGAACTTTGAGATGTTCTTACCAAGAGTTATTCGCCTTTCCATATCAACCTTGTAAATGCTACTAACCCCAGAGTTCTTTGAGGATTATCGCTCAATTAAGGTTACATCATCCCCTATGGATTAAGACGTACATGTGCATTTTAAATTGAACAGGTAATTTGCCAGTTTAAGTTATTAAGATCATTAAAAACTCCATCTTCTGTCTTTGTCATCCGTCGTCCTTCAAAAATGCAACCCACGACTGTAGCGGTCACAAATATTAAATAAATCTGATAAAACAAAGTATGCAACATCTTTAGCACATAAACTACATTGCCATTGCATTTCAGCTCCCCACCTTCAATAGTGAGCATAGCAGGGTGGTCATATTGAAACAGTGAAATAGGCCATTTTAGACCTTTCTAATACTGATAAAGAGCTGAACTTGGTATGTAAGTATTACATACCTGAAGCAGAATGCCCAGCAATCAGTGTGTGAACTAAAGCTCAAGTGCAGCTGGTTTATGCTGTAGGACAACGATTGAAAGCAAACAGCCAGGTCCACCTCTAAATGGCTCAAATGAAACAAAATTCAGGTTTTGGAGTGGCCCAGTCAAAGTCCAGGCTTCAATCTGTTTGAGATGTTGTGACATGAACATGTGGGTGATATAAAACAATTCTGCTAGGAAGAGCGGGCCAAAACTCCTCCACAGTGATGTAAGAGACTCAGTGCCAATTACTGCAAACTTTCGCAGTACTGCAAACTTGCAGTTGTCACTGCCAAGGGTGGCAAAAGCAGTTACTAGGTCAGGGGGCAATTATTTTTTCAAATAGGTGATATAGGTTTTTAGTAAGTATTTTCCTTCAATTAATGAAAAGATCATTTACAACCTGCAGTTTTTGTTTACTCGCACTGCCTCATCTTGTATTAAAATTAGCTGGATGATCTGAAACATTTATATATGACAAATTAGCAAAAATAGAAGAAATCGGAAGGGGACAAATACGATTTCACCGATTAATCTTCTCAATAATTATGTGAAAATAAAAAGTGACCACTTTTAACACTTAGATTAATTGAGCGATCATGCAATTTGATTGTTTGATTCTATTTTAGGCATTATGCACATTATTTTATCACTTTATTATGTGTAATTAATTGCCTCCAACCTACGTTCCATACTTCATACCTCACATAAGACATCACTTTGCAAAGCCTTTCACTTTTAGAGATACCACAGTCACTTCATTGTTTTTTACAGTGTGCCTGATGATGGCTGTATTTGAGTTTACTTCAGCTCTTGTTTTAATAGTTACAATGCCAGATTGTTTATGAATGTGAACCAACCCTTCTAGCACATTTCAATTCAACAACAAATCAATGATTTACCATGGCACCTGTTTTGCACCAATTAGCTTTTCATTACCTCAAAAGGTTTGGAAACACTTCAAGCCCTGACAATATGAGGCCAACAGTGGAAATATTCCCCAGTTATACTATATATGTTAAAAACAGTACAAGGCCTAATGTGTGTTTTTGAGCACTGTTTAATGTAGGCCAATATATGGTTTACATTACAGACCAAAAATGCTGAGCAAGTCCTATATAGCATTAAACATTTTATTGCTGAGCAAGCACTCTGAAGATCTCCAAGGATTTCTGAGGAGCTTCAAAGACACGTTGTGGCCATTAAGGCATCTCTGCTGCGCTACGTAATTAATCAAAAAATCCATACTTAATAAGCAATGCTCTCATCAATAAAACTTGACATTTATTGCAGGGAAGAGATGCAGAGTGGAAAAAATGCGGCGAGAGAGCGAGCGTCTGTTTCCGTCCAAGATCGCCGTCCAAGACGACTGGAAGCACTTGAGTGGAACATAAAACCAGGTCGCTACCGGAGCCGAGAGGAGCATCTTCACGAGCGAGGAGAGCCCAGGAGAGGGGAGGAGAGACAGGTGGAGGACAAGGAGACCAGAGCGTTATGTCAAAACCGTGAGCACAAACAACATATGGCCCTTGAAGAGAAAAGCCCCAGTCTGAACACGGAGTGGAGAGCCAAGACTGAAAATGAAAGACTCGGGGTGGGACGGTACATGCAAGCATCCGAGTCTGAAATGCAACCTGCCAAACTGCCGCTGGCCCCTCGACAGGCTGATTCTGATGGGCTTCCCGCCAGACGAGTGCTTTCAAGAGCACAGATAGGTTGAGGGAGGGCGATACTGACAAGTAGAAAATGGTGAGTAATCAATGAGGGCAGCTAGCATTGCAGGGCGAAGAAGGGAAGGACCATGCCAGGCAATGCAAGGACCCATAATATGGTGCTCAGCAGGGTGAGACTCCTGGTCCAAGATGGCACTGAGGTGATGTGTAGATCACTGTAAATGCAGGACACATTGCTGGACTAAGTTTGAGTGCCTTTCTGCAACATGCGACTCATTAACCCCTTATTCACAGTTCAGTGAAAATTCACTTATATTGCAGTGGAGCATTGACACATAAAAGGCTGTTCACTTGTACTTATTGAGTAACAAGCCTTACTGACAGATTAGGTGGGATCACGATATCACATTACATCTAAATCCAAGGGTGAAAGCAAACAATATATTGCAACTACTGATACACACCAAGTCGGCGAATAACAGATTTCCGAAGGTGGTTATAAGGGCATGCTCTCTGCGCCAGAATCCAGCGTCTTAACCTGGTTTAGACACCTGACAGCCCTGACGGGTGTAAATCCGTGTAAAACATCATCAGTCTAATTCCGGCACATTCTGCACCAGAAATAAAGTCAAACTAGTCGGGAAGATCAGAAGGTTAAAGAATAACAGTTGGAGGCAAGTAGCCTTACTTTCACTTGGCTTCAAAAGACAGAAACTAAGCTGTGGGTTTTTATCTCTGAGTAGGTTGTTCCACTTCAGTCAAAAACCGCAAAAAACTGAGGCTAGTGAGCCGTAACCATCATGATTTTTTTCATGGCAGCACTCCCTGCAGGAAATGTGTCACACAGTACTTGAATTTGTGCCACTTCGCCAGGTTGATTTCGGCATTGTTTGTTTCAAATTACAGCAGCATAGCACGTTACCCATTCTTTGTACTGTTCCCTCTGTTCCAGGAACACACTGATCTGCATGTATGCAAATGAAGGGCCTTTGGACTCGAATCAAACAAGAAGCTTTTACTTTCAAATTTCAAGTGTGGAGGAGATATTCAGGGGAGAAAAAAAAAAAAAAAAATAATTTGAAAGCCTTTGACCCATCCACACTGTTTACAGCTGGGGACTTGAATAGATTAATATTCATACAGATTACAAAAAAACACAATACGTTTGAACATTAAATGTATTTAAAGTAGCAGTGCATGCATTAACATCAATGGGACCGGACTGAACAATGACTGAATAAACAAATATTACGACTGATCACATAAATTTCATTTTGAAAAGGGAAAATTCCCATGATCTACGTTGGAAATTCAGGTGTACATTGAAGAAAACAAGAACTGTGACAAATATAATCAGATTTTCTCCCAAACAAAGGTGAAAATACATATGTTTAGGATTCAATCACATATGGCAGATTTAATAGGTTGTTGGTCAAGCTACTTTTTAATGAAGTCAAATAAATCAAAGAGCAATATTGTAAAACAGTAACAGCACAGTCTACATGTAAATATCCCAAGAGCATTTCATGGGAAAGCAGATAACATCTAACATTTCCACGGATCACAAAACAAAATTCTTGGTTACTCTCAATGCAAGTTAATAAATTTGATGAACCCTTCACCTCCCAAGCCAAACCAGACTTTTCCCAGCCAAATGTGGCATGAGTGTCTACGGCCCTCTAGCGACTTGAAAGAATGTACACACATACTGGTGAAAAATCTCAAGTAAATTTATCATGAAAACAAATGTGGCCCAGTTTATGACCGACATACAAATCTCACATTCTGTCAAAACCCGTACATACAATGACAGACGATATGGACCCTGGCACCGTGTTCAAACTAACGGTGATACTCACATGGCCAGAGTTGAGGCATTTATTTACAACCGTATTTGTGCATGGGATTATATAAGAACCACAAAGCCTTCCCACTCTCATAATAACAATAAGTAGCAACAAGACTACTCCAAATGAAACTGTAAAGGCTCATTTGAAATGGGTGGACTAGCATCCAAGTCCCAATTTTAGGAACTGTTCATGTGCTCGAACAGCAATTACTCACACTAGTGCACTATGCATACACTATGGCATGAATTCAGTACAATGAATACTGAAAACTTGTGGGATGGTGGTATTGTAAAGGAACTGTGAAACAAAGGCAGAAGCATTTTGATCCTGGCCCACATACAGTACCAGTCAAAAGTTTGGACACACCCACATTTTTCTAATAATACATGTTACATAAAGAAATAAGCACCCTTTATTTTGCAAAAAAAGATCTAATTCTTAAATCCATCAAACTTACCAGCATTAGTTGTCATAATTGGGAAGCATACTCCTTTTTTTTTAACTAGGGCAGTTACATGGCTGTAATGAGTTTGCAGCTGAGCGGCTGTCCAAGTTCTCAAAGACCTTTTTGCCCAATAAGACCCAAAACAGCTTGACTTTAATTTGGCTGTTGGAAAATGGAAGGAGCTTGTCTCTCTGTTTACTTTGCAAACTATGGCCTCTTTGAGAATTCCAAAATGTTGTAAACTGTTCAAATAAGAAAATTACTCTCTTTTAACTTCTGACTGATAACCTCTTAACAGATTACATTTGATATTATATAAAGAAGTTAAACAGTTTAAATTTCTCTAAAAATAGAGTGCTTTGACATCAGCAAGGTGTGTCCAAACTTTTGACTAGTAGTGTACACAACAGTGGAATAACACATATCCTCTAGCAAACATAATTTAGACCAAAATCATTTTTATCTATAGTAATGTGGTGACCGTCCCATTCCAATTCTGCCCTAAGTCAATTTTCTCCCCAGAATGGCTGAGAGATCTTTACAAGAACTTTACAGGTGTGGGCCATTTTTCAATTATCCCTTTTTCATCAGTCTTCAGTTAATAAAACTGACATTTCATACCTCACTGTATGAGGCTTTCGTTTAATCAACACTCTTAGAAAAGGGCTCTTTAGATGGTCTTCACAGAGGAACCGTTTTTAGCTCTTTACAGAATCCGCTGTCAAACATGTGAAGCCTTAAAGCCCCTGGATTCAACAGTTTCGCTCAATGAAGAACCCTTGAAATTGGTAGGCATCCTCGGTACCACAGAGAAGCCCTTTGGAACCAAGAGTTAGTTTTTTTCTGATATTGTGCTGAAAGATAGGTATAAGCTAGCGAAAGCAGAGCACAATGATTATTCCACAGCAAGCCTAACTGCCTTTCTGATATCACCTGGAACGAGAGGCAGAGGTACATTAATGAATAAGGAGTTGAAACAAACTGTTGAGGAAGTGACTGTTGAGGCTTTACCTTCTTGAGGTGGTGGTGGGAGGAGAAGGGGGGGGGCTAATCTGTGAGGCTCTTTAATCATTTTCAATTATGTGTCTTTAAGAGGCGAGGGATGGGACAGGGAGATAAAAGGGGCGCCGGTGATGAGATTTCGGAGGTTATTAGCGAGCAGGGGGCGTGAAATCTCCGCGGGACACGGGACAAGTTCTCCTCCACCTCTGAGGAGAGAACAGAACACACACAGACACTCTTACACACCGGCGGTGATGAAGAAACCCCGCCCTTCACTGCACGCACATGCCCCCACACACACACACACACACACACACACACACACACACACACCCCCCCGATGCTCACAGCCCGCACCGTGGCCAAGACCGGGAGTTGATATCGGCTACAGCTGAAAAAAGGATACACCAGAATCAGGTCACAGCTCAGTGCGGCTAAGAGCAGGTACTTACAGCCACACTCGAGAGCAAATTAACCCCCCACCCCCTTCTCCCCAAACCGCCATCGCCAGCGAAGTTCTGAAAGCACGTAAACACAGGACTATTAATCACTGAAATTCTAAACTCTCTCCATCGAGACCAGAAACTTCACTCAAACAAACTGCACTCAAAGTACAACTAGTAGAAGTCAGCTACTATACAAACTCAAGAATAAAAAAAAAAAAAAAATAACTTCTTTTTTTTTTTTTTTTTTTTTTGGAGTTGGGAGGGTGTATGTTGATATTGATAATGTCCACCATGATTCATGAAATGCATTTTTTGACATTACATTTTTTAGATCTGGGATATTTCGCTATTGAATGATTACTACAACCCAAGTGAAAACAAGCCTCCAAGAGCATAGCTTTAAACACACACCAGAGCCAAGAGGAAGCCTAGTGTCACCTGCAGTACACTGCATGCCAGAGCCATGTATTCCACCATTCACTTACCTCCATTCACTTACCGTTCCTCACTCTCCGTGGGTTATTTATGTGGTTGGTAATGAAGGATGGGGTGAGATATTAACTGTAACTGATGGACGACGCAGTTGGACTAATTGGTGGAGAAACTGATATAGTATTTGTCATCACGTTGGAGCATACAAAAATTTCTCAAGTTCACCCCCTGCAAAGACACACACACACACACACACACACACACACATACACAAACATGCGCATTCAGCGGTGTCCATTGTCCAGCTAAAACCAAAATAAATACTTATTACTTTCCTCAGAGAGCAAGCCATATAATAAGTACAAAGAAGGCTTTTCAAAACCTTTCAGAACGCCACACAACATCAGAATGGTACCGTCAAACCTGGCTTATAGATGTACTAGAATGCTCAAGTAATGGATGTCAAAACTGGCAAAATAAGGAGTAGGCACTGGAGTAGAGCTCAGCCAGAGTGTAAGGCCCCACCCAAGCAGCACTAATCAGGCCAACAAACTAATTCAAAATGGATGCCCACCCCAGGGGGTCACTTCCAGTCTCAGCCAAGCTGCAGCACACAGAGCGGCATGTAGTCACTCAGGGACTCGTTTTCAAACTGCTCCCTCCCTCGTCTTACCAACGTAAGCTAAGCACTGTGTTATGTGTAGTGCAGCAGCGTATATGACAGAGAACCAGGTCTAGCGTGTCATTTCAGAAAAGGCGATTTAAATACGCGCCAACGTTTGCCATTCGGCCGAGCACGTATCCGGTACCGCGGCAGCATCCAACACAATAAGCAATAACACTTCTCTCACAAAAAAAGGGTCTAAATGCTTCAGTCTGAATTACATCAAACTACCAGCACCGCCATACTACCGAATCCAACTGGCACAACGCGATCCGCCAGAATTATGGTGGAGCGCTTGAAAAAGGATGTGTAGCCCAAGGACAAAAGAGGGGGAGAAAAAGAGAAATAGGAGTTACTTGAAATTGATTTCCAGTCGGAATGTTAACATTTCTCTTTCAGAACCGATCTCATTCAATCACTGTGGAAAAAGAGCCCTGTGTATGACTGATGGGCCTCACAATAAGGGCTGCCGTGGGATACGGCTAGCTTCGATAGCAGAGTGTAATGTGGTTCCCCCGGCTTGGGCCGGGGACGCAGGTGTTCTAGGTAAAAATAGGGATGGGAGGGGAAAAGAGGATCATGGGACTTTGCACATTACGGCACTGCCACAGAATATGTCCGTCACAGAGGTACCCATATGCACAGCTGGCTTTGAAGCGAACTGCTCTTCCCGAGACATCTGCTGCTCTACAATCCCCACTTCGAAAAAATAAATTAAAAGAAGCATTGAGTCTCTCCCCCAAGTCTACTGGCCTTTTACTGAACTCCACCCTCTTCCTGTGGCTTTTTATACGACGAGCTGAACTAAGTGTCCGATACATCCCTATTGAAAATACATACATTTTTTAAAATTTGCAGCCATAGGTTAAAAGCTAGTTAATGGCCAACTTGGCTCTGATTGGTGGCCGCAGCTCCCGTCCAATTTGCTTTTTATGCCCGCGGCGATGCTGTAAAGTTTGTAAGACCGCAGTCCGCACACAACCCCATTCCCCACGATGAAGACAAAAAGCCGAAACGTCTGAATTTTTTAGCTTCGCCGTAACTAAAAATGTTCAGTGGAGAAAGCAATTACTATTCTCCATACATAGTGGAAATTAAAAGCAGCACCATGGCAGTTGCAATTTTAAGTCATTGAATAATGGTTAGAAGTCTATGTGCGATGTGGAGCAGCACAGCGTGCATTATTCAATTCTTAATGGTAACTGACTACAGATGAATGATCTTAAATCGTTTACTACAATAAACCAATTCACACAAGAACAGTAGTCGGAGGCTCCTGCTATTTTGGAATTCTGAAGCGCTTATAGACACCGTATAAATTGCTGCCATGTTTTGTAAAATGGCTGGGCGACAGACAGCTCAAACAGACAGTACCCGGATAATTAATTGACATAGAAGAAACTATCATTTTCCAGACTCTTCCCTGAGCATGTAAGTGTTATGAATGCAAACCCACTGGGATGAAGGCACCTTTTAATTAGGTCTCGGCTTGTGTAATTACTAGACCTGAAGAATGAAAAGCAATGCTGAAGACTGCGCTCTGCTATAGAATGACAGCACTTACCCCCGAGGTGCATGAACACTGAGAGCGAGGTGACCAAATATGCATACTACACCAGGCACAGTCTATACAGACACATGCCAGTAAAATCGACAAGAAAACAATAAAACATAAGTCAAACAACTGAACCTGCACTAAAATGAAAAGCAAATCAATTGCCATTCCTTAGTGGTTTCCAATTCTGACTGAACATGCAAACTACGACTGGTACATTCTTTACGCAGACACATGGAAGTATAATCCGCAAGGGGACATTAAAACATAATTCATAGAACTAAACCAATACCAACATGAAAAATAAATTCAATTGCCATCGCACAAGCATTTTCCTCTTTTATGAGAGCGCACATTATTAAGTGCTACAAACACTCTAATGCAATTATTGAAATGGTCTGTATTGCTTGGGGCAATGAATAACAAGCCGTTGAAAACAAGTCAGTAAAACAAGTACCCAATCTCCCCCAGCCCGATGGCGCATACATTAAAACCCTAATTACGCAAAGTCGTGTCACAGCACCTGCGGGAAAGCAACAGCCTATCAGCACTCATTCATTTCTACAGCACTAAAGCGCATTACGATGTTGTAATTACTGTTGCTATGACAACCAAACACACACGAACTGATGATATTTGCCGACCTACCTTCTTCAAATAAGGAAGGCACAGTGTTTAACATTACCTAGATTATAAAGGCATAGTTTCTAATTGGAGAAGTCGGCACTTGGGTTAATTCCGTGATGTGGCAAGTTCTCATAATTGACCCTTTTAAAGGCAGTATGACCATCTAAAAAGTTTGTTCTAGATGACAAACAGTTTGAAAGATACTCAAATAAGTAGCTTGGTTTCTAGTTGGGAAAAACGCCTTGAGTGTCTAAGTACAATAGTTGTATATGTTCCGCATAATTTATTGCACAATTATTTAATGGAACAGGTCAAATTAGAATGCCAGCAACTTAAAAATATTACTTGAGTGTAATGGATGACCCAAGTCTACGTGAATCTAAAATTGAGCCACTACAGCACATAATTACAGAGGGAGAACAACACTGCTCTGAGAGCATAAAATGCCCCACCAGTTTTGCGACTGCAATATACGTATCATCAGTCTATCTGCAGCAGATTTGCAAAGTTCCAGGGATGTCCTACAAAAATAGCTGGAGGATTTGACTTCACCAGCCAAGTACCTTCCGATACGGACAGAAGGACGTATGTACGTACATACGTACAGGCAAACAGACTGCGCCACGACATAATCCTCCTTTTGAGCTTTTGCCTGGCGGGAGATGAAAACTATTGAGTTCAAATCATGAGTGTTTAGTAATTTTACACCACACCTTTGCCTGAGCACATTTAAAGTGAGCCTTGGGCTCCACACGATAAGAGAGATAATAAATTCTGCAGAAAAAGGGCAACGAGGGGCCTAGAATTGCTTTCATTGCTCAAAGTTACAAAGAGACACTTACTGTCTCCAGGCACAAAAAACTCAATTTGGGATAAATTTAATTAAGGGATTTTAAGGGTTCATTTTCGAGGCATTCATGAACTGAACTTGCCTGAATTTTTCTCATTTTCATAAGGGAAATAAAGTTGAAGGAACACTTTTTCACCGATCACAGGAAATATGCGATTAACACACAGCAGGCAATTTGAGGAAGACCTTACCAGTAACTGCAATAGAAGCCAACCCCCAGGGCATGTCGGACCAAGTCTGCGTTGACTTTCTTAACACTTCCGCAAGAAACCATGTACAAACTAAGGAAGCATTTTCAAATTCTCCAAGGTTATTTTATATAACTTTTAGAATCCCGTATAGCGAAGGTTTTAGGCTCCGTGACAAAATAGCACGCCAAAGAGTAAGCCAATGGGAACAACGAAAGTTGTTGAAAAAAGCAGGGGACTAATTTTAGAAGAAAAATTGTATACGTGTTTGCAGTTCAACAAGCCATTTGATGCATTCATATTTTTGGAGAGAAAAATGACAAATTTCCCAGAGTAATAAAAATAAGGGCGGAGGTCAAGTTGTGAACAGAACCTTGAGCGCAAATTACAATTAAAAAGTGAAATGTGAACGATCGACACAGCATATCAAATATTTTATGTGCCTAAAGATTTATATTTTCAATCAATTTATAAGGATATTTGAATTGAGGAGAACACACTAAAAATACCTCTTTAGCCCAGGTCTGGTGTACAGACAGTCAGAACTCGCATACCACCAGTCTGAGGCAGACGGACAGACTTCATAATGTCTTCAGAAAGCTGACATAATGCCATCACAAACTAAGTATTACCACTCATAAAATAAATTAGCAATCATCATTTACCAAAATTCTTCATGATTTTTATAGAGAGATAGTGAATGATGCATCATGAACATAATATAACCATACTCTATTGACTAATAAAGAGGTCTATCATATTATAGAATAATGTATCATGGTGTTCCATCTGGCATATCATGTTATAAAGCTAATCTGCCAGCTTAATAAGCAGGAAAATAAGCTAGAGTAAAGCTGCTTTCACACCGGACGGGAAACAAATTTTTTGCACGACAGATTACATTCGAAGTCAATTGACTTTGAATGTAATCTGTCTTGCGATAAAATTCGTTTCGCGTCCAGTGTGAAAGCGGCTTAATAATGAGCAGGCTATGTTTGGTCTTCATTATGACTATAAAAAAAAGTTTCATAATCATATGAAATGAACAGCAACTAACTTCCTTACTGGCATTACTTGGACATTCATTTTTCATGCTTTGTTTGCAAAACCAAGGAAATAAGGAGGCTGTAGATGCAATGTGTTCAGTCATATAGTATTTATTTACACATTTGTTTCTATTTACAGGTCTTCATTTCAAAATGCATTACTTTGTACATCATCTCAATTCACGGCCATGTTTACTGCAATAAGCTACCCTCTTCAGCTGTCCCAGTGTGGACCGATGGACCGATCCATCTCCATTTTGGTATTAGTAGATTTCGAAACATTTCACACTTGTCCCAAGCAGAAAAAAACGAAACAACTCAAACCACCCAATTTCAGAGGCCACATTCCCCCCCAGAATCACGCATCGGATGACGGTATGCGTCTGTCAGAATGGATGCTAAGCACCATGGAACTCATCCTCCATAAATCTCCTTGGCAACTTGAAGTTCATATTCACGGGTAAATGTCATGTCGTGCACACACCCACGCGCTAAGGTGATATATTGAAACAGCGCGACGTAATTGCACGTTGTAATGTCGAGCCCACCTTCGCCATCTGGTCGTGATCCAGTGCCCATGGTTTCATCAATAAGTTCCGGGGGCAAAAATTTGTATCCATTAAATTTGAAAATTTATGCCATCTTAGCATCTGTGGCCTGCTGGCTATCACATAAACGCAATTAGTAAACTTGCTTCAAAGTTTGTTTTATTGGGGGGGAATGACTTGGATTAGATTTTGTTAACAGGAATCTTGCTATAAAATATGCAAATGTACCTCCCAATGACTCACTATCAAAGAACAAAGAACTGCTCATTATCGAGAGCAGTGGTATTCTCGCCTACGCATCCCGGGGTTATGCAGACGTGCATCTGCACAGCCTAAGTGCGTGCGAGGCTCAAAGCTCACAGCTCACAGCCTACACCAGGATCTCGATCTGGAATCGCGGAGGCCGAGCTCCCGAAGGTTCCTCTGGTCTCTTTTAAATCAGAAGCCAATTTCGGCCTCGAGAAAACTGAACGGACACTGTAGCCAATCAATGACTTAAATTAAGCACTAACATTAAGCGCTTAAGTGCTTTAACAAATAGACATGAGAGGCCTCCAGAATAGGATTTAGCCACTGTTGGTTAGCAAGACTCACACTGTACAGCAAACAGTTTCACATCCAAGACATAGAAAAAAGTCTGAACGATGATGCAAAGATCAAGAGCGTGAGCGGATATTTTCATGATTTTGATCTACTGTTAATAGCAGGAATCTTCAATTATCATAAAAATAAAATAAATAACTATAATGTAGTATCACTCTATTAGGCACAACATTACAGGCTCATGTAAACAGTTGTTTAAAAAAAAAAAAACAAACATTGAAAATAAAATGTAGGTTGAAAGAATATATTTTATACAAAATGGAAAAAAAATAGACTTTGTCAAGTGCAGGTTCTAGTCACGGAGAATAAGAAATGAGTTTTAAATCTGGCACAGACATACACATTAAAGCCCGTCATGTACAAAGAGAAAAAATATGAGAGCTGTTTTCACCCCTAAGCTTTAAACACCAAAAACTTGATCGTCTCCTGGGTAAACTGCCAACGAGCGTGGCAGGATCTTCTGTAAAACAGCAAATGATTCATACAACTTTCATGGCTAATCTTGGGTTTATCTGACAGAAGTTTTCAAGAAGCACGTATTGCAACTGCCAATTCATATGAATATCAAGAGCTCTACGTTATTGCAACTACAAACGGTAAGTATCGCACATCTGTTTCCACTACAAGCAGAAAGGAATTGGCTTAAGGCAAACTGAAGACATCCTCCAGCAGTGAAAGACTAGCATTTAAGGAATTAAAATGGCGGCAAGTGTCACATGACGCTGGATTACCACACCCTCTTACATTCACTTTAATGATGACTCGAACCCAACGTGTTCCTGAGGTAGTCCTTGGTTAAAAAAAGATAGCTTTCGACTTCTTTTGGGGGTCGGGGGGAGGGGGAAAATACTTATAATTTTTATATAGTTTAATATATAGTATGTCAAAAGCATGCTTTTACGTTGCCTTGGACCAAATCTAGTAAATATTCCACTTCTGTCAGAAAATTCCGGGAAACACAAAGCAATGCTAATGCTTTGGTTTCAGGATGCAGATAGCAGTTTACAACGGGTAAATTAAGAGTGTTTATGGGCGTGTACACAAGAGTGTGTGCAAGTGTGCATATGGTTGTGTAAATGCTCATGTATCTTCACTGGACCCAAGACCAAGATCTTGGTTTTGTCAGTTCTTTTTAGTAGTTCACACCAGTTCAATGCCAGGGGAAAGACTAGTCTCTGACCTAAGTAATGGTCAGTCAAACAGCAGGCCGTAAACGAACGCGCGCCTTCTCCCACCACGGCCAGTAAAAACCAATCAGATTCTACGAAAAAAAAAAAAAAAATCAGCCAGGAAATGCATGAACAGGGACATGGTATCGATCTGTAAAAAACTTCCGTCAGATGTTGTAAGCTGCAGCTTGTTTTAGTTGGGCACAGGTCTGGGGAGAAGGACGGGCCACAGGTGACGATGGAGTGTGTAGCGGGGGAAGTTTAAGAGCAGGAACATGAGCAGGCAGAGTGCTAATCGGTAATAATCATCCTGACACCATTTCAGTACTGCATGATTCATCAGCTTGCCAAACAAAAGGGATCATCCCTCTAAAGTGCCACAATAATGGAGGAGGGCTCACGTTTGGTACATTTGCTTATTAGAAAATAACACTTAATTTAGCTATAAAATCCTTTTTTGTTATCGTCGAGTCTATTTCAAGAAACCCGATTGCTTTGCTGCGATGATGATTATTCAAAGTGGAATGCGAGAAGGCAAACGCTATGATATTAAGACATAATGAAGCAAAAAGAAATCGGCACGCTAATTTGGCATGCTAATTCGTTCAAAAAAAAAAAAAAAAAAATGGCTCAGGACCATTAAAAGCCTGGCGGTAATTTCTCAGCCTCCAATTTTACTTCCTCTCTGAAGCTCACAGCAGCGGCAACTGGGAGCGTTAATAATATCAGAGGGAGCCGAAGAGCAGTTTCTAAGAACTGTACACGCAGGATAGAAAAAGGGGGACACTGCGCTTGAACCCCTCAACGTACAGCGCGACACTGTCGCATACATGACATCAGGGCTGTCACAAGACGGCAGAACAAATCGGTAAGTGTTTTGACAGATGTTACGGGGTTACATCCTTGTTACTACGCTAACATTTGCTAAAGAATGCGATGACAGCTTCGTGACACTGACGCGACAAACTTTGTCTGTTGTCATGTTGTGACAGTCCTTGTATTTATGACAGCGTTGTGTTCGTCTTATGACTGATGAACTTGACTGAAGCGTTGCCGAAAAATCAAACTAATCTCACTGGAGCCGAGTTGCCGGGGAAAGACCAGGGGAAAGGGGGGGGCGGGACTGTGAATGCTGTACTCGTCCAGGCTGGCAGCAGGTCTCATCTCTTGTAGTGATTGGGTGCGTCGGCGAAGGCAAACTTTAACCTGTAGGCCTCCGCCAGGAGAACGCTGACCTCCTCGTTGCCCCAGTGCATTGTGGGTAGGTTTTGCAGCAGGATCATGAGGCCCTAGGGCAGAGAGAGAAACATAGTGAGTACAAGCTAGACTCCGCAATTCCAGTAACATTACTTTCTATAGGACTGGCTTCCGGCTCATCGCTTGCTTCTTTCTCTCTGGTAATTCAAAGGTGGCTGCCATGCCTATCGCCGCAAATGTCATTTCCTGATGTGGGCTTTCACACCTAGATGGCATTTGGAATGACTGGGCGCTCCACAACGTGTGAAATCAAACAGGAAAGGTGGCATAAATCGGGGACTCGTAAGTGCAACGTGTCACATAGCTCTGCGATAACTTGGCAGGTGAAAAAGCCGTGATCTAGCAGGTTACAAGCAAAAGCAAACAACACGATGAAAGGCTGCTAATTAACACCAACTCCGAGATGGGGGGAAAAAAATACCTGCTCACAGCTAATCTCCATATTGGGTGCAACTTTTTCTTGATTTATCGAGCCTGAGACCTATGCATCACAAGGACATCACCATTGCTGTGGTTCATATGCACTAGATCTGCATATGTACCACAGTCAGAGAAATGAGTGAATGCTTTTTTAAGGATCCACCTTAACGGTAAGATACCATCAACCTGATTTCTAGAAGTTCCTAGTTCTTCCCAGAGCTTACAGGGGCTTTAACATGGCACCCAGTTCACTCCTTTTTTCAAGCTGACAGACCCCACACACTCTCCTGACATAGTCTCAGCTCTGTCTGTGCAACACATGCTTGGGCTTTAACAACATCGCCTACGGCATTCCAGACAAATATTAATCACCACCTCAGCTACCCGCGAAAAATACTGAAATAGTCATGAAAGAACCGAACCACTGGCTGACTTTCAACTGTGCTTCGGCTATATTTACCCAGCTTTAACTGAAAACACATCAATACAGAAATCACGCGTCAGGCAGTTTTTAAAACAAGTCAAGAAATCTCTTCGTACCCACTTTTGAATTCGGTGTTCCAAGACCTATCACCTGAAATACTGAAGTTTCTGATAAAAGTCTTGGATGGTCAAAGCACGATGAAACTAACACAGCGGTGTGTCATGTGACACTAAATGACACCAAGAACAAAACAAAACCGGATTCGATGACATGCAGTTCAGACAGGAAATATTTGGACAACAACGCTGTTTTTCTGATTTGGCTCTGTACTTCAGCTCTATACATGTGGGTTTGAAAAATCGTGAAGCTCGGTTGAAGGGTGTTTTTCCCTCTCGATCTCAGAGGGCTTCTCTCGGTGCTTGTGTACCAGGCATTTTGAACTCGGCCGTGGTGAAAACTGGCTGCTGTCAGAATCGTGTTTGTAAACATGGCCCAGATCAGACCTGATGTGGAGAAGTCAGCCAGTGAAATAAAGGCCATTCGTCTGGTTTCGGGAGCAGGGTTTAATCCAGTTCAGGCACAGCCGCAGCGAGGCCCCCGGGAGACGCGACAGAGATTTAGCCGGGAGGTAGACTCTCCGGCCAGTGCATCTGTGAGACAGGGGCATGAAACTAGGATTTCTGGACGCCATGACAGAATATTGCACCGTGCCTCAAAAGAATTTCACCAATGGAATTTTTGGGGGCTCGTCCCAACTGTGCTCACCATAAAGCTGAAAGCACCACAAACTCTCACCGCCTGTCAGCCCACAGTACAGCGATGGCCCTACAGAGGGAGGTGAGATGAGCTCTGCTGAGCAGAATGGGGTCTCACCATCAGGCCCAGCTGCTCTGGACACACCCTTCGCCTTGACTAGGGCCAGCGACGATGGCAGCGTACCTCCCGAGCCCGCCAGCAGTCAACAAAAACTTGAAGTGCTATGCAGCCCATAAACACTCTTAAATCCACAAACAAGTATTTGTTATTTTCCCAAAAAACTTTGATGAAAAACCCGGATTCGATCAAACTATGAAAGGCCCATTTCTGCCTCTCCCCCATGCTGGGATAGGCTTCATCAGTCCCACACCACTCAGACTGGGAATCTGTGGGTTTGGCGACGAACAGATGTATGAATCGACACATGACTTCAAAGAGTCCACAGTAAAGACTCAAAGGTTTAAGTTCACAGCCTTAAACAGTGAGAAGGTGCCGTGCGCTGGCACACATGATTTCTGATGTTAGCTGGAGAATTCTTTGATCCGCAAGCAGAAATACGGCTATGAACAGGGGTCAGGACAAAGGCCTAGAATCAAGACCTCTCAACACAGGTCTAAGGACTCTCGGATTTCAAGAGGGAAAGCCCGCCTCAGTAATTAGCCTGCCACACGAGCAGATTTATATAACCCAAGTGTTGTAGGTTAGGAGGTAAATTCAAACAATGTTAATATTTTAGCTAGGGGAGGCCGCATCGTTTGAGATTTCTCAAACAAGCAGGTCTCCAGTTCTCCTGCTTTGGGCCATGCAGAAATGCTGCATCTCGGACGATTTTTTCCAGTTTAAATGTCAGCTCACCCACACTCACCCTTTTTTACCCCTCTTAGCTCTGACGCAACGCGATCCTGACGGCGTGTGCCGTTCCAAAAACAAATATCACCGTGCCCAAGGCCTTCTCTTCTACTTTTTCACTCAGCTGACAGGATATAAAATGCAAAACATCAGCAAAAATCTCCAGGCATCAGACAATGTGGAAACACGGACCAAGTGCCTCCGAGAATTGAGGATGAGGGATTTTAAAGTCCTGACAAACTGTCACTAAAACGAACACAGGCAAAAAGCAGAGGACAAAATAACAATGATAACATTTCTTACAATAAAAGGAGTATAAGCAAACAGACTAAATTCATCCCCAATGGTAAAAATCTGTTCACTACACAGAGCATCTGATTATATTATCGCCTATCAACACAGCGATACGATCGAGAACTGTACTCCCAAATCTCCTCGGATCAGCTTTCTCCTGCCTGAAAATCAGCCTTCTCCTTTATGGGCTAAAAGGCTCGGCTGATCTCGGATCAGCACTTGTACTCCAGGAAGCTTTCCTGATAGAGGCCGTGACTTGTTAAAAATAAAAGTACACATCGTGCACACCTTCACGCTCGCGCGCACACCATTCCACTCCCGTAGCAGAGCGAGGAAACAATCAGATCAGGACCGCGGTGAGGCTGCTGCATCATTGTGGCCCTGCAGCCCGTTTGAAAGCGAATCGCTGTCCTGAATGCAGATGAAGCGCACGGCGCCGCGAGCAGCGTGATCCAGAACTGGGTTTGTCGTACATCAGGAAAGGGGGCAAAGCCCCAGTGTTAGGGCATGTAGCTGTCAGGATGGGGGAAAGAAAACTGTGAGCCGGCTCTGCGCTGTTCCACATCATCCCTTAGCAATCCTACAACGGGCCCTGTAATTCTTACAGAGCGTGTGGCTGATGCAGCGCTCTCAATGTGCAGTGTGCATTCTGGACTGAGTGTTTAGACTGCAGGCCCAGCTGTTGTGGGGACAGGAGGGAGGGAGGGAGGCGAGTCACTGGCAGTGTACTCCTGTGTATATTCCTTTAAAGGAAAGCTCAGTTCAGATCAGCATATGTACTGTATTTCACACGCATATCATCGTGATCAGCGCTACTGCACAAAGAATTAACACTGAAGTGTGATTCTATAGAATAGGCATGGGCAACGCTCTGCATAAATTCTAATGGAATGCGTAACAGCTGAACTGGTGCGGTAAACAAGCCTCAGAAAACTTATAAATAATGACGTAAATACCATTTTCATACAAAAAGAACACCATGGTTTGATTAAAAGCAACCTTTTCAATAGGATACCCGCATTTCATACATGAACTCTGCGTATTACGGCCAAAAACGCGATTTGAACAGAGCTACTGTTCGCCCGTTGGATGAATGCGTGACCTCAATTTGCGCCGTGTTTGCAAATTTTCAAGTGCACGGCGTGGCAAAAATAACCATTTAGGAGGTAGATTTCAAATAGCCCGCGCCAACGTCTTATCCCAGCTACGGCCCTGATTTGCTTACAGCCATCTAATTTGAGAAAATACGAGTCTGTTCGTCCAGGCTAGACCTCCAGGGGATGTATAATAAGTTCGACAGAAGTTGGTGAAGTTCGTCGCGAGTTCGCCGTGATTTCTTCTCAACAATAGCAAGAAAGGTGAGCGTATTTTTCATTGTACCCTACATAGTTTGTTGACAGAATATCCTGTGACCCTATTTGTGAAGTTTCAGTAAAATATACTAAGGAATAAACCGGCGCAAGGCCTTTGAAGCCCACAGGTCACAAGATTCATTCACGTATACGCTTCAATTCGAGACTGCAAGGATGGAAATCTGAATCATCAATTAGGAAAAATTCTCGGCTCTCGGTAATTCTGTATATCGTTTAAACATTTTGTCAATCGCATTATGAAAGAAGACTGAAAATAAGCGCCTGCTTTTTGTTTGGATGTAAAAGCGCGTATTTAAAGGAGAATACATTGTATATTGATTAAGCACTGAACTCTGCAAAATTCGAACTGTTTTAATATTTGTTAATGACATTGCTTCGGCTTCCTGTAAGCAAGTACGCGCAAATCTGCTGCCTAGTGAGCATTTCAGGTTTGATGTACTGAGTAATAACGCCGCGGAAACTTGAACTGGCCCGTCATTCTGCCGAATAGTCTTACTAAACTAGTTAATCGTCTGATTGCTAATCAAGCAAAGGGGAGGTTTCTGCCTCACCAAACTAACCTCCGACTGCACGTCACTGTGTTTTACTATGAATTATTCACAGTAGCTCATTGAAACTATCATGGAAGGAGGGTATATGGACATAGTGAAAAACAGTGCAAAGTTTTTTTTTTTTTTTTAATCACCACGGGTTATTGAAGGGGGAACGTTTGATTCATTTCGTAGCAGTGGGAGGGCAAACAACTTCCGGCATCAGCGACTTCACTGCATTTTATATAGTAATGGGCGAGTAGCGTTAATTTTGCCCTCCCACTGATAATTTTGACATTTTTGCAGGCCATTGATCCAAAAAACTTCACAGGCAACCCATTTATACCATTTTTTTAATATCAATGCAAAACCTAATGTTTGTTGAACATAATTGGGTGAAATTCAATGCATTTTCCACTAAAAAAGGGCCTAGGGGGCGCTGCTGTACTTCAGAAAAGGGGTAGATGACTTTAGCATCAATTATTTCTGTTAGGGTACCCTAATGGATCATCTGGCCTGGTTTATTTCTGAATAGACTGTATTCTCAAAAATGCCCTCAGGCTTCACCCCCCAATTTTCACAATGGGTTTTGTTGAAAAATGCCGAAGTCAGCCATCTTTGGGACCCTGTGGCTCTGAGACCCTTTCCTGTAAAGGCGTTGGACTTGTGGCAAACTCTTCGTCTGTGTCTTCTGCACTAACCCGCAAAAAATCATTAGACAATAATAAAAACTTTGTTCTCAGCAACTCAAGAAATGTTGTCATTTTATTTATTTGTATTGCCCATGCCTATATAGAATGACTGCTCAATCATCAGTGTGTTCCCTGACCAGTGTATCTGTTACACAAATCATCTTGATTAATATCAAGGTTGTCCACACCTAGAAGAATAACTATTAATAAAAATCGTTATATGTGGACGGCTCAGTCCCCAACTGGATGATAAGGGCATCTTAAATGATGTTGTTTTTCATCACTTTTAAAGAGGTTTTTGCCTGATAAAATCCGTCAGCCACTGAAAATAAATCAGTGGTACAGTCAAAAATGATTAAGAAAATATACAACCTTGAAGAGAGCAAAATAAAATGGAAGAAAAATGGGTTAATTTGTAATCAAAAGCGTAGTGCGACGTTGCTGAAGCCTTCAAACCCGGGAAGATCAAAATGCTCACAAGTTCCTTGTGTTATTTCCATAATTTTGATCTTGTAGCTTTAAAACCGACAAAACTATTAACTTCAGACTGATTCACTAAGATTTTCACGATGCACATCATAGGCAGATTATAAATCATATTAAACCCCGCCATTTCCTTGACAAACACGCCATGCTTTCTTTCTGGACAAAAAAACTCTGTTACCTCCCCTCACATCATACTTTGGGGGTCACCAAAAACATTCTGGCGACGAGTATTCCAGGAATGCGTAATCTATAAATATTGCAAGTCTTGACTTCAAATACCACGTGTCTCATGCAAATTAGTGCACATTTTATTCACGTCTTCATCATTTTTTATGGTGGAAGAGAAGCTTTCAAGGATTTTCAAAAACTTTCTGGGTACAATAAAATTAACTGAGCGATTTGGGCCAAAGGCATTAATTTTAGATTTTTACGTTATGTTATACGATTGGGCGTAGTGATGGTGCTACACATCTCCGTATTACTCCACATAAAGCGTCCTGCCTGCAAACAGCCTGTTACAGCACAGCAATAATAATAATTAATAAGCGCACACTGACTGGCAAGCGATCTGCATGTATGGAAGGTAGAAGCTACATAAAAAATTGCCTTTGTTTCCATCCTTTTGGACCAAAATGGTAAAGAGCTCTCATTAACATTCTAAAGATCCCATGGAAGAGCACAATCCGCAAAAGCTGGTTAGCCTTTTTTTTTGGCAGACAATAGGTCCTTAATTAATGGGACTTTCCTGCATACAGGGTTCCTGCTCATATTTTGCTAATATGTTTCAGTAATACCACTTCAGTTTATGTGAACGATACATGAAATTTCACTAAACAGCACAAACGAGCGTCGCGCTCACAAGCACAACATATGGCATAAGGAGGTATATATGGATCAATACTGTCTCAGACGCGGCCGCTCGAAGATTCACGCGCGAAAGCAGATGTCACACAGTAAATCTGCCAGGAACCTTCACCTTGTTTCATGGCTCCGATTCAAATGGGAAGTGAATGCGTGGGAACGGCCAGCTGGTACAGAATCATAAGTACACAGGAACGATTGAACGTTAGAATTCGTACCTCAGAGTTAGTCATTTCAGATGTGTGTGCATGTGTGTGTGTTATGAGAGCTTGAGCGTGCGTGTATGCGAGTGTGTGCCCGCATGTGTATGTGTGTACGTGCTTGGGTGTATATGAGTGCGTTTGTGTGTAAATGCTCGTGAATGTGCGCACGCGCGCATGTGTGTATATGTGTGTGTGTGTGTGTGTGTGTGTGAGAGAGTACCAGCAAAATACTCCAGCATTTCCAACGTACTCACAAACTCACATGCACACATACACTAAAAAAAGCAAAACATGATAAATAATGTAGCATCTAAATAGTAGCGTTTACGCCGTTTTCTTAAACCCAAAATAAATAATGCAACACAGAAAAGAACGAAGCAGAGCTCAGCTTTCCAGGCACTGCAGTATTTCAGCTACAGTGGGCTGCCCTGCCTCAGTCAGGTGAAGGTCTTGGAACACCTGTGAGACACAACAGACAACTTCTCAAACTGACTGCACCCTGTGAGATACAACAGCAAACTACACTGATGCTGAGCCGTTACAAGATCTGATAGTTCCCCAAAATTTAACCCCTTAAACGCTGATTTTAGCCAGAATTTCCCCTTGAGAAGGTTCAAAGTTACATAAAGCATTTTTTCATATTGTAGCACAATGTTACATACACATTCTGTATCTGCTGGTTACAGTGCTTCACAGAAGCTGCATCACACTTACATTGAGAGAAATATTCAAACGCAGGACATCATGATTTTATGGCCACGGCATTACATCAAATGGAAAATACCAACATCTTGTGCACAAGTTTATACACATTTCCCTGTAATTCAGCAGGACATATTTGGGATCACTAAAAACCTCAGGATCTCCACTGGAATATAAAATTAGCCTAAATTTCCACAGGTTTGAATAAAGCAGTTGCATTTGCTGAACCCACATGTACCATTGCAGCGATGAAGAGGTTAATGAATGCTTGCCCCCTTTTTGTGTAAGTCATTGAGGTTGCAATTAAAGAACTGAAATATGCTCCAAAGTGTGTGTCCTTATGAGAAGACAGAAATACAGAGCGGTTCCTTCATGGAAATGACCAGCGGTGCACTAGGCCTGACTAATGCAGTGTTGCATAACTGACAAAGTGAGTACCTACTGAGGCCCGATTCGACTGACAAAAGAGCCTCTCGTGTGAACGCCTCTACGTCACAGGCGCAACAGTTTCACTAAAAGAGGGCGAGCTGCTGTCGAGCGTTTGCGGAAACGCTCGCCCACAGTACACTGCGCACACTGAATGGATATCCAGTCGCTGTAAATGTGCCGGACGTGCACTCCAGCCTTAATTGGGGAATGCCACAAAGCAAGTAAGTGCTGCCTAGTGGAGGCAATAATGTGTTTGCGCTCTCCTTCAATTACCGCAGTGGCCGTCCCGGCCTTGTGGAATAGCACAGCAGTCGGTGACGGGTACCCAAGAAGGCAGTTTTACATGAAGTTCTTCATTCTAAAATGAAATGGCTACTGATTGTTTGCGCTAAAAGTTGTATAATTAAGATAGCAAATGGGGCCACCGATCCAAAGGGTGAAATGCGTTATATACATACACACACACAAATGCAAACACATTATGCGAACTCACATATGAGCGTAGAAATATGCATATCCAAACATACATTTCGGGGGCGTGCACACAGGAAACGTGTCCATTTTTCAGCGCGTTGTTATTTATTTTCCATCAATGGAAACACGCGTCAGACATGTCTTTTTACCTCGCGTCTCGTCTACCGTGTTTAAATACAGAGCGTTTGCGTTTTTAAAATGGCGTCCGAAATAAAAATCTGTTCAACTTTACAGAAGATGAGCTGCTCACAGCAGCCAGCCAATCACACAAGAGAAAGGGCGGGACTCGTATTCCTTTGGTCCACCTTTGGTAACCTTCATCATGAAAACGTCACAATGTTGCTAAGTTGTCATAGCAACGTTTCAACGCTTTTCAGTACTCCTTGCCATTAGAAGACGTGAGAGTATTGTCACGTCTCAAGTTTTTCCACACACAAGCACGTCTCCTGTGTGCATGGCCCTTCCATGGTCAGAACAGCTTTTTGAAGCTCAGAAATACTGTTTTTGTTGAGTCTCAATGGTCATTTTTAATGCTGTAGGTCTATGGTCGTTAGCTCCTGCCCAGCCAAGTGTCCATCTACCCCAATCAGAGTGCTCTTACCTGCAACCACTGTTCTTTTTTCCAGTGGCTGTTTTTTAGCATTTAGCATTTATTATCATAAGAGTTAACACAATTTCCTAATCGTATGCAAACAAATTTGCCTTTTTTTGCAATCAGCGTAACCGTAATTTGTGTGCTAACTATTTGGCCCCACTGGAGCTCCTTTAGTAACTTCAGCTTGCTTAGGTAACCTGCCTAACAATGCAAAGCTGGTTTGACCACTTTAAAAAAATGATACTACTTGTGGTGTAGAGACTTTCTAGAAAGTTGAAGCCATTTTTCAGGGAGGTATCTCATATTTTGTCCATGCACAGATACATCCAAAAGAACGACTCCACCACCAAATGTTTTATGCACACACCACAAACAGACACACACAAAAGCGCATAGTATACTCATGCTAACGCACACACATTCACACATCCAGAAAAGCACCCACGCAGCTTTAAGAGTTACCACACAGGAGCTCGCACACGCCCCCGTAGGAGGAGGTGTGAACCCAATCAATGATCTCCACTAGACCTCTACCGCTAAGGAACCCAGGGCAGCGATCCCTGGGCCTGGCCACACAACTAAACACACATTCTAAGGATCGGAGTTCCATACACACAGCGCGGTAGAGTAAACGCAGCGAGCTCGGAAATTAATTAAGCCGTCCGCCCAAGATGTAAGGAAGTCCTGAGACTGTACGCCCCCAGCGAGGCTTTCGGGCCCGCATCAATAACGGGAAGATGAGAACGGTGGGGGTGGCTGGGTGGGCAGGAGACCTGAAAATGGAGGTATAATAATGAGCAAAATTAGAGATGGAGACGGGGGGGAGAACGGAGGGGGGGTGGGATGGGGGACCTTTCTTGGGGATGAGACGGCAGTTATTAACATGTCACTCAATCGCCCGCGGATGTGCGCGTTAATACTCTGCAGAGGTTCACAAGTTAACAGCGTGCTCCAACGGGAGAGAATTGCACTGTTCCTTACACTGTCGGTGTGTAAAGGTGCGAGACAGAAGTTAACAGTAATACGTGCTAATTACGCTCTCCCTACTCAACTCCCACACAGAGTATAGAATCCTGAAGGCAAAAAAGAATGCGGAAGATTGGCTCAGTGAGTCAGAGTGAAAGTCTGGGAGAGGAAGAATGCACGACGACCCTGCCGAAAACAATGAGCACCAGGAGCACATGGGGCCAATGAGCTTCCAGCCAGGGTAGCGGCTCGCTCTTGGCGGTTGTGCCTTCCAAGCTTTTAATGATCATTTCCCAGGGGAAGGTAATTTAATTTGGAGACACAAAGAATGCTGGGAAGTGGGGACCGCGACACGCGTCAGCGGGCGATTACACCAGACGCACAATGCAACAGATGGTGCGCGGCCTCGAAACTTTTGAAAGAGCGCTTTTTTTTTCTTTTTTTTAACGTCAGTGCCACCTCACATCTTCCACATCGAGGGTCAGGGAGGGGCCCGAATCAATTGTTTCCTTCTATGCATGAAGCCCACCCTCTCTCCTCCATACTTCAACAGTGGTATTTGGCTCGTCTCCAAAGAGGAACTCTCCTTAGTTCTCAGAGGAATCTCCCCTCATAAGCGAAATGTGTGTAAGAGTTCAGACAAAAAGCCCTTCAGCTACACTGTAAACCCAGATATTGTGGTGTATGCAAATGTTTTGTGGAAAATGATTACCTCTAAAAATAGTGGAAGCCAACATAAAGATCTTGTGCTCATAGCACTTAAACACACGGTAAAAAAAAAAACCTTTCAAAATATATACCATGTTTTGTTTTTTGTTTTTAATTTTTTTTTTTTTTTTTTTTTTTTTTTTTTTAAGTACCGTCCACACAAGGCAATTCAGTTGGCTACCAGAATTTTTTGCGGGAACTGGTTAGCACAGAATATTCGAGCGCACCACGCTGAGTTTAGACTGCAAAGAGGGTTCCTATATGGAATCACAGAATCCTAAAAGGTTTGTTTTGAAACTATTGCGTAGTGTAGACCTGCAATGTGTTCAAGGACCAAGAGAGGGAAAAATGAATGAAATGGGGAGAGGAAGAGAGAGAGAGAGAGAGAGAGAGAGGGAAAAGAGAAAGACAAAACGGGTAAAGGAGAATAAAGGACAGACGCTCATCTGGTCGGGCAGGGTTATACGCCGCGACTCTCCCCTCTGTCGGCGTTCGTCGCCGCTCTGAGATTCTCGTGGAGTCCGGCGTTAGACGGCGAGCGAGCCGACAGTGACGGCCTGGCGATCGGCGCCTGACAGCCCCTCAAATTGGGCGACGGCCGCTGACGACAGCTCGTCGGGAGGGTGAGAAATGGAAGGAGACACTTTTGACAGGTCAATCTTCCCCCTCCGAAATTCACTGAATCCCTCTGATAAAAGAGGGAGGCAGGCCGACGCTTAATTAATTTCATATTTTTAAAGAGCCGACGTCCCGGAGAGGAACGTACGGCACGGGGCCGGGCTGAGAGGCGGTGACGGCGATGGCGATTACATCTCTCCGCGTCTCGGAGCCGTTTCGCATTTAATAACCGCCGTACTTGATCACGGCTCGAGCGGAAAGTGCCTGACAATTACGGGCGCGTCGTTATAACTGTAATTGAGGCCTAGAATAATAACCCAGGTACAAAGAGCCATAATGACTAATATGTTTGCATCAGGCTGTCGTATGGTGTACGGAGGAAACCTAGCAGCGGTTATAAAAATAGCGCACGTCGTTTTCTCAAATGCTAACACAGTGTCAGATGGCATCCAGCATGCGCACTCGTGAACAAATACAGAGCGCGTGACCGGCTCAAACATTTGAAAACGGGCTATAAACCATGTGACCATTCAGGGTCAGAGAAACTTGAAAAATCAGCTTCACTGGGGCATTATGTGCTAACCTAACGTCGAATGCTGCACATTCTGCACCAGGAAATTAACCCCTAGAGTGCTACAGGCAACCATAGTTGCCCAATGATGTAAGATATCAAAATCAGATGCGGTTGAGAACCTATCATGTGGCAACTTGTTTAAAAGAGCTCCTGCAGGGAAGCTCTTTTAAACAAGTTGACACATGATAGGTTTTCAACAGCTCAGGATAACTACATTTTTAATTCCTTGAAAATGTATTCAGTGCTCTAAGGGGTAATGCATTCAGATTCCAACAAAGGGTCGCGGTGGTCTGAACCATTTAAAGACTTGGTCTACACTGGACACACAAAACCTGGGGACTCCGTGTCACAGGGGGAAATGGACTCAGCTGAGGTGGTCCATCTGGCAAGTGGAACTGAACCCGCGGATAGGCCACACTGAGACTGGAGGGACGGCAAACGTCAGGGCCGGGGTCAGAGGTCAGATCCCGAGGCTGCTGAACCAGGCCATGAGATGGGGGGAGAGGTAAGACATGAGACTGGAGAAGGGGACAGGGGGACGCACAACTGTCACTCTCCATCTAAAGAAGCAACGTGTCACAGATGCCTCATCATCGTCACGGTAACATATGCGTTCCTCTTCCCTCATCCGCACCGATGAGCTTGAGGCGGATCGCTGATTTGCTGTCGTTGGATGGCGCCTTTGCCATGGTAACGAGGAAACCAGAGTCACATGCGTACCACTTCACCCATCCGCTATGTAACCCACTTATTCTTAGCTAGGGTTGCGTGTGCAGCAAAATCCTACCCAGCATGCATCAAGCCCCCATCCCACACCCCCTCCACTCTCCGTAAACACAGACAGCGATCATCACGACAACAGTATTTCATGTGTACATCACCTCGCTTCATGAAACATCACAGTGATTTACGGTGCCTAAGGCCTAATGTCTCATTCACTAACACCGTCTCCTACAGCACAGAGCGCCTGTAACTACACTGGGGCTTCGACCAAAGGGGAACACTGGGACTGATTGGTCGCTGAAAGACCTAGTGGTGCCCGGAACACAGCACAACACCGCCTAACATTCAGCTGCTTTGTGCGAACACCTCAGGCTGTTTTACTAGATGAAATCACCAGGTTCTACTGAAAGAAGTTCCCACAGCGAAGTACAGACCAACGAACCCCTGCACAGCCAGTGAAAAAAAGGTTGGCTTTGCATGGCTCCAATAATGTCATTCACCAACATAATTTAATCTGTACAATCTTTCTTTTTTTATGTACGCAAAGTAACCAAGAATTAAATGGACCAATGTTGACCAGTGTATAATGACACAAAGAGGAATAGAAAGACAAATATGGAAACCGAGAGTTAATCCACATGAAAAAATCAATAAAAACAATACAATAATTATAATCTGCAGTATTTGTGTTTGAAACAGATGTTTTTCTTTACATTATTTATTATGCTGCGCACATAAATATTTGCAAATAGGTAAACTACAGGAAGTAGAACCTTATTCCATAAGGATGTACTTTTAAAAACCAAGAACAATCTGGTTTAAATGGATGAATGAGAGGGCTTGAATCTCCTACTATTTCTGAATTAAATACTGAAGATCCATTGAACTATTGATTGTGCGTGTAGTGCTACAGGCCTCCGCCTCCATTTTTAATTCTTCAATATCCCTAATTGCAATTTAACTCCACTCCCCTCTTCACCCACGACGCTTTGTGCGGGGATATATTGGGATAGTATGAAGCACGGCGAGTCCCTGGCTGCCGTATCCGCCACCGCAATCCCGCTTTCTCTTACACTTGAAGCCCTCACAATAAATTACCTTGGGTGAATTAGCAAAGGGGCGGAGAGAGCCGGCTGCGAAATGTGAATATGATTGCCGCTCCCTCGTGGGGCATTTTAATCTTCCTCCGAAGAGTTATCAGGGAGTATTAAAAATGTTTTAAATATATCTTCCATTAAGTGATCATGAGGGGAGATTTTATTAGAGTGAAGAAGAGCTCGACTACCAGCCGGAGGGATGCTCGCTAAAGGATGAGCGAATAGGATTTTTAGCACTCGTGGATAGGCCTTTATCACACGCGCGGCTATTCCTTTGGTTAGTGCGACAAGGCATTCCTATTGGTAGGCTAAACGCAGCATACCGCAAATAAATGCACCCATTTTTATCCCCTGTATGCCGAGAAGAAGCAGTTTCTCTTTAATTTTGACGAATACGGGGGCAATATCGAAGAGAACCGCAAAGGGAATCGACCAAAATTGTTTAAACAGAAGCAGGGTGACTCGCTATGGCGTTGATGTTAAGGAGAACGGAGACGGCACCGACAGTGGTGATTATAATAGAGATAATCTCCTGTCCTTTCTCAGTTTCACACGGGCTCTATCCCAGGCCTAGCTGCATAGAAGATAAGGGTCTCTCTCAGCAGGTGGAGTATTCTGCCGCAGCATCAGACTCGCCGAGCAGAGAAAGCCAATTTAATCACCTTTCGCTCAAATCAAGGCCTCCTCAGTCACCTCTTCAGGCTCATACTGTGAAATGCGTTTTTTCACCACCTTTGAAGTTTGGCCGCTTATCTACAGTGATGATTGATTTTCCTTTTTTAATGAAAGACTGAAGAGGTTCAAGCCAGTTCCGACTCACCCTCATAACTTAGCGGCACGCTGACTTATAACTGCGAGAAGCCAGCTCACTTGAGCTGCTTTTCTGCTGGCTGGCTACACCGGGGCTCTTCGCAAATTCCTGTGACCGCGCTGACAATCCAACTCCCATCGAATGACACTGAGCGAGGTCGCCAAATAGACAACGGTATCTTGCAAGAGATTAGCAAATTCAAATATAAAAACAAGGCCGAGCAAAAATACAATTGGGATCTCATAAATCGATAGAAGAAAAAAATCTTTGCAGTTCTGATCAACTCATCAAGTTGTTGCTTTGCACGTCTTAATCTGAAACTATTTATCAGCAGCTCGCCTGAGCCAACAGGCTGCGAGCCGCAAACATACTCAATCAAACAACGCAACTGCAGCCCGCAGATTACCAACATTTGATTTCCCTTTCTTAAGCATCCTCCTGACAAATGAGCCCGAAACGGTGATTGATGTTTTAAGACTTTTTAAACAGCTTGTTTCGCGCGGCTTCAGTAAGATAAAGAGCCGTATGTTGGACCGGGGGCTTTTGGTGTATGGTGGGTGAGTGGGGGGATGCGGGGAGCGATGTAATTACTTCCACGATATTAACTCCAATCTTCAAAATATGGCCTCGCATGGAGGGCGCTCAGACGCTACATCTACAGCACTTTATCAAAACGTCATTCTTCAGCGCCTTCGCGAGGGGGTTTGACTTAGCTTTAATAAAAACTGAAAGGACAATTACTTACATTCGACTGCACAGCCATGTTTTAGTTCTTCGAGGTAGTAGGCAACCGACTTCTCTCCTACCTTAGGTGACAGAAAACGGTACCTAGCAGTAAAATATTCAATTCGGAGCAGCTGTACAACCACATACAGCAACAAGTGACGCGCTGATTAATCTGCATGGATAAAAATAGACATACAGCCAACCTGAATGATCAGACCAGTCTAGCGTGCACAGGGTGTGATGTGGACTATTTCGACCTTAAATGCCGAGGTGTTCCTTGCGCAGGCATTTGAGGCTCTGAATCTGCCAGCCATATTTTAATGACCGTGATATTTGTACATCGGTGAGGCTTAAGATTCCGTTCAATTGCATGGATGATTTCTTTCTTTATTTCTTGTCAAATTACTCTGATTCAGACCTTTCACTCCATCGTCTAAAATACATGCAAAAACCGTTTCTATAGCTACTGCACTAACAAGACATACTTTAAATTGACATTTAATTTTCACCAAACATCTGACATTAAAATAGTCCAACATCCTCAATTAACTGAAGTGCGTGTGGCGCATGACTGCGTCACACCAAACCGAACAATCTCCCTCTCAGGACGAGGTCGTGGCGAATTCCTGATTCTCCTCTTACACAAAACTAATAGCTTTGTGTCTCCTGCTAGATTGGAACTGAAATTAACCTCCAAATTACTTTTCAAGCATTTGTTCGATACTCTTGTTCTGTTCATTAGTAACAGGATCCTTGATAAATTGCGGTGGCGCTGGCAGCAGTGCGACCCACTCCACAAGCGCTCTGAGGAAACGCACCATATGGGGAAAAGGACTTCACTAACACAAAAGCCCATATTCCCCTGTGTCTCCAGTGTCTTCCGGGGCTCTTGATGAGGCATCCTGTATCTATCTAAATAACAGCTACAGCTACTCAGGCATAGAGTAATTGGACGAGAATAGGTGAACGGTGTGAAGACCAAGGTGTTTGTGCATTCACACGGCATCTCCACAAGCAAGACCTGTGATGATGATGATGATAATAATAATAATAATAATAGTAATAGTAATTATAATAATAATAATAATGCTAGAATGTATTTTTACTCGTAAAAACAGATGTCTCCCTCCCTGCCTTATCCACCGGACGGACGGATGGACAGACGCACATACCAAAAGGCACCACTGCAGGACCTGAGTAGTAAGTATGCAAAGTCTCGTTAAGATCATGCAAATGTTTTTTGGAGTTAGGCTCCGGAAATGAAGTGGAAACGCCGACGCGAATGGGAACCGAGCCTAGAGTAATACGTCTCCCCTCTCCCTCTGGGGGGACATGATTATTATTATTATTATCATTATCAGAAGTAGTAGCACCAGCAGATGTAGTAGTACACTCATAGTAAAGGAGACTTGTAGCAGTGCTCCATTTTGAATTGTCAACACTGACCATCCCCGCTGAAAGGCAGCGACTGAGTGCTATGCACTGGATTTGATAGTGATTGTGAGAGACCTGTTCCCCGCTGAGAAAATGGGGCTGGCACAACACTAGTTCTGTCAACTCCTCTCGTGATTTTAGAATCACCTCTACGCTCAATCGCACTGTTTTCGTCCCCTGTGCTTCAAACACAGAGGTCACACAATGCATCTGAAAGACTTCTTAAAAGCATCTCCAATGAGATGGCAGCCCATCAGCTGAAACTTTGACTAAATCCTGAATCCTCGCGGCTGCCACACCAACAATCAAGCAACAAGGAGAGCCCAGTCTGAGCACTACTGTAAAAACCCAGAAGGGTAACAGTAGGTAAACGGCTCTCAGTCTCCTTTCACAGAGTGACCATCTTGGCCCCACTAATTTTCATTCAAAATGTTACTCAAATCCTGCTCTACTTAACAACTAGTCTGCGCTTGTTGTCCCATTCCATTTTACATTTAGGTATTCACAGATTTTACTTGACACTTTCATTCAAAGCTTTGTACAACAAGTGGTGCCAGGCACAACAAACCCCGCCCCTCGCACATACTTTCACCTACTTGCACGAAATTCAATAGAGATCTATTCTGGGTCGGTGGCAATCCCTGTACCCAATTTGGGGTGAATCTGGCCATTAGTTTTGCCACTAGAGTGTTAACAAACAAACAAACAAACACAGAAACACACAAACACAAAAATACAGAAACAAACCAAACCAAACCAAAAACAATACCCCTTGCCCTCACCCTGGGGGTGGGGCAGGGTAATAAGTAAATACTAAAATAAGCTCATTATAGCTACTAGACAAGAGGCCCATGAGGCCTGTATCGCCCACTTTGCTTGACATTGTAACAATTCTTCTCAGTTATGCAGTGGTATAAAGTAAACATCGTCCTATTGTACGACATGCCGACAAAGACGAGTTGTAATCTACAGCAAGTACTGATGGTAAACTGCAAACAACCAGTTGTAGCACTAAATGCACTTTTAACTTGGTGTAATATAGGGAAATATGGGTTCGCGAGTTAGTCTTGAGCGTTCCATACCAGGCGGATTTTTATTCCATGCATTCAAAAAAATATCAACATTTCAAGTTCATTTGGACCAAGACTTTAAACACTTCCAGCAAGTTTGATCCAAATATACCCACTGCAACTTCAGAAGAAGTCAATTATGTGTCAGGAATCAGATACCAGGACAACCCCACTGGATTATGAATCAACCCAATATATAACAACATTCAGGGCTTAGAGGTGAACATTGTGGCAAGTTTGATCCAAATCTACCAAGTGGCACAAAGTCAAAAATGTGTCAGCTAATCAAAGGTTTGGGTAGCCATACTGAATCCCGAATAGACCTGAAAATAACATTGCTTGAAGCCAGGTACTTTCATTAAGCCAGATGAAAATCTGACCAAGGGACAGGCAGAAGAAGTAGAAGGCGTCACCCAATCATTGGATTCTAAATTGAGCCAAAAAAAAAAATACTTGGTCACCAAAAGATGAACATTTGTGCCAAGTCTGATCCAAATCTGCCACATAGAACTGGTAAAGAAGTTAACAATGTGTCAGCCAATCAGAGGCCAAGGGTACATTTCCCAAGGCACAGATGTTAACTTACATAGTTGGAACCATTGACTGTGTATGGCCGAACTATATAAGTTGTTAACATAGTTAGCAACTATGCTTTTGGGAAACATACCACATGTCGGCAATATTGAATTCTGAATCGAGCCGAAAAATAACTACACTTGGTCGAGGCCATGAGACAAATACACTGCATCTGATCCAAATCTGAGCAGAGGAACTGGATAAGAAGTCAAAAATGTGTTAACCAATCAAGGACCAGGTTGGTTATATTTGACTCCAAATCAAACCAAAAAAAAAAACAACACTTGGTCAGTGCCATAACTAGAAAATTTGTGCCGAGTCGAAATCCATATCTACCAGGTAGAACTTGAGAAGTCGTCGTTTTTAAAAAAGTTGACGGACAAGAAATGGAAGGATGACCGACGGATGCTACACCATGGCAATAGCTCATTATATAGACGAGCAAATAAACAGGTGAGCTAATAAAAACATAAAACTGATACGGTGCAGTTCATGTAACCCACTGATCCTCCATAGCCATGAACTTCAAGTCTAGTTCAGACAAAAGGTCTAGATCTTGTCTGGACTACTCTAGTGCCACCGCTACAACGCTCATCTCCATTCTGTAACTCTCTAGGTATTACCCAGAAGAGCCGTGTACAGTATGGTTCCACCACACTTCTTTCAGTCAGTCCGCAAACTTCTCACAGCAGCCAACCTAAATCTCTGGTGCAAAGAAGACTGGTCTAAAACCGGAGCTGCCTGGGTAACCCCTCCCAAGTGGCCCTCTGTCCCAGGCTCTGTGCCTGCTAGCGCAGATTTGGCCCCACTCTGGCGAAGGGATCTTCTCAGGGAAGTCAGTGCATCTCAAGGCTGCTATATCAATTTCCTGTAGATCTAGCATCCTGTGGGTTTACACACCCACCCAAACATTACAAATCCCATTTGAGAGCTAAAGCTCTCGTCAAACTAATTGGTAAAATATGGTGTACCCTAATAGGGTTGGGTTGAAAAAGTTGAGGACGGTAGATGATCGGGAATAAGATCTGGGCAATCCTGGTGCAGCTGCATAACTGCCAGCCTGCCAATCTTCCACAGGAGACTGAGGACCCGCTGAACCTTCAGGCAGAATTCTGGCACTCGTCCCATTCGCCGTCTCTCATATAATTATTTGATGATTTAAGGCTGCAAAATTGTGATTTATGGCTTTATGGTTGTTAGCTACATGAATCTGATTAGTATTATTGTTCCAGGTTGGCATGCAATGTTTTATGAACGGTGTGTTTACACTCGGTGGGCTGTGAATGTTACATTAGTCTTTTCTGGCACGGCCGCTGAAAGAAACTTCTGTTAGATGAGCTCATATTCTCTCTCTGTAAGTAAGAGCATCTGTTAAATTAATGAAATGTAAAGTAGTTTTCGAGAGGGAGTTGGGACTCGTCTTGAAAGTCCTCAGTAAAATGAATAAATGCAATCTGGCCATAAAGCTATTCATCATGAATAATCTTTAATTCTATGATCTGGAATATTTGGAGTATAAACACAACTACTTTGAGGACAATTATCATAATGCTTATTGTTATTATTATAATAAAAGGTAAATGTAAGACATTGGGCATATTTGGACTTCCCTTGAAAAGCCTAAGACAGTCCATTTATAGACTGAAGGGCGAAGAGCTACTGCGTGACACATGAAATGATTCAGTCATTTGAACCACTTATGCACAACATCTTGTCAAGGATATGGTAAAAGCTTCGCAGAATAGAGAGAAAACTGCAGTATAAGACATGCAGCATAGCTAATAAGACCAATTTGAAGGGGTAGACGAGAAAATTTCAACTTTAAACAGCAAACTAGGTCCTGCTAATACCTTGAAATTGCATTTGTGGGAAACATCCCCACCATTCCAGTATGGACCCGGTGAAGAATTTTAGCACTGGATACACATCTACATAAACCTTCAGGCCTTCAGCATCATGACTGCATATCTGTGCCAAGTGCTACATTCATTCTATAGCCTTTTACAGAGGATGACAAAAACTGGGATCGAATAATGTAGTTCACAAATACATTAGCTAAAGTTTAACGTTAATCAGTGTTTGCCGCACTGTTCCTGGAGTACCTCTGCACTGCACACTTTAAATATATCCCTGATCTGACCACATCCAGCTCAGCTCATTTGCTAAACCACTAATGAGCTAAATTAGATTTGTTAAATCAGTGGGACATCTAAAAAGCTCAGGGCTAGGGTATTCCAGGAGCAGGGCTGGCAAGCACAGAGTTTCATTACTTATAGACATCGGCAAAAGATAGGGTGAAATGTATGTCTATTTATCCATTAATGTTAGGTGTTTTCAAAATGCCTTTATTAATTGGCATTGATTAATATAGCACTTCAGATAGATAAAGGATGCACAGAATAACTTCCCAGTTGTTTACCGTTAATAGCTGCATTAGTTAAGGCCAAGTCAATCGGCCCTTACAGAAAAGTGTAACCATAAATCCTTATTCTGCAGCAAGATGGGTGTCCACGAGAGCAGAACTCAAACAGCACCCGAGACCACAATAAACCCTGCACACGATGCCAAAGGAGTCTTTACCTGCTGACTTTACAGACTTCACCAAAGCATGAAGAAATGATGCTGCCATGGGGTGGAAAATCTGAGAAACCCAACATGCGGTTAATTACCGTTATGTATGAATGTCTTTATGTACATTTACTTACAATCACACACCCAAACATCATTATATAAAGCCTCACATGGGAACGTCGCAGCTTCGGGGGCTGAAAAGGGCTCACACAGGAACCGTCAAGACGAGTATTAGCGTTAGCGACGGCCCAGTCACTCAAAACGCAGAGGGAATCCGTTCAAATTCGGTAGCCGTAATCACTTGGGGTGGGGCGTAAAGGAACAGGGGAAATTGGTACTTTTTGCTGTTAAATTTGGCAGAATAATGAATTTAATGAGCGCCAGCTGATCCCCGCTTTTCACCACACCCCCGCTACTTTCTATGAACGGAGCATTAAGAAGGCCATGTTACTTCCAGTCTCTCAGACTATTAGATTTTATACGGTCCAAATCAGCACGGTAATTGAAATGGATAAAACATAGACAGGTTTCATTTAGAGGGCAGCACTGGATTACTATTAGTCATTCATTCTCGAGAAATAGGGCATTTGTGGCGTGATACATTATTGAGTCAATTTCCTAAGAGCGACGAGAGGAACCGAATACGTGCGGAATGAAAAGCAACATATTAACAAACAGAGCAAAGCACCAGGAGAAACAGCAGCTATAAGTACATAAGCAATTACACACAAACACACACAGGTACAATATTCAAGTATTCGTGCAGGTACGCAGATAGGCGCAGACATACACAAACACACGCTCCTGCCTCAAAGGAACACCTTACACATGAGTACATGAAAGAACAAAGCCAAAGAAAGCTGCTAAAAGGCAGCTGAATCAACCATGACCGCCTATGTAATAACAAAATCACACCAACACTTTTACAGTCTCATACAACATCAGACGACAACGCAGGAGAAGGAAATGACCGTCCAATCAGGGCTAGTACATCACACGAGCCTCTACCTTCCCATCTGTTACAGGTAGTGCACATTGGATGAACCCCTCTGACTGCTGAAGCCCTGTGCCAAATGCTTTTATATTTGGCACTGATTCATTTTATTCCCCTCAATAGACTCTCATATCCAGCGTAATTTACCGAGCTTATATTTTACCTATCAGCCATTTACAGACCGAGACATTTACTGAGGTAATTAAAGAGACACGTCTTGCTCGAGGCAAAATAAACCCCATCTGGTGGCAAAATTTATGGTTTCAAGCGGAGTTTTCCCAGCACCTCATCGCGTCTGGATAATTATTAACAAACTTTAAACAGCAAGTGATCTGGCTCTACCTTGACTATGCAATCCTGTACATGTTCTCACTCCCAAAACCTACTCGCTTAACACCCTAAATCAATGCACTGAGGCAGGCAGGAGTACAGATATGAAGTAATACTTTCACATCAGCCTTACACCGGAATGACCACATAAGACCATATTACACAATATAAGCCACTTCATTTTATACAAACATGTGGAGTATATATACGGAAATACACACTGTTACACTTACATATGCACATACATACACTGTACTTCATACTTTATTATCATATGACGTAAGGATTCGCTCTCTCCTGATTGGTCGAGGCAAGCTCCGCCACTCACTGTAAACAGTAGATATTCACCGCCCGAAAGTGCGCGAGAGGTAAATACAACCATCCGACGACCTCCAGCTAAAATTAGATTAGGCTTCCTCGCAAGAGCTCCTGACAGTGTCCGTATTTCGTGTCACTTCGTCCCTGTGAGGAGCTTTACGTTAGAGTTGTCGCCCTTCTCTTCTTGTATATTTTCAAGTGTGTCATATAATAAAACAGTTATTGACTTCAGTTATCGGCGAATCCACTGATTTATCCACCTGGGACAAATGTAATTCACTTGTACTTCCGTGAATATCACTTGTCCAAGGTAGATAAATCATTGGATTCACCTCAACTGAAGTCAATAATTGTATATCATGTATATACAATACACATCCTAAAAGAATTAGGAAAATTCTCTCCATTCATCCTTCTATCTGAATCCACTTTCCCCTTCAATCAGTAAGTTACTCAATCTGAAACTGCACATGGGCACTGAGCATTGGACTAGGCAGAGACAAAGCTGATTCCCCAAATGTAATTCCTTCACGAGCAAATTTGAGGTGTTTACGGGCACTTCTGTCGAGTATGCGTACAGTTGTCGCATCCCCAGAAGTCTGGACGTCACTGTAGCGCAAACATACCTGGGTGCCGACAAGTTCTTTCCAAAAACATTTTTTATTTGTATGATAAAGACGGGCTATTGTTGCAGCAGTTGGTATGTACTGCAGCATATGTGGACTGACACCACTACTGGGCATTTGAACCTTCATACTGATGCTCAATAGTGTCTGTGCGCCCCTGACATTGCTAGTACAGAAATTTACAAAAAGGCAGCTCTGGATTAAAGAATCTGCGAAATAAATACAGCATACAAACACTAAATTATAGAATGGTAATGTGCTTTAAAATCAAGGGGAAACTTAGACCGCTTGCAGTGATTAGTGTAGAGTGTTCAGAGGTTAGCATGACTCTGTCTGCAGCTCTCACAGAAATATTTGAAGCGTAACTGACCGGGGAACGAAAGGGAGAGGGATTTTGCGACGGTTCAGGCACTGGGGGGGGGGTCTGCTACACTCCAGTGTCTCCTGGGAGAGTTGTCAATATAATTAGTACAGGAAGAGCCATGTGGGCGTCACAGTGGTGTAGCAGGTAGCACTGTCGCAACGCAGTAAGAAGGTTGAGGGTTTGTTTGTGTTCTCCCTGTGTTTGCGAAGGCCACTTACGGGCACTGCAGTTCCCTACTGGAGTCCGACAACTCATTTTAACTTAAGCACATTGTAAACTGCCCATAGAATAAACTGGCATGAGCGAGTGAGTGAATAGTATGTAACCCCCGCAGTAGATTGGTAAATTACGCCCTGAGTGGCCTCTCAAACGGGGCTTAAAATTAGCACCAGCCACCAGCCAAATGCTGGTAAAATATGCGAGTGGCTGGTATATTCGCTTCACTCACCAGCCAAAGAAACAGTGGTGATCTATTGATTGGCTGATGAAGTTTCAACACTCCCTTGCCATTTGGCCAGCGGACTAAGACAGTTTATTTTGCTCCCACTCTCAATTAATCCATGATAGGATAGGCCACTGACCAGGAATGAACAAATTAGAAAAAGGATAGAAGAAGAATCAAATCGACTGAGCGGTATGCGTCAGACCCTCTACACTAGAAAGCAGACAGACCTCTGTACTCATTCAGAGCTGCAATGAAGGAGATTTTCAAAGAACAGCACAGAGGAACAGCTCAATAACAATCCAGTAATGCTTTCCCAAAGTGGAGATCATGGCAGTATTTCAGCAGCACTGTGCGATATGAGACGTTTGCATCCCTTAGAAATTCCCACTGAAGCCCAGTCACACTTGGTTTACATTTTCCGTCAACGCTGGTGCGGCAGGTGACAAAAACAAACCATAATAAAGATTCAAGATCCCCCCCATTCTATATATTCAGTGGCCTAAATGGCTTAGAGGTACATGCAAGTCATTTATCCTAGTGTCAAACAACACAGTTGACTGAACCCAGAACATTGAAACCATATTTGGAAACTGTCACACTTCAATAGAAGTAGGTTCAAATCTGGGGACCAGCCAATGGCGAGCAACGTCACACCCTGCAGTGGGCCAAGAGTAACTTACCTTTTGGAGAGCACTTTGTTCAGAGTTCTAAAGGTGGTAGCATACTTCAAACGAAGTCAAATGTTTTTAGGCTTTCCGAAATCAAAGAGGTTGTCTGCGGACAACATTGTTATAAGCTTAATGCGGCTTTGTTCTCAGAACCCACCCAAATGTGATTGAAATAACTGTATCCAAAGCAACCATGCGTAGCAATAAAACTATTGACATGTCTACAAGCGCCCACTTTGAATTTCTGACCAATCTCACTCGATGTTTGCTTTGCTGTCATACGCGGTGATTTCCACTGGTTAGAAAATCCTGAAGGTGCGAGAAATGTGTTTGTTAATTTTCTCCACAATAACGACACTCTGTACTAACAACCTCGCCAAAGCTAGCTTACGCAAGGATGCTGCTACTTTTACAGTGGTTAAGAACTTCATTGTAATTGTGACATTAATGTTAGAATGTTCAGATAAGAACGCTCCATCCACTTCATTCTGAACCGATGGCTCAAACGTTATAGGACACAGAACCGGAACCAGCGGCCTGGGCTTTTCTGAGGAGTTGGGGGGGTGGAACACAAACGGAGGGCCACAGGGATCACCCAGCCGTCTCTGAATAGCGCCTTATTTTAAAATCTACACACCCCCTCTGGTCTCCATCACTGAAATCTCACCCCATGACAGCTGAGCTGCATGAGTCGGCTAAGGTGGGAGACTTGGCACCGCTCAAATCATCGAACGCCTGGCTGCTTTCACGAGCCGAGATACGATGCAACTCCAGGCACCGAGATGAGATGAATGAGATTTTCTACAGCTCAAGTACAGTTTTGATATTCTGCCCAGTGATAGAAATATGGAGAGACTCTCTACCCCGAGGCTAGTGCTTTGTATAATGGCAAAGTTCATTAGTAACATAATAACAAAGACATACACAAAGCGCTTTGTGGATTTTTCACTGCTTGCATTGTACTTCAGCACGTCTGCGCTTGCCATCTCAATGACTGAGGTCTTCTAACCCACGCTCACTCATACCATACATTACATGCGTTTGGCAGACACAGAGCTGCAGCTCTGGCAAGGCCAGGGGGTGGCGCTACTTCCCCAGTCCCAGCCTTGCTAAAAGAAACGGGGACAGGCTGGTCACCACATGGGGATAATGAAGGTTATCTGGAAAAACTACAGCAAACAGACATGCGACAATTCTTACATGGCAACAGTAAACCTTATGCTGAATCAACTAAATGATGGAAGATCAAAACATGGAGGGAGGCTTGATTACAGAACATGAGTAAGTGCTACAGTATGACATAAATTTGACAAAACAGGCACGCTCACATCAAGGCTTTACATGAAGTCAAAAAGTCCAACAAGAATTGCTAGAAAATGCAGGTAAAATTGATTCATAAGTGAGGCTTGCCCAAATACTTGCCCATGGCTGCTGTATACTTTATAGGAAATCCTTTTCTATATTGCAGCAACAGGAATCTCCCAGCCCTCCCAAAATAATTGCCTGAAAGTACATTTAGCTTGTGGCGTAATCTCTCAGAATCCACACGAAATGCAAAGATTCGGCCAAATGTTAATATCAGAGGCTGCTGTAATTCTCAGACAAGCTATCTTACAATCCTCATTTCCGTTATGCCATTGCAACATATGAGCCTCTCATAATCAACCGTGCAAATATCAATGAAAGTAGATAAAGGTTTCGCTGACAAATCCCTCGTGCCGGGAAATCTCTAATTACTGTCCTGTGCCTTACGCCGGAGTACAATAAAAAACAGGAATCACTTCCTTAGCATATTTCAGATACACATTTCACATTTATACTAAAGCTATAAGATTGGAACTAGCCCGATGTCTGGTTATGGATTTTAAATGGAGGTCTTAACAGTTAGCGCTGGTGCTAATGACTGTGCGGCTTCATTTTTCCCCACTTATCAACTTAAATATGAGACTACATCAAAGTGCGTGTGCTAAGCAGGGGTAAGACTGAAGGGTTTGGAGGGCCTGTACAAAAAATAAGGCAGGAAAAAGGCAGAGGCTTCAGCCTTTCAAGTCATGGTTCAAAGGCTGGCGCTATGGACCATGGCTCCCTTTAAATCAAACCATTAAAACTGCTAAGAAGCGAATTGATTTTCCTCTTTTTCGCCTTTTTCTCCTTCTTTTCTCTCCAGTTCATTTCTAACTTTTAAACTTGTTTAAATGGGATTCAGTCCGGACTCACAATGCCGCTGTGTTCTGTAGAGAAAAGGTAAAAGAAATGTGCGAGTCAAAACAGCAGTGCCAATCCACGCCATTACCAGCTACGGCTGGAGGTCTGCAAGGGCAAGGCAACAATTGGTGCAGCCTAGCCGGGGATAACAGGGGTTAAGCCGGTTAAAATTTGTGAGTTCATCGCTCTGTAGTGATCACTTCTGGTCGGCCAGGTGCATGTAGCTGTACGAACAAACTTGTATGCTTACTACGTGATCGTCTGACAGCATAGGCATTGCACAATTGGTGGTGCGACTGCATAGTGTAAAGAAGTGAGGGCAAGTCGTCACATGAGTAAGAGGAATCACGTGCCAAAGCATCTTCCTCCTGAGTCAATGGGAGCAGGTCACTTTGCGATGGGCTAAACAATTTAGCTGTGTTCAGGGTGGAAAGAGAGGGGAAACAGTGGATCCTACCTCGCACGAGACTGAACCTGTCACACAGGTTCACATCACTGATCCAGGGTCAGTTCGGGGATATAGATAGATGAATATGATCTAAGAACACCACTCCCACTCGAGTTCCTCTAGGAATTAAGGTTCCAGGAATCCAAACGGCTCCGAATGAGAGGACTCTTTCCTCGAGTCAGAAAGCGGAGGCGGGGCTGGAGAAACTGCCCCTCCCACTGGCCAACCCAGAGAGACAGCTAAGCACTGAACAGCCCAGGTGAGGGCGTTACTGCAATTGATTGTTGACGGAGGAGCATTCTCTCCGAAGGAGGCGGAAGGGGAGAAGCGACGACAGATGGCAGGTCAGGTGACCTCTCCCGAGGGGTGGGGCAGGGACGGATAAGGGTTGACGGGTGAGGGACACGCCACAGCGGGGCAGCTTGTCGCAGGGCGAAACCCTCCACGGAGGGTCAGACGGCAAATGCCTGACTGCTGACTGGAAGGTCGCAGGTTCAAATCCGCCGGGAAATCGCGCCAGCACTTGGGTGGTCACGAGAAGCTGTTCACCGCGTCGTCAATAACAGAGAACAACAACCACTACACACTCACTCCGGCATCTCCAAACACAAGCATGAATTGCAGTCACAGTGCCAACACTCAAAATAACGGTGTCCGAAGGACAACTGTGCTTGTACGTTGTGGACTGGTGAAGGTCAGAGGAGATAAATCTGTCGATTTTATTGTGGTTTAAAACACAATTTGTTTTTCTTAGATATCCAAATCGAGGCTCACGTGTTCTTGAGCATCAGCAGTAAAGGATCAATATTTAAGTCCACGCTCCTCAAAATGGTCAGTATTCTAATTACTCTGAGATCACACGTATTGGCTACTCCATTCAGCCGTCAATGAGGTCTCTCCCTCGCGCATCCAGGGGCAAACAGGCAGATGATTAGCTGTTTACACTCTTTAATCCATGTCCATTTCTCATGCAAGATCTTTACTGGACTGCCGTAAGGTTACAATCCAACTTCTCCCCAAGTCCCTGAGTTATTGACTTGTGTAAATGCGAAGGATTCAGTGTCGCACGGTGAGTGATGTGGGAGCAGTATTCCTCCCCGTGAGATGTTACATGCCTCTAACGCCTCGCTCTATTATACTTCAGCGATAAAATGGGAAGGCGACACATCTCAGACGCAAGTCTATTTCTAGCCCGTGCTTTTATTTAGCTAGTACTCACCATTACGCCATAAACAAACACTCTAATGAGGGCTCATTTGCTGAGGATTGCGCGCACAAAATGCCAACCAAGTCTGACATTTTTCTGGGTCGGATCCAGGGTGAACCCACGACGGGGGAGCGTTATGGACCCTGCAGACCCTGTGGTCGAGCAGCACCATCCAAGAGAAGGTGTTACTTTTGGGAAGACACTATGTTTGTGGACTTCCAAAACAGAGGTATATAAACTTGTTAGAGAAAAAAATTCCCTAAAAACACATAATTTGTGGGCCATCCCCATCCCCCCACAACTCTAGGTATACAATGCGTAACCATGGTGATGGTACTTGGTGACTGTTGGATAACACCGTTTTCAACACTGATGGCAAATAAAAATTATAGCGTTTGGTAGAGGGCTTTATCTCCACTGGAAAAAAAATTACTTCTCGTTTTCCATGTCCGTGCCATGTCGTGCTATGCCACAGGTGGTTTGGAATGCCATCGGCAATTAGATTAACAGTTAAACCATTAAAATATATGCGATGAGTTCCATTCTACTTTAGCTAGTCACAATATTTTTGCAATCCTAATCAGATTACACTGTTGTGTTCTTGTCCACTCTAATGACTGCCGCTTTGCCATCACCATGTACCATAATCCATGTGAATGCAGCTAAAACAATTTTGAGGATCGCACAACCAAGCGTGATACGCAGTCGCTATACAAGCTTAACGATGCTTTGAATGCAGAATAAATATTAATAGAAATCAGAAAAGCATCGCTGGAGATTCCAGGCTTGTATTTTCTTCACGAACACTTGGAATGGAGTCGTCCTTCAGTATTAACCTTCCAGAAAATCCAGTGCTGTACTGGCCCTCATTCAAAAACCAGTCAGTCGTAAGATGGCAAGCATACACAAGCAGATGTGGATAAACTTGAGCAAGAGCTGTTTTTGAAAAAGGCAGTGGTGCGAGGAAGAGAGAGGTCGGGAGGTTGAGCAAGGAGTGAATGAGTGGGTGCCAAAGTCGACCAAAGCACTGGGAGGGAGACAGGTGCACAGATAGAGCAGGTGTGAGTGAACAATGCTGAGCAGCCTGTTTGTGACATAGAAAATGGCAGGAATTTCAAACCGTGTGTTTGAAAAGCTTAAGTGAGAAGGTGGGAGTCAAAGGACTACAGAGGGGGAATCTTCAAAGTCAACCTTCGCAGAGCTGTTAGCCCAGTGGAAAAAACTATAAAGGTAGACAAAACTGGTAACATATTTTCCATGATATAGGTCCTTTAAGTGGATTCATTATGATATTACATCACACTTATGCAGCTAATGGTTTTTTCAACTTGTAATTGATTAGCCTCAGCAGAGGCCAATCCCCCTGGAGCTAAGTAGGGGTAAAGGCCTTGCTTCATGGCCCAATAGCTGTGCTGATCTTATTTTGTCTACGCTGGGGCTTGTCGCAGTCAGACACTGAAGCCATTAAGCAACAGGCCACCTGCCAATAGGACGATTCAGTGTTCTGCCAGAGGGAGAAATTCCATTCTTGTTTGGAAATAAGCAAGAAGTAGATAGACGGCTAGATGCTCTCAAATGAATGTCTAGACCCGGGCTGAGTGGGAGGAGCCTGGGGCCTTGTGAGAGGACGGGAGTCAGATTACAGGAACCGCCCACGTCTCAGTCTCTCGTACAAATCTGCCCCGAGTTTTTATGCGCATTTGGTTGAGCTGAGCTCCCCAAGTGACCCACACACACACGGCTAATTAAAGAATCAGTGCTTTGCATTAAGAAATGATAGATGTGGGTTGATCACGAAGCTACACCACATATTGAACAGTTCCTCCAACTGTAACTGTGCATTCATAGGCGAGTACTAGGCTAAGAAAAGTTCATACCATAGAGATCCTGGCCTGCACTACATCTGTATCTCAAGGTATATTTTATTCACAGTGAATTCTGCCAGCTGTATGGCCGGTCCACCACCTTTTAATCACCGGCAGTGTTCTCTGTGCTCATTATAGGAAATGTTCGTCATCACGACCTAGGCCAAAAGATATAGGTGCCTATTTATATTTTTAAAACGTGCTGTAGTTTCTCCACGGTGAAATCCAAGGGCATAAAAATACCAGTGAATAAAAGCAAATCTGCATTAAACCGCAAGAGAATCTGCATTTTCACCATCAGATTACACATGGGATATTGCAGAGCCATATCAAGCTGTGTTCCAAGTTTTATGAAGCTCACAACATATACTGTGTAATGTCACCAATACGCATCTGCAAGAAATCATTAAATCACAAGAGAGATTGAGAACTGTACAGGTTAAAGTGAGTTGCCAGTGCGTTACGCAATGTAATTAGCACATTGCAGAAAACTGCTCCAGTGCTAAGTGCCGTTCGTCTACGAGCACTTCTTCCTTCCTCTGACAGAGTCGGCATGGAGACCGCTTCAAAGGAAGACATGACTTCCAGACAAACGCCCGCGACGCAGGCGGTAAAGACGCAGCACGACAAGCGCTCCAGATATCCGCCCAACCCCTGCCGAGGCGTCTCTGTGACACGGAGCTGCATACAAATCACCGCTGTCTAATAACGGCACTTCAGATGTGATCACCCTGCTGTACAGCAGCACGGCAACATCAAGTAGAGGAAAAAAGGAATATACTAAATAGTAAGTGAGTTCTTTTTTCTCCAGTAGGGGAATCCATTCACACAGCAACGATGATACTGTACATCCAAATTGTAGAAGGGCAGCCGCACAGGGCGTTTATACTGTTCCCATTATATCTCTCATGTTTACATCAAACAGTAAACCTCTCAATCCCAATTTTTCCAGAAAAACTCATTTCCTAATTGATAACAAGAGAGCAAAACACTTCGGGGTAAAGTTTAAACTAGTCATGAGTGTGTATGCAAACATTAATACATATATTAGGCCATGCCACAGCATCCCAATCGAATTCAAGTCAAAACTTTGGCCAAGTCATTCCAAAACCTTTATTTTGTTTCTCTGGAGCCAGCGAGGACTGGACTTGGTTGCATGCTTCAGATCACTGCATTTGAGCTTCAGTTCACAAACTGATGGCAAGACATTTTTCTTCAGGATTTGATGGTATAGTATTCATGGTTCCATTAATTATGGCAAGTTGCTAAGGTCCTGAAGCAGCAAAGCTGCCCAAAACCATCACACTCTCACCACGTTTGACTGTTGGTATTATGTTTTTTATTATAGAATGCTATGTTAACTGTATGTGCATGTAACAGGGCCCATATCTTGCAAAAAGTTCAACTTTTGACTCATCAGTCCGCAGAATATTGTGCCATAAATGTTGGAGGCCATCATATTTTTTGGCGAATGTGAGGCAAGCCTTTGTGTTCTTTTTGGTCAGTAGTGGTTATGCCTAGGAACTCCCTCACACATGCCATTTTTGCCCAGTCTCTTTCTTATAGTGGAATTGAGCACACTGATATTAACGGAGGCAAGTGAGGCCTGCAGTTCTTCAGATGTTAGTCTGGGTTCTTTTGTGACCTGCTGGATGAGTTGATGATGCGCTCTTGGAGAAATTTTGGTAGGCCGGCCACTCAAAGAAAGCTGACAACTGTTCCAGTGTTCAAAGTTTTCTCCATTTGTCAATAAAGCTGCTCATAGTGGTTTTCTGGCGTTCTAGAGCCTTAGCAATGGCTTTACAATCCTTTCCAGACTGATAGATGTCAACAATCATTGGTTCTTGAATTTGCTTCGATAGCGGAATAAAGTGCTGCTTCTTGCCACTGACACAAAGCTAGGCAAGTTCTACTTAAGTGATGTTTAGCTTAAACAGGGCTAGCATTAATCATGACCAGTGTCAAGTGAAATTAAACTGTCAATTAAATTAGTTTAGTTGCTTGATTTAGTAAGTAAGAGAGCAATTACTTTCTCTCATAGGGCCACACAGGGTTGAATAGCTTTTTTCCTTCAATAAATGAAATCACGATTCACATGGAAACTCTTTTTTTGATTACTCAGGTGCCATGGGAAAAATATCCTAAAATGTTCTAAATTCAAAGTATTACCATAATCACAGTTCAACAGAGAGAACTCAGCCAGGTTCTTGTGGCCCCTTACAACTGCTGTAAGAATGTGGAGCTGAGAAGAAACAAAAACTCATAAATCTGTCAAAAACCCAAGATGGCAAAGCCCCTGGCAGACCGACCAAGGCTGGCTAGATGAGCTAATCTTCCGGAATGACCATATTGGTGGTCAACCAATAAGCAGCTTCATTGTATGAGCCGGCTCACTCCAGTTTATTCTGGAAATATCCAGGAATCCAGCCAACTTGGGCATCCACACTGACCTTCAAGTGAACCTTAGGTTTGGGAGGATCAGACATGGTCTTCGAGCGTCCCTGAAGGCCTAAAATGAATTTACACTATTATAGAATGGCAAATTTGTAACTAAGGGTGGAGTGTCGCTATATGACAATGAATCAATCAGAAAGTAATAATGTTTGATAAGGTAGAATGAGTCATGTTTAATCCCACCTAAAGGGATGTCCCAACAGGTTAATAAATATGAGGGTTCGGACAATCTGTGGTCAGTCTGTGTTGGGTGATTGATGAAGAATGAATGCTATGTGGTTTGCGCAGACCAGCCTGGGTTTTGTATTTCACTTTGAGCGACTTACAATAAACCCGATCGCATCAGACTCTGGAGAATGTGTCCATTCCTTGAGGGTAGATTTACAAGGGTGAGGAGAACACTTGGTCCACAAGTGTTTTTGCCCACACAGGTTACCTTTGTCCCGTATTAAAATCAGTTTGATGATCTAAAACATTTAAGTGTGACAAACATGTAAAATAGAAGACATCAAAAAAAGGATAATAGACAAATCCTCCTACACAGCATCATATACTGTATATCCATTTTTGATATTTCAGCTTTCAAAACACTGGTCACTTGCCCACACTGTCTGTAACCATGGTAACATAATGTCCAGGCAATCAAAAAAAGTTTTATTCTTTGGACCCACTGAAGTGGATCTTCAGAGGTAAAGGGTCAAGGACCCCAAAATACGGCTAACAGAACGTACTACTCCTAAGAAAAAGGCATCAGCGCCGCTTCACTGAGGCATTGCTCATAGTTATAGATATTATAACCACGTATAAGCTATGAAATGCATTCATGAATTGTAATTATATTAGGAACAATGCACATGTATCAAAATTCAATTCCAGCTGAATTGGTTTTAATCCAACAAAAACTTATTAGCCGTTAATTAACACCAAATACTGTTCATATATCAAAGCTATGAGAATGTGTATGTGGACCCAGCAGTGAATGCGTGTTTTGGCATATTTACAGAACTTGCAGGTCTGAAGTAATTCGAGGACCGCAACAGCAGTTGCAGAATAGATTTCGGTGTGTGGCGGAGATGCTCCAGTACGAGCGGAGGTGGCGGGGTTTAACACTGGCGGGAGCAGCGGAGGGGGGCGTGCGTGTGCCTGTGATTGACAACTCTGAACTTCACCCCGGAGTCAGACGGGGGAGAGAGCCGATTTTCCACGCACAAACAGAGGTCAAAGAGACCCGGCCAAAAGAAAAAATCAATCTTTAATATAAACTTCACACGCTCAAGGGGTGCAGCAGATAAAGCCGCGCCCCCACCTTTGAACCGCTTTCTATTTCTGTCGCTCACTGTGAGGCCGCCTCAGCCTCCACTGATGGATGAATCATCGGGATTATTACATTATTACTGAGAGAGAGAGAGAGAGAGAGAGAGAGAGAGAGAGAGAGAGAGAGAGACAGGGAGACTATCCCAGCTCCAGGCTATAACTCTAACAGAGGACTCCCGTCTACAGATCATTCAAAATATCCCCATCGAAAAAAACAGTCTATTTCACATATCAATTACCATAAATTCATCACTGCTCTCGGCGGGCCGTGCGAGCGGCAATAAAGACGGCCATGCTTGAACCGGGAGCCGGGGTGCGGAGCGGCGGATAGAGCGGCGGGCACCGCAAACACCATAAATCAAGAGCGAGCGGCGGGGCCCCCGAGCCGCCACAGACGCTGCGCTCCGATGAGTCTGCATATTTAACACCCCGCGCAGCGGTCTTTATATTCATCCTGCAGTCTGATCGGAGGGAGAGAGAGAGAGAAGGGTGTGTGTATGTGTGTACTGGCGACAGAGAGAGAGAGAGAGAGAGAGAGAGAGAGAGAGAGATTACGTGTGGATGAGGGAGAGTGAGTGTACTTGTCAGAGTTAGAGTATGTGTGAGAGACAGAGAGTATGTACTCTTGTACTTGCTACACAGTGAGGACAAGAAAATGTTTTTTTCCCCCTGCAGAATGGGGAAATTATAAAGAAGTAAGGACATTTTTGCCTGTCATCAGTCAGTTAAGATTAGAAGTTAGGTTAGAATTAGGGATAGTTTAAGGTTAAGGTCGGGGTTTGAGTCAGGCAGGTGTTGCATATTGCGAAGTTTAGGGACAGGTTGTAAAGAGAGACAAAAATTGAATGGAAGCCAATGTAGTGTCCTCACAAGGATAGAATTATAAGGATGTTTGCGTGTGTGTGTGTATGTGTGTGAGTGTGTGTACCAGCAACAGAGAGAGAGGATGTGTACGTATGCATGAGATAGAGAAAGAAAAAGAGAATGTATGTATGAGGGAGAGAGTGTGTCAGAGTATGTGTAAGACAGGGCATGAGTCTGTGTGTATGTGTGTGAGAGAGTATGCGTGTGTGTTTGAGAAAGTCAGAGAGTGTGCGAGACAGAGAGAGAGTGAGAGTATGCCTGTGTATATAAATTAGCGTATGTGTGCAAGTGAGAGTTAGTGAGAGAGAGAGAGAGAGAAAGAGGGATAGGATGTTTGAGTGAGAAAAAGGAGAGAAAAGAGAAAGAAAGAAAAAAGACAGGAAAAAACAGAATGACAGAGAAGCAGGTAGAGGAGTAATGCAGGAGAGAGGGATAGTCAGCAGGGAGGGACAGAGGGAGTGAGAGAATGAGAGAGGAGAGGTGAGAGATAAACGAAGGGGAGAGAATGAAAGATAAAGGCAGATTAACCCTTAGAGCGCTGAAATAAATAAAAAAATATTAATTTTTATCTTGTGCTGTTGAAAACATATCATGTTGTGACCACATGATAGGTTTTCAACAGCTTTGATTTTGATATCTTACATCATTGAGTAACTATTGTAGCATTAAGCGATCTGAGAGCCAGATTCACTAAGACCTTCTGCGTGAGCAAAATCTTTTTGCCCTCGCAGAACTCATAACATGGCCAGTGATTGGCCAGGGTAATTATTTTGCACCAATCACTGGCGATGTTACTGGTCCTGCATGTGCTAAAAGGTTTTGCACTTGCAATTATCCAAGTGAATCTGGCCCTATGTGTTAATAGGAAAGTGGAAGAGAGAGCAATAAAGAGAGAGAGAGAGAAGAGGTGAGAGATGGAAAAAGATGGACAGTAGAGAATGAAAGAGAAAGGCAAATTAAGGGGGAAGTGGGAGAAAGAGAGAGAGAGCGATAGAGAGAGAGTGTACAGACAGGTTAGTTGACAGGGAAGAGAGAGAAATAATGAACTAAAACTGAAAGCCAGCTCTGGTCTTCAGGAGCTCACTGTGTATGTCAGGCCGAGTCTGTGATGTTAGCCTTTGTCCCTCAAGCAGGATAAATCCTCCGCCATTTACAAAGGGCCCTTTTATAAAGCAGGAAGTTAACTGGGGATATGCAGGCTAACAGCCGCGCTCCGGGGAGCAAATACAGAATGTTCTAGAAATAAGGCTGCAAAGCTGCTCTGTCATCTGAGGTCAGGAGCAGGGGAGAGGGTGTGGTCGAGGGGAGGAGCAGAGCCCCGCAGTCACGCCCGAAATCATTCACCCCGCCCACACCTAGTACTTCAGGAAATGTGCTCGCGTCGAAAACGGGAGTGTCGGGGAAGAGTGGAAGTCCTTGGAGAGTACAGGCAGGAGGGGGTGTGACAGGGTAGGCGGGGGTGCGGAGAGGGCGAGGTGGAGGTGGGGGTGGGGGTGCAGAAGCGCTCTGAAATGTCGAGGCAAAGTCACCTTACAGCAGCTGCTGCTGTCATCGCGCTAATGCAGCCTCCTGACCCCGCTCTGCTAATGGCGACGACATGGGGCGAGGGGACGGGCGAGGGGGGGCGATGGGACGCAAGGAGACGACCGTGCTCACCTGGAAGTCCTTCTCCTCCAAGATCTCCTTCCGCCAGCGCACCAGGAAGGCCGCGCACACGTACAGGTGGAAATGGGAGAAGCCCTCCGGCTCGGCCTGTACAGGGAAAGAGGAGAGTAGCACGTTAGCAAAGTACAAATCACATACACACCTAGCTCTACCATGTTAGCGGATGGGACGTACAGTACAAATCACATACACACCGAGCTCTACTATGTTGGCACACGGGACGTACAACAAAAATCACATACACACCAAGTTTTACCATGTTAGCGCATGGGACGTACAGTACAAATCACATACACACCGAGCTCTACCATGTTAGCACATGGGACGTACAACAAAAATCACATACACACCGAGTTTTACTATGTTAGCGCATGGGACGTACAACACAAATCACATACAAACCGAGCTCTACCATGTTAGCACATGGGACGTACAGTACAAAATAGCACTTTGCATCTTAAAATCTAATTTGACTTGTGACACAACACAGTCATCACTAAGTCATCATTAAGATCATCTTCGTCTGGGTGGGATATTAAAATTGACCTAATTGCATTGTGGGATATATTATGCCACGTACTGTGAAATTCAGTCAGTTTAGCATGTCATCCAGGTGCTCTGGGCATGCTCGTCAATTTTTTGTCACTCATATTCGGTATACTACTTCCTACTTTTGGCAAGAATCTGTATCCAAATTGAATGTAGTTGGTGATTCTGAACACGGTCGACAACCAGTATAAATCAGACTAGGACAGCACCATTTTTTGGAAGTACACTTTCCACATGAACAGAGTCTCATATCAAAACCTCCCAAAAGCCAGCGACACAAAAGCTCTGAAGTGACAAGTCAAGGGCCCAGAACATTCCTTGGGAGTGGGCACTATGCATTTTACAGGCATTTAATGGTATATAATTTGATCTCTAAAGTTTCTTTTAATATGCACTTGAGCACACCTGACGTGGCCTGGTTGTACAGTTGTACACTGCAGCACACTGGCTGGAAAGTCTGTTCCACACTGTTCACATTCAAAGGCACACCTGCACCTGAAAATTCATGCGTGCCAAATCGAAAAAAAAAAAAAAAAAAACATTTATACAACACAATAATACACTTGTACGCACTTGTGAGCTCGTAAATTTTTGAACTTAGCAGCGCGCATACAAAAGAAAGAAAGAAAAGTCTCCATTTAGTGTAGTAAACACAATGAAACCCCACAGACTGGAGCACAAAACGGGCCTGACGTTAGAGTTAGCGGCACAGACCGGGCACGCTCACTCTTTATATCTCCGCCGAAACTGGAGGGCAAACTCATCCTTTCCCAAGAACAATCTGAATGATGAATGAGTCGCCGATTTCAAATGAATCCTCAGCGCATTTCCAGCTCTCTCCGTTCCTTTCAGGACCCGGGACACAAAATAATTAAAAAGCTTTCGGTAAAAAGTGACCTTTTTGGTTGGGCCATTCCCCCTATTGAAGGAAGGCGGACTGCTTTACGGCTCTGAAATAAATGGCCAAATGAAAGAGCAATAGGCTCCTGCCGGCTTCCAACACAAGATGGATCCGGGGATGATAATTAAAGAGCGACTCCGGCTGTTCACGCTCCCTCAAGTACGACACACGCGTTAGAGCTCCTAGCAGTATCAGGCTGCATCCGAATTCTCTACCGAGCAAACGGACACGACCCGGAAATAGGTTCGCTAGTAGCTATGACAAGTAGCGTCCGAATTGTCCATTTAACAAAGGAAAGGATGCAATTAGCTCTTTAGTTGCTGCATTTCAGCAAGGTAACAGTGACCTAACCTTGGAAGAAGAGATGAATTGAATATAGACCACAATCCTTTGCAACAGCAGAGAAACGTCATTTGGTCTCAAAGTTTTCCGATAAATTGCGAAGGCTATCCATGCCGTTGAACGCATGACGTAATGAAGGAAAGGACGTCGATTTCTCTCAAACATAAGCAAGGGTGCCTTTAAAATCTTCCTGCAACTTCCCCGTCACCTATGTGACGTTTTCTTGCAAGGTCAAGGAAAAGGGAGGAAAGAAGGAAAAAGGCCAAATATTTACGAGAATTCGGATGCAGCCTCAGTATTCTGGTGCACACTAGTGCATCACCCCACTACACTGCTGCTGAAACCACTCTCCATCATCTACAAATGCATAAAAAGACAATCTCACAGGGACAGATTAAACCCAGTTCCAAGGTAATGCAGCTACAACTCCCAACTGTAAGTGTGTGAGCAGCAACTGCCAACTGTGATACTCCTCAAACAACGCAGGTCAAAACTCATCACGCCAACTGTGGTTTTCTTTATAGGCCTGACAGAGGCACACTCCTGTAAACCAACCAACACTAAATTTAATGTAGAACGGACACTAAAAAAAAAGAAACTCAATTTAGTGCAGGACTTTTCCAATTTAGTGTCGATTATCTCAAGGCTTCTCTGATGAATGGCCCATAGAACTTTTCTCAAGTTCCTCAAAAACTGACACTTTTTGAAAAAAAAAAAAAAAAAAAAGCGTCGGGATATGACGGAACTTCTAACAACCTGAGGCGAAGAACGCGGACAGATCAGGCAGGCTGTCTGGCGGCGTCACGCTCCTAATCTCTCTCCTCCGCCGCCGTGGCGTACGGCCGGGAGAACGATCAAACATTCCCGCTCCGGCTTCGATTTGAATATTTATGGAAGCGGTATTTGAGCAAACAGAGGGGAGGCATCCGCCCAATCCTCTGAGTAAACAGCTGAGCGAAGACACAAAGTCTCCGTCCGATTCGCCGCTGCAGCGCGTTCCGCCGCTTCCATTCCAGTCGAATGGCGCTTTTTAGAGGCGAGGCGGGATATAATTAAATAAGGGGAAAGCATTAAATATTGAGAGAGCACAATGGGACTGGATGGATGCATTCGGTTAACATCCGTTAACAAGCGAGATTAGCTGTACCTGGAGGCCTGCAGTAGTTAATAGGAACATTCTGGAAACATACAGCGCATCTGGGCCTGTGCATTCTTAATCAGTCTCCCTGATAAGCTAAGGGCACACTCTTGCACACGCTCAGTGCAGGTCCTATCATTCAGCCCATACGCCTTTCACTGCGAGGGCAGATCGTGGCTAAAACCGCGAGGTGTATCCGCGTGCAGCATGCGCATGCTAGCGAGAGCATGCGCTAGTGTGAAGGAAAATGTTGGCAAGTACGAGTGTGCTGGCACGTGCAGACAGAGTGTCTGTAAATGTGAATGTGCATGACTTTGAAAGCGTGTTAGTGCTTGAGCGCGAGTGTAAGTCGGTAAATATAAGTGTGCATGTGTGAGACAGCGTCCGCAAAAGTGAGTGCGCATGCATTCGCGTGTGTGTTGATGCGCGAGTGTGTGCTTGTGTGGGACTGCATCCATAATTGAGAGTGTGCCTGTGTGTGTGCATATAAATAAGCGTGTGTTTTTGTGTAAATATGACAGTGTGTGCATTTGTCCGTGAGCGTAAAAATGTCATGTACATGAAATGACCGAGTGAAAATTCATGGAAAAAGCAACATAAAGAGCCTTAGTAGGATGCTGGACCTCCACAATCAGCTTCAACACACCTTGGCATGGAGTCTACGACAGTAAAACTTAACTGGAGGGATGGAGAACCTTTCTTCCACAAGATATTCCCTCATTGGGTGTTTTGATGATGATCATGATGATGATGTTGATGATGATGGAGAGCATATGAGCTCAGCTGGTTTGAGGTCTGGAGAAGGTGATTTGTGATATTTGAGTATACTCATGATCATTGTCATGCTCATAAAACCATTCAGTCATCCCCTGTGCCATGCAGGGCTTGGCAGCTGTCATCTTGGAAGAGACCACTCCCATCATGTAAGGACTGCTTCATCATACGATGTAATCATATCGTGTAAAACTGATAACACAGAATAACTCTGCGGTGATTTGCGGTGAACCTCCCACCTTTAAGGACACGAGTGGACCCAAACCGAGCCGGGAGAACGAACAGGACCATCTGCCTTTGTCATGCTTGTCCACATGTCCCTTCAGGTTTTTTCCTTTAATTTGTCACCTGTCTCTGTGCCTGTGTCCCAGTGAGTACGATCATGCTTCAGGGTGTACTTCACAATGAAGTCCAGTCCCTTGGCAGTGATTTGACTGCATAAAAGGCCCAAAAAGAGATAATTACTCCTCTTGTATCACATCCCGCCAAAGAAAATACCCTATTTTTTTGGTGAGCAAGCAGACGACCCCCTGCCCCCCCCCAGCAGATAAGCAGAGGCGCCACAACAATGTCAACAAATGAATGAAGACACTAGCATCACAACTCCTTACTTCTAGGTACAGGGGTTACCTGTAAATGTCAAATAACAAGCAGGAAACAGATTCATTTGACAAATTTCCACCATAACAGCAACAGTTACAATGTAATTACAAAATTAAAATTTCACTTTGTACAAAGTTTTTACGAAACACTACAGGACACAAACAAGCTGTCAGGATAACACAACGCAGTGCCTCACAGCAGCACAGAGCACTTCCTCCTGAGATAAGATGCAGCACCAAGACCGAAAACTTCTGCCTGAAATTTTTGTTTAAGAGAAGTTACCGACTCCTTACCGGCAGGACACGCCTCGGCGGTTTAGCGACCTAGTCGAAGCCGCGAAGCAGTGAGCGCAAGCAGTTAACTGGGAGATGACATACTAACGGCCGTGTCGTAGTTTACAGTGATCGTCCGGACGGTGAGAGAACTGGGTGCACAGAAACGCCCTACGCCCTGGACCTCACTTCCGCACCAGCTCAACACTGCGGCCAGTTCACTCTCCTCACCTCTCCACCAAACCCCCACACAGACCCCGAGTGCGACGTGTCTAATTACGCTCCGGAGCCACTGCCGCGTATCGCATCCACAAGCGCTCAACTGCTCCCCTCGTGCATCATGTTAATTATTTTCCCCAACGTTTCCCCAGGGGGAGGAAGGGGGCCGATGACAGGGACTTAATTAATGGCCACAATAAAGGAAAATAAAGCTCCGGCCCCCTTTTCCAAGACTTTTACGGAAAGGTGGCCCCGTTTCCGCGGACCCCTCTCTGTCTCCGACAGAAACGGTCAACAGGGTGACACCATTAACCCAACAAAAAAGAAAAAAAAAGAAAAAGAGAGGGAGCGAGAAAAAAGGAGAAAAGCCATGCTAAGAGTGGCCTGAGCTTCCACCAGAAGCCAAGGAAATGATGTCTTCAGTATAATGGAGGGTATATAGCGTTCAATATAAAGCATCCTTTACATTCAAAACCTATGGGCCTCAACACTGGACAACCATCTTAGGCCTACTCCACATGCAGGTGGGAACGTAACTGAAATCAATGGCTTAGGCCCTTTCGTAATTACTCTTACACGGCAACAGAACAATAAAATGCTGCTGGATTTGATGAACCCCGATGATAGGTAGACAATCATCTGTGAGTTGCACGTAAACCAATCGGAAGCTTCCGTCCCCTACAGAGATATCGGACGGCTGATTTAAGTCAGCGAAGCGCCGACTGCGGAGATAGGGTGGATAATTACTGTTTTGTTTCACGAAGAATTGCGCTTCACTTTGCTGCAAACAAGGACGCACAGAGCCAGTATATTCACGGTGCCGTCTAAGGAGCAGAGCAGGGTACGGTATATAAGACCAGCCCCATTAAGCATTTATGACCCATACTGAATTATGTCTTGCACAATAGTCACAGTGAACAAATAGGCTCCCGTAGCTGAATGACAACATGCCGGTATAAAATAAGAGTCGACTTTTAGCTACATTCTAGTATAAAGCACTACTGAGTTGGGTAGTAAAAAACTGAGAAATATGGAAATCTTTCATAGAATCCATTCAGTGCAAGATAAGAGAAATAGAAGCCTGTGATTTTTCCTCATTAGTGCAATTACAGAGTAAGCACAGCAGTAAATTGCTTTAAATGTTATGAAAAGTCAGGTCATTGACCTCCATCAGTCCCATGCCAGCTGAGGACACACGTTTTGGAGATGACCAAATAGTACCCAGCATGACACAGTCAATGAGGCATGCTGGAGTAAACAAGAGCATAACGTGGGCTTCGGCGGTGAAATGGTCTCGGATATCTGTGCCACTGCATGAAGTGGTGTTCAGGCATCAGGAAAGTGAGTGATGTCAACTGGCTCAAGTTTTGAAAGTCAAAATGGCTGCCATGCATCACAGTGGTAGGTAATGTGCATTAAAAGGGGTTGAAATGGGAATATCACATACAGTCCTATACAAACACAGTCTATTATTAAAGCTGCAAGCAGTGTTCAGCGGGCCCTCGCCCCCTTGTGCACACTGGGGTGGTGGTGAGATGTGGTCGGTGCTGATGGCGAATTGGGTGAGTTTTGGACCATGTTTAGAGGGTGAAATTTTGGTTGGAAGTGGCGTACACAAAACAAAAGGCAGACAACATGACTAGGGAGGCCACGCAGACAACGTGATGAGGGACGCCAACTTTGATGCCTCATCAAATGCAAACCGTTTGAGTAATGACAAAGTTATACACAACTTTTCATCAGTAGTGTGTCCTTTGTCATCTACAGTATTAGCGTTTGGAGCAGATACGATTAACGCCCTTACTGGAGTTTGCGTTTGTTCAAGGTCAAATTTAAGGGCGAACTCTTATCTTGAAATGCAAATTGCGGACTTGCTGTTAGATTTAGGTCAGGGGAGTCAATGAATAGGTGTCAGAGGATAACTTTTAGGTCTTGATGAGAAGAACAACAACAGAGTTTTGATTTCTCTGTAACATTCCTACAAGCCGTAATGGCTGTTTCAGTGTTTGTAGGTGGCGCTAGAGAGCACATTTTGGCACTTTGGGGGATATTTTTTTACATTTTATAAAAATTTTTCGCCAGACATGAGGTGCATGCCGAATTTGGTGAGTTTTTGAGCATGTTTAGGGGGTCAAATTTAGGTTGAAAGAGGCGTGAGACAAAGAGGGAGGAAAGAAAAGAGAATAAGAAACATTATAGGAACAATAGGGCCCCGCGCCCTCTAGGGGCTGGGACCCTAATTACAGGAACAATAGGGCCCTCCAGGGGCCGCCCTCAATAGGGGCTCAGACCCCCTAATTACAGGAACAATAGGGCCCTGTGCCCTGTAGGGGCTCAGACCCTAATAACAGGAACAATAGGGCCCTGTGCCCTCTAGAGGCTCGGACCCTAATAACAGGAACAATAGGGCCCTGCGCCCTGTAGGGGCTCGGACCCTAATTACAGGAACAATAGGGCCCTGCGCCCTGTAGGGGCTCGGACCCTAATTACAGGAACAATCCTGGACCCCCTACCCTATTACAGGAACAATAGGGCCCTGCGCCCTGTAGGGGCTCAGACCCTAATTACAGGAACAATAGGGCCCTGTGCCCTCAGACCCTAATAACAGGAACAATAGGGCCCTGTGCCCTCTAGGGGCTCGGACCCTACAGCTGGGCCCCTGCGCCCTGTAGGGCGGACCCTAATTACAGGAACAATGGGGCCCTAGTTAATCCCTCGCCCTTGGGCTGACCCTAACAGGGGAAACAGCTGCACGGTATGCTAGTTAATCTCGTTGGCTGATAACAGCAGACTGTAAATACGCAGACACGTTTGAGGACAGGTTATATTTAGCGAAGTTAGCGAGAAAACTAAAAATCGAGGGGAGGAACTGAGAGCGGATCGAGAGGCTGGGAAATCTCCCTTCTCGTCTGCGGTGCTAGTCGCCCCGAGCGATGAAAGAGGGATGAGAGGGAGGGGAGGAGAGAGAGAAAGACTGACTGGCGAGGAGCCGCCGGCGGAGAAGTGACAGAATCTCGGCGTGAGTTACGTGGCAGCTGAAGACTTCCTATTGGTGTAACCCCCTGGCCTTAATCAGAGAGACGGAGGAGGCCCCAGGCTGAAGGGGAGGCAACTGTGACACGGAACAGCCCTGCTTTATTACTTTATTAACTCTCTACCTGAGAGAGAGGAGAGAGTGCTTCATCTTCAGCTGTGCGAATGTGTGTGTGTGTGTGTGTGTGTGTGTGTGTGTGTGTGTGTGTGTGTGTGTGTGAGAGAGAGAGAGAGAGAGAGAGAGAGAGAGAGAGAGAGGAGAGAGAGAGATAGAGAGCGAGAGAGAAACAGACAGAGAATTAAGAACAAAAAAGAGAGAAAGTTAAGGAAAAGATAGGATCATTTATGCATGTATGTAAGCGACAGCTCATGTTCAGGCCTAGGATTGGCACTGTGAATGTAAACACTGTGTTTACTTTGGTTTAAGCTGGAGTGTGCCTGATATTATGCCACTGTGTGAATGTGTGAGTGTGTGTACTCTGCAGAGCACTCTCCAGGGCCTGGCTCTGGGAGTTTCTGATAAATTGCCACGATCTTCAGGGACCGAGAGCGACCAACCTGAAACAGCGATTGTTCCTGCGCCCGGAGAGACGCAACACTGTTTCTCTTCACATAATCTGCTTTGTTTTATTCCGCCACACGCAGACATCATTTTAATTACAGCCACCAAACTCTCGCCGCGGAAGAGCCCTCGCCGTATAATGCCACCATGAAGAAACAGGTAAGGGAAATGGGAAAATTCACAAAAATTAATGACTGCTCCTAGCCTATTGTTGACGAGGCAGTACTGAAGGAGCTGGGCTGTCCACTTAAATTGCAGGCAAATATTCCCCCATCAGGCCAGAGAGAGAGAGAAAAATCACTCCACCGCACACTTCACTCAAGTGCCGCCTCACTCTCAGGTTTAAAGCACAGATATCCCTGTCTGATCTTTCGTAAAGACGGTTCGCTCTTTTTTAGTAGCGGCAGACGGTTATCGAACTGAATTCCGGCAGAATCCATAAAAAGCAGCTACAACAAATGCATTTAAATAGCGCCTCTTTTACTCACTGTGGCACCCAATGTCCACCTCAGGAGCAGGGCAACCAATCAGAAGTGGAGCCCAGTGGAAACTGAAGAGGCCTGGGCCAAACTAGATACCACAGCGATGGAATACTTGATGACAGCAGTAAAACAAGCTTTGTGCTCTGGTGTGTAATGCTGAGATTCAGTCCATTCAAAGTGCTGATAGGCAATATGTCTTAAGTTATGCGCATAGGGCAATTTGATATACAGATTCGTTCTGTTCAAAGGGAACCAAGCGTTACAAGATGTAAGGTCAAAACACTGGTCCTTCGGGCAATTTTATTAGTAGATTCAGCTTCTGCAATGCGATCATTGGGCGTATGCTCCAAGTGAAGTGTTGGGTGATTTTACAGACAGCGTCACCCCATTAAAAATGGATCTCGAAGTAAATAATAATAATTAAAAAAAAAAAAAAAAAAAAACAGCAATGCTGAATTCACCAAGGGCTCACACATTTTCGATGCAAATTCTGCCTGGTTGACTTGATTATAGCACATTTTACACAGTTTCACTTCGTTCAAAGTGAATACACAAAATCTTGTGAAAATTCAGCACAAAATCTATCTTCAAAGCGCTGAGTGCGAGCACATTTTATGTACAGATTCAGTCTGTCCAGTGTGATTAAAGTGCATATTCCGGAAGCTTGTGTGTGTCGGGCTATCTTTAATGCAGTGTCATTCTGGCGCAAAATGAATCCTTATGTACAAAACCAATGTTCTACTTCAAAGCTATGAGCACTGCCGCATTTTACACACAGACTCAACCTATTCAGCGCGATTATAGGACATAGAGAAAAATTCGTCTGGCCATTTTGTAACAAATTCAGGCTGTTGGACGAGATTAAAGAACATACCCCCAAAACACAGGGATTGGGCCATTTCATGCACAGCTCCTATCAGAGAAATGCATGCCATGCCAATGTACAGTGGTTGGCCCATTTTATATACAACCCAAACTTGGAAAAAAGCTGGGATGGTACGTAAAATGCACCTAAAAACTGAAAGCAGTGAATTCTAAATTAACTTTCACTTGTATTTCATTGCTGAAAGTCTGAAGAAAAGATATTTGATGTTTTGTCAGGTAAAATTCATTTTATTTGTAAACATGCATTTATTCTCCCCATTCAAGCTGGCAAAACATTCTACAAAAAGTTGGTATGAGGCAATTTAGGACTAGTAATTAGGTAAAAAATGTGACTAATGATGCCATTTGAAAAGGCTGCTGTCAGCAGGTGATTATGATCATGATTTGGGACAAATAAAGCATTCTTGAAAGGCCTAGTCCTCCAGAAATGCGCCAAGAATTCCCAATTTGCCCACAAATTTGTGAAAAAAAAAATCATTGAGGGCTTTAAAATCAATGTTCCTCGAAAAAAGATAGGAAGGGACTTGGACAATTCCCTGTCTGCGGTTTGCAACATAGTTAAAAGGCTCAAGGAATAAGGAGGAATTTCTGTGTGTAAAGGCCAAGGGCACAAACTTAAGCTCAACACCTTTGATCTCTAATTACTCAGACGGTACAGCAACAAGAACTTTTATTTATCTATGAGTGATAAAACCACATGGGCTCAGAATTACTCAGGAAAATGCTTGTTAAGTAGCCTACTACAATATGAAATTGCATCCAAAACTGCCACTTAAACTTTGCATCCGAAAAGGAAGCCTTATGTTAGTAGCATCCAGAAATGCCATCGAATTTTTTGGGCTTGGAAGCATCTGCGATGGACCATCACACGGTGGGAACGTGTACTGTGGTCAGACAAATCAATTTTTTTTTTTTTTTTGAAGAGAGGGACGCTATGTCCTCTAGACCAAAGAGGAAATAGAGCATCCAGACTGTTACCAGCAACAAGCCCAAAAGCCATGCTCGATCACGTAACGGGATTGTGTCAGTGCCCTTGACGAGAACAACATAACATAACATGAATGGCGAGAGCAGGCCGTTCAGCCCGTTTCTTTATACTATTGTGAATATATCACTTCAGAGACTCAATGACTCAGTGGTATCTAGCTTTAAGTCAAGCCTGCTCTTGAAAACTCCCAAGGTCTCTGCCTCAACAATATGGTCAGGCAAGCTATTCCACATCGAAATTACTCTTTGGGTGAAGAAATATTTCCTAATATCAGTGCTAAATTTACCTTTGGTCAACTTCCATTGTGACCCCGAGTTCTACTAACAACACTTGGTCGAAGGAATCCTACATAATTCACTTTGTTAATTCCTTTGACATATTTAAAGACCTCAATCAGATCACCCCTTAGTCTCCTTTTCCTAAGACTAAAGAGATTAAGGATCTTCAGCCTCTTCTCATAGCTTTCATCTTTTATACCTGGAATTAGCTTAGTGGCTCTTCTCTGAACTTTCTCTAGAGCCTCTATATCTTTCTTAAAGTATGGTCCCCAGAACTTTACACAATACTCCAGATGTGGTCTGACGAATGTGTTGTACAAAAGAAGCATCACCTCCTTAGATTTGTACTCAATACTTTTGGCAATGTATCCCAGCATCCGATTGGCTTTTTTAACTGCTACGGCACAATGGCTAGAGCCTGTGAGGGCCTGCTTGCAGTCCAGACTTGCAGCCCCCAAAAGAGAACTTGTGGTGCTTCTTGAAACTCAAAATATAACAACAACTAGAATTCTGCGAAGTGGATGTGTCGCCTGCAAAGCTGTCTGTAGAGAATGACAGAGCAATGAGGGAAGTGACAGGAAAAAAAAAAAATTGAATAAGTAGTACAGTGAAGTGACTGTTGTAGTTGTTTGCACCTCGACAAATTTTGTGGATGTGGATGACCTGCAATAAAATAATGTATAATTATCATATCTCATGGGTGTCTACCCACGAATACCACAATAATCTCTGCTCTCAAAATCTTAAGACCTAGTCAACAACTTAAAATTCAAATTTAAAGAATGTTTCCTGATACTTTTATAGCTAGAAGTTAATTAACCGAGATACTTATGAACAAGACTTTGTGCTCTGGATATATATTCATATAAAGAGCATTCAACCCAAACCTGATCAAAATCCGTCATTTACAACAGAAAAGAGAGCACGGAAACCCAACAACCAATCAGATTGCAGTATGCAAGTTAGTTATGGTCGAAACCATTCCGAAATCGAACTCGAGCGAGGTATCCATATAAAAAGCATCCAACCCAAACCTGATCAAAATCCGTCATTTACAACAGAAAAGAGAGCACGGAAACCCAACAACCAATCAGATTGCAGTATGCAAATTATTTATGGTCGAAACCATTCCGAAATCGAATTCGAGCGAGGTATCCATATAAAAAGCATCCAACCCCAACCTGATCAAAACCCGTCATTTACAACAGAAAAGAGAGCACGGAAACCCAACAACCAATCAGATTGCAGTATGCAAGTTATTTATGATCGAAACCATTCCGAAATCGAACTCGAGCATTCATATAAAAAGCAACCAACCCAAACCTGATCAAAATCCGTCAACTAAAACAGAAGATAGAGCACGGAAACCCAACAACCAATCAGATTGCAGTATGCAAATTAGTTATGGTCGAAACCATTCCGAAATCGAACTCGAGCGAGGTATCCATATAAAAAGCATCCAACCCAAACCTGATCAAAATCCGCCAACTACAACAGAAGATAGAGCACGGAAACCAATCCCCGGACGTCGACGCCGCCAAAGCAACCCCTATGTGTCTCCTGCTCTTGCAGGCGACACAAAAACCTCGAGCTGCTACAGACCTTAAGACTTAAATGCAGGAGAAATGGGACAAAAAAAAAAACAACATTTGATTGAATAACTTGGTGCCTTCAGTCCATAAATGTTTATTATGAAAAGGAATGGCAACATTACAAAGTGGTAAAGACTTTACTGTCCCAACTTCTTTTGAAATATGTTGCAAGAATCAAAACTGAAATGTGTTTATTTTGAAAAAATATAAAATTAATGTTTTGGAACATCAAGTAATATCGTGTTGCATCGTCTTCAGCGTAATAAAAGTCGAAGATAATTTACAAATCAATACTCTCAGTTTTAATTTCAAAATAGCTGCACAACCCATCTTTACTTTGGGGCTGTATATATTAATTCTATTCAAAGTGAGAGGATCAGTTTGAGATATACAGTACAAGCTCAAAGCTCTGAGCATTGGGCCATTTTATATGCAGCACAGATTCAACCTGTTCAACAGTATTATAAGGCATAAAGCCAAGTTTGCAGGGCAATTTGTCCAAAGCACTGCATCAAGCCATTTTAAGTACACATTCTGCCTACTCATATTAACCGTAGCAAACACTTGACATGCTAATGCACAGTTCTGTAACTTTACAGAATGCACTTTGAAATGAATGGCATCGCACCACCACAAGTGCTCAAAGACCTGAGTCTCTTTCCAGAACAGATTCAAACCTGTATAATGCTTTTATAAACATAAAGCTAAGCTTGTAAGGCCATTTTGTATACACATTCAACATATTCAAACCAATTACAGGATATATGCCCAAAAACACATCGAATTTGGCAATTTTGACCACAAGTTTAGTCTATTCGAAGTGGTTGCAGGACACAAGCCCGAAGCAAAGTGCACCGGGCCATGTTATATGCAGGTTCAGTCTATTTGACGTGGTTACAGGATATATGCTCAAAGCAATGCCTACCGGGAAATTTTACATACAGATTTGGTCTATTCGAGGTGGTTACAGCATGGAGTTCCACAGCACTGCGTATTGGGCCATTTCATATAGATTCAGTCCGTTTCTTGTGGTTTCAGGATATATGCCCAAAGCACTTTGCGCTGAGCAATTTTATATAGACACTCGGTCTAGTCCATGTAGTAACATGATAGATGCCCAAAGCACTTTATATTGAGCAATTTTATATACATATTCAGTCTATTCCTAGTGGTAACAGGATACATGCCCACAGCACTCTGGATTGAGCAGTTTTGTATATTTGTATATGTAGTTTCAGTCTATTCCCTGTGTTAACCAGATAACTGCCTAAAGCACATCGGTATTGGACTGTACAGTGTGCTCCTGTTAACCGTAGAAAATACCACATCACGCTAACTACCACGTGCTAACAGACCCGACTTTTAAAAGTGAGCGGCAGCACATGGCCGGGAGCGCTCGAAGCCCCGCGTGTCCACGTTGGTCGCTAGGCAGGCGCGGCGGCGTATGAGGCGCCGGATGAAATATTGATGTTCCGGCCCGCTCTCCTGACTCCAGCTCGGCTCGGTCGGGGATTGACTCCCGTGTCAGAAAGCATCAGGTAATCATTAGGTTGGCCCCAGGGGGAGGAGCAAGGAGAGGCAGGAGGGGTCGCGGGTTCAAATCCCAGGAGGCCTCGCTGGTGCGTTTGCCCTCGAGCGAGGGGCCTTTACCTGCACCGCCGCACAGGGAGGGGATGCCGCGTGTCAGCGAGAGCTCAGAGATTGCACTGCAAATAATAACACTAATATTTATAGCGCTTCGACAGACTGCAGTGTGAACTGGGAGGGAGCGGGCCCTGACAAACTCAGTGTGTGGCCAAAGCACAGAGCGGCTTGGATCGGGGTTAAGGAATGCTCTCTTCAGCACAACAAAAGGAATGTTAAATATCATTTTTATTTATTCATTTATTAATTATTATTTACGTACAATGCGGTCAGCATTATTTGGATGGTGACACAATTTTAGAGAACTGAAATTCCAAACACTCCACACAGAATGGATGCAAACACTATGATGATGGTCTGTATTTTAACTGAGGGTCTTTTTTTTTGAGATGGATCCTCTCAATAAGCAAAATCGGCTACATTTTGCTGGAAATAAATGCATCCAACTTGTGCTGAAGTCTATACGTAACGTTTAATTTTACCATTTCAGAGCATGAAACGCTATTGTTATCTCAAAATTTATTTAAAAAAAACTTTGCACGTATCTGAGTTGAATATGAGTGGTATTAACCCTTAGAGCACAGCAATGAAATAAAATTTTTTAAAAATTTAAATTTTATGTTGTGCTGTTGAAAACCTACCTTGTGGCGACTTGTTTAAAAGAGCTCCCAAACAAGTCGCCACATGAAAGGCTTTCAACAGCTTTGACTTTGATATCTGACATTATTAAGTAACAATAATTGCATTTAGCGCTCCGAGGGTTAATTAACCTGGGCACAGCAGACATGTTTGGTTTTATACTAGCTGGGTGTGAAAAGGTTAACTCCTTCAACCCCACAGCCCTCTACAGAGGGCTGACCAACATATTCCCTTCAACCCCAAATTCCTGTAGGGAAAATTCAAACAATCTGACTAATTGATTGGAACATATCAGGTTACATTTAATGGGATTCCAGAGATAACAGTAAGATACAATGTCCAGATAATGACCAGCCCTCTACAGAGGGCTGTGGGGTTGAAGGGTATAGTGATGCTAGAATATCTGGGGTTGAAAGAGTTAAAGATGCAACCACAGGATTAAATGAAGCAACAACAGACAAAAGCACCATGTGAAAATACTGTCCATCCCCCTGCATTTTTAATCAACTCTGAGCCACCCTTGTGGAGACTTGCAAACACTGACATTAAGTTTATGTATAATTAAAGCAGAGAGGGTATGTAGTTTTGCTCTTAGCTGGGCGAGCTCTCGTCACGGGGCCGTCGGAGGATACGCCAGTGTGGGAAGAAGCCTTGCGCTCCGTTACCCTGATCAGCAGCCATCGCTCCCTTTCTCTAGGGCGGGAGAGAAAATGGCGCCCTTAGGGGCCTCCTTTACATGAACTCCCCCTTTACACTAAACGGCCCTTGTTAATTTCATGCTTGGCCTAATGTGGATTATTCTCTACCCAAGCTGAGGGATGTCAAGGAGGGAGGGAGACATGAGGGGAGTGGGCGGGGTTTGGGGTAGATGAGCTTTGGGGGTAGGAGGATGTGAGAGCCCCCTGGGGGACAGGAGGAGGTACTGCAGCCTGTATTTCCAGGGGTAGAGCAGGCCCCCCTCCCGTCCTCCATGCTGCGGCTACTTGACTTCAATCAGCCTCAAAGCCCTTTTATTCTGTTATCACATCAGTGCTGGAGTACAGATGCCAGGGATTCAATAGGCCTGGCAAGGAGCAGATCTCCCACACCAGGAATATCAATGAGGCTCCCTGCACCCTCGCAATCTCTCCCTCTCCCTCCCTCTCCTCCTCTCTCTCCCTCTCACTCCCTCTCCCCCTCTCCCAATCTCTCTCTCCCTCTCCCCCTCTCTCTCTCGCTCCCTCTCCCTCTTCCAGCCATTCATAAACACCTACATCTCTAATACAGAAAGGACCTCTCATTCACCCAGTGCAAGGATATCTATGGTACTACCTGAAAACAGTTAAACGTCTATGGTTGATCGTCAGAATACTAAAAAAAAAAAAAAAAAAAAAAACAAAGCTCTTATGCTTTGTTTTTATTTATTCATTTTTTGGTCATCCATTAAAGGCCAAGGGCCTGTTCAGTCAGCATGTCGGACCTTATTCAGAGAGCAGGGCTGTGGTGTGAATGTTGTTAAATGTCAGGCTCATTTCCGGTGACTCTTATTCCAGGTCATGCAGTGTCGTGTGACCAGTGTGGCCTCACAGTGCTGGAAGCTTGCATTGTGACACATCGTCGAAAAACATGTATGAAGTCAAAGTTATGTGTAAGAAAACCTCTGAAATACCCGCAAGATAGATATTTGAAGTCTTAAAACAGAAGAAATGCATGGCAAAATTAAACAAAGAAAAAGCATATAACTACACCAGTAGCATCACCAGGAATGATGTAATCATAATATAAGCATTAGCCATCAAGCCATCATAATACTGCCTGCCATAATATTAATCCATTTTCTTGGGAATAACTAGTTGCCTATAGATAGAACATCAAATACATTGTACAGTTATAAATAATTGAACTATAAAAATATATTCAGGCATTTTTAACAGTATATTTGTATCGGTAGTGAAAACAGTATTTCACTTGACAATTTACCATATAGCCATTGGGGTCAATGATCTTGCTGGCCATTTACAGTTGAGGACAAAATTATTAGCCCCCCTACAAAAATGTCATTGTTTTAAAAGTATTTCCCAAGTGCTTTTAAACAGAGCAACACTTTTTTAATACAGCTTTTTTTTTTTAGACATCCTAGTTTTATTTTGGATGCTTACATTGTTTTAGTTTGCACACAGAAATGAAAATATTCCACAAAAAACAAAAACTACCAGGGTCAAAATTATTAGCCCCCCGGATCCTAATAGCCAATTGTGTATCCTTTTTTGCTGGATAACAGCCTGCAGTCATTTGTTGTAGTTTTCAACAAGTCTCTGACACTTCTTTTGAGGAATCCCAGCCCATTCTTCTTTGGCAAATCTCTCAAGCTCCTCCAGATTTGATGGCCCTCTGGCTTGGATGTTCTTCTTTAGCTCACCCCACATATTTTCTATGGGATTTAAGTCAGGGCTTTGTGCAGGCCACTCAATTACATTCACTTTGGTCTTCTGGAAATAGTTCTTCACCAAGAGAGACGCATGTTTTGGATCGTTGTCATGTTGGAAGATGAAGCGACGACCCAGACCCAGTTTTACTGCTGACGGCTTAAGGTTTTCTTTCAAAATCTCCACATATCTTTCTTTGTTCATGATTCCTTCCACCTTGACAAGATTTCCAGTTCCAGATGCACTGAAGCATCCCCACAGCATAATACTCCCACCACCGTGTTTCACTGTGGGGACGGTGTTCTTTGGGTTATATGCCTCTCCCTTTTTCTCCAAACATAAGTAGTGTCTCAATGGCCAAAGAGCTTCCAGTATGCATAATCTTTCTCCAGGTTGTCCAGAGCATACTTAAGTCTGGCTTGAAGGTGTCTCTTCTTCAAAAGTAAAGTTCTTCTTGGTCTGCAACCTCGCAGTGCATTCCTGCGCAGAGCTCTGGTGATTGTCTTCTTAGAGACTACGATTCCTGACGTGGCCAAGTCATTCACCAGTGTCTTGGCAGTTGTTCTGGGGTCTTAAGACACATCTCTCACTAGTTTTCTTTCCAGGGTCTTTGAAATCTTTCGCTTCCTACCTCTGCCAGGCTTTTTCTGTACTGTGTGGCTGTCTTTGAATTTCTGGATTATACTTCTCACTCCAGTTCTTGACACTTGGAAACACTTGGATAGCTTTGTATATCCTTCTCCTGCTTTTTGTGCGTCAATAATTCTTTTTCTCAAGTCCAAACTGATTTCTTTAGTTTTCGGCATGGTGCTTTCTCAACTGACAGCTCAATGACCCATACTGAGGCTTTTATACCATGTTTTAACTTAATTGTTGAGTGAAATCACCTGATTCACCTGATCACCTTTAAGCACATCACCTGTGAAGTTAAAGCACATCATTGCACAAAAGTGGTTTGTGCAATGACTTAATAAACGGTCATTTCTTAAAGGGGGCTAATAATAATAATGTCCCTGGTCATTTTAGTTTTTTCTTAAATAATTCTGTTTTGGTGTGCAAATATAAATAATTTGTGCCTTCTAAAGAAAACCAGTATGTTCAGAAATGCTATTTTGAAAATTCCTTGCTCTGTTAAAAAAAAAAAAGTACTTGGGAAAATCTTGAAGAAACTTCAAATTTCATAAGGGGGCTAATAATTTTGTCCTCAACTGTACAACATAAAGAGAGAAAATATTTTATAGCCAATACAATATCATTGCCACTCAAAGATAAGGCAGTTGATGCAATGGGAAAAAAAAGAAAAACACAACCATATGCGCAGACACACACACACACACACACACACACACACACACACACACACACAAATATGCAAGTGCACAGGGGTCACCAATAATTAACAAACCGCTAATCATCACAAACGGGGGCGAGTAATTCTCAAAATGACTCTAATCCCCGGGTGGGCGGACGGACGGGCGAGCACGCGTAAACACCTGAGAGCCCCGGGAGCCATGGCGACGCCCGATAAGATGGCAACATGCTGAATTAGCATTTCATTAGCGCAAAGAGACAGACCGGGAGCAGCTGGTGCCACTGAAGAGGACAGCCACTGCGGGGCTGTTCCACGCGTCCAATTAAAACGCACCGCGAAGCGCGGCCGCGAATCGGTCCCCTTTCCTGCGGGCCTCGGCAGCGGCGCTCCGCGGATGCACCTGAGCAGAGACCCTGAGCCCCCAACATGGCCGCCATCGCTAAACTCCACAGTGCAGTTCACCGTGACCACTTACACTCACTCAGATCGTTTCATTTACACAAGATTGACAAGCCAGTCAACTCCTACTTACAGTCAGCCTGGGGTAGGAAATGCAAGAGTCCGTGTATCAGAGAACGAGAACACGTGAAAGCCAACTTCAAAGAAACTTAACCGTTAGAGCGCTAAATGCAGCTATTGTTGCTCAATGATGTAAGATACCAAAAATCAAAGCTGTTGAAAACCTATCATGCGGCGACTTGTTTAAAAGAGCTCCCGCAAGCTCTTTTAAAAACTTATTTCAGCGCTCTAAGGGTTAACTGTGTTTTTATACTGCAATTACAATTGCAGCAAAATCAGTCAAAGCCCAGTGTGCAGACTGCCAAGCTGCCACAGCATTTTGAGTATAATGCCCTTACAACAGTAAATACCTGCACACTCAATTGTGCCTTGCCTTATAATCTATATAGCCATTGGCCCCGTCCGGGAAATAAAAAAATGCACCGGCCCCAACTAACGGAAATAATTCTTCGAGCAGTGACTCACATCAAACACAGACCAGCAACCCTGACCTAACGAGAGAGTGGCCATTAAAGTAAACCTTGAGGTAAGCTTTCCTAATCCTGTTGTGAAATGAGGTTTTTAATTAGTTGGCCACACAAGCTATCTACATTTAGTTGTAATGCTGGAAACCGCACAAAAAGGATTAGATGAAGAGTCAGAATATGATACAACTTTGAAAAATACAATTCCAAACGATGTGAGGGCTGTTGCAATTCACTCAGGATGCGACAGAAATCCTAGATGCCGAAGGCCGTAACTGGCCAATTTAATTCTGAATTGACAAGCACTTAGCACATTTTTAAATGACTGAAGAGAAATGATAACGATAATCCCACAGGATTTATGTGTACAGTAAATATTAGCAGGGAACATGAGCTCTTCTTTTATTTTTATTTTTTTACAAAACATAACCACAAGTTAACAATTTAAAAGCACTAGCTAACCAATACCGGTCGTATTTCTGTTTTTTAATGTATTTTTAAACTCCGTTACTGCGGCTTCTGATTGCGTAATCGCGATTCCTGCATTTAAATGGGCCGTTTATACTTGACAGAGGGTCTCACTGTAAAGTTCAGGCTGCAACATATGGGTTATCCCTTGTATGCGCTAGCTGTCTCAAGCAGCAAACACTAAGGAAAAACACACACAGTACTCAGGTGCTGCACAGATGCATACAACATGAAGGGTGACTCAGTTGCGGCTGAAATCTAGGTCCATTTGAGATGGAGTTGCGTGCCTCGCTTTCTGAAACAGTGCGGAGACGCAGGGCCTGACGAGTCCGTCTCTGCCAGAGGCCCACAGCCCAGCTCTAAGGAGGCCTTCAGATGTAGCCGTATGCTACCTTCTCCCTCCAGCTAAAGAGCTTTCATGTGCAGACGCACTACACTCCAGCCCTGCTCATCTCATTCGTATACGCGCTTTAACATGACAGGAGCGAAGATTTTTTTCCCCTTTGACTACAAAACAATAGTCATGGTGCTTTCAAACTGACTCCGAATCCTGGTGGTACTCATCTTAAACGCACCCCAGTGAAATAGCGGACCCGCTCCACTCCAGCCCCCGACGCTCCATTTGTCTTTGATGTTTGATGTGTATCGGAGCTGGAGAAGCGCCGACTCCATATGAAGCCGTACTCAGAGAACAAGAGAGGCCCTCGGGGGGAGAAACAAGACGAGATTTTCATTCATTTCATCCCGATACTGAGAGGATGTGCGAAGCTAAAGCCGCAGTTACATTCTCGATCGGTAAACATGGCTAGGTCGGCCGCTGGGCTCCGCATCTACGTGCTTCGCCGCCGTCTATTCCGCTATGCCGACCAGTCAGTTTAGCCTGCAAGGGATGAGCTTCGAGGGAAAATAAGAGCACTATTATAGCCGATAAAAGGAAACAAGAACTGTGATTCATACACAGAATGATACAGAAGCACAAACAGGTCTTTGGCTCCGGCCAGGTACGGTCATTTAGAGACGAAATGTGCTTCGCTTCCACAGTCAGATTATTGCCAGCTTTTCTTCACCTCTCCAGCATTAAAGGTACAAACACATCACAAGAAATTAAAGGTATATAAACAGTACGTACATCTGTGTATAGGCATCAAGGGCTCCAGTATGTTACTCAAGCACTCAGAAATATATACCACTTGAATGTCTATACTGACCAGAGTAGCAAAAGATTTGTCTGGACTGTAAAAATCAAGTGAAACCACTATCACAGTCACTACACACTGTGTGCGTAGAGTTTCACAGTGTGTGAATATGTCTAGGTGTGTGTGTGTGTGCGCGTGTGTGTGCATATGGGTGTAGCTGCAATTTTTTATAAACGCGAATGTCTCTGTCTGAATTACTGCGTGAGTGAGTGACTGACTGACTGACTGACTGAGTGATCAAGTTCAACGATTGGCTGGCCCGTAGGGAAGAAGTTCAGCGATTGGTTGGCCGGCGGGGAAGAGGCGGCCCAGCCATATACTAGGTGCACCTAGTCTTGTTTGAACATCCCTGCAAAGCAAATCCAGACCTCGATGCCCCACCCAGCTCCTCGCGAGGGTTTTACCTTCGAGGAAATTAAGCGTATGCCCCTCAGAAACTCTTCCCAAAAAGGCCTCTCAGCCCATGAGCGAATCAACTCTTTTTTTTTTTTTTGAGAATAATGAAATATTCATCGGAAAATGTCGGCTAATTCAGGCCAACGAGAGGTGAGTTTCCCTGCCTCGGACCATCAGAAGGACAGAGGGAGAGAGAACAGTCACTTTCAGACTATTTTGTTATGTATTAAATATTAATGCTCTGAATTAGATTCTATTCCTGGCATCAAAAGAGGACCTCACACCAGAATCAAGAACACACGGCAATCATGGGCCGCTTTCACAAGGACAACAATCAGACTATTCTTTACACAAAATATTTTAATTTTTATCCACCATCTCATCCATACTTAGTGAAAACGGACGACTGCTCATCGACCTGAGACGTGTGAAATTTAAAACACAAGACGTTGTGTAAACAATATATTAGAGACCAGAAACATCTCCCAAAATATTTACGTCTCAGTTAACCATCCCTCCTCCTCACCCGACGGCTATGCTGCAAAGAGAAAAACAAAGTGAGAAGTCAACCAGGGCCAAGTCTTTGTAAAGAAAGCCCTTCCCCGGCGATGCCTCGTCTGTAAATCTGCCCGGCGACATGGAGCCTCGCTTGCCTGACAGAGTAATGACAGCTGGTGTCATTGCTCTTTGAAGGCAGTGTTAGCGTTAGCACGAGCCCTTCAAGCGGACAGCTATTTTTTAGTCGTTTTTTTTTTTCGACAGAAGGGACAAACTGAGCTGCCTTCGAGGGAAATGGCGCTGGCGAGAGAAGCAGTAAGTGAGAAACGTCGGTCTACTCAAGGACAGCCCCCCGGCGTTTAACATAACGTACCGATGCTGCCCTGTTATCCTTACCTGCACTCTACGTTTACATGCACTCTACCGTATATATCACGCTACCTGACCAAAAATAAAAGTTGATATTGCAAGTTCAATAAGCGAATACTGAAGCGCCCATGATATTGCAGCAATTAAAATGTTTCAGCTGGCAAAAATTCTGATGCAGAGTGTAGATTTTCTCAAACAAGCATGACAGAAAACTGATCCCTTGGTCGTGGAAGAGATTATTGTGTTTCAAGAGTGGCAAATTATTGGCCACCTTCAAGCAAAGAAAACAGCTGAGGACAATGCTGAAATCACTACAGTTGGGTTAACCCTCCTATTATGTTCAAATTTATAAACAACTTTTGCTTTGAGGTCAGTTTGATCCCTGTAATGAAGACCGACATAAGCTGTTTGTAACTGAAAGTGTTTCCCAATCTCCTCTCAGCTCACTTATGCCTCTCTACTGACCATTTTAATAACCATGTAAATAAAACACGACTCTCTCATCCTCCCCTTATACATCAAGCATCGATTTTACATGATTATAGCAAAGTGAACAAGACCAATTGTGAAATGAATAAGAAATTAATTTTAATATTCCCCAAATCTTAGGCAACACTACAAAAATGCAATCAAAATGATGGTTTTATGTTATAATTGATCCTTGGATCAAAATGACCCAAACAACACTGATGCTTATAACGTGTACAGAACATAAAATCTTTTTTTTTTTTTTAGTTAAATTCACGCTTTATCTGTAAAGTTAGGAAAAAAAATCTAGCTGAAAAAAAGTATGTTAACCATGATTTTAGAGACATTAAACATTGAGTTAGGTCAAATTAACCCGGAATATTATAGGAGGGTTAAGAACTGTCCAACACATTATGAATCCCATTTAAAGTCATTGTAATGTGTAGGAGAAGACTTAATGGAGCGGTTTGACTTCACATCATCAATGCAAGATCTCGACCAAAAATGAGTGCATCTCTCAATGGAAGTGGTGTCGTGATGTTATGTAATGTAGTCAAACCAATGCCACAAGGACTGCCTGTCCTAATCAAAGCTAAAGGTGGTCCAACAAAATATCGAAGTGTGCAGCTTTTTTTGGCCACGCATTGTACAGGATACAGTCCTCCTCACGCATTGGCATAAGTATCTCCACAGCTCAAGGCTTGGTCTAGGGAATCCTTCCATCTGGGAGAGAACCAATCAAAGAAAAGAAAATTACTCATCGGCCAACCATCCAGGAGCTTAAATCTCTCACCCAAGACTGAGGCTCCAAGTGGCTGCCATCACCTCCATTCAATGTCCTCCCACGAAAATACCACACGCACTCACAACTGAGACACGAAACCCAGCTCCATACGATGTAGAACAATCAATTGCCCACACCACTTTGCGAGCAAGGACCACAAGTCCAGTTCATCAGGCTGTGGACCAGGCGTGAGAGCATTGTGTGTTTGAGAGCTTGCAGTGAGAACAGTTTTTTGAAAGAACCAAGACTTGAGGATGCCAGTGTGACAGACAACAACCTTCGAAGGCAATCGTTGAAACACCTGACCCATCCCTAAAGACGAAGGGAAAATTCACAGTGCCAACTTCTCCGAAATTCATGAGGGACGTTTAAATCCTGTTGGCCTATTGGCCTTTTCGCTTCTCAAGAGAGCTCTTCAAGATTGTTTTCAGCTGCTTGACCCTGGGCCGCTTGGCTTCGCGGTAGTTTTTGGCAAGGAACGTTAAAAACAATAACTTACTCATCTCATTCATTTCATTCATTGTTTATTTGACGAGGACAATGCACATTGATGAACAATCAGTACATAACGTCATGTAAATGTGCCGGATTTAGCTCAGAGCTAATTTCCATCCGTAGTCCTCACATTAAAAAAAACAAACAGACATACCATACATAACAGATATAATACCATAAATATAAGAGAGGACACAATATTAGCAGCAATTGTTCAATAAATTACAATTAAAAAAAAAAGATACAATAAGCAATAAGTGCTACAGTAGTGCTGTATTAAAGTGCCATTTATTATTCATGGGTGCAGACTTGGTGGGTCAGTAACCATTCTTTCAGCTGATTTTTGAATGCATTGAAAGTGGAACTGTCTCTGATCGGGGTTGGGAGACTATTCCAACATCCGCTGCCCTTAACGGCTAGAGAGTTTTGTCCTATATGGCTACGTCTGAACTGCACTTCACAGTCCCCTCTGGAGGCAGATCTGGTACTGAGCGTATTGTCTCTACGTCTAAGAAACTCCTCCAACGGGGGAGGAGCCAGTCCGTTGAGGGTTTTATAAATAAGACAGCTGTTTTTAAAACTTTTAAGATTTTCAAAACTCAGGAAATTGCACCTCTTAAGAATTGGACAGTGATGTGAAGAATATGATTTTCTGGCAAATACCTTGATGGCTTTTTTATATAGTTGTTCAATCGGTTTCAGTGCGGTGACACCAGCAAACGACCATATCACGAAACAGTATTCAATGTGGGACAGAATCATACAATGAAGATAAGATTTAGCTGCATCAGATGAGATGAGGGGCCTGATTTGTTTAGAATTTTGCAGACTGAATCTTACTGTGTTGGCCACTTTTTTAATGTGTTTCTTAAATGTGAGATTCGCGTCTAGTGTAATACCAAGGTACTTGAACTGGGTTACCAATTCAAGTTCCTCTCCTGAGGAACACATGGGTCCGTAAGCCCATATTTGGAAACAATACTCAAGCAACAATAAACAAAGTACTCAATAGAATAGAGAGCAACATGCTTTAGATCAGTCTAAAGTGTATAATCCATCATTTCTCGCCGCTTCTTTTATTTTTTTTCCAACACACAGAAAATCGATGCGGCGCATTAAGTAATATCCTTGAATTATTGACTTGCACCTTGACTAACAAAGTGAGCGCAATCGCGACGGGCGAACAAAGCAAAGTACACATGTCAACAAGCGTCACAATCAATGGCGGGGCGGATAGCGTCATTGTCGCAGGTGCCCTCGCTCCCTCCCCGCTATACGATAGAAACGGCACGCGGAACACCCGCCCGGTCGCCGAATGCAATTACCCGTCTGCTCCGCGGTCAAACCGGCAAGCGGCTGTTTAACCGCACACAAAGGCAAACAAAAGCGGGTGTCGTTAAATCAATGCTCATCACTGCCCTGAACAAGTGGGAGACACAGAGGATGAGAGATAGAAAGGTGCTTTCATCCGATCAACTTTCAAAACCGGGGGATCGGTCTCATTTGGGCTTATAGATGCCGCAGTGACCCTGTGGTCCCAACGTTATCAAGGACAGTAAATGGCACATTCCAGCCCCATTGTTCACCTCGAATCCCACTCACAGTGGGGCCAGTTTTCCTCCGAAAAATGGGACGCCTGCTGCTCTCACTCAGACAGACGTGTTCCAGCCTCAATATGAGATCTAAAATCTTACTTTTTTCTGTGCCAAGTACAAAATGGTAGCTTTTTTTTTTTTTTAATTTTCCACTATAAGAAGTATTCGCCTGAGTCAAATTGAATAAATTGCTCAAATGTGTTACACCTACAGTAACTTAAATGGTTTTCCTCAACACAAATCTGTTTGCACTGAATCACATATGTGGAGTTGAGAAGAACTAATTAATTTAGGTGTAACAAATTATAGTATTTTTTAAGTTGAGCCAAAGTTACACTAAATGCTGGCAATCAAAAAATCTGGAAATTAGTCAAATTACCTCATCTCATTTTCAAATTCGCAGGAGCAAAAATACTGATTGGTTTAAAAGGTAATCTTAAATCGAAATAAAGGATTAAAATGCTTGCTGAGATTTACACATAAATTTTTGTTTTTTTTTTTCAGTGCACGAACAGTGAAGAAGTAAAATAAGCTCCACGCTTCTCAGTATAAAGGTACAAAAAATAAAGGTACAATATGCAAAATATCACCAGAATCCATGCGTAAACAGCGGAGAGAGCACATCTCTCGCTAAGCTAGCCCAGCATTTGCTGTCGATCCGTTCTGCGCAAAGCATAGCACCACACTGCAGTCAGTGACATCACAGGCAGTGAGAATGAGCAGTAGGCCCCAGAAGGTAAAGTGAATGGTTCAGTAGACTCCCCCTGTCCTGCTCTAATTACAGCACAAATCATTTCAGCTCTGATCCGGGAGCCGCAACACAAACAGAGGCTCCAAGAGCAGGCCTTAAAGACACACACAGACACACACACGTGCATAAATGCAGAGAGAGCGAGAGAGACGGAGAGAGAGAGAGAGAGAGAGAGAATTACATACAGTCTCGCAGAGCAGAAATTTAACAATGAACCGCGGAACGCAATAAAGCATAAAAGGTCACGTCGTCTTAACAAGAAGGAAGAAAAAGTGTCCTGGTATTTCCCCGTTATTTGGTGCTGTTTGTCAGAGCAGGCTTGCAGACCCGAGAAACAAGATCTCCTCAAGGCGTAAGGCCAAGATACACCCCCCCGCCCCCAGTACTGGCGAGGCACTGTCGAACACAGCTAGGAGCCAGGGCTAACGGGACAGGCTCAATAGAGCAAACCAAAGACTATGGGTCACAGGGAGCTCGGACGGATTTCAGAGAAAGCCCTGCAGGAGAAACTAGCAGCTCCTACGAGGGTCGTCATGACAACTACCGGGACACTTCCGGCGAAAGAATCAAAAGTGGTATGACCCGACTAATTAAAAGCGGTGTGGGAAAGCGGTCCATTATGTTTAACAAGAGACGGCTAATTAACATGTTGCAAGGACCTGGCGATACTATACCTTTTGTTTGTGGGAATTTCTGACACAACGGGGCATGTGTATCGACTTGGAATTATCAACTGGAATTTTAGACATTTTTCGACTAATAAAACTACGTTTTCAAGTTAGGAAGCATCAAAAATCTTCTCTTTCTAATAGGAAAAATCCCTACAGGATTGTCGGAAACTGAAACTGGCAACCTCTACCTATAGCTAACGCCACAGACTCGCTCATGTTTCTTTCCATGCACTCTTTTCAACACAATGCCAAGCACTACCCATACCTGGACCCCATGCTATTCTTGGTTTAGCCTACAGGTAGGCAAAAAAAAAATTGCAGAAATGTACCATTCAGTCAGAAGAAATGGGGATACACTACACATCAATGCCCCAGAATATCACTTGCACTCTAACATAGGTGAAATGAACTGCAGGGCTGCAGTATTGTGACACCAAGCCAGTGTATAAAAAGATCACTGTTCCAGGGAGAAAATGGCCCCAGATGCTATAATTCTGCAAACAGGAGGATAACAGGATGTTCAAGTTTGCCCAATTTGCCAGCTTCCCAGTCCCTGTCCACTTTATCTCAGACAGCGCTACACAACACACAGGGCAAAATGATCTGTCATAGTCTTTTATTTCCTCGGCGGGTTACGAAGATGTCAGTTTCAACAAAGCGCAGTCGCAGGCGCGGTCCAATGACTTTCTCCAAACCCAAATATGAAAGGGCGGCTGTAACACCGAAAATAAAATCGTAGAGCGGATTCTGACCCGGATACAGCACAGAAGACTTGGGCTGCATGTTAAGATGGAGAGTGAGGAAAATGTCCTCGTGTGGACTGAAATAATGCTGTGCTATATGGCGGCCAGGCCTCAAATGAAGGTAACCCCACACCGTAGCGCAAGCACCGAGCAACAAGTCCCCAGTCTTGCCCTTCTTACATAAAACTTACATAAAATGCAGCTAATTTAACCCCTAGAGTGCTATAGGCAACTATAGTTGCCCAATGATGCAAGATATCAAAATCAGATGCTGTTGAAAACCTATCATGCAGCAACTTGTTTGAAAGAGCTCCCCTGCGGGAGCTCTTTTAAACAAGTTGCCACATGATAGATTTTCAACAGCTCAGGACCATTACATTTTTAATTCCTTGAAAATGTATTCAGCGCTGTAAGGGTTAAGTACATATGAGACAAAATGGCACAAACGTCAAGGAGGAATAGTCCAGGAAAAGGTGAATTGATATTACACTTTCTTATAACTACAACTTTAATTACATGCACTTTGAGAGCTGGATATGTGCTGATGTATAGAGTCCCCCGATGGAATGAATCTGAACTGAATGTCTGGACTGAAACTCCCATCAGTCGCGAGGTTGGTTCACCTTTTACTGTGATATACAATGCTCGTACGCCTGAGTTACTGCCCTACGCACAGGGCGACTGCAACTTTATACACAACAAACACAGCCAACTGCCAGACTCATACATCTCTTCAGATATTGAACTGCTGCCACTCAAATTGCAGGAAGAAAGCATTCTCCATCTATAATTCGCCTGGCCTTACAGAGTGTGAAAGAGAGATGCTTAATGGCAGAAATATCAACATGACAAACCACAGTTATTTATTTCCCGCCTTTTTTAACCGCTCATTTTTCGCTCGAGTTGACAGCATCATAAGAGAGCGGTTATATGTTTGGAATGTAAAATAAGAGGTTTGGGTAGCCCTGGCTCAGTGCGAGCGGGCTTGTGCTGTTAAATTCTGCGTGAATGATGATTCTTTACAGCCCTGAATCCGACTCCAGTTCCCTAACCAGAGGAGGAAGGCGATACACTCAGAATGGCTGATGCGACCGGATCAATGTGCTTCCCGTATCCTGAAAATACCTTAAAAATATCATGTCTGCCTCTGTATCATCTTCCACCGAGTATACGAGTTCTATGAACCAAACGAGTCAAGGAGGACATATTGCATGGCTGAGTTTAAATTTGCCCTGTCACACCAGAATGAGGTTGTGTTAAAATCTAATGGTGTTGAAATTTATCAACAACTTTGGGAAATACATATATATTTTTTTTTTACAGTCAAGGAAAAGAAAAATGAAAAGAAGCAATAAAAAATGTGAAAGTGAGTGGAAGAGATGTGTGCAATCACATCATCAAATGTGAGCGTGCACGCGAGTGAGAGAAAGCACAGCTCGAGTGCAGCTGACATGTGTAACGTTCATGCAAGTCCATGTGCATACATGAGAAAGGAAGGCTATCATTGGCTCTAGATTGAGCTCATTGTTCTTGTGATAAGGCTGTTCGTATGCTATTAGGCTTAAGCTTTTTAATTCGACGGCATACTGGCCAATGGCTGCAGCTCAGTGTTGCCATACTAAACTCTTAGGATCACGTTAAACTGCACACTATTTTTAATAGCAAGCTTGGAGGACTTAAAAATACAAAAAAATACGGTTTTGCCTATTTGGCAGCATATTTGGTCTAAGCCAAACACGAGAGGGAACCCAATAGATATAACTACTATATATAGCAATTTGCAGACTGTGTAAGAGAGTTGTACCACTGTCACAGTAACTGACGATTATTCCCATCCGCATTTGTAAGTTTATAATGCTGTAGAGGTTGCTAAGCAATCTTGTCGTGCTGCAACAACCCTGTTGGCTTTGTTCCTTTCGAACGCCGGTGAATTCATTTGCTGTTACTTTGATGCGGCAACTTTTTCTTTGTTCAGAGGTACAATACATGCAGCAGCACGGCCGCGTACAATTTAAAAAGTAGGCTATACGATAATTTCATTTTATAAGTGTTTCTTCAAAGAAATCGATGGTTGATATGTACTTTCAGATTACGGTAAAATGTTTGGGAAGGGGAATTCCTATCATTATTATTATTATTATTATTACTACTACTGCTGCTACTACTACAGCAACTTGGCGAAATCGCGAAGTATTTTTCTTCATTTCTTCATTGTTCGTTTCTCAATCAACCCATGCAATAGTGCCCGCAACTTTGATCCGATCTCCACCAAAAAAAAAAAAAAAAAAAAAAAAGACATTAGATGAAAACCCTGAACCATGGCTCCATATTCGATATTGGGAAGAATTAGTCATTGGGATCATATGGAAAAAAATCCTGAAATCTCAAAAATCCCCATCTTTTAACATAGGTGAATTTTGAAAAAAAAAAAAATCATATCTGTCAAAACAGGTCCCATTGACTGGTACTTTGACAGACGCATGCAGATTGGTCGGCTCTGTGTTCTGACCAAATATTATGAGCTTCTGCCGCTGATTTTGGATCAGTTGGCCTCCTGTATTTACAAAACCCAAAACCAGTGAAGTTGGCACGTTATGTAAATCGTAGATAAAAACAGAATACAATGATTTGCAAATCCTTTTCAACTTATATTCAATTGAATACACTGCAAAGACAAGATGTTTAATGTTCAAACTGAGAAACTTTTTTTTTTTTTGCAAATAATCATTAACTTAGAATTTAAAGGCAGCAACACATTGCAAAAAAAAGTTGGCACAGGGGCCTTTTTACCACTGTGTTACATCACCTTTCCTTTTAACGACACTCAGTAAACGTTTGGGAACTGAGGAGACCAATTTTGAAGCTTTTCAGGTGGAACTCTTTCCCATTCTTGCTTGATGTACAGCTTAAGTTGTTCAACAGTCCGGGGTCTCCGTTGTCGTATTTTACGCTTCATAATCGCCACACATTTTCAATGGGAGACAGGTCTGGACTACAGGCAGGCCAGTCTAGTACCCGCACTCTTTTTACTACGGAGCCATGCTGTTGTAACACGTGCAGAATGTGGCTTGGCATTGTCTTGCTGAAATAAGCAGGGGCGTCCATGAAAAAAACGTTGCTTGGATGGCAACATATGTTGCTCCAAAACCTGTATGTACCTTTCAGCATTAATGGTGCCTTCATATATGTGTAAGTTGCCCATGCCTTGGGCACTAATACACCCCATACCATCACAGATGCTGGCTTTTGAACTTTGCGCCTATAACAGTCCGGATGGTTCTTTTCCTCTTTGGTCCGGAGGACACGACGTCCACAGTTTCCAAAAACAATTTGAAATGTGGACTCGTCAGACCACAGAACACTTTTTCCACTTTGCATCAGTCCATCTTAGATGAGCTTGGGCCCAGCGAAATAAATGGCTTTCGCTTTGCATTGTAGAGTTTTAACTTGCACTTGCAGATGTAGCGACGAACTGTAGTTACTGACAGTGGTTTTCTGAAGTGTTCCTGAGCCCATGTGGTGATGTCCTTTACACACTGATGTCGGTTTTTGATGCAGTACCGCCTGAGGATCGAAGGTCACGGGCATTCAATGTTGGTTTTCGCCTTGTCGCTTACGTGCAGTGATTTCTCCAGATTCTCTGAACCTTTTGACAATATTACGGACTGTAGATGATGAAATCCCTAAATTTCTTGCAATAGCTCGTTGAGGAATGTTGTTTTTAAACTGTTCGACAATCAGCTCACGCATTTGTTCACTAAGTGGTGACCCTCGCCCCATCCTTGTTTGTGAATGACTGAGCATTTCAGGGAAGCTGCTTTTATACCCAATCATGGCACCGCCTGTTCCCAATTAGCCCGTTCACCTGTGGGATGTTCCAAATAAGTGTTTGATGAGCATTCCTCAACTCTCTCAGTCTTTTTTTGCCACTTGTGCCAGCTTTTTTGAAACATGTTGCAGGCATCAAATTCCAAATGAGCTAATATTTGCAAAAAATTACAAAGTTTACCTGTTCGAACATTAAGTAACTTGTCTTTGCAGTGTATTCAATTGAATATAGGTTGAAAAGGATTTGCAAATCATTGTATTCTGTTTTTATTTACGATTTACACAACGTGCCAACTTCACTGGTTTTGGGTTTTGTATAATGAGAAAACACATTTACAACATAGTAGTTTTTTGCACTGCCCTCTATCCATTTGATATTGTTGTTAGTATTATTATTATCATTAGTATTATTACTATTATTATTATTATAACCCCAATCCCAAAAAAGTTGGGATGTTGCGTAAAATGTAAATTAAAACAAAACGCAATGATTTGCAAATCTCATAAACTGACATTTTATTCACAACAGAACATAGACAACATAGCAATGTTGAAAGTGAGACATTATACCATTTCATGAAAAATATTAGCTCGTTTTGAATTTACACAGCATCCCAACTTTTTTGGAATTGGGGTGGTATTATAATTATAACTATTCATACGCTAAATCATTAATCTATTATCGTTTTATTATGGAACTGAAATTATACGCAATTCTGCACTTTGATAGAGGAGAATATGCCATCTCATGTTTAATGGTAAGCTGTGACACGGTGACAACTCTCGCTCTCTCATCGTGACAACTCTCGCTGTGCATCCTGAAGGCTATTCCCTGTCTGAGTTGCATCGCCATGATCGGCACTGAATAAGTTATTTGGGTGAGGAGCGACAAAATTTTATATGGAGGTGAATGCATTTCTATTTTTTACTTGTAATTTGAGAGCCAAATATTCTTACTAAAAAGAATATGGTTCAAGAGAGTTTCGTTTCATTTAGGCTAATAGTCTATTTTTAATCAAGCCGACAGCCAGCCCAGAGGCAATTCCTTTTTGTGCATACAATGAAAATTATGGATCGAATTTCTGCTGTAGGTAAGCACTTGTGGTGAAATTAGCCTGAAACAGAGGGCACTAATGAACTGCAAAATGCTTTTCCAGAAATATAAATAAATAAATAAATCGTTCAAAAATCACTCCAGATGTACAGCTCATCGATACCCTATGCCGTTGTGATCCATGATGGTATTGTCAATCGGTAAAACCCTAATGCAAGCACACATGTAAATAAGTGTGCGCACGTGCAAGTAAGCGTGCGTTCCAGTATGAGAGCATGAGTATGGGTGTGTGTCTGTATTTTACCAGGTAAGTGCCCCACAGCCAGAGCGAGTCCTTGAGTGCGTCTGCACCAGTGTTTCACCTAGTAAGCATCCCAAAGCGAGTGCGACTGCTTGGGTATGTGTGTGTGCACGCCTGTATTTTACCTGGTAAGTATCCCACAGTGATGGTAAGTACATGAATATGTGTGTGTGCCAGTGTTTTACATGGTAAGTGCTCCACAGTAGATTGTGAGTACATGAGTACGTGTGTATGCTTGTGTTTTGCCTGGTAAGTGTACATGAGTATGTGTGTGTCTGTGTTTTACCTGGTAAGTCTACATGAGTGTGTGTGTGTCTGTGTTTTATCTGGTAAGTGTACGTGAGTATGCGCCAATGCCTGTGTTTTACCAGGTAAGTGTACATGAGTATGTGTGTGTCTGTGTTTTACCTGGTAAGTCTACATGAGTGTGTGTGTGTCTGTGTTTTATCTGGTAAGTGTACATGAGTATGCGCGAATGCCTGTGTTTTACCAGGTAAGTGTACATGAGTGCGTGTGTGTCTGTGTTTAACCTGGTAAGTCTACATGAGTATGTGTGTGTCTGTGTTTTACCTGGTAAGTCTACATGAGTGTGTGTGTGTCTGTATTTTATCTGGTAAGTGTACATGAGTATGCGCGAATGCCTGTGTTTTACCTGGTAAGTGTACATGAGTATGTGCGAATGCCTGTGTTTTACCTGGTAAGTGTACATGAGTGCTTGTGTGTCTGTGTTTTACCTGGTAAGTCTACATGAGTGCGTGTGTGTCTGTGTTTAACCTGGTAAGTCTACATGAGTATGTGTGTGTCTGTGTTTTACCTGGTAAGTCTACATGAGTGTGTGTGTGTCTGTATTTTATCTGGTAAGTGTAAATGAGTATGCGCGAATGCCTGTGTTTTACCTGGTAAGTGTACATGAGTATGTGCGAATGCCTGTGTTTTACCTGGTAAGTGTACATGAGTGCGTGTGTGTCTGTGTTCTACCTGGTAAGTCTACATGAGTATGTGTGTGTCTGTGTTTTATCTGGTAAGTGTACATGAGTATGCGCGAATGCCTGTGTTTTACCTGGTAAGTGTGCATGAGTATGTGCGAATGCCTGTGTTTTACCTGGTAAGTGTACATGAGTGCGTGTGTGTCTGTGTTTTACCTGGTAAATCTACATGAGTGTGTGTCTGTGTTTTATCTGGTAAGTGTACATGAGTATGTGCGAATGCCTGCGTTTTACCTGGTAAGTGTAAATGAGTGCGTGTGTGTTTGTGTTTTACCTGGTAAGTGTCCCACAGTTGATTGTGATTACATAAGCGTGTGTGTGTGTATGTTTGTGTTTTACCTGGTAAGTATCCTACAGTGATGGTAAGTACATAAATATGTGTGTGTGCCAGTGTTTTACATGGTTAGTGCTCCACAGTCGATTTTGAGTACATGAGTTCGTGTGTATGCTTGTGTTTTGCCTGGTAAGTGTCCCACAGTCAATTGTGAGTACGAGTATCGGTGTGTGCCTGTGTTTTAACTGGTAAGTGTACATGAGTACGTGTGTGACTGTGTTTTACCTGGTAAGTGTACATGAGTACGTATGTGCGAATGCCTGTGTTTTACCTGGTAAGTGTACACAAGTATGCGCATATGCCTGTGTTTTACCTGGTAAGTGTACATGAGTGCGTGTGTGTCTGTGTTTTACCTGGTAAGTGTACATGAGTATGTGCGAATACCTGTATTTTCCTGGTAAGCATACATGAGTACGTGTGTGTCTGTGTTTTACCTGGTAAGTGTACATGAGTATGTGCGAATGCCTGTGTTTTACCTGGTAAGTGTACATGAGTATGTGCGAATGCCTGTTTTTTACCTGGTAAGTGTACATGAGTGCGTGTGTGTCTGTGTTTTACCTGGTAAGTCTACATGAGTGTGTGTGTGTGTCTGTGTTTTATCTGATAAGTGTACGTGAGTATGTGCAAATGCCTGTGTTTTACCTGCTAAGTGTAAATGAGTGCGTGTATGTTTGTGTTTTACCTGGTAAGTGTACATGAGTATGTGCGAATGCCTGTGTTTTACCTGGTAAGTGTACATGAGTATGAGCGAATACCTGTATTTTCCTGGTCAGCGTACATGAGTGCATGTGTGTCTGTGTTTTACCTGGTAAGTGTACATGAGTGCATGTTTATCTGTGCTTTACCTGGTAAGTCTACATGAGTATGTGCGAATGCCTGTGTTTTACCTGGTAAGTGTAAATGAGAGCGTGTGTGTTTGTGTTTTACCTGGTAAGTGTCCCACAGTTGATTGTGAGGACATAAGCATGTGTGTGTGTGTGTATGCTTGTGTTTTACCTGGTAAGTATCTCACAGTGATGGCAAGTACATGATTATGTGTGTGTGCCAGTGTTTTACATGGTTAGTGCTCCACAGTCGATTGTGAGTACATGAGTTTGTGTGTATGCTTGTGTTTTGCCTGGTAAGTGTCCCACAGTCAATTGTGAGTACGAGTATCGGTGTGTGCCTGTGTTTTAACTGGTAAGTGTACATGAGTACGTGTGTGTCTGTGTTTTACCTGGTAAGTGTACATGAGTATGTGCGAATGCCTGTGTTTTACCTGGTAAGTGTACACAAGTATGTGCGAATACCTGTATTTTCCTGGTAAGCATACATGAGTGCGTGTGTGTCTGTGTTTTACCTGGTAAGTGTACATGAGTATGTGCAAATGCCTGTGTTTTACCTGGTAAGTGTACATGAGTATGTGCGAATGCCTGTGTTTTACCTGGTAAGTGTACATGAACATGCACAAATGCCTGTGTTTTACCTGGTAAGTGTACATGAGTATGTGCGAATGCCTGTGTTTTACCTGGTAAGTGTACATGAGTATGTGTGAATGCCTGTGTTTTACCTGGTAAGTGTACATGAGTACGTGTGACTGTGTTTTACCTGGTAAGTGTACATGAATATGTGTGAATACCTGTATTTTCCTGGTAAGCGTACGTGAGTGCGTGTGTGTCTGTGTTTTACCTGGTAAGTGTACATGAGTATGTGCGAATGCCTGTGTTTTACCTGGTAAGTGTGCATGAGCATGCACAAATGCCTGTGTTTTACCTGGTAAGTGTACATGAGTATGTGCGAATGCCTGTGTTTTACCTGGTAAGCGTACATGAGTATGTGCGAATGCCTGTGTTTTACCTGGTAAGTATGTCTGCCTGTGTTTTACCTGGTAAGTGTACACAAGTATGCGCATATGCCTGTGTTTTACCTGGTAAGTGTACATGAGTATGTGCGAATGCCTGTGTTTTACCTGGTAAGTGTACATGAGTATGTGCGAATACCTGTGTTTTACCTGGTAAGTGTACATGAGTATGTGCGAATACCTGTATTTTCCTGGTAAGTCTACATGAGTGCGTGTGTGTCTGTGTTTTACCTGGTAAGTGTACATGAGTATGTGCGAATGCCTGTGTTTTACCTGGTAAGTGTACATGAGCATGCACAAATGCCTGTGTTTTACCTGGTAAGTGTACATGAGCATGCACAAATGCCTGTGTTTTACCTGGTAAGTGTACATGAGTATGTGCGAATACCTGTGTTTTACCTGGTAAGTGTACATGAGTATGTGCGAATGCCTGTGTTTTACCTGGTAAGTGTACACAAGTATGCGCATATGCCTGTGTTTTACCTGGTAAGTGTACATGAGTATGTGCGAATGCCTGTGTTTTACCTGGTTAGTGTACATGAGTATGTGCGAATACCTGTATTTTCCTGGTAAGCGTACATGAGTGCGTGTGTGTCTGTGTTTTACCTGGTAAGTGTACGTGTGCGTATGTATTTTCCTGGTAAGCGTAATGCCTGTGTTTTGTTTTACCTGGTAAGTGTACATGAGTATGTGCGAATGCCTGTGTTTTACCTGGTAAGTGTACATGAGTACGTGCGAATGCCTGAGTTTTACCTGGTAAGTGTCCCACAGTCGAATCGTACAGCGCAGAGGCAGCTCCCTCATCAGAAGGTTGTTCATCCAGCGAAAGGCGAACTGCAGGTACTCCACCTCATACTGCTGCATGTGACGGTGCACCGACTCTGCAAGAGGGACAGAACCATTATACAACATAGTGCTGACTATACATTATACACAACATACACATTATAATCAAATATCCCTAATGCAATGTACATAAATTGATACAAAGAGAGCCGACCAGGGAGACCCCCAGTACACAGCATACTGCTGACAATACATTATACTCCACACACCTTTGCACATGATCACATACCACCCTTATATAACATACATATTGCACAGTCCATAATTGCATGATCCCAAACACACTATATGCACACCTATTCATTCCACCCAAGTGAGAACTACAGAAAACACGTATCCCCTTACATATACACTATTCATTCATACAAATATAAGAAATGTCACACATAATCACATTCAATCACACATCCATTATGCAATATGCATAAAATCACTGAACCTTGGCTCAATTTAAATATAATCACCACGTAACCACCGCCTTCTTTATTCGCAAAATGACGACAAGATCACACAACCTATCTTCATTCCTGTTCCTCAACCATTACACCTCATGCCTCACACATCTCTCAAACCTTGAAGACACACAAACAGGCGACATGTAAAGGTCACACACAACGACTACATCCATCAAGCAGAGACGGGAACTCACCAACAGAGACGCCAACAAACCAAAGATTACGGAAAGTCTCATTTATACTGGAAAGGGCGTAATAATGGTGACACAATGACTTCCCGTCTGTGCTCTCTAAATTCCAGATTATAAATGCTTTCATAGAAGTGAAACTATGGAGAATTTCAAGCCCCTCTCTCAGAAAACACTTTTATATTCCACAGCAGCAGTTAAGTGAACCAGCCTCCATTTTTTCCCCAAACATGTCATACACAGCTAAAACCACACCAATTAAAGCGAATAAACGCTCTATGTGTTACCACGCGAGGCAAACACACATCTGTCAGGCATTGTGATCATACACTGCGGGCATCATTCACAGATTAAAATAAAAAAAAAAAAAACAGCGCTTCCTCGTTATTCCTGCAAAACATCACACTCAGTACAGTAGCGCAATTATCACGTACAAAAGTATGTCATAAACAACACAAGCCTGTTAGCGCTCGACGCACAGAATTTTAATGGCGTCTCCACACACCTTTGATTTGATTAAACTGTGTTAAATGAGGTGGTGTTACAGTCAATATTTACTCGCCGCTAGATCGCACGAATTTGGAAACCTCATTACTGGAAAAAGTGGAAAAGATCAAATCACAAGGTGGAAAAAGGCTAAACATGTTTAAGAGTATGGTAAATGGTCCAGGTAATAAAAATAAATATCCTCTACAGCAGCTAGTTACAGGAGCATTAACTCCATTACATAATGGCCGCAAATACACATTTTTTTTGTGCAAATATTCTTCAGGAAACTATTGGCTAATGATATATGGCAGGAGTACAAATTTACAGAGTACAAGTCTGAATCCCAGATGCATTTAAAATCCATCAGAACCAGTAACAATTAGGCTCATGTGGGTCGGGACCAAAGCTTTCAGCATAGAGTATGAGCTCACAACTCTAATCTTAATTAGGGCTAGCTGGCAGGCGTAATGTGGCAGGTTTGATATGGCAGGTAAGTTCAGAATAACTAGGCAGTATGATGGATTGGCCCCCGATGAGGGGACATTGCTGCGTTACCAAGGGCCTGTGAAGGCCAATCGCGCTCCGGCCCTTCATCTGAGGAAGAGGAGTGTACTTCGAGCAGATGCCGATGAAGTACCATCATGACTGCCAACAAGAGACGCTTGCTCTCCCAAGCTATCCATCATTAAATCACCGCTGTAACCAGGGAGGCCGACATGGCGGCCCAAAGTGTCGTTATCCAGTCCTCTCTGCCAGTAGAGATCAAGTGAGCCCCGCACAAAGTGCGGTCCAAACCTGATTATCAGCCAAAACAAAGAGCGAGAAGAGACCAGTTTATCAGAGTCTAGTAAAGAACAGAGTACTGTGGAGGATTTAAGCCGATAAAGTACAGGCACACAGTATGTGCAAACAGAGATGTACGCTAACACTCACACAACCTCACACACACACCGTAAGCGCACACATGCGCACACAGTCCAAGCTGTAGATTCTGGCTGAAGGTTGGGTGGACAGGCGAGGTCAGGGGTCAGGAGAAGACAAGTGTGTGGTGCAGGGGATACTGCTGAGCCACACACTTCTCATGACTCCTACTCTTCCCAACCATCCCATAATTACATTCCAGCACCCTCCCACTCCCACTCCGCTATCCCATAATTCACCAGTCCAGGGGAGGGTCTAGCGCAAGAGCCGCACTTCCTCCATAAATGCCTATTTTTTTTTCACCCTCGCAAGACTTACAGACTCGCAATTTCCTACAGGATCCCTCTTAACATTAACCATTTCAGCAGCTCCTAGCCTGCAGTTTTACATCTCCTCCGAGGCTTTCGGCGCATAAGCCTTCCGCAAGAATAATCAAACACATTAGGAGATAAATCTTTACAGTCACAGCTCTTATGAAATACATCTCAGAAGCATCGCATTTTTCAACGCGCTGCCTCAATATTTAACTGAGAAAAAGCAAACTAAATTAGCTCCTTTTGTAATGGTTAAATGGAAAAAAAAAAACCTTTCTATATGCAAATGGAGTTAATATAGCTGTAATGGACTACCAATGAATTTGACTGTGTGAAAGTACAGCTACACTCACACTACACCCAGAGCTATTCCCTGTAGAGGAATGCAATCGGCTTCCCGCCATTGGTTAATATAAAACAGTGCCCTGAGAGGCTAAAGCTAACTAGCCTCATCTAGCAAAGCAGTGACCAAGCAAAAGTAGTGCTTCCCCCGCATGATATCTATCAGCTGTACGAGTGATTTTTTCCTTGACTGTGTGATAGTTTTGATTACTACTAAACCACACAAGCCAATTTACATGATGAGAAATAAACTTTCTGTAACACCTGGATTCAAAGTCAAAAAAGTGTTGCCACTAAACGTGGCCATGTCCCCCGCCAGGTCACGGAAATCAAATGCGGTCGGTGTATCACACTAATACACATTGAAGCCAAAGATGAATGAAATCGGTCAAACCATTCTTGAGATATCACGTTCACAACAAACAGGACGTGACGGACGGATGGACGGAGCTGAATACTATGTCCCCCGCTGCACTCGCTACCGCGGCAGCGGGGGACAATTAGACCGCTGTCCTATTCTCATTCCTGAGAAACTGCCTGTAAGATGAATTTTCTCATTTTTTTATTCGGAGATGTGTGCCAGGAACTCCATGCCCTGGCAGTACCATGACCTCAGTCAAAACTTGATTCCAAATCAAGATGAGACAGAAAATAAAAACATGGCAAAGCTATTGGGCTGGGAGTCTTGTGTGGGTGGTGGAGGGGATGAATACTGGACGTGTGAATAAACGCTGATCTCAAAGTTGGAGCGCAGAGTTCTCCTGCTCTCTTCTTCAGTTTGCAAACCAACAAAAGTCTTATTAGGAGGTTTTGCAGTGGATCTGTATTTGAACTGGACGATGATCAGCCAGGCATGGTGTGACGAAGGGTTTTTCCTCGAACACACCGCTCTTGGTCAGGGTACATAAAGCGTTTCCAGTAATAGCTGAAGCTAGCGGGGTGTTTCGGTAGCACGCAGCAGAGTGTCCTAACGTCGCTTAAGTAACCTCACATGCGCAAACTTGGGCAAGGGAAAAAAAAAAAAAAAACTCTGAACACTGAGAAAACTTCTAAACGACAAACCGATGTTCCTGCCAAAAATTCCGACAAGCCTTCCACATGGGAAATGTACAGCCAAGCAGTGAAACAGCTGCCGCAAAAAACACCTCAGGATTTATATCAAGCCACTACTGCACATGCTGATCATGATATACAGTAAACTTTAAATTGGAATGCGCCATTACCTGAGATATACACCTCCTCGAGTGTGAGATCTACAGGCTAGTGCCTGCTGAACATACCGAACGCATGATATACGCCATGCCAGTGATCTGCATAGTATCTGCGATGATCATTTCCAGTTATGTGCAGACTGGGGGACACTCACTGCCTGATAAATATACAGAGCATGTGAAGCATCCAGCCTGAGATCGATGCTTCCTGTTAAACACACTAACCGAGACATATACTGGGCTTGCGCTGCGAATAAGGTGTTATATGATGGGCCAATGTTCCGTTATCAGCTGACTGGAGAGAGATAGGGCCCAACACTCTGCACTTAGTAAACCACTGCTCCAGCGTCACTGGCGAGAGGACTTCTCGAGGCTGCACACCTTCTCCTAAACCAAACCTTCTATCTTTTAAAATAAAATCAGAAGACAGTTGTGTATGGAACATAAGACACTTTCAGGGGTTACACTGATCATCAATCACAGCAAAAATTTACCCCCCAATTCAGCCACAAAACTCCAAAAGAGAGTTCAATGACTTGAGCTCATAGATAATTCAGAATATGTAGTCACAATGGCAGCAGCTAAGGTAAGCAGGAGATGAGTGTCCCGACTACCGGCGGCCATTTCAGAAACAGTGTGTACTCCCGACTGGCATAGATTGTCATAACAACAAATTATACAGGAGTGTATCACTAAAGGGTGTTCTCGAGCACTCTCGCCATGTCATTAGCCTCGCTAGCAGCAGGACTCGTTTGTGTTGCGTTTACGCAAGCGAAGCCTCACTAGCAGGACTCGTCCGCGCTGTGCTTGAGCAAAGCAAATCCTCATTAGCAGCAGTACTCATTTGCGTAGCACGTACGCAAAGCGAAGCCTCCCTAGCAGCAGGACTCGACCGTATTGCACTCGCTCGAAGCGAAGCTTCGTACGCGGTGAGACTCGTCCCCGCTGTCACCCTTTCGGCTGGGTCCACTCAGCAGCCATCTGGGAGACTTATACGCAGCACGTTACACCACAGCTATCATGCACATGAGATTATACCAAGAGCTGCTAACCTCCAAACACTGAATTTCACCATGGGACATATGTTCATTGTAAAGACACAAATGGAGAAAATGGCTCCAGTATGCGTGGGGATGCTCACTATGAGGAGATTTCTAGAACACTAGCAGCATAGTGGATGAGCTCACTTCCTTTGGACCGACAACAGAACTCTGAGAACGTATGCAGTTAGAAGTAGAGTCTCCGTGTGTGCTGGATCAGGCAGGTTCTGCAGACATAATGTGTCACCATGTGTGTGCTTAAACCCATTACCTCAGTCTACCACATGCTCAAAATCAGCGTACTGCACTCCCCTGCAATGGTATTATAAAATTAATGAGGTTCCCCTTTTTCGTGAGTACACAAATGAGTTCATGTGCGAGTGTGCATGTTGCAGAAGAATATGGTTGCATGCATTCGTATGTGCTTAAACCAATACGTGCATATCGAGGGTTTGGAGCGCAATGGTTGTATGTCCATTTTAGAGTTTTTGAGAAAAATTGATTTTTAGGTTTGCAAATGTTCTATTAAATCAGGTACATCATTTTCATTTTTATGTCAGTCTTTTACTGCGTGGCTCAGAAGTATACTGAACATGTAAGTTTTCATAAGTGTGGTACTGTGACATCATGGCCTAAATTGTCAAAATGGACACGTCACCTCCGTGCTCAAACAATTCTAGCACTTGATGTGACATAATACAATGGTGATTGATTGAAGTTAAGTTTGTTTGCAATGGAAGACAGATTCTGTAATACTATTCATGTTTATTCATCAAAATATCAATGTTTAATTCAAATAAGCATATTTTGTTGGACGTGCCACAAAATGAAAATGTGAATTCTGTTTAAAACTGAGGCGCATGGACATATAATTATTGTGCTCCAAGAATTAGCGGATAGAAATGTGCGACAGGAGGTAAAAACCTCAAAATCACAAAAGTTGGACATATCACTATTGTGCTCCCAACCCTCGATATACGAGGTGTGTGTGCACGTTTGTATGTATGCATATGTCAGGTGGACTGTGTACGCACACATTCATGCATGCACGAGTAGGCTGCGTGCACACACGTATGCCTGCATTTACGTGCAGGGAGTGTGTGTGTGTGCGCATGCATTCAAGCATGTGTGAGTAGGGGTTGTGCATGTATGCGCACGGATGCATGCACCCAGGTTCTCGTATGTACATAGGGGTGCGTATGAAGGGCGGTCCCTGTCCTTGCCTGCATGCGTCTCCCTGTTCGAGCGCCTGATCAGGAGACGGTGCTGGCTCAGCAGCTCGTGTAGAAGCCATTTGTCCTCAGCAGGCCAGGGCAGGGCAAATAACACACTCCAGCTTATTCACACGACTTCAATCAAACGCCATTCAGACGGGAGCCAGACGACGAAAATTATACATTTTCAGCCAGAGCCCGCACTTCCAGTGTCCGCAATTAGCATAATAATCGCCTATGGATCCCTCAAAGCCACATCCCCAGATTCAATCTATCGCTCATTCTATTCCCACCCTTTGAGCGATACGTTTTTTACTCGCATAAAATTCCAATTCATTTATGGAAAGAATGTAAATCAACATTTATTTCCAATATAGCGGACAGAATATTGCTGAATGCATTTTGAATTTAAAATGCATATTTGTCACGGGCAAACACTTAAAAACATAAAAGGTTTATTATTTTTTTCCCCCCCACCAGCAAATGAATAATTTATGATCGAACACGACGTGACAGAAATGACAATGTGACACGACATGAGATGATTACTTCATGACTGTTTGTTTAACGCAGCTCAGAAGTGTTGCGGGTTAGGTGTAAACGCTTTCGACTTCACAACAAAAAGGCTGGGATTCAAAACACGCAAACAACAGAGCTAAGAGAGGGAGAACAGTATGCCACTACGGTGCTAGCAGCAACAAAAGGAGATTAAAAGGGATTAAGAGACTGAATTCAATGTTGTGTGCAGGACTCGCCATCTTTATCAAAAAGGCAAGGAAAACGAGATATTAACGATGGCCTCGCGCTGTATGGGGTTAGAGTTCGTTCGGGTCAGAAAAAGAAGAAACAACACAGAGCGAAGGTGAAACATGATGGACTGAGCGTGCCTGTCCATCGCCAAGTTTTTTTGCAGACAAAGAAACAAGAGAGGAGAGGGGGTGAAAGGAAAAGTGAGTTGTGGCGTTCTGCGAAAGCAGCTGTCCTCAGAGAAACTCACAGAATGTAACAAACGGCTGGCTCACCTGGGGTCTGAGTTGCGCAGATTAAACTGACTGAATTAGAGGCAGCGTTTTGTTTTGATATTAAGAGGTCAGGGTGGCACAGCGGCACAGTAGGTAGCCCTGCCGCCCCACACCAAGGAGGTTGAGGGTTCGAATCTGGCCTGGGGCCTTTGTGTGGGGTTTGCATGTTCTCCCCGTGTTTGTGTGGGTTTCCTCCAGTAACTCCATGCATGTTGGGATAACTGGAGACTCTAAATTGCCCATAGGTATGAGTGTGTGAGTGAATGCAGTGCGTTCCCAGCAATGGATTAGAGAGATGTCCAGGGTGTGTCCCTGCCTTACGCCCACAGCCAGCTGGGACAGGCTTCAGCGCCCCAGCGATCCTAACGAGGATAATGAACGAATTAGGAGGCCATTTTGAATATCTCTGTATTCACAAAAATCAGTTTGTCCAAAATTAAAAGGGGAAGCAGCTTCACTGATGCAGAGTGCTCAAACAAGGGAGCAAAATCTTCTGAACTTAAATTCTTATGAACGTTACCAAATGGGCAGCGGAGAGGCATGTTAAACTAAATCACTAGCCCTTAGTGTGGGGAGACACCTTAGTGTCCAAACCACCCAAAGGTCCTCCAGCGAGTCACACATACTACAGGAATTGGTTTCTCTCCATATGCGATCTAACAGATATTAAATCGTGGGCAAAATTCAGTACAGTTACGGAACAAGAACAGAGAATTGGGTTGCACAAAACATCCGTTTAAAACAATTATTAGTCCTGACCTGTTCTCAGTCATTTTCATAACAGAAGGTTCACTCCGAGAGCACTCCACACTTAACAGGTGCTGCTTGTTCTCCCCGATTAGGTAAGACGACAATAATTCATCTGGACGCGTATTTCCTGTATTTAAATCAAAGTTATTCAAAATTGCATACCTGTCGACTCTCACGCGAATAGCTGGAGCCGCACGCTTTTTATAGCCTATTGAACTTCCGAGTGCCTTTTTTTTTTTTTTTTTTTTTTTTAAATCAACCCACACAATACAGAGAGTGAAAGTCCGCGTTTCATTGGAACACTGACCGGTTCAATCAACGCAAAGCATTGGCCTATTAATAAGCAAATTATTTTGCTGTACTAAATTTAGCCCATGATTTCATCGTTGTTAGATCGCATATGGAGAGAAACCGTGTCTTCAGTTGCCAATTATGATAATTGGAAAACGCGTCAATAAAGGAAAATGATTGAGAACTAGCCAGGACTAATTGCTGTCATAAAGGGACGTGTCTTGGCACGCCCGCTGGCTACGCCACTGCTTTGGGGTAGGAAAAAAAAAAAAAACAACGTTTCAACATAGAGGAAAGATCATTGATGTCCAGTTCGGTTAAACAGCTGGTGGCCAGAATCTGAATACCTAGGTGGACATAAGATTCAAAGGTGAAATCCCAGCTCAGATTCTTGTTAATCCTCATGTTCAGTTCATTTCTTGAACTCAAAAATGTGTAAAGGAGCAGTTGAATCTGAACTCAATAGGAATGCATTCTTTTGCGAGTCGCTCAAAAAAATAAGCCAAGGCCAGAAACTTTTTGGTTAAAATAATAATTGTAACAAAAAAAGGGAAATGCGTTAATATAACTTTAAAAACTCATAAGGGTTGGTTCTAATTTCAGGCAGAATTGTAAAAACATACAAAGGAGCCATTTTCCCATTGAATGTTCCAAGAACACGCCTAATGACCAGAGGTGGACAATCTCGTTTAGAAAAGCTCAAGTCCAGCTCTATATTTTGTCCCAGGCACCTGACTTTGCTAACCAGCACAATTCTTAAGCCAGCCGGCAGGAAGTAAGTCAGCTGGCTGAACTCAGGGGTATGAAAAAACATGCCAGACTTTCATTTACCGATAATCCACCTCTGCTAACAACCCAACCCGACAGGATGACCTCAAACCCAGGGAGAGCAGCCCAGGGATGACCCAGCACCGCGTTGAGCACTCCAACACCAGAGCCCCAAGTACATTGACCTTAGGCACGTGGGCGGCATTTCGATTAAGAGCTGCCCCGCGTCATAATCGCTATTCCCGAGGTGAGGGCGAACGAGCTAGCGAGCCGCACATAAACAAAGAGCCTGCAGCACTACCTCCCCGCTCTTTAATTAGAGCCCACACACTAGCTTTTATAAGTGCAACAAAAAACTGCTAATTGGACCAGGAACAACACCAGAGGTGAGGGGGAGGTTGGGGACTAGTTTCTAAGAAGCTCGTAGAGTGATAACAAAGTCCCCAGGGAGGCCATCACAATTTAACGGGGCGCATATTAAAATAAAAAAAAAAAAAGTCACCAGATTTATGTGTTAAGAAATCATTATCGTGATCACAGTAGATGAAGTTTGTAAAAAAAAAAAAATGATTTATTGAATATAATTTCAAGCAGAACATACTCTTTAAATAGACTGGAATATATAAAAATACAAAAAAAAAAAAAACAGAAACCATAGAAACCATTCCGAGGCATCCTTTGTGGTGGTCTTGAGGCAGAGAGTGACGTCGTCCACCCGTTGTAAGCAAGGGATACATCCTAAAACATGGCAAACGTATGCCAATGAACACTGAGAAACACGCTCACACTTTTAGACACAGTTTGGCTGCATTGGGCTCACTGGGGCGAAACAGAACCAAACTGAAATGGGCCTTAATTTCTTAAACGTCTAAGCCTGCCGATCTCTCCATCCACACCTGATCAACATCTCGCCTAGTCAACCGGGATGCCCATCGTCTTCTGCATCCTCCTCCTTCGCCGCAAAATAGCTGTATTTACGACACCCATTATGACACGTTAAAACCGAAACCAAATATCAATTAAAAGTAGCTAGAAAATAGTATGCAGTTGAGCCATTTGCATGCAGATGGCCGACAGTGTATTCCCATTGAACTGAAAAGATTAAAAAAATTATTTATGCATAAACACGTAGCCTGTATAAATAATAAATAAATAGTATCTTCATCTTTCCTGGAAAGCTCTGCTAATGAACGGTGGAACTGTGCACATAAATGACAGCGATTCAGATGAAAAGCTTCTAGCCGCCGATCAATGACAAAGCCACTAATTACAGTTTGAGCCGATGAGCATGTTGCCTGAGTACAGGGCATTGGAAAGAGGAAGCCCCCGTAAGTCCACTCTCATTTACCATAGAAACACACAAGAGGGGAAAAAACCTCCACCTTAGACACTGGTGCCCACGGCAATATACTGCCAGGAGGTCAACAGGTCACTTGTTGGATCAGTACAGCTACACACGTTATTAGGCAGCTGGAGCTATAAAGGTCAGAGGTCGAGAACGAGTCTCTGGCACTCTTCCTTCTTAGACCAGACAAAACAACAGCGCACAGTAATAAGGACTGTTATGTCTAAGATGTTGTGACCTCAGAGGGCAAGTCGAGGTCATCTACTGCAGACACTGGCACTCAAATCGACCAAGTCACCGACAGATTCAATATCTGAAATGTCAAGACAGCCTCTCGGAAAGCAGGGGAAATGCATTGGTCGGCACAGAAACCATACAGGCACTCTCCTGGGACTGCTCTGAACTCCAGTCTGCTCTCGACCAATTGGGGCAGTCCGCTCATGACGGCGTACGTCCAACCTTTCGCTTGGGACAAAACGCGCCACACGTCTAATAATTCGCGGAAAAAATATCACGGATGCTTCCAGCAAAGAGAGAAAGGATGGTTAACCATGTTGACGTGAAGTGACTGAAAAGGAGCGCTTCGCCGGCCATACCCCACCCACGTGTTCGGTCTCCTCGGCAATGAAGGTGACTCCGCGCTCTCATTTCCACCCCCTCACCCCCCTCCACGCGTTCCTCGACTTCGCTCTCCACTGCATTAATTTTAACAGCGAACGCTCATTTCCATGCGGCGGGCCCTCGGCTCCATTTAAAAGCTGTGAAATATGATTCCGCGCAGGGAAGAGCGATGAATCTAGGCCTGATCGGGAGCAGATAGCCAGGCCATCGATCACGGATTCGCTCCTCGCTAACGTGCTAACTCGCGGCGTCAACGCCCGCCCGCTGACGTTTTAATAACACGCATTTGACAAAAAAAACCGTTAGGGCCCGAGCCATTCGGCCTCGCCACTTCTATTTTTTTTTTTTTTTTTTTTTTTTACAACGAGAAGAAACGTGGCTGGAGGACTAAAGGCATGCCAGATGCACTTAAGAGTCTGCCAAACGAATGTGTTTTATCTTCCTGTGAAGGGATCCAGACGCACCTCGCGAGAGCCAACCACAGGACAGAATTTACTGCCGCAGTCTCTCTCGAGACCCCGGCAGGACCACAGACGACCCAGTAATTAATAAACGCCGTCAGAGCTCATTAAAGCTCATAAAGAGCTTCCAGTCTTCTGAGTAATCTTACAGAACGGATGCATTTATTTCCCACCCACCCCCATTTAAAAAGGGACATTTCATATACTTACGGCAGGCAGAGTGGGAGCTAATATTGAGGATAAATCACAACAATCGCTGGCAGCCATTGGCCCAACCCTTTACCACAATGCGGAGGCTGACCAAGGCAGTTACCGACAATTTCGAGGGGGACACTGAGGACTTCCAGCCACGTCAGCTTATAGTGATAGCGGCCTGGGACTAGGGGAAAAACATTTTGAATAATGGAGGTTGTTCAATGAACCAATGGTGAGTCAGCAAATTAAGTAATGTCTGATAGGCGAAAGACGCAATCAGGGCCAATCAGACAGCTTTGCTGACTCACTGGGTTACATCTGCTGCCACTACGTTCATCAAAGTACTATTGAGCCAAGAGAAAAACATCGGGGAAGATTTCAAACTCAATAATACCGAAAGGGCCTCTGTCATTACGAAGGTCTTCAAAAAGTTTCCTAAGGATACCTCTCTAATTAAAACCCCACTGCTGCAGCAGAAGACTGTTGGAAGGTGGAGAGGATTCATTGGATAGCACATGAAGGGGAGAAGGAAACAGACCATGCGCTGCCAAGCCAAAAAAGATGTCGCCATTTGGATTTAAATAGGCAAATACTTCAGAGCTCGTGACTAGATCATTATCGCAGTGATTAATACATTTCAGTAAGCAACCATTCTTTTTAACCCTGACTATTGCAGTGCAAAACTTTTCGTTTCTTAATCAACCATCTCAGAAGATGAATCCTGTGATCATAGAAATGATGTTACTGTGTTTGAAAAGCAGCAAATTATTGGCCTGCATCTAGCAAATAAAACAATTGAGGAGATTGCTAAAATCGCCGTAATTGGGTTGAGGACTGTTCAACAAATTATTAACGTGATTGAAAGTCTTCGGGATATGCCTGAGGAGAATTACCAAGTGGTTCAACTCTCCCCCTCATCAGTACAAGGTCAATTATGGATGGAAATGGATGTTGTGATGTTTCAAAAGGTTGACAAAAAAATGCGGCAACAAATGCTCACAAAGATCAAAGCTAAAGGCAAACCAACAAAATATTACAGTGTGCAACTTTCTTATGGCCTGGCAGTGTAGGAGAAAGAACAGCCACCGAGGATCAAGAATTCGTACTTTCCCTTTCAAATTCAGTTAGGAAAAAAAATGATGCATTTTAACATAGAAAATGGACTCAAACAGTCAACAAAGTAACAAAACCTGTTTTGCAAGAATTCGCACCACAAAGCACCTCTGAAATGCAATCGAAAGAAGCCAGGCCGAATGGAGACGAGGCCCGTGTCAGTCAGAGTCAACCTCGGCTCCCGATGCGCGTCGGTCTGCGCGAGTTTCCTTTGATCCTTTTCGGGCCCCGAGAGAACGTCGGCACAAAAGACCTCCCTGGCTTTCAAATGAGTCGGTCGGACACAAAGGCCGCCAGAGTGTAAGGAAGAAGCCGAGAAGGAGAGCCGCGATAGAAAATCAATGCGAAGGAGATCACTTTGTGCGCTTCCTTTTTTTTTCCAAATCCGACTTATCTGCGACAAGACCTGGGTACCTATGGCGTCCCAGGCCGCTACAAAAGAGGCTGCGGATTCTAGAGGTCAGAGGTTGCTTGAATGAGCCTCTGCTCTCTCTCGGTCTCTGTGTTGTCGAGTTGAGGAGGAGAATTTACATACTGTGGCACAGGAAAGCAAAGACACTGTGGAGGAAGCCAAGAGGGGTAACTATCGACATTCTGAATAATCACCATCTTTGTCCCTGCTGCTTGTAGCAAACACTTGTGATTGGCTCAGGAGACGGGGCCAAAACAAGTTGGAACCTCCCGATTGGCTAAAAAAGAGGGGGCAATGTTTGACAGAAACGGCCGGTGACGAAGCCTAGGGAGGTATCACTTATCAGCCCTACAGCCTCTGCACCACAAAGCTGCCCACACGAGAAAAACAGGGACAGACTACAGACTCGCGAGCACAGACTTACAATAGAGACAAGCCATCTCCAGCAGACCTGGCAGCCCCAGGAAGAGAGGCACGATCCCACTGCAGCCACCAAAGTGTAAACAAAGCTGCTCTCCCTTAGCCAGTACAACAAATACAAAGATATTAGAAAACTATTTTCACAAACCATACTTCAGACTCCAGTATTAAAAATCCTCCAAGGAGCAGACAAGTGCTGCACAAATCTGGTAGCACAATAAGCAGCGTCCCACTGCTGACTGAGGGACACCAGTGACCCCGAAACCCCACCAGACCATACATCAATCTTTAATGGCTCTCTCCTTCTCCACCCCACTCTCTCCATCCCTCCCTCTCTCCTCCATCTCCTTCCCTCTCCATCTTTTCATTGCACTCAGTCTTCGCCCCTCCGTCTCCACCACTCCCTCTACCCTTCTCGGTCTCTCTCACCCTCACACACACACATACACACACGCACGATCTCCCTGGATACACTGAAGAAAGTGACCGTCTTAACAAGTCATTTAATCTTAACAACAACTCCTTTGTTTTTTTTCTCCTAATTAGAAGATATGAGCTTATTTTAAGCCACCATGTGCTTGACAAGTGCAATTTTCTTATCCCATTGGCGAATCTAGGAATAAGTCAAAATTATCTCACCTCATTGGCAAATTTTTGTGTAATGGAGAAAAAAAAGGTAATAGAAATAAGTGTTTTAGATTAAAGTGCTTGGTAAAATGGACTTTTTTGCAATGTACGCAACAAGAAAACACGAAAAGAAATCCTCGTACTCGCCGGCCTAGAGAGCAGTATTAGACTCCATTTGCACCCATCCGCAGGCTCTGCTTCGTCTGCTCAGGTAATGTGAGAGTAATCTGAGGCGTCGCACAGCGCATTAACAGTGTGATTTAATATCAATTTAGCGCTCAGATGCGTGCAGGATGCATCCGTCCCGGTGCACGCTTCCCTCGGAGAGACGGGGTAAACACGGGGAGAGGCAGACGGAGGTCTCCAATCTCCCCCATCTCCCCTCCGGGCAGGAAGACGGTGTTAGCAGCGCTAATGAGGGGGGGTGTAGCTTAGCTCAGACGGTGCCTCGGCGCTAACAGCTCAGCAGAAATGCCGATTTCGTCACTTTACTGCTCTCGCATTCCTGCTCGTGCGTCGAACCAGACAGCCAGAGTTCAGAGGCGAAGGCCACTCGGCTATAAACACGCGATAATCGCACGCACTCGCTCGCGTGTGCACGTATATGCCTGTGCCGGACCCACACGCCAACACGCTCTCATGAGCACTCTCGTAGACACGCTGCTCATATATGCACGCAAATATGCATGCCTGGGCATGCACATAAACATACACATCACGGGCACACATGCACAAACACACAAAGGTAATATAAACAAGAGTCATCAGAAGTGTACCCCCGGCCCCCAAGATCTAATCTCAGAAATCCCAAAATATCAAAATGCACCAGTCTAGGACCTGATTAATGTGCACAGCAAGTTTCATTAAAAAATATTGAAAGGTATTCAAGTTCTGCTCTGAAAACAAAATGATTACAGACGGACTAACGCACGGATGGACACATGGACGTTTATACTGATGACTATATTCCCCGCATTATATGGCAAAGGGATAAAAAGAAAAACTTCTATTTATAGCCAATTTATCTTACTATTTTGAATGGATTTTTCGTAACATGTCAGCAAAATAGCTTGCACATGAAGTATACAGTCTGTCAGTTCATGCAGCTCTATGGAGCGAATTCAACACCACTCCTCGGAGAGCGAAGTCAATCAGCTCATGCTTAATTAACATCGGTGCAAAACGCTGCATCAGGCGCTATTGTAGAATATCCTGCGACCGCTACATTAGGTTCAGATGTAGGGCTGATGATGTCAGCATCACATTTCCTGACCCAACGGGTGAGAAGCCATGCTAAAAGCACAGGGGCCCGGCCATTTAATCCCTCTCTCAGCAGGAGAGATTCACATTAACACAGGCTGAGGGCGACCGCGGCACTTCTGAGAGTTATGATTGACACTGACTTTGCCTTTTAAAGGGTACGAGTGAATTCAAACTGCCCCATTACTACTGCAACGGGATACAATGGCCTGTTTACATTTACTTTACTGTTCACCACACACCTCACACCACACACACACACACAAAGTTACTGTAGGCTCACCGGTGCACACACACAGTATGCAAAAGCATGCAGGCAGACGCACACACTGAGGGGAGAAGAGTGTCCGCACACACATACAAGAGCACTCTCTTCCGCCCACAGATATAAACACACACAAAGTTAAGGCATAAAAATTGTGAAATAGAAAATATGAAGAAAATTACCTGCTTTACTGCATGTAGCCAGAAAACAACAGCACTGAAAGGGAGAGCTACAGAATTACAGAGGCCTGCAAGAAAGAGACTCATCCCTCCAGAGGAGGACTGACACAAATATTCCTCATTATATGAGAGTACCAATCAGTACCAAGTACAGCTTCATGTGCATGAAGTTCAAGCGATACAACTCTTCACTCTTCCAGTTAATATTGTCTGTAAACTGATCACATTTCATGGTGGCTCGTTTTACTCCAGTGACCACAAGGCTCATTTCCTGGTCTCCTCCAGACGTTGTTCACTAGCACCAGTCAAAGATGCTCCATCTGTAATTTCACTCAACAGTAACTTTAATGTAAAAATACTAAGTCAAAAAGATTTTCCCACTAGAAAATATCCAATCGATATGCGTCTTTTTTCCTTGTGTATTCGTCTCACTGGGCGCAGATTTGTCAAGCTACTGCGCTACAACAGAGAAAGAATCAAGAGGGGTTTTGTCATTGGAACTCTGACGACTGGAGCACGACTTAGACTTGGAGGTTGTACTCCCCGGACACTAATGACTCTATACTGGACAACACAACAGTGCCAAAAAGCTGAATTGTGTGTGCCAAAATTCCCCAAACCCGAGGACCGCTGATGTCTTACTTCACAGTGACTTGGTTCGCAATTGTAATACAGTCTATGGTTTCAGCACTGCTGAATCAGGTGTTCGGAGAGGGGGAGAAATGGGGTTTTTTTTTTTTTTTTTACCAGGACACGGGCGCACCCGAGCCTCCGCCTGTCCTGTCTCTCCACAGCACATCTGATCAGACCGGACGGCTATAATTACATCCCGACAGGACAGCAGATGTTCCCCAATTCAGCAGCACACTGGGAGCACATTTGTCGGCTTGTTTTAACATTAGTGCCATTATAAATGACATGTGAAAGGACCCCACGCAGCGGACTGCGATGACCCCCAGCCCGTTCCCACGGAAACCGAATTACAATCAACCTAACCTGTGTTCATTAATGGTGGTCCTGTTAATAATAAAAAAATGACTACAGGGGATAAATTATGTTTTGTATCGTGATATAGTGTTCCTCAGAAAAACAATTTAGACCTCGATGTTAATCTAAAATCACACAGCATTGCTGGCAACCTAGTAATAATTTAATTTCCCCAAAAACTACACCATGCACACAACTACCAGACTGGAAACACACAAGAATCGATCGGTTGCCTACAGAACGGCCCCCAATATTCCGATATGAATCCAATGTCAACAACACATAATGTGTCCCAAAGGGCCACTACAGACAACAGACATCCAAAGATTTATCTTATCTCACAAAGAAATACAGACACCGTAATATTTATCTAATATCACTCTGGACTACAGACAAACTTAATCTAATCTTACCTCACAAAAACTAGGGAAACCGAAACATTAATCTAACATGACTAAGGACCACAATCAGTCATATTAATGCAATGAAACTACAGACCACAGGAGATCTCAGCATATTAATCTACTATAAACCAGGACCCGGGTCTGTCACCCTGACCGGAACACGGTCTCATAGAGGAACATGCAGAAGATTCATCTGGACATAAATCTCACGTCAACAAGGTCTACAGCCGCCCAGATTATAACAATAACCTCACAAGGGACTACACGTCACACGCCTTGGCATTAATGCAGCCTCCCATATGTAACCGCTCACGCTTCCTGTGCTAATATTAATAGAGAATCATTTAAGATCATGTTACGTCTCTGACCTGAACACTACCGAACAATAACTCAGGAGACCACAGCTGGTAACCATGGAGTCTGGGAGAAGTTCCAGCGATTGGTCGAAACTCTGAACTCATCTCTATCTCATTGGACAGGGGACGTGGGGGTCGCAAGAGGCTAGAATCACTCTCATGTGTTGCTGCAGCGCAGACAGAAGACAGTAGAGTCAGACAAACAGCATGCTGGTCATCTGTCAGATAGAAGACAGGACCATCAGGAAGACTGTCGGTAACAGCCATAGGGAAAGAAAAGACGCCAGTAATACGCCACTATTTCATACGTGTTGCTCAAGAATGATGTATAGTACCAGGCTATATAATAACCCGTCTCTTAAGTGAAATACCAGCATAGCACCAGACTCATAGTGACCTGTCTCTTAAGTGAAATAGCTGCATTTGACCCAACATGGCCACTACCCTCTCAACTTTTGATTGATGCTTTTAAGTTCATGAAAGGGACCTACAAAGAGAAGCACAGGCGATTGCGCAGGCCCAGTTCTCCTGGTAGAATAAGGGTACATTAATGTAGGTTTTCAAAGGGTAAAGTCAGAAGAGACATTAGAAAGTCCTCCCCCGAAACGGAGTATAGTCAGTGTGCTGTATAGTTCGCCAGGTGATGTCATAGATGCAGAAAATGTAAGAACTTTCTAGAGCAGGTTTAATATAGTGCCAGGCACAGGGTGTGATACTCTACAGGCAAACAATGAGTGTGAATTACATCTATGCCCTGGAAAACAAACAATATTGTAATTTCAACCTACGCCCACCACCTTCCCATTGCAGTTGTTTTTGTTATTAACATTTCATATAATCACTCATAAGTTCAAGTTAAACTTCCTGTAAACTACGCTTGTTGTTTACACCTATGATTTAACTGATAATTTATGCTCATGTCACTTTATGTAATTTATGATCAGTAATCTTTTCAATGACTTTCGGTAGCACCCATCGCACAAATCTTTGGATAAGAGAATTTGCTTAAGGTACACTATAACGCAGAGCCTGTATTTCTGTGACCGAGCCTCTTAAGATGAAACTACAGCTCCCAGCATACCTCTCTCTGTGCTCCACGTCCTGTCACAGGCCCGTTTAGCAGCCTTCGGGGGACACCTGTCATGTAGTGCTGGGAGAGCCGGGTCCCGGCTTGACAAATAAGGTCTTTCCTGTCACCTGACAGAGAGGAACCATATGGCTGGAGACACGGAAGTCCATTAAAGGCGTATGTTTAAACACCGCGATCAAACGCGCGGCACGGTGATCAGAGCGTGTCTCCGTGGCAACCAAGGCCCTCGGCCCCAAACCTACGCATGTCAGGGAGAGAAGCACAGGACAGACACACACACACACACACCCACCCACCCACACACACTCCCCCACGCAAGCCGAGAAACGGGTAGCCATACAGGTAACAGCAGTGTTCTACCCTCGTGGAAAGGCATGAGGATGGATTTTTAATGCCTGCTTCCTATTACAGTGGCCGAATGAGATGTAAAATGCAGCAGCATCCTGGATGTAACTAAAGTCTGATTAAAGCTGACATTGTACATTGTTACAGGGAGGCAATTTAAGAATAATAGGCGAGTAATCCACTGTTCCAACGAAGCCTCCGCAGCGGGGAACAACCCCCTTGAGTGACTTAAAAATAACCAGCGCTCAAACTCGATTTCACAGGGGACGCTTTCAAAGGGAGCGTTTAACTCCGAGAGGTACAAGTGGGCTCGAGACGCAGCACGGTAAGATGAAGAAAGGGGGATAGATGCGGAGAAGTAGAGAAAAAAATGGAGATGGATGGAAGTAGAAAGATAAAGAAAGATTAGGACGGGATTTGTGAGAGGGATGTCTGGAGCTGAATGACATCATTGGACCCTCAGTGGAGGCCATATGGGCTCAGATACATTGACTTGGCTTCATTTTCACCAAATATTAGCCCCTGAGGTTGTGTCCCATTGCCCAGTTCCTGCATTAGAAGGCTTCTACAACAAGGCCGACACGCCATTACAGACTTTACAGACCAAAAAGATACAAATCACCTTCATGTTCAGCCCAACATTAAGAACTTAACAGACATAAAAACTGAAATTGGGTGACTCTAAATTAAACTATTTCAATTAATGTTGAATGTTTCGATCCACATTGCTGATCGACTGATCAATGATTAATTTCAGACAAAAATATTGATTACACGCTGCCTCTAACAGAAAGGCAGGGAAACGGACATCCTTAAGTGAAAGGGATACCCGAAGTGTGCTTAACAGCTTCCAGAAACTTCCAGACGCCACCCTCCCACTAATGGCCCTCATCATCCCGGAGCGCCCATGTGGCCCCGTGCCCACAGTGACAGAAACCCTTTTGCACACCTAATCGCCGAATCTGCTTCAATTAGCTGATAAATGAAGAGGTGATCAGGCGTGAAAACCACCAAATGTTCAACAGCTGTAGCCTTCCCTATCCCAGGACCTGTCTCGGCACAGCCCTGGCAGGAGCGGCCCGTCTTGAGCTCTCCGATTGGGCTCTGATTAAGCGATCTGCTCCCCCTAACACAGGGCGACTGAGCTGCCCTGCCCCCCTCAAGGACATTGGGAGGGTTGGTGGGGGGGGGTCACGTGTCTTTAAAGGAAAGATTGAGTGCTGTTGAAGCGCGACGCTCATCTTTTGAACGTTCAGAGATGTCCTGCACACAGGGAACGTCGCACAGCAAAAGCTACAAAGCCGAGGATGCAACGCCAGGTGGGAAAAATACACAACCCGCTAACAGGGCTGGACATACAGTGCTTAACAAATTCATTAGACCACCTGTCATAAAAATGAGAAAACACAAATATTTTAGAAATTTGTCAAAAACTTGTTTAAAACTAAAAATTATTTTGCTATTTCTTTGGCAAAAGACAAACTGAAACAAATAAATAGTCCTTATTCACATGTAAAAACTAAAAAAAACCTAATATTTTGTATGGCCTCCTTTGGCCTTGATAAGAGTTTGCATTCTTGCATTCAACCACTCAAACTAATGTTTTTTTGTAAAACCGTGAATTCGAAAATTATAACAACAATAATTATATTTTAGCATTAAAAATATCATTTCAATTAAAGAGCTTGTGCATACTGGTGGATTTACCATTACAGAAACATAAAAAAATTATTTAGGTTATTACCAACACTGTTAATTTAGGGCAGCTGTGGCATAAACCTTACATTGGGTGGTGGTCTAATAAATTTCTTAAGCACTGTAACATACAAGGAACCATTTTAACACAGTTTGGAGCAAATTAATGTAACAGCGACGCCCTGGGTGAGGTGAGCAGGCACCCTGCGTGACAGGTGCGGGCTGAGAGGCTCCTTTCTCCACTCTGCGGCGCCCCCTGCTGAGCCGCTCGGTCACTACGCCGGAGGCATGCGACATTTACACAGCTGGTGCAGGCACACCGCACGTGTCTAATTCATCACAGGGGGCCCTATTAGATAAGAAGTTCCCCGCTCATCAAAAACTCAGGTCAAGTGCTCACTTTAGAGGACACCTCAATCGAAACAGCATACAAAAATGTGCTCTCTTTTCAGCTCATGACCGAAACTGTTCTTGACCGCTGTTGCATGCTACATCAAATTCCGCATGGTGTGTATGACTGTGAAGGAGAGCGAAAAAGTGATGCAAGAATGTGAGCAATTGCAGAAATTTTTGAAACTAATCTCTTTGAGGTGGTACAGAGACCATTGAAGTTGCCTTAAACGCAGGCAGAGCAGACTCCGAAAACAACCTGAATGCTTTGCCTGACGTCAATAGTTGGGGAAAAAAAAAAAAAAAAACACTGAGACTTCAGATACTGTGGTTGTGGGCTAACATTTTCAGCTTCCTTCAATGAAAAAATCATGAAAACATTCAAGCAAATGTATGTACTTTTCCGTTAATTTGTCAGACGGATATTCAACACCACAGTTCAGAACTTTCTAAAATCAAGTCTTCCAAACATAAAACGTCAAGGGGCATGCCAGAAATAGTGTGCTTATAGGCAATAGCCTAAAAGCCCAACAGCAATTCTTTCTTATTACGTCATGATGAGCCTATATGTGTAATTATTTTTATTTTCTGCTCCATACTAATGGAATTATCTTTACTCATTTAAGTTCCAACTGCCGCAGGCAGAAAGTGTCTCTTTTCATACATTCAATAAAAGCCTGAGTATTTGAGAAGCGCTGGTAGTACACGCTTGAGCAGTGAGCTAATGAACACTACCAAGGGTGATGATGACAGAAATAGACATCGTCGTTAGTAGGCAACATAGCCAACAAAAATGCCCAATTAAAAACTAAAGGAAAGAGCTGCATCTACTGCTTCTATATATTAATTCTCTAGAACACTAACAGACAAAAAGATGAGCTGAAGGCTGTTACGGTAATTATTACTTAGTCATTTTGTTCGCATATTCTTCCTAACAGAACTATACAATTCACAACAGTGATTTGGCTTACTAATACAGTAGCGTGCAGTGATGATTATACACTTAACAAAATGAAGGCAAATCAGAAACCAAGTACTATACAACTATTTATTTCATGTAATATTGGACCATATTGATGAAAATAAGTAAAGTAATAACAATTATAGTAAAAACAAAAATGATAATGTCTTTTGAGAGAAAAGGTCAATCTCTAGTGTGGCCACCCTTTGCTTTGATTACAGCATTTACTCTTACGACGTAGTTTAAACATTTTTTAAAATTTCCTCACTCGCTTCAATCATTGCATATGGTTTGAAGTTCATTCCGAACAGATTCTTTTGATGTTACAACAGATTTGCTCAATGGGATTAAGGTCTGGACTTTGAGCAGGTCAAGTCATAACTTTGATGTCATCAGATGTTTCTTTCCGAATGAGATAATTCTTGTGCAACTTAGAAAGTGTATTTAGGGTCATGATCTTTTTGAAAATAAAATCCCAGATCAATCAGCCTTTTTCCAGACGGCAATGTGTGGCTCACAAGGATGCTATGATATTTCTTTTGATTCATGATTCCGTCAATTTTCATGAGATCACCAGCACCTTTCAAGCAGACTGAACCCCATACCATAATATTACCACCTCCATGTTTTACTGAAGGGGTTAACTGGTCATTTTTCAAACGTTCTCCAACTCAACAGCACATGAAAGTTCTGTGTTTAGGTGAGAAAATTTCACATTTTGATTCATCGGTCCAAAGACCTTGTTCCCAGTCCATTGGTGTCCAATCCTTGAATTTCTTGGCAAACTGAAGTCTTTTTTTTGATGTTGCCAGCTCTTGGTACCGATACAACCAATCAGACCATTTTCAGGCAGGCATCTGAAAATATTAGATCTTGATATTTTCAGCTCTTCACTTCTGGCGCTATTACTATCATCATGAAGTTGTCGTGCTGTCAACCACTGATTTTTTTCTTTTTTACTTATCATACACAGATAACGAACATCAGAGGCACTTAACTTCCATTTTGCACCTCTATTGCTACTAGCTGTCAGCGAACCGGTCTCTTTGAAATGCTTGATGATGTTTCTTACAGTGCCACGGCAGCATTCAACGCCTTCTGCATCATGTAAGGCCACAATGTGGCCAAAAAATACTCAGGGAGCTTCTTCCATCGTGCCATCATGTTAATCACCGTAACACTGCTCAAAGTTCATGTCACCTTTCATACTGGAACAATTAACAATCAGAGGTAATTTTGCAGAATAATGTTGCCTCAAACCAGTTCAAACTAATTTTTCAGTACCAATAATTATGGAATGAGCCTTCAAACCTACATTCAGGCTATGCAGGAGTCAAAAACATTAAATTTGTGTCACTTTTCAATGGTTATAAAAAACTGAAATTTTTCAGTGTTTTTGTTTATTACCCATATTTCTACCCCAATATATCTGTGAGGATGATTTTTTTTGTTGTTCTCATTGCCTACAATAGTATTTTTCTATATATTTTCACTAAAAAATTATAGAGAAGTAATAAATTAGGGGCCCTTTTAGACAAAAGTGGTGGTGTATAATCATCACTGTACTCTACTGTATTTGTCACAATCCTGACACCGACAGACAGACTTCAAGAACGTGCGCCAGACATAGAGAAACGCTGGTTCATTTCCTTTTAACATGGAAGCATCTAGCATACAAAAAAAAATGGAGACACACCTAGTTAAATTAGAGAATAATTTTACCTTTGCAATAATGCGATACAAATCATTTCCATTAACATTAAAACCAGCCGGGCCGCCTAACTGCTCACCCACCGATTCTCGTAACGATTTAGCTCCACAAATTGAATATGGGGGGAAAAAGTAGGGCGAGTTCCACATTTTCAACAAAGACACAGGTAATTATATCTGAATGACAGAAGTGAGAAAATCTGAGGAGGGCATCACATTAAAGGTACATTAAACCGCACCAGGCGGTCGCTGCCAGTAGCTCAACTGCTTCACCCCTCAACATCCCGCAGCTTCAAAGCAGAATCTCCACTGTTGATCCGCAAACAGTGGGCAAGAGCTGCAAGTTAGCAACTGCAAATATTGCCCAGACAACAGCTTCCCGCAGAGAACAGCACATCTAAGAGATGTAAGAGGGTGAAAATAGATTGAAAGGTAGTTGGAGGAAGAACACCAGGGAACATAAAATGCGGAGAGACCGCGGTTTCTCATTCCAGAAGGTGAAATGAGGTGAGAATCTCGATAATTTCAAACCGAGGCCAAAGGCTCTGACCTCTGAAATACAATGCAAACCCAGAAGGATTGCACAAAATACAAGAAAAATAAGTTATTTTAAGAATGTTATCCAGCATGAATGCGCGTTATTGCACAGTCTTCAAGTTTCCCGTTCACAAAATTCCCAGACATGAAGTATTCAGCCCGTAAGCATTTGGACAGTGGCGAATTTTGCTCTTTGTTTTGCAATCCAGGAAATTGGAACTGAAAACAATTAATTTTAGTGGGGCTGTAGCTAAGACTTCTGACAACATTGACAGAGTACTGCTCTAATTACACATTATTTCTAATAAAACACGAGCCTCTCCGTCTGCCGGTCTGTCACCACCTCTGACCCACTCAAACGACCCTGAAAATGAGGTCATCAGTGCAGTCAGTTAAAAGTCTGCTGAGTAGGATAATCCTTAAAATCAATACACAGACTTATACAAAAATAAACCCTCTCAATCATTACTTATTACCAATTTGAAAAGTGTGGCAGAGTCTGTATCTATAGAGCCCGCGCCCTCTCCCTGTAGTTGCTTATTTTTCTCCGTACAAGACCTTTCTAGGCATCGGCCTTTAAGGAGTGGGTGTGTAGCCCCAGCCAATAACAGCGTGCAAAGTGTGAGGGCGGGACATAGCACTGCACTGCAGGGTAGTGCCTCTGGTGTCCTTGAGCCGGAGAGGAGGGGCCAACTTTGAATGTTCTGTTAACACACCGCAACAGACAAATCCAGCTAAGCGTAGCTTCCAAGAGCAGGAACCTCCTTCCATATTGCAGGAGACATACAGGACCTGCCAATCATCTTGCATAGACAGTCCAAATTTTTATGAACAGCACGTTATGGGAAAAAGGCCAGCTCAAGTCCCCGGGCTAACTGCGACAATGCCAGGAACCAAACAGAAGGCCAGTGGATCACACCATATGAAAAATCCTCCCCTCCATTAGACTGAAGACAGGCAACACCACTCACATTAAAAAAAGGAAAAACTGTATCTAAAAAGAATAGAGTGCAAAACATGAGTCCCCGCCGCTGAAATTATTAATTATTCAAATTACAGCAATAATAGTTCATGCAGCAGTATGGGTGCAAGAGCTTTTAGCTTGGAGCAAGTCTCCTTTGGAGTTCATCTTCTCAAATATCAATTGTTCTATTTAGTCAGTTTCTCCGCAGGCTCTGGGCCAATCCCACTTGAATGCACAAAATGAGACCCTGAACATTCTTGGATGGGAGTCTGCACAATAAATACTATAATATAAGGACTTTCAGGGTCTTAAAATATAGAAATATAGAAATCATGCCAGCTCACAAAGAAATGACTTTGATAATATAAGTTCATTAAAATGTTTTTCATTTAATCTGTTGTATTACTCGAAGAAAAAAAATATTTTGGATCATTAAAACAGAAGTGTTAAAAGTAACATGAAAATATTTCCACAGCCTCTGCAAGCTGGGATATATGAGTATTGTGCACCTTGTTCTATTTAATCATATTCTGCCAGTATTATTCAGCATTTCTAAGGGCGGAACACAAACAAACTGGTTCAGCGTTACATAACCACAAAAAAGAGTGCAATTTCAGATTTCAGGAGGGGGGAATAAAATTCAACCGGTGACCTTAAAAATACACGTCTCAGGATCTTCAGAATGCTTACACAAATCCCTCCAACAACAAGCTCCACTGCCTACCCAGTGAAAGGTTATACATAAATAAAACTGAAAGCACAAGAAATAAAAGGCTAAAAATCTCTGAGATTTGACTGCAGTGGCAGTCGGGAAAAAAAATAAACCTGGAGAAAAACAAGAAGGCCCGGCGTGGCGCTCATGAATACTCGCAGCGCTTCCCCCCTCCAAATTAAAACAATCATTGAGTTTAATGCAGGCTGAGGGCTGGCTGGGACCGAACTGGACCACAGCTCCGCCTCACAGAAATTGCCATTGAATTTTGATTATGGGGCCTTAATAAAAAGTAATGAAAGAGGCCCACGCTCGGCTGGCTTTCTCCAAACTGCAGGCAGTCGCGCGCGGTAAAAGGCCCGACCCACCACAGTCGTTTGGGGAGGGGATGTGTGCGTGACCGGGGGGGGCCCCACAGGGCTCAGAGGTGGGTGGGTGGAGGGGGAGCAGACGGGCGCTCGTACTCACCGTCGATTCGGCTGACCAGCTCCTCCAGAGCCCGTACCTTCCTCTGGATTCCCGGCTGGGCGAAGGTGTAGTTATCCTGAGGACAGAAGAGGAGAGGAGAGGGGGAGTGGAGAGGAAGGCAGAGGAAAATTACTGGGCTGATCCGCCTCTCTAAAGGCATGGTGCTACCTTTTGGATTACAGAATGCACCAGGGCAATTCATTCCTTCTCCCAAAAAGAATAACCACCAAAGACTCTGCACTGAGATTCATCATTTAATTTATTATCTCTCCCTGTCAGTCTCTTTCCCATTTTATAACAGAGCATCTCAGGTCCCCCTCTACCATTTCATATACCCCCAATCCCTTCCCTCTCCATAGTTCTTTTCAGCTGACAATTGAATTTCACACTCACGAATTAGAGTGAAATTGAGAATTATGAATGTCAGAGTCAATGCCTGCATAACCAATACAAACTTTGTCTCCGACTTTTCTTCTCAGTGGGGTTTTTTTTGTTGTCAGAGAGCTACTCTTTTCACTGCTGACCTTGAAACAGACTCCAACAATGAAAACTAGCCCTGCCCAACTTCATGCATTATAATTAAGCTTCCCTGCTAAAAATACACCTGATTAGAAGTTAAATGACAGATGATTCTTGTAGATTCAAATTAGTACCAGGATAATAAATTGCATTTGAATATAAGATTAGCGACAACTTTATGCTATTCTAATCACCAGAAGTAAATATGACCCCATGTGTTCTCTCAACTGTAAAGAGAATCAAGACACCCAGACATGTTTATATTGAGCATGCTCAGATACTCAAGAACATCACTATGCACTTTACATTCTGAGCATTTAGCAGACAAGCTTTTCCCAATGCAACTTGAACAGCATGCATTCTTTTTACTGGCAATCCATTTATACTACAGGGCATTTACCAAAGCAGTTCAGGTAAAGAATCTCGCTGAAGGGTACGATGGCATTCCCTCAACTGGGGAACGAAGCTACAAGAATTTCAAACGGTTTACAATCCACAATGCAGCGTTCCCAGCCCCAGTTAAAGGGGGATGCTGGGAATCAATGTGTCCATCAGATAAAAAAAAGGAAATGTTTCAGTACAGAGCCATGCTGGTTATGCCGTGAATACACTCGCTGAATGGTTTCTCGATGCTTTCTCAGTGGGATCAGTAATTTATAGAACTCATTCCCAATGGAGGCACTGTATTATTATTCGAAAAATGCCCACGGGGGTTTCACAGCAGATCTGGCCGCGGTATTTCATTTGATAAGCTGTGAATCGACATTGATGTTGTTTCGAGGAATGGCTGGTCTAGGCAAGAGGCAGAGGCGTGCTTTTCAGGAGACTACGCGATTTTTTATGCTAGTTTCGCACATTAGCTATGCAATTATTGATTTTGAGCTTTACGGTCATGCTTGTAAATGTTTCAAAATTGATTTTTTTTTCTGCGTTTCATCCTTTCATCTCACCAAAACTGCGGATATTTGTAAACGGAAACAGTCAATAAAATCTTTGAACAAAAAATGGTCTTTTAACTCGTCAGCGGAGAGGCCAGAATAAAATATTTTTGGGTGTTTCTTCACTTTTAAGTCCCAGAGCGAGCAGGTTTAAATCCTGCATCCAAATTCAGGGCTACCATTGGTCATGTGTACACACGGGTACAAGGCTCAGATATGCTCATCACTCCTGGTCCCCAAACGGCTCTGACCTGACCTGAGCTCTCGGTCGCCTCTCCTGCCGTATCTTTGCGGCTGCGCGACCTTGTACCGTTAGCAGACACCCAGACACTCCCTTCCGTCCAACCCCGGCTCCACAAATCAGATAAATTAAACTATGCAAGCACCCTCACTCCCCCTCCAGATGCCCCCCTGAGACACGAAAAGTGTGCAGCTCACAGCTTAGCCCGCTACACTGTCAGGGCATCAGCAAACAGGAGGGAATGTGGGCAAACTGCAGTACGGCATTTGATCATAGGAGTCACAAAGTGAACTCTGCAGTTGCTTACTCAAGGGAAGCACCGCAATGCATTGTGGGCATATTACCAGTTAGTCTATTGCTGGAGATGGTGGAGAGTGATGCGTGCATTATGGATAAATTGCAGAGACCATGCGCTATCAGGTTACAAGAGGAACACGATGCACTATAGGTAAATTAGAGGGTGCTAGCATTCTATGAGGACACGGGGAACGACACGGTGCATTGTGGTATAGTACAGAGTGGGCGGACTGGGGAGGAAACAGGTCATCGTGAGTGAACCGTACCTCAGCGTTACCATCCAGCAGGTACCACGGTTGCGCCAGTCGCTTCATCACCGAAAGCAGGAGAAACGGGGACAAACGCTAGCTCAGCACATCCCGCCGCGCTGTTAGCAATGGTATTTCACCTGTGCACACTCACAACCGCAGAGCCACTTTCGAACTACAAGTAATCACGATCGACTCCAACCGGTCACACCACCCCCTCCAACCCGACTGGCTACGTGCTGCGAATGGCGAGCAGGGCAATTAAGTGATAATATTCAGTTTAATCTTCTGACCCAGACTGCACCTTTAATAATCTCTGAACTCCTGCTCCCTCCAGCCAACCGGAGCCCATGCCGTGTGGGACGGTGGCAGATGCCCGGCCACTCGGCCCCAGCAAAAAACGCAGGAGCGACTGGCAAAGAAGTTAAACTTGTAAGAAGCACACTGGGTACGGAGCAGAGAAAACGGTTGCAGGGTGAAATGAGGGTTAGACGAGATGAATCATAATGTTCCCCTGCTCGACACAGAAGCAGAAGACGTGGATATTGATAAACAATAGGCCCTGATGGGGGTTCATATTTCACAGTAATTATCCCGGCTCTGAGCGAGATGACGCAGGGCTGAACGTGGAGCCGAGTGAAGGGGCGGTCCCAGCTGAGAGCTCGTTACAGAGCTCAATTCAACACCGACGTGTGGCAGACCGTACGTCAGTGTCTGACAGCGTCCATGTGTGGCTCTGGGAGTTCATGTGCAAGATGGGCAAGGTGTGGGTTTGTGAGCAGGAGAGATACACCCAGCGGCGTGTACATGAGTGCGTATGTGAACTGCTGTTCGCGTGTACTTAACATGGGAGAGACCGAGGAGCATGTGCGCTTGCAGGTAGGTAGGACAGCAAACAGTGCGCGCGCGCGTGTGTGTGTGTGTGTGTGTGTGTTTGGGGAGGAGGGGAGGGGTCACAGTTCGTGCTTAAGCAGACCTATGAGTGTACGCATGCGAGCACACTAGGGAGAGGTACACGTGGGCACGTATGTGTGCTTCACTGCTAGTGTGCACATACACTACTGCTAAAAACACTGGAATCACTTACCAATTCAACAGCTGCCATTTCAGTAAATAAAGTGGGTTTTTTTTTAATAATGGTAAATTATATGAAACAACCTCCAAAATGTAGTTTATGTATTTAAATGCATTTACTTAGTAACTGTATTTACTTAGTGTTCCTGAGCAAAAAGAGTTTTCAAAGGATCAATAACACTGTCATCCATTGTAATGACTTCTCATTTAAGCATCTACACTGCAATTTGGTCAATGTAAGACATTTGGGATATTTATTTAGCTAATATATGACTTGGATCTCCATCAGGACTGCAATATATCCTACAGGCATGTCTTTGAAGACGGGCACACTTCACAAAGCTATCAAGGTGATCCCACCACAACTCAATGAGGTTCCCAGAAGGTCTCTGCAGAATTAGGCCCTCCCATTTCTCCGAAGTGAAAATCACTAGTGACTCCGAAGATGAAGCACAGATAACGTGTGTAATCTTGTGTGCGCGTGCAGGTAGCGGGCGTCTCTCAGCGTAGGCGACAGAAATATACCAGATTGGAGTGTGTGCGCGTGGGTTACAGCGCTGCACGGCCATTTTAATGAGGAACAAAACACCCTTTAACTCAAAAGAGAATTCAAGACACAAAGAATAAATGTCACTTTAGCACTCTGACTGCAAATATGAGAAAAAGAGCCGCATCACAGCAACCTGGCGAACATTACTGAGCAAAATCCTTCATTATAGCCTTCATTTATGAAGAGAAAATGACTCATTTATTCAGTCAATAGAGGGAGCTTTCCAGGACATGGAGAGGCACACAGCCCTTGCAGAAATTTAATAAGGCCGTGAAAAAAAGCTTCTAGTCCACCTGAATTTGCAGTAAGAGCAACAGAATAGAGAGGAGAGTATCTGATGAAGCAAACCGGCTCTGACATGACTAAGGTCCTTTCCTTTTCATTCGGTCTTTTTTTTTTTTTTTTTATTAGTGGCATTAGTTCTCATTACTGTAAATGTGATGTAAAACCTCTATCCCTAGATGTACACAGGATGTTAAACCCATGTTGACCCGCGTTTGACCGATTCACACCACACAATAATCCTGTGAAATTAAATTCGAGATGTAGTCATTTACCGACTCTGAAAATACAATTCTGCACGCATTACAGTTGAACAGGGTTAAAGGGTGTCACTCCTACTTTTTTTCCCCGCCAAAACAATGCTCTACATGAATTGCACTTATCCCTAATAATCTTTTTTTTGCTGGGGGTTTGGATCAATATTGGACACATATCTATAATTACTGTATGTTCAATTGTGTATGTGACATAACATTAACCTCTCAAACTCATCCAACTAGCTTGCCCAAGGCTGTGTAGAAGTCTGAAGAATGACACTGATGAGAGGCCATGATTCAACACTGGAATACTCAGGAAAACCGTAACACCGCCGTGCATTGATGGCCGGGGCCAGTTTCAGTAGATTTCACCCGATTCAAAAAATTGTGCAGCAATTATGTACACTACAGGCCAGAAGTTTGGAAGCAAAGCCAATACAGATCAAAAATTTGGAAGCAACTTCAAGTTTCTTTTCACAATGCCTTTCTTCAAAAACAGTATGAAATCAATGGATTTTGGGATGTATTTACTGCATGATTAGACTTTTCTTTCATTGATATGCACCATTTTCCTCTATTTACCTTCAGGTACTGTATACATTGATGTTACCAGACCATTGCTGAATAAATGTTAACAAAAGAAAGGAGGGGCTTAGTTTTTGGGTTGAGAAGATTTGCAAGAGTCACAACTTCAGTGAAAAAGTAAAAAGCAAATCACAGTTTGCATTATTCACTTTGTCATGGTTTACAGCCCAGCGGATGCCAACAGCAAAACGGCAGGCACTAGGACCATGGGCCTAGTAATACGGGCCTGATAATTTGAGTAAAATGTATTCTGATTTGTGACTCTTTATATAATAATCATGTTTATTTTGTTGCAAAGTATGCCAATGACACTATAATCTTTTTTTGTACAAATTTGGGGCTCTAAATTCGTAGACCAGGCGCAGGCGCGGCGAACGGGGGTGCGCCGCGCTAACGGGGTGTGTCCAGGCGTATGTTGCAATTTCGTGCCCGGCGTACCCTGGCGCAAGTACTCCTCTGTCCCGCCTCGGTCCCTCCTGCCGGCGCAAGTGGCAAAGAAGGCGTGTTTGGGTATAACACAGCCGAGTCAAATCTTCACCAATCAAATGAGCTCCTCTCCTCGCCTTTAATGTGTTGGAATATAGAAGCCTCTGTCCTATGTCTGCATGATGCGTTAATGTTGCATTTCACTTTGCTGCCTCAGGCATGTTTTCTGCACCGCTTACGTCTATATTAAGCATTACGAATATGAGTTAGCTGGCTAGCTAGGGCATTCTCGAATTATTACCATTAGCGAACTTGAATTTAATTTCAAAACGAAACTACGTCAGATCATTCAAACTTTTGAAGTTGGAATGAAATACGATGGTTGCTCATTTATTTCTTCTGCCTGCATCATTGGGAGGAGAAACGATGGATAGCGTGTTCCTATTATTACACCCTGTTGCTGCTTAAAATTTTGGGATTAACATGCATGGACAACAATGCAAGATACGTTACACATTTATTTTCAATATGTGATCTTAACTCAGTACGAGATGATAGCAATCAGGCTGTATTCCTTTCCCCACTAAAAAACGATAAAAACCTAAGTGACAATAATAGTAGCCCAGTATTAAGCCGCTTGCACACTGGACGCTAAACGAATTTTTTTCGACGACAGATTGCGTTGAACGCAGTGTCTACGTGTCCGAAAGTCTGACAGGGTTTTAATATATCTCCGTGTCCGACAGTCGATTATTGTTTTTAATTTCTTCAAATCTACTGAATGTTTTAGATATTAAAAGTGAATGTTTTGATAAGAGGGCTCAGTTCCTCAAGATGAGTACCGAGAATTTCAATCAATGTTTCTGTTTAAGCTCTGCTCAATAAAGTGAGTCGACATTGGCGCGGGACAATGTACAATGCCTGTCGGACATTAAATACAAAATACTCCGTGTCTGACAGCCAAAAAAAGGAGGAAGATTAGAACAGATTGATAACGAAATAAAGAATAAAAAGAAACATTTTAACAACAAACAGAACATCCAGTGAACACTGCGATTTATTTATTTGCGGGCGATCTTTTTTGGATGCTCTGTTTGTTGGTGATATATTTTTATTCTTTATTTCGTTATAAATCGTTCTCATACTAATACTTTTACTTTTTGCTGGCTGCCATACATGGAGTATTTTGCATTTCGCCTCGGACAGTCTTGATCGTGCATGCGATAATTTATTCACACTGTCAATGGTCATGGAATTGATTTGCTCACTGACTACAAGCACTATTTTATCTCTGGTGTGGAAATAAAGCGTGAATCTGTTCGATCCATCTGACTAATTTTCAAAAGAGAGACCGAATAAAGACTGTTGTATATCTTCAACGGAAGACAACACACGATTTAAAAGACAAAGAAAAGTCGATAGCTATCAATTTGCATTGTGTGAAGATTGAACACAAATATGGCCAAGTTTGCACGTCGAATAATTCCTGGAATACTCGAAAAATTAGAACTTTTATGACTTTCGGACACGGAGATATATTAAAACCCTGTCCGACTTTCGCGTCTTTGCATTGACTTTGACTGTAATCAGTCGTGGGAAAAATTAGTTTTAAGGCCCAGTGTGCAAGCGGCTTTACTGAGCACAGAACACAAGCATTATATATAGGCAGTTTGTGGTTGGCTGAGAAAGATGTGAAGTCGTTAGTTTGCATCACAGATTCAGCTGCGTTGATTAAGCCAGGTGGAGTTTCCATTACGCGTGCCAACTGCCTTTAATCTGACATCAGGACAATCGATATAGATACTATAATTTATGTCCTGATTCAGATAGTTACATTAAATAGTGGTTGCTGTAATTATTTATTGCATTGAAATGTGCCTGACATTCTGGAAACCTGCCTGTGAGGTTTCGGTGACGTGTGCGCACTGTGCGCCGGTCAGCCAAATTACCACTGCACAGCAAGTAAACCAGGTTGGAGCTGGCGAGCTTTCTGGGCAACTTCAGCGAAGACTTTTTCTACAAAATTGTCACTGCGTCTTGATGAATATGTGACACCTCCCCCTACTACGCCGCCACACCCATCTCGGCGCACGTCCGTCTACCAAATTGCCAAAGTGGCTGCGCCGCGGTGTTGCACCGACTGAAATTACCACTCTTGCGCTGGCTGCACCGGACGAAATTACCACTGCGTGGGCTGCGCCAAGCTACGCCACACTGCGCCACCCTGCGCTGCGCCAAGAAATTAGAGCCCTTGATCTTGCTTCCAAACTTTTGGCCTGTAGTGTATAAAATAGGTTAATTTTTGCTAGCTTTACCAATCAGTGAAAAAACAGGGGTGAGTTTGAGCTTAAAAAAGCTGCATCTAAGTATTCATAAGCAATTGCAGTTATCCTCAAATTGCATAACAAGACTAGGTCAAAACCAAGAATATGGCTGATTCGGGCATGGTCTATATGCAAAGCTGTGGGCAATATATCACAGGGGTAGTCAGTCAGTACGTTTACATGATGTTAGAGAAAATCAAATTATTGTGTTAGTCCGACTATAGCCAGACTTTTAAAATTCATGTAAGCGTTAGTCCGACCAGAATCGCGCTAAATCGGACTTCTCATAGTCCAACTAACAGACCCAGATAATGCAGTTAATAGTCGCATTATGCCTGCATGTATACGCTTGAATCGAACCAAAGTGGACTATGCGCTCTGAGCATGCTCCAAATTCTTCGTGAAAGGCTTTGACCCGAAAGTCTTGTGGCCATTTAAACACAAAAGTGCTTAGCGAGAACTCTGAACTCTGACTAGCAAGTAGGTTCGTAATGAACAGTAGCTATCCTCCCCTGCAAGAGTATTGGTGCTTGAACAGTAACGCCTTGGGGTCTCTTAACTTCTACCCTTAATTCGCATGATTTATGGAATGACTTGCGCGTCCTCGGAAAATTTTCCTTCCATTCGCCATTGGAAAAATGACACTCTCCCACCAGTCATTTCTCCTGATTCGCATCCAACATGCACGGGAAGCCCGGGAGTGCGTTTCCCAAAAGCACAGATGCTAACTTACAGAGTTGGAACCATAGACTGTGAATGGACAAACTAAGACATCACATGGCAAAGTAACCAACCAGAGGCAAGAAGAGCTGATCAACTTCAGCCAAGCAATCAATCAGATTTCATTATTCTGGGTGGTCACTCCCCCTTATGATGTGAGGAAAGAGAGATTTTGAACTGGCTCATAATGGCTAATTAGCTGTGCACCTGACGGGATAATAGGGGACCTTTAAAGGAGTTGTGTCATGATTACTGTGCATGCTCAGAACTTAAGAAACTGTAAGCCTAACGAAGTGAATCTGCTCGACCACAAATTGAGTCCATCCTTGCCAATCCGTCTTCGTTTTGCATTGTATTTATATATTTGTTATATATTATATCTAATATATCTATATTATTTTTTGTGGAAATTTGAGGATTCAAAGTGCTATTTTAGCACTTTGGCTGCAGGTTATGAATAATGTAAGCTTGTTTCCCAACTGTCAATGAACATTATAGAAGAAGAAGCACAGATACTTCTTCTATGATTATTAGCGGTTTACATTCTTCATATTCTTCGGACAAAGCGTTAAAATAGCACTTTGAATCCACCAATTCCCATAAAAAAACCATTAATATGAAAAGCATAATGCCCAAGTAACTAAATTATATAAATACAATGCAAAACAATAACTGATTAGCAAGGATGGAAGTACATTTTGACTGAACTCCTTCAACCCCACAGCCCTCTACAGAGGGCTGACCAACATATTCCCTTCAACCCCAAATTCCTGTAGGGAAAATTCAAACAATCTGACTAATTGATTGGAACATATCAGGTTACATTTAATGGGATTCCAGAGATAACAGTAAGATACAATGTCCAGATAATGACCAGCCCTCTACAGAGGGCTGTGGGGTTGAAGGGTATAGTGATGCTAGAATATCTGGGGTTGAAAGAGTTAAGTTGCAGTTGAGCAGATTCACTTAGTTCAAAGTTGCGAGCAAGCGCAGTAATCGTAACACAGCTCCTTTAAGGGAAGGTATGAATAATTGCAAAAGCTACAATATTCCACAAAGAATATATTTATTTAAATAAATAAACTTAGCTGACATGCACAAACATACTTTCAGGGGATGAGCAGTCGTTCCTGGTGAAATCAATCTAACCCTTGACTCAATTAGTGGTGAACAAACAAAACAAAAAAGGCAATCAACTTCACTTAGTTGATTTGAAATTAGTTTCGACGGAACCACATTTTTTTTTTTTTTTTTTTTTTTAAATTGTTGACCAATGAGGTTCCATGATTCAAGCACCAGATAAATAAGCCGTATTCCACTTTCACGCCAAAACCAAACCAGGACATTCCAGTCACAAGCAAGGTTTCAGATCCCAGATGAATACCTGAGGTCATCTCTTTCAGACTGATGGCAAACCTGGGACTTGCCGTCCCAAAGTTGTTGCTTCAGTGTGAAAGGGTATATGGGAACTGTTTCCATACTGTCTGTCATTCAGATTTTACTCCGATTTATGCAGGCGCCAATTAGACTCCTCCTGAGACCAAACAATGTCTCTCTTTCTCTCTCCACACTTCACCCATGTTCATCTTCACCCAACATCTTCACCTCCCCATCTTTCACTGAGTCTCTTTCTCTGCTCTCACTCCCTCTGATATACACTTCCTGTTCTCACTTCTTCCCGCTTTCTGTCCTTCCCCCCCTTCATTTCTCTCTCTTGCGCTCTCCCTCTCCTACAACAGCACAGTAAAGAAACTCTCAAATAAGTCCGTAGCAGAGGAACACACATCTGGCTCCCCTACTGCCACTATCCCACCCTGAACCCACCCCACACCAGCCTGAGTGCACCCCAGTAAACTCTCAGCGTTACCGCGGTAACCCCCACCCAGCCGTCGCCACCACACCTTGCTGAAATCCCGGACCTCAGCACGCAGAAGTTACCCGGGACTTACCGGGAGGCTCTCCATCGCAGGCGCGCACCTGCAGCAGTGGCATCTCGATCGCGGAGGGATGGGGAGTTGGTATGTGTTGGCGATTGATGGATCCTGATGCGCTAGGCTGGGGCGGCTCGGCACCAGGTGTTTTATGGACTAGCGCTTTCCATTACGCTCGTACGGGTGACAGCTCCCTTATTTATTTATTTATTTACTCTTTTATTTATTCATTCGCTTTCAGCCTCCCGCCGCCCGCTGTCTCTCCTCAGACGTTAATGCGATTCCCTGTTAAATTACAGCCCAGGGTCGGGCCTAAGTGAGCATTAGGCCGTCCCATTCGCTTCTGTGGCTCGGCAGGCAGTACTAAAGCCTCTGCAGATGGGTGGCCTGTCCTCTCTAATGTAGGCTCCGGTGGTGAAGGCCAGCCGAGGTAAATACCTCGGACAGCCAATGATCTCCATTAACCCAACATAAACCCCCTCCCCAGAATAGCAGCAAAATGTCAGCCCGGTTATGTCATGTGACCAGGGAGGGGCTTCCTGGCCCCACTGACACTTTCTGGGGTGACCTTTCACCTCTGGAATATGGTGATGATGTACATTGGCTGGGGCTTCAAGTATCAGGCATACAGGCCCATCACTAGCAGACAGGAATGGGGCCGGACTCCAGGAAAGCCCAAATCAATGGCCCCCCGGCGGGTATAAAGACTGAATGAAGCATCCCTCTGAAAAAGACAAGAATCCAAGATCCATTGCATTGTTGAAGAACAAGCAGCGCGCCTCCAACAAATCTCAACACTCTCCGGTGATAAAACACATTTTCACCGACGCTCGCCAATTTTTGCACTCCCACACACGAGTACAACAGAGCGAAGCAACTGAGACGTCGCCTCGAATTTCACCTGTCATCCCACGTCCAATCAAAACTCTCGGGAGAGCGCAGGAAGAGGAATTGAAAGCTGCAGGAGAGCACGCGTGCGAGAGGGAAATAGCTTACAGGTATTCCGGTTTCAAGGCTTTGTTTTCCACACGGAGACCCGTTAAATAGATTCAGCTGAGCAGGTCGCAGTGGCACCAGGGCTGACGGCTTAATTAAGCGTGGAGAAGAAGGGCCGCGGCGTCGTCTGAGCTTTGATCCTCCGGTTCAAGGCCAACCGTCTCAACACCCAGAGGCTGCAGGCCCACCCGCTCTGCTTGCGCCTTATTAAACCTGGAGCAATTGGTGATTCCAAACGTGCAGTGTGTGCTCAGGGCGCTCGTGTGTATGTGGGCGGGGGCGGGGTGGGGGAAGGAATGTAAGCAGAGAGCCCCTTAGTCCTTTTGAACCCCAGCTGTAGCCACATGGAAAGGCCATTCTCGTTGGGCGGCCATTTTAACCCACAAGCTAACGGCTAATGGTGCTCACAGAGCAGTAGGATAAGGCATCCAGCCATTTTAAACCCCCACGCTAATGGCTAACGGTGCTCACAAAACAGCAGGGTGAGGGGACCAGCCATTTTAACCCACAGGCTAACGGCTAATGGTGCTCAGAAAACAGCAGGTTGCGGCGTCCACCCATTTTAACCCCAAAGCTAACGACTTAAAGTGCTCACAGAAGAGCAGGTTCAGGCATTAACCATTTTAACCCTCGTGCTACGGCTAACAGTGCTCACAGAACAGCAGGTTAAGGCGTCCAGCTATTTTCACCCCCACACTAACAGCTACCGGTGCCTACAGAACAGTAGGTTGAGGTGTCCAGCCATTCTAACACAACATGCTAATGGCTAACAGTGCTCACAGAACAGCAGCAGGTTAAGGCGTCCAGCGATTTTAATCCCCCACGCTAATGGCTAACAGTGCACACAGAACAGCAGGTTAAGGCGTCCAGCCATTTTTACCCCCCACGCTAACGGCTTACAGTGCTCACAGTACTGCAGGTTAAGGCGTCCAGCCATTTTTACCCCCCACGCTAACGGCTAACAGTTATCACAAAACAGCAGGTTAAGGCGTCCAGCCATTTCTACCCCCCACGCTAACGGCTTACCGTGCTCACAGTACAGCAGGTTGAGGCATCCAGCCATTTTAACACCCAAGCTAGCGGTGCTCACAGAACAGCAGGTTAAGGCACCCACCATTTTCACCCCCACACTAACAGCTAAAAGTGCTCTCAGAACAGCAGGCTGAAGCGTCCAGCCATTTTAACACCCAAGCTAGCGGCTAGCGGCGCTCACAGAACAGCAGGTTAAGGCGTCCAGCCATTTTAACCCACACGATAACAGCTAATGGTGCTGAGAAAACAGCAGGTTGCGGCGTCCAGTCGACCAAGCTACAGACAGAGCCGGCCTCATTATGCCAGGGTATCCTAGAGACATGCACTACGGCTCACAACGCTGAAGGCTTTCCCATGTCCTTCCCCAAACTACCATGCAAGCAGCGACTCCGCTGTACGTAGATGATGGAGGTGAAGAAAAAACAACCTTTGGGCAAATTCATGCCTGCTCCAGGGGGATGCAGATGATCTCCAGGATTTTTGTTATCCATTTTTATTTGCTTGCATATAATGAAGAGAAATAAAACTCAAGTAAATTTGAGCTTCATGTTGTATTTTGTTTCGTTAGTAGATGCATATAAAGTTCACTGAGTGTTGTGATAAAACCATATCGTCGGCAGAAACTGAAAATGATTTTTATAGGCCCATAACTTTGTAAGGAAAAGCTGAAAATCTTTGAAAATTTGTACCTTGAGGATATTTTGCCGGCAGGATTCATGCCGCGAAATATGCAACTGCCAACTAACAAAAAAAAAAAAAAAAAAAAAATCCTGGAGATGCTGGGGTGTGCCCTCCTGGACTTAACATGGAACGGCTACCTCTCTGAGAATCTCTTTCATCCGTCTGCAGAGGGAAAGGGACAAGTTGACGCAGGAACAGAGACAGGAGAATGAGAACGGACAACAGTAGTTACACTGATGTAAAGGGCGATATGGCCCTGCGGTTACTGTGTTTTCAGTCTCTTAAAGAGCAGTTTGCCTGTGATCCCCTGACCTCGCTCCCTCATTGAGCCCGTTATCAGGGAAAGCTAACGGAGGCCCTAGTCTGCGTGTGCGAACAATCACCGATCATGTACTTATCTCCGCATATCTCCGAGCCACTGTCAGAAACACAACACAACAATGATGCTGTACCGCCTCCCTCACCAGCCCTCCGTGTGCTCCGCTACTGATCACTCAGCAGATTCTGAGCCAGTGGGTGTGTGCATTAATACATAGTGTGTGCGTGTGTGTGAGAGAGTGTGTGTGTTCCTCAGCGTTGGTCTGTTTCAGATGACACACTAATCAGACCGCGGCAGCAGTGCTGTGTATATGGGGCAGGTGAGGTGCAGTCCGTTCTCTCTTTGATTTAGAGCCCCAGAACACAGGGCCACGGGGCCCCCGGCGGCTCTCACTGGCCCTGACTCAGACTTCACATCAAACATGGCCGCCCTCCCCGTCTCAGATCACAGCCGACAGCAGATCACTCCTGCCGCACTCGCCCTGCCAGCGAGAGGCCCGAACGCCATCAGGGAGACTGTGGGGCTTCAGGATGATGAGAGAGAGAGAGAGAGAGAGAGAGAGAGAGGCAGTGGGAGAGAGGAAGGGAGAGGAGGCAAGGGAGAGAGAGTGAGAGAGTGAGAAAGAGAGATGAGAGACAGAGGGTGAGAGAGAGAGCGGGAGGGACAGAGAGGGAGAGGGAGAGGAAGGAAGAGAGAAAGAGGGAGGAAGAGCAAGGGGAGAATGAGAAAGAGTAGGAGAGAAGGAGCGAGACGGAGAGAGAGTAGGGGAGGAGGAAAGAGAGGGAGAGAGAAGGAGAGAGAGAGGAAGAGAGATGGGGAGAGGGGAGAGAAAAAGAGAGAGGATTGGACAGCACAAGAAAGGGGAGAGTGAATCAAGAGGGAAAGAGAGTGTGAAAGAGAGGAGGACAGGAAGTAAAGCAGGGAGGGGGGGGGGAAAGACTAGAGAGGGAGAAAGACAAGGAGAGAGAGAGAGAGCGAGAGAGACACAGACAGAAGGAGATGGAAATAGCTAGACAGAAGCCTCGCGTCGGCCGCCCAGTCCAAGCGGCGTCGGTTCCAGAGGTTAGCGCTGCTGCTATAGCGAGGACGACGCGTCAACCGATGCTAACTGAATAACAGACGGATGAACAGGCTGCACGGAGAAGCTTCGAAGAAAGTCATGGATGACCGCAGCTCATTAAGAGCCAATTCAAAATGTTTCTGCCAATAAAACTTCATCAGGCTAAGGAATCGGCATTTGCCAAATCAAATTGTCAGAAGGGCTTGATCCAGACAGATTCAATACATTTATCAACAACCTCAAGTATATCTTCATTAGACTGTGACGGACCACGGGCTACGGTCTAAATGCTTTTCATCTATAGTTTATTTCCAGAAATATCAAGTCTCCATTAATAAATCATATTTCCAAAGACGTTTGTAAATCTATATTAAGGAAACGTCCACATGATCTGCATAATGAAGCGCAGAGCAGAAAGCCAATGGCGACTTTTCAAAATCCATCCGGCGTCCAATCAAACCCTCAGTTGAAAGCAGCTGACCCCTGAAATAAGAGTCATGTGACTTCAAAAGAAAGGGGTTAAAAGGGACACAATCAAGCCAGAGTCCATCGCACCTCAGAGCTACAGCCATTTTAACTCAATGTGACGCTCCAATCCATTTCCCTCCCGTTATATGAAGAGAAATTCGCGAAGCCAACGATGACAGTTCGAGACCACGAGGTTAAATTAGTCGCTAAATCTGTCAGTGAGTTTGCACTGTTTACATTTTTAAAAATTACATTCGATAAACAAACCTCCAGCTACACTGAAGTAAGAAGCTCGACTCCCCACTCCTCCCAACCAACAAATAGGCTATATAAGCAAGCAGCTCATTAATATCGCTGAGAGTGTATTTCACTGACTAAGAGCCCTCAGGGACTACTCTATATTTATTTAGGGAACAATATCGCGTGTCCAACGCAACCCCCACCCGGCGTTCTGCCCACAACAGCACTTCTAAGCGTGCTCACTCTGCACCAGGAAGTGCGAGGCTGTTATCGTGACCTTGGCTCGGGCTAATTATGCGCGGGACACGGGGGAAGGCCCGCTTCCCCCTAATGATTTACAAACAATTTTAACAGTCCTGAACTCCATTATGACCTTAATTAGTTTGTGGTCCTTCCCTCCGCCCTCGGCCCACTAACACCTCCCCCCAATCCCCGATCTGCAGGGGGCGGGAGTCTAGAGGAGGGCTGTTAATCTTACCCAGGCAGCTGGAGGACCACTTGCGCACCCCCACGCCCCCCACAAGTCCCCCTGCAATGCATTCTGGGAAACATACTCCAGTCCCTGTGTTTATAACAGCACATGCTAGCTAGGCGCAACATCTGCAGCTAACGGTCACAGAATAAGGTGGGGTGCTAAGGTAAAATTACCGATATTGGAAGTCGCCAGAAAAAAAAAAAAAAACAGCAGATGACATCGGAAAAAGGGCGACAGGGGAAGTGAATTGGAGAAAGCGGAAGTCATTCGGCAGGTACAAGCCTGCCTGGTTAGGTGACTTTCTGCTATGGTCAAGGGTAAAAAAGAAAAACAACAGTAGAAACATGTGGCAAATAGTTCTTTGAATGACCCCCATAAAATACGCAAAATAATTCATATTTAAGGAAATTAAACCAAGTCTCCCGAGATGCAGTTGACCGTGCCGCGTATTGCCAGGTGTTTGCAGAATAATGTGCCAAATGCAGACTGATGATTAAATGCGATCAGACCGTACAGCGTGTGCTGGATATGGCTTATGGCCAAAGCAAAAGTCTAGACTAGAGTTGTTTGCAGGATGAATTTTTCAGTCTCGCGCCCACCCACTCCCCAAAGATCTCTCTGGCATTCACCTGCTCCCGCAAAAATATGCAATATTTTGTCCCGCTCCCGCCCACTTTACTTTTTTAGTGTCGGGTCCCGCAGTACTCCTGAAGGAACGCAGACCTCTAGTTTGGACACAAAATGAACAGCTGGAATTCGAAATAGTTTGAGAACACATGAAAAGTGCTATAGAAATAGTTGTTGTTGTGGCTGTTGGTATGATAGTGGAGGAGCAGGGGAATGCGGCAGAAATTCTACAGAGCGCATGTCTTTGAAAGGAGACAGTCTTTGAAAGGACAGGGCTTTGACAGACATCAGGCCTGAGCATTAACCCAAAGAGCGCTGAAATAAATTTTCAAGAAATTATAAATGAAATTATCTTGTGCTGTTGAAAACCTATCATGCGGTGACTTGTTTAAAACAGCTCCCCTGCGGGAGCCGTTTTAAACAAATCGCTAGATGCTAGGTTTTCAACAGCTTTGAATTTTATATCTTACCTCACTGAGCATTTGTATTTAGCACTCTAAGGGTTAAAACACCTGCAAAAGACTGACTGCAAAAGACTGACTGTTCCAACAACAAAAAAAAAAAATTTATTTCTAACACTGAGCTGGGAAGCGCCCCAGATTCTAGTCTGTAGTCGGGCGAGGTCTTTTCAGAATGACTGCGGGAAATTAAGCATAACAATTGAAAAGGGAAAGTAGCATGAAAGCCTGGCTAAAGACGTGTTCATTTATTGTCGTCTGTACAGCTGAGCTCCGGCGCGGTGAACTGCTCAGATCTCTGTGACAATGACCATGAGCGGAGAGGGGGAAAAAAAAAAAAAGGCCTTTTTCCATTTTCTATCGAGCGCAAAAACGATGAGGCAGGAAGAGGCAGCAGCACTGAAGTCTCCGGCCCGCACCCTTGGCCACATTAAGAGGGGTTCAGGATGAGAGGGCCGGGGGCTCCTGAGCAGACGACGTGCCCTTCGGACGACCAAGCTTTTCGCAGTTTCCATTTTGGCCAGACGAAATATACGAACGCGATGGCGTGCGACACAAAAACACTTGAAGGGGAAGAGGGTTTGTTGCCGAACGGAGATTACTGAAGTAGCGTGGAGTAATGGCCGTAACAAAAGCGCTTCTTCAGGCGAGTTCTCAAAATGGCCTCCAGAACATCTGCGCCAGACGGAAAAAGGGCTTTAGTAATGCTTACCCAAGTGTGTCCAATCTGTGCGGCTTAATACAGAACGTGGGCATGCAGCTACAGTCAATGTACGGAAGCGGAAAGGTTTCAAAAACACCATAGACTATAAGCATTGTTTAAAAAGACCACAATGTACCATCGCCGCAATAGAAACTCACTTATACTTTTCCGTCAATCCTCTCATTCACTATCCAACCTAGTTATTCCCGGTTATTGTCGTGAGAGGAAGTGGGGCATATCCCAGCATGCACTGGACCCAGGCAGGAAAACATCCTGGACAGGTCGCCAGTTCTTTGCAGGGTACGCAACAGTGTTCCCATACAGGCTTACCCCTGGGCAATTCATCCCGTCCAATGAGCCACACATACATGTGTTTGGATTGTCAGGACACAAAAGCCTATCGCCTCACAGTTCCAGGGTCCCTACACCTTTTCCAAAGTCAAATTCATGCACTTCCCAAGCATTTTCAGGGAGAATTTTCAAAATTTTCCGTACAGCAGCAGTAAATCACATATTTATTGAACTACCCAGTCAGGGAGGAATTTATTATGAATGTAACAAACTTAACTTTACAACTCCAAGCAGTTTCAAGTACTTTCTTCAAAATGCACGCACTTCTCAAACCTTGAAAACACCATGTCAAAATTCAAGCCCTTTCAAGGATTTCCAGCACCCGTAGGAACCCTGCCATAACCTACTGGATAGGAGTACTGACTGGGTCACAGAAGTTAAGTGGTCAGAGGCCATACGCACTTAACCCCACATTGTCCATGACAACTGGCCCCTGATAGGTCTAATCGACCAAAGGTTCCCGCGGATAAAGTGTCAAGTAGGCAGCTGGAATGCAGTGAAGTACTCACAGAAACCTCACAAGGAGTTCCCTTCCACTTTCTCATTGAAAGAAATGCACTTCATCAGTCAGGGACGAATCACAGCTCGCCTCAAGTTTCATCCTCACACAGTCAATAAAACAGTGATGGTGGATTTAGAGAACTTTTTTTTATGATTTTATGTCACTAGGACGTGAACAATTTTATGTAACAAGAAGGCATGCTGTATAAATGCCTTCCCCAAAACCGAGGGGTCACATTGCACTTGGTGCACCATTAAAAATCAGAAGGTGGCCCAAACCTTTGGCCTGTAGTGTACATGCCCCAAAAAGGACATAGACGAACACCCGAGTTTAGCCATCAGGCCTCCTTTTCTACATCAGCTTTTGATAAACACATAGTTCACACCTACCAATTCTGTGTGACCTGATCCCTCTCACAACCTTGCTTGACCTCTCCACCTCAATCGCCCTCATATTACTACTGCTGATTTTTCACATTAAGCTGTGGTCACCTGCCAATGAGAGTAGAGCTCATTTTCCGGAAGAAACACCCACTAAAAAGCAGCTTGTTCACAGATGAGACAGAATGGCAGGCTGCCGCCATTACCAGCTATGGCTGGAGGTCTGCATGGGCAAGGCAACAATTGGCCCAGCCTCACCAGCGATAACAGGTTAGTCTCTTCGCTCTCAAGTGGCCACTCCTGGTCGGCCAGGCGCTTGTAGCTGCACGAGCCAATTACATGCTGACTGCGTCATCCTCCGACGGCGTAGGCAGTGTGTGATTGGTGGAGCAACTGCATATGTAAGAAAAGCAAGAGCCAGTCGTCACTTGAGCGGGAGGGAATCGCGTGCCACGGCATCTTCCTCTTGAGTCAATGGGAGAAGGTCACAGCGGTGAGTTAAACAGTTCGGCTGAGATCAGGGTGAAAAAAAATTAGGAAAAACCCCCAAAGAAAGGAAGAACAGGCTGGGAATGGCCAGGAAGTTATCAAATTTTATACTGGTTCTCTTAAAAAAAAAAGCAGAAACATTGCTTTTGAACATCCAATAACATTCTATATCAGGGGTGGGGAACGTTATTCATAAAGGCTTGTGTGGGTGCAGGCTTTCACACCAGCTGAGCAGATACATACCAGACTCTACTAATTAAACTCTGGAGTCTTTGTTAAAGAGCTTGATTAGCGGAATCAGGTGCTTATCTGCTTGGTTGAAATGAAAGCCTGCACCCACACCAGCCCTTTCTTAATAGGGTTCCCCACCCCCGTTCTATATGGTTCCATTCACCATTCTTTTACATTTCAGTACTCCAAGTCAGACACCTGAGACTCACTTTCCACTACTAGCACTAATTTCTATACCAGCGCTTGAGTGCTCGGTCTAAGAACATTCTCCATTGAAGACAAACTGTATATTCAAGAACATTTCATCTGGCCTTACTCCTTAAAGGAGTTGACCAGGGTGACAATGCGGAATAAGCTAGCTTGTAAGGTCATTTTGTAGAGGTAAACACTCAGGGAATGCTAGATACAGTGCTAGATGCATCTAGTTCTGAAGCACCCTCAGTGTGAGATGCACTTCAGCGGTTGGAAAACGGTGAGCTTTGTTGATGCGAATGGCGAGTCCTCGCCTCTCTATCACATTCTGCTACATACCGCAGGACTGAGTGAGGTTTGAGTGAGGGCCTGTTGAAAACAGGCACCGAGACAGAATGAATGGCATTGTAAAGACGTGCCATGGGTATGCCGTACACCTCCATCACACAGAGCTCAGAGACCTGCGTACACACACGCTACAACAGCTTCTGACCCGCGGCTGCTGCATTAAAGAAAAGGACTCGGTCATCGCATGAACAAACTGCCATTCCAGCAACACAAAGGGATCTCAAACTGGTACCGTCAAAAATGCGCGACTCGATCCGTTACACTGTTGCAAGGACGTCATATATATATGTACTACAGGCCAGAAGTTTGGAAGCAAGGCCAATACAGGTCAAAAATTTGGAAGCAACTTCAAGTTTCTGTTCACAATGCCTTTCTAAAAAAACCAGTATGAAATCAATGGATTTTGGGATGTATTTACTGCATGATTAGACTTTTCTTTTGTTGATATGCACCATTTACCTCTATTTACCTTTATGTTCTGTATACATTCATGTTACCAGACCATTGCTGAATAAATGTTAACAAAAGAAAGGAGGGGCTCAGTTTTTGAGTTGTGAAGATTTGCAAGAGTCACAACTTCAGTGAAAAAGTAAAAAACAAATCACAGTTTCTATTATTCACTTTATGTCATGGTTTACAGCCCACGGCAATCCGGTGGGCACTAGGACCATGGGCCTAGTAATATGGGCCTGATAATTTGAGTAAAAATGTATTCTGATAAGTGACTCTTTATATAATAATCATGTTTATTTTGTTGCAAAGTATGCCAATGAAACAATTATTTTTTTTGAACAAATCTGATCTTGCTTCCAAACTTCTGGCCTGTAGTGTACAGTATATTATATTATATATATATATATATATATATATGGGGAGAGAGAGAGAGAGAGAGAGAGAGAGAGAGAGAGAGAGAGTTTCCAAAGGGCCCAACTCCAAGGAACACTCTTTTTGAAGAAAGGGAAAAATTTCTTTATTTTTTGCCCATATGTTATGACCCATTTTTTTTTTTTTTATTTCTGTACAAGAGAGTGTCATTGGGATACTTTTGGCTGAAATAACAAGAAAGTTCCCCTTTTTGTTATGAGATACGGAGACCTCGAATTCATTGGAGTTGGGCCCTTTGGAAACTCAACGATTCATATATATATATATATATCTATATCAAATAGTAACTGGTCTGTAATTCAGCAGGAGGGGCGAAGTTTACGCTGCTGCCAGTCATCCCCTCAGACAGCCGGAGCTGACAAGAAGGCAGACCTCTCCGCGCTCGGCTCCTATCGCATCGTCGTCGCTTTACACAAGGGAACAGCAGCTGCCGCCACACAAGCCCGGCTTTGAGCCTGATTCCTGCACCGAAGCCTCGAGGGACGAGAATCAAACTCCACAAAACCTCAGAAATTCCTCTGTCTGCCGAGCAGGAGAATTTACAAGGTTAACAAGGGACAGGGGCTTTTCGCTTATACACATTTTGAAGCGGGTCACGGTGTCTCGCTTTCATGAGGAAGAAACAGGGGGAAGTGACTGCGAGGAGTGAAAGAAGAGAAGAATATGAGATGCCTACAGGGGGCGCAACTGAAGCTCCTCTGATTCTGTATAAGAGCACAGAAAGAAAACATGGCAATCATTTCACAAAGCAGGATTATTAGTAGGGAAGCTAACTGCAACGCTGCTGCGATGGTGATTTAGGCATTAAATGTTGCATGTGGTTCCTCTTTAGGCGGCTTATTCAGAAATTGAAGTCGGCCAAACGAAAATCCAATTTGGTGATAATCTTTCCAAGAAGGCTCCCACATTATGGCTGCTGGATGCCATTATCGTCAAATAATCAGAACTAACTGTCCAAAATTAACATTTTAGGGGTCAGTTCTGATGTTTTGAAACATGGAGATTTTATTTTAACAGCATCTGGGTTTGTAGGATGAATTAATTCATCATTTTTGGGAGGTTTAAGACATTTTAGGTCTAAGTTGCTGAATATTTCACTTGATGACTCATTTTCATGGTCAGAAGGCATCTGAACGCATTATTGCGTATTTACTGAATCTTAGAACTGGCACACTCTGCTACAAAGAGTGTAACGTCTTTATTGAGATCTCTTCAGCAGTGAAGTATTACAGGCCCAGTCCCTGCAAAGGGAAATAACCCATTACCAGATACATGCAAAGCTACATGCTACACAACATGCCGCCCACATTTAAAGCTAGGTCACTAGGAGACAGTTAGTGCAGGGTGAGAGGCACGCAGTGCTAATAGTGTTCATTAGCATGACAGTAAGTGTTCATTAGCAGGACAGTACAAAGAGCAGTGCAGCTCAAGCCAAACCGATAGCATTGGCATCTTCCATGTCATTCAGCCTTACATCTGCATTTCATCAGCTGCGAGTAACACTTTGCAATACAATATAGAATTGTCCGGTATACCCTCCATTCCTAGTCGTGCTTTGTCCACCCTCAGTCACTAAGTTTCAGGTACTGTGGCCTATATAAAGTTCCTTGACTCCATATGCATCCTGCTTGGGAAGGTAGCTGGTTTTGTACATTGAAAGAGGGCATCTTAAGTTCATGGGATAAAGTTGTGTGTCGCTGTGGTTGTTGGAACTAGCTACCCAGTTACAAAAGCTAAGTTGCTGATGTTAGAAGGAGAGTTGAGTGGACGCCAATATAAACGCCAATACACTCAAAGCAGTCGGTCGCAATTCACGCTGCTCTTTGTGTTAACGTTAGTACAGCAGAAGCTAGCTTCCATAAACTATGACTCAGTGAGAGCTTACATGCAAACATTTCATCTGTGCTCAGCTGTTCACAGTTCATTGCACTGATTGGTTGTAGGTCTGCCCGGTTATGCGTCCGTTGTTTTCTTGTAAACAAGTCTAAGTCCACTTCACTAAGCTTTGCCGACAGTCTTCCCTCACCCAAGTCCAGCACACTCATTCAGTCTGTCATTCCGCTGCATTGTCGAGATGAAACAGATTCCGCTATCACAGAAAGAAAGCATTACTCCAAAACAGCAGACTAGGCCCCGTTCTCGGCGCTTTTGTTGGTCATTCTCTCCTTGTTTCAGTTATTGCTGCTCTTTTTGTTGCCTATTCCAGCTTTGTATTGTGAACAAATGAAGGTACGGCTTTCATAATATTTCACCTTGCGACTCCTCAAAGTTACTTCAATACAATCACCTTCATCTAATAAAACAGGATCAAACATGACTGGAACAGCATTCATTCCAGTTCAGCACTACTAAAAAAAAAATGGGAGACATTTAAGATCATCCTTTTTTGTTCAGTTGACAAAGACTGCACTTGCTCCAATCTGTTCATCCCTTGGACAAAGAATCTCCAATGTTAGCCAATTAAAGGCTGAGGGTTTATCCTTTTGCAGCCATTCTTGTGTGGAATGCAACTAAGCACACACGAAATTGCACTACATCTAGCCCAATCATTCATCCAGTGTCATTCAAGGCTTGTGCAATGTGGGCACCATCCAGATGAATAAAGCCAAATCATCCATGGCTTGGCTCTCCTGTGCTGGTGCATCTTGTTTATTCAGGTGCAGATACCGAACAGACATGGGGGCTAATTATTAGGGACACTTAATTGTGTTACTTTAGAGAAGCCAACACAGGACTTCATGTTGAGTTTCACAGCTGTCATGTCATCAGCGTGCATGACAACAGTCATGACACACCAGTGCAGGACAATCACTCATATAATTACCATTACAGGTTTATTTTCAAGAGGCTAGCGTTGTTTTTACATCAACTAGCCCTTGATGAGTCCTTTTTGTATCACAAAAACACAGCCTGGGAACCAGATGAACCTGCAAGCTCATGTTTTATTTGCCAATCACAACCATTTTTCTAATACGGCATGGGTTTGATACAATGACTTGAAGCATTATCGTAAACAATCAGGATGGCTAGCACTAATGTTGAATGGACTGTTGAATCTACAAGTGCATCAGTAATAAACAAACTGGACAGGATATTTTCTCGAAAAGAAAAACAAATGACTGCAGTTAAAGCTTTAATTGATAATAAAGATGCATTTGCCATACTTCTGAGGGAATTTGTTAAAAGCTTTATTTACCAACCGGCCCCGCTCAATGCCAGAAAGAAAAAGAATAGCCGCAGTGAAAACCCAGAGGCTATTGTTCATGTTACATACAAATGGTAACGTTATGTGTTGGCTACTAAATTGTTTGACGCCAAACGTGAGTGTATTATGTTGAACTAGGGGAGATACGAATTGAAAGTTGGAACTAGCTACCTAGCCTAGAAGGTTACTGGTAGTTACAGAAGCAAGCTTACCAATGTGAGTAGGAGAGCCGAGTTGACGACAATATGAGTGCCAATACACACATAGAAGCCGGTCGCGATTTACGCTGCCCTTTGTATTAACATTAGTATAGCAGAAACTAGCTTCTATAAACCATTCAGTGGTAATCGGCAAGCTGACATTTCATCTGTGCTCATCTGTTCACGTTTCATTGCTCTGATCGGTTGTAGGTCTATCTGACTGACTGTCATTTTGTTCTGAACCCGCTGATGATACCTCGTCAAAAGCAAAAATGAACTGTGAGGTTCCAAACTAATCTGCATTTGTGAATTGGTCTTGCAATGCTAGGTTAAGCAAGTGAACAATTCTGCCAAAATTTGGACTTAACTGCCCCATTATACGAAATCCGCTGGACAATTGCCCAGTGCGAGACCCAGAATAGCCCTTTTTATGAACAAAAAACTCTTTCGGTTCCACTCATTCCAGCCAACACCGTAATACAGCCTTGTGAAACAGGAAACAGGCAAGAAAGCTAGCATGCTTGACAAGGATCCGAACACCATCATAGAGAACCAGACCCTGTGGTCTGTATGACCTGCAGACGCACTGAAGTTGACCTGGACTTGCCAACACATGCCTGGGCTGAGAATGTAACTGTCACCCACTATCACTGCTGAGATGTTTGCAGATGCGCTACAGCTGCAGTTCAGATAACGGCTGTGACTTTCAACAGCCAAGGTGACAAGTGCAGCTCCTCGCCACTGCCGTGGTGACAATGCTGGCCGATTCACCTCCAGTATAAATCGATCACTCCGGGAAGGAAAAAGTGAGACTTTGTCATTCCACGTGATGATGAATATTCCCACAAGCGACAGATTAGTTCAGACAACGGTAAATTATAGAATAGGCAGAAGCTACTGTGTTTCTTGAGTTCTAGTGTGCCATGGCGGGCCGAGAGCGTGCAGGTTTTAATTCCAACCAATCAGTACACCTGCCCAGTTCACTGATTAGTTCCTCCTCACAACCTGAAGGAGTGCTAATCAGTGAAATTAGCAGGTGTAGTGATTGGTTGGAATGAAAACCTGCACACTATCGGCTCACCATGGCACATGATTGGGCACAATAGGCATTGTGACCTTTACCACACACAAGGCCTATGCCAAATATGACACAAATCAGCAAACCAGTTAAAATTTGTGGCCCGAACAGCTCTCACCAGTAAATCTCAGCAGCAGACGTGGCATGACAATCGCAGATCCGCAGTATCCCCGACTCATCGTCCAGGGATAGAATAAAAACATTTTACAAAACCAGAGGAATCACACTTGGACGTTTTCGCTCCAACAGACTGTAGGGTCTTTTCAAAGGACCAAGAAGGAACGATTGTGTATGTCGCACACATAAAAAGTTCGAGAAAAGACGACTGGCCAAACTGCAGGCCCGCCGATTCTCCAAGGCCGCCCTGGGGGAGAGACTGAGCGGAGAAAAAGCCTCTGAAGCCGGTGAGGCTCGGCCTTGAGCGGACAAATTACTGCAGCAATTAAGAGACAAAACAGCGCTAAAGGTTCAGCGGCTTGAAGGGAGTCTTTAATCTTGACCGGTGCAAGAGAGGGGTCAGCCGTGGCATACTAATGCGCTGGAGTAGCCGGTCGACAGAGACGAGCGCCCACGTCAGTGCCTGAGCCAGTGCATACGAATGTGTTCACGCATGTAACAATGAGGTCCATATAAACTGGGACAGCGACACACGCTCTAGGGCCGGTGATTCGAACCGATTCAACCCCAATGGATGCCAACTATCCACAAATTTAAGCAAAGCCAGTATGACTTGACGGTATTTGAATCCAGACATAGCAAACCGTGTCGCAAAAACGGCCATTTAAAACCTTCATTGGCCTAATACTTACGCACCTCAATGCACATGAAGCCTACCGCCCTATAGCAGTTTGATACACACAGAGCGTCCCGCGCCTCTGTTCTTGGCAGCGAGTCAAACTCCCCCCTGTGCGACAAACGCTCAGTCACAGCTTGGGCGCTCTCTCAAACAACGCCACACAAACGCTGCCGGAGACCCGAGCGCCCCGCCGGGGAATAGCGGCAGCTCCCGAGTCTCGGGACTTTAAATATAATGGTCTATCACTTTACCCCGAGCCAACCACCTACCTGGCAACAGCGTCTACCCACGAGTCCCAGGGGCCAGATGCATCACGGCGAGCACAACAGCGCTAGCGCTTATATAGCTTTCAATCAATTAGAGTCACGGCGGAGGAGAGAGGAAGAGAGAAAAAGAGGGCGAAGGAGTGAGAGAGAGAGGGAGAGGGAGACCGAGGCAAGGTATGGAGCGAGCTCCTGTCGCCGGGCCTCGTGGGTAAAGAGGCGACCTGCGAGGGCGGGACATGGGGAGGGAAAATGAATCATTCGCTTTATTCCGGGAGGGAGAGGGAGCGGGGACGAGGAGGAGCGACTTCGAACCCGGGAACGCCGAGCCCCTCCTTTTTTTCCCCCCGCCCCTCTCTCCAATCCTCCCTCACGCATCCTCCTTCCCCCCTCGCTCGCTCCCCCCTCTTCCCAAAGGTGCGGCCGCGAAATTAATCAAGCAGCGCGCTCCGACGGAGGGACGGGGGGGAATCAATTTACCTGAATGCCGTCCAGCAGCTTGCTCATGCACCAGAAGCTGTCAGCCTCGATGTTCCGCAAGGCTTCCTCCTGGAGGCTGGAAACATCGAAATTTTCCACCTCTTCCTCTGTGAAGGAGAGAGTGAAAGATGGAGAAGGAGGGAAGACGAGGAACAGAGAGGGAGGAGGGGGTGATCAGGATGGTAGGAGACAGAGAGAGGGAGGGGGAGAGAGATATCACTGAGTGAGGCCTTGAACACTTTGACACGGCAGGATAATCAGGGGGTCAGTTCTGAAAAAGAGGAACAGACAAGAAAATCTGATTTTTTAAAGCAGTGATAAGGAAACACACTTAACATATAAATGAATGTAGACATATCCTTCCTTCCTACAAGCTAACACAATCATGCACTTATATGCCTTTGTAATAAAATGGCAGCCAATTCCAGAACTTCGGCCGCAATTTTCCTTTCATTGAAGCTCTGAATGAAGAACATTTGGCACCAATATCTACAGAGACATTTCTTCCCCCAACTCATACCATCAGACCAAAGGTTTCCATGGACACCAGTTATAACTGACAGCTCGATAAAGGCTGCTGAGCCCCAGAATGGGAGGAGCCGTCTCACACTATGGATGAGTGAGTCCCTTGTTGATTGGAACAGTCACAGCTTGTGGTTTGGGAGCAGTCACCTCATTGGTCCATATTGCACTTTTACCTACTGCAGTCCTGAAGGCTCTACTGTTTATCTACTGAATTATACATTGGCATTATTAGTCAGTAATTCTGCCAGTTGTGGAAATAGAGTATCTCTCAATATGTACGAGCGCCACTATGGGGGCTCATGAAGTCCAATTCTGAAATATTGTTTACATACGGAATTATACATGGGCATTATTTTTGAAAATTTCTGCTGGTCCTCCATGGAAATATTGAAACTCTCAAAAGGTATACTCTAAAATTCTTCCCAGACAATATTAGACTCTGCCAAACGTCTTTTTTTATTCACTGAAAGCGAGCCAATATTATAATAATTCAAATAATCTTCTCCGCTCTCGAAATTTTTCATCTCAGGCATGAGAGCCAAATTATGATTTGAGACTCATCTCCCAAATCCTCATGGGGAGAAAATATATCCACTATGAGATAAACAAAGAAATCATTATCGAAGGCCACAAACACACCGTATCCATGGTAACTCAAGCAGAACCTTGACGCACTGAGCACGCTCAGGATGAAGGTTGGGGTAGTCATGGTAGAACAGGGTGCGAGTCGATTCTACACACACTCACACACACACATACACACACACACACACACGCGCCCACAAACACACAAAACTCAGTGGCCATTTCAATAAAGGGTACAGTACTAACGATGACTCTGTTCTAATGCGCTCTCAAAGTACCAATTTCATGTAATGCCAATAGCCGGAAATGAAGTGTGTAGGAGTGTTTCACAGAGCCAAAATGGCTGTCGCTGGCCTCATTGAAGTTTTGGAGCATTACCATACATTTTTATTTGTTTATCTGTTTATTTTCACTTTGAGGTGAAAGCTGAGAAGCAGAAAGCCCTGCAAAAGCCCCATGATACAAGCAGAGCAGTCAGCTATGCGGTTCAGCTCAACTGCCTCCCGACTCCTGCAAACCACCAACCGCGACCTCTACCCAGCCTGGTCACAGGCTCATGAGCCCAGCGTCCAATTCCCACAATGCAATATGCCCTGCACAGTATGGCAGCTACGACTACTGGAAAAGAGGCATATACCCCTGAGCTGGCACAGTATGACTGTTTAAACAATCGGTAAACGGGCACATCAGTCCATGAGAGCCTGATGTCCTCTCGGGAGGAGCTCCTGAAGTGAGGCGAGGACCATCCTGCTGCTAACACCCACCCCACTGCGGAGCGGAGAAAGCCGGCTCAGCTGCATCCTGCCTGCATCGGTTACAAAAAATTGCGTACTGTAAACGCCGCCATTTCATAGTCGTGGGGTCCCTGCCTGTACAGATGCAGACTCAGTCCCTCGGGATATCCCAGCTGCATCCCACAGACCCTGACTTACTCTTCTTTAAAGTCGTCCCATCCGGGACAATTGGAGGATATAGAATCTGAATGTGAACACTCAGCATCCCGACAGCCCGGGTTCAGGGTTTGTACTCCGCAGGGTTCAAGACACAGGCTATAATGAAAGACATATTTATTTCAGGATGATATTCCACACTGAACTCGCTCATAAGGTGCCGAATCTGATTAGTCAAACAAAGGTCTCCAAACTAAAGCCTCGTTTTTAAATGGACGCCGCATGCTGCATGCAAGCCTTGTGATGACAATGAATCGTTAATGGACTGAGGCTAAGACGCCAATTAGCACCTTGTCCACTGACTTTTGTTCATTGTCATCACAAGGCTAGCATGTAGCACGGAGTGTAACATTAATTTTCCATTAGTGACAAGTAGAACACTGGAATTATTACTCAAGTTTTTCTTCCCAAATAAAGTTAATGATTAAAAAAAAAAGGCTGAACCCTTTAGGACTCACTAAGCTAACTAGAGTTACCCAAATTGCGTAGCCTGCCCTGACTGCCAGTTCCACACCTAACTGCAGAGCTTTGCTTTGGACCAGGTAGCGCTAAATACACTGGGATTCCAGATAAGTTGAAGCGAACATATACAAGCGCTCCGCATCAGGCAACAAGCACAAAAGCTAGGGCGGATAAACCCATGGCTTCAAAAGACTCAGGACAGCCGAGGCCCGCCTGCTCCACACATGAATCCGGCGTACAGCACTTCAGCACTCGATGACACACACGCGCACTCTTAAAAGCAACACTGGGATTACAGGTTCTGCATTAACCAGGAGGCAAAAGGCGAAGGGTAAAGGTGAAAGGATCAGTTTGTCTCCCTCTGCAACCCCCTACTAACACCACATGACTGGATTAGGGGGTTGGATTATGAGGTCACGCTTTCCTTTCAAGCTACTGCTGTGGCAGTGTAACTCGAAAAATTAACAACCCCCGCCCCTTCGGCATGTTAACAAGCCACTCACTGTACCTTATTCATAGACAGAAAGACTTCACATCAATACCCCTGAGACCGTTCTGTGCTCGAAAGAGCACGTACACCAAAGCAAATAAAAATGATAAGCCCAAGACATTGAAATGGCCAGAGACCTGGGGTTATCACACGAGGATAGAGAGAACGACTCTCGGCAGAGGTGCGAATAAAAGCCAACAATAGATGCATCGTACAGTATATATTCAATTGAAAGGAGCATGAATAAGATGGAGTTTGAGCTCGCTTCTATACAGAAAGGAAAAAAAAGTGAAGGCTTAGATTCTATTAATAACGTTATGTCAACTGGTTTCATAGAACCATTCCAAGCGACATCCAATTAACTTCTGAGACTTTAGGCCAATTTAGCCAATCAAATTAATTGGAAGTAACTTAACTCAGTTATGTGGAACCAGCTGACATAACAATTTTGAGGAAATCTAACAGTTCAATTTTCTGACTGTACACTGGGGCTGCAGCCAAGCGGTACAAACGCGAACCCGCCACCGCTCCTCCGCTTTTTTTATACCCAGCCGGTTTGTCGTTCTTGCCTCAGCGGCCTGAACTCTCGCCAGACTTGCTCTGCGACCAGGAGCCGCCCCCCCCGATATCCCGCGCCACCCCCACCGGAGTATAGAGAAGGAGGCGGCTCTGAGGGGGAGGTTCTGGTGGAGGCCGGGCCTCTGCTGGGACAGCCTGTCAGCCTCGGCGGGCCGGGCCAAGCCCCTCGGACCCACAGGGGTGTTAATTAGCACATCCAGCGCGGCGCGCGGCGCTCCCCGCCTGCCACTCGCGCGTCAGGCGCCGGAGCCTGGGGCTTAATTACCGAGGAAGGAAATAACAACAGAGCACCGCGCGCGTCTCGCTCACAGCCGCCCGAACGCACAGCTACTTTCCCCGCGAGTTGACAGGGAAACTTCCCCTCCCTTGTTCCTCCGACAGATGTTTGCGGAGCTGTTTTATATTTATTAGCGAGCGAATGTGACACGCTTCGGCTTCTCACGCGCTGCAGCCACATCTGCGGAAGAGTGGGAGAGAGAAGCCGGATCTGGATAAGAGTGAGGCTCAGCGTATGAAACGCAAACCCCATTGAGATTAACGTGACCACGCGCAAAGTCAGGTGACGCACAGAGGGTCACAGAACGCAAAATTACCCGAGAATCGCCATGCTGCCGCACTGCAACTCCAACCACCGATGGCAGAGGCTTTTTGGTCCAGTTCTTCATCCTACTTCCATCCATCTTTTGGCCAAGTTGTCACTTCCCTTTGGCCTAGTTCCTACTTCCTGTTGGACAGGTTCTCACTTCCTGTTGGCCCAGTTCCTACTTCCTGTTGGGCAGGTTCTTATTTCCTAATGGCCCAGATAGCACTTCCTGTTGACCCAATACACATTTTCCGATGACCCCATTCTCACTTCCCGTTAGCCCCATTTTCATTTCCCAATGATCCAGTTTGCACTTCGGTTGACCCAATTCTGCCGCAGGCCCAAGGGGTGGCAGTTATGCTGAAAGGCTGGTTCTTTCTAGACTGGAGCACCGGCAGCTCTGCGGCACTGATGGTAGCGCCATGCTAGCAGCTCCAAAGTAACACCTTCTCATCTTCTCGAGGTGACATATAAGCGTTGCGCAAATGCTTAGACAGAAGAGAACGAGACTGATTATGAAGGAGGAGCCCCACCCCTATTAGTCCATGAGTTACAGGGCTGCACCAATCATTCATCTTCGTAATGCCGCAATCTAATCTTGCCAAAAAGCACTGCTTAAATCAAATGCTTCATGCTTTGTGTTAGTTAATGAGCATTAATTGAATTCTACAAAGGCATAATTGAAAGTGCGTTTAATTAATGAAGCTGGATAACCCATCATTTTAACACAGCAGAGAAAAATGCACTGACGGTAAGGCACTTAGAAATGTATGCGAGAGCGCCCCCACTGGATGCTCGGGGCGTTGGTAGGCACGGCAGTTAAGGGCTTCTCCATGTCAGAATTATGAAGGATCATGGTGCCTTCAGCTTGCTCACAATAACACGAGACGATTAGGCCGACTGTGCTCTAGCTTCCCTCCTGAGCCCAGATAAAATGCACGCTAGTATCTTCCAATTTAGCTCCCATTTAACTATTCAAAAAAATAACTCAGTATATTTTATTGACCAGTTTTAAATAAGCCTACCAATATCCTTATCTGAAACAAAATTTTAGGCACTATAGGCATAACCAATTATGACATCTGATAACTGCAAGGACTGCATAGTCATTGTAATGATTTATGAATAGCGCTACATCTGGCCAACTTACAGTCTTTACGACACCAGTCAATAAACATAAATAATCAAATACAATGAACTATACCAAATAAACTCAAAAGAGAGAAAATATATGGCCAACTTCCTCATTAAAGAAGTGTAATGAAACCAATAACATGCAAACACAGCTATGAGTACATCACTACAGTAAGAGAAATATCCCAGTATATATGATCACATTAGCTGAAATCGCCAAGTGACATTCAGCCCTTAAATTTGGCCTCTTCTGGGAACTTGGATTGTAACCAGCACTTTTGGTCCTGCTAAATGCACTTTTGTGTTGCAAGTAATTCTGGATAAGGACATCAGCTGAATGCCTGTAATGTAATGTACCGTAATTTGGAGATGGCGAGGGCCAAGCTGCAACATTTGCTCAGCTCTGTACAGGCAACTCCACTCCAAAATACTGACTCACTTTCATGTGAATAACAAGCTTGCATCACATATAGACACTGCAATGGGGCGCAAATGTCCTGCAATATTTCCAAATATCCTGTTTGGACCCAGAGACCAATTCATATGAGTCCCAGGGACCCGCGCATTTGGCCCCAATTCCATGTTCTAGTCACTAAAATGACTCGTATATCCAATGGGTAACTGATTCATATCTCTATATTCTGTAGTGAAAGGGTTAAAAAGGCAGATGCTCAGAACGCAGCCGAAACTTCGAGCTGGGAGAAATATGACTCCAGAGTCCGAGTTCGTGTGGCACAGACAGTAGCTCCAAAATCCCATTACAACAGCGGTTTCATTTGATAAGACTGAAGCGGAGCAACGAGTAGCGCCCAAATAAAAACCGTTTTCGGTGGGACATCCAGTGTGGCTGCGCTCTACAGTTTGCCTGTGGATAATGCTACCGAACGCCAAAACCAGCGATCACAGGCCACAGAAAAGAGTACCAAAACAACTACAGCTAGTCTCAGCATCCGCTACAGAACAGGAGTTAGCCCCGGTCACACCCAGCTTTTCTTCCGACACTCAACACTGGGAGGACCACCGATATTTGGACAGTGACACTTTCACTTTAAAGGGCCGGCCAACAAAGTTCACTCAATGCGAATCTACTGTACATCCCATCAAATTTAAGTTGATAAACCCTTCAGCAATCACATCCCTTTAAAACCATTTCACTCTCCAAATACTTTTATAATATACTCACAGTATATTCTCACCAACACATTCACATTACAAGACTAAACGAACAATTAATGGACAATACAGTTTTTTATTTTTGAGTTTTCACCAATATTTTGAGGGGGATTTAGATGTCTCCCTGTAATTATTACTGTAGAGTGGAGGGGGTGGCAGTACAGGATTTTAGCTCACGAGCCACGCTAACTAGAATGAGCATCCACACCAAGTGTGTCACCGAGCCTCAAACGCTGCTATTCTTCTCTTCAGCCAAAATAACAGATGGCTAATTAATATCACGGCAACAATGATAAAAATAGACAGGAATGGGACACCAGACAAAATCCTCAGAAGGAGAGAAAGCTTAAAGCCCCACTAACCCGAACTCTCTGGTGTTCGACACACCTGGGCCCGAAAATAAGCCGCTTGGCAGAGCTCTCAACTAACGTAACCATGGCAACGCCAATGCCAAAGACATTTCACTGTGAGTTTAATTACTCTGCGAGGTTGTTCCGTAAAGGTCTTACATACACATGCAGAGAGACAGGCTCACACACACACTGCATTATCTCCTGGGTTAGGCATAGGATTTGCTTGCCATTTTCATTGGATTTCTGAGAACACTCATATAGTCCTTTACGAGTCAATGACAGTCTACTTGGACTACGTTATTCCCCACAGTCTGTGCACACGGCTAGTGATGGACAGCCATACTTCGAGCTGACGTCTCTTCCTCTACCCAGTACCAACTGAGCCTGCTGCCGGCTCACTACCACCCTCTTCAGGTCAACAAAGGTACCACAGTTATTACACTGACAACTATCCAGAACGACTTTAAAGTTTTATTGTCCTTGGGACGAGGGACCAAAAACTCAATTTCTTCTTCTTGGTGTGGACACGAACTTTGAAGCGCTACGTCATTATTGAACATATCGTAATAAAACTGGACAAGCATATTTTACATGTCAGTGTGCAGGCAATAACTGAGCCCGATTTTGCAAGAAGGGTAGAGGAGGAATTTACGTCCACACCGCACTAGCATTCACTAATTACACATTATCCTACAGAGGACATAGTTCATTTGAACTTGTTTAGATAGGGCCCACTATCCGCACGGAGAAATGCAGTGTTATAGTGCTTGCTCAAGGGCCTAACTGCTGCGCTGATCTTACTGCAGCTGCTCTGTGATTTGAACCACCAACCTACTGGGTGCAAAAATACAGGCTGCCATGAAATCAATATAGTTTTTGTTGTCATCTGCTTTTCCGCAACAAAGCTGGAATTGGAAAACACTAACCGTGGATTTCTGAGCTATGTAACTGAGCCCCAAAACTTGAAGCTAAAATTTATTGAACTAACAAGCTAAAACATTTCTATGTCATGGAGTAGTATTTTATCATATTGTCAAAATTGCAATTCACAGCATTATGCATCAATCGCAGGGCCTCTTGGCATCTGTCAATCGCCCAGACTTTGATGCAGTCTGTGCGCAGAATGCACTTCAAGACCACAGTTCATTAGAAAGGCCAGTCAGAAAGCACTCCCAGGGAAAATTAAGAGATAACTACTCAAAAAAATATATAAAATAAAATCTGAAGGATAGGAGGAAAGGGGAAACTTTCTGAGCTGTGAAATATGAGCAAAGATCAGGACATTAAGGAATTAATTTGCAGTAATCCGCCTCAACTGAGATATCATTATATCATTAGGCATAATGGGACGTTCATAAGATAATGACCACAGCCACACAGAAAAGGGGTTTCAGGTCCAACCTAACAAATATGTAATTACATTTATGAACATATAATTACAAATAAATTAACAAGGAACGCCTGCTGATAAACCAATAAAATGGCTTCACTGATAGTAAAAGAACACTCTGTTAATTGTTATAAATTGCACTGGTCAAGCAGGGTACATTTCGTATGCATAAAATGAGCAAATCATAATTTTTCAATGTTTAAATCTGAACAGAAATTCAATTTATAGCTTTTTATAGCAGAGTAATTAACTAATGCCAAAAATATTTAATAACCATGATTAGTCAAGGAAAAAGGAGAAAAGAACTATGCCTTTATGACAAGAAACATTAATTTTTCCATATTAGCTCCTGCTCTATATCAAATTGCTTTACTACATGAAACCATGTATTATGATGAAATGATTCACTTATCATATATATCATATATATCTTGGATCCCAAACCATCACTGGGATATAAATAACTTATTAAGACATAACTTGATAATCAGCTGAATGATCATTAATGTTTCTGCAAAGAAGGTAAATATAGCTCATTTATTTCCTTTCTATAAGATAATCTGGAGTGGCATGGCCACACATTGGCATTTTTTAGAAAACAATTTTGGAAAGCTTATTATATAAATAAAAAATCGCCAGGGTAGAATAGAATAATAAAAAAGAATAATAATTTAGGTCATTAAGGTCATAAAAATCGTCACTTTCATCAAAACCAAAATGGTTTCTCAATATAATACAGAGTATCCTGATATTTGTAGAGAAATTATACGCTTACAATAAGCACCATAATTAGTCAGACAGACACTTTTTTTGTTATTTTGGTTTAATTTGCTGAATCAATCACATGATCTGAATCTAATTGAAGACGCATTTTACATGCTGAAGAGGAGACTGAAGGCAAAAAGTCCCTAAAACAAGCAGGAACAGAAGATGGCTGCAGTACAGGCCTGACAGAGCATCACCAGTGAAGATACCCAGCATCTGGTGATGTTTGAGAGTCACAGTCCTCATGCAGTCATTGGATGCAAAGTATATGCAATGCTCTTTGATGTGCACAAAAATGTGATGGAACGCTACTCAAAAGCTGCAGTCATTTCAAAAAGGTTCATCCATCATGGACAAAAACACCCTCAACTTCACAGACTGCATTACAACCTCATTGTCATTTTATCCTTTCAAATTCCAATAGCTAGAGTACAGAACCAAAATAAAAAGAACGCCACTGTCCAATTCATTATGCAGCTCACTGTATATTGATCACATCAAGCGGTGTGGTGTAGTCACGCATACAACATTGTAAGAGACGAGACAGGAGGAGGTCTGGAGGAGAGTCTGAAGTTACACTCGTAAGTGCAGAGATTTTTCCGGAACATTACTGGCAGGTGCACAGTAATGGCAGAGGAAAAGCCACACGCAAACCCATAACCGCCATCTCAAACTTCCGTCCGCCTCTGTTCACACTTGTGTCACAAATGACCATGAGCTGAGATCAGAGCTCCACACACTCCTTAGCACCGTCAGCGGTATCTCACAGACTACGCTAAGAGGTTTTCTCAGAAGGCCAGGCTGGGCAGAAGGATGGTAACCGAATGGACATATATGATAGCGGGTTGATCCTCGCAAAAGGGCCGTCTCAAACACAGGCCCATCATAATTACACCCATCTCAAACCCAACTCAGTGAGGGGTGGAGAATTTCCAAAGGCTTTGTCAAAAAAAAAAAAAAAAAAAAAAAAAAAGGGTATTTTGTGCCTTGCGTTTCCGTCTCTCGGCTATCTCTTCAAACGGCGCCTGTGATGTTTATCCGAGCGCCGGGAGGGGAAGTGACAGCGGATGAATGTTCGCCACGGCGCGCCTCTTCCATCACGAGAGGCGACCGGAGCTTCCCGCTCGGCGGGGTTCCGCTCTCCGCGAAAGCCGGCTTCGGAATCGGCGACACGTTTGATCACACGCCGGCTCTTATTTACAGAGCTCTCGCTAGGCAAATATTTTCAACTCGCCGGAGTCTGCGGCATCCGTCGCATGTTTTCCGCGATAACCTCTGACTAGACCCTTCCCATTTCATTAATAAAACGAGTCCCTGTTCTTATCATGTTCCTGTCATTCATGCAGGATTACCATACGAGGATAAGACAGCTTTAATGTCGAGCGTGAGAGCCAAGCTCTATGGCTCTATGGTATATTTACTGCCTAACACTAGTGCTACACTGTTGACACAAGGCCGGGGTCAAAAAAATGAGGCTTTTTTGTGACATTGAACAACATTTTATTTTTGGCACTATTTTTGTTTAATTTGATAACAAACATGCCATGTGTATCCAGTAAAGACATATCAACATAAGTATAGACAAAACGGTTCTCTGCCCAAATACTGCTCTTTGAATTTAACATCAATTTTAACAAAAAATGCATTAGACTCCAGACATGTCAGTACCATTAGTACCATTTGTCTACTTAAATTGATGTGTCTTTACTGGATATACATGGCATGTTTGTTATCAAATTAAACAAAAATAATGCCAAAAATCAAATGTTGTGCAATGTCACAAAAAGCCTTCATTTTTTTGATCCTGGCCACCAGTCAACAGTTCTGCAATTATTTTCATATTTTATTTCATTTCTGGTCCACATGTCATAGAATAATTCAAACTCAGTGATATAAAGCAGCCCCTTCAGTTCAAACTTGACTGTTTCAGAGTCACTCGATAAAAAAAAATTTTTGGCCAAAATGCGCTCAAAAAAAATCTATCTGAAACATTTCACTCCAAAAGCACATCCAACCAGAACGTCGGTCACAGAGCACAGGAGGTCTCCTAAGGACTTCTGCACAACAGCAGAGATAAGTGACCCCTGCAAAGCCCTGGGGCCCGACAGGGGCCAGCCTCATTCATCAACCCTGCATGGCAACCGCAAAACAAGGACCCAGAGATCACGCCAGGCATTCAGACAGCAAGTCCCACCAGAGTCCGTTTCACTCCTCATAATTACATTAATTGTAATTAGCTTTCAACTCCTTCATAATTCTTGCTGTCAGACACCTGCAGACGCGCCCGTCTTTGGCCGATGTTCAATGCAATTTCGCCACCCTCATCACTCCGACTCGTCCTCTGTCCCAGCATCCTCTCCGGCTCGTGATTTATGGCGGCTCTGCCGTTAAACGGAATTTGCTCCTCGGTGACACCTCGCTCCGAAATTTACTGCGGCCGCGTGCCGACGCTGGGTGATAATCTCAGTGCCAGGGACCAGCAGGGTACGTGTGTGACCTAACGCGCCCCTGTAACAACACGAGACACACAGTTGGGGCCCTTGGCTGCCGTTTCCGTCTGCTGAAAACGGCGACCTGCAGTCCCATGGCTGTATCAGCAGGGAATCAATTCTAATAGGAATCGGGATACTACATTCAAATAAAAAAAGCGGTTCTAACTAGTTCCTCTGTGTCCCCACGGAAGAACGCCATCTTGTTTTAGCATATTTCCTCAGGCAAAGTCTGAAAGCTTTCAGCTTTCAAACCCACCATACAAGGTATCATGGGGAGCCAGGAAAGAAATTCCTTTGGAAAAAAGCAAAAGCCAAACTAGAAGGGCACTCGGTAGAGCACATACCTCCACCATGTCACTTGTTTGACTGATCAAAATCAAAAGGGTCAATCCCTGATGAAACGGCAACCCACCCACAAAATTTCAGAGATATCCTTTCGTTACTTTTTGAGTTATTTTGTACACAGACAGACAGACAGACAGACCAACCAACGGCGGCAAAAGTGGCAAAAGTGGAAAGGTTATTACCTCCTTGGTGGAGGTAATAACCATGTATTCTCAGACAGCAGAGTACGGAACGTGAGCGTGTGGCAGTATCTCTTTCTGCGATATCCACAAGTACCTCCACTTCAGTACGTGTGCATCTCAGACACACGTTAGTCTATATCATGAGCACTACAATGACTCCTACAGATCGCACAGTCTTCATCTCATGATTTCAAACTGCTCTGGTGTAGGAGAAAGACCGTGAAGAGGGCTTGAGAATTGAATCCCAGTCACAGCTGCAGGGCAGCAGCACTTCATTTCTGCCTCAGACATATAACGGTCCGTATTATAACCACTGCAATGACTCCGACAGGTAGCATCACCTCAATCTCATAACATCAAACTCATTATGGCCAGGAAGTGAGTTTCGTCCAAAACAAACCCCAATTGGCTGCTTTGTACCTTGGTACTGGGTAACGTGAGAGTGCGCAAATGTCTCGTTCAACGACATACGCAAGCAGCAGCACTTCAGTAAAATTCCATCCTTAGACAACACTAAACCGCTAACATGGCTGCTAGCCCTAGCGCAGCTTTCTTCTCCAGATCCCAAACCACTCGCTTTAGAGCAAACGCTTCAGAGGGGCAGCTCCATCTGAGCATGTCTGATATGTGGTCTCCACCTGGGCTTTTATAGACTCTTCCCTCAGTCGTGTTCGCACCACTTCAGTGAGCCTTAGTCGTGTTTGAAATCTCGTCTCCCGGAACCCATTTGGAGGGAATATACTCGAAGAGACAAAGAGGGAGGTGTTATAGACCTGCATGCGATCGATACCGTGCCGTGCCAATACAGTTCCATTAGACTTACCCGCGATTTAATTACATCTCTTATTTTTACCTAATGGGAAAATGTCCTTTCCTGAAGAATGAATGAAGACGGGGGGAGGCATAAGACCCAAATAAATTAACAGCTTTTTTTCACTGCCTGCTTCAATTATGTGAGCGCAACGACACACACACACACACACACACTCACAAAAACACACACACATTCATTCACAAACATGTCTAGTGAGGGAACAGTTCAGTATAAAATCATGTGGCATAAAACGGAGGTGATTTGTTCCCTCTTCCCTTTCATGTTTGTGTTAAAAGGAAGCCGCTCTAATCCCGTTTCACATTAAAAGCTTTCATTCAGAACAGTATCTAGCTTTAGTAAAACACTCAGTACAGTCAACCATGCATTATGTTTGCTCCACTCACCAGACATAATGCCAATTCCCCTCAGAAAGCCTCCCACGCAGACCTTTTAATACAGAGGCCGCATGCACAGGTTAGATGCACTTTGGTTATTATTATTTACATTTTAACATGTTTTTGACCCGTTTTTTTTCATACTTGGCCAATTTTAAACAATGAAGTGATGATCCAGATTAAGCTTTGAAGCATTTGGAGGTTCGGAGTTCACATGGTGAATTTACATGCATTTGGACACTGATACAATAGTATAGAAACAAGACAAAATTGTAGCGTGTTTCACACCATACGTACGATATGCTTAACGTACAAAAATAGAGCATGTACATCCACTCAAATGCAGGAGCAGGACGAACAAATATTCCGCATCAAACAAAAGTTTATTTCAAGACATCGACGTTTTGCAGGGAGCATGCCCTGCAGTGTGCAGACTTTATTTTATCACACCATAGGATACCCATGAATTAGACCTGAAATTCTAAAATTAAACCTCATATTCATCGCTTTCCAATCATATGTTGGAGTACAGGGCAAATACACAAAACCTGTGATACTGCCCAGATTTCTACAGACAGCGCAGTATATTACAACATTACACACAAAACACTCCCTGAAATGAGTGCGAAATGTGGGATATAATAAGATTTCTATGAGGGGGAGCTGTTCAGATACATTTCAGGTGTGTAGAACAGATAATGTGAGAGTGCCCGCATATATATGCATGTGTGTGTGTGTGTGTGTGTGTGTTTTGTGTGCATGTGTGCGTGTGTGTGTGTATGTGTGTGGGGGAGTGGGGGGGTTGGTTTTTGCCAGGGCAACATTTGAGCAATGCCCTGGGGGTTGGCCAACGCAAGCAGATTTTAAAGCTGTCGATATTCTGCCCTCCTCCTCTAATCATGTTACTCAAACGTGACTCACTCGTGATGCACTTTACCACAGCTCCGCGAAACACTGACTAATTCTCACACACTCATTTCCACCGCCATCCTCTCTCCACCAATATATTCCAGATGGAAAAAGTCCAAGCCATTGTGCCTTTTTTTTCCCCCAGAGTTATTATAGTTTAATTTATTCCTTCTGTAACAGTTAACAGAATAACAGAATGAATTATTGTGTCGTATCCAAAAGACACGCATGATGAAAACCTGTTTCAAAACAAAAGCCCATTTTTAAGCGCTTTAATAGGTTCTTATGCACAATTAAGATTGCACAGGATTTATAGCTGCGTACGTTCGCTAAACTAATTAGCCTAACCTTTTCTATGTGCTTAAAAATAACTCACCATCAGTTAATTTCCTCATTAGTGTTTAATTTAAGCGCACCATCATTTCCATTAATCCCAATAACTGCGCTAAGGTGGGCAAAACAGAATAACAAATATTTGATTCCAACATCCATAAACACTGGGAACAACCAACCTCAAGAAGACAAAGATCCTGACGTGGCATTAAAAAATGTTAACCCTTTTAGCGCCAAATACAAATAAAGTTGCTCAATGATGAAAGATATCAAATTCAAAGCTGTTGAAACCTATCATGGGGCGACTTGTTTAAAAGAGCTCCCGTATGGGAGATGAAATTAGAAAAGAATAGAAAAATTGTTTTAACTAATAAGTAGCCACAACTTGTTCTCAATAATTTTCCTTGATTATCAAGTTTTCCAATGATTAGAATAATCCATCAGCAGTTAAAAGCACAACTTCCTTCCTAATGCAATGCTTAAATAGTCAATACAGAGAAATTCAGAATGATTTTTTTAATCCACTTTCGAAAAAAGATAAACAAGTATTCCATGTTTGTTTTTCACGCATCCTTCAATGCAGGGTATCCAACTTGTGATTTTTTTTTTAATTACAACAATGGAAACGAAAACAAGTAACAAGGATCCATGACTGAACAGCGATGACTGAAATGCAATTTTGCATGAAAATTACACGTTTTTTTTCTCACCTTCCCTTGAAAGGAGAACAGGCCACACCTGATCGAGCTGAGTGTTTCCTGAATTCGCACAGTTAATTTAAATGAATGATTGAGAACAGGTGACAGCCAATCATTAGTTGAAAGGTGCAATCTATTCCTCACCAAAATGAACTCACAAGCCATCACTGATGTATGTAGCTGCTGGGCTGTGGGTCTACATCATACACCTCCCCAATGGCCCTGAGCCCCACCACAGCCCAAACCCAAACATTGCCCTAAACCTCCTCCACACACAGTCTGCAACTAGAGGCACTCGTTGAGTGCAAACCTCCGCCAAGGTAGCACAATCCAAATCTTCATGAGTGGGAGCAAAGTTGAGTTATCGCGTGTCATACGATTTCAAGATGGCTGCCGCGGCGGCCATATTGTTTGACTGATCGCGGTGAAAATCAATAGGGTTCATCTTTGATATAATAGCAACGCACCCACAAAATTTCAGACAAATCCGCGCATTACTTTTTGAGTTATGTTGTTCACAAACAGACAGACAGACAGAAACGAACAAACAAACAAACAAACAGGGGCGAAAACATAACCTACCACCTCCGGAGGTAATAAAACCTCAGCAACTGCCCATCAAACCACAGATTTCTTTATCCAAGCTTTAACCCCTGAATCCCTGCTTTCTTCTGCCCTCAGTGACAATCGATTGGCTGATGGCCGCTCAACACCCCCCCCAGCCGCCGTCTCCGTGGCGATGCCCCGGTTCGGTTTCTCCAGGGCTAATAGAGCCCCAGCATCCCAGAGCTGGAGCGCGCGACCCGCTTTGACTGAGGGAGCTGTCTCGCCAGCGTCACTCTTTATTGGACCCAGCTGAATTGTGGGTAATGAATGGCGAGGAGCCTGGGCGAGAGATTGAACGGCGAGAGGCTTCGGCAAGCCAGGAACGACGGACCTCCTGAACAAAGTTTTCGCTCCGTCCCTCAGGGAAACTCGCCGCCAAAAAACAAACTCCGCCTTTATCACGGCGAGGGGGAAGTCACCCCAATATTCAGTCATGCAGCTCCTCAGCTTCCAGAGCGGCCTATCAGTGATCTGTAATACTTCCGCAGTACAAGCATTCGCTCCTGAAATCTCATTCACGCCAACCAGAAACATAATTTAGAGCAGTAATTGGGATACATTAGTGAGCCCCTAAATTTCTCAACCCAGGAATACATTGCTCCTTGGTAAAAATCTTGGCATACAGCCCTGCAAATACTGTAGCTCATGTAATGAGCAGAATATTGCACTTAAAGTCAGGGAATGTCTTTAAATAGAACTTAATAATACTTAATACCACTCATAGGGTATTCAAATGCAGGAAAATGAAGAAGGCTTTGAGCATCCACTGCAAGGTAGGAGCTAGAGAACTCCAGGGAAACCACACTTTAACTTCCTGTTGTCAAGGCTAGGCCAATGGCATAAACCCTTGAGTCCCATCTCCTCCTATCATAAGTACATTACTTTATAAAGGCATATCTTATGCAGTTTAGAAACACATTTCACATTCAGGGAGCCACATAGTTATTGAAGCAGTTCAAATAAGCCCAAACCTTATTTACAGGAACAGCGGCATTGCGCACGAATGAGATGTGATGTGGACCTGCAGCCTCAACATTTATAAGCTAATTTCCCCAGCTGCTTTCTCAAACCGCATCGGCTCCTGGCTGCTCTGAGCTGCTTTTGCATGCAGGAGTCACACTTTTGGGGTGTAAAGGACCGACCCGGCTGCCTGAGGCAATGCCTCCGCAGGGCCCTCAAACACAGGTGGGGCCGGCCGTTTCGCGTAGCGGCTGAAGGAAAGGTAGAGGCTCGTCGTTCCGAGTAATCATCCGCACAGAGGAAGTCTGCCGAACTGAAAAGTGAATTCTCAGGCTACCTTCCAATCTGAAACGTTTTCATTTATAAACAACGTTTAAAAACGAAAACGTCTCTGTCTGCATTAACCCTAAAATGCCCAACTATGAAACAAGTTGAAAGAAAAATCTATGTATTCTGTTAATATGTCCTGGGGAGGGGCTAATAACAACCCAATAGCAATTTTTAATTTTTGGTGACCTTTGACCTCATTTTAGTTTTGTAACATATATGTCACAATGGGCATTTCAGGGACCTTATTGCTAAAATGATTTGAATGATAAAACAGTTGACATATAGCTGAAGTATTAGGCATAGCTTATTTTTCATTAGCTTACCTGTTTGTCTACTTTATCCAGTGATGAATGGGTGCTGATCTATCGTGTGGATTCCACCATGGGGGCGGCTATATTGGAAAGGTTAGCTGGTGCAGCCAGTGTAGTGTCAGCTCCACTTTTATGCATCAGATGGCAGCACTGATGGTCTAAATATGTCACTATGGGCATTACGTTGCAAAATTTATGTGGGGTCAGTGGTTTTGACAACCCCCAAAATCGTGTGACAAATTTGTCACAGGGGGCATTTCAGGGTTAAAACGCAATCCCACAGTTTTCAAACAAAATTGGATTCAGCAAGGTTTTCAAGTTTTTGTTTCGGAGTGGATGCTGGGCGAAAACGCATTGAGAGTTATGCGTTTTAACATGAAAATGTATTAGTGAAGATGTAGCCTGAGATACTCACTGCAGCTACTTTTTCCCTCAATAGAGGTACGTGATACGTGAAATAAAATGAGACCGCAAGCATACACACAACGCTAAAAAACGGCCACTTACCAATGTACTCAAAGACGTAAACCACAAAGAAGGGAGTGACCAGGTCGTTGATACCCTGCACGTACCCACTGGCTGGATGGCGGATGGCCCATATGAAGAGGATTCGTTCAAAGATCTAAATCAGGGAAAATAAAGGGTTACAAGGTAAATCTGGACACATATTTTCACAACACAACAAACACTCCTGACATCACGGCCTTTCACAGATGTTCACAAAATGACAAACACTCCTGACATCATGGCCTTTCACAGATGCATTTCTTCTGCTCAATAAATTCGACAAAAAATACCATTAACACCAAACTGATGTACAAAGACTTTTATCTATGTACAAAACCATTAATTCTATTGAAAGTAAGGCATACAATGAATGACAGGTGCAAATCAAAACTACAATCACTGGCGATGTTGTTGGTATTATTAGAGAAGGTTTTGGGCATACAAAATGCCTTTAAGATATTATACCATATTGCACTATACTAACCAGTACAAAATCTCAACGCAACTTCAGCTTGAATGTACGTATATACACCTGCAGTTATATTTTCAAATATAAAAAAGAAATGCCAAAATTACTCATATCAGACAGTTCAGATAGACAATTGAGAACAGCCAAGACCCACCCCCTCCCTCTTGTCATTCCACAAAAAAATCTATTTCGGTCAATAGCATTCAAGAGCACCCAAGGGTTTATTAGTCTGACGGTTAAGAGAGAGGGAGGATTATGAGGAACAGATGATTATCTGCGGGCGTATATTTGTGTGGCCAGTCGTAAGGAGAGACTGAGCGTCCCTGTTAGGATACAGTATTTATAGATTTAGGTCAAGGTAATGCAACTTCTGCCACTTGATCAGCGAGTGTACAACTGAGGACAAAATGAATCACGCACTTCACTATCAATTTTTCACCGCCGAGCCGAGACACCGCCGTGTATCAAGGACTTTGTCGGCTTCAACTTTTCTCCTCGCAATCCTCTTCATCTTTTGTACCAAGGCAAACACTTCCATCTTCATTAAGGCCAACGTCTACAAGGGTTACAACGCTTCGCCCCGCTGTCAGCCCGGCCGAATTAAAAGAGGCTTGAAGTTCGACTTAAATCAAGCGCGGAAATGGATTTCATTTTTTTTCCCCCCTCCTTCCAGCTGCCGCCTTTGGCTGACAAGGCTGCTGATGGTATATAACACTCAGAGCGCACCGCGTGTCATGTTTCTGTCGACTCTCTGAAGAATTAATTTCTCAAAATGTAAAACAAAATGCCAGAGAGACTAATTCGGCCTCGGAAAAATCATTCGCTCTTATTATTTCTGCAGTCAAAATTGCGGTGACAACTATTATTACTATTATTATAATTATTATTATTATTATTATCAGTATTATTGTAACTACCGTTGTTTTGGTTCCACGAAGAGCAGTAACTGATCTATGTGGACCCAAGGAAGAGATGCCACTGTCATTAAGAGTAGCGAATGGAGATGTACCATCTATATATTATTATAATAAATGGGAGCTAACATTTAAGGTGTCACCAACATCAGCTCTACTTCCAACAGGGGGAGGAAGGGGAAGCATCTGCCACTCTCCCACCAGGAAGCCCCCAGTAATTCACAGCAGGAGAGCCCCTCACCAGCACCCCATTATGGAGGGGAAATTAGACACTAAAACAGGCATCCGAAATCAATGGCTCCCCGGAACGTTCTGGAGAGGCCGGAGGACCGTCGCGGGCTGAATTACGGCGTTTATCTCAGCGGTGGCTCGCTGTGCCAATTCTCAACCTCGAATCCCGCGGCACGATCGCAGTGAAAATCTCCCTCAGCTTGGCCCATAACCGATGTCGACTGAGGCAGCAATATGGCGGCCCTTGACACTCGAATCCCGTCTTTTCCCAAAAAAAAAAAAAAAAACGTTGCGGTTGCGTGAGGAACGACGTTAAACGAGGATTTGTTTTTCCCTCGTTTGCGCCAAGCTAACTGGTAACACTGGCAGGCTTTACACATTCTTAATTAGGAGCTCGGCTGTGGGGAAAACAAGCGATCCCCGGGGATTCCAGCCAATCACGGCCAGCAAAGACTGAATGTAATAAGCTTTTATAGGCTTGTCTGCTTCATCTCCCCAATAACGCCCTGCGAACATAACATTCATATACAACGACAACGGATGTACGGAAGTTAGTTAAATCGCATCAGGGTTTTTATCCCAAAGATCACATGCTTTATGTTAGAGGTGACTGAGTATGAACCATCATGCAGAGGAACAGGAGGCAGAAGATGGGGCGCAAGCCCGAACAGGGGTGCTGGGACGGCCATGCGGGCTCTGGAGCCGTTAGCCAGAGGACTGCTGCGAAAGCGAGGACATGCAACGTGACGGCCAGTCTAGTGGACCAGTGACAGAGAGCTGGGTATTGTGTGTCAGCCTCACTCCTGAATGTTTTATGGGGCTAAATCCCAGTGAATGTGTCCGAGCCCGTCCCACAGAGAACCTGCTACACGTCTGTGGGTTACACAATCGCGGAGTGTCTCTGAAATGCCAAAAATGTTAAAATGCCTTTTCTTCTACAGCGCTATCTTGGCAAAATACGCCATAAGCCTAATGTGTTTGTCAATATATGAAATGTTATTTCTTTAGGTCAAACCTTTCGCAATCATTTTCATGGTAAGTCACAGAAACCTAACACAGAGGTGCATCAACTGATAATTCTCGCACAGGAACGCTGGAGAACTAATACCTATTATTTAGGTAGGTATATTCATATCTCATACCAAATTTTGTGCAAAGTTTTGTGCTATTTTATACAAGTATTTTCAGAAAAGTGGAGAGTTTTAGTATGGTTGGAAATTCAATGTGGTCAACAGCAAGTTAAATATTCTCACAGGGAGAGGAATCCATGTAATTAATTTTGTAAATCTCATGAAAGTAAGAAATGGGCACTGGGCTTATGAATATCACAACTCTAAGCAGTAACAGGCAAGAGAAGTGCGACAAATTTGGCAAGCCTGCCTCTTACCAGCAAGAACTTAATAGAATGCAAATGGAAATAGAAAAAAATATGCATTCTAACAAAAATAACAGCTCGCAGCACCTGTCCTGCTTGAAACCTTAATTATGAGTCTATTTCGCAGAGAATGTGTTTCTCAATGTGTCCTTCCTCTCAGTGGATTAGTTACAGTTCTTATAGCAAATTGGCTACAGATGTAGCGCTATGTGATCTAGCTATGGACCTCTGTGAGTAAGCTGCTGTCCAGAGACCCAGGGCACACAGTGCTGTACACAGCGAACAGATGCACTGTTGGAATACGGTGTGTTTCCGCACCTGAGCCAGAATGACCTCGCGGTACAAACTGGAGATACAAAGTCGAGCTGACCAGAAGTTTCTTTTAGCGGAGCCTAGGGCCACCACAAATGTAAACCAGATTTAATCTTAGGTACAGTCTCACAGCCCAACTACTAGAACCTGATGCCAAAGTTGACCTATTTTCCAAGTTTAAAAATTGTCATGTGATGCTTTCTATGTCTAGAGCAAAATCTCTGGAAATTTCAGCCGCCAACAACATACATCATTTACATGGCAGCCAGCTCGTGGAACAGCAAAATTCACCGTCATGGGTGTGCTATTTCTTTTTCAAATAATTTTACTGGGCACTGCAATGTTTCACAAATGTAAATAGCAATTTGGCTTCTCATTACCAAAAAACAACACGTGAACAGAAACCATCATGCCAAACTGCCAGCGCCCACGACACAGCACCTGCTGAAAGGGTTGTGCTATAATACATAAATCACACCTGGCGTGTATCTGCTACCAAAACATTCAGTCCTACACGCCAGAGTAGCACTGCAGTTCCTCGGTTTGTACGTTCGCTCCAAAGCCTGGCAGGCCATTCGTGACCTCGACATGACTCTTCAGGATCAGAGAAGGATCCACGGATACAAAGAGCCTCGAGAATCATGCTTTACACGCCGGTTCACGAGCTACGGAGAGGGAGGCCAACGGCGATGTTGCGAGTAACCCATTATCACCGTCTGTTAGGCAGATCTGGAGGAGGTGTGCGTGGATATGTTTAGATGGTAGAACCGGGGCGAGCAAGTTTAACAATTTAGCAGCGTCGTGAATCTTTTAGCAGGGCGCATGGAGGAAGATGGAGGAAGATGGTCATCCACCTCACTGAGCATTAAGCTCCTTAGACCCAGACGGGGGTGAACACCATTGTAAATGCAAGCATTAAATCCAACATACAGGATATTCTTCCATCAGTGCCAATCAGAATAAAGCCTCGTGCTGTATAACTGACATTTGTGTGGTTCACAGCGTACAGGACTCTCCATCTGACAGACAAGTTAGAGCGCATTTCAATCGAAAGCCACAGCATAAACCTTTACATAACGTTACGCGAGATATGATACAGTCCACTTAATATGGCAATGTTGACATGTTTATTTGTTTCGCTTTATTTAGTTTGGATATCTCAACCATTCTATCAAAACAGCGTTCACACATTTTTACTGCGCAGGGTATACGTTGTATAACCCATTTAATTAATCAAGAGATGCGATCAGATTTTGAAGCAGTTTTCCTCCACATCGCCATTGAAAAAACTACTCCAACGCAGACAAGTGCAATGTATTACAGTTACTGTACACAAGTCCTTGGCTTTGATATACCTCCATATCTGTGGCAACCGAAAGACCAATTGATCTTAAAGAGCACAAACTGATGGCAGATTACCAAGTCCAATAAAACCTGTGGCTTATAAGCACTTGGCAGGCGGCTCAACACATGTTCCACTGCAGATGAATGCGTTTAATATAGCCAAGGAACACAAATAATGTAGGCCTGCGATATTATCAGCACCGGTTTCCTGCAGTTCTGATACGTGACAAAAAGGATTACATGTTTAAATCTACAGTAACACCGAGGGGAAAGGAGATATCAGATATACAAAACGGGTTACTACCCCGAGTCGTGACTAGCGCTAGCTGAAGTGCACGGAAAGAGGTTTTGTGTCCATAAAACGGTAGGGGAAAAAAAGCCCAGTCTGATTCTGTATTGATTTTTCCAGCAAGTAGCTACGTAGCCTTTAGCTTAGCAGTTCAAGTCAACAGACTTCTGGCCTGGGTAAAGACTATGGGACTGCAACAGCCAGAGGGCACATGCAGAGAGGTGGGTGTAGAGGTGACTCGAAGGAGAGGGCGACCCACGTATCTGCCGCCCCGTGACCTTCATTCTCGATCAAGCCAGTGCTCGGTCGCTCAGCTTCAGCGAGTCGTTTACCAGGAGAGCCACATGAACACCCAGTTAGTTAGAACCCTGCTATCCCAATTAGCATTAATTTGACTAGATGTCTCATAACAAGTTTACACAAGTGTGCTTGACTTAGTTGGGCGCCAATGTGAGAGATGTATTGATCGCTACACATACGACCGGGAAATAAACACATTACAGATGTGTTACCAGTGGAAAATCTTACCGCGCAAGTTTTCATTAACACCCAAATGCACTGTTAATACCAATCATTCCCCAACGTAGTAGTCATATTTAAGGCATAAGGACACTTTCACCTCTCTGCTCTGGGGTAGAGTCCCAAGATAGATTTCCGTCAGTTAAAGAATTGGAGCCATTATGTTTCCATTGCAAAAAACAGAGCCATTTTGTACAATGGAATTTGTTGGATTCTTCGGTTTTTTTTCTCAGAGGGGAAACATTCATTTTGGGGGGAAAACAATAAACCAGCTAGACGAGCATAAGAGGGGAAAATACTAAGATACGAGAAAAGAAGAAACAAAAAAAAAAAAACTCATTCACTTTGAGAGAGTGCAAGACAACACAATGGAAACAAAATGGCTCCGTGACCAGACTTTCTGGAACACTCATGTCGCAAGTCTGTCTATCTAGGAACTCTTCTCCGGGATACATACAAAATGGTTGTTGCCTGGCAGACTAGGCTCTGTGACTGTTATAATACAAGGCTATTCTTGTAATATGCGGCCATTTAAGCAAGATAAGACAAAACGCTTGCGTCTGTGTTTGTGTGCATGTGTGTTTGAGCGTGTGAGTGTGTGTGGAATCTCACCTCTTGCACAGAAGCTTGTTGAAAGAGAGGAATAAGAGGATTAGTTCTCGGAATGTCAATGTGAATCTGCGGGGAGAGAACACAGAGAGGAGCACAGGCGGGTTATCCTGGGCCGGGATCAGCCGTTATAAAGAGCGCCGCGGTTAGTGCAACCGGGCCCTGGAAAGAAGCCCCGGCGCCAACAGTCGAGGCCGGGCTTTCCTATCGCGCTGAACTGGGCGAAGGGGTCGAGTGGGCCAAGCCAGCAACAGGCACAAGCAAGGCCCCAGATTTTCATTTTTGACCAAATTCAATACTTTTCTTTATCAGTTTGCCAAATTCGAAATAATGAACCAGAGAAATAGTTCAACTAATATCAACAAAATCATCAGCATCTTGATGCAGTAACAATAGGGTTTGTCGCTATAACAGAAGACTTGACAGCGGCACTGAAACAATGTACTGTTCCACTAGCAGCACAGAGCTGATTATGAACTTCATATCCAAAAATTTGTGGACAGTTCACTGGAACCTAATTGACATACATTTTTACATACAAAACAGACAATTGCTTATTCTAAATATCTGACAATTTAATTAAATCTGAAAGGAACTGGTCAGTATGGGTGGATAGATCAGAGTTTCAGCTTTCATTCGCAGGTATTTTCATACAGTTTTGCTCCACAATTTATGTCCTCCCCCCTCCACTTCATAACTTTAATTAGCTTCAAAGGAGCCTTCAGTAAGAGAGGAGGTGAAGGGGTAAAGAGCAAAATCCTGAAGGTAAAATAGATCTGCATTGCTATAACACAGCTTAATGTCTGTTCTATCAGGCCATACCGACCAATTAAATTGCAAGCTATTTAAGGTTTAAAGCTGTCCATTTTTGATGCATGTCAATGAGGTTCCAGTGAAGTGTCCACACACTGGCTGTGTAGCATAGTTGTGGAGCCTTTTACTAGCGCAGGTGAAATTGGAAGAGACCCCAACCCCCAGTTCAACATCCGGGCCCAGAACGCAACATACAGATGGACAGACAGACAGACAGAGACAAACGGACAGACGGGAGCCCTCTGACAGTCCAGCTGAAGGCATGCCGCCGACAGGCGGGGGTGGGGGGGGGGGTGGTAGCACAGCGGCCCCTAGTGACCGCCCGCTCTTACCTCCGTCACCCTGGGCTGCAGCATTAAACACTCCAGACTCATACGGGGGATATCTATGTGGATCTGATAGTTCAAGGGGAAAAAAAAACAGCACAACACTGAAGACTCGCACACGACACTGAAGAGAAAACACACAAAATCCGTTACCGCGATCAATGGAGAGAGAGGCCTGGGGAATCGCACCTCTATCAGAGGCAATAACACATGCACACGGCTAACACTCTCCAGGGGATTCAAAGCCTTCTTTAAGGGTCACCTTGTGCACTGATGTCTTTTCCAATTTCCTTTTCATATGAAGGCAAATACTGCGAGCCCCCTTCCACCTATTATACAGCAACAATATGTTCTTATATTAAATGGTCATAAAAACTGCATTCATAATATGACCCTCAATGCAGAACAATGCTGGAAGAATAATGGTTAATATATCCCGATTACCATAGTAATGCAATGGACTGGGCCAAAAATATCCCCTTTCTGATATGGTTTCAATTTAAGTAGATGCAGCAAGGGTTAGCTAAAATGGACATCTCTGCTGTATTTTGGACATTCTTACTGGACATATAAAAAACTGAAACCTGGCACTGTGTGGGTCATATATATTTACCACTGTATTAAAGGTGCAAGCAAACAGGCATGTTTTCTGATGAGATACAAACAAAATAACCATCAATTTCAAGGAGAGTAAAAACATGAAGAGCACACTTTATGCAGTAACTATTTGCAATCACATCTGATACAAGCCCATTTCCAAAAAAGATGGGATGCTGAGCAAAGTGTTCATGAAAACTGAGTGCAACAATTTGCAAATCATTTAAAATCTATATATTTATATATCTCTATATCTAATTAAAAATAGTACAAATGCAACATTTCAGATGTTTTGAAAAGTATATTCTCATTTTGCATTTGATATCATCAATGCATTTCGGGGGCATGTTGGAACAGGGGCACGTTTAACACGGTTTTGCATCAGATCTTCCTTTAACAACACTAAGTGTTTGGGTACTGAGGAGATCTACTGCACTAATTTTTAAAACAAAATGTTTTCCCATTCTTACTTGATGTTGGATTTCAGCAGCTGAAAACATTGTGGCATCCTTAGTTATATTTTTTGCTTCCTAATACACCAAACATTTTCAGTGGGTGACAGGTCTGTACAGCAGGCAGGCCAGTTTAGCACCCAGACTCTTTTACTATGGCGTCATGTGGTTTCAATTCATGCAGAATATGGTCTTTGGCATTGTCTTGCTGAAATAAGCAAGGCCTTCCCTGAAAAGGACGTCAAGATAGCAGTATATGTTGCTCCAAAACCTGTATAAATTGTTCAGCATTAATGGTGTTATTAAAAGTGTGCAAGTTACCCATGGCGTGTGCACTAATGCACCCCCATACTATCATGAATGCTGGCTTTTGAATGGTGCGCTGAAAACAAGCTGGATGGACTCTCTCCTCTTTGGTCTGGAAGATGACACATCCATGATTTCCAAAAAGAATTTTACATTTTGATCGGTCAGACCCCGGGACAGTTTACCACTTCGACTCAGTCGATTTTAAATGAGTTTGACCCCAGAGAAAGCGGCAGGGTTTCCAGGTCTTGTTCATATGAAGTTTTACCTTAACACAACAGAGTGTTGACTTGCATTTGTGGATGCAGCGACAAACCGACTTTTCTGACAATGGGTTTCAGAAGTGCTTCTGAGCCCGTGCAGTGATTTCCACTCCAGAATCCAGTCCATTTTTAATGCAGGGCTGCCTGAGGGCCTGAAGATCATGACCATTTAATGTTGGTTTTTGGCCTTGTCCCTCGTGTGCAGAAATTTCTCTGAATCTTTTAATGATATTATGTACCGTAGATGATGAAATCTCCAAGGTCTATCCAATTTTACAATACTTGCATTTTTGAACTAATTGCCCATTAGTTCAAAAATGTGGGCTTTCACAGAGTCATGAAGCCCACACCATCTTTACTTCTGAAAGACAGAATGTGCATCCGAATACCCATACACATTTACAAAACAGGAGCTGAAAATATGAACACAAACTCTTTTGTAAGTCCGAAACGTCAGTATGGACCAAACTGTATTTGAACAATACACGGATGACCTGCTTTCGGCTGAATTCTGCTGTATCCGACCGATGGACACTAATGGACACTGCTCTATCCCATACAGCTGCTGGCACTGAGATGACAAGCCCTTTTTACAACAATGGAGAAAGCAATAGTTCCCCATAGAAAATGAAAACTAATTAAATTAAGGTAAAGTTGTGTCTTTAAAGTCATCGGGGGGTTATATCGTGGGTAAGCCGGGTCAGGAGATGGATGAAATAGTGGCCATACAGCATGTTTGACTGTAGTGCATGCACTGCTGATGCATACACACACTGAACCTACTGCACTGAATGTGGAGCAGCCAGTATCTAACCAAATTCTGGACACACATATGTAATAAGGGATATTCGGACGCACTCTCAAAATCTTTCGGATGCTTTTCGGACCTGAAGCCGATTATTCAAATTAGCTAAGAGATGTTCCACCTGGTGTATTTTTATTAGCATCATACGGCTTTTCCAGTCTTTTGTTGCCCCCGTCCCAACTTTATTGAAACATGTTGCTGGCATCAAATACAAAAAGCGCAAACAGTTTACATAAAAACAATACAATTTCTGGGCGCCCCGGTGGCTCATTGGTCTAAGCGCGCGCACCATAAAGGCTGTGTCCTTCCCGCAGCGACCTGGGTTTGATTCCGGCTCGGGTCATTTGCTGCATGTCTTCCCCCTTCTTCTCCCCAAGCTTTCCTGTCTCTCTGCACTGTATAACTATCAAATAAAGGAAAAATTCCCAAAAAAAATCTTAAAAATAAAAAATACAATTTCTCAGTTTCAACATTTGATATGTTGTCGTTGTCGCTCAAAGTTGTAATGATTTGCAAATAGTTGCATTGTGTTTATTTTTTTTTACATTTTCGCACAGTGTTCCAACTTTTTTGAAAAAGGAGTTGTATATTAAAATTCCACATTTAATATTTATCAGTCATGTTAATATTTAATGTTTTCGTAAGCATTTTGCATTAGCGGGTGTAAATGAGGGCTGCACTCAGGAATACAAGAGTCTTCCTCAAGATACGAGGGTCATTAGGGTAAAAAAAGGGTCGATGCAGGACCTCTGGGAAATCAAGAGAGACCTGGACATGCAGGAGACTACAGACGGAGAGAGCTGTGAAGAGCTGTCTGTCAGAGAGAGAGAGAGGGAGGGAGGAATCAGCTGTCAGAGAGAGAGAGAGAGAGAGAGAGTGTAATGGGGGAGTAGGGGAGTGGAGAGAGAACGAGAGAGCCAGAGAGATAGAAAGAAAAAGCAGGAGGGTAAAAGTGAGATTAAGAGAGCCACGTTTTGTATGCATTTTTCCCTCCACCTGTGTTATTAGTTGTGGGGAGTTTGCCGTTTGTCCTGAATATTTGCTAATGCTTGTGCAACAGGAGTTTCCTCGTCATGCAAATAAAGTCTATTTGAATTTCAATTTCAATTTGAGAGCCGGGCAGAAAGAAAGAGCTAGAGTAAAGAGAAGAAAGCAGGAGAGAGGCTGTGAGGATAAGAAAATGAAGATGGCTAGAGAGAAAATGAGGAGAAAGATTACAAGAAGAGAAACAGAATGGATAGAGCAAGAACAAGAGAAGAAAAATAGAAAACAGGTGGAACAGAGTGGATAGGCCCCAAGACAGCGAGAGATAGAGGAGAGAAGCGAGAGAGAGAGTGAGGGACAGAGCAAGAGAGAGAGAGACAGATGAAAAAAAGAGAAAGGGAGGTCAGAGAGAGAATAGAATGTGTTGGTCAGTAACAGCGGGGGGCTCTCAGACTGACGCGTGACACGGTCTTAGCGCTGCGGAGCGTAGCCGCTACACAGCAGCATCGGGAGAGTGCGCTCCGTCCACACAGTGAAACACTCACAGGTGCTCCCCCTTGCCGTGTGTGTGTGTGTGTGTGTGTGTGTGTGTGTGCGTGCACCCAGGCCTGCAGTGAGCCCAGCCTCTCACACACACCGCCCGGCAGCGCCCCGAGATTTCATCAGCCTCCAGAGTTCGAGGGACGCTCACGCCACACTTGAGAAAAAGGTGACGCAAGCCCCAGTCAACGAAATACAAGTCGCAATATAAATAAGGATGTCGAGGGAAACTTTCATCTTTCTTTGTACCCTCTGCTCACATTTTCACCCCTGTCCAAATTTCATCCAACAGTGCACCGGAAGACAAAGTTGGTGACATGAAGAGTACTGTGCATAAATTTTACACCCATTTAAAACAACTTTTTGGGGAAAGGATGCCCCAAAAATCAGAAAAAGAAAGATTTCTGAATTTCGAAAAATGTGCAACAAAGATCTGTGAACTGTTGAAAGATGATGTTGAAATATTACCAGCATCAACTGCCTTTACTGAAATACAAACACTTTTTGAAAGATTTTTTTAAATTATCATTTGTTGTCTCAAATGTGCCTTTTATCTAACGGAATCATTAATGAGGAAAACAAAAAATTAACACCCAAGGTCAAATTATTAAAAAAAAACAGGGTGCCGAAAGCATTTTCAAAGTACCGTATAAACAGATTTTTTTTTACTGCCTGAAATTCCCACATCATTTTTTGTTTTTAATGTTCAGTCTTGAGTTGAGTCAGAATTATTGAATACCCCTTCCCCGTGACCTTTAAGAGCACAGCAGTGTTTGTGATGGTACCTTTAAATGCTATGTGTTCTCCTTATTGACTGGAGATGTCAGCGGACAGGTGAGTCAGAACTTCAGATCCATTTGATGTCCTTCCTGAACAAGCTGATTATTCATTTAAATTATTTCCAGTCATCATTTTTGTGCCCAAGCACACTGATAAAATTAAAAAGCCCAAAATCTGTCCCTAAGTGTGACCTAGCTCTTGAGCCTTTAACCCCGGAAACAGCTACCCTACCACTCATACGTTAGTAATTACGTTCCATTGAAGTACATCTTGTTATTTTAGTCAAAAAAAGTGTTTGTATAATATGAAATTATACGAAACAAACACCAGAATATTTTCATACGTTTCAAGTACTTGAGGCAAAAGAAGTTTTCAAATGAGAAATGACAGTTGAACATTTAAGCGATTTTTCTTCTAAGTATGCATCATGAGATTCAATCACTGCTAAAATTTTAAGCATTCGGGACATCAGTTTCACTAAGGTATCCTTCTCATTTAATTTCCTCATGAATTGCGATATTTCATAATGGTGTATACTTGATGATGGCCGCACTTCAACTTAACCATCCAAGCAATCCCAAAACATCTCCATGGGGTTTTAATCTGATGATTGAGCTGTCCCTCTCCATATTTTGATTATCAATTTCTTTCCAGAAAGTCCCTCCACAAAATAGATTCATGTTTTTTGGTCTTTTCTCTTGCAGGAACACAAAGTTTCTTCGACTTATTCCATGTGAAATTCACAAATGATTCCAAACTTTTGAGCAATACAGCATGAGCTACGGCTGTGCGGTGGAGCAGCGTAAATTAGCGATTGACAGGGAAATGGGTGGTGAGCGGACCTTTGTGTGTGTATGTGCATGAGAGAGAGAGAGAAAGATATAAAAGAGAAAGCAAGAAAGACAGAAAGAATGAGCGGCAGGTGGAAGCACCTATCACATGATAACTGGAGCAGTAAGCCTCTCTCAGAGTCCAATCCCTGAGCCCCATTATCGGCACCAACTGCCCACCAGCACTCCCTTTCAGGGCCAGAGGACGTGATATTCACTACACTCTCACAGTAGAGCAGTCACAGAAAGTCACACTCTAACACACCCTCTCACACACTCCCTCACACACCCTCCCACACACTCCCCATCTCTCCAGAACCCTGAATAGCCAGGCCATTGCTCACAACACAGGCCCTGCCCCATTCTCAGGAATGGCCGACTGCTCGGTTAGACACACCTATCAGTGTCATCAGTCCAAAGGGGAACACTAAGGGCTCCAGAACTGGGTCCCTCTGTCCGAGCCACACTGCAGGACGTGTCTTTTTTTAGGTAAACAGTGATGATGTATCCCTGGCGATGCGTCCCACTGGCTGGGGTGAGGTCGCGTCCGGCAGCAGTTACCTGTCTGTAGGTGTCCTGGTGGTGCTCGTCGTTTCGGGAGTCGTAATACTGCTGGATGAAGCCGAAGTACTCCTGCCGTTTCCTCTGGAGCGTGCTCTCGCGCCTCTCCGCGTTCGCCGGGAGGTAGCCCTGCATGACAAATGAAGAGGAGCCAGACACACTTATCCATTTGAACAGCAAATATTTTTCAACATTCTGCAGTCGGTATTTCAAACTCCACTGCTTTCAGTTACTAGCAGTGACAGTTAAATGAGCAGCGCATTTTGTTCATCGTGTTAAGAGCATTCTAACAATCATTTGTTATGTGAAATGATTAAACCCACCAGGAAGGGGTTGAGTCAGACACCATTTTAAATGTGTTTAAACCTACCCTGTTCAACTGCATGGCCAGTTTAAGGAAAGTAGCTTGTAGACAAAGACCAAGACCATATGTCCAACTCCGGTCAAACTTCTCTCAAGAAAAAAGCAACAGGAAGCACTGGCCGGAGATGGGCTTCTCGTGGGTGAGTGTACTTCAAACACAGCTCGTTCTCACTCTCAGCCTGTTACCCAGTTCAATTAGCCTCTGCGCTAGTGACTAACAATGAGGCGCCGTTTCACAAATTACCAGGCTGAGTGCGTGTCAGTGGGCTAGTTGAGCACACTCAGGTCCGAGTACGGGCCGGTAACACCTTTGTGTTTTAGGTTCAATGCCAGTGTGGCCAGAGCAAGATCATGGCAGCTCTCTACACCTTGAGCAAGATCCTTAACCCCATAGAGCACCAAGGGACTGCAAGCCCTTTTGGATAAAAGCATACGCTAAATAACTGATAAATAAAAAGCCTAGTATACAGACAGTGGGATTCTCAGCATTAGTGAACCCCAGATTTGGTCCAACTCAGTGTGGTCGTAAACCGCCCTTCACTAGAGTTAGGATGGAGAGCTCTCTCATGGCTCCTGCAGCAAAATCTACAAATATCCCTCCTCATGCTACCCGCTTTAAGGTTAGAGAGAAAAGAAAGTGTTGAGCTGACCTTTCGTGCTAAACAGAGGATTAATGGTGCGCTTTAAACACCGAAGACCAGTATCGTGTCGTAGCTACAGAGGCAGAGCCAAGCAGTGTGACAGGTGTGGGTGGAACAGCGAGACTACGAGCCCTAGCGTTAGCATTAGCGTGGGAGTGGAACACATCCCTCACCACTTAACGAGACCGGGGAATGTCAGCTCTGCCCGCCCAAGATCAAAACGGTCACCCACGGACGCCTCTACAGCCCAGCAAACCGTCGCCAACTGCCAAAACACCTGTTTTCCGCTCTCCGCCAGAGAAACGGCGCGCCGGGGAGATTCGTGTTAACCTGCGTCGAACCGTCACCTCGGCCCCCAACGGCTACAAAGTTCTGCCAAAGTGAATCAACTCCCGTCAGAGCTCAGAAAAGAATGGGAAAAAGAAAAAAACGAAGGAAACCTTAATGGTTTTCCATGGCGACGCGAAGCAGATGTCCGCACCAGAAAAAGAAAGTCTCATGATAAAATAATTGATTGCGGGGAAATTTACAGGCCCGGAAATCCATTAATCACCAAAGGCGCGACCCGCATGCCCATTTTTTACAACCTCTCCCAGACAGTTTTTACTACAAGATGTATTGGGGGCCGAGCGGTCCCCTTTATGGCAGAAATAAGGGCGATTAGCAGATGTCAGTGAGATTAAGCCTAATTGATAATGTACTTTCGCGGATATCAGAATCAGGCCAGCGCACAGAACAAGGGGCAGGGCTTCGCTATTATGATGAATATGCATGAGGCGTTGCCCTGCTCCTCCAATCATGTTCCTCAAGGGCAGAGAACTGCCAGCTTCCTGCCCTCCCTTTACCTCGGAGCAAGGAGACAGTGCAGCCAATCAGACGCGCCAATTGTTCAGTTTATTACCTGGGAGGAAATAACGCCGTGGACAGATTTGAATTCAAGGGCTAGTTTGGAATATTCTGGAAACATAGCTTAAGTGAGGGTGAAAACTAGGCACAACTGTACGCAAAGGACCCCCCCCAATTTCACACATGCCATCAGGCTGCCAGCATGTTCACTGAGAATTGAAGTACAGAAGTACAGAGTCCTCTCAACAAATTAAAATCGCCGAAAAATGGCTTAATGCCGATCAAAAAAAAAAAAAAAAAAACCGAAACGAGCGCAAATTCAGGCTCCGCCGTTCCCTTCAAACACCCAAACATGGCGGAAACGTTTTGAGGCGCTTAAACACACAGCTACGGCACTTATCTAAAGCAGACAGATTGCCACGGCGAGGCCCGCTTCCTAATGGAGAATACAGCCCACGCGCGAAAAGTCTCCAACGTTTTCCGTTTCCCTAACGCCCTCTCTCTCAGCAGTGCGGAAAACCCCGTTCCTGCATTACCAGATTGCGTTTGTCTGAATACAGGTCCCATTTCCACGGGGACTGTCTGCGAGTCAGAGATACAAGTCTGATTGGTTTCCCCTTGTCAGCATCATTTTTGAGAGACCGCCGCACTCGTCTAACTTGACTACTAATTTTGAGAATTTTTTTTGTAATTGGTGAGGAGGGGGGGGTTAACTGGAGTAAAGCAAGTCATAACACGCCGAAGTCGCCAAAATACGGTGCCTTCCCGTTTCTGAGTTTGGTGGAAGAAATCAATACACTGCGGAGAAGCAAAGATGCGCAGCGTAACTCAGAATCAGGGCGCAGTGAAGGAGCTTTATTAAAAACGCACTGCAGCCGCCAGCACCAGGGAAGTGTGTTTCTTCTTCATTTGCTGAGGAAGAAAAGACGAAACAGACTGAAGATGCGGCACAGGTGCACACGCCACTGAGGCAAGCAGGTACAGTAATGGATGTTCTGTCTGGGTGTGGAGAGGAAACGCGTGTGAACACACACACGCGCGCGCGCACACACACACCCAAAATCTAATACATTCTCTCACATATACGCAATCAACTCACAAACACACTCTCACACAAAACAAGATCCACACACACATATATACACATATCCATTCTTTGTCTCACATACGCACAATCAACACACTCTCACTAATTGAGAACCACACATACACGTATAAATGCATCCTCTTTGTCACATACACACAACCCAAAAACACATTCTCTCCCACTAGATTGCACACATAGACACACAGGAATATTCTTTCTCACACAAACAAAAACAACCCACAAATGGTCTCTCTCTCTCTCGCTCTCTGTCACACATGCACACACACAGACAGATGCACACATGCACATAAACATACACAAACACAGACACACACGTAAGCATGCACACATACACACACACACACACACAGTGCCACATACATACACATGTGCGCGCACACACACACATAAAAACACACAGACACACTCAAACACACACAAATTCACGCACACACGCGCATTCACACAAACACACACACACATACACACGCAAAGACGCATATGCACACACACAAACAAACACACACACGCACACGACCATCCACACACACAAACACACACACATGAACACACATACACACACACACAAACATACACACACACACACACACACACACACACACACACACAAGAAGAACGGTGCAGTCCCCGGCTCAGGTCTAAATAATGTTTAAAATCCTACACAAGGCATAGCTTTTCATCAATTCCCTCTCGCAGCTGTTGCAGGAAGGTGGGCCATTTGTCAAAGCCTCGCACCATCAATATTAACTAAATGGGAAACATTGTTTAATCGCCTGCACGGATTTGTCCTTCAGCATAATAAAACGCTGCCCCCTACGCCACGGGAACAGGCACGGCGGCCGGTGACGGGCGTGCGCGGAGGAGGTGCATCCCCCGCAGTGCCGTCTGACCGGAACCTTCTCTCCTGCAGTTACAGCCCGCTGGATCCGGACTTCAGACAGGACAGGGACCAGAGTATGCAGCCAGCAGAGCATTATTCACTCCATTTCCCGTCCTTCCGGAATACTCTGAGTGGCGGTACTTCACTCCCCGAGGCCACTGAGGTGGCGGGACAGAGACGGATCTCGCTAAACTGATGTGAACTTTAAGATTTTGGGTTCACATTCCCAAAACTGCACTACCATTGAACCATATCCGTTTAAGTTGAACCTACACTGGCAAAGCTTACCATTAAGAATCATTCTCATTCATTACCTGAATAAGAAGAAGTAACTCTTTTGTCATTTACTTTCAAGAATCAGAGACATTAATTTAAGGCATTAGAGACTGTCTCGCGTTCGGTTCAGTGGTTGACAAACGAAATAAAGCAATGCACTCTGGGATCTGCCTCAAAGGCTGACCATCCCACTATACCTCAAAGTGTGATGCTAACAGTCGCAGATTTCTACTACATTACATTCATTTACTACGCTTCATTATCGAGAGAGGTCAACAAAATATGACACACAGAAGCACACTTACCTGATGAACATGAACAGTTCCCCCAGATCAGGCCAACAAGAAGAATTTACATTAATCCTTAGAGCGCTTAATGCAGCTGTTGCTCAATGATGTAAGATATCAAAATCAAAGCTGTTGAAAACCTATCATGTGGCGACTTGTGTAAAAGAGCTCCCCTGCGGGAGCTCTTTTGAACAAGTTGCCACATGATAGGTTTTCAACAGCACAAGATAATTAAATTTATATTTTTTTAAATTTTATTTCAGCGCCATAAGGGTTAATGAGAGTCCATTTACCTTTGCATTAAGTATTTAGAGTTTGTAGGTTTTTTTTTTTTTGCGAAAACATCCAGCTGTGCAAATGGACACTGTTTGGTCTACGCGAGTCACTCTGATTGATGGATCCAAGCCAACAAACAATGTTGTTTAAATACGTAAATTCATTGCCAGAACCTCACCTGCGACACAATCACTTAAACACACAACAGCACACGAGCACGGGCAAGCAGTAAGTAAAGACCGTCAGTGGAATCTATATCTTAGAACGACCAATCACAACACACTGCGAAGTGTAACACTAACAAATGGTATCTTAAACAAGGTAGCTACAAATGTAACTAACCCCCAAATACACAAACTGCCAAACAGGCCAACACTCAAGACAAGGAGAGTAACATTACACATAAGGCCATTGTAATAGACTCTGTTTAAGCTCAGTCTTGGAATACACTCAGCGTCGTTTGGTGAGTTACTATTCAAAATGAAACTTTCATAAAAAGATTAGGCTTCATTGGTGTTTTGAATAGTGCTCCACAGTCCCGTCCAATTGAAAATGGTTATCGCATTAGGTCACAGAACATGGCTACATAAAGCATGATACATAGGACGCCATGACCGCTTGTAGAGGGGTATGCGACAGTACAGAGTTTTCACCGCGGTGGCCCCATAAAGAGAGAAGAAGAAAGAGTGTAAACTCACACAGACGCAAAAACAAATAAACCAATAATTTCACCTTTCTGCTTCACTGGCTCAGAACGAGAGCAACAAACTAAATCAACAAACCCAAACAAAGCAAACTCTTTTTTCGGCCGACCGCTTGGCCTCTGTGACAGCTCTTCAGCTCATCTGACCAGGTTAGATGCACTCTGACACATCTCTGATGAAGTCAAACTGCCTCCTTCTCCCCGCTGGGCGCTCTCTGTGTCAGCCCAATAGCACAGACAGTCGTATAATCTTTAAGCAGTTATAAAACCTATCAGAGTAGAGGAGCATCTGAGCTGAAGGGCTTAATAAACAGAGGTGCTAGCGTGTCTTGCTAACATAACCCAGGAGTGCAGGCATTTGCTCAAGTCCGCCAATAAGCGTAGCCGAGTCGCCTTCAACTCTCAGCCAAATCAAACCGCAGAGTCACATAAAATAAATGAAACCTGTATATATAAGGGGTTTTATTCCAAATAGCAAGGTTTTTCTGAGTATGAAATTGGCATTCAAATATTCAGTGCGAAACCTCCAACCCCAATCCTCTGCTTTCCCAATAACCATGACACATAACGGCCTCTTATGCGAAGCCGCTTTAGTGAATAAAATATTTCACTACCGCCTGCCTTTCAACGAGAACCGCGATGCATTGAGGGCGTAATGTATTTCTGTTCAATCACTGAGCGCCGGGATTCAGCACGTAAATATGGGGGGGGGGGGGCCTTTTACTTCAGTGTAGCACGGACAGCTCACGGCTGTGCCACCTAGGGTCAGCTGACTTGCACAGTCTATCTCGAGTAAAGTAGTAATGGATTTGATGCAACTCAACAGTGGGATGTCGCTCAAGAGATTTGACGTGCGCAGATGCTTGTCAACGGCGGCAGCTTGTTCGAGGTCACGTGGCGAAATGATTCGACTTGTGGAGAAAAAAAATTCGCCTGACTAAAGCTGCTTTCACATCGGAAGCGAAACGAATTTTTCGCACGACAGATTACATTCAGAGTCAATGCAAAGAAGCGCGTCTTTGCATTGACTTTGAATGTAATCTGTCGTGCGAAAAATTCGTTTCGCGTCCAGTGTGAAAGCGGCTTAACCATAGACTGTATAAAAAGATGGACGAAGCTACCGTGACGTCACCCATTGGGTTCAGCATACCATAAAGGAAGCCTCGATTTTGGCAATTTGAATTGCTCCATGTTGTCATTTTGAAACCGGATGTGATTTCTATTGGACGAGAGCGTGAATTGAAGATCCGGGGAGGAACGTGGCTCTGGATCTGACCGTATGGGACGAGGACCAGAGGATAGCCACGCCCCAAAAGCATATTCTGGCTTTATTCTTTATTCTAGTCTATATGGGACCATAATTTACAAAAATGAACATAAAGATATATCAAAGGAGACTTGAAACTTGCTAAAGCTACCATAAATAATGTGAAAAATCATTATTTAAATGAAAAATCAGGTGGGAAAGAAGGGTCATTTTCTCATAGACTTCTATAGCATTGAACTTCTTTCTGCAACCACCTACGTCGCCATCTGCTGGCCATTAAATAGAATGCCATTCTACGGTACTTCCGCATAGGCTTTTTTCAGATCAGGGTGCTGCGTCCATCTTTTTATACAGTCTATGGGCTTAACCGGGCAGAGTTTAATAAAGTCAAAAACTTCAGCTTCCAGAGCTATAAATGGATTGGAATTTCCTTCTGGCCAGGGGAAAGAAAATATACATCTCACGCAATACATCACAAAACACATTCCACACACGTCCGCTTTCCCTATAGTTTTAGTTGTATATATTTTGCACTAAACTTTAAGTCGTCCCTTCCGCAACAAAAAAAGCGCGCGCACACACACACACACACACACACACACACATACATTTTACAGACTATTAAAATTTGCTCATTAGTTCAGGAGTGGGGTGTTCAGTAGAGATATTGCTTTCGGCGAGAAATGCGTGCATTTCATCACCTCCTCCGAAGGCGCAGCCACTCTGCATAATGAAAAGGTGTAAAACTTTCTCTGCTCAAGGTTAATTGAGAGCCGAAGCCAGGTCTCTCCCAGAGGCCAGGGCGAGGGGAGAATCGTGCATTCAATTAGCTATTTATTGGGCTGTAAAGGGCTGCCCACATTCAGAACAATAACTATAATGATAACTATACATTCATAATTGTAAATATCGTTCTAACTCAAGTGCATGGCGGAGTCCAAACCACAACTATAAAGGCGAAGCACAACCAATGATAATGCTGCGGTTCACTTACAAAACAATTTTGTTCCGCCAGCAGAACGATAAAAAGTAATAAAAACCAAACAGTATTGCGTCATACCCAACGAAACTGAGGCTACTTCAAAGGCATATATAGTAGTTCTAACTCAAGTGCATGGCAGAGTCCAAAACACAATTACAGAGGCAACAACATGACCAATGATATTGCTGCGGTTCACTTACAAAGCGATTTTGTTCCGCCGGAAGAACAATAAAAAGTATTAACAACTAAACAGTATTGCTTCGTATGAGACAAAACAGTGGCTGCTTGAAAAAAAGATATTTAAGTCAGTGTGGTCGACAATGTCGTTATCGTTGTAGTTATGCTATAGTTGTCATTCACATTGTAGGCAGGCGCCAACTCTGACGCCACACAAAGCTGGAGCCAACTGCAACTCGACATAGGCCAGGAATCGGCGCAAAAGACAATGAAAGAGAGAAAAGGGAGGGAGTGGCAAAAGAGGAGAGAGAGAAAGATAGCGAGTCAGCACGTCCGACTCCGAACACAGGAACGTTTCGCCGACGTTTAACTCTCACGGACGCCTCCCGCCTCCGTCTTAATAGAAACTGAATTTGCCATAAATCAGTAACGTTTTTTATGCGTCTGATGTGGAGAAAAAATAAAAATGGATAAACAGCTCTGAGAATCAATTTTCGGGGTAAATTAAATCTTTATTTTCCAGCGAACGAACTGGCAAACAAAAATGATTTCTACTTAGCGGCGCGTTCGAGTGGGTTTCCCCACATTACTGGCACAGATTGTGTAAAGTCAGCACGCCACGGTTGGGGGCGAGGGGGTGTTCGGGGTTGATTATACATCAACACAAAAGGAAACACTGAAGGCAAACAGACTTCGGCAATATTTTATTGCTCTTTTAAAAGCACTGTATCCAGCAGCTTAAATGTCCTCCGAAGTACGACTGTCTCAAAGCTCCACTGCCGCCAGCCTCCTTAGGCTGATTGGTCGAACTCGAGAAATGTACGAGCGGTGATGACAAGGTTAGCATGGGGGAAAAACGATGAAACAGAGCCAGTCGTAGACATCTGATCATTACCTAAGTGCATTAGGTGGTGCATACTCAACTGGCAGCAGCAGATGTGGTAGTATAGGGGTTGAGGGGTTGTTAGAGGAGATTAACACAGTCTATCTGGTTAAATCCTCCATTAGGAACTAACACCTGACGTCACCATCCATCACTGTAGGACAGTAGTGCCCCGGGACTCCAGGCAGTCAAATACAGGATAGCCTCGCTCCCACACTCCTCCCTCCCCCAAACTCTCCACCCACCTTGTGGCCTTTAAGTCACCCGCCCACCCCCACCCAAAGCAAACACATCAGTTGCGCGTGGGTGGCAGTGACATCACCCGACCGATCGGCTCCCTTCCCCACTTCGTATAATCCAGCTTCATTAATGGAGCCTTCACCCCGCGTCTGCATTCCGCCCATCGATACCGACCCCGGCTGAGACCCCCACGCCTCTGGCGAGAGCAGCCGCGGCCAGCGAGCCGGCCCACTTATTAAGGCTTATTAGTGCAGTAAAGCCTCTCTCGCCACCGGGAAACCACTTCATTACACCGTAAACACTGCACTTTCCCCGCGGGGATCCCGCCATCCAGGCCAGCCTTCGTCAGGCTTCCAGAACGCACCGGGCGACAGCCCGCTGTAAGAGCGAAGTAAACGCATGAGAAACAAACCGAGGTTAAAAACACAGAGAAATCTCCCCGGTTTAATCTCTCCAGAAGGGTTTTACGAACAGCCAAGGAGAAAGCCTCCGGACATATCACCATCTCGCGCACCAAACTGCTAACAAAAAAAAAAAGTGCAAAAATACTGAACGTTCTGTCGGTGCGATGCGCTAACCTCCCTCTGGACAGAATAAATTGAAGGACAGAGGAGCGGTTTTGAGCGGCGAAGGTCAGAAGCAAAACTCCTACAGAGCAGTTATATTGGGAGGAGAGCGGTTTACCAAATACAAACATGACCCGCGTCGGGAAAAAAAAAAAAAGAAACAATTTCTGTGACGTCTATCGGAATGGGATCTTTTCTTGACACGGGACGGATTTAAAGGTCGTGCGAGAGCTCAGATTACCCAAAGTCCTTCAAGAGTGAGGAGGAATAACACACGCCGGGGTCCCGCAGTTCTCGGCACCTCTGACAGATTGGTTTCACACACCGCGAGCAGTGGGACGCCCACGGAATTTCAATAGCGCCGTCCAACCGACTCTCGCGGACAGGATGCGGCCGGACAGCCTCGTAGAGGACAGAGAATTTATCTCTATGCCAAACCGCTGCGGAAAGCACAGGCCAAAATACAACTGATATACCAATATCCCACAACACATACCTGCACAGAAAACAATCGTGTGGGGACTGTAGAGTCAAAGGGTGGGCTGACCACAGAGAGTAAAACAATGCCCTCTATCGGCAATTCAAGTATTACATCCTGTCCTGAGGAGAGCAGAGAAGCACCCAAAAATTCTGGCTGAGATGAGGGCATGGTAATGCCTATGCATTTTTGCAGCCACATTCCAAGCTTCATCACTGGCAATAGAAAAGTTTCTCCCTGAAAACGTGACTGCTCTCCGCTAACACAACTAGCCAATGCGCAAACAGAAATGAATTTGTATTAAAATGGTTCAAACTCAAATTAATAAGTAGAAGAAAAGAACTGAATATCATTCTAAATATGAAAATGCCTGGAGAGTGAAACTTTTACATTGTCAAGGCAGATATTTGGGAAGGCAGAATTAACAATTTCCCAGAGTGCCCACAGCTTAATTTGCATTTCCCAGGCAGAAACTGATTTGATTTTTTTTTTTTTTTTGATACTTTATGATTGAGTGCTTCGCTCTAGGGAATACAGTTTTTAAAAGTTTAACATTTTGCCCCCCCCCGAATTTACTTATAAACTAGAAGCACTCCTAGAGTACAAACCTCTGCCAAGGCATCACAGTCTAAATCTTGGTGAGTGGGAGCAAAGTTCAGTTATCACGTGTCATAGGATTTCAAGATGGCGGCCGTGGCGGCCATATTGTTTGACTGATCGCGGTCAAAATCAAGAGTCCATCCCTGATGTAATAGCGACCCACCCACAAAATTTCAGAGATATCCGTTCATTACTTTTTGAGTTATCTTGTTCACAAACAAATAAACAAACAAACGGCACCAATCACATTACCTCCTGCCAACTTCGTTTGGCGGAGGTAATAACAAAATATCACAGTGGAAGCAAAATGTCCATTTAAAACTAAATGAGAGGACAGAAATGACTGCAATTATTACAGAAGATCAGCACCAAGCCCAGCGAAGTGATTCAGAACGTTCATTGATCAATCTGCACCTCCTCCCAGAGGATGAAGTAGCCAATTACTGTACAATCCAAGAAACCTCATGATCAAAGTGTACATCCTTTCAAGAGCATCAAAGCCCGGCAAGATATTTCACGTTCGGCTGGGTCTTCGTATCCGAACATTAAATTCAAAAACAATAAATCCATGACTATTTGAACAGGGATTTCCATTTCCCATGGGTAATTGCCATTCCGGGCTGGGATAAATATTCCAGTCTATCTGGAGCGGACTGCTGGGACCTGGGCTCTGACATGTCCCTGACATTCCACATGTGACTTCCCATGAATTTTTCAAGCCATTTCTGAAAAAGAACATCATCTGGGCTGAGCTGCCCTGCAAATGCCAGTGTCCAGGGAGGAGCCAGCGATGGCATTATAATGCTACTGGGCAATTAATCAGCGAATCAGTCAGTCAATCAACAGATCTTTACTGCTCCAAATTAGCATTTCATCAAGTAGCCAATTTAGCGACCGCAACATACATCCACAAAGGAAAAATTGGGAAATGTAATAGGATATATAACAGCCGAGGGAAATTGCTTGTTAAATTATTTTTCAGCTCAAACTAATAAACTCGAACAAGAGGCAGATTTGGCATGCAAACATTCCTTACAAGAACAGAGACTCAGAAATTCATTCTCTCCAACACGCTGTGCTCGGCATCTGAGATTCAATGTAATCTCAGCCTATCGAGTATCATTCGGATCAGACAATACGAGCCTTCAGCCCAGAAAAGCCCGAAGTATCAGCGAGGGCGAGACTGTAATGACTGGGCTTTCCCCGCAAAGCGCAGCCCCATCGATCTAAATAAAGATGTGAAATATAAGAATGAAAGCAGCTTATCAGGAGAGAATAAGCCGGGGAGTAAGAGTTTCAGAGGCTGCAGGCAGTGCGCTGCAGGAGAAAGGCTGCTACGTTCCCTAGCATCAGGCTCACTGGAAAGATGAAGCAGGAGAGGTGACAGAGCACACACTGCGCTAACGTCATTCCGGATGTTTGCGGTGATACGATTCCTCTGTGCGCAGGGATGGTGCGATCAGCAGGCACGACTGATTGCATAGACGAGATTACAGAGGAAGGAAATAAAGGGAGAAAAAGGGAAGAATAAAACCACGAGGGCGAGGGAGAAATGCGCGGTTACATTATCGCTACTGTTCATTTGCTTAACTCCGGACCATCTAACCCTGTTCCAGCAGATCAACCATCTTGGTTTTTAGGCCCGACCGCAGAAAATACATGAGAGAAAGGGATATCGTTCAACTGTAATTCGTACAATCAGGTGACTCAAGCTAGGGTTGAAAGCGTAAACCCACAGGATGTTGGATTTCCAGGATTAGCTCAACCAAAAAGCTGGGAGGACGAGATCGCGTGCATTTAATCATTATCCGTTGGCTGTTCAAGCACAAGTGCACAGCCCAGGCGGGATTCAAACTGGCAGCCTTCCGGATTTAGGCCACGGCTGCACCTGGGCAGTATTTCCCACGATGGCCGAGATAATGACTCCGAAGTCGCTACGGAGCTCGCGCACCACATTAATTATGTACAAATCCTGTACATCGCCACAGCTGAGTCTAATAAAGGCTCTCGCCAGAGCATTCAAAGCGTCAGGACAGCAGTGTAATAATTAAAGAAAAAAACAGGCTTGAAGTCTTGCCCTACAGCCCCATCTCTCTGATCATTACTGACAACAAAACCAGCGAGGACCATCCGAGTATTACAGCCAGCAACGGAGGTCAAGCAGGCATCTGTCTGGGCCAGAATCAGGGCCTCGCAACCATAGAGGTCTCGTGTCAAAACGCACTGATTCCGCGCAAGTAAGACACAGAGCAAGAGGGTGCAAAACAGGGAAAATGAGAGAGAAAGATTTACCGTCGGGGGACCGGAAAGATCCGGCAATGAGCACAGTCACTATAAACAAAAGCAGCGACTTAATGAGTAAACACAGAGGCTTCATAAATAAATAATCACCGTGTGCCGCAACCAATGTTTTAGAGAGAAAAGATGTAGACAATAGTGTGCCGTTTCACAAATCACTTTAACAAGAGATGGGAAAACAGCGCAATAAAGAATGTGTTCATTAAACAGATAAATCAAATGTGATAAGCGGGGCTGTGTGTGTGTGTGTGTGTGTGTGTGTGTGTGTGGAGGCGGAAGGGGTGGACTTACGGACAGGAGCTTCCACGTGATTGGCCGGACTTGTCTCGGGATTCCAGACCAGCTCAGTTTTCGGAGCTCATCTGCGAAAGAGAAGAGGAAGAAAGGACAGCCTGGATGAGCTCAGTACTTGGCTCTCGAAAACGAGGCGTCTTGGGAACGCTGCACAATGACTTTTTTTTTTGTACCCAGAGACCTTCATTAAGGAAGGCTGACGGAGGAAGTGGCTTGCCCCTCTCCCTATCCCTGCCCCCCCCCCACCACCAGCCCCGAACTCCTCTCCCACTGAGATTACGCCCTCTGGCCCCAAGCTGTACCCGCACGGAAATAGCAACTTGCACAAAGCTCGCTTAGATCATTTGGGATTTGGGATTTTCAAAGTCTCAATTATACCCTTCCTTATCCATATTTCTTCTAAAGAGAACAAGCCTAATCCTCTCGTGAAAAGGCCCAATTTCATGTGAGGAGAAAGCCCTCCTTGCCCTTGCTATAAATACTCCTGCGATTCAAACTTTTCTCTTGGCTCCTCCTTTGCTCTCCTAATAGAGATGGTGGGAAACAAAGGAAAATTCCAGAAAATGATAGGTTTTTACATCACTAATCCAACACAGTCTTTGTGTACATTCCACAAATGGAAACAGCAAATATAAAGGCCAGGAACATGAATGCATTTACATAGACAGATTTATGGGTAAAAAAAAATTGTACTTCAGGATCCTTGAATCTAAAAAAAAATTGGCATTACAAGGTCTAAGTAACGTAGCCTGTAGAGCACTATCCTCATGCACGCTATTAGCCGCGACGTTCACAGTTAAAAAAATCAGCCGTTGACCTAACGGTGTTTTTAATGATATAAACACCAGAACATGGACATCAGAGTTGACTATTGGTGAAACACAGCACAGGAAGTTATGGGGCGTAATTTCATCTGAAATTACTGAGTCATTTAAAATGAAAACCTTTCATTCACAAGATTATTAGATTACAAGTCACCTGAGGTAGCCCCAACACCCTTTAATTAAAACCCAAAAGATGCCACAATTTTCATTACCGGGCAAGAGAAAAGTCATCAAGATGATCAGTAATCTCAAGCGAAAGTCCAGAGTCTGGTGACCATACGGCTCAAGAACTTCTGTAACTGTGAACTACAAATGTGAAGAACAGATTTTAAAATGTCCCAATTCTGTACAATTATTCCCAACACAATAGTATTCCAGCTTCAAGGCAACCAAACCATGACCCCTCGGTCTGTTACCACCCAAGTAAAGCAGAAACCGCTTGGGATTCCTCGCTATTCATTAACCTTTGGAAAAGAGATTCTGCAAGACAGCCCGTATTGAACTTGAGAGAACAGACGGTAATACCACCTTCACGTGTGGTTAAATCCATTATTTTCAGACGCTTGAGAGAAATGCCGATCGAGTCCATTTGCATTCGATTCACCCTCTGCACAAACTCAACACACATTTTTTCCAGGAGTCCTTTCAGGGAAAGGGGGCATTGCGTCGTCTCGCTTACGTAGCGCAAGCCAGGGTATAGCAAGCAGAGTGAGGACCAGGCTGCGGCGAGAAGGCAATTTCAGTTTAATGACCGCTAATGTGTCAATCGGCTAAAAGAACACACAGCACAGCCAGCGCTGCCGTCCCAGCTCAAATGGAGAAATGGTGAGCCTAACTGAAATGGCTGGCTGACTGGCTGGCTCCATGAATTTCAGAGAGCAGGGTTTTTACGGCCATTGGATGGTCATTCCAATTTCAGGCTGAAAAAAAAATGTCATTATAGGGTGTCTCACTAACGCAGACGGTAGAAAACTGTATGCATGCACATTACAAGCTGCGACAGCAGTGCTTCGAATCCGGCCGTTGACCTCGGTCGCTTGTCTCTCCCTGTGTTCCTTTCCAAATTCATCCATCATCTGGCCGAGGGATAAACGTTTTGTCAGTATATGAGGGTGCACAGATGCATACATATATGTGCAAAGGTAATACACGGTTAAGGGCATTCTTGCAGTTCTTGCAGCATCGTTGCACATTTATTGGGGTACGTTTATTTCCTCAGCATGAGTGTTTGTAAGATTTCAAATGCACTCTAACCCTTAGAGAGCTCTAAAACAAATTTTTCAAAAATATAAGTTTAATTATCTTGTGCTGTTGAAAACCTATCATGTGGCGACTTGCTTAAAAGAGCTCCCGCAGGTGAGCATGATAGGTTATCAACAGCTTTGCTTTTGATATCTTACATTATTAGTGACAATGGTTGCATTTAGCACTCGAAGGGTCAAGAAGGGGGACAGACATACCGTGGGCCTAGCTTAATACTGGGCAGAAGGAAGAACCTTTTTGTCAAAGATAACTAGAATGTGTTGTTACTTGTAAAAACATACGTCTCCCCCCGGCCCCCTTCCCACCGGACAGATGGATGGATGGACAGACAGACAGGCAAATACCAAAAGGCACCACTGCAGGACCTGAGTAGTAAGTATGCACAGTTTCATTAAGATTATGCAAACGGTTTAGGAGTTATGCTCCGGACAAGTATTGATCACATCTGGTCAGAAAGACAGACGGACGGACAAACAGGCACAGACCAAAAGGCGCCACTTCAGGACCTGAGTAGTAAGTTAGCAATGTTTCGTTGAGATCATGCAAACGGTTTAGGAGTTACGCTCCGGAAACAAAGTGGGAACGCCGACGCCAACACAAACGGGAACCGAGCCTAAAACAATATGTCTCCCCTCTCCCTCCGGTAAGGATACATAATAAATGTTAATGAAGGTGTGCATGAAGCTCGCTTTCCATGGCTTCACGCTATTGACGAAAACAGTTAACTCAGATTGGGTCAGAGGTTTCAGAGCCCATGCCACTGATACTGAGAGAGGCTAACGGTCGCTCTCCATTCTCCACCATCTCAGCAGAATCAGCTCTGATGGCGACACAAAAGTGGCAGCTTAACAGCTCCACACAGCACGGCTCCTACGCTCACACACACCATTCAGGACATACCGCACTCAGCTCGGTGAGCACTAATTAAACCCCCCGAAAAAAAGAGGAAGTGGCTGGCAGATACTCAGCGGTGAGCTTTATATCTGAATCACACCTGACAGATATTATTATGAGGAAAATTACCAAGGATAGGACCAGGACGTTAGTTTTGTTCACTTTACCTCCACTCTGCTGGAGAAAATTCGCCTTGGAGTGCTTCTTTCCTTCCCTTAACACGGGTCAGATGATTTGAGAGTGCATTTTCTCGCGAATTAATTTTTGTGTATTTCAAGCTAATTTTCATTCATTGCTCTGTGCTTGTTTCCCATTTAAATGTGTAGATGAAAATATAGTGGTGGCATCGAGTAGTGGTTGTCTATGGACTCTGATGGAGAACTGCGCAAGGGTGCATCCAAATAGTCGTATCCCTTTTCGTATTCTTTCGTATTCTTTTCGTATCCCTTGGCTATAGCTTAAAATTGCACTTTAAATCCTCAAATTTCTATAGAAAGCTCCTTAATATAAAAAGCGTGACGCCAGAGTAACTAAAATATATAAATGCAATGCAAAACGAAGATGGGTTGGCAAGGATGGCATCAGAATATGACTTGCATTCAATCAGATAAACTTTCTTAGGATGTACATTCTGAGCATGCGCAGTAATCATGACATAGATCCTTTACACAGGCGGCTTTTTCCTCTTTCCCAATTACACTCACAATTACTGTTCCTTAAGCTCACAATAAAACATTACGGGGGTCATAAGAAAGTGACAGGGAGATTTTGAAAGTGCCTAGGGATATGTTCCAGAAAAATCGGATGTCTTTTCCGCGAAGATAGTCCTCGCAATTCACCAGAAAACACAAATGACGCGTGCAATCACTACAGCCGCGAAGGATTGTGGTCAATATTCAATCTTCCCTTTTTTTCCAAGGTTGGTACCACGTTAAGCAATGAAGGAGCCAACTGCCTCCACTCTTTCACTAGACAGACCATCTGAATTCTCCTCATCATGGCTGCCAGCTAAGCTATTTCCAGGTCATGCACAATCTCGAAGAAGTTGCCTTGCTCTTCAGAGAATTTGGATGCACCTATTGTCTTTTCGTCAAGTTTATTACCTCCACCAAACGAAGTTGGCAGGTGGTTATGTGATCGGTGCCGTTTGTTTGTTTGTTTGTTAACAAGATGACTCAAAAAGCAATGAACGGATATGTCTGAAATTTTGTGGGTCGCTATTACATCAGGGATGGACCCCGTTGATTTTCACCGCGATCAGCCAAACAATATGGCCGCCACAGCAGCCATCCTGAAATCCGCCATTTTGAAATCTTATGACACGCGAGAACTAAATTTTGCTCCCACTCACCAAGATTTTGACTGTGCTGCCTTGGCGGAGGTTTGCAATCTAGGAGTGCCTACACTTTATCAATCGCATGGGGTATTTTTTCACTGCATTTGACAATTGAGGGTATCGCCAATACGCAAAAAATGCCCGGATGTAGCGCTTTCGGCAAAATATCTTGCTACTTCCAGAACCCACTTACTTCCGGTGCATTACTGAGGTCACGGCTATCGTTTAGCGTCAGCTAGCTGCGGCTCGGCCACGCACGCACACATACGTAAATCAAGCCGAGTAAAATGTAAACATTCACCAAGCGCACAGCTAGTTTCTCGAGCTTACAAGCGAGTATGCAAGTAAGTACCCAATGCGGTCGGCGGAACCACGCACGCCTAGGCAGCATTCGATTTTTTTTCGCAGCCGCAAAAGAGACCGGAAGCGACTGGGTTACCGAACTATCCCATAATGCATCTGAAACAGGGGCACGATTGCAACATCCGGGCATTTCTTGCGTATTGGCGATTCCCTAAATTACAGCCACACAAAGAACAACAAACTGCAACCCAGTAGGATCTAAGGACCAACTCCAGTAAAGGCTAGCACTTAAGCCAAGGGCAGTTTTATTAGCTACCAGCGTCATCTCTGTGACCAGAACTTTCACATCATCCTTTAGCTTGAGTTAGATGTTTGTCTGTTACCAATTTAAACAATTTTCATTCTTCAGAGAACGGAAGAACATTGAAATTTGTTTGGCGACTCCCAAACTGGTTATTTTCACCTCAAGCAAAATTCATAGGAAGCCCTGGGTCTGTAAAAGAAGAATTAAGACATGAGCATTGGAAGAAGATGCAACGCAAAGAACTTTTTTTTTTATTTGTTCTCATTCTTCTGGCCCCCTGCGGCGCAGAAGTGCTCCGTCTGTCTCTCTCTCTCTCAAAGGAAGAGTGACACTTCTCAAGAGTGCAGACTAAGGAAAGGAGGGAATTAGTGAGGAGAAGAGGGGATTGAGGAAGAGAGCTTAGCAAAGGGCTGATTTAATGAATAGCGGGACTCACAGTGAAACTTTATAGCGGGGTGGGGGAGAGGATGGGCACTAAATTCATTACGCAGAGACACGTACGGGTGTCTCTGCACACTTCGCACCTTTGAACCCTCATTTGCGCTGTCAGCTGTAAAAATTAGCCAATGAATCTCGCACACGGCGAGCTTAATTAAACTATCTGTTATATATCCCCGCTAGGCATTAATCTCGCGGTCGGAGAAGTCGGGCACAAAGTTACATTTTCTCTCCCCGGGCGACGGTGACCTCGAAAGAGCCGCCTCACCTGGCTGGGCCCAGTTGCGGAGGGAAACATCTGTGTTTGCGTTTCGGGTCGTACATTTACCTGACACCGCCACGGCGGACGCAGGTGGGACGCCTCCGCGCTGTCCCCAACAGAAAGGGGGGGGGAATAAAAAATCATTTATATTCTAAATATAGACGTCGACCCACCTGGAGGATGACCAATCCTCTCTTTCTCTGTCCCGCTGGCGAGGGCGGGCTCGTTCATCAAAGCGCAGTACGAGGGCAGCAGAGGGACCCTACGCCGCGAGCCGTCTGATTCCGATCTTGCCGGGCCCCCGTCTCACTGCCACATCTACAGCAGATAACTTTCGGTTCAGTCTTGAGATATGGGACTTTGTGGATCCAGTTCCCATCCAACTGGGACTGGCATACATACGTATCTCGCCCAGCAATAGGTCCAATTCGGATGGGCAAACGGATGGCACAGTTCAGACAAATAGCAGGACCGGTGGCTGGAATGTTCCGCCGCATGCCGGTTTTGTGCAGTGATCGCTGAACTGGATCAATACTATACCTCCATGATTACACACAATGTTAGCTTCATTGTACAGGAATGGCTGAATCCCCTATGTCACAAACACACACACTCATGCACGAGAGCACAAGTGGACCCTTATGCAGGCACAGACACACACCACCAGCTAATCGCCTTGATATCCAGCACTGTTCACAGAAGCTACTGTGAAGAGAGACAACAGCCCCAGCACATTGCAGGCCCGCAGATCACCCTGAATATACCAGGGTAAAGAGATGGGTGTACACATAGAGAGGCTGGAGGGATAAAATGGAGGGAGAAGCATAAAACTAACAAAGAAGAGGCAGCTGAAAGCTGGGTAGCTCTATGGCGAGTTTATTTATAACCAGGTAAACGCGATCACAGAGCTGTGAAAACAAAGGCTTGTTCGGTTGCCAAGTGCCTTGCAGTGATGCTGTTCGGTTTAGGCGATGCGCCAGCCCTCGTCAAACCGGGATTAATACACCAGCCGAGGACGCCAGTTAGACTCCGCCCTCAAACGAGAGAATCAAGGCCAGAGAGACGGAGCGAATCTGGCACCGACAACTGACACAAAAAAAAACAAACGTTCAAGCAGCGAACCGCAACCATTTTTACATTGAAAAAATAGCTACAGTATTTCTTCTAAACATAGACCAAAACCCAAATGGTGCACTGCGTGATCTCAAACTGACTGCATGAGAAAAGTATATTTCCTTGGCTTAGGGGGAGAGGGAGGCATTTAAGGGGATTTGAGTTATCCAGAACAGTCTTAACAGTTTCCAAAGCACCAAAGTCTATAATGTCAGACCACCACTACCCGTTCCAACCGCTACTGTAACAAGAAAACCCAGTACTTACATTCAAGCTGCCTTATCTAGACTCCTACCCATCAGTGCAGAAAACCTCTCCCCTGAGCCGAGCTACAAAAGCAATGCAAATACACCGGGCACAAATAAAGTCGACTGTATCAACGTGAACAAGCCACTTCAGACTTGGCATCAAAAAAAAAAAAAGAAGTAAAACCTGACCTCAGCATCCCCAAATGAATAACATAGTATTTACAGGGGAAATTCCATTTTGCCGTGTGATGAAAACGATATATAGAAAAATAAGGAGGATTTCCCACAGATCCCCTTTGAATGATGCGTATCTGAGCCTATTTGTGGGGGAAGATTGTTCTGGCTCTCAGAACAAATTGCTTTTCCAAGAATATTCACCTTCAATACAACTCAGCACCCGCTGTACGACACGAGCCGGAAAAGGTCTCATGAGAGACCGCCCTGAGCTCCATAAAATGAAAAACCAGCGAGCAGCGTATTTAAGAGGAAGGGTGAAGGGTACGTGGCGGTTTGACAGACACTGTCTATACCACTACATTAAAGCTGTTAGCAAAAAAAAAAATTGCCTTCAAGTAATGCTAAAAGGTAAGCAAATTCATTAGCTGCAACAATAAAATACTAAGCTACACAGAAATTTTCAGTCACCAAATTTCAGAAAACAGCATGTAGTCGAAGTATTCAATTAAGTAGCAAGGATCTGTTAAACCCTTCAGAAAGATGCTAATGCTAGCAAGAAATAAATGCACTTAAAAGCCACTGAATAAAATCCAGTAAAAGTGACCTTTGATATCAGAGATCGCAAGAAATGCTCTGGATACAACCACACAACCTTTACTCCTCTCAGCTAAAATACATCACACCTTTATGGCTCATACAGGGTTAAATATTCCCAGCTGCAGGCATCCAACACCTATGGATCATGTTGGGAAAAATATTCCTGGCTACAGGCATTTCATCAGTAGGAAAACATATTGGGTAAAACATTCATTTCTACAGGTATATCATCTTTCTGGATAATTTAGTGTAAAACATATCAGGCAACAGGAACACCTGCCACTGTTGATATAGGAACGCACTACCCACCAATCAAGAAAATCTTCAAGAAAATCACACATGGGTCCAAATATCCTGCCACTTGAGATTATTTTGTGTAAAATACAGCACCAGTCAAAAGTTTGGACACACTTTGCTAACATCACAACAATCTGTTTTCAGAGAAATTTAAATGGCAGAACTTCCCTATATATAATCTCTAATGGAATCTTGTGAGAGGTAAACAGTCAGAAATTAGATGAGAATAATTTACTTGTTTGAATAGAGTTCAAAGTTTTGGAATTCTCAAAGAAGCCATATTTTGCAAAGTAAACAGACACACATGCTCCTTCTATTTTCCAACGGGCGAATTAAAGTCAAGCTGTTTTGGGACTTATTTTGCAAAAAGGTCAATGAAAATCAAACCGCAAGTGCAGCGCATTTATGGGAACTTAGGGCTGCACAACAGCAAAGTCATTACAGCCATAAGACTACCCATATAAAAAAAACAAAAATGTCGCCATATCTGCTGTGCATACTCACAAGTGCTGCTAGTTTGATAGATTTAAGAATTAGATATTTTTTACAAAATAACAGGTGCTTATTTCTTTATTTAACATGTATTGTAAGAGAAATGTGGGTGTGTCCAAACTTTTGACTGGCACTGTACATATGGCTACAGGTAGCGCTACCTGTAACCGGGGTGTGATGTTGAGTAGACAAACGGACAGTCGGAGAAGACTGTACGGCTCCACTGAGTGGAGGCGGCAGACAGGTAAAATCTGGCCTCGGGCAGATTGGGTCCCTTAGCATATGGCAGGAGAGCCGAGGAACCTGCCGCCTTCTTTCTCCTGGTAAAGAGCTGGACTCTGGAGACCACAAACTCGACGAGACACCTGTTCTCCTCTCTTGTCATACTAGCTCACCTCCCAGTTCGAAAATACAGACTACCGCCGGCCTACTGCTGACGTTACCCAGCATCAGAGAGAATATTCCCATCTCATTTAACCCGGCTTCATCTTTTACATCCAGGACACCTTTGAACCATTCGAGAACCATAAAGGATGATTTCAGATACAGATTTCTGCTTGAGAGTGCGTTGGCGGTCTCCGACCTAGAATTCACACGGATAACCTACGAGTTAAGGATCACGAGACCCACGTATTGATTCCACATGGGAGAACACAGACATTTTGCCCCGCGGTAGAGATCCTGCCGAGTCTGGTATAGCGCAAGCACTGCAACATAGAGAAAACACTCTGCACTGTTCATATCGCACACAATCCCGGCAAAGAGGAACCAGGGTATATTGGCCTTAGAAGGATTATATCTGAGGTGCCATCACAGTTTTAGAGCCATCCTAAAAAAGCCCTGAGCCCCAATTTAGAGATCATTACAAACTGCGAGAGACCATTATTCATTCACGTCTGGAGTAGCACCACAGTGAAATAAAGAGCAGTACTGGTACTGCCGTAAAACTCGCTGGTGTATCAGACTGGATCTGTAGCAAATGTTCAGGATTTTACCAGCCAGTTTCCTCTATAAAGCATTAATTGTAATTATCATCGCTGTACTGAGGAATAGTGAGATGGGACAGTCCGCTTTACAGGCTCCGATAACACAAAGGCCATCGTATTCAGCCCCCAGAGTAAGACGCTTCACAGTTGCTTGGTTAAGTGTCTGACAGCACACGAGACTACGTTCAAAGATAATCCCTGCAAGTGGTTCCAGATAAAGACATCTGCTACGCAAACAGAAAACGGAACAGCAATTTCGAACTGCAACTAAAATATGGGAATGCGAATAAGGCTTTTCAGAAAGCCTCGCAAAACCACCTAAAACCTCTCAAAGCCTTGCAGAAAGCTTAACAATCCTCCAGAAAGAAAAATAACGTTCCTTCGAGATGTAACCAAACCCAAACTCAAACAGCCGATATCTGAATGGAGCGAATCATTTACTTGGTAGACTCCTCTGGAAAATACTGGAAAATAAGGTAAATGAATTAAGAAAAAAGTGAACTGTAGACAGATACGTGAAGGGGGAGGTACAGCAAAATGGAGCGATTCAGCGGGTGAGTGCAGTATAGTGGGCCCCAAAAAAGGGCTGAAGGGGGGGCAGAAGAGGGGCAGAAAGGGGCCAAGGGGTAGATTGGGGCACAGACGAGAACTTCTGGCATGGCTTCACCCCGTCACCCTCGTGCTCGGACGCCAGGCGGGAGAGCAGAGCGGAAAGAAAGCAGTTGACGGGCCGGAGCCATGCAGTATTCAAACGTTACTCAAACGTTGCAGAGGGTCAGATAACTGCGAGGCTTCACATCTGGACGGACTGGTAACACCCACTAAATTCCCAAAGGGTGCTTTGAGAGAGCTGGAGCTTTGAGGAGCGAGTCATATGCCGCTTTACCCTCGAGTTCCCATCACTTTTTAGACACGAATGGGCAGGAAGGGTGTAACATAGTTGTGCGATGAAGAGGAGTTCCTAAACAAAAATAAGCAAAGGCCATAGAGTTCTACTCGTAAATCCCATATTTTGTTTTTAATTCTTGCTCTACTGTTTAGCATCATGAAGACAGGTCATTTTTTCTTTCAAATTTGACATCTCCAATATCACCCAAATCTGGAATGTCCAATCAGTGAGCTACGTACAAGCACGCTCTTATCAGCTCCTGCAGCAAACTCTAGAAAGCGAGACAGTTCACGGTTTTCCTCCGAGACACACGCCTGTCAGCTGCCACTTCTTTACTCTCACAGATTCAAAGCTCTCGTACACAGAATGAGGCTGGAGGAACCCAGAACACACGTATGTTCAGAATACAACTGACGCGCACCAGGATGGCCAGCAGGAGGCACGTGAGCAACAAACATTGCTAACCAAAACTGACTGCATCCCTCCCATATTCCTGAGCAGTGCAAAGCCAATTATGAGCTGCTCTCACAAGGCTGCGGGCCACAGTCGGCATTGGCGCACACATGGGATTCGATCATTAGGCATGGTGGCCATTCTGTTCTGTAAAAAAGCGCCTTTACCAGGTGAGCCAACTCAGCAGCCCCTGAAGACAGGCCATTTTGACCCAAACGCCACACGAGAGTTAAGTAAAAACAACATAATGTGTTGAAAAAATTAAAATTTTAAAAATTTTAAAAATTCAAAAAAAAAAAAAAAAAATTAATAATTTTGACACAGCTTAATGAGTACGATCACATTTGGACTAACAATCTAGGGCGCGTTTCCCAAAGGCGTAGTCGCTAACTAAGTTAGCAATTTACATAGTTTGTCCATTCGCAGTCAGTGGTCCCAACTCTGGAAGTTAGCATCTGTGCTGTCGGGAAACGCACCCCCGGACGGTAAAAACTTGACTTGGTCTCCCGTTAACCCAAAGTGAGCCAGTGAAAGACGAGCAGGAGAAGAGACTCAGGGATTAAAGGTCAAGATGGCAGCAAACAAACACGAGGTGCTCACATAGACTAATGGGGATCCCTGTGAAACGACAGGTCTCGGTAGTACCTGAGCAGGCAGGCGAAACGTAGCGCAGGGAGCAGGGGAGTGAGCTGTAAGGCCAAGTCGCTTCCACGCAGCTCTCAGGGTAACTGCACATCCTCTGATAATTCACTGCCGCATGAATTTTCCCTCCCTTCAAATGAATTTGTTACTGGACCCATAATGCGCATTAACGAAGTGTAATTGAACGAGGACACTCGTGTATGGTCAAGAGCACCTCTTACGTAAAATGCACTTGTGTTGCTAGTGCCTCTAGAACTACACTACAATAACGCATTTTTAAAGTTGCAGTGGGCTTCCCGAACAACAGTCTAATCAGCTTAAATAATTTCTTTCATTCCCATGTTGATTCAAATGGATTGAGTTTTTACCCCCTGGAAAAAAATGTAAAATCCACGCTAAAGACAGAGCTGTATAGAGGCAGCTTTATTGACCGCCTGCTGTAAAAATAACACATCAATGCTCTGGTTGAGAGACGGTTCTACCGTGTGGGTGGGCCCCACGGCCCGGGATTGAATCCTGACCGTCATAGCCAACCGCGACCGTTAGCGCAGCAGGGAAATGTACAGCGGGCGGCAGAGTCAGCCAGGGTTAGAACAATCACCATCAACTAGCATCGGTGTCTCAGCTCTCACCATCCACCCCTGCTGGTGAATCAGGTGACCTCAAGTCCACTCATACAGACATGCAAGAGGCATTTTTACCTCCCTTAGACTCAACCGCCAGATGGCCTAACCTCTTGCCCTTTCTGCCCAACCTTTTCAACCACGACTAGGTCCTTCAGGACCATTTATCGACCGATGGAAGCAAAAGGACACTCCTTCTAGGTTCGAAGGTTGAGACCAGCATTATATCGCCATTTTAATGGACTCAAAATTATCCAGCTATCCCAAGTCAGGGATGCCACTGCCGATAGTTGCAAAAGGCCAATTTAAAATGTGTTCAATAAATGAATAATTAGCCCAGGCAGATAATTGGTATTTTTGAGGTGGCTGTTGGCTTCGCGTTGAAGCTGTCGCAGAGCCTGAAGCGACCCCGAGAGCGACAGAGATCATTTGCGTAAAGCTCATTTAAAATCTTCCTGGTCAAGGTCAAGCGCTCGCGCCTCTTCGGCACGCTGTTGGGTCGCGAATGAGCCTCACTCGCAGCCGGCAGACTTCATAAATAACTCCATAAATACTCATCTCGCTATCACTCTCCGCGGAGACATGTTCTCAATGGCCCCGTAAGCCGGCCGAGATGAGCAATGACACAATAAACAATAACATACCAGCTCATTGCGTTCTGGCAAAAAGTATTATCACCCAGTTTATTATACAGCACTTGTAGTTTCTAATGCCGCTGCTGATATCACAACAAATCAGAGAAAGTGTCAACAACAACTTCATAGTTTATGTGTGTTCCAAATTCAACAGACGAATGGAGCAGCACTCGGCATAGCGCACATCTTTGCCTGTACCATTGTTTTTGACCTTGTCTGTTGACCTTGACCTTAGAATATCGAATCACGTTGCAATAATACTTTCACATAAAATCTCCCCACAAAGTTTTGTGAAAACTGATCACGGAATTATTTCCGTAATGCTGCTCACAAGCCAAGAGGCGAATATATAACATCCATCCGGCTTCGTTGGCGGAGGTAATTAGTCAAAGTACAGTCTGTGCTTCGCTGGTTATGCAATTCCAATACCCTGCATGAGATCTGTGATTAGCACACTGGGCTTCCCCATTAACTTTGCGCATTTCATTCAGCTAGACTGAGGGGGTCAGTCATACAAAACACTGAATAGCCCTTATCCCGGTGGGGTGGAAATCAGCGCAATAAAATGTGGAGAGCTAAAAGCCGGCGATTAAACATGAGGGAGAAGTCATACGGAGAAGACTTAAAAAGTTTTGTAAAATAACTAGCCTAGGAGACAGATCTGCTCTACATCTATCTACAGAGTGGCTTTAGCTGTTCAGTGTGTTCATAGGGAGTTTACTTAACCCTTAGGGCTCTGAAACCAATTTTCAAACACTTAAAAAATTTAAATATCTTGAGCTTTTGGAAACCTATCATGTGGCGACTTCATGTGGCGACTTGTTGAAGTTTTTCAACAAGTCGCCACATGATAGGTTTTCAAAAGCTTGGATTTAATTTCACTGTATCAGCGAGCGGCAAATGCTGCCTTCGGCGCTTTAAGGGTTAATAGAATTGCTGCATGTGCCTGAAATTTTTTGTCAATCGAGAACAGACTGGGTACCTGGCAAACAAAAATTGCTCCCATCTCCCTAGTCCGAGGCTGCATCCAATTCTCTATAAGAGCAAAACCTTCTGCGCACACGGACATGAACCAGAGACAGTTCGGCTGGTAGCTACGAGCAGGCGCACCGAATTGTCAATTTTGCAAAGGAAAGGAGGCAATTGGCTCCTCCGCAGCTTCCTTCCAGCAAGGAAATGCAGGACCAACCTTGGAACAAAGGACAGATCAAATATGGACCACAATCCTTAGCAGCTGCAGCGACTGGAGACACCATTCGGTCCCCAAAGTTTTTCCATAAATAGCAAAGACCGTTTGAGCTCATGACGTTTTAACGGGAAAGGACATATACGATGTTTCTCAAACACATCGAGGGTACCTTTGAAATCTCCTCGCAACTTTCCCAGGTGACGTTTTCTGGTGAGGTCAAGGAAAAGGGGAAAGGCCATCTATTTGAAAGAATTCGAATGCAGCCCTAGTCTTGAGCGTCCACAATCGCCAGCAGAGGTCTTGAGTATAAGTGCGCTAGCATATCGCTCTGAGCGGACGGAACAGGAACTACAGTCCAACCTCAACTGGAGGCTTGAATTCAGAAAAACACAAAGAACCACATTGTAAAACCACACATGCCCAGAAGCATAAAACAAATCACGCGAAACGGTGAACATATCCGCAATAACCCTTCGGAAAACAAAACACCTAATCAGAGTGACTGAAGATATACTCTATTTTTTACACAATCCCTCAATCAAAACTGGCAGCAGACTCTGGCCAAAGAATCATACCTGACACGGGTCAAAAACACAGCGTCAAATGCACTTAACACAGGAAACATGGAAAGCCATTACCTGGGCTGAGCAGCGTGATCCATTCTGTCACTGAATAATGCTCACGTTTCAACATAAAAAAAACAGTCAGATAAATATATTTAATATTCAGCAAAACCTTACTGTATGGCACTGCATTGTATTTGATGCCTTAATAGCCAGCATCACCCCCATCGCACCTGGAACAATAGAAGAGAACGTAAAATAAACAAAATAACCAATAACCAAATGACGCACGCCTTTTTAAATCTTCTCAGGATTGCGTTTCCATCATTTTAAATTGTGTGTAGGCAAGGAGTCCATGTGCACCGAAGAGGGGTCGCTTAGATTTATTTCTTTCCCGATTGTAGAAGAATGAAGAAAAACCAGGTGGCTGGGCTTCAGTTGAAAACACACATTTACAGAAAGGCTAGAGGGGACTGAATGAGGCAAGGAATATTTTTGCTTCCAAATGAAAAAGACTGGGAGACCATTGTATCTCTATCTCGTACGGGGTTTGCCAAAGCCAGGCTAACTGATTAAACATTTAAAGATGGAGAAAAGAAAACAAAATGGACCTGAAACCGTCGACTCAGTTCAACAGGGTTCAGCGCAGCGCCTCTGGAGTTACTAAGAAAAATAGGAAAAAAAAAGATTGATTTCTGAAAGGGCCAATCAATGCGATGGGCCTCCATTATCATATCATCCGTGATGAACCCATACACCGTGGCAAAAATAGCCTGAGAATACGTCTGCCATTGCGGTTTAGTGATTTGTGAAGGGCTTTTCGCTGATTATACAATCACTTTGCTCATTCGTGCACATCTGTAAAAGGTTACTGAAAAACAGTCAGAAAACGATGGCAGCCTAGTTGAGGCCGGTAGCCATGCTGAAGGTTCTCGTTTTCAAGAGCTTATGTCCGTATACGACAGGCGAGAGGCTGGAGCACACTGCGGACAGTTCGCCAATAATTCATCGCGGGGATCACGCACAATTCGCACAGGCTCGTACCCATGTGCAATGTAGAGCCTGACTATGCACGTCTTTGAACTGTAAGAGTACACTACACACCTGGAGGAAACGCATAACAAACACACAAACAACAGGAGATTCCATCTCACACAAACACACTGCATTTCCACACAGAAAGACCACAGCGACAGTGCTACCCACGCTGCAAATAAAAATGTTACCCAATATTTAAATCTTGTACTTAGACTTAAAACACTTGTTTCTATTACCTTTCTTCTCAGTAGGACAAAAATACAAGGAAGGAACAAGGAAAATCTCGACAAGGAAGTAGGATCATTTCGATTCATTTCTAGACTCGTCCATTGGACAGGAGAAATTTTTCTTGTGGATAAAATCTAGATTTTAATCAAAATTTATATCACATGAGTGGCAGATTTTTTTTTCTTCTGAGAAAGGAGAAAAAAGGTCATAAATAAGTGTTATAAGTCTAAATGCAAGATTAAAATGCTTGGTAAGATTTTTTTGCAGAGCGCAGCAATAGCATGTCGCCTCATTTTATGAACCAATGGGATGGACAGGAGTGCACCTTTTGAAATGCATGAAAATAAATCTCCACGGAGGCAACTGTGAAGAGTACCCCCGATTATTCAACCGAATCGAAGCCAACAACGCCCTGAATGAAAACGGAGGAAGTGGGAGAAGACGCCGGAAATGAGGCGGCTCGGTAATTCCCATCACCGCAGGGCATCCCATCAAATGTCCGGACGCTAGTCGAGCGTCGCCGCGAGCCGGCCACAGATGGCTGGGGAGTGGCCAGCGGCCTCTGGGGGTTCCGCAGTCTCTCTCTCGCTGTCACTCACAGTCCCGCCTGTCCGTCACGCCAGCGGTCCAGCCGCAAAGCCCGCTGGGCATTTCGGCCGTCAATCAACGCCGCCCCTCGAGTAAGTGCCGGCCCCTGACGCTGGAAGAGACACCGACCGTGCCTGAATGAAAGTCGCTTCAACTGCTCGCCGCATCTCTCCAGAACTCCGGAGGGGTTTTGGCTACACAACAACCCACAAGAGATGATGCATTTACACTTTTTCTGCTTCCCGTAACGGACGATGCAGCTCCAGCATGCATTAGCCAAAATAAACAAATTTTTTGAAAACACATCAGAAAAAAATTGGCGGATTGTATTTAGGAGTCTAAAACAGCAGCTGCTACGAGTCCCACGTCTCCTCACTTACACATGAAAACCCCTTGTTAGGGATTCTCTTAACGGACAAAGTCGAATCTGAAAAGACAGCAAAAACATTGCTCCGAACAGAAGAGAATAGGGCTGATGTGAAGGCACTTAAAAGAGACAGCATTTCCTGAACCAGGCCTCTTCAATGCCCTGTTTTACTGGTGTAACATCACTCTCATCTTGGAGTAATCAGGAGGTGGGGAAAAAATGTGGGAAAATAATCATTTACCACATTAGGCATCAGAGAGACGTGAGGAAACACAAGGCAAACCCGCTCTATGGAGTGTGTACAGAGAAGATGGCTGCATATTCTGAGGAAAGTATTCTTTTCATTCTGCGGAAAACGTCCCCGATGCATCATCGCGATTCCGGCAATTTCCATTCACAATGAAAGGGAGACGGCGCGTTCTCCACCGCAAACAGAGGAAATGCGGGAGAATTGTGACAAATTGAATTAAAGTGGCTCACTCTGCTTTGATGCTGGTTATTAACTCGGCGCTAAAGCCTGTAATGCAGAAAAGTGCTGTGTAACGCGATTGTAAGCCACGCAGCGCAAGAGCGGCGAGAACGGAGGGATCAGCGTGAGGACGAGCCAGAGCTGCACGGATCAGCAGCTCCCCCAACTGAAGATGCAGCGCCAGACGCAGGGAACCAGAGAGAGAGAGAGAGAGAGAGAGGGGGGGGAGAGAGGGAGAGAGAGAGAGAGAGACAGAGGGGGGAGTAAAAGAGAGAGGGAAAGAGAGAGAGAGAGAGAAGAGAGAAGGAGAGGGGAGGGGGAGTAAGAGAGGAAAGGAGAGAGGGAGAGAGATGGAGAGAAGGAGGGGGAGGAAGGGAGAGTGGGGAGAGTGTAAGAGAAAGTGGGAAGGAGAGAGAGGGAGAAGAGTGACAGAGGAGAGTGAGAGGGAAAGAAAGAGGAGCAGTGTATGAGAGGAAGAAAAAAGAAGAGGAGACAGGTGGATGAGGGAGAGAGAGAGAGAGGGAGGAGAGGAGAAGTGAGAGAGGGGAAAAAGAGGATCAGTGTAAGAGGGGGAGAGAGGAAGGGGTGTTGGGAGGGAGGGAAGGAGATTTCTCAGAAAAAATAATAACTGAGCACAGATTAAACTACACGTGTAAATTAAACTGCACGTGTTAACCATCTTGGACAGGGATCCTGTTCCATCCAAACTCAAGAACTGAATCCAGAGCACAAACACCGAGAAAATGAAACTGCACAAACATCAACTAAACGTATATCCTACACATTTTAACCATTATACACATCCAAACAAAGAGGATAGCATTTCAAGGAAGATGAGCACGACCATAAATCAACTCTGTCATTTGGTTTAAAATGTATATACCGAGACTTATTAATTGGTTATGTATGTTATTGCCTGCATACAGCAAAAACGGCCTGCCAATATATCTCGATTTGGCCAAACTCTATTGGCCTACCTGTATTGGCCCAGTTCAGCATGTGCACAAGTAACCATTGGCAACTGTGGCATTCGCTCTCTTCAGAGAAGCAGACGACAGTCGCGGACCTAGCATTTAGCTCTTTAATGAGTCTCGAAGTTGCGTACTTCAGAAGTCATAGTCATAATATTGTCATGATAGCACAACATACTTAACCAATTAATAAAAATATTAGAAATTGCTTATTTTCGCATTGCCTTGGTATTGGCCTTTCGGTCGCGGTAACTGTGGCAATCACTCTCTTCAAAGAAGCAGACGACAGTCGCAGACCTAACACTTAGCTCTTTAGTGAGTCTTGAAGTCGCGTACTTAAGAAGTCATAGTCACAATATTGTCACGATAGCACAACATGCATAACAAATTAATAAAAATATTGTAAACTGCTTATTTTCGCATTGCCTTGGTATTGGCCTTTGGGTCGCGGTATTAGCCCAAGGCCGCCAATACAGCGACCCTCAGGTCAATACCAAGGCAATACGGAAATAAGCAATTAATAACATATAATCTTTTTACCACAGCAGAATTAACTTTTTCACCAATAAGTGCAACAGTAGCTGTTCTGTGGGATCATGCCAGATCAACCAACCTTCACTCTGCATGTGCATCACTGAGCCTTGGGCCCTCACGATCCTGTCGCTAGATCTCTGGTTGTCCTTCCTTGGATTATTCATGGTAGATACTAACCACTGCATGTTGGGAACGCTCCTACGAGCCCCATCATTTTGGAAATTCTCTGACCCAGTAGCCTAGCCATCACGAGCAGACCCTTGTCAAAGTCACTCAGATCTTTACGCTTGCCCATTTTTCCTGCTTCCAACACATCAACTTTAACAACTGACTGTTCGCTGGCTGTCTTACAAACTCACCCCTTGACTGGTGTCATTATAATAAAATAATCCATGTCATTCCCTTCACCTGTCAATGGGTTTACTGTCGAGGCTGAACAGTGTATATATACCTCATACTATAGTGGATCAGTATTTTGGGGACAATGTTTATGGTGAAATTCAATGAATGCAGCACACAAAATTCTATTGGGAACAAACATAAGGTAAAGATAGGCTCCACTCTAATATTGGCCTGACTCAGAGTACTTGTCATAATAGCAAGTATAGATGCTATGTACAATGCAACACCAGCCACAGTAAACAGAAATGCTTACTTTAATCACATAATGTTGCTCGATTATCCACTGAAAAAGGTTTAAACATAAACTGGCAATAGTTGACCAATACCGTCCGAACTATGACCTGGCAGTCAAGATAAAAACAATTTGTGCAGGCTACGCCATTACTGCGCATCTGCATATGCGGCTTTATAGTCTGACCAAAATTTGTCTAAGGAAGTGGGATGTATTGAAAAAAAAGATCAAAAATATTTGCTCTCAGGCAGCTAGTATTGACATATTGCGAATGTAGTTCATGCCTTGCCAGCAAAATACGATTTGTTGCCTTGCCAAGAAAACCCAATTCAGCTGAAAGATTAACAAAAATAATGAGAGGGCGAGAAGAAAGATTGACTAATGCAATAAATAAAAATAAGCAGAATAAGGAAAAAGATTAAGATCATCACCCTTGAAATCTTACACTAAGATACAAGCTTTGGTCACACATTAACTGTAACTATAACAATAACAAACTCTTCCTCATAGTTCCAGGCCAAATGAAGAACTGAGGTTATGCCAGAGCAGTATCTATGAAAATACAGGAAAAGATAATATCGAAAATTATTATAATAATAACAACAACAACTGCAGCGATAAATACAGCAGACCAGCCGGAGACGCGCCGAATAGGAACTGTAATCCCATTATTTCAGTCAGTGAAAGAGGCAGAATGCGTTTGATTTTAATGGGCCAAAAACTCACTGTGCAGCTTAATAAAAAGTCAGCGGAGTATGCAACAATGCGGAATTCACAGAGGCTTCGCTCTGTATGAGCCCATTAGACGCTACGATAAACATGGGCTGGTTATCTGGGCTCGACATGAGCGCGTCCCCATCCCTCTGCCCTTCGAGTGCTGTTCTCCGCGGCGCACGGAGGGAGGGCCCAGTGACATATTTGCGGAATGATAAAGCGTTTTCTAGTATACTCGACTGTATCATTACGTTTATAGTTACTGTTATTGCATCATCCCGCCGCCTAAGTGCACTGGGGACTTTACAGTGTTATTACTACGGCAATACTTTCAATAAAAATAATAGAACGCGACTTGAACTGAAGAAGGAAGTAAGCAAGATTGGAAACTCGAATGCGTGTTTAACTTTCCGATGTAAGAAAAATATTTTTATAAAACGCAGCGAAAATAGCGAGGGCGAGCGGTGAGGCGAGAGGGCAAGCACTGGATTGACAAGAGGAGAGAAAAAAATGGCGAAGAAAGAATCACCCCAGCAACCAGAGAGCTCCATGATGAAACGCCTCATCAAATACAATCTTTTAACCTTCGAAAAAGTGAAAAATAAAATCTGACCTTGGGAGTCCAAATTCATTTCTAAAGGCGCACCGTCAATCCCTGAAGCAGAAAACGGCAAAAATCAGCCGAAATGAACAGACACGAATGAAAGGTATTTGCATGTTTGCCCGCGTGAAAGTGATCTGCGCCTGCTTGACTGAGAGCGGAGTTACCTCAGAATAAAAGATGCATTAAGCAATATCTCAGCACATCTCTGAAGAACAAAAAAAAAAAGAGGCTAGAGCATTACGTTATGAAGGTTAAAACTACCGTAAATCCAAAACTGCATTTCACACATCAACCCTCAAAGAAATGAGGATTCTTTGGCCCCTGTCTATCGGGGAGCCCTTTTTAACCCTTTCGCGCCCAAATACAGAAATGTCCGTATTCCGCTAATTGACTCCGCTGGAATACGAATTTTTCCATGTTTTTCGATTGCCCTGGGGACCTCAATCATATCCAGAAAGGGCTGGTGTGGATACAAGCTTTGATTCCAACCAAGCAGTCACACACCGGATTCTACTAATCAAGGTCTTCGGGCAAAGATTCAAATTCAAACTGATCACGTATCTCTAAATATTGCGTTCCATATGTAAAATCTGCAACATTTTGCTTTAAACAAATTCATCCAATGTGAGCTGTAATGAATAAGCAACATTTCATTTTACTGTTCCATACCATAAACTGCCATTATTAACTCAGAGGTTCATAAAAACTTCAGCATATCTGATATCTGGTCTTAAATAACTTGGGAAGAGCAGTTGTGCCTGGTTTTGCGAATGCTGGGTGTCAAAGGGTTGATTCTCAGTGAAAACCTGTATCATACATACGCCAGGAGAGGATTCCTAAAGTGAAGCATTTCGCCCGGCGAAAAACCCTTGCTGTTATCTTGATAGGGTTCCTCCAAAAATCACAGGGAAGCCTTTTGAAATCATTACTTCTGTAAGAGTAAACTGCGCCACACTTCCAATTACCAAGCAAAAGCTGGGCCCGGAGACCCAGCCAGCCAATGAGGCATCACGTCCGGCACAGCGATGGATCGTGTTGACACGGCGGTATTAAGCTGCAATCAGACACATTTCTGTGTAGGAGGACAGGAGCGAGGCTGACAGGCAGCAGTGTGGAGGAAGTGACTGTTGCTAGGACAGATGTTGCAGCGTTTCCCACGTTCCTAAGCAACCGAGCGGCATGCTTATCTCACGGCCGCGGGAGCAGTGCTGCCGACTCCAAGCTCAGCTCATCCGTCAACCTGAGGGAGTCCACAACAGACGCCAGCCCGCTACAGAATCCTGAGACAAGAGAAATGCGGATACAGATGCCACTGCAGGCTACAGGCCAAGACAGTATCTGAAATATTCCATTCAATCAAATTTACTCTTTTCCCAAATTTTAGGATTAACTATCTTGCATTGCATATCATTCAGAGGGTACCACAGGGCATGTGTAGGTCAATGCGTCCAAACCGGTGTCTTGCCTTGATAACGACACTTATTTTTGGACCCCTCATCTATGTAGATCGTTAAACGTTCTCCAATACCCAACAAATGGCAGTCGTCCTCCTACAAACAGAATACTTCCTTTAACGGTCTTCGAGGAATGCATACTTAAATTCATGGACAATATTGCTATGCATTAGTGTTATTGTCTGAAACCCACAAAGCCTTAAGAAAGATCTGATTTCACGCACTTTCATTCATTTATTTAGCTTGTAAACTACAGCCATCGACATAGGTACGCTACTTGACAACTTATCTATTGTGAACACGTGTTCGAACTCCAGACAATGGTAACCAGTCCAGCTATGATGTACATCTTATAGTTAATTGTTAATAAGATTAAAGACCACCCAGAAATGCAGCAGGGATCAATTAATTGGAAAAAAAAATTATCCTTCTCATTATGACGACCTGGTAGGAGCCTCCAAACACTAGAGGGCAGCAACTCCCAATACAGACCAATGAAGAAAAGTGTTCACAGGAGAGAGAGTGCGAGAAAGGTATGGATGGGGCTTACAGTGCTGGGCCAGTTGGCAGCTTCTGGGATAGAAATGATGGACATCGACCTCCCCGCTCCTCACAACAGCCAGATTTATCTCTGTCACGCCCCCTCGGCCTTGCTTTATTATGTACGTGTAATTAAGCTCATATTTTATCCTGGCACCAGTCAGTTTGTGTATTTAATAAAGCGTTGACAACTGCATTTAGATGGGCCGTGATGGCAGCACTTTTATAATGCGAGTTGACAGTTTTTGGAATTAAAGCCAATCCTCCCCTTTCGCTCCTGATGGCTCCATAACTCAACGCGGAACACGAGAGAGCAGCCAAATCTCAACGGTTCATCAGCACCGACCACCGACAGGGTTAACATCCATCAACAACTGAGGCCCATGTACAGCACTCAGATTAGACCATTACACGACACTGAATGAACCATTGATATAAGGCCATTACACGCTAGCATGTAGTACGTACAGAATTCATACAAGACCACCCCCTCATTCCACTGTACACCATCCATACAGAACCAAAACACAATCCACTGTGCATTACTCAGACCACTGAATATTCCATTGTACACAACTCATGTGAGATTAAAACACAGCCCTCCACAAACCACTTAATCAGGGTCATCATTCAACTCTCCACACCACTTATACATGACCAATATACAAATCTCTGTATAAGTCACAAACAAAACGTCTGTGCTCTCATCCCGAAATCCTCAAAAGAGACCATAACAGAGTCCTCCACTAACAAACGGCCCTCTACACACCACTTATACAGGACACAATTCTCCAAACACTGCCCGTACAAGCATATTACACAGCCTATAAAAAAATCCCTATACAGCATATAACACAATTACACAGCCCAGTAAACAACTACACAACCTCTCACCTGCACATCATTCACAAAACATACAACACCCCCTGAGTCAAAAATAAACCAGCATATTATAAATGACCATCATAAAACCACCAAAAAGCCATATTTCAGACTGCAGTTAATGCAACTTCAACTACTCTTCATTGATATAGCAAAATTCACTGGCTCATTAACGTAATTAAACATTAATGCAAAGGGTGTCAGTGATTAAATGGTTAACAGAGTTCAGGATGAGTCTTAATGACCAAAACTTAACGAGCGAGAGGATTTATATGGATGGCCTTTATAATTAATTCTTAATTATAATGGTCGCGGTAAACGCATTGCAAGAATGACAGCAGCAGTGAGTTGTGTGGGACAGCCTGTAGGGGGCAGACCCCAGCCATGTGCTACCACATCTCCCACTGCATTTCCTTCCCGGGTGTCCAGTCGCTTGCTGTGGCATAATAATTCCAAGTAATTAGAGTAATTAACCCTCCCAGAGTAAAAACCAAGGAACTTATTCAAAGACCGTGTTTAATTGATGTGTTTGCATTTGCTTTAAGTCTCAAAAGACAAGAAGTTAACCTTTAGAGCACTGAAATAAATTTTCAAAAAATTATTAATTAAATTATCTTGTGCTGTTGAAAACCTATCATGAGGCAACTTGTTTAAAAGAGCTCCTTTAAATAAGTCGCGACATGATAGGTTTTCAATAGCTTTGAACTTGATATCTTGCATCATTGAGCAGCACTATTTGTATTTAGCGCTCTAGGGGTTAAACTGAGCTGCCCCAATGCGATATCAGCCTGCCCTCCATCAAGGTGAATAAGGAAAAATATTTGAAAAGTGGTTAAACCTTATATGCACTTACGCTACTTCAGAAAACATGTACCCACCGCCGGGTAGATAGCACAAGTTGCACTGCTCTCAAAGAGGTGAATTCAAACTCTTAGAACAGCTAGAGCACAGTATAGTTAGTGCTCAGAACAATACACTGATCATTTTGGATATACTGCCAGAGGCAGTTCCAGATTTTGTGCTTCTACAAGAAAATACCAGGTTTACAATGTGCCAATTTGTCTTACTTGGGACCACATACCACTCTTTCAGAAGTGCTTGTCCACAGACTGTATCAGTGTGTTCCACATATTTCCATATCAGCTGTTTTTTTTATTTTTCATGTTTTATTTTTGCAGGAAAGTACAGAGAGATGGGAAGAAGGGTTAGTGAGAGAAAGAGAGGGGAGACATGCGACAAAAGTCAATGACCGAATTTAAACCCTGACATCACCGCTTGTAGTAAGTGTGTGGATGGCGCTTTCAAGGCTGTGTTACCAATCACAAACACGTGACCAACTGACAGACCCTGCATAACAGGTATATACTTCAAATCAACTTAAGAAATCAATTTTCAACTCAAAACAACAGGTCACATGGTATTACATCATCACATGATCCTACACCTTGATGGAAAGACAGCTGATGTTGGCATAAAAAGCAATTGATACGATTTCCTGTCTTTTGAATCATTCAATGGATGAAAAATGTTCACCCAAAACTTATGTTTTAAAATTAGAATAAGGCTGCACCAGGCCTAAGGTTATACAAGCAGTAGTTTGGTGAACCTCAGTGCTAGACAAAATAAAAAAACCTAACAAAAAACTTGTGTGCGATAATATAAGGGCAGAACTGCTTAGTTTCAATCTTATTAAAGAGCTATGTTCTGTAGTTCTACAGTACATGGCCATGCTTTATGACTGATACGGCCACGGCAGGCTGCGCATGGAAGAGAGCCTACAGACATAGCGGGAATTCAATGGATATGAATTAAAATAAAATAAACATAAGTGTAAAGGAAAAAAAAAAACAGAGTGATGTGGAATCCCCGCGTTCCCTGAACATCTGTGCCCACAGATCGGATCCTGTGCCCGCTGCCAATCTCGTCGCTAACAGACTGGCGGAACCGCACGACGCCGGCGCTCATCATACTGTTGATTTTCCTAAAGAGAAATCAGCGGCGAGACGGCGCTTACACCTGTATTGGAAATGGAAATGAGGCAGGTTTGTTTGTACATTTACCTCCAGCTGGAGCCGGGCAAAACTTTCTGCAACAGCCTTCAAAAGCACGAGGCGCGAGACCGAGATTTGCCGAGATTTAGCAAGACCTAAAATAAAAATTAACAGCACTCGCATCAGTAATGCCATAATATCTAGCAGGAGTTCAAGCGTCCTCCATTTGATGTATTTTTTTAATGTAAGAAACGATACTAATGGAAATGTGCATTGCCAATGAAAGGGGAGATTTCCAGTCGTCATCCTCTGGCATGACATTAGCCAAACCAGTTGAAAAGCGTTGAGAGGGATTCAGATGTTTCAAACAGCTTGATTAAGCTGCTTTCACACCGGACGCGAAACGATTTTTCGCATGACAGATTACATTCAAAGTCAATGCAAAGACGCAAATACACGCGAAACGCGCGTATTCGCGTCTTTGCATTGACTTTGAACGCAATATGTCGAGCGAAAAGTTCGTTTCGCGTCCGGTGTGAAAGCGGCTTCTGTGTTCCAGACAATGCATAACTACAGTGACAACTGCAAGCAAGTGAAGAATTTGCCCATTTTTAATATCTTAAGATTAACTGAATAAACAAGAGCAACAAAAGGCTTCACTGTCAAACACTGTGATGATGGCTACTAATTACTGCTGACTGCTTAATTGAGTATCGTTCTACCCTGATGAATGGGGATAGAGAAACCATCTTGTTAGAATGGCTTTGTAAATTTAATTTCAATCTGTTCACAGTCTCATCTTTTACTACGAGTCCCCTTCACTCACAGTAAATAAAAGGAACACGACGCATTGTTAATATCCTTTTATATTTTATCAAGAGCCGCAGCAATCAAAATGATCATTTATTCACAATAGCCATATTAACCAGTCAAATAAAACAAAAACAGATGACATTAACCTTATTTTATTATCGCCGTGAAACTTTCGTTAGAGGCCAAGTGTTTAACAAGGGCCATTTTCAATAAAAATGTACAAAAAATGCAAATAAACTCTCTGCTCCAGCAACAGCAAAAATATATCTCACTGGCAACAGGGCAACAGATCTTCAAAGTCCCGCCGGAGCACATTTTATCATGCAGTAACTACCCCATCTAACAGACTCTACCGGTGTGGCCGTACCCTAGACAATAGCAGAGACATTACACCTAAACGAGATGCTATCAATTAACGTCTTATTCGGAAAATTATAGCACAGCAGCAGAGAGGTACTACACAATAAACCCCAGGCCACTAAAAGTAATAAATATTACACATCATCAAAAACTAAAACAGGCAAGATTCATGAATTTGTTGCTCAGCTAGACAATGAGCATGCCAGTATGTAAAAATACACTTCCCATATGCTAATTAAGTACCTTAAAACTCATCTGCTACTGGAATGGTGTTTAAAAAATTAAAAAAAATTCAGCGACAGTCGACAATGATAATTGAGGCCATCGGAAGGTTCAACGCCACAAGTCTATTTCTAAAACGAGGGGAGCTCTGCCTGTGTGAACGGTAAATATTGAAATACAGTAGACTCCAAATGCAGCTAGTGTCCAACAAACGAAAACGAGCCAAGTAGCCATGCAAGCAAATAAACTCAGGGGATACTGCCAGTCCCAACTGAAGCCCGCAAGCCAGCAGGGCGACACCCAACTGGCCCCGGCACAACAGGGACGGGAGAGCTCCAGCTGGCCGAGAGGGCGATGCCTAACTGCAAAAGCAGCGATGCCAATGAGCGATCATGCACTACAGGTTCGCCAATTACAGCACTCAAGAATAACGCCACGTCCTCAGTTTAATACTGGATGTTTGTTGGGCCATAGAGCAATAAGAGGTAGCGATTAGCATGATGAAGTATGTGGAGGCAATCACAAGTTCCACCAGTTTACGCGATCAATGACTAATATGGGTGCAGTGTGGGACGCACACGTGTCCCCAGCTACAAGTAAAATTTTGGAAACTATGTGGGGGGGAGAAAACCAGATAAATGTTTTCCAGTTTTGAGGAAGCAAGGAAAAAAGGCTGCAGATCTTTATCTTGTTACTTGATGAGCACTTTAAATGCAGGATTAGAAGTGCGCAGGGTCTTTAAAACACCATTATTCACATCCCTATACAGCATGATGTTCCGCACGCAGTTAGATAGTTTCAGCTCCTGAGCAGTAAATGCTGACTCCGTGTGGCCGAAAACGCAGGGAAGAGAGGACTCCTCCTTGGCCTAAACTACTCGGATATAGCATTGTTCAAACCTGTTCATTTACTCAGACGCGCTTCACATGCAAGCGCAGTATACTATAAACCCTTTTCAGGAAGGAGGGAGCAAGAACAAACAAAGGAAAAAGCAGGGGAAAAAACAGAACTTTGTGGGAACCCCCTTCAGTGTTACCAGCCTGTCAAACGAGGTCCTCCTCAGGAACAGTCATCACAGGCAAAATGGCCAAGCGCATGAGAGGAGTGACGTTCTAGACAGTTCCAGGCAAAACCAGGTCTGTCATCGTCAGCGGGAGGACAAACGCGAGCAACTGTGTTCAAATGAGCTCTCTGTGGTGACAATGGCTGCACTTAGGGCCTTATAAATCACTCCATCCTGGGTTCCTCAGGGGCTCAGGGGGTGAAGAAACTCTATATGCGCAGACCAGGCCCTTCTGTCACAGGACAAACTTTTATCACAAACCAAACAATGAGTCAGAGTCCATTGTGGGTTTAATTCAGCTAATGTTGAGTGAGCAACCGCAGAACTTATTCCTCAGTAATATACTAAACTCTCTCAGGTAACAAGTCAACACAAGGAAGAGGCATGTTCATTACTTGACCTGCGCTGGACAGCCAGTATCGTGTTTAAGAAAAGCTGAAATCAAAGTGAACTTTTCCTCAACCTCTAAATTCTGAATAACAATTTGAAGAGGTTTTAAAGTTTATAAACCATATAAATAATAATTTTATTTTTAAATAAAAGTCATGGAGTGCCTGTGGGCCTGGTGTTGACTGAACACATCTGTCAATATTCCAATACCTAACAGTCATTGTCCTAGTTCATATCTACGTTTCCGTTATCTGGTAATTTCTGGTTTTTTTAATCTGGAAATCTGTTGAAGTCCAACATATTTAAATCTCTCCGGTCATTATGTCCAGTGAAATCCCACAAAGCACAATTTAAATTGTATCAAAATAGGATAAAAATTAAATCTCTAACCATCTACCCATTACAAAAAAGAAATCTTCATTTTTTTCCTGAATGCATAAGTTATCTAGCCAATGCAATGAATAAAACAAATGTTACATTTGTTTCAATGCAAGTTCACTCTGAGCATGCTCACAGATTGAATACCGTGAAGGCAATGCTCGGATTGAATGTCGTACCCCGCTCAGTAATCACCATAACAGTGTTGGTACCAGATTTGTGTGGTCTGCCAGATCTGCTCAGATCCTGCACTGACATGACCATTGAACTGTTCTCACAGGAGGTCTTTCAACACAACACACCTGTACCTTTAAAACATTTTTGTAGTCAAAGGCAGTGAATTGCGGTTTTGACGGTTGGATGAATACTCAGCTATTTTAAAGGTAAAATAAATAGTTTGCAGCCTTTGAGGCCTCAATATCCTCAGACAGTAAGTATTATGTGGTGCTCTTTATAGGGAACAAACAATAGATGTTTCAGACACTCCATCAGGTGGCAAGTGAACAAACAATGTACCTAACTTACCACAAATTCATGACGCATGCGCCTTGTACAATTTACTCATGTAAACAAATCTTAAAATCAGATAAATAAATAATGCAATACCACAATGAAAAATGAAATATTGAGGCTAGCTTGCGCAGTTAATTGCAGAGCAACAGCTAAAGACTGATTTGTCGAACAATCCCTTTTATTTGCAACATGAAGCACGCAGACCTATAAATTTCTGTTAATTCCCATTTAAAAAAAAAAAATGCAACACAACCCCCAACATTAAATCGGCAGCTGCATGCTTCATTGCTGCTGAAACCCTAAGAAGTATAATTACATGAGTCAGAAATGGTTATTTGTTTGTTTGTTTTCAATGAGTTTTCATTCTATTTTATCCATGAAAAACCCAATATAGCAAACAAAAATTGTTTGATTTCAAGCTGGCACCATCATACCATAATTAAAATTTAAGAGCCAGACAGGCATGTGCATATTTTTTTGCAAAGTTCGATTGCAAATAGTTTTAATTCTGCTTTATTTTTATCTGATGTACACAGGCGCAAAGCTGACGGAAATTAGTTGTGTTTACATGTTACCCCAATGCAAAAATATTTTCAAAACAATGTTATGCATGTGAGTCCGTTGACGGGACTTATTTTATTTGGAATATAAAATATGAGCAAAAGCAGCCTATACTTTTCAATTAAGAATATTGTATATCTGCATGCCTTGATGATGTCAGTCTTAATAGCCTTCCTGGCAATTCTTTTTAAGTTAAACAATCACAGATAATATTGAACCAAAAAACCTCCCATTTGTCCATGGAGACAGAAATCTTCCAGGACATGTGGACCGGCACCCGTTTTTTCCATCGGAAAGTCTCGTTCAAATCAATCACAGTTCAAAGTGTACATCCAGACTTGATTTCAATCTAACTGGCTCCCCTTCCATTGAAAGGTTCCTCCAACTAATCGTTTTACACGTTTTAAACATTATATTGAGGAAGTTAGTTCTCCTCTAGCTTCCTTTCGGCATTGTCAATAAGGCCAAGTGCTACAAACAAATGCATGAACCTTTCTGCTACAAGAGCCATTTCAGAGGGAGAACTGAAAATGGCACAGAGGTGATAGAACTGTGTGTCTCTGGAGGAAAAGAAACATAAATGCTGACTTTAACGTTTCGTAAATCATGCCCCGTTCAATAAAAACAGGGCACAACAAGTAGTTTGCTTATAAATTATCAGTATTGTTCCTCACAATCGATGAATATGCATGTCTAATTAGTGCCCAGAATTAAATGTAATCAGCAGGTAAATGGACCTTATAAGGCATATTTATGCATCCAGGCAGGAGCTGTCCCTGAGGTGAACTTCAGGTAAGGAGACTTTTAAGTTTCTTAAATGAGAAACTTCAATTCAAAAAGAAGCAATTTTTCTCAACTCCATGGTTCAGGAAATTAGAATGCCTAGAAGACAACTCCAGAAATGTTTCTCAGATAACCTCAGATAAGATGAGGTGTCCTGGACCTTAAGACTTTTTTTTTTCCTGATCAAAGACTTGGCCAAAGCCTTACACAGAAGGAATGCCATCATGACTATCCAATGGCAAGCACCATTTCCCCTAAACATGTTTCAGGGCTTATACATGATGATATTTCCAGGTTTGGCCAACAATATCATGCAGGCACAGATGGCACTGGCATTTGCTCAATGCCATTTTGTCTGGTACCATTACAGGACTCAAAATTCATTGTGGAATTTTGTTTTTGGAGGGAAGGGAAGCCATTTTGGATGGCGCACTGCTGGGATCATCAGCACATGGTCTGCGAGGGCCAGGAACTGAACTAATGGATGAATTGTTCAGTTCATTACCAAGGGAGTGCAGAAAACAAGGGCTGGGTTTGTGGGCCAGGTTCGATGGCCCCAGGTGCACTGGCAGGGCAGACTTACCGAGGTCAGTGTTGGGCCCGGCCAGAACCTGCCGGAACTTATCCAGACGAGACGCCTCCCTTTCGGTCATGACGAGCGCCCCGGACGTATTCTGGTCCGCCATGCGCGCGACTAGCGGTATGACAGGCCGGTGGGGGAGGGACTGCTGCCGCTGAAGGGCTGCCCTCTCCGCAGCCCCATCTGAGCATGTGCAGAATATACAAACACCAAAGGAGAAAAGGAGACAAGATTAGCTTCGATAAAAGCACCGTGGACGCTTCTAACCCTTTAACTTTTGGTAGCTAAATTCTGCAGTGCGTAATTACACAATTATGCGAATCGCTCTGGCTCCCGCCACAGAAGGAAAGGCTCTGGCATTTGAACCCTGCTGCCCATACGGCTCGGCCAATCACCGAGAGCAATTTGTGGTTCTGTAATGAAAGACTTACTGTCTGCCATTATCCGCTGTGTCCTGCTGCCTTTTCCATATTCAACGCTAGGACACGGAGAGGAACCAGGAAATGTACTGGTTTTTATAGCTCTTTACAGTCAATATACAGTCTTTCCAACAAGCAATTTATTTACTGGAAAGAGTGCGCTACACTTGTGCCTCACCCTGCAATGAACACATTAAGCGTTGATTACACCAGACCCACAGATATTTGGGTCAAACCAGCCCTTATTTGTCGTCAGGGCGTGTTGGCATTGGTCAGCTCTCCAAAAAAATAAATTAAAACAGGGATATTTGTACCTTAATGTCATAGCCATTTCAAACCCAATCTCCATGCCATTTCACAGGAGGACAACAGTTGGCACAGTAACTACTAATTTTGGTACAGCAACCAAGCATTAGCATAAACAGTACAATGGATCTTAATCCAGGAGCTCATACTCTGTTTGTCAATTTCAAGTCTTTTGAGGCTTTTGGCAAGCACTGAAATTAGAATTTGTGTTTCATTTTTGCTGCGAAAACAGCAATGCCATGTAGGATGTGTACAGAAACACTTAGCAGCAGGGAATGCACAAAACAGACAGGCTTTAACTCTTTCCTGACAGCACTGCCGAATCCCAGTCAGATATGACCAGCGAGAAAGGTTATCAAAACTTCCGCAATCTTATTTCTTATTACAATGGATTAGCTACTCAATGTTATACATCGAAAATGAAGTTGAGAATCTGCTCTTTCGACCATCATCGTAATACCTCAGCTCCTCGAAGCACAGGACAAAATTTTCTAGAAAAATCTATTGTTTATGATCGCTCGCACACGGCGAACATCGTCATCGCAACGTTTCGTCGTTGCTCATCATCACACAAAAAACACTGATCGACATGACGAAAAGTGACCCTAAAATGGCATCTGTTACAAATGGCAAGAAAGAGTTGGGCCCTAATAGTTGCCCAGTAGAGTTCTCCCGTGCAAATCTCCAGAATGGGGGGATATTTAAGAGTGAATGCACACAAAAATCAAGCAAGAGGTGGCCACAGTTGAAAGATCAACCTGCCCTAATTTTGAGTTTATGAGAAGCGATTGGCGAGTTTAAAGGGTTCTGGGGTTTATTTTTAAATTCTAGCCGAATTTTGTGAGAAAAACGGGATTTTAGAATTTTGCCGGTCCTTGACAAGAAATTTGGGTCAAATACACTGGCCTGAAAAACTCGCTTTCTGAAGCCAAAGAACGCATTTTCTTCACTTAAAAATACGTAATTTGCACAAAACAGACATCAAACAATTAATCTATGACAGATTTCCAGTTTTAGAGGATTTTCGTGACGGCTAATTAGTGCATTCTTGTGGAGTCAAATAACAACAAGGTGGTATACCGTGAAAACTAGAATGGCTCTAGCACTGGGGGCAGTGATTTTCATTGCTTCAAAATCAGGATTTACAACCTTGAAACATGATAATTCAAATATGTCAAATAATTTTTTTGGCATTTTAAGCGAGAGCCTTAGAAATTGCCCATGAACCTGGCCCAATTCTGTCAAATTTCTTTGGTGAGTGACCGTTTACTTGACCCTTTTGTTTTTAAGTGAAGCACGAAGTCCCCAATAAAACACAATAACAATAATGTGAAATACAAAGATAATAGTTTGGTTTGACTTACGTTCCGAGAGTGGTCACTCACCAGCAATTCTGGACAGATTCATGCTCTGCTTAGGCATTCTTTGGCGTTCAAAATACCAGGACGAAGGGTTCGTTATGCATTATTCACATGTCCAGCAGCGGTATTTCATAATGCAGAAAATCTCAAAAACCATCACCAGACACAAAGATCCACTGCTATTTTCATAGTTAGAACCTCTGGAATCTAGTTTCTAACTGAACTCCTGAAAGTGCTCTGCGATGAATCCCCAAAATTATTGAGTCTCCATTTGAACCGAACAGCCGAGCTCGATTGTATGGCGGGCTGTCGAATAAGCCTGTCAATTTTCAACCCTTGCGTGACATGTATCGCACAATCATTTCATTCGCTAGAAATGGTGTACGCTCCGAAATAGTTGGGACAAAGCGTAAATTGTGAATAAAATCAAAACACAATGACTTTCAAATAACACCAGCCGGTATTTTATTCATAATAAAACAGAGGTAACATAGCAAATGTTGAAACTGAGAAATTTTACAATTTTATCCACAAAATGAGCTCATTTCAAATTTGATGGCTGCTACAGGTCTCAAAAAAGCTGGGACAGGGGCCTGTTTACCATGGTGTGGCATCCCCTCTTCTTTTTAACATGAAGTGGAGGTATCGGGGCATTGAGGAGATGAGTTTCTTGAGTTTAGCCATTGGAATTTGATCTCACTCTTGTTTAATACAGGCTTCTAGCTGCTGGAGAGTTTTGGGTCTCCTTTGACGGACTTTTCATTTAATTATGCGCCAAATGTTCTCAATCGGTGAAAGATCAGGACTGCAGGCAGGCCAATTCAGCACACGGACTCTTCTACTACGAAGCCATGCTGTTGTAATGGCTGCAGTATGTGGTTTTGCATTGTCCTGCTGAAATACACAAGGCCTTCCCTGGAATAGATGTCATCTGGAGGGGAGCATATGTTGCTCTAAAACCCTTATATACCTTTCAGCATTCATGGTGCTTTTTAAAACATGCACGTGTTCCACACCATATACACTAATGCATCCCCATACCATCAGAGATGCTGGCTTTTGAACTGAAGGCTGATAACCGGAGGGGTGGTCTTTCTCCTCTTTAGCCCGGAAGATACGATGCTCGTGATTTCCAACAAGAATGTCAAATTTGGAGTCGCCTGACCACAGGACACTTTGCCACTTTGCTACAGTCCATTTTAAATGAGCCTTGGCCCACAGAACACAGCGGCGCTTCTGGATCATGCTCAACAATGGCTTCCTTTTTGCATGATAGAGTTTTAGGTGGCATCTGTGAATGGTGCGGCAGACTGCGTTTACAGACAGTGGTTTCTTGAAGTATTCCTGGGCCCATTTAGTAATGTCAATGACACAATCATGCCGGTGAGTGATGCAGTGGCGTCTGAGGGCCCGAAGATCACAGACATCCAGTAAAGGTCTTCGGCCTTGTCCCTTACGCACAGAGATTTTTCCTGTTTCTCTGAATCTTTTGATGATGTTATGCACTGTCGATGATGAGACCTTCAAAGCCTTTGCAATTTGACGTTGAGGAACATTCTTTTTAAAGTATTCCACTATTTTTTTATGCAAGCCCTCACAGGTTGGAGAGCCTCTGGCCATCTTTACTTCTGAGAGACTCAGCCTCTCAAAGACATCCCTTTTATAGCCAATCATGTTATACACCTGATGCCAGTTAACTTAATTACTTGCTAAATGTTCTTTCAGCTGATTCTCTTATATATTAATTGCTTTTTTCAGCCCTTTTTCGCCTATGTCCCAACTTTTTTGAGACCTGTTGCAGCCAGAAAATTTGAAATAAGCTCATTTTGTGGATAACAATGTAAAATGCCTCAGTTTCAACATTTGAAATGTTATCTATGTTCTATTGTAAATAACATATTGGCTCGTGATCTGAAAGTCATTGCATTTTGATTTTATCCACAATTTACACTTTGTCCCAACTATTTCAGAATTGAGGTTGTATTATCTTTGTATTTCATAGTATTGTTATTGCGTTTTATTGGGTATTTTGCGCTTCGCTTCAAAACAAAAGGGTCAAGTAAACGGTCACTCACCAAGCAAATTTGACAGAATTGGGCCGGGTTCCTGAGCAATTTCTAAGGCGCTCGCATAAAGAGCCAAAAAAATGATTTGATATATTTGAAATATCATGTTTCAAGGTTGTAAATCCTGATTTTGAAGCAATGAAAATCACTGCACCCAGTGCTAGAGCCATTCTAGTTTTCATGGTAAACCACCTTGTTGTTATTTGACTCCACAAGAATGCACTAATTAGCTGTCACGAAAATCCTCTAAAACCGGAAATCTGTCATAGATTAATTGTTTGATGTCTGTTTTGTGCAAATTAGGTGTTTTTCAGTGAGGAGAAAGCATTGTTTGGCTTCTGAAAGCAAGTTTTTCGGGCCGGCGTATTTGAACAAATTTCTTGTCAAGGACCAGCGAAATTCTAAAATCCTGTTTTCCTCACAAAATTCAGCTAAAATTTAAAAATAAACCCCAGAACCCTTTAAAACTCACCAATCGCTTCTGATAAACTCAGAATTAGAGTAGGTTGATTTTTTAACTGTGGCCACGATTTTGCCATTTTGCTTGATTTTTGCGTGCATTCACTCTTAATTAGAAGATGAACAGCTGACAGAATAAAAAAAAAATAAAGTATTTTAATTAATTTTTTTGTGCAGCAGTGGCTTTCCTTAGCCATTTTTCCTCATGTAGGCCAGTCAGGAAAGAGTTAAGACAAGCATTACAATGAATCTCCTCCTGAGAGACAGGCCCAAGTCTCAGCCTGCTGGTTGGTTGATTTTGTCTCATCAATGAGGTTGATAAAGCCTTACACTTCCTAATGTAAATTATGTTTACATGTTTACACTAAACCTGATGTTTAGTGCTTGAGCGAGAAAAAACAAAGCAGCTATATCAGCCGACAGGAATTACAGTAACTCCAGTTGCATGCAATACTAAAGACTAGAAGAGGCAAGATTCCAGGAGACTGCCGCTGACCTTTCGAAGACTCAATGTGGGCCTCGCTGAACGACTTCACCATTCGGCTTTCGGCGTCAGCGGGGCGAAGCTCCGAGCTGAAGGTCAGTTCCGGGGTGGGCTCCTCCCCTTCCTCTTCATCCTGCTCATCCTCTTCCTCGTCCTTCTCCAGCGCCACCTCAGGCTGCCGCTGCTGCTGCTGCTGCTCCTGGAGTTTGCTGTGGTTCTCGATCACCTTGTTGGCCGTCTCCATCACCACCTCGATGTTGAGGTTCTGGGCGGCAGTCGCCAGGAGTTCGTCATCGTCGTCGCCGACATCCCAGGCGTCGCTGGTGATGCTCTCAAACTCCTGGAAGGTGGTGGCTTTCTTTGGTTTCCCCGGCGTCAGGGACTGCGGCTTATTCCCCGCTTTCATTAAGCTGAAATTAGGAAAATAGGACATAAATTTGGAGCCATCGATGAATACGCCATGATATAATGAAGCATATCGCACAGAAACAAACAAAAGTCATTAAAGACGTCAGTCAAAGAAAACTTCTGTTTGTCCACTGCTTTCAAGAGCAAATTACAAATGTTTCCAATAATCTTTACAGTTTATCATTACCTTAATACAAACCCCAATTACAATGTTGGGACATTGTGTAATACGTGAATAGAAACAGAATACAATGATTTGCAAATCCTTTTCAACCTGTATTCAATTGAGTACACTACAAACACAAGACATTTAATGTTCAAACTGATAAGCTTTATTGTTTTTTGGAAATATTCACTCATTTTGAATCTGATGCCTACAACACATTCCAAAAAAGCTGGGACAGGGGCAACAAAAGACTGGGAAAGTTGAGTGATGCTCAAGAAACACCTGTTTGGAACATTCCACAGGTCAACAGGTTAATTGGAAACAGGTGAGTGTCATGATTAGGTACAAAAGGATCATCCCCGAAAGGCTCAGTTGTTCACAAGCAAGGATGGGGCGAGGTTCACCACTTTGTGAACATCTGCGCGAGCAAATAGTCCAACAGTTCAAGAACAACATTTCTCAATGTGCAATTGCAAGGAATTTAGGGATTTCATCATCTACAGTCCATAATATCATCAAAAGACTCAGAGAATCTGGAGAAATCTCTATACGTAAGCGGCAAGGCCGAAAACCAACATTGAATGCCCATGACCGTCAGTCCCTCAGTCGGCACTGCATTAAAAACCAACATCATTCTGTAAAGGATATTACCATGTGGGCTCAGGAATACTTCGGCAAGCCATTGTCAATTAACACAGTTCGTCGCTGCATCTACAAGTGGAAGTAAAAACTCTACCATGCAAAGCGAAAGCCATATATCAACAACGCCCAGAGACACCGCCGGCTTCTTTGGGCCTGAGCTCATCTGAGATGGACTGACGCAAAGAGGAAAAGTGTGCCATGGTCTGACGAGTCCACATTTCAAATTGTTTTTGGAAATCATGGACGTTGTGTCCTCCGGGCTAAAGAGGCAAAGGACCATCCAGATTGTTATCAGCGCAAAGTTCAAAAGCCAGCATCTGTGATGGTATGGGGATGTGTTAGTGCCCAAGGCATGGGTAACTTGCACATCTGTGAAGGCACCATTAATGATGAAAGGTACATGCAGGTTTTAGAGAAACATATGCTGCCATCCAAGCAACCTCTTTTTCAGGGACATCCCTGCTAATTTCAGCAAGACAATGCCAAGCCACATTCTGCACGTGTTACAACACCGTGGCTTCATAGTTAAAGAGTGTGGGTAATAGACTGGCCTGCTTGCAGTCCAGACCTGTCTCCCATTGAAAATGTGCGGCGCATTATGAAGCACAAAATATGACAACGGAGACCCCAGACTGTTGATCAACTGAAGTCGTACATCAAGCAAGAATGGGAGAGAATTCCACCTACAAAGCTTCTACAATAAGTGTCCTCAGTTCCCAAAAGCTTACTGAGTGTTGTTAAACGAAAAGGTGACGTAACACAGCGGTAAACATGCCCCTGTCCCAGCTTTTTTGGAACGTCTTGCAGGCATCAAATTTGAGTGAATATTTCCAAAAAAAACAATAAAGTTTATCAGTTTGAACGTTAAATATCTTGTCTTTGTAATGTACTCAATTGAATATAGGTCGAAAAGGATTTGCAAATCATTGCATTCTGTTTTTATTCACGTTTTACACAACGTCCCAATTTCATTGGAATTGGGGTTTATACAAGAATGCTGAAGAAATGCTTTTTTTCTTTGAAATGACAGAATATATCAAAAAAGTACAGTTATGACATCAAATAAATCTAGTTTGTGCAAGGCCCAAAATATCTATGGAACAAGGGAGCAAAAGTGAAAGCACTTAAAAACAATCATTCCAAAAGTTCTCATGGTAGTCCCCGTTTTCTCAGAATTTTTCCTGATTTGGAAGTCGAATGAAAAATAAATAATACATGCAGGTCTGAATAAGTCAATTACAGAGTCAATCTTTCTGCATGGTAAATGAAAGAAAGGTCTTAGAATGAAAAATAAATAAAGCAAATTAAATTCAACTTCTTCCCTCCAGGTCTTCTATGCAGTGTTTTACTCCAGGACACGAGAAAGCAATTACTTTAGCCTTCCCTTTCTATTCCATAATCGGTTCAAAACCACCATTCCCACAGCAATACAGAAGAAAGGTTTTGGCGTACCATATTACTCCAAATAGAAAAGATATTACAGGTAACAGCCTGGAAGCCCCACAGATAAAGAGAAGACAGGTTCCACATACAGCTCTTTAATGTTCGGATAAAGTTTAGAGATGAAAAAGTATAAGAGAACTGGCTGTTGACACCTGCACAAAATTGTCCAAAATAATAAAATGGCATAAATATCTCAAAAAAAACTTCAGAACAAAATGCATCATTACTTTCATTGATGTGCAAATGGTTTAGAGCTCCTTAAATTCAAACATGGGATTCTTTTAGAAGCAAAAAAAATTATCAAAAGCATTTGAGAGAATTGGGCTAACAGGCTAGCTAACTCGGTTAAGGTGCCACGTTACGAAGCAGTAATCACCACTGTGCCCCGGGTTTGATCCCCGGTCATGCCAGTGCCGGCAGTGGGCGGTAGCCTTTTCAGAGCAGCCCGCAATTGGCTTTGCGCAGCAGGGAAATAAACTGGGAGGGATTGCCAGTTTGGAATGGCCATGGCTGGCCATGAGGCTGTAAAATTCTCAGCTTTCACATGTCGCTCTCGTTCTGAGCCAGCAAAGTTTCGAGCTATGAGTGTAAAAAAAAAAAAAAAAAAAAAAAGTGATTCGGAGGAGAGCCGCAAACTATCTCGCTCTCCGAGATGGCAACATGGGTCGCACGCGAGCAAGCATGTGTACACACTGTAGTTTGCCAATTGGGCATTCCAGATTCGGGTGGGATTGGAGAAGCAAAAAAAAAAAAAAAAAGCATTTGAGGGAACAAAAAACAAATGCCCTTCACCAAAAGCACTAAAATGAAGGGTCACCAGATTAATAACAACTCAAAAATATAAATATTTACTCCATACTATATTGCCGCATGCCGTACATGGACGGATGACAGAATGAAATTTCCAGTGTTTTGTATCAATATGGCTACTGCAGCGTGCCATGGGTGCTGGGTGCACATTCAATTATGTTTGAGGTTTGGAGTCCATGAGGCTTTTAGTCCAAAAAGACTGAGGACAGACTTTACCAGAGGATTACATCATACCGGCTTAACTTCAAAACAGCACTGGTTATTAATCATAAGCAGAAACCATGACCACAGAGTCAGCTTTTGATGCTCATAAAGCAGAAAATATTAATTTAAATCAGCACCAGACCGGTTAATTTTTGAAGTTGGCACAATTAGCATGCAATAAACAATGCAGACAGAGTTGCTTAAGAGGCATTTCTACATGATTCTGTTACACTGCTGTTAAAGTGTATTAGCCCTCTTCCCAATTTCTTCTATTTTAGCTTATTTCTCATATTTAAATGTTCCAGATCATCCAACTAATTTTAACATCAGCTAACAACAACATGAGAAAACAGAAATGCAGCTTTTAAAAGACCATTACATTTACAAAAGGTGAAGAGTTATTGAAAACCAATATCACCCAAGTGAAAAAATAATGACCCCCTTAACCCAATTTCCTGGTTATGTCACCCTTGGCGGCAACAACGGCAATCAAATTTTTTGCAATAACAGGCAGTGAGTCTTTTACATTGCTGTGCAGGAATTTTGGCCCATTCTTCTTTCCAGTATTGTTTTAATTCAGCCGCAAGGAGGGTTTTATAGCATAAAATGCCTGTTTCAGGGCATGCCACAGCATCTCAATTGGATTCAATCCAGGACTTAGACTAAGCCACACTAAAACCTTTTTTTCTTTTGAGTTTTTCAGCAATGGACCAGCTTGTGTGCTTCAGATCATTGACCTGCTGCATAACCCAACTGCACTTGAGCTTTAGGTCATGGACTAATGGCTGGACATTCTCCTTCAGGATTTTCTGGTAGAGAGCGGAATTCATGATTCCATCAATTGTGGCAAGACGCCCAGGTCCAGAAGCAGCAAAGCAGCCCCAGAACATCACACTAACACCACCAAGTTTGACCGTTAGTATGATGTTATTATTGTGGAACTCTGTGTTAACTTTACGCCAGATGTAACGGGACCCCTATCTTCCAAAAAATTCCACTTTTGACTCGTCAATCCACATAATCCCATAAGTGCTGGGGGTCATCAAGATTTTTTTTTTTTTTACAAGTCTGACTTGAGCCTTTGTGTACTTCTTGGTCAGCAGTGGTTTTCACCTTGTAGCTCTCCCATGAATGCCATTTTTGCCCAGTCTCTTTCATTTTGAGGAATCCTGAAGACTGACCTTAAAAGAGGCAAGGGAGGCTCGAATTTCCTTAAATATTAGTCTGGGTGTTCAATCCATTCTTGGAGGAATTTTAGTAGGCCTGCAACTCAAGTAAGGTTAACTACTGTTCCAAATTTTCTATATTTAAAGATAATGGTTCTCACCATGGTTTGCTGGAGTCCAAGAGCCTTTGAAATGGCTTTGTAACCCTTTCCAGACTGATACACGTCAACAACTTTGTGTCTCATTTTTTCTTGAATTTCTTTAGATCGCAGCATCATGTGCTGCTTTTCCCCTATTTCACATGGTAGTACAGGTTCTATTTAAGTGATGTTCTGATTCAACAGAGTTGGCAGTAATGTATCTAGTGAAATTTAACGCAATAAATTTGTTTAATTGGTTGATTTAGTGACCAAGGGGCAAGTACTTTCTTCACATGAGGCCAGAGAGGGTTGAATAGTTTTTTTTTCCCTTCAAAAGATGAAATCATCATACAGACATTGCATTTTGTCTTTGCTCAGCTTATTTTTGTTTAATATTAGAATTTAGTTTGATGTTCTGAAACATTGAAATGTGACAAAGAAGCAAAAATGTGGAAACACTGGGAAGAGGCAAATACTTTTTAACAGCACTGCATGCTTGAGGGTAAAATTATAATCAGCCAGAGCAGCCCATCAATCACAAAATAGCCTGTACACATTAAAACTGTAAGAATTTACCGTGTGTTAGCTGACTTGGTTTTCAGTTCTAATTACCGATTCAAGGTGGGCAATATCCAGGAGTTAGACAACGTCTTTAGTCTGATTGGCATTAAGAGAAGATTTTTATGTTAACAAACATGGTTTGTTTTTCAAAAACTCACTTGGCATGGAGTAGGGGGTCAAAGGGCGGGTGCTGCGCTCCGTACACATGTTGTATGCTGGGACAGAGAAGAAAAATGTGGTCAACTGAAAATATAGTTATACCACTGACTTCATTACAAGTACCTAGGGATGTTCGACTTAGAGTATTCAGGATCACTTGAACTTTGTATTCGTAAACACATGCATGCATTTCTACATCAATTTGCATAAGGCAGTTTAAATTTTGATCAATGAAATTTGCACTCTGATTTAAACTCCACCACTCAAAGTTGAATTTACAAGTCGTGTGCTAGTTATTACACATTTCAGATTCCTTCAGTCTTTCACAGAACAAGCCTGGCACTATTTCCGGAGGGCTGAATCAGAACTAAGCCCGGATGACCAGGGCTGCGTCCGAATAGTCTTTTTTGACTAGGAAAGTTCCTAACTCCCATAAAATGATCCGGAAATAATTACTGGGTAGCCATGATAAGTGTATTCAAATTCCTTAAATTTTAAGGAAAGGTGTCTGAGTGCCTCCTAATTTACCTTCTTTAGCAAAGGGTACACAGAACCATCCTTTTCGAAAAAAAAAAAAAAAAAAAAGGTAACGCTATCCCACAATTCTGCGCAGCAGCAATATTTAAAGCAGCGACCATTCATCCAGCCAATCGCGTAAAGAAACATATGATGGGCCGGGGACGCATGATTACGTTGACAAGTGTACGTGCATTCGGATTGTCTAATTAGCGCGGTTGTCTTCCTTAGCAGTTAGGAATTCCCTTTTACACCTTTCCTTTACCTTATGACATTTTCCACAAAGGTGAAAGAAAAGTGGTTAGGAATTAGTGGATAGGCCGTAATTTTTGAATATTCGGACGCAGCCCACGTCTACGACACAGTCATAAAATCATAGTGAGAACACGGCTGTGCTCAGAGCAGGATTCCTGTGAATCTGGCACCGAAACCATCCTAGTTGTCTGACTAGTTGGGACTCCACAATAGCAAAAATGAAAGTGACCGTAACTTCTCCACAACTCCGGTTAACAATTCACAGAAAATACGCATTTTAACTGATTTTTATCAATAGTAATTCGCATTATGTTGCATGACACTGAAAAAATAAAGTTTTAAAGTTCGCTTCAGCTGATGTCAGATAGCTAGCCAGTTGTACAATAAATGCCGATTACGCTACCCACTTTGCGAGCTAGCTACATAACTAACGCAAGCTGCCAAGGATAACGTTGGACAACTAACGTTAGCTACATGCAATTAACGTTAGTTAGCGAGCCAGCAACGTTAACACACAAGGACTGGTTCCACAGATTAACTTAGCGTAGCAGGTTGGTAACATAGCTCAGCTCAATGAAACCAGCTACCCGGCTTTTTAAATCCCAGGTGTCACAGCTAGCTAGCTCACGCTGAACAGTGGTTTACTTCAAATGTAAATCTAGCCACAGACTGAATGTCGTAATCCAAAGTAAAGCGTTATATTTTTAGATCAATGGCGTGATAGTAATACCATGCAAAACCAGTCCAGCTATCCAATAATTTTTAAATACTTCCATGATCGCTAACTGTTAATTACACTATATGAGCTATTTAGCTAGTAACCTAGCCAGTGATGGATCAAGCTAGTCCGACCAGTTAGGCCATTAGCCGATACAGGGAAATACTGAATGGCTTCACGCACCGGTGACAAGTTAATTGCCAGTGAGTGAGTGCACTCCTCGCTGGCGTTCATGTAAATGTTCCTAATAAACGAGCTAGCTGGCTAATAAACTAGCTAATTGGTTATCTAGATAGGTAGCTAGCTAATTAATACACTGAGGCTAATTTTGCCATCCTATTAGCTGGCTAGCTAAACATAGCACTTACCTTCCAGGAACCTTAGCTGTGTTTCTTTTCCAAAATTGTTTTTTGTTGCCGTCGTTCGACATGTTCTGTATTCTGTACAGTATTTCATGAATCACGAAATGTCAAGTGTTGAGAGATGATGCCTACTGCCTCCAGGGTGTTTATTTACACATAGCCTCTTCCTGATAAACTCAGAGAGCCGCCATGTTGATTCAGCCTTCACTGAACAAACGATGGCGTGATTGGTTCTTACGCCAAAACCCGATTGTGCCCCAATCACAAGTAACGACAGTAGTCAGTCACAGTGCGCACCGACGTGTTACATGATGCGCACGGTCTGTGTTCATCACCATTGCTGCGTGTGGACGTGGTACGTAAATCCTTGGTATGCGGCAGGAAAATGCGCGGTGTGAACACCTGACAAAGCGAACCATCGTGGAAATTGTGCAGACCGCAGGCTTTTATTATAAACTTATTTATAGAATTTGTGAATCAGATTTAGCTGGGATTTTGCTGTTTTCTGTTTTTGCATTAACCAAAGCTAATGTTACTCAAAGCAATTTAAAGTTGTTTTATTTTGAATTGATATTATGTTCATGCTTGTTATTTTCTGCTGTATAAATTTTGTTAGATGAGATTTTTTTAAATCTGTGTATTATTTAGGAAAACTGATTGTTCACTTCAAAGATTTGTTACACTGAAGGTGGCTCAGTTGGCAATCAAACTTATTTAGACCTGGTCAGAGATGGTTATAACTGTCTCTAACTAGGTATTCTGTCCACAAAAGTGTGAGAGAGATGGAGCTGCTGGCTATTTGGGCTGCAATGTATTTCTCTCGTTTGTACTTCAGAAATGATTATTTATTATAATTGATTTTATTAAATAAGTCCAATTTATTCAAGGGGTTTTCTTCCTCAAAGCTTTTCATCGTGCACTCAACAGTGCTGGTGGAAATCTTCATTCATCAAATCATCGTGGTGATACATTTCATATAAATGATTTTGGGTATGAATGGTGTACATCATAAATATTTATTAAACAAGTATATTTTTAAAAATGGTTTGCATTAAACAGCTGGAAATATGCATGGCTTAAAGGAAACCCCTAAAAATCTTAATTGACATTGTGTCATATTTGAGTATTGCTGTTTCTCACGGAGTCCTGAGGTTGAGTGTCAGACTTATATTCCCCAGTGTCTTTTCTCAAGAGTAAACCCATTAATCTTTGATAGAAACATGATCAAAGGACGGGGAAGCATGCAACTTCCATAAAAAGTGGAGTGATATAAATTCTATTAGTCTATACTAGATCAAAGGGAGAAAGTGAAGGGCAAAAGGGTCAAAATGAAAGGCTGTATTTTGAATCAAAGATGGATTCAAAGATCAAAAAGCAGCTCAAAGACATCAGTACAGTCCTGAGAATGAGAATATTCTTGTCTGTGAGAGCATATGGTATGCACCATCTGTTTCATTCTAAAAGGAGAATCAATCCTTGCCATTGTAGCCCAGCTAATGCAAGAGAAATGAGGCAAACGCATGTCAGTGCATTGTCTCCACCTTTTTTTCTAACACAGCACTGCAAAGAAAGACATTGGAGGAATCAAAAAGTAGCACATTGCTCTAAATTTGCATTCATACACTGAACGGTATTACAAAATGCAAATATAACTCAATTTGATTTTAATTGCATGTTTAAACCATTAGCTTGATTTATGAATCAATAAAAACTAATTATGATACACTTAAGGGACTTTTTTGCATAATCAGTGTACCATTGCTTCAACTGAGGCAACAAGCCAAAAATACACTTGATAAACTTTTATGGCCTTAAATTTCTATGAAAATTATAACAGTGATTTCATGCACAGTGGTAATGCTACAATGATAATAACATAAAATGATATCTATGTTGTAAAAATACAATGTGTGATCAAAATTAAAGCACTAGAATTTCTACCATGAATGGAGATTTAACCAAAATCTGTTTAGTCTAACAGACTAATCTTCAACAGAATGAGGCCATTCAATTGTTCTGCTCATTTGGGTTTGTCCTGTAAAAGAAGCCCTTCAAAGTGAAATGGAAACTGAAACCACTTATTACTTTGGCTTTACTTAATGTGAAAGACTGAATGCAGAAAAACAAGATTGTTTCAATGGTCTTTTCTTTGTCAAACATACAGCAAGGAATGGAATTTAATGACCCTCCAGTAATACAACTCTAATGTTATCCCAGGTCTTAAAATGTATCTCCTCTGTCATATTCAATGTCTGTTGACTTATCAAGAGTGCAGTGGGTTCAAAGATAAGCGAGTTTAAAACCACCTAACAAGATGAAGGAGAGAAGTGTGTCAGACAAAAAAAATACTTTCCACAACCCTGAGCCAGAAGTATAAAAAGAAGCCAGAATTTCATCATCTTGTCACAATCTTCATGTGAATGCCTTCTGTATCACCTCCACTTGCGTGTCTATTAGAAGTAAAGTCTCTTTTGATTGGTTTATGTCTCGCATGTGCCCATATCCCCTGCTGTGTCTTGTTTCATCTTTACTTCCTTTGGTACCTGTGACGTGTATTTAAACCACCTGCTTTGAGTTGCAAGTTGTTAGATTGTAGTTGCTATTCATGGTTAGGGCCAGTCAGTATATCCTAGTAAAGACTACTTCTTTAGAAAGTTAAACATAACCTTTGATGATAGGATTTGCGGAAACCCTCTTCCTCGCTTAGTTAATTGGAACAAGCTTCCAAGCCTAATTCAGGGTCCAGGATTGGCACCGTGTTCTAGTTAACCCAGTTCAAGTCTGCCCCTAGCTCCAGTTTGTAGGAACAAGCTCCCAAGCCTAATTCAGGGTCCAGGATTGGGACCGCATTCTTGTTATCCCTCTCCAAGTTTGTTCCTCTGCCCAGTTTATTAGGAACAAGCTCCCAGTCCTTCTACGGTCATTATGATTGGAAACAAGGTCCTCTTAAGCTACTCGATCCTGCCTTCAGACAGTTCAGCTTTGGTGTAATGTGCAATCCATCTGGCAGTTATCCGGAAAGTCACTGGCCGGAGATTGGCAATGCCCTGTTTTGCCCACAACATCTGAACTCAACTGCGGTTTCTTCGTCTGGGCTTTGCCCCTCTGTCACTGTATTACTACCAATAAACCTTACTGTTGGATTGTACTCTGCCTCCACTCTTGATTCCTGGTCTGGATCATAACACATCTATGAAAAATACGGAAGTGCAGAAATGTATAATGGTGTGCACACACATCTGTACACACACACGAGCACAGAACTGTGAAAAAGCATTTGACCCATTCACAATTTCTTTTAGTTTTGCATATTCATAACATTTAAATGTTTCAGATCATAAAAGTAACTTTAATATCAGACAAAGATAACCTGAGTAAACACAAAATGCAGTTTTTAAATGATTGCATTTATTGAAGGAGAAAAGCCATCCAACCCAACCTGGCCCTATGTGGAAAAAAAGTAATTGCCCCCTTGCTTACCCAATCAACCAACAAAAAATTTTAATTCATAATTGGGTTGAATGTCACTGGGTACACCCTGGCGTGAATGCTGTCAGCCCTGTTGAATCTATATGTCACTGGTATAAAACCTGTATGGCAATGTGAAGTCGGCAGAAGGCAGCATAATGATACCACAATCCAGGGAAATCCAAGAACAGATGAGAAAAAAGAAGCAGTTGACAGCTATTAGTCTGGAAAGGGTTATAAAACCATTTCTAAAGTTTTGGAACTCCAGTGGACCATGATGAGAGCCATTATCAACAAATGGAGAAAACTTAAAACAGTCGAGAACCTTCCCAGAAATGGCCAACCTACCAGAGTTCCCCAAGAACGCATCAGTGGCTCATTCCGGAGGTCATAAAAGAACCAGACTAACATTGAAAGAACTGCAGGCCTCACTTGCCTCAGTTAAGGTCAGCGTTTACGATTCCCTAATGAGAAAGAGACTCGGTGAAAATGGTACCCATGGGAGAGCTGCAACATGAAAACTACCGCTGGCTGAAAAGAACACAAAGGCTTTGTCATGATCCAGACAAGGAACCAAACACAGATTCAGCATACTATCCACTAGGGAATATTTATTAACAGGAATAATTCAGAAGAGGAAGGAAAGGCCGTTGCCCAGAACTGTAGAGAGGCAGTTCAGCTTCATTGGCAATGGCAGGGGCGTGTCCGAGCCCAGGCCAGATGCTGTCTCTGGGCAGAAGCCAGGAGGTGAGTCCCGCTCGCAGAAATGACAGTGGAACCAAATGGGGGAATGCAGTCCCAATCCTGGAGACTGATGAAGGCTTGGGAGGTGTTCCTAAAAAACTGACTCAGAGGAAAAGACAGGAGCAGAGGATAGCCTTGTTGTATGTTGTCCAATTTTTGGACATATTTTAAGTGGAGTTTATGTTTCTAGGCTGGTAGGTACCCTCAAAAAACTTAATATACATTTTATCGGACATTTCCAGCTCAGAATTTCTCCAGTCAGTCCCTCTCTGATTAGTCACATGATTTACCACACACAATCACAATGGCAACATCCATGAGAAAGAGGTAAGTTGACAAAAGTTAGAATTATTCTTATATTGTTCAAGTTTTGAGCAAACTTTTCCCATTTGGAGGAAAGAAATGTGTTATTTTGCACACACTGAAACACACAAGCTATGTAATGCATGTGTATCTCTTGGAATATACCTGACTTTATGCTCTGTCAAAAATATTGGACATTATGCATGTCAGGTAGCTCAAATAAGCCAACTCTAGAATTCTGGACATCATGCATATTAATGACCAGGTTTCTTCAACTTCACATTATTACTGTCACCCCATGTTCATACTGTCAAAAATACTGGACGGCAGTATGCATCCCTCAAGCATAATGTCCAAAATAATGGACAGACTGCCCCCCCACTAGTACCCATCCCAAAAACAAAATTGCACTAAACACCATCAAAGGGTCCCAAAAGAACATTGGATATTCAGTTTCAACATATTGGAGGCATTTGTTCACATTTAATACAACAAAGGGTCAACAAAAACTCGATCGCAATCCTGGAGACCGACTTTAACGCTTTTAAGCTTGTTCCTATTAATTAGACTCCGAAGACTAATTACATTTTTCTTTATTTTTAATTTACCACAGGAAAGAAGAGCTTAGCATATAAGAGCTTAGCTCAATACCAAAGACAAAAAACTGACTGGAAGGTTTAATAGGATATGAACCTTGACAAACCAGTATGACACCGCAATGACCTTATAAAGACGGGATATTCACTAAAGGGGCTAGGCGTACGAATGACAACTCTGGGGAGAAAGAAAGGAGATGAGACAATAAATTAAAGGAGAAAAACCACAAAAACACATGAGGACTGGTGGAACGGGGAGGAGCCAATTAAGGCCACATGAAGGTTGTGACAAGCTAGTCTTACATTTGCCAAAAAAACATCTTGATGACTCACAAGAGTCCTGGGATATAATTCTGTGGACTGATGAGTCAAAACTTTTGAGCTTTGAGTGGAACTTTTTGGGAGACATGTCCCGCATAAAACTAACACAACATTCCACAATAACAACATCGTACTGACAGTCAAACAAGGTGGTATTAGTGTGATGATCTGGGGCTGCTTTGCTGCGTCAGGACCTGGCGAGTTGCAAAAATTGATGGAACCATGTATTCCGCTCTCAACCAGAAAATCCTTTAGGAGAATGTCCGGCCTTCAGTTTGTGACCAACTGCATAAATAGGAAGTAATTTTTGCTTTCACTGTGAATATGTAAGGATGTAACCCTTGTTTTGCACAGTCAGATATTGTACATTGCTGGGGTACAGAATACGTCCATACAGCAACAGTAGCTTTAGCAAAGTAATTAGCATCAGTCTCAGGTGTCACAGTTTTATATGCATGCCTTGGGTGAAATTCACAACAATGGCAAATAGGCATAGTTGTGAACACATCAAGTAAAATTGACATTTCAAGACACTTGGACTTTTTTTCAGTGTTTGCTATAGTTTTTTCTATGCACCTATACCGTATGTGATGTCAAAAAAAATAGAGTGATTCGCCCATTAGTTTCAATGTAATCATGTAAAAAGTGAACTGCAATTGCAGAGCAAGTAAAAAGTGTCGAAGTTTAACTGCCTATATCTCAAAATCACGAAGTGTCATGAAATGTCAATTTTCGCTTGATTAGTTCACAGTTGCATTACTGTCTTGGCAACATGAAATTCTTCTCCCGTCTTAATAAGATTTAAGGGTATATTAAGTATTACTGAAACTGGTCAACCAGACCTCTTATATTTTGAAAGGCTGGTATGGGATATCTTATTTAAAGCCTCATCATACATTTCAGACTAACAAGTCATTTTAAGATAAAGACAGCACAGAATATTTACATTCAAAATGTCTATTTTTGTCTTACAGTCTTCTGTAAGTATAACTTTCATGCTGATAAATAAATATCAAATGTTAAAATCTTTTTGTAGCAAAACACTTCAGTTTGATTTACTGAGCGAGAAGTTGTTCATTGCTATGCTTTTTCAATGTCAAAATGTGACATGAACAATAAATCTAACTCTCTTCACACATTTTGTTTAGAATCACCCCAAAAATCATCCACATCACTCCAAAAATCATTTGCAGTCAATTTAAAAGTCAATTTAGGGTGGCAGAGACAAATTCACACCCACTTTACAGTCTTTTTACCAGCTGTTGCAAGTTTTTATGCTGCAGTCTAACAAGCGAGCAGTGCAGTCATACCATCCAATCGCCACACTTAACCCTTTCAGTTCTAATGGGACTAGTGGCGGAGCTAGAACTGGGAATTGGGGGGGCACAGACACGTCCCTTTATGACAACAATTAGTCCTGGCTAGTTCTCAAATCATTTTGCTTTATTGACGCGTTTTCAAATTATTGTAATTGGCAACCGAAGACACGGTTTCTCTCCATATGCGATCTAACAGTCACGAAATCATGGGCTAAATTCAGTACAGAAAAATAATTTACTTATAAATAGGCCAATGCTTTGCGTTGATTGAACTGGTCCACGTTCCTATGAAATACCGCCTTTCACTCTCGGTATTGCGTGGGTTGATGAAAAAAAGTGGCACTCGGCATTTAAATAGGTTATAAAAAGCGTTCGACTCAAGCTATTTGCGTGAGAGTTGACAGGTATGCAATTTTGAATGATATTGGTTCAAATACAGCAAATATGCGTCCAGATGAATGATTATCGTCTTACCTAATCGCGGAGAACAAGCAGCACCTGTTAAGTGTGGAGTGCTCTCGGAGTGAACCTTTTGTTAATTATGAAAACGACTGAGAACAGGTCAGGACTAATAATTGTTTTAAACAGATGTTTTGTGCACCCCAATTCTCAGTTCTGGCTCCGCCTGTCATGGTTTTTGGAGGCTGGCGAGCTTTCTTTCTTTCACTCGTCCGGGATGATATTGTTTTGCCCACAATCGAATTCTTTGGCCAGCTGGCATTAATTGTGGGCGGCGCCCGGACTCTATTTAAACCCAAGTTCTGCCTCGCCGCCTTTGCGAGAGTGTCAGTGTAACTTTGCACTTTAGCCGGTAAGGTCTCTAGCTAGAGAATTGTTTGAGGAATTAGTTGCAAAGAGAAAAGTGCTAGTTAGCAAGGGAATCTTTCTCTTATTATTTCTCTCTTTCTATGCACCGTCTGGTGCCTTATCTCGATATCTCGGTAGCCGAGATTTTCCCTTTGTTTCCTTTCAGTCCGGCTCGCTTTGCTTCCTTTTGTACCCAGACTAGATCTTTGTCTGTTGGAAGCGCGAGTCTCTCTCTCTCCCTTTTTGTCGGTTTGTCTCTCTTATTTTGCTGGACTTCCTTTCGTTTCGGCCTCTGCTTTTGGTGTCTCGAAACACCAGCCATCATAACGCCACTGTACTGAATTTAGCCCATGATTTCATCACTGTTAGATCGCATATGGAGAGAAACCGTGTCTTCAGTTGTCTTCAGTTCTTCAGACGTGTCTGTGCCCCCCCAATTCCCAGTTCTTGCTCTGCCACTGAATGGGACACATACGTCCCACAATATTTCCAAATATCCTTTTTCGATATATGAGTCCCAGAAACCCTTGCATTTGGGCCAATTCTGTATAATAGCCATAAAAATAACATACATATCCAGAGGGTAACTCAGGTTTGTATTACTGTATTCAGTATTGAAAGGGTAAATGCCCGGCCGCCTCAGATATACTACATGCACACAATCATCCAGGGAACTTATCATTTTGCATGAAAAATGCAAGCTTTAAAGTGCTGGTCTTGGTCCTTGAACTAAAACAGCCACTAATCAGATAACCAAGCACCCGTAGTGGAGCAACATTCAGTGTACTTCAGTACTCGGGCATTCTACATAAACTCCCTTGCCCTACAGTATGCAGTCTATTAAATTGCTTTATTTACTGAATTTGAAACTCAACACTTCACATTTAAACATCTTAATGCTCATTTTTGGATTCTGAGAGCACTTCATGAACACTGGTATACCAGCTACAGTGACGTGACAAAGTATTACCCCCTTCCAAATTTCTTCTGTTTTTCCATATTTTCACACGTAAATGTTTCAGAATAAGTAATTTTAATGTGAGACAAAGGTAATCCAAATAAACATAAAATGCAGTTTTTAAATGATGCTATCATTTATTGATGGCAAAATGCAATCTAACCCTACCTGGCCCTATGTGAAAAAGTAATTGCCCCCTCAGTTACAAAATTGACCAATTATACAAATTTAATTGATAATTTGGTGGTTCAAGTTCTCTGAACACACCCAGGTATGATTACTTCCAGCCCTGTTGAACCTAAACTTCACTTAAATACAACCTTTCTGGCAATGTGAATTAAGTAAAAAGCAGCACATGATGCCATAATCTAGAGAAATTCTCAAACAGATGAGAAACAAAGTCGTTGATATCTGGCAGTCTGGAAAGGGTAATAAAGCCATTTCTAAGGCTGTTGGACTCCAATGAACCATAATGAGAGCCAGTATCCACAAATTGAGAACATTTCGAGCAATGAACCTTCCCAGGGTTGGGGCCCGCCAAATTTCTCCAGGAGTGAGTTAAACACTCAGCCAGGAGGTCACAAAAAACAAGACTAACATCCAAAGAACTGCAGGACTTACTTGCCTCAAGTAGTAAGGTCCCAATTTTTTCTATTTTTTTTTTATACATGTCATATTTGTTTCAGATCATCCAATTAACTTTAATACAAGATAAATGCAATGTGAGAAAACTAAAAATACAGTTTTTAAATGGTCATTTCATGTATCGAAGCAAAAGAGTTATTCAAAACCTATACCACCCACGTGAAAAATAATTACCCCCGTAAACCTAACGACTGGTTGTGCCCCATGGTGGCACCAATTGCAATCAAACATTCGCAATAACAGGTAATAAGTCTTTTATATTGCTGTGGAGTAACTGTGGCCCATTAGTCTTTGGAGAATTGTTTTAATTCAGCCACATTGGAATGTTTTTGAACTGCCTGTATAATGCCTCAGCATCTCAAACGGATTCAAGTGTTGACTTTGACTAGGCAACTACAAGACCTTCATCCTGTTTTGTTTGAGTCATTTGGAGGTGGACTTGGTCTGTGTGCTCCATATCGCTGTCCTGCTGCATAACCCGCATGTGCTCCAGCTTTTGGTCAAGAAGTGATGGCTGATCATTCTCTTTCAGAATTCTCTAATAGATAGAGGAATTTGTGGTTCCATCAAATATGGCAATCGCCCAGGTCCTGAGGCAGGAAAGCAGCCCTAGACCATCAGACTACCACCACCATGTTTGACTGTTCGTATGATGTTCTTATTGTGGAATGCTGTGTTAAGCTTACAACAGATGACATAATAGGACCCATAACTTCCAAAAAGTTCCAATGTTGACTCATAAGTCCACAAAATATTATCTTGGGGATCATCAAGATGTTTTTTGGTAACTGTGAGATGTGCTTTTGTGTTCTTTTTGGTCAATAGTACTTTTCATCAGCTGTGCGGCGTGAACATTGACCTTAACTGAGGCAAGTGAGGCCTGCAGTTCTTTAGCATTCCTCTGTGACCACCAGGATGAGTCATCGATGCGCTCTTGGAGGAGTTTGCCGGCCACTCCTGGGAAGGTTCACCATTGTTCCATCTTTCTCCATTTGTAGATAATGGCTCTCACCCATAGGCGCCAATTTCCCTTTCTGCCGGTGGGTGCTCGGAATAGTTGTAATGACCAACTACCATAACCAGCATTGTACAACCCCTGGATAGGCCCAATTTTTGCCGTTTTAGCAGTTTAAAACATGTCGTGTTTGGAATTTCTAATGATGGTTTCAACTTGTGCAAATTTGCTTAAAATGAAACTAAATACCATTAGGTTTTGTACACCAGAGGAACAGTCTTAAACACATATAAAGTTGCTTAAGGTGAATAAAACGCTTAAAGTGTTTTAAAGTGCCAAATGTGACGTACAGACACTCCAAACTAGTCACTTTTAAAGCTATTTCAGAGTACATAATACATCCAAATGCCGAAGAGCGTTGTCAGAGGGAAATATTTTAATTATTGATTAAGATTTTTCTTTGCCTATATGTAAAAAGGCTTAAGGAGGCTTTTTACACAAAGAACCTGCCTAAAATGGGATATGTTATTGTTTTGATATTTACAGTATTTGGTGAATGACAGGAGGCATGAGATTCCATGGAGCAGATGACTTGGCTCATTAAGTACAATACTTAATAACCTTTGTAGTCTTTAACAAACAATTAATATCATTGGTTGAGCAATAGTGGTGGAGCACTTGTCTGGGCCATGCTTGTATCAAAGTGCTCTTTCAAAGAAAGACTTCTGGTATTATTGGAGGCCTCAATCCAGCTTCATCTATGGAAAGCACACTTCTGCAAGGAATGTTTAATGATATCCCAGTAACGAGTCCCTCTGGTAATTTCCCAGCTACAACAGCTTCTCTGGGCTGGAGACAAAATACAGTGAGGGGATGGACAGATGAATATGAGGACAGATGGAAGTATAAAAAGGCACATTTACAACATAAGATGCATCCACATATGATATTTTGTTGAGACATTTTGAACAGTTCAAGAGTTTAGGCCCAGAAAAGAGGTATGGCGGACAAACGGATGGTCGGATGCACAGAAGGATAACACTCATTCCTATATTCCCATCCACTGTCTGGAGGGGGATAATAATGCGTTGGACAGTTCTTAACTCAATTCCACTGATTTCAGTAATCTCCTTAGTTGTTTTCTTTGCTTGATGCAAGCCAATACTCTGTCCCTTTTGACACACAGTAACACTTTTTTCCACAACCATGGGATATGCTGAGACATGAGTTTTATTTTAGAATTCCCTAATCCGTATTGAAGGCACCCAAATAATCACCTGAGCGATAATAACTAGAAAGTGCTCTCCTAATTCATTATTGTTTGGATTCATTAAAATGCCATGACTAGGTATCATTATAACAAGACTTGTTTAAAATTGTATCAGACAGCTGTTTACCTGCCAATAATATACATTCTTGTGAAGTAGTATACTAACTCGGAGAGGTTGCGTAGTCAGAGCTGAAAGTAGGGTTAATCCAGACTTGTTCTCAATCATTTTTCTTAATTAATAATGCATGTGCTCAGAAAACATTCCACACTATCAAGGTTGCCAGTTCTCCTTGTTAAGGTAAGACGAGAAACACAATGCTTCATTTGGACGCGCAATTTTGTGCATTTCAGTCAGTGTTATTCAAAATCGTGTAAGGGTATTTTTAATATTTGTTTTCTTTGATTTGATTTAAACAATCATGAAGCACGTAGGTTAAATCGCTTGCATAACTTGTTGTACATTAATGCTGCATTAGTTCCATAAAAAGTAATCAAATGAAAGGAATGTACAAGGGTATAGTCGGCTTCACAGTAAAAATTCATCAAGTTTAATAATAGATTTGGATGCAAAAATATACTCTTCAAAAAAAAGTAGAGGATATTGAAATTGCAAGGTCAGTTACACAGTCCAGTCGCCCGCAACCACATGGGTGTAGTCCCCAAAAGACCGCTTCTCCAGCGTGTACTGTGTCCACAAGGAAATGTGTATGTTGCGGCACGAATGAGCGCATTATTTGGCCAATACAGTTGCCATGGCAACCAAAATCCATAGGTGTCATAAGTGAAGTATAACACATGTCTGTACCAAATATGAAAGTAATCGGTCAAAAATTACAGCCTGTACAGCGTCCACAAGGAACTGTGTATGTTTCAGCACGAATGTGTGCATTATTCAGTCAATACTGTCGCCATGGCTACCAAAATCGATAGGTGTCATGAGTGAAGAATAACACATGTACATACCAAATATGAAAGTGATCTGTCAAAAATTGCTGCGTTTACTGCGTCCACAAGGAAACCTCAATGTTTTAGTACAAATTTGTGCATTTTTCGGGAAATACTGTCGTCATGGCAACCAAAATCGATAGGTATCATAACTTGAGGATAACACATGTCCATACGAAATATGAAGGTAATCGGTCAAAAATTACAGCCTGCACAGTGTCCGAAAGGAAGTGTCTACGGACGCTGAAGCAGAGGCGGCAGGAAACGACAACCATGAATCCATAGTAGCCGCCTTACTTCGTCTCGGGGGCTACAATAACAAACTAATATGGAATAATTGGTCCCAAACTAATTCTATCTTAACAAAGAAGGAATTGAGCAAACAATTCACCCAATATTTCATTACCTAAACAGTTTCTCTTGCTGTCATGGTCCGTGAAAGAAGGAATGGGAAAGAAACAGAAATTGAAAGTTGACATTTTTGTGTCAATAGTACGTAATGACCCCGTTATTGGCCAAACACTCATTGATTCTGTTGTGGTTTCTAGACTAGATGTTTACATATTTTTGAGGTCGCCTTGTTCGTGAATAATTGGAGGGAGACAAAATCCTCAGAAGCCATCTTTATTCCCACGGTGAGCAGTCCCTGGCCAGGCAGTGCTAACTCGACATTCTTTACAGAGCAATATTTATGGGAAAAACTCAACCAACTTTGCTCCAAACAAAATACATGGGTTGTAACCATCTTATCTCCAACAAACTTTGCTCCAATCACATTTCATGGGTTGTAACCATCTTATCTTTAACTTTTTTTACTCTCCAGCCTTGTTTTGTTAAACCATGGTGGAATATAGAAGTATAGGATTTTTAAAAAATTAAAAGAATATACCGGTAGACTAAAATGGACTGGAAAATTACAGTCAAGAGAGGAAAAATACAGCCAAAGGAATAGGATACAAGTAGATACATAAATGATTCAATTGATTATGTTTTTTTTCAGTAACAACTAATGATTTTACTGAACAAATATTGATCAAAGCTACAGAAATCAAATGCATCACCTGATTATGTCTTCAAATCAACTAAACAGAAGCCTGCTTAGTAATCAACACTACAAAAGCCCGCTGCTAATGTGTGTGAGCTGCTTATGCATGTGTGAATTGACTTGCTTGTATGTGTGTGTGTGTGTGTGTGTGTGTGTGTGCATTTGTCTGTGTGCGCTGCTCATCCCCTCCCCATGCGTATGTGAACTACTTGTATGTGTGTTTGTGTTATGTGTATGTGTGTTTGAACTGCTTGTATGTATGTGTGTCGGTGTGCATGTGTGTGCATGTGTACGTGTGCTCCCTGTGTATGTGTGAACTACATGTGTCTGTGTGTGAACTGCCTGTATGTGTGTGTGTCATGTTATGTTGTGTGTGTGTGTGTGTGTGTGTGTGTGTGTGTGGGTGTTACTGCTACTTACATAACATGGTTATTGATTATGATTATTGATTATGGTTATTCAACATGGCAATTGATCTACTGATGAATATGATGAGAAATATTGAAATATAATCTTCAACAATTCGTCTCGGCATCATGCGTATGAGTCATCCTATGGTGATTTGATGCAGTCTGTCCCATTCTTCCACCAACACCTGGCCAAGTTCATCTAGCGTGGCTGGTGGCCTTTCACGTTGAAGCACACATCGGCCCAAGATGTCCCAGACATTTTCAATGGGGGAAAGGTCCGGGCTTAATGCAGGCCAGGGCATCCTATGGATATTGTACCATTGACGGTGGTTATTGACTACTCTTGCACGGTGAGCACGGGCGTTGTCGTCCTGAAAGACAAAACGCCGCCCTTCACGTCGTGCAAACGGGACAACATAGGGTGTCAATATCTGGCTTGTGACTCTTCCTTGTACGATATGGAGAGGGGTTCGTTAGTCATAGTGATCCCGCCCCACACCATAACAGACCCACCACCAAATCTGTCATGCTGCCTCAGATTAACATTGGCATGGCGTTCGTTATGACGTCACCAGATGCAACCATGCATATCAAGGAAGTTTAAAGTGTACCGGGACTCATTTCAGAATATGACAAGTGACCATTGACGATTTCCCCAGTTCCTGCATTGTGTACACCATTCGCATCTATTGGCAATGTGGCGGTTGGTCAATGGCGGCACTTTATGACGGCATCCAGCAGTTGGGCATCGTGCAGACGATTTCTAATCGTCTGACCTGTCACTCCGACCCCAGTAGCCTGGTGTAGATTTGCAGCAATCTGATTTGCTGCTTGAGTGCGATTTCTCAGAGCCTGGGTAGGAATTAACCTATCCTGGGCTCGTGTTGTTGACCGTGGACGCCCTGAATGGTGTTGCTCATCAACATTATGGGTTTGCTGATGCCTGCTCCATAATCTGCTAATCACAGACTAAGAAACATTGAAGAAATTGGCAACCTCAGACTGACAACTGCCAGTTTCAAGCATACCAATTGCTCTTCGACGTTCAATACGTTGGAGATGTCGCATTGCGAAAAAGCAATCAAAGGATGTCTCAGATAAACAAAATCAACAAAGGATTACAGTCAGACGCTATCAGAATGAAAGAAATCTCGATCACAAGAGAGTAGATGACCTTTCTCTAAAGTGTCAAATTTGAATATGCACCCCGGCTACGTGTTTGGGATTTCCACGTGCTGCAAGTGTGCACCGCTGGCTGCGGTTTGGTGCTCTGTTTTAGAGCAGTTCATTTTATCTTCATTGCAATAGGTTATTCTATCCAAAACACAATCATTATTTTGTTATTGACCTTGAAATTCCAATATCTCCTACTTTTTTTGGAGAGTAGAATGAAAGTGATTGCAATATAAATCCCAAAGGGTACAATATTAAATTTTAAAATTTTAAATTCATACTACAATAAGATATTCATAATAATGAGATAATCATTTACATCATTTCAGACAGGACACTCACGTCAGATTTAACCATTTATTTGGAATGACATACATTTGAATTTGGCAGTGACTCTGCTCAAGTGATACTCTGGAACAATCTGAGCAAGCATGACACAGACATTCCAGGAGATCACAACCCCCCGGCAGAGCCTGGTTCACCGTGTTTAAAATTTCAATTCAATTCAATTTATTTGTATAGCGCTTTTCACAGACTGTCACAAAGACGCTTTACATTGAGAGATTAAATAAATGAAAGGGCAGTGCCCAGCCTATTCCCCACTTCAGCAAATGAGGCAAAAAACTCCCAGTAGGGAGAAAAATCCTCAAACAGTGGTGAGAAAAAACTCCCCAGTGGGAAGAAATCTCAGGAGGAACCAGAGTATAGTGGGGAAGCCCATCCTCCGCGGGCTAGCTAAATATTAACAAAATAAAGTCAAAATAGAGTAAAATAGCAAAAGAGTTCCATTTAAGTCCATCTGAACAGTGGCGTCTGTAGCACCAGGAAGTGGCATGCCGAGGATGGTGCAGAACTGGATCAGGACCGGATCAGGACAGCAGCAGCCAGCGCTCGAAATGAAATGAATGACAACAGATTACAAACAATGCCATACAAAACAATGCCAATACCATGTAAAGACAAGAGTACGAGTATAAGTACTGCCAAAGACTGTGCCGTTGGAAAGGAGGAGGCTGGGGAGGTGGAGGGGATGTTTGCGCAGATCTGTAATGGGTCTTGGTGGGAATGGTAGAGCTTGGTTAGTTGAGATGGAGAGCGCCGCCTTATTTAAAAAGACGCGCAAATTAAGTACGTGACGCTGAAGTCCAATGCGATTGGACAAGGGGTGGAGCCAAGACTGACTTCCGTGCCTGTCTGAACTAACACTGATGCTCCATTTTTATAAATACATTTTTGTGCTCACTGTCCTAGAAGAATGGATCCAAAAATATTAAGTTCTTTGAGATGCTATTTTTTTTATTAAAGGAAAATAAATAGATAAATAATACTACCCCAATTCCAAAAAAGTTGGGATGCTGTGCATTATTTAAATAAAAACAGAATGCAATGATTTGCAAATCTCATTTAACACATTTTATTCACAATAGAACATAGACAACATATCAGTTTTTGAAAGTGAGATATTTTATCATTTTGCCAAAAATATTAGCTCATTTTGAATTTTATGGCAGCAACACATCTCAAAAAAGTTGGGAGAGGGGCAACAAAAGGCTGGAAAAGTAAGTGGTTGTAATAAAAAACAGCTAAAGGAGCATTTTGCAACTAACTAGGTTAATTGGCAACAGGTCAGTACCATGACTGGGTATAAAAAGAGCATTTTAGAGAGGCAGAGTCTCTCAGAAGTAAAGATGAACACAGATTCACCAATCTGCAAAAAACTGCATCTAAAAATTGTGGAACAATTTCAGAAAAATGTTCCTTAATGTAAAATTACGAAAACTTTGAATGTACAATACATAATATCATCAAAATCAATCATAAAAGACGAGCTGGAATTATTTCTTGAAAGTAATAATATCTTAAGGGATAGCCAACATGGTTTCCGTAAGGGAAGGTCATGCCTGACAAACCTCCTGGAATTCTTTGAAGAGGCCACCAAGACTTATGATCAGAGCAGGGCTTATGCCATCATATACTTGGATTTTCAGAAAGCATTTGATACAGTACCGCATAAGAGACTAATTTTTAAAATGAGCTCCATTGGAGTTACAGGAGGTATTCTGGAGTGGATTCAAAACTGGTTACAGGACGGAACACAAAGAGTGGTGGTCTGTGGAATCTCATCTGAGCTAGGTATGGTGGGGAGAGGCGTCCCTCAGGGATCGGTGTTGGGACCCCTGCTGTTCCTCATCTACATTAATGACCTTGATAGGAATATTGAGAGCAAATTAGTTAAATTTGCAGATGATACTAAACTGGGAGGTTTGGCAAATAGTTTGGAGTCCACTAAAGTGATTCAGGATGATTTGGATAGAATCCAGGATTGGGCAGAAATGTGGCAAATGAAATTTAATGTAGCAAAATGTAAAGTTGTACATGCAGGTAATAAAAACATTAGACAGGATTACTTCATGGGAGGTTTAAAATGGGAATGTGCTCCACATGAAAAAGATCTGGGAGTGATTGTTGACCAAACCCTCACAGGTTCAAGCCATTGTGCTGTAGCATTTAAAAAAGCCAATTGGATGCTGGGATACATTGCCAAAAGTATTGAGTACAAATCCAAGGAGGTCATACATCTCTTGTACTCTAGAGGCTCTAGAAAAGTTCAGAGAGGAGCAACTAAGCTGATTCCGGGTATAAAAGATGAAAGCTATGAGAAGAGGCTGAAGATCCTTAATCTCTTTAGTCTTAGGAAAAGGAGACTCAGGGGTGATCTGATTGAGGTCTTTAAATATGGTAAAGGGATTAACAAAGTGAATTATGTAGGATTACTTTGACCAAGTTTTGTTAGTAAAACTCGGGGTCACAAATAGAAGTTGACCAAGGGTAAATTTAGCACGGATATTAGGAAATATTTTTTTACCCAAAGAGTAATTTCGATGTGGAATAGCTTGCCTGACCATATTGTTGAGGCAGAAACCTTGGGGATTTTCAAGAGCAGTCTTGACTTAAAGCTAGATACCATTGAGTCATTGAGTATCTGAAGTGATATATTCACGATATATATATTATATATATTCACTAGGCGAGCCTAATTGGGCTGAATGGCCTGTTCTCTCCACTCATGTTATGTTATGTTAAAAGAATCTGAATCTGGAGAAATCTCTGTGCGCCAGGGACAAGTCCGAAGGTCAATAGTGGATGCTTGGGATCTGCGGGCCCTCAGGCGGCACTGCATTAAAAACAGGCATGATTCTGCACTGGAATACACGGAATGGGCTCAGGAACACTTCCAGAAATCATTGACTGTGAACACAGTTCACCGTGCAATCTACAAATGCAAGCCAAAGCTGTATCATGCAAAGATGAAGCCATATGTGAACCCAATCCAGAAATGCTGCCATCTTCTCTGGGCCAAAGTTAATTTAAAATGGACTGAGGCAGAATAGGAAACTGTTATGTGGTCAGATGAATCAAAATTTGAAATTCTTTTTGGAAACCACGGACGCCGTGTCATGTAGTCTAAAGAAGAGAGGGACCATCCAGCTTGTTATCAGCGCACAGCTCAGAAGTCTACATCTCTGATGGTATCGGGTTGCATTAATGCCTATGGCGTGGGGAGCTGAAAAGTATATAGAGGTTTTACAACAACATATGCTCCCATCCAGACAATGTCTCTTTCAGGGAAGGCCTTGCATATTTCAGCAAAACAATGCCAAACCACATACTGCATCCATCACAGCAGCATGGCTTCGGAGTGGTAGAGTCTGAGTGCTGAACTGGCCAACCTGCCATCCAGACCATTCACAAATAGAAAACGTTTGGCACATCATGAAACAAAAAATCCGGCAAAGAAGACCCAGGACTATTGAGCAGCTAGAATCCTACATCTGACAAGAGTGGGACAAGATTCCTCTCCCAAAACTTCAGCAATTGGTCTCCTCACTTCCCAGACGTTTACAGACTGTTGTTAATAGAAGAGGGGATACTAAACAGTGGTAAATATGGCCCTGTCCCAACTTTTTTGAGATTTGTTGCGACCATCAAATTCAAAATGAGCTATTATTTTTCATGAAATGGTAAAATGTCTCACTTTCAACATCTGATATATTGTATATGTTCTATTGTAAATAAAATGTCAGTTTTTGCGATTTTTGCAAATCATTGCATTCTGTTTTTATTTACATTTTGCACAGCATCCCAACTTTTTTGAAATTGGGGTTTCACGTAGATAAATAATCATTTTAAAAAATCACTAAAGAAATGAAATGAAATGAATAGCTGCAGCACCACCGGGTAGTGTACTATCATCGGTCTATGTCAGAGTACGTGGGTGACTGTCTTGAGACTCGCAGCCCAAGTCAAGCTGCCCATATCCTGCGACTTGCCGCTTTTCTCAAGGTGCCTTTATCCTGTGCCTCGCAGTCATGCCTTCTGCTAGGCATTTCAGAATGCCGGGGCGACGGTAACTCGAAGTTAAAAAAGTAATAATAATTACGGTTCGATGGGGGGTTCTGGGACAAACTCGAAAGCAGCAGCCGCTGGCCCACTTATATTACAGGCTCTCCACTGGGATGACCTCAGGGACACAACACAACATCGATAGTCAACTAGCAAAAAGATGTAGAAGTTCACCACTATTTAGGAAAGAAATTCAAATCGAGGCACAGCGAGTGATTCACTTCCCGCTGTGTTATTGCTAACGCACAACTAACTTGAACGTTTCCTTTGAAACCACAAAAACCACGGGTGACATATAATAATAACATAACGGTCATAAAAGGTGAACCTAATCTCACGTGCCAGATAAACATGAAAGTTAAGCACAACCATAAATTTGTATACTCAGTATTCAACAGCTATAATGAAAAAAAAACAGCTATAGTAAAAAAAGAATATTTGTAAATGAACTTCATTATTGTCTACCCTCTATTCCCTAGCCAACCATACATGCCATAGAATCTAAGTAGACAATTGCTTTGCCTCAGCACCATTATCTTGAATGCGATAATAATTATGTACTTTTACTGTATTACAGAGTGTTATTGAACAAAGATTTTTTATATCTTCCATCTTTCTCTTTTCCTGTCCCATTCTTTACTCTTGTCCTATGAGTTTTTCTCCTATCCCTTTCTTTTTTTTTTTTTTTTATCACAAGGTTACTCATTGTCGTTGTTTAGGTTGTCGTGTAAGTCTCATTGTTTGTCGTTGGTTTTTTCTTTTTTCTTTTATTTTTTTTGTATTGTGTTAAAGTAATTTGAGGCCCCAAACTCAAGTTTAGCTTATTGGGTGTCCTCCTGCATGGTAACAGAGCTAAGCTTTTTATCTCTCTCATTTTGTATTATTTTGCCATGCAGAAACAATAAATGAAACAAGAGCACTCAGAGAGCGCAGCACCTCCGCCCAGGGCCCTAACCCTAAACCTTACCCTAACCCCTAACCCGGATCACTCCCAAAATTTAATCAATTGGTCCTTCTGTCATTTCTGACCTTCTTGCTGGACTCGCAAGAGCCCATACCTCCGCCAGCATGGCTGGATTTGATCTTTGGCCTATATCTCAGCTGTACTTTGGCCTAGATATGCCTAAATTTAATCACTTATTCCTCTTGTGCTACTTAAACATCCTGCAAAGTTTGGTTAAAATCTATTCAACCATTTCTGAGATATGTTGCTAACAGACAGACTGACAGACAAACAAACAAACAAACCAACGCCGGCAAAATCATACACTTCCTTGGCAGAGGTGAATAAATGAAATAGTAAACGAACTACAACCCTAATTCCGAAATAGTTGGGACGAAGTGTTAATTGTGAATAAAATCAAAATGCAATGACTTTCAGATCACATGAGCCTGTATGTTATTTACAATAGAACATACATAACATTTCAAATGTTGAAACTGAGATATTTTACATTTTTATCCACAAAATGAGCTTATTTCAAATTTTCTGGCTGCAACAGGTCTCAAAAAAGTTGGGACACAAGCAAAAAAGGGCTGAAAAAGCTATTAATACATAAGAGAATCAGCTGAAAGAACATTTAGAAAGTAAATAAGTTAACTGGCATCAGGTGTGTAACATGATTGGCTATAAAAGGGATGCCTTAGAGAGGCTGAGTCTCTCAGAAGTAAAGATGGCCAGAGGCTCTCCAACCTGTGAAGGCTTGCATAAAAAAATTGTGGAATACTTTAAAAACAATGTTCCTCAATGTCAAATTGCAAAGGCTTTGAAGGTCTCATCATCAACAGTGCATAACATCATTAAAAGATTCAGAGAAACTGGAAAAATCTCTGTGCGTAAGGGACAAGGCCGAAGACCTTTACTGGATGCCCGTGATCTTCGGGCCCTCAGACACCACTGCATTCTGTCATTGACATTACTAAATGGGCTCAGGAATACTTCAAGAAACCATTGTCAGTAAACACAGTCCGCCTTGCCATCCACAGATGCCACCTAAAACTCTATCATGCAAAAAGGAAGCCATTGTTGAGCAGGATCCAGAAGTGCCGCTGTGTTCTGTGGGCCAAGGCTCATTTAAAATGGACTGTAGCAAAGTGGCAAAGTGTCCTGTGGTCAGACGAGTCCAAATTTGACATTCTTGTTGGAAATCATGGGCGTCGTGTCCTCCGGGCTAGAAAGGAGAAAGACCACCCCTCCAGACATCAGCGTTCAGTTCAAAACCAGCATCTCTGATGGTATAGGGATGCATTAGTGCATATGGTGTGGGACACTTGCATGTTTTAAAAAGCACCATGAATGCTGAAAGGTATATAAAGGTTTTAGAGCAACATATGCTCCCCTCCAGACGACATCTATTCCAGGGAAGGCCTTGTGTATTTCAGCAGGACAATGCAAAACCACATACTGCAGCTATTACAACAGCATGGCTTTGTAGTGGAAGAGTTTGTGTGCCAGGGGCAGCGTTGAACCTGAAAATTCGGGGGCTAATATCCATCCCTTTATTGACAAAAAAATTAGTCCTGGCTAATTCTAAAGATGGTTTTCCTTTATTAACACGTTTTTCAATTCAAGAGTAATCAAGTGGCAATTGAAGACACGGCTTCTCTCCCCCATGCGTTCTAAAAGTGACTAAATAATGGGCTACATTCAGTACAGAAAAATAATTTAATTATAATTAGGTCTATGCACTGGCACTCGGCGACGGCATTTCAGAACTCTTCAGCGAATGAAGGTAATTTCGGTGACAAGTACATACACCTGTTTTTGCAGCACGGTCACGCAACTTGCTGTAAAAAATAGACAGCTGTCTGATTGGAAAATGTAAACGGACGAAACCACGTACTAGTCACCAAAATTACCTTCATTCGCTGAAGAGTTCTGAAATGCCGTTGCCGAGTGCCAGTGCATAGACCTAATTATAATTAAATTATTTTTCTGTACTGAATGTAGCCCATTATTTTGTCGCTTTTAGATCACATGGGGGAGAGAAGCCGTGTCTTCAACTGTCACTGGATTATTCTTGAATTGGAAAACGTGTTAATAAAGGAAAACCATCTAGAATTAGCAAGGACTAATTGTTGTCAATAAAGGGATGGATATTAGCCCCCGAATTTTCAGGTCTAACGCCGCCCCTGCCGTGTGCAGAACTTGCCTGCCTGCAGTCCTGATCTTTCACCGATTGAGAACATTTGGCGCATAATTAAATGAAACACCTGTGAAAGGAGACCCAAAACTCTCCAGCAGCTGGAAGCCTATATTAAACGACTGGGATCAAATTCCAATGGCTAAACTTAAGAAACTTGTCTCCTCGATGCCCAGACACCTCCACTCTGTGTTAAAAAGAAGAGGGGATGCTACACCATGGTAAACCGACCCCTGTCCCAACTTTTTTGAGACCTGTAGCAGCCATCAAATTTGAAATGGGCTCATTTTGTGGATAAAATTGTAAAATTTCTCACTTTCAACATTTGCTATGTTATCTCTGTTCTACTGTGAATAAAATACTGGCTGGTGTGATTTGAAAGTCATTGCGTTTTGATTTTATTCACAATTTACACTTTGTCCCAACTATTTCGGAATTGGGGTTGTACATAGTCAGGCCAAAACTTAGTAGCAGCAGCGCAACTCAGAACATTAGCTGGGTTACACCTCCTTAAGAACGAATCTCCATAACGAGATTAGCATACGCGGTGACGACACACGTATAGCTCAAACTGTCCTTTGTGAATTTAGAAACCGCTACACGACGGAGGGGCTTTCGCAAGCACTTTGTTTGCGAATGTAGACGTCCGGCCTCAGCGGCTTGATAGCTCAGTTGATGTAGATATGCCAGGAATAAGATAGCATATGCTTTATTCTCCAGTTTCTCGATCGCTGTGACTTATTGGCGAAGTCATGGAAAAACAGCCAAGGTTATTGTCATCTCAGCTCTTACTGAAAAACAGGGTTTTTGAAGTCACCTTAAACCGTGCATTACTAACATGGAAGGAGATACAGACCAAGAAAAAACGCGTCTCTGGGAGCACAAACAGTTCATTCAAAGTTGGTAAGTAATTAATCGGGAAATTTGAGACAAAACGAGCCGTGTATGGTGAATATCTGTTGTGCATAAAATGGATGATGTTGCACATCAATCAAAACCCAGACTGCCAGATACGACTGCATTTGCGAACGGGCGACACCGTAAACAAATGACGCACGGCAGCAACATCTCTGTATGGTTGGAAATATCTGGATGCAGAATAAATTGTCTTTTATGACGGCATTTCCCCCATTAGCTTACATGCGTTGAGTTGGCAGAATTTGGCAGTCGGCCTATTCTCGGTTTTTCATGCATGTGTACATGTACAGTAATTTTTTCGCTCCAAAATGTCCAGCGGAAGTTTCGAATAATATCGCGGTCATGCGTTGGTACGACGCTGTTTAGATGACACAATCATTAAATCGCCACTTGTGAATGTCAAGGTGAACCCTGTACGATAGATGGGTTGTTCAATAGCATTAAAAGTCGCGCTGCATTATGACCCCCTTTTTTTTTCAAACACGTGATAGCCCTTTTGTGCTGCCCTTGTTAGTTGACAGCTGGGCCGAGGACGCGGCTTTGCCATCCGGCTTAGTTTTTAGTGAACGCGCAGTGGCGTGATCCTGTGAATCCACTTGTTACTGCAGCTCTGCGATTAACTATCGTGTATTCACAGGGCTCTCAACTTTCACGCATTCGGCGTGAGATTTAGTGCTTCATTCACGTTCCCCTGCTGTAGTCAACAATTATTCAATCAACGCAATGCGTGTGTTTCACGATCGTTCAGATTGTTTAAATGAAATAAGACCATTTGAAACATTTTTATGCAATTCCATTGCTTCCAACCCCTGAGTGAAGAAAAGCATGGGAAGTCCGGAATCATAATTGATTTCCATATTACTAGTGGCGAAATCCACCGTAACGCATGTGAAAGTGATAAACTTCAATGCTCAAGGACTTCAATTCCACCTGAGAATCTCTTACAAACGCGCTGATAGAATAATTTCTAACTACAGCACGGGAACGTGAATATGTCATTTAAACTCAAGCCGAATGCGTGAAAGTTCAGAGCCCTTTATTCACATGGCATGTATGCGGTTCAGTGCAAGCTGGGACCTATATGCATCACTGATTGTGTGTTCTCACCTTAGCTCACGACTAATTCATTGTGGTCTTTCAACTGACTGAAGTGCAGACGAAATGAATTGCCTAGAAACTTTCATTGATGGAGCAGGCTTCGGGTTTGATGGCCTGGGTCCACGATAAGATCGCCATCGCGTTTGAGACGCGCGTCTTGTCCTGCGTTTCTTTGACACAATTACTTCGTCAATCGCTGTTTCAAATTTTCTTTTGTAAAATTTAGAGAACTGCTGTGGGAGTTATAAAAAAGCCACTTGTATTCACAACCTGAGATGCAGCCTGTATTTAAAAAGTAAATGTTAATAATTTATTCTGCTGAATACAACCAGTCCTTAAGTTTTCTAGATGGCAGATTTGATTTAACTGAGTAAATTATCATGGTGATAGGAAAATGGTGAACCTTGTTTGCTTGAATGACCTGTTCTCAGTACTGTTTTCACCACTCATGCTGTGTTATGTTATGTTATGCTATGTGATGTCAAAGTTCCTAATTTTGAGAAATTCCAGAAGGCTGAGACACAATAATGGACGAAGAGAAATCTTTCGCTGTAGTTCATAGCACTTCTGTGGTTCATGAGCTCCAGATTACCTCTCCATTGCAGTTGAAGGTTTCATATTATTCTGTTTTTGCTTCAAATTCTTGTACTCTTGAATGTACTAAAGGGAGATTCATAAAATCTAGAATTTTTGGCCATTTGGAGTCGTTCTCTCCCTACCGACAAAAGGTTGTTTTGAGTAGGCTTCCCCACTATGAAATGAGCTCTGCACTGATTTGCCCACGAACAGAGCTACTGGCCCCTTGATCATGCATCAATGGATGGAAACAAATATTTCAAAATCCCTCGGATTAGATGGCCACGGGGCGCGTTTGCATACCCATACTACATCTCTGTGTACAGAGTGTTGTTTGATAGCTGCTACTCAACCTTCGATGCAGTCAGTACAATGCATGTATCAGGACTGTATGCGTGAAATCGGACGTGCTGTACAGCCACCATTTCACACATGCACTGACCAGGTTTACCGATCACTTAGCATAACCTTCCCCCCCGGGAGAATTCAAAGGGGTCATTTTAAGCCCATTTCCCAGTTTAATATTTTCATTTTCTTGATCTATTTATGATCATTTGCATTTTTTTATGGTCATAAGCACCAAATTACAGCTATACAGGCTGCATGTGCGGGACCCTATGCTGAAATTTTACTTTCTGTGTCCATGAGAACGCTATGCTCTGCATGGCATAAATTTTGTCATCAGTGGGTGTACGCGTAGGCTCTGTGCGAACGTCCACATTCCTCCAACTTTTAGGCCAATGCGCTATGCAACAAGGACATCAACTGTAGACACCGATACACTGCACGTGTGTGAGACGAGTCCTCCATTCGGACTGCAAAAAATATGAACAGAACTATTACGTGCTCATGGGGTCCACATCTCTCTGTGTACAAGTCCACTTTGGAGTATAGCTATTCCAGGCCTAAGGTTCACTCAGCCTGAAATGGGCTGTTCTGGCTCACTGTCTCTTTAAGGCAGCCTCCGTTGAAGCCCACTCGGCTGTGATTGGCCAACTGCAGTACAGGAAGCACAGCTCTCTGCAATGAAGGGAACAAAGTAAAAGGTAGGGGTACTGCTGAGGAATGTTGGAAAGAAGTAATTCTAACCACTGATTCTTCATTTTGTCATTCTGGAAGTCCATACAAAGGGAATTTGCCTTTGAACTGAAGAAAACTTTGGCGATGCGCACTAACCAAGCGTTTCAGCCTCCGCTCTACCTCGATTTATTCACAGGTGCGCCAAACTAGTTGATACTTGGGCATCATGCCAGTTTGCTGCATCATAATTTAGATTTGTTGTGGACGCGAAGGCTGGACTATAAACGTGTTGCAGGCAGTTCAGGAGCTGTTCACTCTCTTTGGGGTGGACTTCGGGCCTTGCAACTTCGCAGACATGTCACATGCTTTAAAAACTATGTATATAACAAAGTGAAGTAAAGGGCAAAATTGAGAAAAGGCTTATATGATCCCTTTAAATGCACAACTTAACATCAGACGTGGTGGCATTTATACATTTTCTAGTACTACAAGTAAATATAATGTTTTTATCAATTTTCGTTATCATTTATATTATGCATCTGTTCTACAAAGATTAATGTCTTTGTTTGTAATCTGCTTTTCATCTCAGTGCCTGTAGCCTTACAGGATAGGGCAGTGTCCACTGATGGCATTCATCAGAATTCTGTCGAGTACGGTGGACCATTCAGCTATCGTTTGCATACAGTTCGATCCAGACAGAGAATTTGGTCAGACTACGAATTCACGTACAGCTTTTCGCCCTCTATATAGTAAATGTGTACGGGCATTCAGGTGCGCCTGCAGTTTGTAAATGCATATAAACTGGTTAAGTAATCAACTAAACTAACTATGAAAAAAGTAATGCGTGAGGCCGTAGCAACTTTGAGACTGGCGTGTGTGTACACAGCCAAGTGTGACATGCAGTCGCCATGCAAGTTTACACTTGGAATTCCGTTTAAATATTGCCAGATAATCGGAAGTACTTGGCTTGGCAGCAGATTTCAGGTTTATGGTTTCTTTTAGAGTACCTGGAATGGAGCCTCGCTCAACATTAACTTTCTACCAAATCAGTTATAATGGAAAAGAAAATCCTATCGTAGTGTCTTGGTGTCATGAACAATTGGTGGAGAAATGCAGTCTTCAGCTGCTTACTGCAACAAAAAGACAGCACTTTAGCGGTAGCCTTTTCTGGATGTGATGTAAACAATGAACGTCCAGTATTTCAAATTCTTTGATGTCTTAGAGGGAGGTTTGTTACTGTTTTGTGAGAACTCTGTAATTGTCCTGTGCCTGGTTGAGGAAGCAATAGGCGCTTAAATGCGCTGAACAAACACTTAAATTGGGACTGGAAATTCTGTGTTATTTGCAGAAATATGAATATTACCCACTTGTTTCTAACTTTTGTTGCGTCCAGTATATGTCGGCACAGTATTAAACAAACATGGGATCTGGAACGTGGCTGTTGTACAAACTCCATGCATGCATTTTTTTCCCTTCTTTTTTTTTTAATCCACCAAAGAACTTTCTGTAATATTCTTAATCATAAAATTAATGAAATAATTTGTTAATGCCCATTAAATAAAGTTCAGCGACTTAATGAAAACAAACAAACAAAAAAAAAGTCAGCTGCATGTTGGCCGTCTTGTATGTTCACCAGAGGCTCCATGGAGGGTGGTGGTAGTTTTCGCATTGAAGGTGACACATCCTCTTTTGACAGATCACTTTCTGTTTATCATGCCGACTTGCCCCTATCGTGTAATGCTTGCATGTGTTTAATGTAAGCAGGAGAACCACTCCCATGGATAGATCTTAGATGAAGTTTCAATAGTCCTTGCATGTATTGCATATGATGGGGAAAATTGGGCCCGTCAACCTAATTGTGTGCTAGAGTTAAAGGCAGTTGTTGAAAGGATTATATTTGCGCCTATTCCAGCCTGTTAAACAATGTCAGTCTTGCTGTGCTTCAGTTATGAAATGTGATGTGCTCTGTTCTTGTAAATAAAGGTTCTGCTCCTCCAACCCTGTTCATTTCTGATTTTAAACCACTGTTTTCTCTTATGATTATAGGTTTTTTTTTTTTCAATCCTTACCGCAAGTTGAGAATAGTTCAAAGTAGTTATGAATAGCTAGAATAGTTGGAACAGAAATGGCCTGAAGTTTTTTTTTTTTTTTTTTAAGAAGGGTGGTTGATCTGCAAAATTGTTCAAAGCATAAAAATTTCTCTTGGGTGCATGCAGTCAGAAAGTATTAGATGTACTGTATTTATGCATATTTAATGCACTTTTCATTTTTTTTCTTTAGAATGTCTTCATAAAGTCTTCAAGAAGTATATATGAACATCTCACACATTGCAAGTGGCTATAATAGGGCCTGTTGTATCAAGATACTTTAAAGAGGGGTGGGGGAGGCATAGCTTGTCAGTATAATTTTGTCTCTCCCCTTAAAACCATTCTTCTTGATAGGACAGAGGAGTGCATCGATGTGCTGGCATTCCTTTTGACATTTTGACCCTGGGGTAGTTCTGTTAAAATATCTCTCACAGTTGTTGGATTAGCATTACTCTGAGTTGAGGCCTGGGCATTTTCATTGCATGACTAACCTCTTCGCCATGCAGACAGTCCTATCTCCAGCAGATGCCGGTGGAAGTGGTTGAGCCAGTATACTTGTTGCATTATCAGTTAAGGTCAGGTCAGGCTGCTGGGATGTGGCAGCTATACTGATTGGTCTTCTCCAGACTGGAGACTGAGCAGTGTCAGGACAAATTTGGCAGTGGGGTGCATTGCTTGCCAGGCTGATGCAAATCAAGACTTGTGATTTGTTTGTTTTAACCAAACTATTGCTGCAATAGCTTACTGAGATTGTTATTGTTCAATTTATTTTTCTCATTATTATTATTATCCCTCTTACCCTCCATCCCTCTATAGTTTTCGATATATTACCACCAATTAAAATGTGACCCGATACCACCAACTGAGCTTGTTGACAGCTTTTTTTTCCCCCAATAATTTGCAGGATATTTTAGGTTATTCATTATAAAGTCCAAAGGATAATGAATCATGGAATGCTCAGAGTTTCCGGTCTGGTGATGATGCAGTGCCTTCCAGCAACCAGCTGTCACCTGGCATTCTAGCTGTTTGATTGACATTGCAGTTGAACAATCCCTGTTAAGAAATATCGAAGAGATCTAGATCCACTGACGCTATCAAAATGGTGGTGGTTACAAGCTGCTGTCGGTTGTCAAACTTGTCAATAGCTACTGTTGTGGTCTAAACTGAGTTTGAGCATCTGTTACCAATCGGCTTTGTGAAATAAGCTGCGAATCCAAAAAATGCCACCTCATATAAAAATTGGCGAAATACTGCTAAAACTGTGTATAGCTAGTTTTTTGGGGGAAAAATCCTGCTTATCCTCCTGTGCGCTGAAACGTACTCCATCTACATCAGTTGGTCCATTGTTTCTATTGATCTATCTTCATTAAGCAGGTTGAATTTTAATATTAATGAAAGACATTGATCAGAATCATTTTTGGACCTGGTTTTCTTTAATGCACTTGAGATTATTTAAATGATCTACCTTGTAAAATAATTCAGTAGTACTCTCCTTACTGCAAGGATGGGGTCAACAACATCACTGTGTCTGTACAGGAAGCGCAAGTGATTGTGAATCAGTTTCACCTGCTTTGGTGCAAATGGAATTGACGACAGCTGCAATGGAGAGGCAAAAGCAAGACAATCCTCAAAAAGGGAATCGGTGTGCATGTGGTGGCCGCAGACAATTGCCCTCTCCTCCTCCCTGACTGATTATTCCCCAGTTTTGTGTTCTGCTTGTGTCCTTGTCACAACTGGTAGTATGAGGCGGTACCTGCAGCCCAGTCTAGTTGCACAGGTAGTCCAGCTCCTCCAGGATGGCACATCTATACATGCGGTAGAGCTGTCCGGTTAACTGAAAAACCAACTCTGTCTCGGTTGTCTGAGAAAACCTAAAGTCACGACCGAGCATACACGCAAACAACCGTACTTTCGGTTTCAGTCCACATTTTGTCCACAATCACAATATAGTGTCACTCATGGCCGATGCAGACGAAAAACATTAAAGCCCAGTGTGGCTATATTTAAAGAAACCGGGAAAAAATGAAAAATATGCAATCTGTAAGTACGGGCCAAAGGAAAATTGCAGCACAGTATGGCAACACCAGCAACCTCACGCGGCATGTTGAATCAGCGCACAAGGCCGAGGCAAAGGAGCTAAAAAAAGCTCTTGAAAAGAAAGCTGCACTCAAACGTAAAATGAAGGTAATAGATGTTTGTTATAATAAAATGTCTTGCATATATGTATACAGTGTTTCCCACAGAATTTTTGGAGACTATGGGGGCACGTGTGGTGGCAGACAGATGTCTGGAGGGGCTCATTCTCATTCTGTTGAGCGGGGGGGGGGGGGTGGAGGGGGGACGGAGTGGAGTGGGGTGGATGATTCACATTTTGTTTAGCGGGCGAGAGGGGTGAATTGCGCAAATTCCGCGTCTTCCGGTACCTTCCCTGTTTTCCCCCCTTTTTTTTTTTTTTTTTTTTTTTAATGTGCGCATGTAATCTCAACACGCAGCAATTGCGCATATTGAGACTATGGCGGGTGAAATTAGACTATGGCGGGCCGCCATAGTCTCATCAATGTATGGGAAACACTGGTATATTTTGTTAGGAAAATATGTTTATAAATATCAATTGTGTGTTTGTTACTGCAAATTCATGCTTCCCGGGACTTGGGCCGCAGAACTGTCAACTATTTTGGGGCTGACTTAAGCGCACGCTTCAGCACGGAACGCAAATCTGATCCATCGAAACCAGCTAATTTGTGCCAGTTTTGTTATCAATAGGCCTGTATACCCAGGTTCATTTTGTCTTGAGGTGTCACCAATTAATATACCTTATTCTGTTAAAATAATTATTTTACGGAACAAAATGGCTACCAACTAATCGGGAGTTACAAATGATCGGTGTTATAGCTAATATTGGGCGACAAAACAAGAAATCGTATACGCCCGATTGCATTGGACCACGTGACCAACTTATATATTTGGTTGATTCTTTTGTAATCCCCAACTTTCTCTTCACGGAAACACGTGTTGTCGCACTACGTAAACAAACAATGCGAGTCTCGAACGTTTATTGATTTTTATTGACTCATATATTTTCAAACCGATAGAAATGGGGCTGCGACAACGCATGTGAAAGTGTGCAAGCGTTTTGGAAATTGACAGTTCTGTTCCCTGATGGGTCATCCTCTCATTAATAGAACAATTGTGTTAGGGCCAACTGAGGGGGCTCACTACGGGCAGTACGGGGTGGGGGCTCATTTGAAGGAACACACACTTCCCACTGGGGTTAGACTTACAATTTTAGAATGGCATAAAGCTTTACTAAATATAATAGTAGAATTGGAATTTGGAACATAGGTTTTGGGCCTTCCCCAAATAAGTCTAATCTTGTAACCACTAACCAGAGCCGTGCAATGGCGTGCATGACTGCATGCATGACTTACCAATATCAAGTTGTCAACACATACAATTTTGTCTTGTTTGAAACAGGATATGTAAACGGGGCACTGTGAGAAACCTATTGCATGGTCTCAGCCCTGGCATTTTGTTTACTTGTTTCTGCCTAACTAAGGCTAATTTACTTTTGTTTCTATTATTTTGTTGAATGAATATATTCCGTTATTACATGCTTCTCACAAGTTGTGAGCCTTTTTTAAGTACATTAAATAAAACCAAAACCAAAACCGAGACTCAACTCTTTAAAAAACAACCGAACTGAAACCGAAACCGAAGTCTAATTTTCACAGCCGGACAGCTCTAACATGCAGTCACAAGAAGGTTTGCTGTGTCTCCCAGCACAGTCTCAAGAGCATGGAGGAGATACCAGGACACCAGCTGTTACACAACGAGAGCTGGAGAGGACCACAGAAGGGCGTCAACCGAGCAGCAGGGCTGTGTCTGCTCCTTTGTGCCAGAAGGAATAGGAGGAGCACTGCCAGAGCCCTAAAATGACCTCTAGCAGGCTACTAGTGTGCATGTTTCTGACCAAACTGTCAGAAACAGACTCCATGAGAGTAGCATGAGGGCCCAACGTCCTCTAGTGGGACCTGCGCTCACAGCAGCAGAGTGCAGCTCGATTGGCATTCACCAGAGAACACCTGAATTGGCAGGAAAGAGTCTGGCGATGCTGTGGTGGATGTTATGCTGCCTGTAACTTCATAACCGATTTGGCGGTGGGTCAGTGATGGTCTGGGGAGGCATATCCTTGGAGGGTCACACAGACCTCCATGTCACGGCCAACAGTATCCTGACCAGGATGAAATCCTTAGAGTGATTGTCCGACCTTATGCTGGTGCAGCGGGTCCTGGGTTCCTCCTGGTGCAGGACGATGCCCGGCTTCATGTGGTCAGAGTGTGTAGGCAGTTCCTGGATGACAAAGCCATTGATGCCATTCACTGGTCTTCTCGTTCCCTTGGCCCAAATCCAGTTGAGCACCGTGGGACGTTATGTATCGGTGCATCCAACGCCGCCAAGTGCCACCACAAACTGTGCAGGAGCTCACTGATGCCCTGATCCCAGCTTGGGGGGAGATCCCCCAGGACACTATCCGCTGACTCATAAGGAACATGTCCAGACATTGTCGGGAGTGCATACAGGGACGCGGGGCCCATACGCACTACTGAGTCACATTATGAGTCGCTGTGATCAAATTTACCGAAGTTGGATGAGCCAGTGATTTTAGTTTTTTACTTTCATATTTGGGGTGATTTTGAATCCAGCCCTCAATGGGTTGATGAGTTCGGTTTCCATTGACCTTTGTTACGTCATTTTGTTTTTAAAAAATTGTACAGAGTAGGTCAGATTTTCAACTTGAATAATTTGTTCATCAAAGTCTTACATGTGATTTTAGTGTTCCCTTAATTTTTTCTGTAGTTTATATAAATATGATTGCACATAATGCATATCTGTACAAATGTTCTTTTGTTAATAAAATGTATTCAGGCTCAGAAAGGAAGAGGAAAGGAATTAAAGTTGTGTTAGAAACCATAAAGCCTTATCACATTCAATGAGGCCTAATTGCTGGGAATAAGCACTTCGAGTGAATTACAAATATAAGTTACTGTGAGTTACCGTAAATGACTAAATATTTATAAAAAATTTCTTTCATGTGGATATTTGCTTGTGTGTATTTAAGGTACTGTCATTTTTAAGGTAATGGAGTTCAGTTCTCTCTGATACACATTGGAAATTGGCAGCCAAGCGAACGTGTAGCAGTCGTTGATAATAGGTGCTCAAACACATTAGTTAGCTGAGTGACTAAATCAAATCAAATGCAACGTTATTGTCAGATGCACAGTTAAATTACTAAATCAAGCAGATGCAGCCTTTCTATAATGGTGGCAACAAACCCATAGCCTGCAAGTATCTTTTTGTAAGATGAGGAGAAACCTTTCTCGTAAATATTTATGAAAATATCTATGGGAAAGTGCTTGCCATTGCCTCAATCTCTTGCATTTTCTTCACTCTTGTGCTTTGTTTCCTGATAGGGTCTTGCATCATTTGATTTCAGATAGATATAAATTCCAGGAGAAGAATAACCTTCGAGATGATGTGCTGAAACATATTTACCCTTTGAGCTGATTGATAAGGTTATATCAAAGGCTCCATTCGTCTTTCTTCGGCTGAGATGAGAATTTTTGGTAATACGCTTGGCGTCTGCTTCAGTGACTTCAGTGACTCAACGACCGTGTATTGGAACAGACGGAGATCTCCTAGCTGATTGTTCTTTTCTAAATCTGAAAGAAATGGGCTTGATACCAAAGGCCAAAGCTCTACATTCATTCCAGTGGAGAAGGACAATATCTGCTTTGAGTGATCAGGGGGAGACTGCAGTACACAGAGCTGAATACAAGATGTGCTCCATATAGGCAGAATAAACGTTTATCCTCACAGAGAAATATTATCAGACGAGTTCCATAAAATAGATATGACTTTGTTATATGATTTAGCTAAGCTGATACCTTGAGAAGGAAATCAGATTTGAACTGCACTGATAAAATACTCAGGACTATCTATAAGGCCTCAATAATAAAACCATTTATCTTTCAATGATTGAAGATGGCACACTTAACAAGCACACATTCAAACGCAGTTAAAGGTCTGTTGTGATTTATTTTGGAATACAAGAGGACTACTTGAGAAAAGCTGATGTAATTTGACCAAAAACAACTGTGGTTAGATTTTTTGAATTTCGCATTAAAAAGTCTAAACTGGGCCCAAATTACCCCTTCCCCTCTGCATACTTATAAAAGTTAAAAGAAGTGGCCTGTAATTCACCCAAAACCCATTTTTCCTTTCCATGAACAATACTTCCTTTGAAAGGCTGTAGAAGGCGGTATGACTGCAACAGTTGACAGTAGGTGACTCACATTCTTTCTGGTTTGCAGCTGTTGTATTTCTGGGTAGTGCGTACCTAAAAAAATTATGCCTGGGGCATTCATGAATTCCAGGCTCTTTTGTCCAGAAACATCAACTAAGGATATGACATCAGATGCATTAGCAAATTAACAATCAAAAACTCTCCTGGATGCTTATGTTTCATTAGCTGTAATCAACTATGCAATGAAAATGGTTTTCTCTTTTCGCATCAGGAGAAGGTCAGGATGTGTGCCATGATTTATTTTTTTTCTTTTTGGCTTACCATTTTTTTTTTTTTTTTTTTAGTCATCCAACTTCTGCGACAAGAGCCATTTGCCAATTCAGCCGTTTCTGCTCCTGAGCAAGACAAATGGAAAAGGCTTTATAAGCATGCACATCCTGGTCTACTTTCTCAGGTTACATATAGCTGTGAAACCCACAGGAGAAAACAGAACAAGCCCTGGATATAGTGCAGTGCAGAGGGTATTAAAACTTATCACAACAAAGGACCAACTTCCTAGTTTGACGAAAATGATGGTCCACAACTTTTCATGAGAGTTTTGGGTCAGAAATCAAAACCTAGGTTTATGAAATTGCTGGAAAAAGCATCAAGACTTGTCTAGGACTAATCCTTATACAAAAGTACTATCCAGGTTCAGTAGGGGAGGCTGGGGTCCGATGAGCCATGGGGACCAATGAGCCATATCATTATTTTGCGATCAATCGATGCCAAAGCTGTTTAAAATAGGCAAAATTGTGATATGGCTCATTTATCCCCATGACTCATCAGTCAATGGTATAAAAAATATTTTGCCTATTTTAAGCAGCTCTGTCATCGATTGATCACAAAATAGTGATGTGGCTCACTGGTCCCCATGGCTCATCGGACCCCAGTCTCCCCTAATCATACAGCCACCCCAAAACAAGGTATTCCACATCCATCCTTATCAGCCACTAGACTTTGATAGGGCCTGCTCTACAACAACCACCAATGAAACACACGCAGACAAACACTAAAGTTGTTTAAAGCAGCGGTGAATATAATTTGTTTTCTCTGTAAACAATGGATTTTAAGTGTCAAGTTGATGCCAGCAGTTGACACAATTCAAAAGGTGACTGAAATGGCTTATTATCTGTGACACTGACTGCGGTAACACTGCTGTTTTTCTGTAGGACTCTGCCTCTCTAATGTTCTCAGCAGGCCCAAAGGAGAGTCAGGTAGGAATGCTCTCTCCACTCTGTGGAAAGATGCTTGCGGAGAGAGTAGTTTGAAGTGATACCTGTATTTGATGGGGTTCTCATTTTCAATTTTTCTATCCAAGCTTTCCAGTTTTTATTTTCTTTTTTAAAATGTTTTGTCCCGGTTTAGATGGCAATTTGTGTTACTTGACCTACCCACCGCGATTGGGAAAGCAGAGATGAGCATGTGCTGTCCTTTGAGACAAGTGCCAGCTACTGCCTCTCTCCATTTTGCTGTCCACTAGCCAGGAAGCGAACACTTGGTGTCTGAGGAGACTTCAAACAGCCCTGTTGACTGAATTCATTGGCTGCTCTCCAACAATAACGGCCAAAATTGGCGCATATCTGGACGGAATATCTGTTAGACATGTAGGTCGACTGTTGCTGCAGCGCGTGCTACCTGATAGACTGTTGTTTCAAAGCAAGGAAGCTTGAATCCATACCTCAAAATGAATTGGAATCTGAGATTTGGAAGTCAATATTCTGAGAAAGGATGACAAAAGTCCAACCCTTTTTTATCAATAACTTGAAAAATGAGAATGAACAAACAACCACAAACCTGTTTGTGGTTCAAACACCCCCCTCATCAAATACAGCTTTTTTGCCCTTTTTGTTGTGGTCTTTCAATTGCCCCTTTTGTGCATAGCGTGATAAAGACTTATGGCAAATCTTGCTTTCGTATAATCCTTACTTTTACACCTGGTAGCATGTTTGTGACAGAACATGTAGACAACGACCTGGTGAAATAATAAAATTTTACATTAATGGAAAATGACACTGTGCGGTGCACAATCGCACATATCATTAATTTATTTAATATTTACACAAGGAGGTTATATTTTCACCCGTTTGTTTGTCTGTCCCTCTGTCTGTCAACAGGAGAACTCAAAAAGTTATGAATGGTTTGGCACGAAATTTGGTAGGATGATAGGTGGTAGTCCAAGGATGAGTTGATTCAGTTTTGGAAGTGGTCCGGAACATATGCTGGATTCGGGGTCTGGAAGAATTAAAATATATATGATGGACTTTAAAAACTTATAAGTCTGACCAGACAGAAATAGTATAGTTGGGCGAAGGGAACTTATTAGATGATTACATAATTAATATGCAGTTGTCGTTGAGTAAGAGACACAACAGTGCGTGAGGTTATGACCTTGTTTGTGTCTGTGGAGCAGGATTTGAGGAATTAGTGATGTAACCTCGTCAGGCTTCCCTGATCACATTTGCAATGCTGTCAAATGCCTTAAAACAATCCTTGAGGTCATTAAGGCTAGAACCCGAGAGCTTTTGTTCAAAGACACCGCATACGCCATGCTTCGCCTTTCCAGACCCCTGCGTGATCAAGCCATTGGGCTGTGGATGGCTGGAACATCCCAAAATCGCATCGCCCAGTGTTTTGGGGTAAGCCAACCCACAATCTCTAACCTTGTGGCTCGTTACCAGGAGACTGGAAGCACCAATGATCAACCCCGACCTGGTTAGCCTAGGGTCACGACCCCAGCCCAGGACAATCAGATCCGCCTCGTCCACCTGAGAGATCGGTTTCAAACCTGCACCAGGACGGCTCAGGAGACCCCAGGAATACACAGACCAAGGATCAGTAGAAGATCAGTGAGTCACCGACTTGCAGAGCGAGGGATCAGAGCCCACAGGGCATATGTTGGAATGCAGCTTGATGCACGGCGCAGGGCTATCAGGCTTCACTGGGCTGAAGAATATGGTCAGAGACGAGTCCCCAACCGATTCTGGAGGAATGTTGTCTTCAGTGATGAGTCCAGATTTTGTCTGTACCAACATGATGGAAGACAGAGGGTCTACAGATGACGTAGTGAGAGATACGCAGCCCCCTGCATTGCTGAGACAGATGGCTTTGGAGGAGGCTCGGTGATGGTCTGGGGTGCCATTCGGTATGGCTGGAGGTCCAACCTGGTCATAATCAATGGAAATCTTAATGCAGCCTGCTACTGTGTCCTTGTCATCAAACTGCGCGTGTGCCTTACATCACAGACCACCCTGAGGTCACGTTCATGCAAGACAACACAAACCTCACTCAGCACGTGACCCAGCAGCTCCTGGCCCAGAATGGCGTGCGAGTCATGGAATGGCCACCTTTCAGCCCTGACATGAACTGCATCGAGTATGTGTGGGAACTGTTGGATCGGCGGGTTCGGCAACGCACTCCAGCGCCCAGGACGAGGGCGGAGCTCCAAGAAGCCCTTCTCCAGGAGTGGCAGGCCATTCCCCAGCAATGGCTCAACAGAATGGTGCTGTCCATGCCAAGACAAGTGATGGCTTTGTTGCAGGCACGTGGCGGTCACACTCGGTACTGGTATTGGAATTGATATTTGTTGTTGATTTTGTTGCTAAACTTGTCATTGTTGATTCTTTTGTCGTTCTTTTTTTGTTGATGTTATCTGACATTTTATCGTAGTTGTTGTCATGTGTAAAGTCAGTAAATGGTTACAAATTTGAATCCGGGTTTGGCTACAATTCTGGTTATAAGTTTTTAAAGTCCATCTGCGTATATGTCTAATGCGGGTTTGCCTTAAAGTTGATGCTACAGAAATGGTTACATGTTATATCACCTTAACAATAGCTTTGCTCTTTCACAAAGTTTGGTCTGGTGGTGGCACTGCAGGAAATATTGCAGAGCCACCACAATGAATGACATCCTAATCTACGCATCAGAAATGTTGAAAACAGATTTGACGTGATTCGTATTAAAGCCGTTCAAGTTTTGCCATTTTTAAACATTAAAAGTTTGGCCTGGTGATGCCAATGCCGAGGTCATAGGGTGGCCAACATCACTTACAGCCCTTTTCTATGCACCAGAGACGGTCACAAACAATGTGATCTGTTTCTCATTAAAACTGCTTGGCTTATTGCTTTGGGAAATGTGAAGTTTGACTTAGTGGTGGCACAAGAGGAAACGTCCGAGGGTCATCCACAACAATAGGGTCTGTACTTCACATGCCAAGGATGAAAACGACAAGTTTTTGTGCGATAGTCATAAAAACTTGTCTAGTCATCACGTTAACACAAAGGATCTGTGGTGGTGGTGTCCAAGGTGAATCCTCTCTTGAAGAGTCACAATGTGCTACAAACTTGTACATGGAGTTGTTAGTATTTTTAACATCTTTTTACATTGGTTCTTTGTGCAAAAAATGAATGGTGTTTTTGGAAACAGGTGAAAATAAGGTCCAACTAACACCTGGAATGCACCACTTTGTTGTTTATTGTGATACTGCGGTTTACTACTCCAAACCTTATCAGAAATAACTCTAAAAGGTGAATGTTGCTATCAACATGCTAAGGTTGAAGTAATATGGAACTACACCACCCACTGGTCTTAGATCATCAATTGGTGTGTATCTCAACAGAGACTTGCATCTGCTTGTAGTTCAGTTATTGTTTATGGGAGCACATTGTTAGCAACATGCTCATTTTATGGACAGAGTGTTTTATTTTACGTTGTACATGGTTGTAAAGAAATTATTATTGCAAGTATTAACTTGAACAAAACAGTTTCACTCAAGTACCTTATTTTTGCCGACCTTCGACAACCCCATTTATTTTTCACATTGACACAGGAGAGATGGAACCTGAAGTGACAAAATGCTAACGAAGCTGCATACAAGATGACAAAAGGGTTAAGGCTCTATCCTGAAAATTTTCATTTTGGGGATATAACTATGTTTCATTCCCACATTTTTTTATATATATATATATATATATATATATTTATATATTTTTTTATGGTTTTTTTTTCAGCTTTGAAATGGATTGGTAGAATCATAATCAGACGATAGAAAACAAAGCAACTTTCCTGCTTTACCCCCTGTGTACTCAAATCTCAGCCTCAATGTCAGTATCAATGCTGGTGTTTGATTGCATGCTAGAGTTCATCATCCATTTAATCACTGACTGGCCAGAGCTTGCACTCGGTTGGTGTGTCAGGTTTCAATGAAGTCCCTCATTAGAGGGCGGGAAAGAAAACTGGAATGCTACTGGCCCGAGAGCTGGATTTTGGTATCCCTACGCTGCATTATCCTCTAAATGTTTTTCTCCAGCTGTTTGCAGATCAATATTAGTATTTCTTCATGCGAAGCAAAATAAATGTTTTTACATTGGAAGTGCCTTTTCATTATAGGCCTAGATTGCCAACCCCAGTGGATGGAAATTTTGGTTTAGAATATACAGCATATTTAGTCAATGCACACTGTTCATCCGGAAGGCTGGTGTTTGCAAGTGGTTTTCTGAAAGATCATTACTGGACTCTGTTTACTTGGCAGTTCTCATCTATTCAGCCGGATACTTTCAAGTCTTGGGTAACTGTTTCTTTTCTGATTTCAAAATTGAAATTTATGTGTGTAAGCTTTTCCCTCCAATGCACCTTCCTCTGTTTGTGTTCTCCCAAACAAAGACGCTTCTCTAAATTAATTTTCTGCCAGCCTGGTGCAGTCAGGATTGGCTACATGCCTGTTGGAGTAGTTGGTACATGGGTTTGAACAAAGCCTCTAACAGAATGTTTACCTAACATCTCTCCCGCACTGCGCCGGGGATTCGGGAGTGTAGCTTTTTTTAAGCCGATTGTGGAATATCTACAGTAGGTCGGCATCATCAGTCTGGAAGTGCGTTGGCAAGCCTCCATACAGCTGCATCCCTTGGTGTTTATACATAAATTAGGAGCAGAGGTTATCGTTTTATCTGCGTACTCTGTTGCTTTTTGCGGTATAGAGTGTTGACTCACCCCTGCTGTGGACAACATCTGCTATGATCTGCATACATCTGTCCTTTCGTGCCAAAGGATCCACTGCACACACTGAGGGAGGCAGGGAGCGCAAAATATGGGAAGCACACCAGAAAAGTGGCTGTAACTTATGAAATTTATAATCCGCAATTGTAAAAGCATGTATGCTTGTCATTTCTGTTCATTTGAATGTCAATGTATGGTGTGTATCTCCTTAAAAGATGTCTACTGAGGAGTACTTTGCAGGTAAGTGTCCAAATCAAGATGAGGATACTAGCAGAGATCTGAGTCGATCCCGTAGCGGGTTTGCTGATGACAAAATGGTGGAGTTACTTAAGGTGGCATGGGGAACAGTGTAAAAAAAAAAAAAAAAAAAAAAAGTGACATCTAATGCCGGACAACAAAAAACTGCAACAGCTGAACATAGAAGTGGGCAATAATCACAGGACTTATGTTTCAAGCATTTTCAAGGTACATTTTCAGGCTTTTACCTACAGCTGTGGAAAATTAAAAATTTATTGAACTTCTCAGTCAGATAGCTATTTATCGTGAAAGTAATGCAGTTAACACAGTTTCCAGCAGGTTCTAACAACATAACCTTGAAAACACCCCATTAAGCATCACGCATTTTCAAGGATTTCCAGCACGCATAGGAACCCTGTGGGATTTATGCCCGTGTTCCCATTGATTTCACCACTCCTGCACCGTTTTAATGTTGCTGCAGGATCCTTGGCATTGCTTCTGATGGTCACTGTCACCTTGTGTACCTCCAAGGCATCCAGTCCATGGACACAGTAGTGGAGGGACAAGAACTGAGGTCTTGGATGTCTTTCTTTGAATGCCTTGCAGTGAAATGTACCGTTTATGGTCCGAAGAGTGCACTGTATACTTGACAGGGAAAGGAGAATATATTCCAGCCCCTCAAAAAATACCCACCCCACAGAAATTAGATTTCAATAGGAACTAGAGCTGGACTCGCGAGAGCCCATACCTCTGCCAGCATAGCTGGATTTGAACTTTGGCCTATATCTCAGCTGTACTTTGGCCTAGATATGCCAAAATTCAATCACTTGTTCCTCTTGTGCTACTCTAACATCCTGGTTAAAATCTATGCAGCCGTTTTTGAGATATTCTGCTAACAGACAGACAAACAAACAAATAAATAAACAAACGGAAGCAAAAACATAACCTCCTGATGGAGCTAATAAAATGTGATCTCAACAGAGTGCTTAGTAATACTGCTCTACAGTTTGCCTATTGGAGAATCCATTGCTGCTTAGAAACTCAGCTGCCAGTGGTCTTTCCCCTCTAATGGGTCCTCACTGGCCTCTTTGTTGGCCTTGTGTCCTTCCATCACTGTAGCATTTCCATTCAGGACCTTGGGCCTCTCTGTCTCCATCAAGAGGATGATCGCTATGTAATGAGTTTCGACAACAAGGCCAGCCTGGAATCTAAAATAGGGCTGGGAGGGGGTTTCAACTGTCAGGTTCTCTTGACTTTAATCCTTATCTAATTGCACTGGGAGCACATGCCATGCTGGGATTTACATTTTTTTACTCTCTTTTCATGGGCTGCTGGTGGTCCAAGAGCTCGAAGCACATGATACGCTCTTGAGCTTTCCTCGGCATTCCAGTTTAATGGGTTGCGTAGCTTTAGTCAGTTCCTCAACCAGAGCTGGTGCCATCATTTAATAGATTAACGACAGCTTGACGTCATAAAGCAAATTTGAATCCGTCATCACCCTTTGAATGCACTTTATTTAATTACTTGAAGGTCAGCAACCTGTGGTGATGGCCTTTATGAGTCAGTCAGCTAACTCTAAGGACTGTAGGTGGTTTGGTATTATGTAGTGGTGAGTCAACTATTACCGTATTCTCTCTCTCACTCTCTCTCCCGCTTTCCCTCTCTCCTCTTTCTCAGTCACCCAAAGGCTCTCATTTCATTTTTCCGTTGTTTCTCTTTCACTGGGCCATGTTTGCCAAACACTAACAGCATTATCGCGTATAAAGCCGCACTAGTGCATGCATCTCGGTGAGCTGAGGTAATGGATCCAGTCATGAGACGAAATGCAACTTCTCTCAAATTTGCCTCACAGTTGATAACTATTCATGCAGATTCGGCTGTAGTCCCCTTACTGAACACTCCACCATCTCTCCACACCTTGTTTGTCTTGTTGTATATCTGTCAGAGCTCTACTTTTATCCAAAATGAAGACCATCCTCTTCCTCCTATTACCTCCTGTAGTGATTAGGTTTCCCCCACAGGGGCATAAAAAGTAGATCAATACTGTAAATGTGATTCAGAGTCACTTGAGCTGCTCATAATAGGCAGGGCTGATGTCCGTACATGCGTGTGCGCTGAGTAGTTCCTCCATGAAGTATTTGATGTTTGAAGCCATTTTGGTTAAAGAATACAATTGTAGTGTTTCCACCCCGGTGTTCAACTTGCATTGTGAACAAAAGGGGTTTGACTACACTAAACTGCTGCCAACCTAATGGTGAAATTCATGCCCCTGTCCCAGCTTTTTTTGAACTTGTTGTAGACATCAAATTCAAAATGAGTGAATATATTTTTAAAAAAAAAACAATAAAGTTTATCAGTTTGAACATTAAATATCTTGTCTCTGTCGTGTACTCAGTTGAATATAGGTCGAAAAAGATTTGCAAATCATTGTAGTCTATTTTCATTCACATTTTACACAACATCCCAACTTCATTGGAATTGGGGTTTGTACTGTTCAGCGAGGTAATGTTGTTTCAAATCAAAGACAAACATACGCGTGACGGACGGCTATCAAACGTCAAGGCGGTGGCCGGTTCCAAGGTGGCCTTGATTTTATTTCCGGTTTCATTCATCTCCGTCAGCTTTTCGTAGTGCGGCTTTGGTCTAAAACGTCTCCAGCCCTGTTATTAGCCTGATGGCGGCGAGAGGAGGGTCTAATTCGCCCTGCGTCTGGAATAAAGCCCCGATTACCCATTTACAGTCGCATCCTCCCACATAAAACTTTATTGGCGGGAATTCGTCTGGGCCCTAATTGATCACAAAGAGCACAGTTTGTCCAACCCAAGAAAACCGTAATGGGCTGCTTCTGGTTCCACGTGTCGATGTAACGGCAGGAGGAAGTGGAGGTGTTCATCCTCCTTGGGTTTTTACTGTACTAACCTCCGGGAGCGTGTGCAGATGAATCTGAATCTTTATTATTCATGCACATAAAATATCACTTCCATAAGCGCATCAGGATATGGGGGGAGCGGACATGCATGGGCACCTATGCTACAAAGACAATTTGTGCATCTGAACAGTACTGAGGATCTCATAAACATGCACTATGAAAGTAACCTATTGTATGAACTGACAAATGATGAAAAGTGGCCTCGTGTGCTTGCTGTGTGCTGAAACCTTTGTTTGGTGGTGGTGGTGCATTATTCATTAGTTCTTGCGCAGGTCTTGGAGCTCTGTTTGAGTTCTTTTGTAAGCTCAGTAAATCATTACCTTTATGGGTATGCTGGCTCTTTATCATCATAAACTGGCATCGTAAGCATCCCAACTTTCCTTTCTCCTGCATAGCCTTTTGTTGAATGTTTATTGGAATGAATTTAATCTCAGACCACCTTTAAGTTTACGTACAGAGTGGAGTATCTGCAGGTAGTTTTTTTAGTCAACACAGCAGTTCCATATTGTACAGTTCAGAAACTTGTGCAGTATTGCATCATTAAAGTTTGATGGCCCTCTTAAATATGCTGGATGTGCGCTGTGTTTTCAGCTGGCAGTTACTGTGTACCCGTGCCAGAAATCGTAGCAGTTCGGGAGACCGAAGTGGACGTTCGGACCAAAGATGAGGGAAAGTGGCAGAAAATGTCGCAGAAACCCACTGAAGGGAGTCCATATGCTTTCACAGGTATGCATACCCCGTTTCATAGATTTACAGTCATACTCCTTTGCTGTCCTGCACAAATGTAAACACCCGTCCATTTTAGTCCTTTTTTTATGTAAACTGTTTAGCCTCATTTCTGTCTCTCACTTATACTTTCTCTCTCTCTCTGCTCTCTCTCTCTCTCTCTCTCTCTCTCTCTCTCTCTCTCTCTCGATTACATTCAGTATGCTTTATTGACTTGAAAAGGATGTAATAAATATTGCCAAAGCTTTCTGTTAAAAAGAGGAAAAATTCCCCATTTTGTCTTCCTGCAATGCCTCTCCATCCGACTCTCTCGGCTTAGTTCGTCCTTGTGTCTTGGTTATCTCATTGTGTTTCGCTTCTTTATTGCCATCATCTTCCTCCTGTCTCTGTTTCACTCTTTCTGTCCTGTGTCTGTCAGTGTCCTATGTGGAGAGGGAGAGGAGGCACCGCTGGCGGTGTGCTGAAGTCTCCTTCCACTGCTCTGACTGGGCGCTGTGCCAGCAGTGGGTCGAAAGCATCAGGGAACAGCTGCTACTGCTAGGTATGTCTGCCCTGCCGCCATTACACAGGCCCCAATGGCACCAAACACTGTCATCACGCTAAGGTGTGCTAGCATCTGAACTCAGGAGGGAATATCATGGAGCTGGATTAGAGTAAATTCAGCGAGTACATCCAAGACCCCTTCCAAAACTGAAACGGAGACCAAATAAAAAAAGACCTGTATTCGATTTTTTACACTTTTGTGAAGTCATCTCGCCAACTCCATATCTAGGCTTTGTGATATGCCCCCACTTCAATCTGTTCAGTTTATTTTTCTAAAATTAGGTACTGACTCATGGTGAATGTCTCAAGTCTATATGGTCTAATTAAGAAAACCTTTACTCTCAGCACTATTTTCTTACCCCAGAACAATTCCAATGATTTTTTTCTGCAATTGTGTGAGGTCAGATCCAATCTTCAAAAAATAGATGAAACTGATGGAAGATTATCATGGGTTTTTATTTTCCTTCTGGAGTTTGGGTTTGGCAGTCCAGAGTCATTCCAGGGAAGTTTTCCAGCAGTTGAAAATGATGATGTTAGTGTCAGCCATTTTCTATGGCCAAACAAATTGCCTGATTTCTATTTAATGACCAAGCCTCTCGTTATATCACAGCCAGCAGACCAAAGCATTTGCTGGTGTATATTAATCCCTACGGAGGAAAACAACAGGGGAAACTGATCTACGAGGAAAAAGTGGCCCCACTCTTTTCTCGTGCCTCAATATTCACCGACGTGATTGGTGAGTAGCTGTCAACAGCCGACATTAACATTTAAATAAAAGGCAAGCTTGTGCGGCCGGCAAATTGATCTCAGTAGGCAAATGGCCAAGTCTGCTGAACATGGCCTGGAATATGATTTTATTTATTGCCACATCTATCACGCAAATACTATAATGGAAGCTTTGATGGTCGATAAACATGGGAATTCAAAGGCATCAATTATTTATTGGAGTCCTTAAGGAGGGCTGTGATCCAGCCCAGATATTGGCACCTTGCAATCGTATATTACCGCTATGTGACCGACGGACCGTTAGGCAACAGCAGGGGTGAATTTTACGGTCATGTTTGCCATTCAGAAATGGGAAGCCGCGCGTCCCCTCGCAGTGGACGCAGAAATAATGTTTGATCTAATGACCTGGTCAATACAGATGGTTCTCATTGCCCACAGCAAACGGCCTTAGTGGGCTTGCCTTCAGTAAATGGGCCAAAGCCTTTGGAAAATCGTCTTGTTCCTCTGAGGTTTTTGTTTGTTAATATTTACTGTATAATGGCTAATGTAACTGTTGTCTCTCTATGGTCCCTGCCCTCTAAAAGCCACACGTGGCTAAATTACTATAGCAACTGTTAAAATTCAATTTGCCGTGGTCGAAGATTAAACCGTTACCTCTGTTACACGGAGGTATCATACCGTTTACATTGTCCCATCTGCCTCATTGGTGGATAAAATTGATTGCATATTGTGTGCATGCACTTACGTCTGTGATGGAAGTAGTTAATATTTCACTAAATGATTATCCGTTGGTTTTGTAGTTACTGAATATGCGAATCATGCCAGAGACCACCTGAAGCTGGAAGCAGACCTGAAGAAATATGATGGGTAAGAGTGACCCAATGTGACGGGTAGTGAGAGACCATTTATTACAGTCATCAGCTGCTGTTATTTATTACAATGATCAGCTTCTTTTATTATTACTGTCACCATTGCTCTTCTGTGTGTGGTTACCAGAGAGTTTGCCTTTGCTTCTGGGCACAGCTTGCTCTGAGAGTTGCTGCTCTCTGCTGTTTGTCATATTGTCCACATGCAGCAATAGAGTAAGTGAGGAGTCGGGCAGCACGATATAGAGATTAAATGCGATATGCAATTGGACAGTGTCATAGCGATATGTGATATAACGCCAACATTAACATGTGAAGTCAATTCCAGCTGTTTAGTTTAAAATAGAAAATAAGGGCATGTCCAAGTAGCCTATGGTCCTTACTCTTGCTGGACAAACATTAAAAAGTATCAAGGCAACTTCTCAGTGTGGAGAGGGAAATTATTATGTCTAGATTCATGCACATACACCGATCAGCCACAAGATTAAAATCACCTGCCTTATATAGTGAAGGTCCCCCTTGTGCTGCCAAAACGGGTCCATCAAACAGACGTCACTTGAATTCCCAAACTTAGGGCTGACCAGCAGAACACTTCCAGGAACATGACAATCCCTCCACCAGCTTGTCTTATACCCATCTTGCATCCTGATGCCATCTCTTCCCAGGTTATTGGTGCATGCATACCCTGCCGAAGCACATGATGTAAAAGACTCACTGGACCAGGCAAACTTCTTCAAATTCTCCAAGGTCCACCTCTGAAGCCCATTGAGGGCACTTTAAGTGGTGCAATGGGGTTAGAGTGGGCACTTTGAGTGGTCTGCAAGATAAAAAGTGCAATACACTGCAGGGTATGATGCACTGTTATTTGCGACGCATTCCCGAAGTAAATAACATTAAAAATTTCAGTGACTTAAGCCACAGTCGCCCATCCATCAGTTTGGACTAGACAGAATAGCCTTTATAACCCTCATGCATCAATGAGCGCCCAAAGCCCTGTTGTTGGTTCATAGTGTGTCCCTCCTTGGACCACTGTTAGTAGGTACTCACATCTGCTGACAGGGGGCACCCCAGAAGTCTTTCCACTTCAGAGATGCTCTAACCCTCTCCTCAGGACATAACACTTTGGTCCTTGTCAAAGTTGTTGGGTTTCTATTTCTCCCATATCCAACTCTGTGAATACAAGAACCAATTGTTCATTTACTGTTGAAGATCTGCTCTGCAGACCTTGACACCTACTGCTGTTATGAGGTAATCAACATTATTCTCTGCATCTGTTTTGGCTCATGGGTGTAGACAACCTTTGTTAAGTTGTGTTTTCATTGAGACATGAATTGGCCTACAGACGTCAGCTGTACACGCAAACCAGCAGTGAGGGAGAATCCCATGCCAATAATTCTCGGTTCCAAGTCTCGATTCATTAAAACTGAAATTAATTCAAACCGTTCTAATATTGCAACTCAGGCGAAATGCATATTGCATTCCGCTCACATACCATATTGATTAAAATTTGATATATTACGCAGCCCCAGTGAGTGGTATGGTTTCAGAGTGGAGCTATAGCCAACAGGAAAGACCGCTACGCCAGAATGTAAAATCCTGGTCATGTTCTGTGTTCTCGTCAACTGTCACTTACAAGGCTAGCATGGCAAAGTCTAACAAATTCCTTTTTTTTCCCTCTGGCATCACGTTACTCTGAAGTAAAGGTCTGAAAGTGAAAGGCTTTGTGCTGGTATCTGCTGCGACCTTAAGCACATCTGGCCTCAGTAGCCAGTCTGAGACGTGCTCTTGTGACTCATGTGCTTCTATTCAGCAACGCCCAGTTCCTCTCTGGGGTATGGAATTTAACTAGCATTTGGCTAAACCGCCCTGGCAGCTGACCCACAGTTTTCATCATCTCTGAGGGTCTGATAACAGCTTATTTCCCAGGATTCTGAAGCCTTAGGGATTAAACAGGCAATTTCGACTGGCTGCGTTTTTTGTGGTCCACACATACTATTTTGTCTTGGGCTAATAATAGGATAGCTTATTTGAGCAACAAATACTACTCCATCCCTGAGATTGCATCCTTTGGATCAAAAGCATTAGCACAAGAATTTAAAGGAGATGTTATGGTGATATTTTACTTCCACCATTTTAGTGTAATTTCCAAAGTTACATACGGTGTGATAATGATATAATGGCAGGGAACTATAGTCATAAGTGCTAACACTGTCTAGTGTTGGGGATTGGACTGCCAGACTGTAGCACTAACACTGTGTAATAAGAGGGAGCAGAGTGCAATAGGCCATAGTGTTGGCATGGCATAATGATGGGGACTGGGGTTTCTTAGGATGTTGCACTAACGATGCTTAACCAGAGGGATTTGGCTGCGATAGGCTTTAGCACTAATGGCGCTTTTCCACTACGTGGTACCGGCTCTACTCTACTCTACTCTACTCTACTCTACTCTACTCGCCTTTTTTGCTTTTCCATTAGGAAAAAGTACCTGGTACCTGGTACCAGATTTTCTGGTCCCTGCTCTCTTGTGGTTCCAAAAAAAGTACCCGTTCGGCTAACAGGTACTAAAGTGACGTGGCAACGCAGCAGCCTACTGATTGGTCAGAGAGAATTGTCTCTGTGAAAGACAACTGCATTATCGCTAGGAAACTGGCTTCACTTGCCATCATTAAAACAGGTCTTCAAATTGTGTTTTCGAAACGTGTGTTGTTTTAGGCATCTTGATAAATTTGATGTGCGTTGCCTTACCTTTCGAACAAGGTTGCGTTTGTTCACCGAAGCTGCTGCATTTATGAAATGCGTTTCTTTGTCTGCGACCCTGTTCGTAGCGAAATCAGAAGCAACGGTGTTGTGTCCAATTCTGTTCCCTTAATTCCCCTTGAGAGAGTTATTATGCTGCCCCTATTTTACGAAAATAACTTCACGGATGCTGATGAAGCATTTTGTTCTTAGGAAAGGTATCAAATGAGATGACGCATCGTAAAGCGATAAATTCTAATACTCTGCCATATCCTGCGATTTGCGCATTTGCTACATTTTTTTGCCTTCAATTTCAAAGTGAAACGTTTTATGACGCCTGAATGTCAAGCTAATAAACAATAATTGTTTTGTCATTTGTTATTTGCTTCTTTATTATGAAGGAAAAAAGGTAAATTATCATCCTTGGAGTGTGGTGATTCCATAATTGTTGCCAGGGGTTGTAGTTTAATTGTGGAATACTTACGTTACACAAATGCCTTGAGAATATATTGCCTTTTTCTATGAATACTCTATGCCTTTTACGGATATCATTTCTTTGCGTTTTTGTGCAACCGAATTAGACACAACACCAGCTGCTATCCAATGCATCAGGACAATGTCAAACAGAAATTACAGTTAAACACTCGCGGACTTTAGTGCCATAATGTGGTGACGTGGTGTTAAACACATAAATATTTAACAAAATCGACGGACTAAAAGTAAACTTGATATAACTGAGGATGCCGTCGCGGCAGTAACAGGCTGCGTCGCAACGACGAGCAGGTACCACGAAGGCGGTACTATCCTCTAATGGAAAAGCAAAACTACCCGGTACCAAGGCGAGTAGAGTGGAGTAGAATAGAGCCGGTACCGCGTAGTGGAAAAGCACCATAACATAGTATAGTGATGGGGATTGGGTTGCGATTGGCTTTGGCACTAACACAGTATAATGATGGGGATTGGGCTGCTAGTGACTTTAGCACTAACACAGTATAATGATGGGGATCGGGCTGCTATTGGCTTTAGCACTAACACAGTATAATGATGGGGAGTGGGCTGCTATTAGCTTTGGCGCTAACACAGTATAGTGATGGGGATCGGGCTGCTATTAGCTTTAGCACTAACACAGTATAATGATGGGGATTGGGCTGCTATTGACTTTAGCACTAACACAGTATAATGATGGGGATAGGGCTGCTATTGGCTTTAGCACTAACACAGTATAATGATGGGGATTGGGCTGCTATTGACTTTAGCACTAACACAGTATAATGATGGGGATTGGGCTGCTATTGACTTTAGCACTAACACAGTATAATGATGGGGATAGGGCTGCTTTTGGCTTTAGCACTAACACAGTATAATGATTGGGATTGGGCTGCTAGTGACTTTAGCACTAACACAGTATAATGATGGGGATTGGGCTGCTATTAGCTTTGGCACTAACACAGTATAATGATGGGGATTGGGCTGCTATTGGCTTTAGCACTAACACAGTATAATGATGGGGATTGGGCTGCTATTAGCTTTAGCACTAACACAGTATAGTGATGGGGATCGGGCTGCTATTGGCTTTAGCACTAACACAGTGTAATGATGGGGATTGGGCTGCTATTGACTTTAGCACTAACACAGTATAATGATTGGGATTGGGCTGCTAGTGACTTTAGCATTAACACAGTATAATGATGGGGATCGGGCTGCTATTGACTTTAGCACTAACACAGTATAATGATGGGGATTAGGCTGCTATTAGCTTTAGCGCTAACACAGTATAATGATGGGGATTGGGCTGCTATTGGCTTTAGCACTAACACAGTATAGTGATGGGGACTGGGCTGCTATTAGCTTTAGCACTAACACAGTATAATGATGGGGATCGGGCTGCTATTGACTTTAGCACTAACACAGTATAATGATGGGGATTGGGCTGCTATTGGCTTTAGCACTAACACAGTATAGTGATGGGGACTGGGCTGCTATTAGCTTTAGCATTAACACAGTATAATGATGGGGATCGGGCTGCTATTGACTTTAGCACTAACACAGTATAGTGATGGGGATTAGGCTGCTATTAGCTTTAGCGCTAACACAGTATAATGATGGGGATTGGGCTGCTATTGGCTTTAGCACTAACACAGTATAATGATGGGGATTGGGCTGCTATTAGCTTTAGCACTAACACAGTATAATGATGGGTATAGGGCTGCTATTAGATTTAGCACTAACACAGTACAGTCATGGGGATTGGCTGCTATTAGCTTTAGCACTAACACAATATAATGATGTGGATTGGGCTGCTATTAGCTTTAGCACTAACACCGTATAATGATGGGGATTGGGCTGCTATTAGCTTTAGCACTATCACAGTATAATGATGGGGATTGGGCTGCTATTAGATTTAACACTAACACAGTATAGTCATGGGGATTGGGCTGCTATTAGCTGTAGCACTAACACAGTATAATGATGGGGATCGGGCTGCTATTAATGATGGGGATTGGGCTGCTATTGACTTTAGCACTAACACAGTGTAGTGGTGGGGATTGGGCTGCTATTGACTTTAGCACTAACACAGTATAATGATGGGGATTGGGCTGCTATTAGCTTTAGCACTAACACAGTATAATGATGGGAATCGGGCTGCTATTGGCTTTAGCACTAACACAGTATAATGATGGGGATTGGGCTGCTATTGGCTTTAGCACTAACACAGTATAATGATGGGGATTGGGCTGCTATTAGATTTAGCACTAACACAGTATAATGATGGGGATCGGGCTGCTATTAGCTTTGGCGCTAACACAGTATAATGATGGGGATTGGGCTGCTAGTGACTTTAGCACTAACATAGTATAGTGATGGGGATTGGGCTGCTATTAGCTGTAGCACTAACACAGTATAATGATGGGGATCGGGCTGCTATTAATGATGGGGATTGGGCTGCTATTGACTTTAGCACTAACACAGTGTAGTGGTGGGGATTGGGCTGCTATTGACTTTAGCACTAACACAGTATAATGATGGGGATTGGGCTGCTATTAGCTTTAGCACTAACACAGTATAATGATGGGGATCGGGCTGCTATTGGCTTTAGCACTAACACAGTATAATGATGGGGATTGGGCTGCTATTAGCTTTAGCACTAACACAGTATAATGATGGGGATTGGGCTGCTATTAGCTTTAGCACTAACACAGTATAATGATGGGGATTGGGCTGCTATTGGCTTTAGCACTAACACAGTATAATGATGGGGATCAGGCTGCTATTAGCTTTAGCACTAACACAGTATAGTGATGGGGATTGGGCTGCTATTAGATTTAGCACTAACACAGTATAGTGATGGGGATTGGGCTGCTATTAGATTTAGCACTAACACAGTATAGTGATGGGGATTGGGCTGCTATTAGATTTAGCACTAACACAGTATAGTGATGGGGATTGGGCTGCTATTAGATTTAGCACTAACACAGTATAATGATGGGGATTGCGCTGCTATTAGATTTAGCACAAACACAGTATAGTCATGGGGATTGGGCTGCTATTGGCTTTAGCACTAACACAGTATAATGATGGGGATTGGGCTGCTATTAGCTTTAGCACTAACACAGTATAATGATGGGGATTGGGCTGCTATTGACTTTAGCACTAACACAGTATAATGATGGGGATTGGGCTGCTATTAGCTTTAGCACTAACACAGTATAATGATGGGGATTGGGCTGCTATTAATGATGGGGATTGGGCTGCTATTGGCTTTAGCACTAACACAGTATAATGATGGGGATTGGGCTGCTATTGGCTTTAGCACTAACACAGTATAATGATGGGGATTGGGCTGCTATTAGCTTTAGCACTAACACAGTATAATGATGGGGATTGGGCTGCTATTAGCTTTAGCACTAACACAGTATAATGATGGGGATTGGGCTGCTATTAGCTTTAGCACTAACACAGTATAATGATGGGGATTGGGCTGCTATTAGCTTTAGCACTAACACAGTATAATGATGGGGATTGGGCTGCTATTAGATTTAGCACTAACACAGTATAGTGATGGGGATTGGGCTGCTATTAGATTTAGCACTAACACAGTATAGTGATGGGGATTGGGCTGCTATTAGATTTAGCACTAACACAGTATAGTGATGGGGATTGGGCTGCTATTAGATTTAGCACTAACACAGTATAATGATGGGGATTGCGCTGCTATTAGATTTAGCACAAACACAGTATAGTGATGGGGATTGGGCTGCTATTGGCTTTAGCACTAACACAGTATAATGATGGGGATTGGGCTGCTATTGACTTTAGCACTAACACAGTATAATGATGGGGATTGGGCTGCTATTGGCTTTAGCACTAACACAGTATAATGATGGGGATTGGGCTGCTATTGGCTTTAGCACTAACACAGTATAATGATGGGGATTGGGCTGCTATTGGCTTTAGCACTAACACAGTATAATGATGGGGATTGGGCTGCTATTGACTTTAGCACTAACACAGTATAATGATGGGGATTGGGCTGCTATTGACTTTAGCACTAACACAGTATAATGATGGGGATGGGCTGCTATTTGGGCACTAACACAGTATAATGATGGGGATTGGGCTGCTATTGACTTTCGCACGAACACAGTATAATGATGGGGATTGGGCTGCTATTGACTTTAGCACTAACACAGTATAATGATGGGGATTGGGCTGCTATTGACTTTAGCACTAACACAGTATAATGATGGGGATTGGGCTGCTATTGACTTTCGCACGAACACAGTATAATGATGGGGATTGGGCTGCTATTTCCTTAAGCACGAACACAGTATAATGATGGGGATTGGGCTGCTATTTACTTTAGCACGAACACAGTATAATGATGGGGATTGGGCTGCTATTTACTAACCACACAGTATAGTGATGGGGATTGGGCTGCTATTAGCTTTAGCACTAACACAGTATAGTGATGGGGATTGGGCTGCTATTAGACTTAGCACTAACACAGTATAGTGATGGGGATTGGGCTGCTATTGACTTGTGATGGGGATAGCTACTTTAGCACTAACACAGTATAATGATGGGGATTGGGCTGCTATTAGCTTTTAGCACTAACACAGTATAATGATGGGGATTGGGCTGCTATTGACTTTAGCACTAACACAGTATAATGATGGGGATTGGGCTGCTATTGGGGGATTGGGCTTTAGCACACTAACACAGTATAATGATGGGGATTGGGCTGCTATTAATGATTTTAGCACTAACACAGTATAATGATGGGGATTGGGCTGCTATTAGCTTTAGCACTAACACAGTATAATGATGGGGATTGGGCTGCTATTAGCTTTAGCACTAACACAGTATAATGATTGGGATTGGGCTGCTATTGACTTAAGCACTAACACAGTATAATGATGGGGATTGGGCTGCTATTGGCTTTAGCACTAACACAGTGTAGTGATGGGGATTGGGCTGCTATTGACTTTAGCACTAACCCAGTTTAATGTTAGGGATTGGGCAGCTATAGGTTTTTTTGTGCTAACACAGTTTAATGATTGGGGATGGGATGCTCTAAGCTTTTGCACTAACATACTATGATGATAGGGATTGGGGTGCTATAGGCTTTTGGTAGTGACACCTAATAATGATTGGGATTAGGGTGCTATAGGCTTTTGGCACTAACACACAATAATGATGGGGATTTGGGCGCTGCAAGCTGTACCATTAGCATTGCTTTCATGTTAACACAAAGTAACAACCCAGATAGCCAACAATTCCTCATCAGCTCTGTACTGGTTCCTGTGGACCTAAGGCCAGAACCAACTCACATCTGGCCCATAGTTGCTTGCTATCTGGGAAAAGGGATTTTGGTTGTGTGTGCTTTAATGCTATAGCAGTGAAATGACATTAGCTCGTGCGCTATAGTCTATGGTGCTAAAACTGAGCTCTGGGTGTAAATGAGTGTAAAACTGGACTCGGTCGTTGGTCTTTGGCAGGGTGGTCTGCGTTGGAGGTGATGGAATGTTCAGCGAAATCGTTCACGGGCTGGTCTCGCGAACGCAAGCGGACAGCGGCATCGACCAGAACTGTGCGGAGGAGACGCTGGTGCCGTGCAAAATTCGTATTGGCATCATTCCAGCAGGTACTTTTATTCTACAATGCATTTGTTGTACAGAAAACACCTTCATGTCATTTCTGTGTTTGGTTCAAGACTAAAACTGCAAAATATGTCAGTCTTACTAAGCACTGTATTTTTGCCCTGTAATTGGAGCCGAAGTTGTCCTCTGCGTTTTTCTCAAGTCCAGAATGTTAATGGCTAATCCTGACTTGAGTCAGACTATTTTACCTCATTGGCAGTTTCTCATGTAGGAAAGAAAGTTTAAAATAAATTTTTTTTTTATTTCAAGTTTTGTTTAATTTAAACAAGATGTTAAGATACTAACTCGGCTCAAAGTTCTGTTTCATGGTGATTTCAATTTCTTCATGAGCCTTGACAGCCGAAACCAATCCATTTGGCATTTAGAGTGGGTCACCTGGCAGCATGTGTTTGTGTTGGGTTCTGGGCTGCAGTAACTGATATCCGGATTCTCCCGGTGTTGGGTTATTATCCACGGAACCCAGTCCCTCTCCGCTTCTCGCGTCACTGACCTCAACAGCGTGTTCAGCCAAAGCTGCAGCACGCTTTGTTTCAGACTTCCAAATACTGAGTTTCATCAGAACTTCTCCACAGTTCGTAAAAATTTCCCCTCATAAGATTTCATGAATGCCAGTGAATTTTTGATGCAAAGGACTGAGAAGGGCGCATGTGTGTGGCTTCAAGCCGAGGACAAATGGCATTTAACTCACTGAATGTTGAATGTTGGGCTCTGTTAGACGCTCTATTCAGGAAACATCAGAAGGGCATTCATTCAGGAAATGCTTGTTTGTTACAAGTGGTAAAACATTACTACAAGTATTGTTAGCCCATTCAAGTAGTTGCAATGAATGTATGAGTTAGGTTTTTATGTAGGGTTATTGCGTAATGGGTAGGAGGCAGTAAAGTGCTCTGGCCGGTTTGCCAATCTGCGTGCATCTTCAGTCATACTTGTGTATCTCATGCTACCTCTTCTGTTTACGCAGCAGTTAAAGTTCTGTTGCAGATGTAACTTTGTGGATTGGGGAAGAAAATAGCGTGACTTGAACGCCACTAAAAAATGTCCTATCACATGTCCAGTTCAGGGCTGTATGCACCCTGGCCACACTAGTTGTTCTGGGTCTGTGATCAAGCAAAAGCAGGGATTTTATTGGCTGCGGTGGGTTTGGGGGTGGGCACTGGAGTGATTTTTCTCATTCTGGGTCAGTACTCTGCTTTACTCCGTGTCACGGCAGCGATGTGGCGACAGCTGTGTGAACGAGTCACCTTCAGAATTTTGAATGAATAGCCTGTTGCTAAGGGACAGAGGCGAGTTGCATAGCAACTGCGTGGTGCTACAGCAGTAATGTGTTTGGGGAAAGGCAGAGGTCCATCCTTCAAAAGTCTATTACGGGGTCCATGCCATCCTTTCAAACTGATGAAAGTGGGCATCAGTTACCAAACCCAGCCTATCACTCCTGCTGGACTTGGTGAGATTTATTCCCATTGCAATGCAATGCTGGAAATAATCATAACAGATAATGAGTTCATGCGCTCCCAGAAGTGAAATGAGAAACAGTGGTAGCTATTGCCTTGTCTTTTTGCGGCTTTTGATTAGACAATGAACTGACTCAACCAATTAGCTTTGTTCCCTCCGGCTTAAGCTTCACATTTGAATTGAAAACCCACTTTTTAAAGGGGACTTAATGTGACAAATTCACTTTTTCACATACATTTGGGTATGTGGAGTCCCTACCAAGCCACAAACTGCGAAATGAGACAAACAAGTCAGTTTTTCATGGGCCGCCTGGGTTGGAGAACATGGAATTTAACAAGCCATTCAGATTTAGCTTCCCATCCTACGTTAAGTGCGGGCACATTAGAATTATATTTCCCCCCCCATCTGAGTATCTCCCCCCATGGCTTGAGAACTACTTTCACGACAGTAGACCATTTTATTTTTTAATCTAACAAATGGCTGTTCTGCTCGCATTATGTTCAAGCTGAGAGGTAAGCAGGGTACCAACTCAGTTTTTCCTTGCAGCACCAATCACTGCATCGGCCCCTAGCCTCAGAGGACCGAAGAGCTTAGTGAATAAAGTTTTTTTTTTGATGGTAACGTCCCTGTTACAATTGGCAAAAACCTGTATTTATGCGCTAACTCTATTGTGTCTGAGTGCATTTTCAACCTTGGTCAGTAACTCCAATTTAGCGCAAGACTGGTAAGGAAACTTTTCATAAAAGAATGGTCAATGCCGACTGCCTGTGGCAGAACTGTAGATGAGGGAAATGTATGTTTTTAAAAATAATTATACTATGTATTTCTTTTGCAGTTTAGCACTAGCTAATGCTACCAGCTAAGGTAAATAATAGATATAGTTTTCTAGAAAGTTATTGGTGTTACTTGCTACAGGATCCACAGTAACATCAATGCTGTTAGTTTGTTAGTTGAACATCTGTAAGATGGACCTCATCTGATCAACACTCTTGAATAGCATGAGCGTAAAATGAGAGACTGGATGTAGATGTCTTCAGAGTGTTTTTCCTCCTGATTTTATGGAGATTCACAAGAAGTTTATGACTTGCCATGAATCAATGAGCCATTTCAGTATTGCCCCTGGTCCCGCATGTAGCTGGTGTAAGAGTTTCAGTGTAAGAAGACTTTTGCACAAAACCAGCGTTAAATAAAAGAATTGTCGATATGGAGTCCAGATATCATAGTTAGATTTTTTGCGATTTGGTCGTAAAGTTGTACAATGCTTCAAATAATGAAAATGCGACCGAACAATTAAAAAAACTGACGGTTACTTTCGTTCCTCTACATCTTAAGGGCTTGCTAATTGCTATTTTTTTCTTTCCTTTATAAATGTTTTCTTTCTTAAAATGTTTATTTTCTTTTGTCTGCTTCTTATAGTTATGCTTCCTTTTTCCCCTGTGAGTCACTCGTATTATGTTTGTAAAGAGCTGTTGTCTTTTTTCGTGATTGTCATTATAATTTGCATTATGCTTTACTACATGATTATTTAAATAACTCAGGTAAGAGGACGTGGGTAAATTGCTGCTCTCCGCAGGGAAATCTGATCTGGGAATTGAACCTGCAAACTTCTGTTCAGCATGACTGCCACCCCTCCACACCAGACCCTGCGGGACATTACGAAAGGCCTGGTTTTCCTCTGTTGGGTTTTTGTTTTCAGGAAGGGGGAGTGGTCCTGCCCACGAGTCCCAAGATTCTGTGCTGTCAGTGTACTCGTGTGTGCATCTGTCTCGTGTGTGTGTGTGTGTGTGTGTGTGCTTGCATGCCTGTGTGCGTTGTGTGTTTGCGTGTGTTTGTGTTTACATATTCTTGTGTGAGTTTTTGAGTGAGGTAGCGTGTGTGTGTGAGAGTGCCTGAGAGTACCTCTTTGTTTGTGTGTATGCACGCGTGTGTGGTTGTGTGTGCATGTATGCCTTTTAGTAGAGGAACAATCTTAAGGTTCCGTGACACTTTCATGGGGACAAACGTTTGAAAGTTGTTTTGAGTTGCCTGAAGGGTACCAAACAAATCCGGCTTGGGAAACCCTCTTCAGAATATCAGCAGTTTTAGGTAGAGGTCAAAATGGGGTTAACAGGGATCAAAATCAGAAAAATCCTGATCTTGTTACCCAAGCCAAAATTTCTTACCAGCCCTCAAGCAGCAGAGAATCACTTTGAAACCTTTGTCCCCGTTAAAGTGTCACAGAACGTTAAAATTGTTCCTCTGCAATGTGAGACGATATGTGTGTGTATGTGTGCATTTTTTTGTGTGAGTGTGAGTTCCCAAGTGTGTGTTTGTGTATTTGCGTGTCTCTGTGTGCGTGTGCATGTGTGTATGTCTGTTGGTGTGTGTGTGTGTTTTTTTTTTGGGGGGGGTTTTTTATCCTTTCATTTTCTGCACTCAAATATGACTCGATTTATGGCCAAAGGCTGTAAGCCTCAAAGCTCATACCCTCCAAAGACCAAACAAGTTCTGAAGCCAAAACCATGTGTCAGTCTGGCACACTCCCTCACTCTTTGTCCTTGGCTTGAGTGCTCTGGATAATGCTGATGTAAAATGTTTCCATTATGTCTTCAGTTAGCAGGTGCTTCCACAGGGCCTCGAGCTGTCCAGAATGATTAACTGTAATGCATGAGCCTGAGTGAAATATAATGTGTCTGTTTCGGCATGAAATATTCAGCAGCTGACAAATGTTTGTCAGCCACGTGACTGCGATGAACAGGCAACCCATCTCGGACTCTTTGACTGTCAGATTTCAGATGCCACGCATGTTCACTGAAAATGGGAATATTTATGACACGAGCTATGCGGCTTCCTGTCCCCAGTTGAATATTCAAAGTTTCCTCTTTGCCAGCTATGTCTTCATTTGCATTTTTCATTTATGCAATCCCTAATATCCCATAGTATTATATTCTCAGTGAATGAATTTGTCAGTAACAATGTTTTCAGGCAAACACAATGCAACCCGAATGTTCAAATGTTCTGAGTGTGACTGAATTGTGGAAACTGAAAATTGAGTTGAGTGGGCTTGTTATTATACAATTTAGAATATACTGGCTTCCTGGAAATAATCAAATATTTGCACATTGCTCGAGGAATTTCTCTCTCTCTAAATTGACTCTCTAGCTTACCGTGATTTTTTGCGGCCGAATGGCTCACTTTTCGACGGTACTGCAGGCAAATTTCTGCCCCTTAACTCATGAATATGATTCAGTGCCTGGATTTGAGCAGGCAAAGTGGGAGTATTGATGAGAATGATTATTTTCAGTGCGCTAAATTGTCATGTAGTGCAGAAGTAAGCAACTTTCTCAAATAATGCAAATTACCGAGTTATTCAAGCATAACCAGCCGATTTTATACCAAATACTCTAATTTGCATATGCTGTGTACAGGAATATCAGCAGTTACTTTGAATGACGCACATCAACAGCTTATTTGCAAATTGACCGTTGAGAGGATAAATACTGTAATTCATAAGCCTGTGTGCATAAACGGTGATGGCCCTTGGTCCTTTTAATTTGCTCAAGTATCGCATGTGCTCATGTTTTTATTCAGTGAGGCACTCTGTTGTTTGATGTTAAATTGTATGATGGACATGCAAACGGTTTTTTTATTAAATACTAATGCAACCAGACTTACAAATCTGCAGTAAGGTTTAAGTTTTAACCATGTTTCCAAAAGAGTGAGGATGCTATGTAAAATGTAAATAAAAACAGAATGCAATGATGTGCAAATCATTTGAACTTTACATTTAATTGAAAATAGTACAAAGACAACATTCCAGATTTTGAAACTGAAAAATTTAGTTTTTTTTTTTTAAAAATAACTGCTCATTTGAATTTCGTGCCATCAACATGTTTCAAAAAAGCTATGATGGGGGCAGAAAAGACTGGAAAAGTGGTACGATGTTAAACAAAAACACACCTAGATTTAAGATCGACTTGGGCAAAGTGGAAAACTGTCCGGTGGTCTGATCAATCGAAAAGTGTAATTATTTTTGGAAATCACGGACACTGAGTCCTCCTGTCTAAAGAGGAGCAATACCGTCCGGGTTATCAATAGTGCACAGTTCAAAAGCCAGAATTCCATGATGATACGGGGGTGCATTTGTGCACACGGCATGGGTAACTTGCACATCTGTGAAGACACCATTAATGCTGAATGATATATACAGATTTTGGAGCAATAAATACTGCCATCTAGATGTCTTTTTTCAACATTTCAGCGCGACAATGCCGAACACCACACTCTGCACACATTACAACAACAGTAGAAGAGTCTGGATGCTGAACTGGCCTGCCAGCAGTCCAGATCAGTCACCCATTGAAAATATTTGGCTCATAATGAAAAAAATATATAGCAAACGATGCGGTGAAGTGTCAAGCAGCTGAAATCCTACGTCAGGCAAGAATGTGAAAATATTTTGCTTTCAAAACGACAGCAGTAGGTCTCCTCAGTTCCAACACACTTACTAAGTGTTGTTATAGGAAGTGGTGATGCAACACAGTGGTAAACATGAACGAAACTTTTTTTAAAACGTGTTGCTGGCATCAAATTCAAAATTGGCACTTTTTTCAGAAAACAATAACATTTCTCAGTGTCAACACCTGATATGCTGTCTTTTTACTATTTTCAGTTAAATAAGGAGTTTAAATGATTTGCAAATTGTTGCATTCTGTTTTTATTTACATTTTCCGTACCGTCCCAACTTTCAGGGAAACGGGGTTGTATAAAGTCATATGGTAGCCCATACAAAGATGATCATTATATTCTTCTTTAAAACTTCTGTTTTTACAGCACAAAACGCTGCATGTCTCATTCAGATGCAAGGCTGTTTTTATGGGGAAATAAAAATATACTACTTGTATGTTCCAGAATCATTACAGAGTGATGTTCATAAAAAAAGAGGAAATGATTCCAGCCACTCATTGCTCCCGAAGTCTCATGTGATTTTGAAAAACACTTAAGTTGGCAGCAGTTTAGCTGGCTTATTGTATATCTTAGCCAAACTCAACTTTGATCTCCCTAACCCCTTCCCATTATGTTATCCTGTTTATATTTCAAAAATTGCACAATGTGTCATTCGCGTAATTAGTCATCACCATGTATGTATTCTTTTCCATCAGGAGTCTAATAAAATGAAGCCACTCACTCTACATGCTAACCTTTTGCTGATTGGGCAAATATCAGGCAGGGGTTGTAAACCTGCTGATCTGTATTAAGAGGGCCATTTAAAATATTTTTCGTTGAGTTTTTTTTTTTTTTTTTTTTTTCCCACCGCAGTTTGAAAAGAGTGGCTGGTTGGCATTTAGGAAGCGCTTAAGGTACATTTTAAAGATTCACGCCCCCGTCCTTAGCCTTTGATGACTCGTGCTCTGAGTGTAAAATGCCTTCCATAATGCTTGCTGACGCCTTTCATTTCAAAATTTTTTTTTTTCCTCTCTCCGTCGTAGCACTTTGAGGCGCCGCGTCTGAGCCATTAGCAGCCTAGCAGGCGGCAGATATTAATGGGCGTCTTTAACCTTGAGAGTAAACCACTTTCTGAACCGTTTGTCACTTTCATATCGGATTCAATGTGCCGAGCCTTCACTGAAGCTCTTTTTTTCAATCCAGGCTCAACTGACTGCATTTGCTATGCGACGGTTGGCATTAATGACCCTGTGACCTCAGCCCTGCACATCATTGTGGGTGAGTGGATGATCTACATGCATGAACGAAGTCTGCGGTTAACAGATGTACTGTGTGCTTGCTGTCTCTGTTCTGGGAGTCCCTGCTGTATTATCAATGAACTGTAGACTGGTCAGGCGTGTTTATCTCCCTATATCTTTTCTTTTTGATCCTTTATCTGTTTAGCAGACAACCTTAATTAGAATGACTGCTACAGCATGGAATTTTTCAATTGCACAAATGGATTTAATGCAATCTTAAGATGATCATATTATAAGTGGTGATATTATTATTATTATTATTATTATTATTATCATTATTGTTGTTGTTGTTGTTGTTCTCATTGCATTTTTCCTTTATAGTTTTTGCCGTTTTTGAAGCAATTTACAGTTAATTAGAACAAGAAGGGGCTAGTCCATTGGTGCAATATAGAGCTATAGGGCTAAGGGTCTTGCTCTCATTAGAGTTGCTCTGGTCATATTATGGCCACACTGGAGCTTTCACCATTAACATTCCGACTTCCACTTAAAAAATCTAGGCACTCAGTTATAAGCTGGCCCATTGTGTTATTGTATCCCCGGAGGACGAGTTGGGGAAACTATGGATCAGCGATTGTCACACCACATTCGCAGCTGTGGCGTCCATTGAGATGCTCTTATGCGCACTCTACTGCCCAAAAATTTCTACCGATTTGTTTCATATTTTGCATGGGCCTTGTGTGTGGTAAGGTCACAAAGTCTATTGATTTTGGGAGTGATTGCTGGAGGGCGGGGCAATTCAACATTATCCTGCATGGGCCGGTGTGAATGCAGGCTTTCATTCCAACCAAGCACTTACACACGTGAAACTACTAATCAAGCTCTTTAGCAAAGACTCTTAGGGTTGATTAGTGGTGTCAGGTGTGAAAGTGCTTGGTTGGAATGAAAGCCTGCACCCACACCGGCCCTTTCTGGACATGGTTGAATAGCCCTGCTGTAGGGGGCTACCAGCGGGCAACCGACTTTCTACTTTATCCATCCATTATCTACATCCACCTATATCTGTATCGTCCTCAGTTGGGCCGTGGGGAACAGGGACACACCCTGGATAGCTTGCCAGTCCATCTCAGGGGACACACACCATTTAATCATGTACTCATCCCTATGGGCAATTTAGAGTCTCCAGTTAGCCTGGCGTTCATGTCTTTGGACTGTGGGAGTAAACTGCAGTACCCGCAGGAGACCCCACGTGAACACAGAGAGAACGTTCAAACTCCGCACAGAAAGGCCCCAAGCCGGATTCAAACCCACAACCTTCTTATTGTGTGTTACCCAAGCAGCGTTACCCAATGCGCCACCGTGCTGCCCTGTATTATTTATGAATATGATTAGTAGCAGTTGTAGTACCACTTACCATTGTAGATCATGCATACAAGCTTATATCATTCAGGTGTGTTCATTATTTGAGCAAAGTCTATATCCAGAATAAGATGTTTGGAAAGCATGGAGCAAGATGCATTGCTTACATTTACACTTATATTGACTGATATTTCACAGAAGCTGGTTGGCTTGTTCTGCTGAAGTTAACTGTGGTGTTTTTGCCCTTTGGGAATAGAGAACTTATAAGTTCCTCTGCTTGTAAGTTCTGGCCACCGCGCGAGCTTGCTAACCACCACACTGCCCATTCATTTAGCAGTCAAGATCACAGGTGCAGCTACTGTTCCTCTGGGTATTACAGCCTATAAACCCCTTGGGGGAAAGCCAGGATCATCAACTGTAACTCTGCCAGCCTGAAGAGAAACCATGTCCTACTTATGTGTGCTTACTGTGCTGAAGTCAACAAAATGGCTCCATTATATTACAGTATTTTATGCAGTATTTGTGTTAAATTGCTCTGCGTGTCTCCTTTCCACATAGGAAAGTTACAGCAGCTGTAAATGGGAATGTTCTGCACTCCTGCCTTGCGCTTTTAATTGCCATCAATAAAAATAATTGATCCCAAAAAAAAGAAACTAGTTTTTAGAAGAGGGTTACACTAAAAGGGCTCATTCATTTCAAGATTTTTTGCTTATTTCTGCTTTTAATTATTTTTTTAGCTCAATCACAGCCTGACTTGGTTTTTATTATAGCACTGGCGACCACAGCAGAACACAAGTCTTAAATACTTTTTTGGGGTCAAGTACACAAGTTAACCAGTGTAGTTAATGTCTGTGTCTGGAAACAAACACTTAAGTCATTTTTCGGAGCAAAAAGTAGTACGCGACACGGGGCTAATGCTATGTTCACCTTTAGCACGGTAGACTTTCCACGCCAAAATGGCTATTTTATGATTGCACAGTGGGAAAACAAAAGCAGGATGGCGCAGCAGTAAATAGACAACATGTTGCCACGGTGATGTCACTTTATGACTGTCTCAAAATGGAGTCCATTTTTTCCTGGTTTGGAAAAGGATTATTGCGCTTGATATTGCTCTGTCTTGCTATTGACCTGCATTGGGGAAAATTAGATTTTTTTTCCCATGTTGCATTGTTGTGCCCCTTAAAAACATTGGTGAAAACTCACTGTTGCCATTAAATGTGGTTTTATCACTGTGCTCCTATCCACTATATTAACTTGTGATTTACCATGTACCGTAATCCATGCGAAATGCGGTATAAGGCTGTGGTTCTGGGCTTCTCCTCCGCAGGGGACTCCCAGCCCCTGGACGTCAGCTCGGTCCACCACAACAACACCTTCCTCAGGTACTCCGTCTCGCTGCTGGGCTACGGCTTCTATGGGGACGTTCTCACCGACAGCGAGCAAAAACGCTGGATGGGGCCAGCCAGATATGACTTCTCAGGTGAGCGCCCATGTTAATGCCTATCTCTTCAGTATCACTTATTACGTGCCCACATTAAAAAAATAGTCTGGTAACATCCCCTCCCACCACAGAAAAAACCGTTTTGCTGCCTCAGCATTTTTTTTTTTTTTAAAAATCTGTTCAAGCAGCAGCAAATAGAAAGTGAGAAAAATGCACAGAATCCCTGTCCTTGCAGCAGACTATCTGTTCAGCTTTCAATCACTGCACTACTTACAGATGAAGAAGATTTGATTCTGATGTTAATGCATGTTCTTGTGATTTGGATATGTTGCACCATTTGGATTTCAAACTCCTATTATAATAAAATGTGAAAAACCAATCTTAAGCTCTTGAAAACTGAAACGTGAAGGATGCCAACCAAATAATTTCATTTTGGCCTTATTTAGCTGACGCTTTTATCCAAGACAACTTACAGTTGATAAGACTAAGTAGGGTTCAACCCCATGAAGAAGAACCTGGAGAACTAATCTCTGTAGGCAAACACACAGGCAACCTGCTGGCTGCCCTCTACAGTATCCAGTGTGCCGCTCCTCAGTAGTGCTGTATCTGAGGTCAGGAATTTCATAAGCTTTCCTCTTTCCAGGTGTAAAGACGTTTCTGACGCATCATTACTATGAAGGAACTGTGTGGTTTCTGCCAGCCACAGATATCTCTGGGACTCCGAGGGACAAGACTAAGTGCAGAGCTGGGTAAATAGGCTGTAATGTAAATTCAGTCACATTAGCTGTACCTGCTGTAACGCTGTTCACATGCTGTGTATGACTGCATTATATTCAGTTATTTAACTGGCTTGGCTGAGATGAGTATGGCCTTGGTTAGATGTTCTTTGCATGTTATCAATTAATGCAGGCAGAGGTGAGGCTGTTAGTGGCAAGTATCTCATTCAGGTTTTCCGTTGAATTTCTTTTTTTGAGCACATGCCCTGTATTCTAATTGTATCTCACCAACGACAATAGTTGGGAGATACTATGGTTTAGTTCCAGGGCTGCCGCCGCAGAGATTTTCTGTTCCGGGCTCTGGAAGCCACAATTATTACAGGAATTTCTCCAAATTTCACACAGGCGAAGATATTGATTGGACAATGCTCAAGACTGACAGACTGTGAGAGACTGACTGACAGACTAACAGGGAGAGACATACGCACACACATGCACACACACACCTTGGTTGGGTAGCCAAGTGTGCCTTCTCAATTGGCTGCTGCTCTTTTAAACTGATTTGGCTCTGACCGTTTCTGTTACATTATCAAGTTGCATTGACAGCGGATCCTCATGGATACAGTTTAACTGCAGTTATTACTAAAACCAATTCAGAAAAGTCAATTAACATTTAAAATCTTGGAATTAACAGTATGGACCATACATTATTATTATTATATTTCCTCTGAATGCTAAACCAAAAAGCATCACCTCAAAATAAAAAAAGCAGTCCTTTGTTGCTAGTTGGAGCAGCACAATAACTTCACCCGTGACAGATGTGCTCAGACCTGTGTGTTCCTGAGAGCAGAGCCTCGTGTGTGTGTGTGTGTGTGTGTGTCGTGTGTTCAGTGATGGTTCTCCTCTCCCGGCTGACCCTGCAGGTGCTGCATCTGCCAGCAGAACAGCAGGCTGCTCTCTGAGGGGCCACAACTCCACAAGATGGAGGAGGACCTGTGCTGCAGCGGTGAGGAGCTGACGCCGGCCCGTTCCTCTTTACAGCCCTTGTTCTGTGTATGCGTGCCAGTGTATGTTTGTGTGTGGGCGTGTGTTTGTGTGTGCGTGTGCATGTGAGTGAGTGAGTGCCTACGCATGTCTGTGTGTATTTGTATGCTTGCCCATGTGTTTGAAGTTATTTTTGTTTGTGTGTTAAGGTGTGTGTTTTGCGTGTCGGTTTATGTATGTATGTATTTTAGTGTAGGTTTTCTGTGTGTTTTTGTGTTTGTGTGTATGTTACAGTGTGTTTGTGGGCATTCTCATGCCTTTCTCTGCAAGAGTGCACAAATGTGTTCACATTTCTGTTCATATATTTTGGTGTGCGTTTGCATGTGTTTGTGTGCGTCTTGGTGTGTGTGTGTGTGTGTGTGTGTGTGTATGTATTTCTGTGTGGGTGTGTGTGTGGGTGTATTTGTGTATTTATGTGTATTAATATGCGCGTATGTGCATTTTTGTGCGCGTATTTCTGTCTGCGGTTCAGTCTGCACATGCCTGTTTGTGTGTTTGTGAGATAGTGGCATCGCCAGTGTGTGTATGAAAGGGACGGAACATTAGCGTTAGCATCCAGCAGTTCTGTGGGTATTCCTGTTACCACGTCCCCCTGTAGCGCTGCGTTTCTTCCTGGGAAAGATTTTTAGCTCTCCCCCGCAGATCTGTCCCCGAGTCTGGCCTTCCCATCTATAATAACACTGAGCCAGACAGCGCAGAGAGCACAGCAGATCAGCGTCAGGGGACAGTTTGCCTTCATCTCCTGCCACATATTATCTCTGTCGCTCAGCGATCGCCGCGCGCCCAGCCGGGACTTCTGGGGAAAGTGTAGCGCGGGCGCGGTAAACATGATTTGTGTTTGCTTTAGCGCAGCCACAGATAAGCTGTATTTACTGGAAAACAACAGATCGTGCTCCCGTATCCCTAATTGGCATTTTTGCATGTCGATCTCCTGAGTGTTTTTTTTTTTGCTGGCTGTTTGGTGGGAGAAAGGGGGTCCCACTGGGGGTTTCTGGGATGTGGGGGAGAGATGGAGTAGCTTCCCTCTTAATCGGAGCAATAGCGCCCCTGCCAAACTCGACTGCTGTCTCTGCATTTGAGTGAGCGGCTGCTTCATCAGCGCTCACTCTGGAGCGAAAAGGCTACGGCTGCGACTACAAAAAAAGGCTGCCGACAAATGAGGCTCCCGGAATGCAACAGAGCAGCAAAGCAGGGCGCGGGTCTGTGTTCTGTATTTGTTCCTTTTTGAAATGCCATTTTAAGGTCGTGATTCGTTGCGGAGAAAATGCTAAACATAGCCGGTGCGCCCACGCCTTCCAGTTCACCGCGCTTGACTCCACCATTTTGTTTGTAGTTTACTCCGCCGCACTCGAGACCCACATTTTTCCTGCCTGCTCAATGTGAAAATAATTGCAAATAACGTCTGAAACCTTTTGAACCGAAAATGTTCTGACATGGGTGACATTTTTGTTAAGTCATTTTTTCTCAAAGGATTTGGTGCTGGAAATTTTTCTAACATTCACTCCTCCACTTGTCGATGTAAACATCCGTATCTATTGCTTGAACATTTTGGAGACATGAGCAGTTAACTTTATTTTGTTGGGTAAATTCTTGGTTACAGTGAAATGGGTTGAAGCTACTTTGTGTATTGTACATGCGTCCTTGTTTTGTCTTTGAGTGGAGCGTCAGTACGAACTATAGGTTGAGTACGAGTTGTTACTCTCCCTTTTTGATTGTGTGCCATAGAGATGGAGGGTGATTGGCGGGTGATCCGTGGGAAGTTCCTGGCTATAAATGCAGCCAGCATGAGCTGTGCTTGCCCTCGGAGCCCAAAGGGACTGTCGCCCGCTGCCCACCTGGCCGACGGCACCGCCGACCTCATCCTGATCCGCAAATGCTCCCGGATCGACTTCCTGCGTCACCTCTTGCGCCACACCAACAAAGATGACCAGGTACGGGCACTCATAATGTCCGCAGCCTAATCGCACCTACTTTCCTCATTTCAGTGATAAATTTGTATGGTTAGGCCCTGTGGCCACATGTTTGTGATGGACAGGTGCGATCAATCACATCGTCCACATTTTAAAGGCGACCAGACATGATAAATTTCACAGCCCAAGATGACGGTAACCTCACAAATTACCAGCATAGTAGAGATGCCCATTAGCGAATCTCACCATCCAAAACTCCTAACCAACAATGGACAACCAACTTTTCCGCCCTTTGTGTCTACCAGCCTAAAGCCCAAAAAATGCCAAAACCACAGAGAGAAGTCAAGGTATATTCTCCCTGTCTAAAGTCAGTAGAATTATATAACCACAGTCTCTCTTCACCACAAAAATATGCAGGGATTACCTCTCAAGTTGAGGCTGCAGTTCCTCTATTTTTGAAAGTGTATGAGGGCTTGTTATTGGTGTGATCCCCTGAGCTGTGCTCTCCAGTTTGTCTGTCTTATCTTCTCCATCTTGTCATCCAATGAAACACTCTGAAGCAAATTGCTTGGTCCAAGTGAAAATATGACTGAAGTTCAATATGTTATTGTGTTATGCTAGTCCATATCTCGGAATAAAACTTTACTGAGGTACCTCCCTGTTCCGAGTGTACACTTCATCTGTGCCAAAAGGCTTTTAAGTTTTAAGAAGAGCTTTAGATGAGATGAGTCTTCAGAACTGTCCATGTATATTCTTACTGGATGAGTTCCTTGATGTCCCATTGGCCCCAATTACCATTTTATTGACTCATTAGGTTCCATTAACCATGCCCTCTGAAGTGCTCATCTGGGCATGTTGGTGGTCTTCCTGCCATCAAACACCTCCACTCCCTGTGGTGTATCCAGGCGTGATATAATCTCATATGTACGGCCCATTAAACAGAAGGTGCATATATTTAATGGCTTCTCGACGTCTTGGAAAAATAACAGGGCTCTGTAGACCGTGGTGTCTTCTGCAGAAGTGTCCAGGTGTACCATTCTTGGTGTGACCTGTTCGAAGGATCAGTTGTTGTGTGAAACGACATGAGCTGTGCCATCGCTCTTTAATTCGCTGACCTAGTTTCCCCTGTCTATTTCTGCTCAGTGTCTTAATTCACTGTTCTTCCCTGTGTCCCATCATTTCCCAGGAGGTCAGCTTGATTGCCTTTTAACGGGTTGTTATGCGTTTGGACTCCCACTGGGAAAATGTCCTTTGTGTAGCACGGTGTGACGACCTGAAAGTAAATGGCACAGTGCAAAGTAATGCCGATTGGTTGGCTGGCAGCCTGATAGACTAAGCGAAAGGTTGTGAGATGGCTGAAAAGAGGGTCCAGCAAACCTCTGCTACAACCACAAGTCTCAGGCCTAGTCCACATGTACATGGGTATTTTAAAAACATAGTTTTTGCTGTGCGGTTTGGCGTTCTGTACACATGCAAATGGTGTTTTAGGTCACTGAAAACTAAAAATTTTTGAAAACCTCATCCAGGGTGAAGATTTTCTAAAAGCCCGGTTTCTGTGTATCCATGTGGACATGCAAAACGGAGCTTTTGGAAAACGATGATGTCACAGCTTATTTCGCGCAAGCCCACTGTTGCGTTGTGTGATTTTCCTCTCTGGTATTAGACCATTTAAATGTGGACGTTATCGCCACCTGCTGACTTGGAATTCTTGATTTTGGTGTTTGTAGCCATTTTTGTGTTCTCGTGTGTACGGGGATATTTTCTAAAATGCGGTCGTGTGGACAGATTTTCTTTTTTCTAAAACGCATAGAAAAATATCCGTTTAAAAAAACACCCATGTACTTGTGGATTAGGCATTAATGTAACCATGGGCATGGATCTGTCCTCACTTAACTAGGAAGTCAAGAGTTCCCACTATAATTTAAAGGAGATATGTAGAATCTATATCCGGTGCAGAGGGAATGGTTGTACGACTCGCTTAGAGAGCGGAGTAGCCATTGAGCAGAGTGGAAGGTTGGGAGAGATGTGAGCGAACGAGAGAACAAATGACCCCCCACGCCGCAATTAGGCAGAGACGGAGTTTGACTAATCTGGGTGGGTCCACCTCAGATCTCGCACCATTCTCATGAACATCTTTTTTTTTTTTTTTGACCTTTATTTTACCAGGTAAAATGTTTTAGAACTAGTTCTCATTTGCAAACATGACCTGGCCTGTATCCCGCTATATGCACCTGCTCATCGTTTCATCGGGAACAGAGACCATGGGAGCCATTTCCACTGTTGTGGAACCGAATCATTAAGCCAAATGATTATTAAGGATAGTCTTCTATCCTATTTATGATGGCAGTCAAATAATGAGGACATAATTTAACGACCGTTACAAACAAAACACTGTGCTGATATCTGTGGCATCCCTGGTACCAGACGAGAGACCCTAGAATGGGCACTTTCAAACCTATATCAAAACAAAGTTGGCTGTTCTTTATTGTAGAGTTCATATGGATTGGATACAGGAACATAAATGGAGATGAAAGCCAATGAATGACCCACAGGGGGTTTTGGAGGGAAATTCAAATGATAACGATGAAAGGGGAGAGTGAGGGAAGACAGGTAGGAGGAGGGGGGGTGACTAATGCTTCCCTCCCCCCACACCACACAGCCCTGAATGAGAGAGTTGGTGAGTTAGGCAGACTTCCAGCCAGCCATAATGACTGCCGCATGTCAATACTGTGGTTGCAAAGGGGTCAGTAAATAAGCATGCACTTCACTTCAAACCACGAATGGACCCATATTATGGAAAATACTTTTTTCCACTGATCAGTCCATCAATGCAGGGTGCTTCGCTGTATCTAGCCACTCAGGGCAGGTTGACTTTGAAGACCCCCAGTTTATTCATTTCACCCCCTTCTTCACTTCAGTGTTTGATATGCTTGTTTTGGAATTCTGAGACTGTCCCACATGGAGCGAAAGCTCTGTCTCTCATGCTGATCTGCGCTCAGGTAAATGACAGGCTAATGCCACATTCGCATGGATCACCATTGGTAGCAAACTGAAGGCCTCTACAGTGGATGACAGCACAGCAGTAAAATTGGATTAGGGCAGCGAAAAGTGGTCGTTGCAATGGTAGATCGCTACTGCGTTTTGCAAACGCTGAAGCGGCAATCTGCTAAACTGGAGGGTCTTCAAAGTCAACCTTCTTTGAGCCCTGTGTTCTGGTGGACTCTACTGGGATCATGCAATTTCCATAATATGGGTCCTATGACTTGACCCCCTCCCTTCCTCCGCAGTTCGACCTGGCCTTCGTGGAGGTGCACCGAGTCCGCAAGTTCCGCTTTTCGCCCAAGCAGTGCGAGAGCGACCTGGACCTGCGAGAGGGGGGCGGGGCTGGAGGCATGGCCGGGGGCGGGAAGAGGCTGCTGAGGCGGATCTGCAGAGACCACCCCGCCTGCGGCTGCTCGCCCGTCAACAGCAGCTGGAACTGCGACGGCGAGATCCTGCCCCACGCCGCCATCGACGTAGGGTATGCCATCTGTCCATCTATCCACTCATCCATTTAAACCATTTACTCCTATTTATGACCAAAATCAGCCCAAAGAAATAAAAAGGTTCTCAGAGTCAATGTTAAAGCTGCAGCCAAACATACATTTATTATTATTAACACAAAAAGGGGGTTAACAAGTAAGCCAAAGCATTCAGAGCTCATGATTAAATGATGATGGAATGACAAAAAAGCGACACGAGCGGCCGACCGCTGCTGGGTCGATAAGTCTCCACAAAAGACCACACCTGCCCTCTTTTAAAAGATTTTCCCTGACTTTCGAGCCAAAAGAAAAGCAGGCGAGTCTTCCGCAAAGCTTGCTTGCCTGCTCTCATCTGAGCTGATAAACTTGATATGCAGAAAAGTGAAATAAATGCCAAATGTTTCAACGAATCCTCATTAATGAGGAAAGGAAAAATGAGCCAATAAATAATTAGGACAGTCGTAGGGGACAGTAGGCAGCATGGCTGGTAGTGTGCAACAGGTGAAGGCCAGGCAGAGAGACTGAGAGAAATTCAGCCAGCTGCCTCCATCTTCATATCCAGCCTGTTTAAAGGGCCAGGCACAGGAATCAGGAAAGCTCATTGTATCACCACAGGTGTGATCCGTAAATCGGCTCCTGGACAGACAGAAAGAAAAGGCGTTCGAACAGACGCAGCCATACGTAAAATTCAGGGTAGTAGCAGCTGGAGCCTATCCCAGCATACAGTGGGTGAGATTTGGGCGTACGCCCTCTTCAGTCCATCAAAGGGATCACACACCATTCACTCACTCACTCATTCCTTTGAGCTATTTAAATCCTCTTATGCCAAGTTTCCCTTGTAAACGATTCCATCTCCATGAGATTTTCCTGTTCAGATAAAGGATGATTTAATTACGCTGCGTTCACATGGATCGCGGTAGACTGAAAAGTGTTTGGGATTCTGTGAGGAGCAAAGTGAGACAGCACAACGGCTAATAAACGATACCTTGCTGTGGTGAACTGTATGATTACCTGTAATAGAGTCACACAGTGTGGGAGTGTATGTGTGAGTGCGCAAATCTACGTGGGAGTGTATGGGTGCGTTTATGCGAGTGTGTGTGTGTGAGAGAGAGAGAGAATGAGTGAGTGTGCAAGAGACGGAAAGCGCCGGTGAGCTGTCAGTCATTTCTATGTGCGTGCTCTAAGGGATGATATCTGTCGGAGAGGCACTTAGAATGCATTAGCGTAGCGGCGGCACACTCCGCCGCGATGGGCCCGGAGCGAGCCTGCCGACGCTCTGCGGCTTGTAGGCGCTCTAATCCCCGTAATTTTCGGCAGTTTTAATGGCCTCTGGTGCTTTAAGCAGCGATTTGTTTTCCAATCACGATGACATTGTTCATTTCTGCCCGCCGAGGGGAGTGCACCTGGGACGCTTCGACTAATTTGCGAAGTGTTCCACAGTGCCAGTCCCTGTAATTGTTTCAGGTGAGGAGTGCTCATTGGTGCACAGCTGCAGATAAGGCCGCTTCAGCGTCTTAAATTAGGCCTATTAGCGGAAAGCGACGTCAAAACCGTCCCACACGCAAATGCGAGAAGTGAAAGTAATCTTCGCCCGGCTAATGCGATCCAAGAGATCCAATTTAAATCATGCTGAAAGTTCAGATTAATTCCGGCAGGGTGTGCCCTGCTTTGGTTGGTGGCACTTTTATTTAAAAGTAGTTGCACTTTTCTGGGTCGGGTTCCATTGCGAATGAGGAAGTTAATGAGAGACTAATTGAGTACGCATCTCTGGCTCGATGTGGTGCAGTCCCCATTTGGTGTTTCTGCATCACACACCACCTGAACATAATTCATGGTTCAAAGTTAATGAATAAATAATCAAACATCTCTTTTGAAGCCCTCGTTAATCTGTAGTAGGCTTAAAAGCAAAAGCACAGGATGTTAAGTAAATACAGGAGATTTATAGGGTGTTGGCTATTAGCAGCGATTAATCTTAGCCTCTGGTCTCGAATATGTAGATGTTACTCAAGGCTGCCAGGTTTGCAGAGCTTCTGCCTTCATTCTAAAGCCATTTTTGATGGGTAATGGTGCTATTTGAATGCAGTCCATTGCCCATTATCATTCAATCAAGGTTCTCTGCTTGTATTGTCCTCGCCGGTTGGACGGAACCCTGAAAGAGACGGTTATTTTCCACAAATGAAGTCAAGATAATGGGGCAACTCCTTATTTTGGCTTCAGTCCTTACACTGGGTGAATTGCACAGCTTTCTACTAGTCCAAAACAAAATCAGTTGGCGGAGTGCCACTCAGCATATATCCGCAATGATGCCAACAAAGCAATCATACTTGGATAAATTCTATAGCCCTAAATGCAACAGATTCTAAATAAAGCACAGTACAATGATGATTGCATCTGTACTTCGGCATTAAAAGTTAACTCTAGTAAATTTGTTGTAGACCTCCCATTCCCAGTTGGCAGATATGCCCCTTCAAAATGAGGTACAATATGCCCCCTAGTTCTAGTTCCAGTAAAAACATTACAATATTGTCACCAGTATCCCCCACAACCATGGAGTCCCATTTTCGAACCCAGTCAAGGTCATGACTCGTAGTATACACACACAAAATTTCATTCTCGGTGAGAAAGTTTCCGAGAGAACATGTCCCCAAGCATCCGGACAGATGGACGTGCTTCATTGCGGTATCCCCGGCTACACTTCGTTTCAAGGCGGGGGATAGAAAATCCGACACACCATTCACAGATAGAAAGCTCCCATTTCTCTAGGAATGTTGGATTTTAGGAAGGACCATATGCCTCGAGCAATTGGTTCCAGTCCAAGAAAAGGCAATCCACCTTTCTTAAATGGGATGCTTCATTTCAAGGGATGTTACTTCACTAAATGGGCTGTATATTAGGCTTCAGTAGACTTTAAATACAGGCGGTTGTCTAATCCTCATTCACCCGCTTTTTGAAGCAGAGAATATGCTGTATTTGGTTAAACTGTTTCAGATATGGATAGATTCACTTCAGTGGTGATTTCTGGAGTTGTGGTCATTTGCAGCTACCCCACCAAGTGTCCATCTGTCCCTGTTGGAGAGCCTTGACTTGTGGCTGCTGTTCTTATTTGCAGTTTTTTGGTGTTTGGGATGTATTGAAATGAAATTGCCCCTGCCTACTTAAATAATTTTGCAGTTTTTTTGCGACCGATGCACCTGCAACGATCTAGAACTATTTGGCCCCTTTTGGTACTGTTGGTTTTATCATCATGTTTTTTAGACTTACTTTGAAAAATCCTGCTGGTTAGATCTGTTTTAAGGAGACTTGTTGCTAACTAGCATTCAGATTAATGGCAATGACCTGTGTCAGTGCTATTGTTATTGTGTTTTAGAGACTTGAACATGAAAGCGGTTTTTCCAGGTGTGCTTCCAATATTTTGTCCATCCCAGGAAAGGAACGTGGGTCCGACCTCATTCACATGATGTCTGAGTATTGAGGGCCTTGTGGAGGTGGGCGGGTGTGTGCTGGTAGGAGGTGTGTCAATACAAATAGACACGCCCTCCAGTCACGCCCAGATTCATCTGTTGTGATGATCCTAGTCCTTTTCCATGTGAAGATAAATGTAGCATAGTCCCCTGTAGCGGGATTAACTGCAGCTCTCCCACTCCTCCTGCCGCAAGAATCATTCCAGTCTTATCTGGAGGCAGAACTGAGGCAATCAACAGAGATTTAGCCCCGTATCGGCTGAGAAATTTCTCAGTTAGCTCGGCCACTCACTCTCAGAATTCATCACTTGTTTAATGCACCATTGTAACCAATCAGCGAATTGTACTCTCCCAATGATGCATGACTGTGTAATGTCCTTAATTTAATAGCCTTCCCTCCGTTAAAAGCGTGCTCCCTTTTAATTAAATTGAAATCCATTCGCTCGTCGCATTTTTCCTGGATGGTAATCCTTCTTGAAGTGAGTCAGCAAATGAACCTGGTTTTCAAATAACCAATGAGGAGACGGCGGTCAGGAGCGTAATTGGGTTCCAGACGCCTTTACCGTGGAATGAGTTGTGTCAACTCCTAACGTGATTTTCTGCCTTATTTTTCGCATATTAAATCCTCCGTAAAATTGAATGCTAGTGCAGAACTTGTCATGTCTCGTGATATTCGAAAAAGGTCCGTATGGGTGTTGGTTTTTTGCTTTTTACCCCAACCCTGTTACCTGATTGTAATTATGTTTGTGGTGGAAGACCATGATTATTTTCTCAAATGATCAACTCAGGAGTCATAGTGTTGGGCTTAAATAAGAAACCTTCTCTCTTAATGGCTGTATTTAGATAAAGTTGGACATTCCAGGCATCAAGGGATACCCATTTTTCCAATAATAACGGGCTTTAGGAATTTAGCCACAGTTGTAATGCTCTGTTACTGCCCAACATGATCCACCAAAATAGACTCCCAGATAACAAGTACAGTCGTACAGTCAGTGTGCTCCCCAGTTTGAGGGCAGCCATTTGCTATGTACACCGCGAGGCAGTGTAGCATTGATACTGCCGGTCTGAGCTTGGGCTGTGCTGTTAGCTGTCAATATCAGGCTCTCGACTGTGGTGGAACCACATTACCCCAGAACTGCCTGGAGTCGAGTGGATGTTCGTCTGTCTGGGTTTCTCAGGTTACCTTTCCGTTCTACTTTCAAAGTAACAGCATCCACCCTTGGGCTGACAGCTATACTCGGTGAGACTGTACACCTCATTATTGATGCTGGAATATACCAGAAAGTTGGCACTGCCCATTTGGAGGAGAATATGGTGGAAGCATATGGAAGAAACAGACTGGTTTCAGCTGCCTTTTGTACAAGTAGACAAAGATCTGAAATATTCATGCTGCAGTCTTCTCAAATTAGTCAGCATGGCCAAAGAGATGATTACTGGCTCCGAACTCAGATGAAAGAAGCGGGGTTAGCGTCTTGGCGGCACAGCCCAAAGTTCGAAGTTCACTCGGTCATTATGAGCTGCGATGTTGGTGCCTAGAATCCAGCTACTCCACATTTTGCTTCATTTATAGATGTGTCCCAGTACAGTAAGTCAGTGAAAGGTGTAGAACAGATTGTGAAAAGATTTCAGTTAGAACACCATGACATTGTAGCGGGTGGTATAGTTTCACAATTAAAGCTCCGCTGCCCTAAACCCAGCTGGAACTCCTCTTTGTTTTCCCAGGGTGCATCGCCAGCTGATTCATCTCTTTGCCAGAGGGATTGAGGACCAGCCCCTGTTTGAAGAACTGTGCGCCCCCTCCGTGATATAGCATCCCAGGGCCGAGTCGTGACCGAACCACAGCCCTGCTGGGGTATTCAGGGCTTGTATGTCCTGCGCAGGCCACACTGGTGGTGGCTGCATTAGCTGTCATGCTGTTACATTCCCCCATCTTGTACACCGGCGTTATGCCCTCACCCCTGTTGGCTCGGTGGCTGTGATCGCTTGTTCGGGTGTAGATATCCTGTGTTACTGGTACATATATGGTGGTATATTATTGTTCTGTTGAGGACACTGTTTGGTAGCACTGGTTTAGGAGTTACATTTACTCCCTCACACTGCATTTTTGCCCTCCTTTGCCCCCTCAACGTTACTTGACTGGAATATCTATGGTAAAGCCATGCTATTCTCATCCAGACCTCCCTTTACCCCTAAAGAAAAAAATTCAATATCTATTATAATATCAAGCAATTTCATGTAATCTTGCTTGCGTATGTCCGCTCCTCATGTTCAGAAAACCAGCATTTAACGGTTTATTTAAATCATTTACTGAGAAACCGCTCCCTTGACACATCCCATGGAGAGCCTGAATTATTCATGCTACAAACTTGCAGCAAATTACTGTATTCAGAGCTAATAAAGTGCTTGTGGGGGAATAGTCCAAATCGACCAGAAAGGCAGTAAGTCTGCACACTGTTATCTTAAAGTAACATGTTGAATGCACAACTAATTTAAACGACTGCTTACATCAGCCTTAGTAGGTCTTGTATCTCTCTTTACTGTGTACCTGACACGCATCATATCTTAAAACCCTCTGTGATGCCAAAGCATGCTTTACCTGAATATGGTTAACCCTTAGAGCGCTATAGGCAACTGTAGTTGTCCAATGATGTAAGATATCAAAATCAGATGCTGTTGAAAATCTATCATGTAGCAACCTGTTTAAAATAGGTCCCGCAGGGGAGCTCTTTTAATCAAGTAGCCACATGATAGATTTTCAGCAGCTCAGGATAATTACATTTTTCAATCCCTTGAAAAATTATTCAGCGCTCTAAGGGTTAATGCTTTGACAAAATCAACACCTAGCCGGCAGATTGTGGGGGAGCGTTTGTTTGAATGGGCATTCTAGCAGTTATTGGTTTTAGCAGTGTTGTGTCAGAACATTTCAAACGTCTGCACTGGAAATTGTAGACGGAGACTGAATAGCGCAGCAGCTAAATGTCAGCTCTAACTGTAGCACAGTGTGATTGGGGGGGAACCCTTAGCAAAGGTAATCAAGAATTAAGAAGTTTTTTAGGGTTGCACTGCTTGTCTTACAATGTCATGTAGTATTATCCTTTGTGCGGACAATACTTTTAGTGCTTTTTGTATTGTCCTGTAGCCTTGCCATGATAGAATGAAGCCCAGCGGTGTGTAGAGGGACCGGGGGTTTGGTGTGAGAAGAATACCTTTAGTTGGTCCTGAGAATGTGTATCACTGCAGTTCAGTGTGATCCTCATACACATGACCAATGAGAATTAATTTTTAAATTTCCGATTCTTCTGAGCACAGGAAATGAAAACTACACTAAGCACCTGCACTGACTAAAATGTTCAGTTCAGGGCCAGTTTTGCTGCCTGCTGTCTATACTTGACCAGCTGTAATACATTTCAGGCGACCCATCTTAACACTGCATTCGGCAGACGAGAGGAATTTTTTTACTGGGCCGAGGTACCTGCTGTTGATGTCTCCTTTTCAGGAGTGGCTTCAGGTAAAGTTGATACGGTGCTGAACTAGCTGGACAAGGCACCTTAGCACTTTTAAACTATTAAGGAAAATCTCCCACCTCTCCTGAGGTATCAGACCAGTTTCTCAGACGCAGGTCAAGCTTAGTCCTGGGCTGCATTGAGTCCTTCTTGGAGAATTTCCGCTCAGAATGGAGTTTAGTCTTGAACACGGCCTCCATTGTGTCGGTAAAACTGGAGAGTTTCAGTAGAGCTGGCCTCATACTGGATCCTTGCTGTCTGCGCTGCAGAAAAATATTTAGTCTTAACGAGTGTTTTAGTCTCATACAGTCCTTCTCTTCTATCAGGTAGAACTGTTTTGCTTGTTTTTAATGACTGCTTGAAATTTTTGCATGAAATGTTCTTGCTCTACAGGGACGCATTATCATCTCACCCCAAAGGCAAAGTTTTTGTCCTCTGTAGCAAAACAGAGTAGCATTTTTTTGTTTGTTTGTTTTTTTGTGTAAGGCAAAAAATACTGGATATTGACTTGATTTTTGGTTTTTGGAGTGAGTGTGTTTGTCCAGTATAGACACTAGTTCTTGAACATATACGTTGATGAATTCACCAGTTAAATTTTTTGGTTTGTTTTCATTTTGTTTGTAGAGAATAGCTGTTACTCTTTGAAGGATGTAGCTCACTGCACGCGTGGCGAGAAACGTGTTTAGAAATGGATGTGTTATAGTATTATGTACAACAATAGAAAATATTGTAGCATTTCACTGTGGCGATGAACTGTGCTGAAGAGCTGTAAGAAAACTGTAGCCTGTTCCAACCTCTGCTTATAAACCTTGTAAGTGATAGAATATCATTCTCTTTCGCACACTTGAGTTGTTTTGAAAAGGGGCTTTGCCTGTGGCAAAAAATGTTCAAAACCAACACTGAAGTCTTGTTTCACATCTATCCACATTAATGGGATCATCAGTTTTAAAAGGAAAACCTGTCTTTGTGCTCGTCTCAGATTTGAACAAAATAAAATAAAAAATTGGAGAAAATAAAAACAAGTGGAAAGAGTTCAACTGGATTTTGCGACTGTCTGTGCTGTCCCTCCAAATGACTACTCTTCTGGCACGTTTGCGCGTATGTGTGTGTGTGTGTGTGTGTGTGTGTGCACGCACTTCTGATGTGCTCTCATGTTGTCTTAAAATGTTGTCTCACTGTAGATAAGATATTAAATCATAAACATTTATTCATGTGTGGACACTGGCTCTCAGCGCTCAGTATTGAATGCTGAAGTTTCAGCCGGGTAATCCGTTCAGGTTTGCCTCGCAGCGACTCGAAATTATGCATGTCTGTCATTCTTCGATGTCTTTGGGCATTGCAGCTCATGACCAATGTCATTGTTTAGTTTGTATTTGTTGTTGTCTGTAATTTGTAACCGTATTGTCAATAATCGAAATATTTTCAGCAGTACGCTTTGCTCCGGGCAGGTTGGTCTGTATCTTCATAGCTGCCCGAGGGTTAAAGGCAGTGCTTTAAGTGGGCCGGTACGCACCGGTACGGAGTACCGGCACCTCTACATTTTAGCCCCTGGCGTGCATCGACTTTTTTACGGGCGCATCGACTTCTCACGAGCTCGTAGTACCCTGTCCTATTCAATTTCTCTCTTGGCAATTCATGATCCGATGGCTATACTACATTACCCACTGTGCACTAGTACGGGCCGCACGCCTGTCCCTTTATTCACAGGACGTTCACTTGCAAGGAGATCTCAGAAATCGAGTCTGTCTGTGAAAAAGGACGTGAAGAAGAAGAAGTCTCGCGGAAGTTGAACGTCTATATATATACTAGAGGCGGTGCCTCGGCTACTCCGAAGGAACGCTCAATCCTCACCCTTTAGTGCTGAATGAATTAAACCAGTCGCAGTTTACTTTTCTTGATTAGAAAGTTTGTCAGACTAATTGGTTGAACGACAATCAAATTAATTTTTGATAGCGTTGTTATACATTGCTTCACAAAATTATGAGGCGTTTCTTTCGCACATAAATAAATGACGACGTGAAAAATAGCAGCATGTCTTCATAAATTCTGCGATCGAGTGGCTCGCGAAAGGCGCAAAACAGCCCGCGAGGCTCAGTAAGCAACACGCTATGAAACGTGCCAAACATTGCCTTCTACATTCAGCAATTAAGAATGTAGAAAAGAATGGATTCTCGTGACTTAGGGCTAAATGAGCCTCGCAGACCAATCCACACGGCGCCCCACGAGCCAGTTGAGCGCAGAATTTTCCAACCCATGAGTAAAGAAAAGCGCGAGAAATCCGAATGCGTGAGAGTTGACAGGTATGCGTCAAAGATGAAAACTGGCCACACCTGATAGTGTTGAGTTTTCGGAGTTTCTGCAATGGTAATTTAAAGTAACGCTAGGCGCCCGTGGGTTTGAGGGCGGAACTTTCAAATCCTGCAGTTCAATGCGACTACGCCCACCACCAATCACAGCGCACCATGAAGCTTCTAAAGCCACGCCTGAAAACCTGTGCACCTTGGGGTTTGATTGACAGCTGTATCATTCCAATCATTTGAGTTGGTCGTACGTTTGATCGGCTGTTGTTTTTTAGCTCTTGGCCCTTACAGGATAGACGTATTTTTTTCATTCCAGTGTCAAACATCTTGTGTTTCATAGCTCTATCACTGTAGAGGTAGAATAAGCATTTTAAAAAATTGTAACAAACCTGTGGGAGCCTAGTGTACCTTTAAATGACTAACTGAAAACAGGGCAAGAATTATTAGTGCTCATTCTAACTTAGTGCGGCTCAAGGGAGGTGTTCCCTGCACTCAACCTTTATCCAGAAAGGGATACTAACTTCAGTGTGAGTGAGGTCTCTGAAAGCAAATGAGTTTTAGGGCAAGCTCTGACTAATTTAGTGTAACCTGAAACTAAGTTTTCGTACTCACTCACAATTGGTGTGAGTGCCGTTTCTGAATACGAGCCTATGTTTGCGTCAGATACCTAAAATTCCGGGTTGATTGCAGTGCTCGCTGAAAATCGTGGTCTTTTTCAGCGTGTTTTGGTGTCCTGGATTCGCAGTTGAAATTGTGCACTTATAATAATAACTTAGTTCACATTCCCCGCATTTGCCTCGTCTTTGAATTCTATCAAACGGATTCACAAGTGTCGCAATTTTCAGTCACATTCTCTGTGTCGGTTACCTGTCAAAACTGCCTTTGATTTGCTAAAAGGTAAGTAAAGACTCTTTACAAACCCATATAGACTATTAGTATATGTTCCTTCCTACATTTGTGCAGATTTTTAAGTGGATCGTGCACTCAGCCACGGAGTTCTAGCTCCAGCAGGATCTGGTGCCCATGTGGCTAAATAGCAGTTTCATCAACTAATCTTGGATATTCCACCAAAAAATGAAGGCACTCAGTTATGCACACATTTCTGAACATGTCTGGATCGTCAATTGATTAGTAATCAAGTAATTAATCTGTTAAATTAAGATTAAAGCAGTGGATGAAAACTACCCTAAATTGGCCTACTTTAGAATGCCATAGCACCCTTAATATTTGTCCTATGTTAAAACTTCAAAGACCATTTTAAAGGTCTTTTCAAGTTCTTTCAAAATGGTATCAAATGCACTGCAATCCCCTGGATCTGGTTTTTTTTCTCACATGCCTATTACATGACGATTTTTCTTAAAATCAGCATCATGTTCTAGTATTTGAATGTATCACTTAATGATCTGCTGGTACCGACCGCCCACTGCCTAATTTACCTGCCAGCAGTTGAAAAGGGGGAGTACCAGCCCTTCTTTTTATCCACTTAAAGCACTGATTAAAGGTATTTAGCTTATCAAAGTTTTTTTTTTTTTTTTTTTGCTCTCTCTAGGCTGCAGTGTTAATGATTTAAAGTCTAAAATCTACTTAAAATCTACTTCACAACTGAATAGCGGATGAAGTGGGTATGTGTCAATTTGGGGTTTTAGCTGAAGCCTCGAGTGGGCTGCATGTATCACTAGAGTTATTGGCTGATACGAGCTATGAATGGATTATATCATCAAGGACCTTGTATCTGCCGAGCATTTAGTTGTTTTTAGTTTACCGGCCCTATGGGCCAATAAGCTATTGTCGTGGTGTGGCGTCCGTCGTCCGGAACATTTTTTATCTTTTTTTTTGGCCTGATGAATTTTCGTGTAAATTTGCAATTACATACTACTAGACCATATCTCCAGACGTTTTTCTCAGATTTTTGATTGAATTATTTTTGTCCGTTTTGTGGGCCCTTGAAATTTTGGCTGCAATGTTAAAGATAGGACTGAGAAATTTTAAAAAATTATTTCTCAAAACCTGCGTGATAATTTTTTTTCTAAATCAGGCAATCAACTTGCCTTGGTACCGTCAATGTACAGTGCAAGCGCCATTTTGATTGAATCGACGGAAGTGGGTCTATTGGGGGCGCTGTTCTTTATGAATATGCAAGATGGCCTGCGGGGCCAAATGGTTGCAGATAGAGATTAAGTTTGTATTATCGACATATAGGAAGTCATATATGACCTATATTTTGGCAATATTAAATTTGACCACTGATGACTTTGAAAGGTCAAACTCGAGGTCAGGGAATATATTAACAATGTTAAAAGATATGACTTGAAATTTCAAAAAATTATTTCTCAAAAACTTTCTGATAACTTTTTTTCTAAATCTGGCAATCAACTCACCTTGATACACTTTATGTACAGTGCGAGTGCTATTTTGATTGAATCGACGAAAGTGGGTCTAGTGGGGGTGCTGTACTTTAACATTGGGTCTTATGGAGAATGGGCCAAATCGCCTGTGGAAGCTAAATGGTTGCAGATAGAGATTAAGTTTGTTTTTTTGACATATAGGAAGTAATATATGACCTATATTTTGGCTGTGTTAAAGTTGACCTCAGATGACCTTGAAAGGTCAAACTTGAGGTCAAGCAAAATGTTACAATTTTCAAAGGTTTCTAGGCTTGAAAATATTGAAGATTGGGATCATATGTGTATTGAACACCTATAGGAAGTCATGTATGAACTTTCATTTGGTGGCCTTGAACTTGACCTTTGGTAACCTTCGATGGTCAAACTTCTCAGTGAAATTTCAATGACTTCTATCACCAATACTATTACAGATGGAGCTTAGGTTTGTATTGCGGGCATATTGGAAGTCATGTATGAAGTTTCATTCGGTGACTTTGAACTTGACCTTCAGTGACCTTGAATGCCCAAACTTCACAGTGAAATTTCAATGACTTCTATCACCAAAATTATTACAGATAGAGCTTAGGTTTGTATTGTAGCCATATAGGAAGTCATGTATGAAGTTTCATTGGGTGACCTTGAACTTGACCTTCAGTGACCTTCAACGGCCAAACTATACAGTGAAATTTCAATGATTATATCAGCAAAATCGTTACAGATTGAGTGTAGGTTTGTATTGGAGACGTATAGGAAGTCATGTATGAACTTTCATTTGGTGACCTTCATATTGACCTTCGAAGGTCTAACTTGACCTAGAGAAAATTGAATGACTTCTGTCACTGAAAAGGTCACAGATGGAGCCCAGGTTTGTGTTACTGACATAGGAAATCACATATGAACTTTCATTTGGTGACATTCAGCTTGAGTGTTGATGACATTTGAAGGTCAAACTTGACATAATACAATTACAATGACTTGTATTGCCAAAATGGTCACAGATGGAGTCTAGGTTTGTATTAGAGACATATAGGAAGTCACATACGAACTTTCATATGGTGACCTTCGTATTGACCATCAAAGGTCAAATGTGACCTAGTGAAAATTCAGTGACTTGTACCACTAAAACGGTCACAGATGGAGCCTAGGTTTGTGTTACTGACATCTAGGAAGTCACATATGAACTTTCATTTGGTGACATTCAGCTTGACTGTCAGTGACCTTTGAGGGTCAAACTCAACAGTGAAATTAAAATGACTTGTACCACCAAAATGGTCACAGATTGAGCCAAGGTTTGTATAGAGACATTTAGAAAGTCATATGAATTCCATTTGCTGACCACAACTAGACATTCTGTGAACTTCAAAGTTCACAATTGACATATCGAATACATATTGACATATTATAATGACTTGTATCGCCAAAACTGCTTCAGAGCTTAAGATTGTATTACGGAAGGTTTTATAAATGTATGAACTTTTATTGAGTGACCTTGACTTTGATTTTCATTGATTCAAATGTCAAACTTCACATTAAATTTTCATAACTTGTATCATCGCTGTAAGACTGCTTGCCGGTAAGCTACAGGACCCTTGGTCCTATTTTTGAGCATTACTGTTGAGGAGCCCTATGTGTGAGCATTTAAGTATCCCTATCTTGTCACTAGATGCACAGCTAATTTGCCATTACAGACCATTTCAAAATTTGTCCTTTGTGACATCACAAATGCGAGAGACCGTTTTGAATAATGAAGTAACTGATAAACTGGTTGGCCATAGTTGATCAGTCCTTCTTGCTTCTGGGTAATTACTTTGCCATCTGATGTCAAGAACAGGATTTGAAATGACTTGTAATGGCTAATTGGCTGTGCACCTGAGCACATGATGGGGAACCTTCATGTAGGCTATTAGGTGTACATTCACTGTGTGAACATAATTTTCCCTCATTTTTGTGATATGTCGGTATCATGTTTAAGCATGGTAACTGTTGGTTAAAGTTCGTTGTTTTGACTAATTCAGTTTCTCAGCACGTTACTATGCCTCACATAATTTTAGTTTGCGTAGAAATGCTGCTGAGAATTAATACCTGACCGCATTGTTCTTTAATGTTCCTGGCCTGCATTGTTTCCCGTTCGTGTCCCCATCTCTTTTTAGGACTAGTTCATGAGGAAGTGTCCATGCTTTAGGTCACCAGCAGAGTGCGGAGGTTGTTTTGTGTATGAGGTGACACTTACTTAATGTGCTTTTGCTTTCCTATAGACTTATTTATTCATTTTCCAGTGGCATTTTCAGAAGCGGTGTGGCAGAATTCAAAGTGTGGTCGCGCTGTCTTGGATACTCTGTCTCTTCATATTAGCTAAGGTTTGCTAGCTTTGCCGGTCGACAGTGAACTGTGACCAAATCTGCAGTTGTCACACAATGACACGGTCGTAAGGTGGACGAATGGTACACAGCAACGGATTACGTGTTCCTCATCCGGTCTGAAGGCACACAGCAGTCAAGGGCGTGGGGATAGAGAACCTGCCTGCTGTGTTGAGAGAGGATCTCTGCAGAAACTACCTTTGAGAATAAAGAGGGAGGGGAATGGGGCACATGGAGTAATATTGGTAGAGGTACGTGTGACACCCCAATTTAGAGACTGGCAGGGGTGGTTGGGTTGGTCAGTGGCCTTGCTGCTAGTGCGATTGCTCTGAACGGTACCCCAGGCAGCCATCCGACAGCTGCTCCTCTCAGCAGCCAACATCCTGTTGCTCGGAAAAATTGCAGCCATACATCAGCTGTCTTGACAACCTCTCGTTGGACGGCACACCTAAACTCCTGATCCGTGGTGTCGCAGTTGGATATTGGCTCTCTGTCCAGGCCCGTTAGAGGCCATTTAACATATTCAGAACATGGTAGGGTTTTTACCTATTTAACTCATTCTCTTTGATGGCTTCAGGGAGCTGTAGTTCTGATGAACCTTTTGATAAAATACTAAAACTACTTACTGAATTGATGGAGTCAGACGCCCTGAGAGTCGTTTGGAGGTCATGACAAGGTTTGTTTTTTGGACTCTGGGGATTGGTGCTTGCTGACGGTACACTGCTGCCCGGATGCAACAGTTGAGTCACCCTTAGCTGTCTCTTTCGCTCATGTTCAAAATGCTGTAGCAGCTGCAGTCTGTTAGCACAGGCTCACACCACAACACTGCCTGCAGCAGCAGTGACAGAGACATCAGTCATCATTGAAGAATCATAGCAGTCCAAACTGTTCTGACTGAAATTGTACTGGACAATGTTATTAGTCATGTGACTCTAGTCCCCCAGCTCTTTCTGATGTCACTCCACTCAAATGCAGCGCAAGTGTCATATTTCACTCTTGGGACTCAATAAAGGCTTATTTCAATAAGTTTTTAAAAATTAAAATAGAACTTTTTTGATCTTGCAGGTTTCAAGACATTGAAAGTATTGCCTGTGGTTTTGCGCTTTGTGAGGAATGGTTTGCCTCTTTGGAAGTGAATAATAAAGAACATTTGAAATGCATCATAAATGCATGTTTGATGCTTTTATTGACTTCTGTTTCGCGGTCTACCCTCTCCCCTCCCCTCCTGGGCACTGCTGGGGGGTCCAAGCAGGAGGGGTGAGATTGGCCATTAATGGAGGAAGTGGTTTTTTTACATCGAGCTGGATATGCGCAGTGGCTGGTGCTTTGATTGGTTCCTAGGTTCGGCCATTTACAGGCGCACTAGATTGCATGAAAAAGTTGGGAAGGAGCCTGCCGGCCAGCAACTAGCCACACCCCCTCCATCCCCCCAAAATCGCTCTGAGGCACTTCCTTTTACAGCATCGCCCATCACTCTTCCTCCTGCATACCACAAGTTAGGAGTACAGCATCCGTAAATCAGTGCATGGTGGCCCAATGGACGAACTACAACTGGCACAGAGTCTAAGGGTAAACACCGTTATCTGCCTGTAAGATCTGGGGCCAAATCTGAGGGAGAAGATGCCCACATAAACACACTGTATATGGAGGGTGTGATTTACACATCAAATTCTTCGCTTCTACTGATACCGTTTCGAAATTATAATGGAGTACGAATGGAAAACATGGTGCCAACGGAATAGAAATGCACTTCCCAGCAATGCAGCCAAAAACCACTTGGGCAGTGGATTGGTGAGTGACTTTTCAGTTGCAGACAATTTTTTTAAATTCCAGCCGTTCTGGAACCTGGAAAAAGATCTGTTCTGGTCTGTGGAGATACACAACCAGAGTGTATTAAAGGCCAAGTCCTCTCGGGAAAAGAAGGGTTCATCTCTCCATTGGCCTTTGTATGAAATGCAGTTGTTTGTTTTTTTCATATCTGGATGAAGCCCTCCTATCAAAGGGGAGGTGGTTGGACTTGATTAACTTTGAGGTGACTGATGAGGTGACGTGACTGGGACAGGTGAAAGAGTAGTGCCAGACCATGGAGAAAAGGTCTTGATAAATTTCAGCGGGAGGTGCAGGGGTGTAGTCAGAGTGCAGTGACATGGGCCCCTGGGAAATGGAGTTTCACAAACTGCTTTCCAAAAAAAACCACCAAAGTCTGTCAATCAGGGAAAATGTCAGTGTGTAAATAGACCAGAGTCTTCTGGGCCTTCGAGCTGTAGTCGGCTCTGCTGCCATCGCTCCGCTGGGTTTTGGACCAAAAAAAAAAAAAAAAAAAAAAAAGTCTCGACGAGGGAGAGGCGCTCTGAGTCCGATAACCTCGGGAACTCTCAATAAAACAAATCTGCTAATGCACTGTCCTGAACTCCTCTCGCTGGAGGAGATGAAAATACTGGTCCTAAAAACCAGTCAAACCTCAGGACACCTCAACTAAAGTCAGCTCAGTGAAGCGATTCAAGCCCTGTAACCGCCTGATACAAGCAATTATGGCCTGCAGTGTGAATCAATTTATCTTCTCCCCCCCCCCCAGTTCTGAGAGTGGTCTGGGGATTACGGAGAACCTGTGTTTTGTCAAAACTGAGGGTAAGAAAGTGAGTACTGCCAACTGTGAGCTGTAAGAATGCGGCAAACATCAATATGAATTAGAGTTCGCTCTTAGGTAATGCATATAACATAAGCACTGGTCAGCAAAATTATGTCCGTATGCCTGGCTACAGTGAAAAGAAACTCGGCGTGTCCTGCACTACTTTTCTTACTGGCATTCGGTGTAAGTGTTCACGAGTAAGTGTTCCAGGCTGTTCCGTAATGTATTATGGCCTTGCCTGCAGATCCATAATTTTGTGTAAGGGCTGCGTGCCGAGGCAGATTGCTGAGGGTTGAGTGCACAGGGAGGTAATATAGCGCCTGGCGTTTCGCGCGCCAGCAGAGAGCAGCCCATCTGCACCCTGTGATCCTTACAGGGGTGTAAATATAAAAACACTGCACAGCACAGAGCCAGTGTAAGTTATCATGTTATCTTTAAGGGCCTGCAGTAATACAGAGTGCACGCGGAGAACCCATTTTGTTGACGAATCTACGTGGCTGGGAAGCAGAGGAATGAGATGCCACACAGTTTAATGGGTTTATTACATGAAAATGACTTCGGGAAAAAAATATTTTCTACCCAGCTCGTCTTCATCCCCCGCCCCCCGTCCCTCCCTCCCCACCCACCCATCGCAAAGGAGAAATATTTTCTCCCTGTCCCGGACAGTGTCTTGGCCCGCTGCCGATATCGGCACTGCATTACGCCGCTATCTGGACCGGTATGACAGTAAAGCCCAGTAATTTTTCCCATCTCCCAGTCAGCGATATAAATTCCATTTCCTCCCTCTCACACACTCTTATCTGTTTGTTAATTGATTTATTCTGAGCCCTGCAGGTAAAACCTTGCCGTAGGCCACCATTTCATTTTGACATCTGTCTCGGGAGATATTGGCAACATGAAAAAGGGGAGGAAAAAAACAAAACAAAATAGACACATAAACTAACAAACTGCTTGCAGTTTTCAAACACTTGATGAGAGACAGAATGAATTTGCAGAATAATTACACTCGTGTCTCACATTGATGATGTCATCCTGCTTTGATGATCCCAGGACACTGCTCGCTTATTGCTCTCTCTGACAGCGAGGTGATGTCGGCTGTATTAGGGGCACAGGAGGGGCTGGAGTTTGGGTACAGTGAGCAATCCGAGGATTGAGGCAGTGGAACAGAAAATTACGCTCCTCTAGCTTCTATGTGGTCTAAAAATTCAAAAACAATGACCACAAATGTAAGTAATCCAAGCAGCAAGGAGCACACCGTCAATAACGATAACTTTGCCCTTTCTCAAGCCCAGACCAATTTGCCGGAAATCATCTGGAGAGTGAACAGCCAACTCAGCTTGCTAAGGTAAAAGATTCTTGCTTTCTCGGTGAAAACAAAAACTTGACCTTAACATCATAATTGTGGTGGTACAAGTGGGCTCTTCAGAAGGCAGCGTGGTAGCATGCAGCATTTCTTCATTATTACACTATACCATACATCTAAATGCCTTCCTGACTTCAATTAAGAAAACTACTCACATTATGCTACAAACGTTAAATACATCAGGCCGTTCTCAACTTCAATAAAAGTAAAATATGATAGATTATTTTCACCAGATAGCATATTCTAGAAACACATTAGAAAGTAGCAAATGTAATGCTACGTTTAATTTTCTGCAACATTTTCTATTATCCTACATATTTCTGGATCCTCACCATAGCCACTAATAACAGCTTTTCGTGAAAATCAGCTTTAGCCGCAAACACACCTGATTCTGGGAGTCTGGCCAATGGGTAGAGCTCTGTACCTCCAGGTCACATGACGTCATGGAGGAAAATCCTCCCAGGATTCTGTCCTATGTGAGCAGTGACAACCATGGCAACAGGCCAAGATGGGCACTTAAACCCTCTGTAGCAACCCAAGTCCTTGGAGGAGATTGATCTCAGCTCATCGACTGCAGGTAAATTCTCAAATCCACTCCACTTCTAAAGAAGAACCAAACAGGGTAGACACAAGGCACCTCTGCACCTTACTTTTTATGCCCTGGAAGAGGAGAAAAATGTATTCTCACAACTGCTTTTACACTGCCGTAGGAGCCATTGTAGGCTAAAACATAAGATCCCTGATGTCTAAGACTAGTGTTGACCAAGGCTTCCTGAAGGAATATGTCTCCTGGCTTTCATATACTGTTCTATTCAACTGAAAGTCCTGGGGAAATCAGTCATGGAATAGTTACATCTGTTTACAGGCAATTAATGCCAATCCCATGATGACAACAATCAATTAAATGTTTATGTCCATGTTTCTTTTTTGCCTAACGGGCAAAATTTTGTGACTGTGTTTCAGAGGTTACTTATTTTTCATAAATTTAGTTTAACCATGCAATATTGTATGGTTGATTTGGCCGGAATTTAAGCTTACAATTTTCGGGAATTATCTTTAGTATGTCAATAATAAATATTTAGATGTGAAGTCAAAGATATATATGATCTGTTTCAGAGATATCTACTAATGTTAGCCAGCAAACCAGCTACTCCAGCCCTGTCTGGCCCATGATATTTCATAATACCACCTAGTACCTCAATTTAATGGGTAGATTGTAGCATACAGTCGTTGTAACATACAGTCCACCCTCAGTCCATCATGAGAAGAAGAATTAGCGCTGCTCTGAGGCCTCGTCAGGCTTGTCAACTGGCAACGTTTCTTCTCATGGTTACTTAAGTCAACTGATAACTGTGAACTAAACTTCTACCATTCGCTAGTAGGTGAAATGGATCTTTAGCACAACTAAGGACAACAATAAGCCATACTGAGGAACATTCTATATGGCCTCAATGTATGATTTTGCTTGTGGCAGTTTTTTTTGCTACTAAGCTAGCTGTCCTCCTACTAAGTAAGACCAAATGTTTCATGTGATAGTACCATTTCTTGGTCCAAATAAGCGAACAGGTGCTGTGGCAGAACCTGTGACTTTATTCATCAATACTAATTATTTCGCCAAGACAGCAGAGCGTATTAAAATGGATTTGAATTGCTTTATAGGGGCGTTTCATTTGAAAATCAGAATTTCCAAGTATTTTGTCAGTTACATGGAGTGAACCTTCATTAGAACTGAATAACATAAAATAGAAGCTGACACCACACTCGAATATTATTGGATAGCAGTATTATCTTAATCAGAGTTTAAGCAGTTTGTTCGAGGTCTGCGTATTCCCGCCCAGCTCTTAGCTAGTAGTTCTAAAAATCATGACGGTAAAGTTAGATTGTATCCTCTGAGTATTGGATCAACTGTGTTTTTAGGGGGAATACTACCCCCATTTGTTCCAAGCAGGTGAAGCAATCTTACATATTGCACCTTTAAGCAAATAGTGAATTAATTTAAAGATTAAAAAACCGACAGAGAAGTCCCATACCTCAGCAGTTGTGAATCCGTATCCACTCATTTCCACATGTTCTAACTCTGGCTGATCAAGACAGTGAACAGTTTACTGAGGACGAGCTGACAAATTGGCAAAGTAGTCATGTATGATAATGCACATCACTAGACAAGTTATTGTGCAGTAATGGGACCGTACGTGTGAGGATGGTGAGTTGAGACATGCAGTTCATTCCTGGTTTAACTCTTTCCAATTTTTTACAGCGAGTAATTTACAGTACATCACAGACACCAGTTTGACACAGTGATTTCGGAACTTTACACACAGTGAAGTCTTTGTAGGTTAATCTAAAATATATTATTACAGAATAATATGCTCTACCAGTTGGAAAGACAGAAAAAAAACAACAATATTTGATGTACGCTGATGCAGAGGTGACAAAATAATGTATGAATTAAGACTCCAAGAATTCTTCTGGTTCCACTGGCATCCAACCCCTCCATAATATCACTCGCACAAACACTGGGCAAAGTGAAATGCTGTTGCTTTTGCACACAGTAGTTAATTACACGGAGACCTTGAGGAATCTGCAGAATTCCTGAAAACCCCTTTGGCAAGCCCTGAGCTTCTGAGAGATTTCAGTCGCTCCGACTGGCACAACAGCGATGATGGCTGTCCATTAACGAGAGGCATGCATAGCGCATACATCTGCAGACAGCGCAGTCAGCGTGAGACAAATCGCGAGGATAAATCCAACGGAGTCGGAATGATAAAACAGGACAGCTTAGCCCCCATGCCCCGCTCCCTCCCCACAAAAAAACAGTGATTTTCTCTGTCTCTTAGATTGCAAGTCTGGGACTGGCAGGCTGCCCTTGTCAACTCCATCTCACAGCTCCCGCCTTCCTCCGCCTCGTCTCTTCCTCCAGCTTCAACCCACCGGACAGGGCCCTCCTGCCACCGTGCAGATGGCTCCATATCTAATCTACAGCTACGTCGAGGAGCACTTAGCGGCTATTCGCATTGTTTCCCTCTCCCCCGTGATTCCAGCGCTGCCCATGTCAATGTCTGATCTCACCCAGATGGCTATAATGCAGCAGGACAGTGAGACAGATGGTTCAATCACGGTCTTTCAAATCATCGCAGACTGGAAGCCTCAAAAAGCCGTCGCCATTCCGCCTCAGTCCCTCAACCCGTTTTGCATTGCATTTAGGCTGCGTACATCTGGCTCGCGGCTTCTGAAGGACAGGATTTGTTAGTCTCTTTTTTAACCGAGTTAAATACGTGCTGCAGAGGCACAGAACTGCTGCAGGTGATGCTGATGCATTGAGCCTGACTTTAAGGGAGGGCGAGGCAAACAATTGATTTTATCAAGTAGAGTAACCTGGCTTGTTTACTGTGGCCAGTGTCGGTTGAGAAAGAAAGCGCGACGACGTCGCTTCCCTCCAAACGCTTGTATTATTGCGCACCTAATGACGCTGAAAGTAATTACACTTTGTAATGTCGCGTTTTTAATTCTCACTCCGCGGTTCCCCGTGGCAGCTGATTTGCGTTCCGGTCACGCTGCGCCGTTCTACTCTAAATGACGCAATTAGCACTCGCTCATTTGCTGACTCGTGGGCAACCGAAATGAGAATCATTTTGTGGAAGGTTTAATTGACTGAAAACAAGGTTTATTTGAAAATCGTGCATCTGGAAACCAGCGCGAGCGATTGTGAAGGAGTTCTGTGTTTGCGTTTCATTGCTTATTCTATTTTTTTTTCCAGGAGGAGGTAGTGGCGGGGACGTGATTTTTGTCGCGGCAGAGCAGACACACTACCAGTGGCTCTCATATGTCGAGGAGAACAGGGCTGCGTCTGAATAGTTTAAAAATTACGACCTAACCAATTTTCTTAAACCTTTGTGGAAAACTTCATGTGGTAAAGGAAGGGTGTAAAAGGGAATTCCTAACGGCTTAGGAAGACAACTAAGCTGCAAAGAGAATCCGAATGCACTTACACTAGGCAATACGATCGTGTGTCTTCTGCCCGTTATATATAGGCTACCTTTCTTTTCGCGATTGGCCGAATGAATGGTCGTCGCCTTAAATATTGCTGCTGCGCATTGTGGGATAGCGTTATCTCCTTTCTTTTCGAAAAGGATGGTTCTGTGTACCCTATGCTAAAGGTGGTAAATTAGGAAGCACTGAGACACCTTTCCTCAACATTTAAAGAATTCAAATACACTCATCATGGCTGCCTCCTAATTATTTCTGGATCATTTTTTAGGAGTTAGGGAACTTTCCTAGGTAGAGAAAAGATTATTCAGACGCAGACCAGGGATCATGACGGACCAAGATGGGCTCCCTCACCGTCATTGAGAAACACATGAGCCCGGCAAGCCAAGGATGTTCTGAATTCCCAGAGGACTCAACCATCGCATCTCCAGCTCCACTTCAGCTCTTTGTTACACAATTGGTGCAATTATTTGATTATTGGAGTCAGCAAAGCCCATCTCTTCTGGGCACCTATGTGCTTTAATGAGCGGTGTTGGCAGAATGGTGGGCAAACACTTATAAGGGGGGACAAAAAATTCACTTTCTACGTGCTTCAAAAAAGATCGCTGTTGGCCACATCTGAGACCAACTGAAGGCAAATGCTAATAGCCCCGTGTCAAGCAACACATCGATGTATCAGACCCAGCAGAAGCTTCTCCAGCTGGCAGAATAATCTTCCCTTTTCTTGCCAAACAGCTAAAGATGGATGAAACTGGGTTTAGCTGGCACTATAATGGGAGATGTCCGGGGGAAGATTCGTTACGCCAAGAGATGATGTTGTTGGATCACGGGTACTTTCACCCTGGCAAAAGTAATTACACTGCGCTGTGACCACGATGGAGACTTGGATGAGGTCTAGACTCACTGTAGCCAAATTCCTTGGGAACTTATGGAATAAAATTATTAGCATTGTTGTTCGTAAGGCAAATATTCTTAAGCCTAGTCTGCACTTAGTCGTGTTACTTTTAAAAACAAGGACTTCCCTTCTTCGTTTTCCAAAATCTATGTCCACACGAAAACGCAAAAACCCAATTAAAGCGCTGGCAAGGGCATTGCCAAGCTTACAGGCAGCGATTGTATAATTAAAGACCATGGAGGGCCTATACCAATCACAAGCCTTAAAAACTCACTATGAGGCTCACACACCGGCGCATACTCTGGTGACACAAGCCAAAAACTCAATTTTCCCTGCCCACATGTTAGCAGTGACCCTGGAGTTTCCAGAAATCTTCATCTTGGAAGGCGTTTTCCAAAGGGTCTGTTTTCAGTCACCAAAAACACAGTTTGCGTGGGGAAGAAAGGCCGAAACGCGTAGAAAATTTTTCGTTCTCAAAAATGTGTGTACGAGTGGGTTGGGCCTAGATTTGGCACTTTATACTGTCCATTCAATCATCCCCGACTTTAATTGGATTAATAAAGCGCTCCGTCTCCACTTCCTTGTAAAATGTTTGCTATGCACAAAAATTGGTTTCACACCAGTTAGATGCAATCACTGCTACATTGGGGAACAGTTTGCTGAACATGACCGATCACATAAAGGCCAGAATGCTGAGAAAATCCAAACACAATGTCATATTCCAAGAGAGCTTTTGCATATGCGGTTTAACTTTGCCTTCAATTGAAGATAATGCCTCAAGTTAATAGCGCAAATATGTCGTTCATCAATTATTTTCACAATTATCCAAATACTATTTTACGAAGCCATTTGAAATTTCTCTTATTAATCAAAGACCTCTTTCATGGATGAATGTTTTGAAACTCCGAAGAAGTCTGGTTGCATTCTTCCGCTCGCATGTTCACTTGTTCTATCTCTGCAACGTTCAAAGTGAAGTAAAACCAGAACACAGTGCTCACAATGAGAACACTTTAGTTTTCATCAATTGCGGATTTCTTTGTCTCAGTTGTTATATTTTCTTTTTCACAGCTCGGTTTCCCTGAGGAAAATGTCAGATGCGCACGAGGAAACAGGACTGCAATGGAGAGGAGGAAATAAATATTTGCGTTATCTGATGAAGCTGAACTGAAGCACCATAGGAAGACGCTGTAGCAAGCGAGAGCTATTCTACTTATTGCGCAACGAACCGTCCGTCAATTTCTCCTAAGGCGTTAATAGGGAGGGGACCTGAATAAGGAGAGGGAGGGAGCGAGAAAGCATTAATATCTGCGAACCCATTATTTTCGCCACTGGGGATGACGCTGAGTCGACCTGGTAGGGCAGTCGGATTATTTGGGGGGCATTTTCCCACCATGCCTATGCCAAGAACTGGGCCCACTTAGCAGGTTTAGCCACTGAGCAGCCACAAACAGACCTCATGCAGAGGAAGGTATAGAGCTGTGGTTTATAAAATGAAGACTCTACAAGCCAGAATGATTCATGATGGGAATTCCCTGCACAAATATCCCTCAAATGTGTAGTCATGTTATATGCCAATATTACTACATCTGAGTGCCTTCCCTAAAATCAAGTTGGGTAATATCTGTTTCCCTGCTGGGCAGCACATCGTCTGTTTGTAAATCCCAGAGGTTACAGTGTTGATTTTCCACAGCGGCCCGCAGGGTGCCCGATAATTGGCTGTAGAATCACCTGGGGAAGGAGGGATATCTACTGGCAAAAATACAACAATTTATCACACTCCAGTGATCACCTCTGATCCTCCAGCACCAACATTTTCCCAGTTCAAATTCCACATGAAGAATCCTCAATGACCCTGTGAGCCAAAGTGTGTGCACTGCACAGTAAAAGCATATCACTTATTTCGAAAGAGGTGGAGACAAAAGCAATGACTGCACCTTACAAATAAAATTCACCTTTTCAAATTGGGAGAAAATGAGGTCACCATTAAAAAAAAGGGATGAAATGGGAGGACAACTGTACGCTGCTTTTAATGTGAAAAGTGTGTCAAGCTTAGAACTGGGATTGAAAAACTGACAGGAAAACACTGTACCATTGATAACGCTGGAGACAAGAACTGCAACCATTTGGTGAGTATAAATGGTTCCAAGGAGACTGTTGGCAACAAGGGATCCTGCCTGAAAAGCCAAAGCAGAAATTGGCCAGGTATGTTTAGCCAGATGGCTATGGAGAGGCTTTCAGTGGAGCTGCTTTAAGGTGTGTGGCGACGGCTGCGGCCATCTGCTCGCAGTTGCCATGGCTGAAGCCTGCAAATCCACTTTAATGTCCATGTTCAGCTGCATATTTCGATAAAGCGAGAGGACGGGACAACTGAGCCTGTCCGAAATGAGGTGATTGGCTGTGGTACCCCCTGCTTTCTGTGCCAATTCAGGTTACTGCTATGAGAGACAATAAAGCTCTCAGTGAAGCTACCTGGATAAATTCAGCCAAAATTGGAAGGTCTGCTGCAGACATCGTGGCATGAGGCTGATAGGGGGCCTCGTTTGAGTCTGTTTAGCAGTGGCTGGAGAGGACAGCCCATATTTGTGCCCGTATTTCACCCTCGAGCTTCGGTGTCTGTGCGCTTCAGGGCCTGACTAATGGATAAGCGCACGTGGAATATTTCACCCGCTGAATTTACATCAGTTGCTTAACCATCTCACTGCCTTTATAGTCCATTTCCTCCTAATTCACTCAATAAATTTGAGGCAACGCTTCAACACAGCGGGGCCCTGAAGGGACCGTAATGGCTCAGTTGATCATGTCAGGCCCTGATATGTTGAGTAGCCTTCAAGGCCGAGCAGAAAGACCATCTTTTGTGCCACTCTGCGCCCCTGTCCCCATCAAAAATCCATTTTCTCCACCAGCTTTCACCCCATAGAAAATCAGAAAGTAACCCTCTCCAAAATCTACTAATAGCAGCACAATTTAATTCCAATCTACTGTTTGGTACAGGGCCCACGCTCACTCTCTGTGCTTACTGTAATGTTAACTTAATTCTTTAGGATACTGTGTGACTGCGTGATTTCACCAAGAAATGGACATTTTGATTTAGCTTTAATCCTTTGAAACTCCGTGATAATGATGTGTAAACACAAGCAGCAGCTCTTAATAAAAAGTAGTTATTTGTAAGCACAAGAAACAGGAAGTTCATCATGAATAACGGGCTTGTGAGTATGCTTTTATAATCATGAAAAGCTCAATCAAAAAACTAGCGTGCTCGGCTGTTGTTTAGCTTTTCAGAAGAAGCAGTTTGGGCACTAATCATAATGCTGAAGGGATGACAGGACGCAAGAATAAGGAATGAAAGCTATTTAACACAAAATCCTCCGGTACTGGTCTGTTTCTCGGACATATTTGCCCTCTAACTTCTTTCATACAACCCTGAGCAAAAATTATAGAATAACCATTCCTATAGGATGTTCATCCAGCTTTTCTCTGGAAAAGTATATATCCCATTAATTAAAATAATCTAATTAGTTTTAGGTCTGTTTCATTGAGCCAGACTGTTCAGCTAATAAACAAAAATTGTTTTGTGTCATATTTGCCAGCAGTTTATTTGCTATGAAGTAAAAAGGCTGAATGAACATCCTCTAAGTGTGGTGATTCCGTCTTTTTTTTTTTTTTTTTACAGGGTTTGTATTTCACTCAATGAAAAATCTTATCTCAGTCAAGTAGCTCATTACTGACTCATTACTTTCGTCATTAATTAAAGAACACATCTATTTTGTTTCACCTCTGTGTAAGAAGCCTGTTATCTTGAAACTCAAACTCTCCATCCAATCAAAAGGCATTGTTACCTTCCCCACCTCAACAGCAGCTAGTATACCCAATAATTTCATTAGCATTTCTTCAATGGCCTGTCCTGTAGGAAACACTTCCACAGCACAATTTTGCATTGATGTTTCCAAACACATCACCTTCAAATCCAATGTGCAATGAAAATGCAATGCCACCCCCATGCACCGATATTGCAACCCTGTCCAATAGGCATGGCCCGGCACCAAAGCACTGAAGCGTGCCTCAGCATCGAAATACTTTTTTCAGATAATCAAGGCAGAAATTGCTCCCCTTCATAAGGGGAAAAAAAATAAGTCCCCAGTGTGAATGCTAAGGACGCGGGCTCGTTTAGGGACACTGGGCTGCATAGCGATCTGTGGCAGCTCCCGGCATTCTGTGGAGCTCCGTTGTTTCCCTGCACTACCCTCCCCTAGACAACCGTTCAGCGGATGGGTCAGCGAAGGCCTCGTGCAAACGCAGAGATAACGTTTCCCCTGCCTGGACCCTCTGAGAGCCACAAACCACGCAGCAATCTTAGCGGCCCAGAGCCCCCCGGAAGAGCGTCGGCAGCCATTAACACCGGCATATGTTTGATTAAATGGTACCTTAGAGCCTTCCCTGGCTATATCCCTCCATCCTGTTATTCCACGCTTCCGAGTGTGACATTTACACACCATATGTCACCTGGAGCCGAGGACATTCGATTAAACCAAACCCGCGCATTGTCTTGATCTTCAGCCAGGTAGTCTCTTCATTATTTCGACAAATTCTATGGTTTCTCTCATAATGATAGAAATACCACATGTATAATAATGCACTGAATATTCTGCCTGCTGGAATTACTTATTAGGCCACAGTATCAACAGTCCCATGATTCCTCCCCACTCAAGTAAATTCGATGTCGCGACCTTGGTTTTCATTAGTTGCTTCAATGGCAACATCACTAGAATTATAAGAAGTTGTCATAACAACACTTGAAATTCACATGATGTTGAGAGTATTCCTGTGCTAAGAATCTTACATCAGCGACTGTAGCTAATATTGTGGGCATTTTTTTTTACATTGTGTCAAAGGTCCCCGATTATAGCCTACTGTTTTTTTTTTTTCAATTATACATTATTCCATAAGGTTGATAAGGCTGTTTCAAATGAAACTTTTGCATTATATTTTTTAAAATGTATGTATCCAGTGTTTCTTACTCTTAGGGCCTGATTTACTAAGACCTTTAGCACATGCAAAATCTTTTTGCCCGTGCAAAACCAATAACATTGCCCATGATTGCCCAGGGTACTTGCCCTGCACCAATCAGTGGCAAGGTTTCTGGTTTTGCGCGGGCAAAAAGATACATGTGCTAAAGGTCTTAGTAAATCAGGCCCTTAGGGTTTAGCAGGTCGTTTTGGGTGGGCGTTATTTCAGAAACTTTGTGTTCATTAGCTAGCCGACCATGCATCAACTCCTTCCTGCATGGTCCTGCAATAAATTTGCGAACAACCAAAAAAGACATCAACAGGTAGGCCATTACCTCGCAATCTAGCTGGGAATCTGCCTGGATTAAAAAGGGTAAAGGGGGTAACCTTTTTTATACCGTATCTTATGGCAAGCTATTAATCAGCAGATGTTCTGATTCACATAAATGATAGCCACTGGTTTGGATGAAGGCATTGTTTTCTGACACGTCAACACATTAATGGGAATAAATGTGTTTGTCTATCAAAGTACAAGACTGTGCGAGACAAGATAAGATTAAGAACAGAGTTAAAATTAAATATAAGCCCAGAATTAAGCCATATTCTCCTTACATATGATGTTGCTGACTTTCGGTTGCGCAACTCTAACACTGTTTCAGTGTGCAAGCTTTGTCTTGGACTCTTTCACGTGAAACTGTCAGGATCTGAATTTCTGTGTTAATTATTTTCCATGTTTCATTGTGTATTTTAATGTCTTTTTTATTTTTCTCTGGTGTAATTATATTTATTGTATTTCGTTAGTGATCCTTCATATTAGTTTTCCAAAATGGCGCGCTCAACTCCAAATGTTAGATGTCTTTGGGCGCGAGTTTAGAAAGTAGTCATTGAATCATAAAAGAAACCGCACTCTCATTTGTATACTTTCACTTACTTTAATGGACCATGTCCATTAAGCCATCATCGGTGTTTTGGCTTAAGCCATCAAACGCTGTGTTTAATGGACATGGTCCAATAAAGTAAGTGAAAGTATACAAATGAGAGTGCTGTTTCTTTTATGATTCCTATAGTTCCCTTTGCTGTCCCTCCCTCATCACCTGCCACCTGATTTTTGTTTTCTTCCCTGCACTCACTCACTCACCCTCCCATTTCTGTTTTTCTATTACCACACCTCGTGTCCTTGTTTATAGCCACACCTTCCTTCTTGCTACCCTCCCACACACTCACCTCTTTCCCATTCACTCCAGCTTTCTTCTTCCCTTGATAAACCACACTTCGTCTCTTCACGAGTTTGTTAGCCAGCTTACTGAGCCACTTATAAGCATTCCAAGTTCCTTTAGAGAACTTTGGTAACTTTTTTTTTGTCCCCAGTTACAATTCTGCTCAGTCCAGTGTGTTTGATGGATTCTCTGTGCATGATGATTTTGGATGTCCCTTGAACTTGGCAATCCTCTTGTTTAGGTTTTGACCTGTGGGCTGTTTAACTACTGCAAATTAGATTCCTTGAGTGTTACTGACTGGGCAAATTTGACCAAGATCTCCAATAAAAATCATTGGACTGAGTAGTTTCCTGCATGTGTGTTCTGACCCTGCCTTCTATAAGCCATTTTTAGCACCCTGTTTCACAGCTACTTTTCTATTTCACTAGCATGTGTTTACTTTACAAGTGTTCTGTTCAAGAGTTCTCTGTGTGTCATTTTGGTAATTGGTTTCTGTTGAAATTATGAAGTATACTCACATTAATATTGCTTCTCGCTTGATATAAACATTCAAAAGGAATGTTTGTTGAGAGAGGGTTATTATCGATCTCCATGGTGCTGGCGTGAAAATTTTAGACCCCTACACATGTGAAGTAACAAAAATCCACCAGTTACAGTACTTTCTATGAATTGCGTCACCACATTTTCTGGGTTAATCCACAGTAATGGCTATCAGAATCACTGGACTCCCTTCTGTTAGCGAGCAGCGGCTCTAGCTTGTAGCTGCCATGTTTGCAGAGACACAGGACGGGGCACGATTCCTTTCTTTTTTGTCGTAGAAACCCTACCCCTCCTTTTGTTCTTCGCTGATTGAAATTGCACCCTGGGAGTGGAGTGTGCAAGCGTTTCCCTCCGCCAAATCAAGCACAAAAAGCCACAGGGTTCCCTCAGTCAAGAGAATCCTGTTGTCTTCCAACATCTCCAGTGAGATTTTCACCGGCGTAAGTCATGTGAGTTGGAACTGTGACCCATGCAGTCGCTTGCGGTTGTGGTGGTAATGAGGTCCGTTTGTTCCTGCTCAGTGGGGAATAAGTTGCCAGGTTCCTGTTTGTGTTCTGTTTTTTTTTTTTTTTTTGGCAGGAGGGGAGTGTAATACAAGGCTCTCTCCTGAGTCATTTCTCCCACTCTGGGAGCACGAGTGAATCCATTGTACTGTATCTGCCCAAAAATCACAGAATCCATTTTGGTTTCTGTTTCCAGGACCAGCTGGGTTCTTCCATGCAAACTGAGCACTGGGAGCAATTCCGCACTCCGCCATGCAACAGGTCTGTCTGTTACAAGGCGAATAAAAAGGTGAAATAGAACGAAACCGGGGCCTGTTTTAATTACAAGCAAACTAAAATGCCAACAGGAGGTAATAGAGGCGTGGCTAGCTGGGTTTATTTTGATTAAACATTTGATTGATTTTGATTATCTTTGCTGGAAAAAAGAGAGACTAGGAATATTAAACAATTTTGCGCGAGATGAAAATCATTTCATCTAGAGAATGGACATGAATCTCGTTACATTTGCAGATAATCATAAATCACTTTGTAATGAGACCTGCAAAAATTGCTCCCTGTAATGAATACCTGACTTAATTAAGTGCCTGTCAACACCACTTGAATCTTTGCGGTCACTAATGGTTTAGAGGTTCACAAAAAAAGCTCTTTACCCACAAATTTTTTTATTTTTCTCTTGCTCTGTTAGTCTTTTTTGGAGGGGTGATTTATTTTTTATTTTCATGCATTATTAGTTTCAGTTCTTTTTCTGTCATTTTTGTTGTGTTTGGGGGGATATGGTGGTGCAGTGGTCAAGTGTGCTTGACTTGGGATTGACAGGTCCTGAGTTCAAGTACTTACCACGGCCTTCATGGTGTGTTCTTGGGCAAAAACACTTAACTCCCGCAATGCCCTACTTCACCCTGGTGTATTATCGGGTACCAGCAAATGGTTGGGAAAACCTAGCTAAGATTTGGGGGAGAAACCTGCAATGGACTAGCATCCCATCCAGTAGGAGCAGCAATACTCCTAGTCACTTTGTGCTGTGGGAAACTGGGGCTAAGTGCAAGCCTGATGAGCCACTTGGCTCGGTCAGGCTTTGCCTTTTTCCTGTGTTTCTATTGCGTTCTGCTGTTTAACTTTATTAATAAAATGCAAAGTACCAAGAAAAGTGTACTATAAGCGACAAAGTTAAAGGGGAATCAAAGGTCTCGCTCACAAATTTCAGAACCAAACGAACTGCAGAAACAGGGGTAGGTAAAAGCAGAAGTTAATTTTCAGAATCAACAACTGAAGGTCAAGAACTAGCAGCCAGGGCGATGCAGGAAAGACTGTGTAGTTCAGAGACAGGCAGAGGTCAGGCAGCAGCAGCAATCGGTATCCTGGGAGATGAGCGGAGCAAAGTCAGGAATCAAAGCCAGGGTCGAAACTAGAAATTCTGTCCGAGAAGGCACAGGAGTGGGGCTTTACTCACAAACACACAGGGCTGAGACAGGAACGAGGAGCCAGGAAAACCAGAGCACAAGGAAACCGTGAGAGAGCAGGTTACAAACAGGAAGCAAGGCAAGACAATCCGGCACTAAGCAAAGAAACTAGGAAATCTAAAATACGCAGCTGCAATGTGCGAGACGAGAAACTGGTGTGGGATAGGGCATGAGAAATGCACAGTGCACTAATGAGGAAATAAGACAATCAATCGACAGAAACCTGTTACCGAAATTACACGGAGTACACAAGGAAAGCCAGAAACAGGGCAAAACAAATAAACATGCAGAAGACATGACAGGTCTCTATTGCACACCCCATTTTTGCTGTGAAGCACAAAAACACAAACACAAGAGGCAGCGACGTCTGCTTTTCTCCAGATGAACTGAACCCTGACGCACTTAACTACAGAAAGCTGTCACTCTGACAAGCTAATAAGATGCTTGTGTTTTTAAGTCCTCGAGACAGATAAGTCGTGCATTAACATAAAGCTATTTACCAGTTGCTCCAAAGCAGTCCACAGTGGCTCACACACCTTCATTTTGCATACACTCCATTTATACAGCAGGATATTTACATAAGCAATTTAGGTTAAGTACCTTGCTCAAGGGTACTTAGTGGTGCCCCAGTAGGCAGGTAATCAAATCTGTGACCTCAAAATTAAAAGTCAGGTTCCCATATCATTACACTGTGCGGCACCCTTGAGTTCTGCAGGCATCTCGGAGGGTTGTTAAGTCACCAAACAGTGTTCCTGGAATTATGGTAAGTTTCACCGTAGAATGTCACAACTTTTGAAAAAGATAGCTGTGCAGTGCAGGGTATAAATAAATATTGCCATTGCCCAAAAACAGCATAACTAGCAAGTAGAATTGTGGAGTTGTTATTAATGTTTTACAATGCATGCATTAATGCCTGTTTACAATGAGAAAATTCACTCTTCCTGATTCTGAGAAACTTTTCATGACCCCATAACTGTAAACACTGAGAAAAGCACCAAGACTCGAAGACTCTGGTGATTTTGAAAAGAATAAAACCGTAGTAAAGCAATCACAGGCTGCCATTATTTACTCCGTTCAGCAGTCGAGTGAAAAAAGAAAGGGCCTGCTCACGTCATACTGACCTGTTCAGGATGACTGAAATTTTCAAATATTAACCCTTTGACACCCAGCTTTTACAAAACCAAACATGACTGCTCTGCCCAAGTTAAAGACCAGATATCAGATATGCTCCAAGTTTTTATTAAATTGTGAGTTATACCCCCGTTCCACAGAGCTTTCTGGCTCATCGGTCACTCGTCGGAAGCAAAGTTTATTTCTTAGATCTGATGAGGCGAAATCATCCGATGAAGGAACTATCGGACGATTTGGCCTCATCGGATCACGCCCAACACGTCGGACACTGGCCTGATAGTGGACAAACACGAATCGAATTCATCGGCCTGTGATACGATAGTCTTCCGTGGGTGACCGGAAGAAATAAACTTTGCTTCCAACGAGTGACCGATGAGCCAGAAAGCTCTGTGGAACGAGGTTATTAACCATACAATGTCATGGTTTGAAATAGTGAAATTAAATGCTGTTTTATATGTTTCAGCACAAGTTGGATGCATTTCTTAACAGCAAAGTGCAACAGATTTTACATATCAAGAGCAAGTATTCAGAGATACAACATGATCAGTTTGGATTAGAATCTTTGCTGAAGACCTTGATTAGTAGAATCTGGTGTGTAACTGCTTAGTTGGAATGAAAGCCTGCACCCACACCGGCCCTTTCTAGATAAGATTGAGGAAGGCAATGGAAAAACACAGGAAAATCCTTATTTGGGCAGAGGAGTCAATTAGCATAATACAGAAATTTCAGTATGCGGGCGCGAAAGGGTTAATTTTCACTGTTTCCGGCGGGTTCCAGCTTGGAGCTTGAAGAGGTTAGGAAACACCACTGCTGAAGCTGACGATATTTCCAGCTCCTCCGTCCTCCACACGCCTCAGGGGGGAGATCTCTGTCTTTGCCCCCCACCCGCCTCTCGAACTCTTGGCCCTGACCTCCTTTCAACCCTGTCTACAGAGGTCTATCCAGCTCGTGTGAGATCTAATGATCCTTTTACCGGTTTTCAGACACAGACACCCTGAGGTCTCTCTCACTGAATATCTCGACCATCCCATGGCGCTTTAACTCCACAGGTGTTTTCTCAGGGAAAACAGTCCCTTAAAACTTTAAAAATTGAAGTCTGAGGGGAATGTTGTTTTCCAGTCCACGCAATGAAAACACTTAGTTGTCAAGTCTAATCGACCGCAAACTATTAACCACCCAAGTCCCAAAGCATGAGTTTGGACAGACCAGGGGTGTGTTTCCCAAAAGCATAGTTGCTAACTAAGTTAGCAACTTACATAGTTCATCTATTCACAGTCAATGGGTCCAACTATGTAAATTAGCATCTGTGATTTCGGGAAACACACCCCCGAGTGAGTATTTTTTCACCATTAGGTGTGTAGAGCTGTTAGATTGTGGAGTTTGATTGCAGTCACTTTAATATTATTTTGTCATTTACGTCCTGTCTGGTCCACAATCCAGGTCACATTAACTATTGTCCTAGCTTTTCTGGTTCCAGGCCAGCAAGGGGATCACCTCTGTCCTGTCTCACTGTGTGCTGCACAAACCCTTTTCTAGGAGCAGGGCCAAATGGCTCTCTCAATAACATATTTAAGACCCACAAGAATAATTCACTGTGCTCATTAGCATGACTGGACTATCTGGCCGAAGCAGTTCGGGACAACAGGAGACGGGAGTCAGTCCAGCTGTCCCAACCATTGCTGAAGGCGGAATAAGCAATCAACCCCATTAGCAGTTGGCCAATTACTAAAGTCACTCTAATTATGAAGGACAACTGTGGCAGACGAGCAACACTGGCATTCAAATGCTCCCCGCGGCCTGGATTTGGCCAAAACAGAAATGGGGAGGGGGTGAACAAGTGTTATTTTCCAAAGTAATAAAAAAAAGGTGAGAAAAAAATAGTTTCCTTTTGTTGTCATAAACAAAATCATTACACTGTTAGCCCAAAATCCATCTTCATTTGTGTGCTCTGCGTGAGCAAAAACACGCCTTAAAGCAAATAGCCTCTGCCATCGGCTAGTGCTGCCTGACCCTTGGGGAACGTGATTCTGCTGGACGGCGGCAGGTTCTGGTTGTTTCTGGAGGAATGGGAGCTGACTGGAGCCGGATTGTGATTTATGACAGCGAGAGTTGGCTGTGCAGCCCGGGTCATGTGATCGGGGAAGATGAATACGCAGCCAGACTGCAGGAGACAATCTGATTAGGGCAGCTGCGCGCCTTTCATCTTCATTCTACTGCCCCCATCGCAACCTGACTGCCGTCCCCACTGGGCCTCGAGATCCCTGTGACGGCAGGTATCCCCTGAGTGGCATCTGGGCACAGCTGCAGGGCCGGAGGGCAGTGCGATGACCCTCAGTGCACGCACTCACCTTGTGAGGTAAAAAAAAAAAAGTTTATACGTCCCAAACATATTACTCTGACCTACAATACTAATTTAAAGGGCCTTGCAGGGGAAAGTCCATATACCATTACATATTACTTTAATCCACAATGCTCAGCGAAAGGTCCTTACAGGAGAAAAGCCATATAGAGTAACATATTACCCAAATCCACAATGCTCAGCGAAAGGTCCTTACAGGAGAAAAGCCATATAGAGTAACATGTTACCCAAATCCACAATGCTTATCGAAAGGTCCTTACAGGCAAGAAGTCCAGGCTACAAGGTCCTAACGGTGTAAGCCTGTTATATTTGTTATAATGAACGTTCATATTGCAAAGGTCCTCGCAGGAGGGAAAGATCAGACTTCATGGTCCTTACAGTCTAACACATTTCTACTGTATGACTTACATAATTAACACAAAGCCTCTCACAGGGAAAAGGCTAGGCTACTAGGTCCTTATAGAACAATATATTTCACGTATCTATATTTTGAAATAAAAGGTGCTTCCTGGGTAATATGCGGCATAGCATTGCAATGGTCATGCACACGCACTGACAGGGGAATATGCTGTTTACCATAATGCCTGATACAAGTGACCCATTAAGCTAATCTAAATAGACAAACTATCTTAATGTGCCCAACATATCTACAGTCCTCTGCTTTACGAAGTACCAAGAACATAAAACAATAACACTGAAATTACACTGGCTCACATATCATTATATGGCGAATACCCAGCAGACTCCATGCTAGTCTGTAAAAGGCCCTGGAGGAGACAATATCCCATAGTGCAGTGTCTGAGTCTGGCTGCTCACTCTCTGTCCCCTGTTTCCGTTGTCCTGGTGGGAGGGCTTGCATTAAACTAATCACCGGGGCGCACAGAGACGGGCTCACCCCCAGAGCAATAAATTCCTCCCCTGTCCGCTACGCTGCGCCCACACTACTCGCGCTATCTGGGTGAACTTTGTTACGCCGCACCTGTGGGAGCCCGTGTTCATTAATCTCCGGCAACTTATGAGTAAAATCTACAATTCAGCTTTTTAAAGAGATGTATGTGGGGTGTGCTTAAGCCAGACTGCTATGTAGGTGGTACACCTGGTTAGCGAGCAAAAGAATAAAATATCACATGCACGTAAGGAGCACGTGTGTGCTATTGGAGAGCATGTCTGTACCATTGACTGCATATAAAGTATAATATACAGTCCATGGTTTCTATATTGAAACTGTAGTGGTTGGTGGGAGCTGAACAGACAGATATTGCATGGAGCTGATGCGAGAAGTTCGCCGTATTCCATTCTCATCTCAAAAAATGACTTGCTTTCAATCACTAGCTTTTAAGTGAGCATTGTACAACGTTGTAGCATTATTGTCCAGACTGTGATGCTCTCCTGCTTTGTATCGTTAAGCAAGTAATTTTCAGCTGCCACTGTACTGCTGATTTCTGCGAGTCACTGAAAGAGAATCACGTACGAGCACACAATCACTCTTCCTTTCCGGAAGTTTCTTTTTTTTTGTTACCACCTTACACCATTGTATTTACGCTCGGCCCTCACCCTCACCTTAGTCTCCAAATGATACGGCCTCCTCGAGGGGGAAACGACATGTTCTGTCGTGATGATTGTGAGAAACCACTCAGTCCAGGTAGCAGTAAGGATTCTGTAAAGGCCCAAAAAGGGTTCTCTTCCCACTGGCCATAAACAGAAGTGGAGAGCACCACTCAGGATTCTGCGGAGATGCCGACCTGCCGGCCCTCTCAATGTGGTAGGCTGAAGAGGACATAAAAAAACGATCCTCCACTTTTATAGCTTCCTTTTCTCCTGTCTACACTGAAGAACTCTGGGACAGAGACTGGCTGTCGACTGGCTGAGACGAGAAACTAAATATGGTTTGACCCTGTGAAGGAGGCCGGTGCTAGCTTCCAGTAATCATCGCAATTCCTCCCGAAGGAAGCTCAACAGCATAAAGTGCCAGACAAGGCCAAGCATCGAAGCTTTGTGGAAACGGCATTATTTATTTCTTTTGAGTATTGAATTGGTAGATTGCTTTTTTTTTTTTTTTAGCGCCAGATGGAAGTTTAAGATAACTCATCGACCTTCAGAGTATGCTGGTGACCATAGCGAGGTCGGCCAATGAATGCTACGCAGGCCGCGGCTCATTGGCCTTTTGGTCATACCACCACCCCTGGAGGGAGGGTAGGCATCATGTGGAGCGACTCATCTGGGCAGATGGGCACCGGTGTATTTCAGGGCTAAAACGGCCACGCGGCTCAGCTGGTGGATTGGGGCTGTTGTCCGCTGCCAGGGGGTGAATTGCGGGCCAAAAAAAGACAGAAATGATACCCATATTATTATCACATGCACACAGCGCAGCTCAGCTCTGGCTTTTAACAACACTTTCTCATCCCAACTCGTCATAAAGTAACGCTACCTGACCAAGTGTCGATATGTTACAGTCAAATTGTGAAACCACTCATTTCATGAAATTGCTAGAGCTAAATTTCAGTCGTTTCACGAAATAACTGGTTTCACAATCTGACTGTAACAGGTACATGACGAAAAGGAAGCTTTTGGCGTCCTTATTTAACGTTTAGGGTTAGGACTCAGGTTAGTTTAGGGGGTAGGGTTCGTTTTAAATTGGCGTCAAATAAGGATCCCAAAAGCCTCCTTTATCATTATATATCGACGCTTGGTCAGGTAGCGTCACTATATGACGAGTCGGTATGAGACTGGGCCCCTTTTAACACCAGTGGAAGCACTGACTACAGTAAACCTATAGAATACACCTCTCACACAGCGCTCGGCCACTACAACTTCAGGAACACACTCCTGGAAGTAAGCTATCAATGGCACCAAGAGCTAGTGAGATTTACTTCCCTCTGACAGCCCATTGTTGATGAAGTGTGACAAATAAAGGTCTTCGCCGGTGATTTTAATCACCGTCGCTGACCGATGACTTGTTTGTGTTTGACCACATGCGGTGTGTCACGTATGTCATGCACTCGGTACTGCAGTCTGACCTTGCAGGTCACTGAGGGGTTAGTGTCAAGCAGGTATCTCATGAGAAACGGCCCTGCTGCAAGGAATCAGATTTACACACACAGCCATTGTTATGTTTCACAGTTGGGGTAGAAGTCAGCAGTTTAGTTTATGGCAAATTTGTGTTGGGAGAGGGGGCACTGACACAAATTCTATTTGTGTCAGTGCCCCCTCTCCCAACACACACACACGCACACACACATTTATCTATATCACTTGCTTTTTTATTTAACACAATGTATCATACTTGACATAGTGTCTGACCAGCCAGATTACATAAGGTGATGACGTTATTGTACAGGTGATACCAGCGCCCTCCATCTTGAAGACAATTACTGACCACCTCCAGTCAACAATGCAGGAATGTGGTCCTCTGCTTTCCCTCCGAACACTGAGAGACTGAGACCAGCTGTATGCACTAAGCCTCAACGCAAGCTAAGTGTTACTCTCTGCTTACATTATATTACCCAAGGCAGAGTACACAGCTCACAGCTCACATTGCTGGAGGTTGACTGCCATACGAGTGCCTGACTCTGAGGTAAAATTGAATCTCTTTACTGGGGTTTGCAAGCCTTTACCGTCAGCTTCCCTGCTCTGTTCAGTTCAGCTCAATAAGCACCACGCCAAGCTCATTTCAAACCATACTACACTACTATACCCCTACTCAACACAAAAATCAGCCAGGTCTCACTGCCGTTCAGAGCAAAGGTGACTGTGGTCTTGGAGACACTCCAAGGTTGGGAGGGGTAGTCTCTTTAATCACAGTCTTCCAGGGGCTCGATGAGAACGCTGATACAGACAGACTCAGATCTCAATGCACCCTAAGAGACTGTCACAAGTGTGCCGGTGATGACTGTAGGAGCATCAAGGGGCTGTTTCACTGCATCTCTCTCCAGCCTTAACGGTGCCATTCCCTGCCTCTACCTTCCACGCTAAGTAGTTAGTGAGGTGTATTGTTATGGGTATTCCTGGACCAAGGCTGCCACACAGTGGGGCGCTGAAGAATAGCAACCACACACACACACACACACACACACACACACCTGTGGGGTGAGATGGGGGAACACACTCCACTCGCCGGTTCAGCCAGAGGACTGTCACACGTCGCACAGTTCATCTCATCTCCGCAGCGATCAGCTATCATCGCCTCGAATCTCTTTTCTATTGTTGCTTCCTTTGTCTTTTCAGAGACGCTAATTATCCCATAAATCCTTCGAAAAGCCAGGGGGCTGAAAATCAGTTTAATTAAAAACTGTGAGGATTCCAAATCCGGGAAGTCATACGCTGTTTGTCAACAAGCCAAGGTTTCTGCGCACTGTAAGGGGAGGGTGGCAGATTACAAGCATTCCTATTTGGAATTACATCGAGCTCATGACTGACTCCTGTGTGTCCTTTGTTTAGAGAGAGGCTTGTAAGTTTATGAACAGAGGTACAATTTTGAAAGGCTGTAATTCCTTCATGGCCTGTACATGGTATTTATGAACGAGAATGCACTATTAAAGGTGATTGTCTGCCCACATGGCAAGAACGATGTAGGAATTATGCCCTTGAAAATTATGTTACTGTCAAAATACTCACAGAACTTATTGTATATTTATACATATTTATGTTAACACTGAGTTTTATGAATGACCCTATTTCTGCAAAATTAAACTAAATTTTAAAAAATGTCCCGCAGACAGAGATTCAAATAGGACAGAAGTATCAGAGCAGTGAGGGTATTGCATGAGTAGTTCTTTATCTGCCTTAAAAAGTTCTGTCAAAAATACAGAGTCTGAACAAGCAATCTCTAAATTTTACAAGCTGTTCTGTCCCTTTAAGCGTCACAACAGGGAGATAAAGCTATAAAAAGATAGCGCTGTAATTCATGTCTCAATTTAGAAATGGCTCCTTTCTTCTGCGGCCTGGCTTGCTGCTGTTCAAACCAGGTTTATAATTTGCCTCTCAGGGTTCTGTTATGACTAGCATAGCAGTAGCACTATAAAAATACTTATGAAAGGTTGTGGAAGAGCATTGCTTAACGGAACGGTTCAGAGTCCCCATCTGGCACCCGGTGGATCGAGGCTGTAATGACCGTACAGCTGTAGATTCCCACAGTGCCCCCTGCTGATCTCGAGCTGACGAAGTGGCGGATTATGAGGACAGAAGAAGGTTCAGTCCATCATCGCCGACAATAACGGTTTATTTTAGTCTGTTCACGACCACATAATGGGTGCTTTTTGGTAGAAGTAAACTAGTGTGAGGGCAATTTGCTGAAAACTTGCTGAGTTTGTTAACATAATTGCAAGATTGTATTCGGAAACAGATTTTACAGTTGAATATTATGTGGTTTAGTTGCAGAAAAAATAGTTTGTTGAAAAACTTGGATTTCAGACTGAAAAGTGGACAAATGCTCGTGTGGATTGACAAACTCTACCCCAGGTAAAGGGAAACGTAAATTTTGTCAAGGGAAACATGAGTACAATTTGTTTTTCAGGTGAACTCGCAATGTCCCTCAGTATGACGTCCATTTTCCCAGTGCAACAGTGTCAACAAGCTCGGAGAGGGAGGGGCAGGGAAGCCAAGCTCAGGTGTTGAATGCCTAATGAAGTTCCTCCAGAAGGAGGTGATTAATGCTTCTCCAGATGGCCAGAGGGTGGCACAAGAGGTAAATGGCTGGTTGAGTCACACCAAATGGACACTTAGTGCTGCACCCTCTCTCACACCAAATGCCCAAACAGACCAGCTTTAATCAAGGCATGCAGCCCAGAGGCTGTGATCCACTTGAGCACATTCCCCTCCTATGAGGTACAATGAAATTGTCCAGAATGACTTCAGAGGAACATTATATCTACATCTACTATGACATCATACAGAGCGACTTCTGAACAATACCAAATCTCAATCTACATTGTAAACCCTGATAGTGTGGGGAACTCAAACGTTTTGTGAAAACCGATTACCACAAAAAAAATTTGTATAGGCCAGCTTAATTGCACTGTGTGGAAGGAACTTAAAGAAAATAAGGTACATGTTTTAAGTCCTGTGAACACAATTCATTAAGTTGGCATACTCATTTTTTTTTTTGAGGTAATCGGTTTCCACAAAACATTTGAGTTCACCACACTTGTCAGGGTTTACAGTGTACTATGACATCATACAGAAGGAGCACCAGATCTGATTCAAAAATGCACAGAACGACTTCAGAAAAATACCAAACCTGAGGCATAACATTTGTCACATTATCCCCTAGAGTCCACACTACTCTGGTGTTTTCAAACCCCTGAGATGGAGACTTTTGGAAACGCTGCTGACGCCATTTCAGATTGAAAACTCTAGGTTTGTGTTTCAGTGTGGACAGAGACAGTTTTCGCTTTAAAATGCTGTTTTAAAATGGAAACGTATTAGTGTAGATTCAGCCTGAATCTACAGCAAAAGAAACTCAAGATTTAATTCAACTGTGACATCATACAGGATGACTTCAAAAGAACACCAAATTTGCACCCACTGCAAAATCTCACAGAATGACTCCCGAGGAGGACCAATTCTAAATCTGCAGTAATACAATACATAATGACATCAGAGTGCAGAAATCATTTTCTAATGAGACAATATGCAGAGGGACTTAAAATCAAAATCCAACGTGCATAGTGCAAAACAGATTAATTTAGATGTTATGTCATTTTTGTTTTTTCCACTGTTTCATGTTATGTTTTGTTTGTTTTTTTTTTTTTTGCCAGAAGACCATTAGCCATTCTAAAGGTATTGTCTGAATGGACATAATTTCTAAGTCTCAGATCAGATGGTTTGATAGTTTTATAGCATCAATGATTAACAGTTCCCTGGAGCCATCGATGATTCTTCGGGTGATTCTCTGGGTGATGCAACTGCTAAGACACACACTGGCTTCAGCTGCTTCTCCCTCCTGTTAAATATGACCTGAGATACATGTTAAACTAAGGCCATTTATGCAATTTTTAGAGCTCTTCAACAACAGCAGTATATGAAGAACATGCAGTTTATTTGAAATGTTCAACGTGACACAAACCAATAAAATAACTTAAGGTGCAGAGTCAAAAGTCTAATGAGATGATAAAGGCATGTTGAACTTAGGATTGATATATTGATATTGAGACTGGTTCAGTTAACATGATGCTCCATGTTTAAAAATGTAATCCAGATTCAATCTTATAAATGTTTGCTAGACACAACATCATCAGTGCTGGATTAAATCTTGGAGCATTATATCAGTCCCTGTTTGAATCTGCATTTCAGACCTGATGTATTGTTGACCTGATGGCTGGCCAATTACCCCAATCATCAGTAACTTCCTCATCTTAGTAATAACCCACTGGATGCCTAGACCCTGCGTGCCTACACCAGTTTATCTTTTGCAATCGGGTACTTACATTGACTAGCATCCCATTGACTCCTTTAAGAGGATTTTCGAGATCTCGTCTCATGCCTTCAAAACGCCACAAATCCTTTCGAAATCTGGCAAAAACCCTCGTTAGGACTGTCTCTCGCCACGTCTCCTCATACTGTCAAAACCTCGCCGGGAAATCCCTTAAAGTACATGAATGTCCACTTTGAGTTGAAGAGAAATTGAACTAGCTCGTAAAATGGTGAAGACTGACATAATGTAACACGTCGGAAACGGGATGCCTTACGCTATTACATCAGTGGTTTTACGTGGTTCATTTCTCCCCAGATACTCCCTATACTGTTATTTCTATTGTAACATTAATGCACGGTAATTTATAAAAATGTTTTCACATCTGCTTTTAGAGGACTCGCTGCACATTCAGGCGAGGCCATTTCCGTCATTCGTGTGACTTCAGTCTCCGCCATTTTACCAGCTAGTTCAATTTCTTGTAAGCTCGAAGTGGACAATCATGTACTCTGTGGATTTACCAGCAAAGTTTGGAAGTATAAGGAGACGTGTGACGAGAGACAGTCCTAATGACCGTTTTGCCGGATTTCGGGAGGATCTTTGGCATTTTGAAGGCGAGAGATGAACCGTTGGAAATTCTCTTACAGGAGTCAATGAGGAGCCTCAGAGCCTACACTAGTCAATGTAAGTACTCGACCGCAGAAGATAAACTAGCGTAGGCACGCAGGGTCTACTGAATGGCCCACTGTGCCAAATTTAGCACTGAGCTGCTTAGATAATAAAAAGCAACAGAAGTGCTTTTAGTCCGAAGGGATGAACTGATCTGACAAAAAAGAACATGGGTGGGATCAAAGAGCACCTTTTTCTGGACTTCAATCGAGTACAATCAGAACCAGCTCTTCATTCGTCCTTTACAAATACTAGGCTAATCATTTAAAATAAAATGCCCGAGAGAGAAAAAGTAAGCTCGCCCACCTCGCAGCCCAGTTCTATTCATGCCAGGAACAAGGAGCAGCTACAGAGCCCGACTACCGGACCTGACCCTAACCCTAACCCGAGACAGCTGCGGCGTGCCCCCACGACCCCACACAACAAAATACATGGCCCCACTCTTATTCAGAATGTATTGCCCACACAAGGCTCTTCCCCTGCTCAATGGCCTCCAATTTAAACTACATCCATGCCTCGAGCCTGCAATGACACCTTATCATTCAAGACGCGAACTGTCGCGCCGAAAATCTCCTCATCTACAAATGGGATTACAATGCCCAGTTATTAGCGGGGTTTACCCATGGAGCGCCATTCACCGTGTTACAATTATGCGTAGCTACCCTTTTCTTGCGAGCATACAAATCAACATGATGTGATTACTCCGTCGCGGTGGATTACGCAGGTTGGGCACAGCGTCTCCTGCACTTGAGGACGTCGGGTAATTGAATTAGCCACTACCGGACGTGGGCAATCTTCCGGACGGCCCAGGAATGGAGATGGAGGGAGGGAAAGAAAATGAAATTGCACAGGTCTAGAAATAACATGCCGTTAGGCTTTGTAGCTGTGTAGAGAACCATGAAGAGCCAGTGGGATTACAGTCTCTCTCTCCGGCTGGCACAATTCACTGGAGGTGGGCTATTTCGGCTGAAACGCGCACGGTGGAATGATGCCGGGGCAAGGCGTTATGTGTGCATGCGACGTAATGTCATTTGCATGGCGAGTCCCGGATTCAATCAGCATTCAATCACTGGGCTGTTTCAAGCATTCGCCCTTGAAAGCAAAGTCCCCAGCGAATTGTGCTAGATTATCAGGATTGCATTGAACCGTGCGTTCAGGCACATTTGTTTTTTTTTTTTTTTTTTTTTTATTAATGTGCACTGATTATAAGGAAACACCCTTCAAGTTGCAACAATAGTTAACAAGCTTTGGCTCCACAGGACAATTGAACTCCCTCACACTTGCCTGTTGAAGATCGTAACCTGTTGTACAGAATGCAATATATTTTTGAAAGCCCCTTATTGAATTTTGACATCTCACTGACACCTATGGCAAAAGCGAAACCCCCAAAATTTACCGTTAAAAGAAAGCTGGATGGTTTATTATCCCGTCTTTCAAAGTATCCAATTCCTTTTCCTTCAGTGACGGGAGCAACCCCGGCATTGACAAATGGCTGTTTTCACTGTGTGGATCAACCTCTTTTGGGGGTGACAGGAAAGTGACAGCATCCTGTTTTATTAGAAAACCCTCTACTTTAAAACAAACTAAAGCCTGGGAATACACAAGCGGTCAACTGAGTTTGAGACACTTTTTTTGGAATTTTTTTAAAATCTGTGCTGTTCAATATCAGTTTGGTAACACCACAAGGCATAATACATTTGAAAGGTCTGCACCATTACAAGATCTCTTCATTTTCTTATTCCACAATTCAGGTTTTTGATAATTATAGCACAGAAGATTAAAGCAGTAATTAGTTAGCATTCCTTTTTCATTACAAGTGATGGTACATGATTACAAGCAATATCAAGTTGAAGAAACAGCATGTAATTAAAATATAGCCAAAGCTATGTCAGTCAGTGACAATAAAAAAGAAAATATTGACAGCCGTTTCACTTGTCTCGCTTGCATACGGTACTTGTTGAATTAAGGATGAGCGCTCGTCCTGTATCTGGAGACTGAGAGAAATGCGTAATTGTGTTTTGTGCTATGCCTATGTGAGCCGTGACACATCTGTGGTGGGTTCCCCTCTTTAGTTTTAACATCTGGTAATTAATGAATCGCCATCTTCAACTGCACCACACCGCAATTCAGCATCATTAAAAACACGCAACCACCCCCCACCACTTTACCACCTCCTGCACACTACTGACGAGGCACGGTTACCGAACACATTCAGACTAATTAGAATTGACAATCTGACAGCTTTTACTTAATGCCAACATCAAGGATTTAAGAGCAGCGAGATTTAGCCTAACATGTGATCGGCATTCTAATTAGCAAACCGTTGAAGTAGGTGGGGGGTGGGGCAGATCTTTACGAAGATAAAACGAGAATTTAGTGCCTATAAGTGATCTTAACAATCCAGAAAAAGATCCAGGAAGAATGTGAAGTTTTAGTAGACAGGATGGACGCATTTGGAGTGCCTGGACTGTGTGTTATCTGCAAGCTGAATAAAATAATCTCGAAAGTACGGTTGAACCTTTGAAAAAAAAAACAAAATCTGATTTTTTTTTTTTTTTGGGAATACAATTTTGAAATAAACTGTAGCAACAGTAATAGCAGTAGTTGCCCATTATTGGTGGAATTTTAAAAAATGATAGAATGTGTGGTACGGCAGTGTATTAGGTAGTAGTATTGCCTCACAGCAAGAAGTTTGTGGGTTTGAATCCAGCCTGCAGCCTTTCTGTGTGGAGTTTGTATGTTTCCCCCCTGTTTGTGTGGGTTTCCTCCGGGTACTCCGGTTTCCTCCCACAGTACGAAGAAATGCAGACTCTAAAATTGCTTTTAGATGTGTGTGAACGGTGCATGCACCTTGCAATGGATTTTAAAGCTGCCCAGGGTGCATCCTTGCCTTTTTCCCCACAGTTGGCTAAGATCAGCTCCTGCTCTCCCACGACCAGAGTGCAGACTCCGCGGTTTAGATAATGGATGGATGGATGTACAGAATGTCCTGGTATGAGTGGCTTTTGGAGCAATACAGGGGATAAATTGCCGGGCCTAGAGAGGACACATCCACACACTGCTCTCTCACTCTGATTCAGCCGTGCCACAGGGGAGACGGGGAGGACAGAGATGTGCTACACAAACCAGGGGCCAGAGCACACAGGACACAGCGTTAAAGGTGACCCCTCATGGTCGCACTCACTCAGGGGCACAAAATCACCTCTCTCTCCAAGCCTGAGCAACAGCTCCCTCTATTACAGCGTCCATCTGGGACCTGAGTCCCAGCACACTGTGAAGAGATGGAAGGAACCTTGCCTGTCACTTGGACATGGGAGAATACGAAAGAGACTTCATACTTTAAAAACAGGCAAGGATATGACAAAATGGAGGGAGTGAACAGAAGGGAGAGAGACAAAAGATGACGAGACAGACAGACAAATAGTCAAACATAGCTGTACTGGCAACTTGGTGTTACTGCTAAGTGTGCATGTAGCACTCATATTGCTATGAAAGTAAAACGTGCTTGAATCAGAATTTTAAATAGATGTGACTCACATATGCGCACGGAGTACACTAGTGACTGTGTATGATAGAGAGAGATTTCTAGAAGAATACAGCGTCCCTGAAAGCACCACTATTGCCCAGATATGATTAAAGCCAGCGTCGGCCAGTGGAGTTCACCTTTGGAAGGTGACAGACCAGAAATCATTTGGCATCATCGTGGCGGTACAGAGGGCCCAGTGGGAGAGAGAAAGTGAGAGCGGGAAAGAGTGAGGGGGGGAAAGGGAGGGGGGGAATGAGAGAGAGAGAGAGAGGGAGAGGAGACCGGGGAGAGGGCTGATTGATGAGAGGGCCACATTAAAATGTTCCCCCGCAAAACCCAACAGAACGAGAGCGATCATCAAATGTTTTTGGCTGGGGAGTTGGGATGTGTTTACACGGCGCCTCGGGGGAGACGGAGGGGGTATAAGGGAACACTTCCAGCTAAATCAAAGCTGTTGGAAAGTGTCGCCGGTGAATAAAGCGCTCTCCCCAGACGGGCTCCCAGAGGTACAGCTTCACGCCGCGGCATCATGGGAACTCACACTGTGGGGAATTGCCACGGAGCGCAGTGACAGACTTTGGCAAACATCACAAGTGCTCTTTGTGTGACCCGCTCATTTTAAGGTCCCAGTTCTAAAAATATGCGTTACCCTCCACCCCACCCCCACCCCCACCCAATCCCCAATGTGCAACCAGTCCTGGCTGTGCATCAATTCATGTAGAGAACTTTTGAGGTCACCCCGGCCTGTCAACCCAAGAAATAAAAAATCTATAAATGCCATTTCATAACTCAACACAACTCAGCAGAGAATACATCACTCAGGCGATGCTCAATTTTAACTCCACAGACCAAGCTGAGAGTGAACAACCTCTTAATATTGCAAATGAAGGGACCTTGAAGATCTTGCCACACACACACACACACACACACACACACACACACCTGAAGGCACCATCTCTTAATTAAGGGTCATAGTATCAATGTCAGACAATGGACCCAAGAGTGGAAAATTCACTGCGCTAACATGGTGGAGCTAATGCTAGTGCACGTCTCTCAACAGGTCACTTTGTAAGCCTTCAATCCTCGGTCACTGCGAAATAAGAGAGGCTGAACAGATTGCCCGGTAGGACACGTAAAGAGCCGGTGCATGTAAAAGCATTTATCGCTAACACCCAAGGGGAGCCAGGGAGAGGCCCTGGCGGATCACAGCTAAAAGTTAGGGTACATTAACCTCTATTATCTCGCCATAGATGTTCTAAATCTGGTATTAACTGCCCCAATTCCTCTTTATTTGGGAGCGCTGCCATGTACCGCCCGTGACCTGAACTTTGGGAATATATTACGTGGCAATTAGCATGAACAGCTGGGGACCAGAGGAAGTATCCAGGTCTAATTGGCTCTGAAATGTCAACTTTTAATACCATGGAGATTTTTCTTTTCCTCACCAAGCTGGCTGTTCCTTTCCTGTTCCAAAGAAGAGCTGGGCCACTGCATGACAACATAATTCATTTCAATTCTGTTCACGTGAAAGAGCCGCGCTAAAGTGGCCAAAATAACTGAAGGTAGCTAAAGTGATGTATTGAGTGATGAAACCATATGCCATGCGCTTCAAAACAATGTGAAAATAAACTGTAATGAATTGGATTTTACCTTGCATAAACAAGGAAATAAAATGAAACTGAAAATTGATTTAAACTTTGCAGAGATTTCTCTAAGACCAGCATTCCATATTTAAATTTACTAGAGACCATCTGGGATTGCAATAGCTGCGACAGCAATGCTGGTATTATTTTCAGTATAGCTGTTCTCATTAACAGGTTCAGTGAGTGCGTACTCAGACCATACCCTGTTCAGTGAGTGCATACTCAGACCACACTCTGTTCAGTGAGTGTATACTCAGACCACACCCTGTTCAGTGAGTGCGTACTCAGACCACACCCTGTTCAGTGAGTGTGTACTCAGACCATAACCTGTTCAGTGAGTGCGTACTCAGACCACACCCTGTTCAGTGAGTGTGTATCCAGACCATACCCTGTTCAGTGAGTGTATACTCAGACCACACCCTGTTCAGTGAGTGCGTACTCAGACCACACCCTGTTCAGTGAGTGCGTTCTCAGACCACACCCTGTTCAGTGAGTGCGTTCTCAGACCATACCCTGTTAAGTGAGTGCATACTCAGACCACACCCTGTTCAGTGAGTGTGTACTCAGACCAAACCCTGTTCAGTGAGCGTGTACTCAGACCATACCCTGTTCAGTGAGTGCGTACTCAGACTACACCCTGTTCAGTGAGTGCATACTTAGACCACACCCTGCTCAGTGAGTGCATACTTAGACCACACCCTGCTCAGTGAGTGTATACTCAGACCAAACAGGATTTTCAACTCATGCTAATCAAACAGATCTGTGGATGAATAACAATCATTGGATTGGATATATGGAGAAGAGCAAGGATCATGAACTAACTGTCTTCAAGGGCTAAGAACTGCCATATTTCCATACCACCCCCCCCCTTTACCCTGGAGTGAGGTGTAAGCACAGTCTGGCCAATCAGAGATATTAATATTTCTTCTAATTAGTTTATTACTGAGAGGAAAGAAAACTAGATCTGGATTAGGCTTAATGGACCAGATTTTGTGATAACTGGAGTAAAGGCTTAAGTGGTTGAAGGTATTGTCCACTTGTAACATTGCTGCTGTTTAATGTACTTCAGCTAAACTGCTTCAGTAAATACCCAGCTCTGCAAATGGATACATAAGTCATGTTACCCATTATTATGTGCCAAGAACATGAGTAATGCGAGGTTTGGTCAGCCAAATCGACTAGTGCATAAACCGGTGGAGCAGTAATGGGAGATTTATGGAGCTCAGCTGTTTAAAACCTCTCGATAACCACCTACATTTGTACGCGAGCCTCAAGCGTTAGCTGAACATTAAATAAAGTCTGACTGAGCTGCCTTAGGCTTTGTGGGATGTCTGTAGTCAAGTAGGACACTTAATGGCGGCATACTGTATTCACCCAACAAAACTCATTTAAACAGACAGGTTTGTATACGCTCACCAGTTGGAGTACTGGCCACAGAGTAGCAGACTGAGAAGGGAATGAGCAGTTTTCAAACATATTTAGTTTAGGCCAGCTGCAAATTTGATATCCAAATTTCAGAAATTATTGGACTTGTTTTTCTTGGTGAGGCTTACATTTCACCCCCAATTTTACCCTCCAATTGAGTGGATTAAAGAGTTTTTAACAGATCGACCACAGAGAGTGAGATGCAGTGGTGTTACATCTGACACTGTTATCCTGAACACAGGGGCACCGCAAGGTTGCGTGCTCTCTCCTGTTTTGTTTTCTCTCTATACTAATATAATGCAAATCAAAAACTCATCTTGCCAACTGTATAAATATGCCGATGACATGGTGTTACTGGGTCTTATGAGGGTGGGGGATACGGTCAGCCAGTCAACATACTTCCACTTTGTTGCTGAGCTCACTGGCTGGTGTATGGACAGCAGCCTTTATATCAATGCAGCTAAGACTAAGGAGTTAGTTATTTTGAGTCACCAGAATTTTTGTGAAAACCTTCCACCTGTTGTTATTAATGATCAGCCCGTCGAAGCAGTGCAAGAGATTAAATATTTAGGAACTTTTTTTGATCGCACTTTGAGTTTCTCACGCAACACTGAATATATTTTTAAAAAGGCTATGCAACGCCTGTATTTAATGAGGAAATTGGTTTCATTTGATGTAAGTACAACCCCAATTCCGAAATGGTTGGGACAAAGTGTAAATTGTGAATAAAATCAAAATGCAATGACTTTCAAATCACACCAGCCAGTATTTTATTCACAATAGAACAGAGATAACATAGCAAATGTTGAAACTGAGAAATTTTACAATTTTATGCACAAAATGAGCTCATTTCAAATTTGATGGCTGCTACAGGTCTCAAAAAAGTTGGGACAGGGGCCTGATTACCATGGTGTAGCATCCCCTCTTATTTTTAACACAGAGTGGAGGCGTCTGGGCATTTAGGAGACAAGTTTCTTGAGTTTAGCCATTGGAATTTGATCCCACACTTGTTTAATATAGGCTTCCAGCTGCTGGAGAGTTTTGGGTCTCCTTTGATGGACTTTTCGTTTAATTATGCACCAAATGTTCTCAATCGGTGAAAGATCAGGACTGCAGGCAGGCCAGTTCAGCACATGGACTGTTCTACTACGAAGCCATGCTGTTTTAATAGCTGCAGTATGTGGTTTTGCATTGTCCTGCTGAAATACACAAGGCTTCCCTGGAATAGATGTCATCTGGAGGGGAGCATATGTCGCTCTAAAACCTTTATATACCTTTCAGCATTCATGGTGCTTTTTAAAACATGTAAGTATCCCACACCATATGCACTAATGCATCCCCATACCATCAGAGATGCTGGCTTTTGAACTGAACGCTGATAACAGGAGGGGTGGTCTTTCTCCTCTTTAGCCCGGAGGACACAACGCCCATGATTTCCAACAAGAATGTCAAATTTGGACTCGTCTGACCACAGGACACTTTGCTACTTTGCTACAGTCCATTTTAAATGAGCCTTGGCCCACAGAACACGGCGGCACTTCTGGATCATGCTCAACAATGGCTTCCTTTTTGCATGATAGGGTTTTAGGTGGCATCTGTGGATGGCACGGCGGACTGTCTTTACAGACAGTGGTTTCTTGAAGTATTCCTGGGCCCATTTAGTAATGTCAATGACACAATCATGCCGGTCAGTGATGCAGTGGCGTCTGAGGGCCCGAAGATCACGGGCATCCAGTAAAGGTCTTCGGCCTTGTCCCTTATGCACAGAGATTTTTCCAGTTTCTCTGAATCTTTTGATGATGTTATCCACTGTCAATGATGAGACCTTCAAAGCCTTTGCAATTTGACGTTGAGGAACATTATTTTTAAAGTATCCCACAATTTTTTTACGCAAACTTTCACAGGTGGGAGAGCCTCTGGCCATCTTTACTTCTGAGAGACTCAGCCTCTCTAAGACATCCCTTTTATAGCTAATCATGTTACACACCTGACGCCAGTTAACTTAATTACTTGCTAAATGTTCTTGCAGCTGATTCTCTTATATATGAAATGCTTTTTCAGCCCCTTTTTGCCTGTGTCCCAACTTTTTTGAGACCTGTCACAGCCAGAAAATTTGAATAAAGCTCATTTTGTGGATAAAAATGTAAAATATCTCAGGTTCAACATTTGAAATGTTATCTATGTTCTATTGTAAATAACATATTGGCTCATGTGATCTGAAAGTTATTGCATTTTTATTTTATTCACAATTCACACTTTGTCCCAACTTTTTCGGAATTGGGGTTGTAAAAACATTGTTGAGTTAGTGCACCGAAGTCATGTGGAAAGTGTCTTGACTTATAATACATGTACATGGTATGGTCACCTTGGTGCTAGGAATAAAACCAGAGTAGTAAAAATTATAAATATGGCCAGCAAAATAATAGGAAAACAGCAGAAACAACTTGAAAGTATTTATAAAATGCAGGTCAAACGGAAAGCCCAGAGAATCGTGGCCGATCAAGGTCATCCTCTTGCAGGCAAATTTATAAAACTGCCCTTGGGCAGACGCTATAGAGCTGCTGCAGCCACCAAGAACATTTACAAAAAATCTTTTATACCAAATGCAATAACTCTGCTGAATTCATGATTGCTGTTTGGAGGGGAACCATGTTCAATACTATTGTATGTTGTGTAATTTATTTATTTATTACCGTGTTTTACTGTGATTTATTGTGTCTTTTAACTGTTTGTGAAGCGAAAGGCAAATTTCCACACTGTGGACAATAAAGATAATTAATTAATTTTATACTGCTGTGTTAAGGCCTTCATTTTCGGATGCAGATGTCCCGTCTGCGCGGTTGAAAATGCTATGTGCTATGAGTACAAAAGAGAGGAATGTTCTCAGGACGAGGAATTACAGTTTATTTTTGGCAGATTCTAGCAAAAAGGAGCTGAGATGTACATATATGCTCTTTTCTGAGCATACGAGAAGAGCTAGCTTTGTTCACCCTTTCATGGAGTGATACAGACTGCAAGGTCTACTTACACAGCCGCAACAAAGGTCAGGTCTGACTAATCGTGCATAAAATCACAAGTGGACGGCGTCTATCAGTGGTATCACAGGGTGAAACAGGTGTGCCATTTGTTCATTTGTTCAAGATCTGTGTTTGCCAGTTCAGAACAGTTTACTCGAGCATCAAATGCAATGGGGAATGTATCAAAAGCACTTTCCATGTAACTCTTGAATAAGAGGCATTTCCTGCTGCAGAAAAGGATGTAATTGGCTCGAGGGTCCTAAATATATGCTCTAGTCGACCAAAAATGGGAATTTTGACGGAATGAAAACTTTTGACAACCAAATTTGAAAACAGGAATCCCATCCATATGCCACTTGTCTTCAATAGGATTAACCCCTATGTTTTGCATCAGGAATCACAGAAATTTGCTTATCTTCATTCTCTCAAAAGATTGACAAAGGGCAGGTAGAGAGGATGAAAGAACAGATATTCAGGTTACTTAAATAACGGTGAAGAGGTGCAATAAATTTGCTATTATGGGGAAAAGAAATGGTGCCTGATTTCAGGTTTTAAAGAAAGTGAAAGTAACACCAGAACTACGAAAGATGAAGAAGTAACTTGTCAAAGTATGATTTGCAGTGGTTCCACTTTTACCAGCGAGTTTAATTGGCTGCATCAGTCATGAGTTGCTGATCTGTCCGGGCTCTCTCGCTTGGGGGTGAGTAGGCTACTGGGAATTGGTCCAAATGGCACTCAAGCTCACTCCGATCGTGGCATGGAGAACGCTGACAGATATGGAGAGTTATGAAGTGTCAGTTTTCCACCCCCTTCTTCAACAAAGAGGTCTGTCAGCTCATTTTTGACGAAGAGTTTGGTCAGGCCGGTTTCTATAAGCAATGCCAAAAATACACGTTGTCCATCTTAGCCTCAGACGAGAAGAAGCAATTTGTCGCAGTCATTCATCAAATCCTCGTCTAATCTTGTTCGCCGCTGAGGTTACGCGCGGCTCAACTGGGAGGCGAGACCTGCAAAAAAAAAAAAAAAAAAAAATGTAGAGGGTAGAAGCCTATTTGTACAACAGCACTGAAATACGGCAGTAAAACCACGCACCCCTGAAAAACTGCTTTAGCTTCGAAGTCTCTGAACCACAGATGAGGACCCAAGCGGTAAAAAGTAAAAAGTCATAAAATGTCCATTTTGAGAAAATTGAGAAAATCCACTTAGGAAAATATGAAAGACATTTTCCCATCCTTACCTTACTATGTGTAAAAATGTGACTTGAGTACTTTTAGTACTAGGCTCTTAAATTACAAAAGCATCCACACGAGACAGTAATTTATTTCAACAGTAATTAGCAGTACATAAATGCTACGTACTGCTATATAGTACTAATGTCCATTGGCTAGGAACTCATCAGGCAGTGATGACAGACACTCAGTTTGCCCAGGAGCGACTGCGACAGACAGGACCATAAACATGAAAATGAACTCGTTTGGATTTACCATCAAACAGGTAAATCGTATTTCCCTCTTTGCTTTGCTGTATGGCTGTTATCTCATTATCAGTGACTTTTTGTTTGCTCCAATACTGGAAAGTTATGAATATGATGCTTTTATAAAGTCTCCTGATGGACCTACTCCTGCTCAGAGAGAAGGGACTAGGACATCCAAAGGATTTGATTATCCCGCTGTAGTTCTTGGTAGTGCTGCACTGCTGCACAGTACCACTGATTTTTTTTTTCTCTCTCTTTCAAATCCGATACCGAGCCAAACCCAGGCTGGTATTGCCAATAGCAATATGATACCGATACTTCGTAAAGAATAATAATGCACCTGAGAAATATTTTATTGAATTGATGCGAGATGATATCAAGTCCACAAATCTCACTCCAAGCTGAACTCAATAATTGCAGCCTTAACCTTTTTGTAGCAATTTATCATGGCATTTACTTCACGACCTGTTTAATAACTACATTTATTCATTTAGCTGGCGTGTTTATTTCTATCAATTTGAATGAGACAGCATTCCTTGGTTTTTAGATTGAATTGAAACTCGAAAGCTTAACAAGGTTTGTGGTGTTGCCGCAGTGCCTCACTGTCCTTCTCAAATACATTACATACCGTGTCGCTGCTGTTCTGAGAACTGAAAAAGTTCCAGATATGACTGCATTTGCCGTCGGCCTTCGTCTATGTAAACTTTGATAGAGCCGTAGTTCACATATGACAATGACAGGCGGAAGGAGAAGTAGTTCCTTATCAACCCGATATTTTTTAGACAAGATCCTGATAATAGCGTGGTTACTTTCAACTGTGGCTCTGTTGGTTATAAAATGCAAATTTATTCCCAAATTAATGAGTTTAGATATCAGTCTTTTAATATGACCATCAATCTAAGAACAGAAACATTTAGGATCGGAAGTATTGATATTTCAGCATCGATCAGCACATCATTAGTCCTTGGGGGAAATTGTACCTCTCACTCAAGCGAAGCTAACGCCCTCCGCCCCGTGCTCTGTCCTCATACAGAGACCACCTGTTTGCCTTCACATGAACAGATGACCCTGTCTTCAGACTAAGAACCGTAAAAACAATCCTTGCAAGATAAATCAGAAATGAACTTGCTCTTACTTTATCAAATGGGCAACATTGTTAATTCAGGACTGTTAGTCCTGGCGTTCAGGAATATTTTATTAGCCTTTGATTGACAAAGCCAAGTCAAATGTTCAATGCAGATGATGAATATACGGTAATGGAATTCATCTTTGGTAGAGTAATCGCTCTCATAAAATAAAAATATAGAAGCAATAAAACAATTAAAAGCCAGTTTAAAAGTTGACTGCTAAGATAATTAACTTGAAGTGCTGTGTGCTAAATAAGTCCATGGATTCATGTTTAAGTTGTTTAGCTGGACAATAGCTGTAGGAATAAGTGGTTTTGTAAAACAGCACCTCCCTGCACAATTGACTCTAAGGGCAGAAATGTAATCGGTGCAAGAATGCTCATGCAGATTTCAATGCCTGGCCCAGCTGGCACTAATGCATGCCCCAGCAAATGTACTCAGTGTACGCACTCATGCACCGGTGGGGGTAACCAATGTCAGCCCTCAGGGGGGGAGCTTTGTCAAACTAGCCAGCCACGGTGGTTTCAAGTGGAAGTAAGCCCTAACTGCAGAGATCAGCTTTCTCCTCCGAGTTCATGCCATAGCGCCCACTATCTGCAACACTCAGACTGCAACTTGCGCTTGCGTTGCCTTACAGTATTCAGGTAACATATTCTATGGTTCTTCTATCTGTACATGATTTCTTTCCATGCTTCACCAGAGGGAGGGACTAAGATAAACGAAAAGATGCATATGAGGGAAATGTGGATTCAATTTAAGAGAACTGAGATGCACACTACCACGCCACAACGCATTAAATTGATCTTGTGTACCTTGAAGCTCCTTGGATGCCTCCGTCCAGCAAGGAAACGCAGGACCAACCTTGGAAGAAAGGAAGCATAGATGATGGACCACAATCCTTTGCAGCTGGAGTGACTGGATACATCACTCATCATAGCGTTCCTGTTGGATCAGTTATGTCCATTTCAATCAAGCTCATGAAGGATAGAAGGAAAGGACAAACGATTTCTTAAATGTCCCAAGTTCACTTCAAAATCTCCCTGCAACTTTCCTGTGACCCATGTGACATCTTCTATCAAGGTCAAGAAAAAGTGGAGAGGAAATGAAAAGGGCAGTGTGTTTAAGAGGTTCGGAAGCACCCTAAACCGCCATGAAAAGAGATATACAGGGGATTGGCCGCATCATCAAGGATTTTGATGGCCATTCTCTTCACCACTTTTGTATAAGGCTTTGGAAACAGTCTGCTAGGGACTGTTGTTCCCTATTTAACTACTAAGAGGTGCTGGTCTGTGCTTGCTTTATGACTATAGCAGGGCACAATGTTGAAAAGGTAGCAAGACTTTCAATGAGAGCTATGAGACTAGACAGGATCCATTTCTCATTACATCCTTTCAATTTTCAAGACCAAAATGTTGCTGATGGGTTGTCTCATAGACTCAAAATAGCCCGCGAAAAACAGAGGGTCTGATCCATTTCAATTCTTAGGTATTTAAAACTGGATACTTGTGCTAATACCTGTTTGTTTGTTTATTTATTAGAAGCGGCCTGAATAGCACTTTTCACATCTCTTTTGTCTAATACGCATTGGGTTTGAGATGGCTTTTATCAAACCAAGTCAGGATTTCATGGGTCCAAAGACTCAGCCGTGTATTTTTACAGAGAACTCTGTTAAAGTAGCCAAGCCTACATAATAGACCAACAAGAAATGGATCAATAAATGGCATCTGAAAGGGCGATTCGAGGACTGTTGAAAACCATGATGACAGAGTAATGATTCAGCGGTGCTAAAAATTCTACCTTAAATCAGCCATGCTGGTCTAGCTGGTTAAAGCTGTGTTTTCAGCACTTATCTTGGGTCAACACGCAGTTCACCAGTTTGATCATCAGGTTTGATCAGACATCAACGAGATGTGACGAGAAAGTTTTGAAAACCTTGCCTAAAGTCTTAGTTGGTATTTTCAGGCGGGAACATTGAATACTACACAGTAGTCAGATGATGCCGCGTCAGAATACCGCAATTGTGATTTTCTCTTTTTATTCCTGCAGAAGATTGTATAATGTACTAACTGTAACCAGGATTAATGCCCGTTCACAATCTCAAACTCCGATGTGTCAAAATTAAGCCTAAAAATACCGTTCACAGAAAGGCAGCAGTTTGAATCTTGAACACCACTGCCCTCCAGAGACGAAAGGGACGACATAAAAACGGGTTCAATACTGGCTCAAGAAAATAGTGTAACTAAAAAACATTGCGATGGACGGGATGGTATTCATAAAAACACAAAGCCTACAGGAATGCGAATAGATTGGTCCATGTTTAATTGGCACGTGATGGGTGGGTGACCACGGACTGGTGAGTTCAGCGCTCAGCGTTCCTCAGAACACATTTCTGGCCAACACGTTTCCCGCTGGTATATCCCAGCGAAGTTTAGCCTGGAACCGTAAATTAGAATTGTGTCCAATTAAATTCCCTCCTTTAGATCACATTAGCCGGCAAGATTAGTTAATTTCTGAGTTCTGTGCGCTGAGAGCAACCCCAGATATCCCCTGCTAAGACTAATTGGGTGTGATGCAGCAGAAGCCATTATCAGCTGTGCAATGCTGGAAGGCCTATTCTCTACAAGATCACAAAAGGAATGAGAGTGGTGATTTACTTATATATTCAATAAAGTATGTTTCATTAACGCATTGAATTGAGATTTTGGAACTGTTGATTGGCAGCAAAGCAAATATCTAGCCATCTTGCCATGGACAGTGAAGCAGATTTTATCCATTTCTCAGTGGGCTACTGTAGAAGCTAACAGTTTGCCATTGTGCCACACATCACTGAATCTGATTGTCAATTACAAGCTTATTTTGTTAAAAAGCAACATTAGAAATGAAAATGTGCCATGACCTGTTTAGGGGTAATGCAAAATATGAGAAAAAAACAATCTTTTTAAAGATTTTTTTGCAGTCTATTCTTTCTTGAACAGGTCATTTCCATGAACTTAACTAAAACCACTAGAATAGATTGTGCTGAAATTGTCAGCAGCAGTGGCCTAGACTTATCATGCAAAGTGAATTTACTGAAATTCTCATGTGATAAATGGTGAGCAATTTCATGATGAAATATTGTCTTTGCAGATCACTGATGTGTCACTGTGTAATGCAATTGGGAATGAAAAATAAAATAGCCTATCCATGGAGTGAATACATGCAGCTTAGAAAACGGAATAAAAATAGATGCGAAAGACATGACAAATGACAAATTTAGCAAACACTTAGTAATTTTAGTGTCAAAATATCAGGCTTCATATAGCAGTGCACTCGGCAAACCTCGGCCTATTCATTCCTCATCAAACCTCGGATGCGCGACTGCGGAAGCCATTAGCCAGAACTTTTTTTTCTGGATAAACATGGCGGCGTCCAGTGGGAGCAGCGCTGGGTTCGATGTCAAATTGGCGAAAACATCGTGTTGAATCGTGTCAAGACACGAACGAGCTTCACCACACATAGATTTTGCACAGGTCAGGTTTGCCTCCATTTTTAGGTGGCGATGTAGAGCGCGGATTTAGACAACTGCGTAAATCGGTCTTCCGACATAGAAATGTCAGGCGGAGCAACATATCAACTGTCTGTCACACGTCCGAGGCTTGATGAAGAGTAGCGGAATCTGCCGAGAAGTTCCGAGTGATAGCAGTGGTGGTCAGAGCTCCTTTTAAGGCGAGAAAGATTTGCATTATTGCAGCTGCGCCACCTATCTGAAGTCCCACAGCACTGCTGAGTGGAGAGATCTGCCGGTTTCAACAACATGATGCGACACCTGGAGACGGTGTGATAAACAGGGCTTCCCAGGGTTGTGTTAGATTCTGTGAAGCTCCTAGTCCAATGCAGTGGTTCCCAGCTCTCTCTTTGCTACACACCAGCCAGATGCAGATATTTAATTATGTTCCTTGTCAAACTCACTGATATAATCAAGCCCATGATCAGTTAAAGTGTACTTTAAGTAAAATACATCAAATACCTAGATCAGGCTGGTGTACCCAGAGGAGAAAGTTGATAAACACTTTTCTGATGTGATCCACAGAGAGCTGAGCACTAATAGAACCTTCCTGGGCTGCACTCGAAGAGTCATTTTTGTTTCAGAAGGTTTCTAACTCCAAAAAATGACACAGGCTGCATCCAAATTTCCACACTTCACCGCACTCGCAGACTCGCGGACTTTGCAGGCGCGTTCACGGGATGTCCGGGAGTGCTGAGGGCTGTCCAAATCCACAATTGATCCAGTCCACAAGGGGCCTCAAGCGGACTTTCTGCGGACTTCCAGAGAGTCCGCCTGGGGTGCAGACTTCAGCAGACTTCACTAGTGTAATTACCCACAATTCACTGCAATACGGACGTGACGTTTTGATTTTTCCAAATTGCTGACGGAAAAAAAAGCACATTCACACGCACACAAAACCACATAAACTTATTATAAATTTATAATATTAAAATGTTACTAGAATAACGTAGGCCAGATATAAAATTCAACATCATGATACAGAAATATAGGCTATAGAGGTAATCAATATGCATTTGCACGGAAACGAGTGAAACAGACTCGAAGCCTGTCTATCAGCTCCTTTTGTAATGCTGCAGACTCCCGCTCTTGCAGACTTTACGTGATGATGGTGAAGACGTCACATTACATACGCCTGAAGTCCGTGAGGGCTCAGTCTGCAAGTCCAGAGGGTGGAGATTTGGATTCAGCCACAGAAGTATTTACATGGCAGCCATGATAAGTGAGCTCGAATTCTCTAAATGTTAAGGAAAGTTGCATCAATGCTTCCTTACTTATCACCTTTAGCATAGGGTACACTGAAGCATGCTAAACCAAAAGAAAGATAATGACTCCATCCCACAATTCTAAGCAGCAATTTTTAAACGACAATCATCCATTCGGCCAATCACAAAAACAAATGACCATGAAGGGCAAGAGACGCATGATCACGTGCCTCGTGCAAGTGCATTCGGATTCTCTCAGCAGCACATTTGGCTTCCTGGGCCCTTATGAATTCCCCTTAACACCTTTCCTTGACCTCATGAGGTTCTCCCTTGAGGTTAAGTAAAAGTTGTTTGGATCTAGACGGTAGGACGTCATTTCTTTGATTTCTTGAACTCAGCGCTGGAGATGTTAGTGTACAGACCTACTATAAATGTCATCATTCTCAGGCCAGAGATTACTCACCATTGCATCAGAAGGTCATGTGGGAGACATAATCAGAACATATTGACTCCTGGCACCATGATCGAACACATTATCATGCAGTTGCCACTCAAAACTGATTCAGAGCGAACCACATGACATCCCTAAGACTAAGAAGTAAAGATGATTTAAAAAATCTTCAAACAACAATTATAACTTATCTGAGGAATCAAATGCCAAAATGGCTTTTCAACGTCTGCAATAGCCAGTAGTACCTTGCATCTCGTGCTTCTCCGACGCTGGGTCTGGATGGCTGTAGGGTGTCCCAGTCTTTGTAGTTTACGGAATTGCTACATTAAAGCAGTTTATCAACTGGCTGCTGATTACAAGTCTTGTTCGAGCAAAAATAGAAACTACTACACACCAAGATCTACCGAAGTCAGGACAATGGACACTTTCTCAAAGTATCGATGCCCATCGCATGAAGCACTAAATCTATATGAATTAATACAATTTTGGAACACACTTAGGCCAAAAACTGCAAAGTTATCGATGTAAAATGAAAAATAAATGTCATACCAAATCTGGATGAGACGTACATAAAAGTACATGGTATGTGCAATGTAGACCCCCAGTGAGGCAACCGAATCTCATGGAAAAATATGAAGGACGTACAGGAAGTGATGATGGCTTAACAGCCATAATACAATGCTGGTAGAGGTAAAACTATGGACGGTGCACTTTTGTACTCCCCTTTTAGGCAAGTCCCATCTCCATGGGAAGACACAGCAGGAAGGTTCCTATGGTATCATTGGCAGGGCTGCATGTGGATGATCTTTGCGTGATGTCATCAATATGAGCCAGGGAATGTTTGGAGTCAGAAGCCTGTGAGCCAAAGGTAGTGTTTCCTACTCCATCATGTAAGCTGAGGCCATCAGCCTAAAATGGAACTTCTCAGCTGCTGGAGGCAACAGTGACGCTATTTCATGCCCTGCAGTCGCTTGGATGGTTAGAGCATTCAGCACAAGGCCCTTGCGCAAGTCTCAACTCTGCTGTGATATTAGCCATCCCATAGCCACAAAACTGCAGCAGCCAATTATCAACTGGCTACACCTAACCAGGGGTATGGCTGGCTTTATTTAACCAAGCGGTGCATGACTAGGTTATTGCTGAAATACTACTCAGAGCAACAATCCAGACATCCACCATATGTCCGATTTTATATGAGTCTTCTGTGATGCCAATTAGTGGTAGCTCTCGCGCAATAGAGCGGCAAGTGTGGCTTTGGCGAAGCAAAGCATAGATTCTAGTGTGGGTTACAGGTGAGAAAAAAAAAATACAAAAGAAACACAATCAGACCTACTATTGGATACATGTGATATTCCCCATTAAGGGGAGCGCCCATAGACTGTATAGTGTGAAAAGATGGGCAAAACAACCGTGACGTCACCTGTTGGTTTCAGCATACCATTTAGGAAGCCTGGATTTTGGCAATTTGAATAGCACCATTTTGTCATTTTGAAACCAGATGTGATTCCTAATGGACGAGAGCGTGAATTGAAGATCCCGGGAGGAGCGAGGGGTGGGTCTAAGAGTGGATCTGACCATATCTGACAAGGACCAGAGGATAGCCACACCCCTAAAGCATATTATGGCTTTATCCTTCATTCTAGTCTATTTGGGACCATAATTTACAAAACTGAACATCATGACATATCGAAGGAGACTTGAAACTTGCGATAGATACCATAATGTGGAAAATCATTATTGAAATAATAAATCAGGGGGGAAAGTAGGGTCATTTTCCCATAGACATCTATAGCATTGAACTTCTGCAACCGCCGACGTCGCCATCTGCATTGGCCTCAGTTTTCAGACCCGGGTGATGCGTCAATCTTTTTATACAGTCTATGGGAGCATAAATCTGCAGCCTTTCTAACAGGCTTTCCAAGAGTGACATCATGTGGTTTTATACAGAATTACAATCCTTTGTCGGCGAGATGAGTGAGGAAGCAGAATTCTCTTAAGGTTGCCATGCCAACTACAAGTACCAAAACAACTGCTGCAGTTGGCATGGCAACCTTGCATAAGAGTTCCACTTCTAAACCACAGTAAAAATTGTGAATAATTTTTGATAAAATTGGTAACCATATCAAGGAATCCCGCAAACAAAAACCCCTCCCAGTTTTAATAAAAGCAATGTTTTCCACTTCCTTGCACAACTCGCACTAGGAATAGGACACCAATAGCCTTTAATTTGGCCATCAACAGTCAACCCCTTCCAAGATATTTTGGCCAAAAAAAAAAAAAAAAATCTACAGACATTTTTGTGCAGCATCATTATCTGAACCCGTTTACTAAGATCAGAAATCAACAGAGAAGGTAGTTGAGACTGTTTACCCTGGAATAGTTTACGGGTCCATCCAAATGTAAAATAATGCTCCAACATGACCTTCCCAAGCACTTCTGTCCCAAAGTGTGAATCTAAAGATTAGATCAGGGCCATTTATTCCATAGAGTGGAAATAACATAATGATGGTGACATAACATTTTAAGGGCTCAGTTTAGCAGTTCTTTGCAAATGCGCCAAGGGAGGTCACCACATGAGTCAAGAGAAATAAGCCACGCAGAAAACAAGCAACCACAATTACTTTAAATTCATTTACTTAAATTAAAAAAATTTACATCACGGTTTTGTTTTTTTCTTTCTTTTAGACAATAAACTTCATTCTCTTAAAAACTTTACAGGGATTTCTCTTACTTTTTACATATATAAATTCCTTTTTTAGTCGTCTGCCATAGGACACCAGTGACACGTGTAACAGTTACATTTTCGCGCCGTTTACGGATGACCGGTGATCTGTGGTGACACACCAATGGGGAATCTTATGAAAATAGTTAGCAAACATTTCCATACAGTCAGAAATTAATACTTTTGTTAACAGCAAGAACCACACAAATATACAGTCATACTCGGTGAGCATCTTTGAGTGGCCACGACAATCTTTGCCCCTTCATTGACAGCCCTGTTTTTTGTGTCAAACCAACCTAAAAAAAAAAATACAGCTTCAGTTGTATTAAATTGTATTTGGAATCAAAAGCAGCCAGGAGAATTCTGGGAAATGGCTCAGGGCTATTTTAATTCGTCTAGACACCCAATAAGATCTATGTGCCAGTCTAATTCTCAGTTGTCCAGTTTTTGCATCTAGCAGATGGAGGGTAGAGAAGTGTTTTGTGCACATCTAAGGGTGAGGTCCATAGGTTTTGCACAGTGACAATTTTACAGGGCCATATTTTCTGCACGATTCACTCCATATGGGTGTAGGCAGAATAATTAGTCCTTTAAAATTGAGTCACACACCAAATGGACCTCACCGAACACTGAACCTGAAAATAGTCTAATGAGTCCAAATGACAGCAATAAAATTCCAGTTACAGAGGCCTGTGAGAGCCTTCATAAATGCTCAGAAAAGTCTGCTAACACCTGCGGTGGGCATTTGGTTTGACACGCCACCTTGACTAAACATGTGGCATGGCCAACCAAAAACTAACCCAGGGATAACTTTTGGAAGACTTTTTAATAGAGACCTCGCAGAAAAAATATACTAACGAAGTGTCGAGCTCTAGACAAACATATTAGCCAATCATAGCCAGATAGGAGAAATATAAAGTGGCTCGAGGTGCACTTTAAGTGAAATTAATGGAAAATAAATTTGAAATCTGAGATGAGACGAGGTCATGGACTGAGAACTGTTATCTGCTGTCAGAAGGAGGTGTGTGGAGATTGCCATGTGACCACTCAGATTGTATGTCACACACGCATTAGTGAAAATAAAAGACAATGGTCCAGTCTTCATATCCCCCGTACTTCACACTGCCAGGGGTCGAACTGGCCTTTTCCATCATTTGGAGTTTAATCCAAACCACTGTAAACATCGCAGCCTCGGAAAACAACCGGCGGCAAAATAAGGACCAAACGTTTGGCAAGACTATTGACTTCCGCAATACATTCTGTGCTTCATTCGTTTCCATTGCTACACAGTGCGTCCAGACCCCTGACGGGGTTTCAGTTAGTGGAATCGACTAAAAAGGCTTCAGGTAAAAAGTTTCTCACAGGGTCCTGTTTTACTAGTCCAGCAGTACGTCTCTCCTTTATGTACATTTCAATAATCAAATTACATGAAAAAAAAAACAAAATGAAACAGACAGCTTCTGTGAACTCAGAGGAGTGAGCCCGAAAACGTGCGTCTTAAAAATCAGAAGTCCGTCCAACCAAATGTTTTAGTCTTGTGTTTGGACTTTAAATATTATTTCTATTATTTGACGCAGGACAAAAATATTGACAGTGATGTGAGACAGAGATGGACTCATTTCAAGATGTCAATAGTGCAAGACAATTATCCTCATCAGGAAACTCAAAATAATACTTTATACTTGACAGAAAACATTCAAAGTCTCGTGCAAAACTGAAACACTTTCTGAGATGGATTTTTTTGCACTGCGAACATGAAGACCTTTCTCATATCTCGAGTGACCACTGTAGATCAGGGATCATAAAATCACGGTCCTTGACAGCTGACAACTACTAGTTTTCCTCAATTACTTGACCTTCTGTCAGTTGTGTAATCAGTTAGGCCAAACAGACGCACTAAATTATTTGGTTATTTTCCTGCCTGCAAAGAAAACCAGGGCTGGATCTGGATTCAGGGATCATGCTTCAGAGTGCAGATGGTGAAGCCCGCATTGTGACATCACAGTATCCGGGCTCTTCTCCTCTGGGCTCCAAGTTCCTGTACAACAGGACTACAGTACCCAGCAATCAAACACCAGTACATTCAGAATGCAGTTGGGCACCTGATAGCTGACATGGAGAGAAATGACACAGCAGCCAATCACACGCTGTCACTCGCAATACTACCCAATCTACCCGGTGACCACGGCAACACGGGAAATGATTTGAAACATTACCTGCCCAGTAGCTAAACGGTCTGACACAGTAGAGTGAGAGTGTGGTTTGGCATTGAATAAACAAACATAAAACCTTCTCGAAAAGTCCAGCTTTTGCTCAGAACGGTTACAATCACACTTTTAGGGGCAGTAGAAGTTATATCAATTCGGCTACAAAACCATCCGCTAGGAAGAGATGAGAGTAACTGAATTCAATCGTAGACATAGGTAAAGATATCAGTGGTTAAGAGGTGTTTTACTACTGGTGGTTTGGTAAATAATCCTTTTTCTCTACCGACATAAGATTGAGTTACCCAGTAACAGCATAACGGTTGGACTACATGAACAGCAATTCTCAAGAGGCACAAAAACCTTAATGTAAATGTAACCACCTATTCCAACAACAGGATGGGTGGGCAGGTGACACCACCCATTCCATTTGGCCAATATAAACCACAGCTCATTTTCTTACTTTTGCAAACTCGTACCCCCGCCCACTTCAGCTCTGATCAGGAGATCACATCAAATTAACCTCTATCTCAGGTTGCATTTTCAAATGCTTGGTTGCCTAGTAACTAGTCGAAGGCCAGGCACAGTCTTCCATGATTTGTTCTCCTATAGGAGGGGTGATTGGAAAATTCTGTTGGCAAAAAATATATATTATAATAACTATGGTCAGTACCATTGAAAAGGTCAGTATTATGCAGTTTCAAATACACCGCAAGCTTCTGTCACTATATGTCACTACAGCATTTTTAAATACTGATGATACTAATTTTGGGAGCTCTGTTTCTATACGGACTGCAAATCAATTTTAAACACTACGGTTTTAATATAACAGTTAGCGTAAGCTTTTGCCTCCATATGAAAGGCCAGTTTTCAACTCCTATTAACTTTTCTTTTTTTTACCTGTTTAAAAGCATGTAAGGGCATTGTTACATTTTTGGCCGAAATCACAAAGCGGCTGTTCACATATTTTACAGTCGAAAATGTTAAAGTGGCTTTTAGGAACTCGAAAATAAATGTGAGGGCACCACTGTAAATATTAGCCAACGAGATGCCATAAAATGTGTAGTTTTGAAAAAAAGTGTCCAGTCCCTTCATTGCATTGACATGGTGTCAACCGGGGAGAAAAATAAATAATAATGAGGCTTCATTTGTTTCGCTTGCAGTCATTTGAGCAGAACCCAGAATGTTCTAGAACAGCACAGTGCATCACTCTCCTCCCAGTGCAAGGCCTTCACTGACAATGACATCAAGTTAAAATGAGAGAGAGAGGTCCTTCAGCAGGCTGAAATGCAGCCTGAATACAGTCAGAGGAGTGGTCAGAATCTCTTGGAGAGGTGAACACACGGACCAATCGGTCGGCCAAGGAGACCCCATGATGAAATGTAAGCAGTGAATTCAGCACGCTTACAGAAGTATAAACTTCACACACATACATACATACATACATGCACACACACACACACACACACACACACACTTATGCAAGCATGAGAACATGCTCAAATACAGACAAAACGCACCAACAGAAGCTCACACGCGCGCACGCACGCACGCACGCACGCACACACACACGCACACACACACACACACACACACACACACACACACACACACACACACTCAGACTAACCTTATGAGGATGCGAAGAGGCACTTGTATGCACATTTGCACACAAGTACACACAAGTGCACACACGCACGCGCGCGCATACACACACACACACACAACACAGCTAGGTACCCAAATGGCTACGCTTCCACAATGACAATGTGGAAAGGCGCACACAAACATACGCACAGGCATACACACAACATGCATGTACAATGAATGCAGGCGCGCACACACACGCACACACAAAACTAAACTCAGCATGTCCTATGCGTTCCCCTCCAGCTACAGAGGGGAAGAGAGGAATGTAGCCAGCACTGCCCCACACACATATTGGGACGCTTGGATTTCCATCCCCTCCCGTCACAACACCATAGAGGGCAGGAGAAAAGACCCAGGGGGTCAGGGAGAGCGCCCTCTGCTGCTAGGTGTCGGGGTTGCTGGTGGTCATTATTTTCATGTACTGTGTGAAGATGGTTTCAAACGCTTCATCTCTGTGGATCATCGCACCAAACACCAAGGGCTGCAGGACAGAGAAAAGAGAGAGAAAAATAAAAATTAGAAGCGAGGGAAGGAAGCTAAGAATCAGAAAGACTGGGAGGAAGAAAGGAAAAGAATCAAAGTGACACTATTGTTAACTCCTGGATAAGCGATTTGTGAATTAAAGGGACTATGTCAGCTGGGGCACATGCATAGTAGAGTCCAGTCGATAAACATTTTCAGTGCGATATCAAGGGAGCAGAAATACAAACCCCAAGCTTATTAGTACGTGTGTAAAACGTACCTTCATCACTGTTTTAAATACAGAAGATGGCCTGCAAACGCAAAATTGCTAGAGTAACCGCATTTATCTTTGCCGAAACCCACAAAGAATAAATTATACTATCCATCCATATTTCTTTGGGTGAAAACGCATTGAAAGTGTGAAGTAAGGTAAACCGGTGAATTCGTGGTGGAGTTTCAATCTGTTTGCATCGCATGCATCCTTGAGAAGTTTGAGAAAATTTTTATCAAGCAACTGTCTTTAATGTTCGCAGAACCTGTTAGTCACAACGTTTTGTCTGACATGCAGCTGCCGTAGATCCTTTTGAAACCACTTCCAGTTCAACGGCCGCCATGGGACGACATAATCAACGCAGGCTGATTTAAAAGCAATAATAACGCTACAAAAACCCAAACTATGACAAACTGACACTACGAATAGGCTCTACGATTAATATAGATAGTTTTTTGGTAAAAATTTCAATAAACTTCTCAAGGATGAACACGACATACAGATTGAAACGTTTACACCTTACATCTCCTATGATCTTCAAATAGTTAGCCTAACGTTTTCAAGTTTTTCGCTTCGTCACGCGCTCATGCGCCCCGGCTGACATAGTTCCTTTAAGGACTGGTCATTCACGCCAAGAACATATTTGTCTTGCCGCCCGTGGTCGTGCAGATGGCAAATTGATTGATTAATTGATTGATTAGTGAGTGACGCTTGAGTCTCATCACAACACTCCTCCCTTAGCTTTGCTTATCCAGGAGTAAAAAAAGAGAAATACAGCAAGAGATGGAGAGAGGACGAGTGAGAAAGATGGAGAGAGAAAGATCTGAAAAGATGGGAAAAAGAAAGGCAGAGAATGTGCTAAATTAAAGGATTAGAAAACCAGGAGAAGGAAGGATAGTTGTGGGAGAGGGAGAGATGCAAGGTAAGGAGCTGAGGAGAGAGAGAGACAGCCAAAAGAGAGTGAAAGAGACAGAGAAAGAATGAGAGAGAGAGAGAAAGTTTTATCGATTTTCATACCTTCTGTGTGGAAGGTGTTGCTATGGAGATTCCCATGCCAGACCCTGGTAACACGGACAGGACTTTGTACTGCGGAGAGACAGAGAGGACACTCGCTCGTTTAGAGCTCGTAAGCTCCCATCTCATCTGTTCTCTTCAGTAAATGAGGTTTTCATTACTCATAAGATGGAGGAGAGGGGAGGATGCAAACCTTCTGAATGTCAGTGATGTCGACCAGTTTGATGACTTTGTTCTTCTTGGAGGAGCCGGACCGAGAGCTGGAGCTCTCGAAGCACAGGTAACTGACAGAGAGGAAGGGCAGGGGGATCATTGGGGCAGGGAAATATTGGTGAGAAACAGGTCCTGGGGCCTGAAGTGCTCTACAGGGATGCAAAGGGCAAAGCCACATTTGGGTCTGTGCAGCTGTCGACCTTAACTCCACACACCCCAAGAGGGAACTTAAACCTTGTCAGGTCTACTGTGGAGACTCTATACAGCAGGGGGTAGGTAACCCTGGTCTGGGAACTCCAGCGCTGTTTTTAGTTTTTGTTCCATCCAAACCTGTAGCTGAATAACTGGCTTAATTTTTGATAAATCTGGCTCTCATGAATGGAGTTGACGAAGTGCTGAAAAATTCAAAAGGTTCACCAATCAGAACATTCATTATATCATTCCCAGACTTACAATCATTCGTCCAAGTTCAGAGGTTAAGCTTGGACTGAACAAAAACCAGAAAAAGCACAGGATTTCCAGCAGCAGGGTTGCCTACCCATTGAATTATGAATTGAGTAATTACACAATATCAGCACAAAGCAATATAGTGGAAATAGAATGCAAAAAGTTACAGGTTTCTACACCATGGTTCGGAAGCACACAGAAACACTTTGGCGGAAACGTACTTCTCTGTGACGTATAGCACTCCATTGCGGATGTAATCTGTGGGCATCTTCCGGTCTCGGTTAATCAAGCAGCATCTCCATCCATTCTCACAAACTGAGCGAAAAACACACCGATCAGAAAGAGTACTCCGATACATACATTAAACTGTACATGCAACCCAATAAGGGGCCATTCACACAGGAGACGTGTCCATTTTTCCGCGTGTCATTTTTTAAAATTCTTAAACATTGGTAACATGCGCTAGAACAGCATCTTTTTACTGCGCATCTCTGCTACCGTGTTTGAACACCGAGCGCTCGCATTTTTAAGACAGAATGCTGTCATAGCAACATATCAACGGTTCTTCTATTCTCCCCGCGTTTGAAAAAACATGTTTTGTGGCATCTTGCATTTTTCACACGCAAGCCCGTCTCCTGTGTGAATGGCCCCTTACACAGTTGGACTCATGCTCAAGTCAGTCGAGTCAACCCAGTTCTAATAACTGGTCAGGAAGACAGTGTGGGATGACTGGCTCAGAAACTAGAATAAAATCCAGTTTCAGAAAATAAATCCTCCACAAGAATTTGTTAAAATCACCCCAATTTGCACATTAGCACAATTCTTCAGTGGGAAGGAGGAACTAAAGGAATAAATAAAGAGGAAAGGTGTAAAAAGTAGGCAAAAGTAAAATCAGCCGGCTACCTTCAGGAACGGAAAAAACACACAACTATACTTTTACTTTCACACCCTCATCAGCTCATCTTCAGCTCAGAGTCATACAGCCTTCAGTTTGCACATAATGAAGGTGCACTTCTGCGCTCACCTGGTAGGGGGCGCTCATTCTCTGACAGGTTAAAGACTTCGTGGAAGGCGCCCTTCTTGGTGCTGTGGATCCTGCCCCCATCCTCCTCGCGACTGAAGCCGCATGGGACGCTGGTGGCGACACTGCCGCGAGACACCACCGGCTGTATCTGCCCAGAAAGAGGAGGAGGAGGAGGATCAGTCAGCCGGCTTGCGAATGGGAGAGTGCAGAGCGGGTGTCAGTCATACCAGGGGGGCGGGATTACGGGACTGCGGAACCTGCGTTCGCAGTTACTATTATTCTCGGCACACAAGAGCGAGCAAAGTGCTGGCTAAAAAACATAGCATCGCCCCACTCTGGCAAGCACAGCCTTCAAAATAGAGGGGAGGCCGACAGACCAGTGTCTAAAGGGATCATAACCGCCTTAGGGCCCTTAAGCACAGCCCTTAACTAGACTTTGCTGCAGAGGTGATTGGCCCCTGCTTCATCTACTCAATTGTAAATCTCTGGTTTAGAGTGTCTGCTGAGTCATGTTGTAATATAGCACGACGCATCAGAAAATAAGACATGGTGGAGCAAAAGGCCTACTGTAAAGCTGAAAGTAGGGCCTCAGTATTAAAACCTGTACCAGGCATGCGGCTCGACTCGGGAGATAAGCCTGAATCTTAAGATACCATCTGACAGCCTTCTTATAGAATGACTTGGGATCAGTACCAGCGAGATTAAACAGGCCTTACCGAAAGCCACGTACCTTTTTCTCAACCGGTTTGAGATTTCAACGATTTACTTTAGTTGTTCAGCTGCAGGAAAAATATTATCTGAAATGCCTCCGGTGATGTTAAACAAGCGGATAATATTTGTGACATGGAACCATTTAACACTAGAGGGAACCTAGATATCCACAGGCTTCATAAAAATATTACAGCATTAGCAATCACTACATGACATCACGAAGAGCACTGATGTCATGTCATTAAGGATGTCTTCAAGGATTACTAACCATTCCATTTCTTAATATAGTTTAGCTGAACCCAAGCAGACCTTTTATTTTAATGCAGTCGATATCCTCAGGCAAATGCTACCATGGTCAAAAACCTGCAGCAAAGTAATTTTCGAAGGTGTTCTCTGGTTAAATTCATTTCTAATAAGAGAATTCAGTGGATGGGGGCCAATAACTGATGAAATATACAATTTTTTTTTTTTTTTTTTTTGAACACAGAAATAGGTCAATTACCAAGATGCAGTATGTACCACACTCTGGAATCCACCAATACAGCACAAACAACATGTCCATGCTGGCCAATCACATCATCAGTCATGGTGCCCACCATATCGCTCTCTCTCTCTCCACCACGAAAAGTCATGCTGTTCACTCATTGAATCCAAATACAGGTGTCTATTTTCAAAAGAACTGATGAAAACTGACGTCAATCCATATTTTACATCTTCATAAAAGTAAGAGGTCTTAATCTTGATGGCACCTTCCTTTGTGCAATATTTACCCTAATTTCAACAGAGATCCCTGGTTCAGTAACAGGAAGTGCCCACCTGGGGTTTTGGGAAACCGAAAATGTCACAGTGCAAAGATAAGAGAAGGGGCTTCATCACTACTGAACACTCCAAAGCTCTCCAAAATCAATAAGACAACTGTAGGGGTTACTCCCTCCGTCAGTGGATAAGTTGTTGTGACATGACAGTTGGTTATGTGAAAATACGCTGCAGTCTAGAAGGAGACTGAAGTGTTGCAAGGCTTTTTGACATCATTATTGTTCTTGTAATCCTAATGCATGAACTTGAGTCTTTTTAGAGTCACTCTACGACGTTAATGTGAATATTTTCACTGGAAAATGATAGCAACTAGACAAAGTAAATCATAAAATAAATGGAGCAGATTTTCTGTTGAAATAAAAAACTGTACGCATAAAATATAGATAGATAAAGCATAACAAATGGTTTCAAATTTCACATATGAAACTATTCTTCAGGTCTCTCACAACACACTACTGACTTTATGAAAGAATACTAACAGCAGTGATAAAGTGTAAAAGTATGGTTAAAGACTACAGAAAGGTAAATTACAATGCTCAAGATCTAATACACAGTGTAGGAAACCAAGGGATACTGGGAGGTCTGTAATCCCCCATTTTTCCCCAAAAACATTTCTGGTTTCTAAATGCATACGTGACCTTATGCATTATTCTACACACGACAATGGTGCTATATCATCTAAACTACCATAAAAACTGTTAAAAAGCTATTGAATAAGCACATGAACTAGGGCTGCAAACTAAATCTAGACATGGCACAGAATCTAGGAAATTGAAATGCTGCTCAATGGATCGCACTGATTTGCCCATAAAAACACAGTGACAAAAAAATGACAACCACTGGGTATCTCGTAGGCATGTCTATGGAAATGGATCATCACATGACGCGCAAATGTGGTTCCCAAACTCCAGCCTCAACAGCTGTGACCCACCATTTAAAACTCCATACCAGCACAATATAAAATATAATATCTCTATATTTAAACTTCTACAGCTAGTCGGAACAGAAATATGAAAACATACTGCAGCTTTTTAACACACACAAGATTTGTGCACAGTGTCTATATTTATAAAGATGGCGTGCTCAAAGAAATTTACTTTCAATACCTGAGTAAATGTTTGAAGCACTTTAGTTCTTCATATTAAACTGGCTGCACAATGCATTCATCTTCGCATGATCCAGATCAAACATGACAGACGAGAGCTGAACACTTAATTTGAACAAGCAGACAATTTGCACCATCAGTATATGCAGTGTCGCAAAAATGAATTTGCCCCCTTCCAAATTAATTTTATTTTTGGACATTTGTCACACTTAATTGTTTCAGGTCATAAAACTAATCTTAAAATTAGAAAAGATATCCTGAGTAAACATAAAATCTAGCTTTTAAATGATCATTTCATTTATTGAAGGAAAAAAAAATCCAACCCAATATCTGGCCCTATTTGAAAAAGTAATCACACCCTAAGCTACTAAATCAACCAATTAAACACATCTAACTGATTGTTGGGTTTAATTTTATTGACACAACCAAACATGATTACTGCTAGCCCTGTTGAATCTAAACAACACTTAAATAGAACCCGTCTGACAATGCAAAGCAGGCAAAAAGCAGCACATAATGTCACAATCTAAAGAAATTCAAAAACGGATAAGAAGCAAAGTCTTTGACATCTATAAGTCTGGAAAGGGTTACAAAGCCATTTCTAAGGCTGTAGGACTAGAGCGATCCACACTGAGAGCCATTATCTATAGAGAAAACTTGGATTAGTGGAGAACTTTCCGACAAGTGGCCAGCCAACCAAAGTTCCTCCAAGAGCGCATTGAGGACTCATCCAGGAGGTTACAAAAGAACCTAGACTAAATCTTAAACTGCAGGACCCACGTGCCTCAATTAAGGTCAGTGGTCACAACTCCACAATAAAAGACAGACGAGGCAAAAATGGCATCCATGGGAGAGCTGCAAGGCGAAAACCACCTATAACCAAACGCAACTCAAAAGCTGGTCCCAGATTTGTCACAAAACCATCTTGACCCACTAAACTCATGGGATAATATTCTGCGAACTGATGAGCCAAAAGTAAAACTATTTGAAAGACAAGGGGCCCCGTACTTCTGGTGTACAGCTAACACAGCATTCCACAAGAAGAACACCATATCAATAGTCAAACCCAATGCTGGTCTGGGGCTGCTTTGCTGCTTAAGGACCTGGGCTACTTGCTATAATTGATGGGACTACGAATTCTGCTCTCTACCAGAAAATCCTGAAGAAGAATGTCCAGCTATCAGTTTGTGACCTAAGGCTTAAGCACGGTCGATTTATGCAGCAGGACAATGATCTGAAGTGCACGAGCAAGTCCACCTCTGAATGGCTGAAAAGCAACAAAATGCAGGTTTTGGAGTGGCCGGGTCAAAGTCCCAATTTAAATCTGATTGAGATTTGGTGGCATGATGTTAAAACAGGCGGTTCATGCTCAAGAACCTCCAGTGTGGCTGAAATAAATAATTCTCCAAAGACGAGAGGGCCGAAATTCCTCCACAGCTATGTAAAAGACTCCTTGCCAGTTATCGCAAACATTTTATTGCAGTTGTTGCCCCCATGGGTGCCACAACCAGTTATTAGGTTGACAACCCTGTTTCCAAAAAAGTTGGGATGCTGTGTAAAATGTACAACCCCAATTCCAAAATATTTGGGACAAAGTGTAAATTGTGAATAAAATCAAAACACAATGACTTTCAAATCACACCAGCCAGTATTTTATTCACAATAGAACAGAGATAACAAATGTTGAAACTGAGGAATTTTACAGTTTTATCCACAAAATGAGCTCATTTCAAATTTGATGGCTGCTACAGCTCTCAAAAAAGTTGGGACAAGGGCCTGTTTACCATGGTGTAGCATCCCCTCTTCTTTTTAACACAGAGTGGAGGCGTCTGGGCATTGAGGAGACAAGTTTCTGGAGTTTAGCTATTGGAATTTGATCCCACTCTTGTTTAATACAGGCTTCCAGCCACTGGAGAGTTTTGGGTCTCCTTTGACAGACTTTTCATTTAATTATGCGCCAAATGTTCTCAATCGGTGAAAGATCAGGACTACAGGCAGGCCAGTTCAGCACACGGACTCTTCTACTACAAAGCCATGCTGTTTTAATAGCTGTAGTATGTGGTTTTGCATTGTCCTGCTGAAATACTCAAGGCCTTCCCTGGAATAGATGTCATCTGGAGGGGAGCATATGTTGCTCTAAAACCTTTATATACCTTTCAGCATTCATGGTGCTTTTTTAAAACATGCAAGTGTCCCACACCATATGCACTAATGCATCCCCATACCATCAGAGATGCTGGCTTTTGAACTGAACGCTGATAATAGGAGGGTAGTCTTTCTCCTCTTTAGCCCGGAGGACACGACGCCCATGGTTTCCAACAATGTCAAATTTGGACTCGTCTGACCACAGGACACTTTGCTACAGTCCATTTTAAATGAGCCTTGGCCCACAGAACACGGCGGTGCTTGGATCATGATCATGCTCAATTTTGACATAGAGTTTTAGATGGCATCTGTGGATGGCACGGTGGACTGTATTTACAGACAGTGGTTTCTTGAAGTATTCCTGGGTCCATTTAGTAATGTCAATGACAGAATCATGCCAGTGAGTGATGCAGTGGCTCTGAGGGCCCGAAGATCACGGGCATTCAGTAAAGGTCTTCGGCCTTGTCCCTTACGCACAGAGATTTTTCCAGTTTCTCTGAATCTTTTGATGATGTTACGCACTGTCGAAGATGAGACCTTGAAAGCCTTTGCAATTTGACATTGAGGAACATTGTTTTGAAAGGATTCCACAATTTTTTTACGCAAGACTTCACAGGTTGGAGAGCCTCTGGCCATCTTTACTTCTGAGAGACTCAGCCTCTCTAAGACATCCCTTTTATAGCCAATCATGTTACACACCTGATGCCAGTTAACTTAATTACTTGCGAAATGTCCTTTCAGCTGATTCTCTTATTATTTATTGCTTTTTCAGCCCTTTTTTTTTTTTTTTTTGCCTGTGTCCCAACTTTTGAGACCTGTTGCAGCCAGAAAATTTGAAATAAGCTCATTTTGTGGATAAAAATGTAAAATGTCTCAGTTTCAAAATTTGAAATGTTATCCATGTTCTAATGTAAATAACATATTGGCTCATGTGATCTGAAAGTCATTGCATTTTGATTTTATTCACAATTTACACTTCGTCCCAACTATTTCAGAATTGGGGTTGTAAATAAAACAGTGCAATGACTGGCAAACCATTTAAACTCTATTAAATTGAAGAGAGTACAAAGTTGTCATATCAGATGTTGAAACTAAAGAATTTAATGGTTTTGAGAAAAATATCCGCTCATTTTGAATTTGATGCCAGCAACATCCCTCAAAAAAGTTGGGATGGGGTAAAAAAAAAGTGAAAAGTAGTATTTTGCTAAAACAATACTCCTGGTGGAATATCTCACAGCTAATTAGATTAATTTGCGATGGGTCAGTAATATGACTGGGTGAAAAAAAGAATCAAATGGATAATTTTTCAGATGAAGACAGTTTCTCAACTCTGTAAAAAGAATAACGATAATTTATGAAAAAAATTTCTCAGGCAGGCATGTCATCATCTACAACACAGAATTGCATAAAAGATTCAGAAAATCCCGAGAAATCTCTGTATGCAAGGGACAAGGCTGAAAACCAATATTGAATGGCCATGATCTTTAGGCCCTCAGGTGGCACTGCATTAAAAACAGACAGAACTATGTTGTGGAAATCACTGCATGGGCTAAGGAACACTTCTGTAAACCATTGTCAGTGAAAACAGTTTGTTGCTGCATCCACAAATGCAAGTTAAACTTTACCATGTAAAGATAAATCCACATATAAAAAAAGATCCGGAAATGCTGCCGCCTTCTCTGGGCCCAAACTCATTTAAGATCGACTGAGTCAAAGAGGAAAACTGTCTTGTGGTCACCTCAATCAAAATGTGAAATTTTTTTTGGAAATCATAGATGCTGCATCCCCCAAGATAAAGAGAAGGACCACCTGGCTCGTTATCAGCACTATGTTCAAAAGCCAGCATGTATGATAGGATGGTGTTGAATTAGTGCATATGGCATGGGTCATTTACGCATCTGTGGAGCCATCATTAATGCTGAATAATATATACAGGATTTGGAGCAACATATACTGCAATCCACACGTCTTTTTCAGGGAAGGCCTTGCTTTTTTTTGGCAAGATAATGCCAAACACCTCACTCTGCTGCATCATAAGCGAGTCTGGGTGCTAAACTGGCCACCTGCAGTCCAGACCTGTCACCTGCTGAAAATGTTTGGTACATTATGAAACAAAAAATACACCAGAGGAGGCAATGAAGTGCTGAGCAGCTGGAATCCTATATTGAGTGAAAATGGGAAAACATTTTGCTTTCAAAAATACACCAGTTGGTCTCCTCAGTTCCCAAACTTTTTCAGTTTTGTTAAAAGAAGAGGTGATGCACCAGGGTGGTAAACATGCCTTCATCTCAACTTTTTTGAAACTTGTTGCTGGCATCAAATTCAAAATCAGCATATATTTTTCAAAAAAAAAAAAAAACCAACGGTACAATTTTTCAATTTCAACATCTGATATGTAGTTTTTTCTGACATTTTCAATTAAACAGATTTTAAATGATTTACAAATCATTGCATTCTGTTTTTATTTCCATTTTATACAGTTAACCAACTTTTTAGGAAATGGGGTTGTATTTTATCTCATGGGTGATATAGGTTTTGAATAACTCTTTACCTTCAATGAATGAGGTGATCATTTCAAGGCTGCATTTTGTGTTAACTCATGTTGTCTTTGTCTATCATTAAAATTAGTTTGATGTTCTGAAACAATAAAATATGTCAAATGAGCAAAAATAGACAAAATTGGGAAGGGGGAAAAATGCTTTTTCACAACACTGCATACGAGCGTTCATTCACGAAATTCTCTGGAGCAAGTGTACCTGAAATTAACCACATAAGGTGGTATTCATTTTGGCAACCTTGCATGCTTGTGTACAGCCATCACCACTGCTGCACGTGCATTTAAAATCCTCTCAAATGTAAAATATCAGTCAAGACAAGCGAGTTGGCAGCTTTCCGGAAAGCTCATGAACATTGCACAACACATGAAGGCGAGTGACTAATAATTAATACCAGTCACAATAAAATACATGCAAGCAGGTCCTTGTTAATTCACACTTGTACTACAAGTGAGTCTGTCAAGTCATGAATTTTTCCATTCACCGATGCCTTTAAAAACAGCCAAAGTCCCAGTCCTTTCAGTTGGACAACACTACAGAAAGCTAATACAGGTTTGCGTTGTTAAGTGGCTCCGGCCAAACAGACTGTCCAAGCAGTTACTAGAGTCCCGGCGATCTGCCAAGCCTCTACTGGTACATTCTACAAACTCTTGAGTGTCTTTACACACACAACCAGTAAGCAAGCCACAGCAGTACATGTTTGGATCCATTTGTGCACAGACATGCGTAGTTTGGTTTTATGAGGTTGGCGTCTCTAACTGCAAACACACAAATGCACACACGGACTAGTGGAACACATACACAGGCATCTTCAGTTCAGAGCACACACACACACACACACACACACACACACAGACCCACACACTCTGGCGCCCCTACCTTCTCATAGCCAGAGAGCTGAGAAAGAAACAAAACACACATGTAACAGTCACTAGCAGGCCTGTAAGCCTGGTCTGCTGTAAACTGCAGGTGAGCAGAGGAAATGGGAGAGGGCCGCTCTCTCCTGAGCATGTATCCCTTATACACACACACACACACACACACACATACACACAAATGCACACAAAAGCATACACACGCGCGCGCGCGCGCGCACACACAGACACATACAAGTGCACACGCATAGACACATAAATGCATACACTCACGCACACGCAGGCACCAAAAACACATGCAGCTGAAACAGAACGCATCCACCCACAGGTGAAAGCAGATGCACGGGAGAGCTTGAAGCAATGTTTACATCACTTCCCCCCCACCAACAAGAGCCATTTTCACATAAAACAAACAAATCCCATTCATGTCTCAATCCACTGAATTACTCTACACTGCAACAAAAACAAGACCCAAATCAGTACAGTAAGGAAAAAGAATCAATTAAAATGATTCATGAACCATGAATCACTTGGTCTCTGACTAAATAATCACATGAAAACCCAAGCAACAGACAGCGTTACCCAGAATCTAGAAACGCACAAATACTAGAAATACGTGGATGATGGAAGAAAGATCACGCTCAGTGTCGGGGCGCGCCGGGGTACAGGGGCGGTGGGGGGTGTTGGCATACCCGTCGGGACACCGTGGCATTGGAGCGCTCCTTCAGCTGAGGGTCAGTGGGCAGACTGGCCCACACGATGTGCGGTGTGTCATACTTGTCCCGCAGTTTGGGGCAGCTCTTGAACAGGAAGTCGATGATGAAGAACTTGATGCCGGCATATAACCCTGGAGGACAAAGCAGAGGAAACGTGATTCCTGAATAAAGGAGTGTAAAAGCAGTTATTTCTGGATCTTTTTATTTAAAATCAGCTCTGTTTTTCTGTAAATATCAAACCCGTATCCTGCTGCAATAGGAGCCCAACTCACTCGACAACAGAGGAAACCGTTCTGACCAAAAAAGAAGTGCAGCCAATTTATACGCCAAGCCAAATAAGCTAACAAATGAACGGATGACAAATTATGTCCTGGTCCAAACAGGGCTTCAAATACAGATTTGGTCAAATGCAACACAGACTAAAAACTCAAAGTACCAATGAGATTCTAAAGTTTGATACTTGTAAGACATGTGACGACAGACACCTTAAGTGCCGAAAGATGATGCCGAAAGACGATGATGCGTTCACATTTAAATCAAGAGTCATCTTCATAACAATTATATATTAGTTGTTTTATAATCAACCTATCTTTTTGCCAAAGCAACAGTATCGACTTTCTAAATCCATGCCAAGGACAGACCTTTCGGTCCATCCAACCAATGAAAATACGGCATAAGACGAACAATGACAGTGTCTGCAACTTCAAAAATACTCCTCAGGTAAAGGACACTGTTAAACAAAGCTTTTTTCTCTCTCTGACATTAGTCTGGTCTGCAAACACTTTTAACCGACATGTCTCAAGGGTACAAAATAGCCTTAATAGAGCGAGCTCATAACTTCCATTATCACTATTCTATAGAGAGAGATAAGCTGTGTGGATACAGGCAGGAGAGACAAAAATTAAAGGTCATAAATAATCAAAACTGTGCTCGTTCCCAGGCATACAGGGCAGGAAAATTCAGGCTGTATTATTGAAGGTTCCTGTGGCCTGTACATTTTATGGTTAGAGGTGTGTGTGAGTGTGTGTGTGTGTGTTGGGTGTAATGAGAGTGCTCATAGCCAGTGTGTTTAACTATAAGAGGTGAGTATGTGTATTTTACTGTAAGAGGTGTGTCTAAATTGTGTCTTTTATATAGGAGGTGTGTCTAAAGTGTGTCTTTTATATGAGAGGTCAGTATAAAGTGTGACTCCTAAATGAGAAGTGTGTATGAAGTGTGTCTTTTATATAAGACGTGTGTATACAGTGCCTCACCGATCAGGAGGCCCATGAGCTTGTAGGGCAGGACGCAGGAGAAGATGAAGGCCACCCACAGAGCGATGTAGAGCTTCTGAGTGATCTCCGGCTGCACCCACATGAAGAGGCTGGAACAGACACACACACACACACACACACACACACACACACACACACACACACACACACATATATGCATACACACACATGCGCAAACATGCAGACATACACACACGTGCATGCATATACATACACATGCAAAAATGCATACGCACACACACACACAGTATATGCAAGAGATTAGAGTTCACACACATGTAAACACAAATACAATAACAATAAAACTAGAACTAGCAATACAAAATTTAAAATGAGACCATAATTAATGAACTCACTTCTTTATTTTCTCTAAAACATCTGCCATCTTTCCAAACAGGTTCTGCAAAATAAAATGTGGACAATATTATCTCAATATTAACTAACAGGTGAGTGAGTGAGTGAGTGAGTGAGTGTAAGTGCACACTTCTGAATGCGCATGTGTGCATCAGTGTGTGCGCGCGTGCGTGTGTGCATGTTTCTGCAAGTTGATACTATGAAAAGCAGGTTTAATGCACAGGGTCCAGTATTACCTGTGCTTTCTGTGCAACATCAAGGACTAACTGGAATTTTTCCGATACTGTCAGGTCTTCTTTAGGTGGTTCCTACATTGAAAAATTAATTGCAAGATGGGGAACTTAAGAGTCAATTCAGCAAGAAGCATCAGTCACAGCAAAACCCCATGACAGGTTGTTTCCTGCACATGGAAACAAACACAGGAAGTGACATCACAGAGCTTACCACAGGTTCAGAAACTTGAGGCACAATACTCCACTGTATCCTCCAGCCCCTGAAAAGAGAGCAGAGCTCAGTTTCCTACTGAAGCCAGCCCAGTCTACTGATTTTATTAAAAACTCATCTCATACAAACACTCCATAAAGAACCAGCCAATCAAAATCTTCCTAGGGTCACGCAGCTGCAACTCCCCAACAGGAGCACTGATCAATAATCACCACTCCCCCTCCCATTACCATCTGTTCTCGATTTACCCCAGTTCAGGAATGGTCACAGTCACATGAGCCTCTTTCCCGAGCCTACCCACTCACAGATACACCCAGGGTGCCATTTTGGCTCTTCATGAAGCGATAATATCAGTAGGTAAGTAACTACAGCACAGAATCAAGGCCCGCATTCAAACATACATGGAGGTCCAAAAGTACTTGGACAGTAGTTTAAATGGCTGTCATTCCTAATTCACTCCATACAGATGACAATACCGTCAAATTAAATCCAACAGTGTTCAGACTGTGACCAGCACAGGAATGACCCCCCCCACATAAAGGAATAGACAACAGAATTTCAAAATACAGTTTGGAAGATAGATCAGGTCATAAACTAACGTTCATGCGAATGTTTGAACATATTGAGCTCATACAACTAAGCTATCCATCTCCGAAAGTCAGTTCTGAAGCAGAATTGACGATTTCATTGATGCCGCCATTGAAAATATTTCAACCAATCAAAACAATCCTCGTGGAGATGCTCTGACGGCACATGGGCGCAGCACGTTTCAAGCTAGACATGGCGAGTGAGACTGCACAAGCATTGGGATAGTTGTTAAATTACTCACTGTTGTCACCATTTTTCTGTGCCAAAGGACATTGTTAGTCACAAACAGACCCTACTATTCGTGAAAATATTCAAGAAGGCTGTTTGAAGGCCGAGAGAGAGAACAATATGCCTGCGTGTACAGCGGTTGGGTGTACATGCAGGACTGGTTCAGGTCAGCAGCATGGCCGCACGTACTATGCTGCTGTACAAAGGCAAAACACCGTAACATCACATTTGGTCGAAAATGAGTTATTGTCATTTTAGGGGTATTGAAGACCTCCTTTATCATGTGGATGAATATTCTGAGTCAATTTGATTGTTTTTATGAAAAAAATCAAGGTCTGTGTCAACGGTAACTCCAAAAATGCCACCAGAAACCATGACAGAACGCAGTAACTGCAGTTACTGTGCTTAGCCTTTGTTTCGGGACGCTGACGTTGAGCTAAGATACTCTGGCTTTGTTTAGCCGCGCATCAAAGCATTGTTACTGTACAGCCCTGAAGTTACGGTCAGTGATAGTTGGTGCAGGCTCGCCTACGTCTCACACTCACACCTCCCTGTCAGCTAGCCTGCCTGTCATCAGGCCCATAAACAATTAAATGCACATCCTACCTTTTCTTGTAAACCGATAAAATCCATGCCAGCCACCTCATCTGGAATTTTTTCCACGATAATCCTGGCGTTAGAGTAAATATTCGCTTAGATGCTGCAGGCGAGCAGACCAATTCTTTATGATCAAAAGCGAGTCCATAAGCTAGTCTACGAACGTCCACTGTTGGTTGCAAAGCAAACAGTTAAAAAACATTCGACTCTGAAACTTTTTTAGTCGATTGTAAATGTCTAGCAGGAAAATCCAATTCCATCATTATACATATCTGCTATGTCAGGCACATCATCAGCGATGTTTCCATAATAATCCACTGTTAGAGCAGTTCCTTGGATGCAGGCGAGCAGACCATTTCTTTATGATCAACAAGTCCGCAAGCTAGTCCTACCTAATGTCCATAGTTTGTTGCAAAGCAAATCGAACACACATTCCGCCTCTAAAACCCTTTCTTTGGTTGATTGTGTCTGAGTTAAGCTGTTTTCACATCGGATGCGAAACAAATTTTTTGCGCGACAGATTACGTTCGAAGTCCATGCAAAGACGCGAATACAGGCGAAACACGTGTATTCGCATCTTTGCATTGACTTTGAATTAAAAATAATTTCCTAAATTTATTCATACTGTATAATGCAAAGTAACTTATCCGCTGGCATTCTGTTTCTGGTGCCGCACACCAAACTGGAGCTATTCTCTATCATGAAGATATGATGTGATGTCACCACAGCTCTGTACAGCAACAATTAAATGTATCTAATTCATTCATAATCATTCAAAACTAATGTCATTGATGGTTAGGCTTTAGGTAAGTGCTCTTCTAATGGTCTTGTGTACAGAAAACGGCAACCAAATATTGAATTTATGCAAGTTCACGGTAGAAAACCAAATGCGCCAACAGAAAAGTAATGAAGAGTGGAGATTCTCCCTTGAGCCCATGTAACGTCACGCATCGCCCTTCCGGGAGGCAAAATGGCCGCTCAGTAGTGGCCTTCAGACTGCCACACAAAAATGCTCACAACTTTTTCATAAATGGTCAAGTATGCCTGAAATTTTTCTCATGGGCTCTCAATATTATAAGCTATCAACCTATGCATATACTTACATTCCGTTGTCTATTCCTTTAAAGCAAGTCATTATCCAGTATTTATGCACTTCACAGAAAATATATGCTGTTTCTGTGGTCAATGTTTTACTGTTTATAAAAAGGCTGAATGCAAGGGCCAGGACTAGTGGGCGGGGGAGGATAAATGAGTGGAGAAACAGACTCACCTGGCGATGAGGTAATTTAAGGACAACCTCAGAATGGCTAAGAACAGGAAGAGAGGGAAGGCCCAGCCGTGCCAAGCAGCATTCATGTAGATCTGAGAGAATGAGGGAGGGAGGGGAGAGAGCAAGCAGATGTTTAAAACCTACTTCATTGATACATCACACAAAATGGATAATTGAACTACAAAAAACAAATCAAGAACCCGCACAAACAGACAATGAAGAGGAGAGCGAGAGAGAGGTGGCCCCAGTACTAATTTTCCTAAGCAATTAGGGGAAGGGCTCTCACACAGTGGTCAACCAAACCCGTACTCATTCGGATACACATAAGTGCACTCTTGTACCCGAGGAAAATTCTGGTGGGTAGCTAAGCAGAACTTTCTCAAGAGACACGTTGAGGGAGAGACACTGGGCCGAGGTAGGGTGGGAGTTCACTCACAATGAAGGCAATCGCTGACGTGTACACAGAATGCCAGTTCGATAAGGCAGACAGGTTCCTTAAGAAGTTTGTGACGGGTTTGGCACCTCGCTCTGAAAACACATAAAGTTGCAGACATGACACACACACACAAACCTGTCTCGCACTTAACACAGTGGGCAAAATCGTCAGAAGTTGAGACATTAAAATATAGAGTAATATTCAGAAAATTTCAAAGAAAAGAAAAGACTGAATATTTTGTTCAGACGTGGTTGCGTAGGCATGTTTCATTTCACCCAAAGTGCGGATACACTGAAGTCACAACCAATAAATACAAGGCTTGACAATACTCACTGAGTCGTCTCATATTTTCTGTTAACCTGCAGAAAAAAAAGCAGTGTTCAATGTTATTTATCCAAGCATTTTATTGATAACAAACCAAGCCAATAATCCTCCTCCTGGTGTGCATAAAAGACATGGGACCTTGTACCATTCAGTACATGTTGAGTCACTCCACACAGCCCCCGAAATAATAACTCGCTCTCACCCTCTTACATACTCCATCTATCTTTTCAATCTCCTCCTGCAAGGTCAAAGTGTTCCCATTGATTTTCTCCAATGAAGTGTTCCTTTCTGTGAAAGTACAGAACATGACCAGGCCTGAGCCGACCCACAGTCCCATGGGCCAGGGGCTCTGCGGCAGCCCTGCAGCTCATCAGGAGAACTGAAGAAACCTTCATTGGTTCGTATGCGAGACTTCAGATGTACCGTGGCAAACCCACCACCAGGGGTCAGACATGTCACTGGAAAACAAGTTTCCACATCTCCGCGCGTTCTCCAGCTAGTTCAATACCGTGAGAGATGTAGCGTCATTCCTGCTAATGCACCGGGGACAGCCAGATATAATACGGTCCTGAAACGACCGTGAGCTCATCTCACCACGGAAACCTCCCGCATATTGATGGCGTTTGCCGCGTCAACGCTAGCGTCAGCAATAAACCACGATAGGAAAAGAAAGGACTTTTATGCCTCTCCTGGTACACACCAGTGTGATGAGGTAGAAGCTACTGAGCACTTCCCCGACTGTCTTTTACAATCTCGGCATTAAATTGTGCACTCGAAACAAAGGCCATGTAAGGCGGTTGAGTCTTTCAACTCAGGTGCAAATCAAGCATAAATCACCTTAACAGCCAAACTCTTGTGTTCCTTAAAGGAGAAGCTACACCAACAATAAAGCTTTAAAACCTTAAATGACCAGTAAACTGAACTACCAAGCATGTCAGAGCTCTGGATAATGTTTCAGGCCATGTTTTTACTGTTGATCCAAGCTGTCCTTTGTAGCAGGCGGTTCTCATCACTAGAATACATGGAGAAATGCTTATTTCTATACAGGCAGCTCTTGGGGCACCTACATACTCAAGTCATGCAGAGTAATCCATTGTGCACTGACATTTTTTTTTTCAGCGGGGTTTCTTGGGAAAAGAAAAGCTGGAAGAACAAAGCAGGTCATGCTCAATTGTGGAAAAAAGACGACATCATACAGCTAAATGCCACAAATTATTCAGAACCACCTCCCTCTGCTGATGCACAAGACATCTGTTTCTGCCCGGCAAATATCGAAATGTATAAAAGCATAATGTGCCCTGCATTTAAGAATATGGAGGAGGAGATTATTCAGTTTGGCTTACGATGCTATGGCTAAAATTAAATTTCCAGACTTTCAGTGCATTATAAAATGTTCACAAGAAAACGTATATCAAAACTGTGCTCTTCTAATCTTCATCCTTGACAAAATGATAAAAACAGCTTGCATCCGAACAAAAGCAACCAGTTTTTGAAACACTGGCTTGCCTCAAAAGCTTCGGCCAATTGACTTTAATGGATATGTCTGTCCACCATTATCCTTACATTGACCATTATAAAATTTACCCGTTAAAAAGTTCTCTTGCCATCATCTTGCAGAGGCCAGTTAGAACCATTCAGAAATATGCCTGCAGTGAAACTCTAAAATACAGAGAAATAAGCTAAATGCTATGGTCAAAAAGAAACTTTTCTATTGAAAATGGAAAAAAAAAAAACCATGAACAACAAGAAGCATCAAAGGTAATCATGCAAAGCAAACCCATTCATTTGAACTGGTATTTAAAAAAATGAAGTGAGTGCTATAATTAATTGGGCTGTGACATGTTTTAATTTTGTCTCTGTACACGAGCACATCGAGCTTGAAAGGCTACAACGACAATGAGGTCGAAGTACCGACTGTCAGCTTTAATGTGAGGGTGTCTTCATCCGTATCGGATGAGCAGTTTAGAAATGACAGCACCTTTTGTACATAATCCCCCACGCTATCGGATACATCAAGAAATATTGGTTGCGTGTGCTACTGATAAAATTTGGTTGCATATCCTTCACATGCAACAACTGCTTGAAACCTGTGACTTACAGAGAACACCAGATGCTGGGTATTTTCACTGGTGATGCTCTGCCACGCCTGTACTGCAGCCATCTTCAGTTCCTGCTTGTTTCAGGGATTTTTTTTTGCCTTCAGTCTCCTCCCCAGCATGTAATATGCAAGTTCAGTTGACTTAATTGGATTGAGATCTGGTGTTCTGGCTCAGCCAACAAAACCAAAATAACAAAACAGCATCACAGCCCAATGAGTTATGGTTCTCTCTGCAGAAGTACACTCATTTGATGATGACATTGATACCATGAATGTCAATGACCTGACCCCTATTGGCCAAGTCTAGAAGGTGTGTGGCACCTTTTACCCTCTGCCGTTCAAACGTTAGCACCGAAAGGTTGCTAACGGGACCCAAAATACACACAAAATAACAGTTAAAGTGTTTCTGTATTTGCAAGAGGTCACTGACCTAAGTGACTCTGACTGCTGTTAAACAGCACCTATTAGGTGACTTTTCACCGACCATTCTGTATTCTTGAACTCTATGAAAAAAAGTTTAAATGCGTCATTGTTAAAGAAAAACACTTGAGTTTTCTCATGCTTGCTAATTCTGCAGTACCGGTCTGTGAAACTCTCCAATGAAAAGTCAAAACACAAATGAAAGTCCAGCCCCCACCCTCCCAAAAACCCCAGTGTGCTGTCATTGGTCAACTTGATCACTCAATTGTGATTGGTCCACTGTTCGCGCCCCTTGTCACGCCCCTTACTATAAATGGATTTCAGCTTTAGAAACAAATACCGGTGTAGCCTTGTGGGTGAAACCCACTTGATTCAAGGGCGTGCCAAACTATCTGCTTGGCGCAAAAATTAAAATGGTGACATCACCAATTGAAGCAGAAAATGGCCAGAAGCGATTGGAGTATTTCAGTCTGCTCTGGAGCAGTGTGTTTAGCGGCAGAGAGCGCTTCTTCTGGAGGTGACTTAGAGTTGTTTTCCAACACAGACCTTTTAAATGCGCATATAAACGATATGATTCGCGCTACGACATTAAAATAATGAAAAACCATAATAGGTGCACTTAAATACAATGGCCATACTGTCAGCAGTTACCCACAATCCCTTTCACCCCTTACCTTTTTGCACTTAGCGGCTCCTCCGTCTCCACTGTGTTCTCCTCCGGCTGGAAGCGGAAGTCCTCGATGTAGACGCCAAACTTGTCGTAGAGCCATTTCAGCGTTCGGGAGCAGAGCGTCTCCTGCCGTTTTTCTGCCAATAAGGAGAGGAGGTGGCTTTTAGCAGGTCGCAAATACAGTATCCACACAGATCTGTGCCATTCACAGTTACCACCTGCAGAGCGTTAACCTGATTTACTTCACAAAGCAGTCCAGTGTTGTTCTTTTAATTCCTTCTTAAGACAATAAAACATGCGCATTGTACAATCTCAAATGACACTCACATCTTTTATCAGTGAAGGGCCATCTGCCCTAGATGACTTATCTGCAAATTTGAACGCATTCCCAAAAATAATATGCTTGCTTGTCACCACAAGCAGACTGAAAACACTCAAAACGCTGCGCGACAAGATGTATCGAATATCATGACCATCATGATAACACAAACATCACGAAGACCAAGGTATCACAAACATCAGACTGAGCCTTTTTCGTCAAAGCGAAGTAACAGAAGAGAAAGCAGAAATATTGCCTCAGGCCTACCCATATTTTATGCCGGCCCAGGCTAGAGATTAATACACCCAACACTCCTCTCATCTTCAAAACACCCACTGTCACTCCCACAGATGCACTTTGTCTCTCAAGCTTGTAACTTGAGTATTTAATTCGAAAAAAATCAGAGTGGTTTTCGAATATCCAAAGGCCTAGTTATTTGTTATCGAGTGAGCAGGCAAAATACACTAATGAGCATCAAAGTCCCGAGGAAAAAAAAAAAAAAAAAAAAAACAGGGCACAAATCCATCATACAGAGCGCGTCACTTCCGTGGTGCTTTCATAATACAACCTTTTTCGGGTCACTTCTGGTTTCAAACTCACCCCCCTACCCCCATCCCTTGGACATGAGCCCCCCCCGGAACTTTCCTTCCTGGCCACAACAGAAGCCCCCAGTCAGTCTGCCTCTCTTTTTCTGTGGCCTTCCTGTAAAAGTGGGGCCTTATTTTAAGTCCCCGACAACTTCCCTGCTTCGCTCTCAGAGTCGCTCCAGAAACACTCCTCTCCTTTCGGTCATTAACCCTTTCGCCCGCGCATTCGGACACGGTCATACTAAGCTAACTGACTCATCTGCCTAAATACAGATTTTCCCATGTTTTTCGATTGCCTTGGGGTCCTCAATCTTATCCAAGAGGGGCAGCTGTAGCCTCCCTCATGGGGGACGTCTTACGTGGTTCGCTTCCCTCACACAACAATATCTGCGCACCTGAGCCGGGTTTTGTGTTCCGTGATGTAATCGCATTGTGCGAAATAAGCCAATCAGAATACTTTTTTATATGATAGTCCTTTCTGAGCTTCCCCTGTCAAATATTAATGACCAAAATTGCAGGTACAGAAACTCCTAAAAAAGTCATTGATAATGACTTTTGTTTTGTATGTAAAATAAGAATCGGACTGAAGAAAGAGAAAATATGTGTATATGGAAAAAGCCAGCTCGATGTTCCTTCAGTTATAAGAAGCCTAGCAATCTTTCCATAAATACTGTTGTATATTCCTCACGCAAACAGTTTGTGTGCCCTACAGGATGTGAACGTTAATTAGAAAAGTTATCAAGCATAAAAAGCCAACTGAATGAGACCATACAGGAAATCAAGCAACTTTTCCATCTTAGCGACCCGTCCGCGTCAAACGTCTAACTACCGAAGCACAGACCGAAGTACGCTGCTCTGCAGCTAAAGAACTTGTGTTCAGGAAAACTTGAACATCAAAGAAACCTGCAGAAATTCCACCTTTGGAACATTTTCATCTTGTTGATATTGGTCAGCCTCCATTGCAGACATCTTATGCGGTTCGCTTCCCTCCAATGCTCCCGCGACAGGAAGTGCACATATAATTCGCTCCAGAAATTTCAATGCTTCTCTCCGATTGGCTGAACACGAAAACCTGGCTTGAGTGCGCAGACGTTGTTGTGTGAGGGAAGCGAACCACATAAGATGTCTGCAATGGAGGCTAGGGCCGCTGTGGGTGCAGGCTTTCATTCCAACTAAATAGTTACGCACCGAATTCATCTAATCAAGGTCCTCAGCAAAGACTCAAATTCAACTGATCATGTATCTCTGAATATTTGCTCTCGATATATCTAACATTTGCTACAATTTTCTGTAAATAAATGCATACAACTTGTGCTGAAATGTATAAGAAACATTTAATTTTACCATTTCATACCATGAAATGCTATGGTTAGCTCAGAATTCAATAAAAAATTCAGAGCACATCTGAATTGGATACGAGTAGTCTTATCTTGGGCAGAGCAGTCATGTTTGGTTTTGTACGAGCTGGGTGTCGAGGGGTTTTAAAAACTGTCAAACAGAAAATGGTCAAGCATAAGCTGTTAAATAACACCTCTGAACAGGGTCAAGGCTATTTTAATATCTTGTCGTTATTGGCATAAGTAACTGTGAGTGGATTTCTGTGTCAGCTGTGTTACGCTGTGTTCCTGTATTTCTCGCCTAGGACATTAGACAGCAGAAATATCAGGAATCACAATGAAAAAAATAAGTCCTAGACTTTGTCATGTGACCCCTGACAATATTTTACACCCTTGTATTCTCTTGTTACTGTTGCATTTGAATATTGTCAAATAAACTAAACAAAAATACACTGTATGTTTTCAGAGCTCATGACCAACGCAACAGCTGAATGTTACGCAGCAACTGAGACAAATCCCACGTTTAAGTTAGCCCTGAATAATCACATCACAAATAGACCCAGACAATCAGTCTTCCACTGGTCCACATTCATCCCCAGACCCCCTTTGGCAATCACTACCAAAATTGATAGGCCTTGTGACCTTACCACGCACAGGACCCACGCTGAATATGAAACGATTTGGCTGAAATTTGCAACCTGTAGAGCACTCGCAATCACTACGGACGCGGCAGACGCGGCGCGACAATCCCTGATCCACAGTATCCCCGACTCCTCGTCCGGAAATGCAATTACAATGTTTAAATTCATAAGCAAGAACAGCGGCACATGCGCTAGCATAAGGGCAGCGCATTTAACAGGCTCGCAGTGGAGTTAACCAGCCGTGATGCCCAGCGTAAACACGGACTATTATTACACACTATATTCTGTTTTTCTATCACATTTCATTAATTTGGCAGACATTCCGTGACTCTTAAGAGCCAACACTTTGTCCCTTTTTGCTGATACGGACTTCTCTCCCAATTACAGAACACATTTTCACCCACTGAAAAGCAAGAAAATCTCACATACTTCTTGGGGAAAGAGCATCTTTGGACACAGCAACAGAAGACAAACTCACAAAACACCACTTTGTCTCACAGTGTACTCTTTTGTTGAGATGCTAGTTTGCAGGAAGTGAGGACGGCGTTTCCTTGGTTACCTGCGCCGTTTACAGTAGGCGACTGTTGTCTTGCGGGAGGCTGGGGTGGCGAGTCCTCCAACCTGAAGGAGAGAAAGAAAGGGTCGGACACACATTCAGATTGCAGTAGAGCAGTGGAGCCCTCAAACACAACACAACTGACAACACTGCCATCGCTAATGCTAACAAAATGGAGAACACTATCTGACTGCCTTTCTCTCGGTGTCACTCAATACACACCAGAATCAGAGTAGCAGCGTTACAGTCACGCAATACAAGCATATCAGCACATACTGCAAGCACATTATCAGATCCTGTGCCACTAAATCTTCCCAAACGACACAGCATGGGGTAAGAACCAACTTAGTATCACAGTGAATCTTCTGTGGCTGGCTAAATCAGAAAATCTTGCACAGCCAACTACAAAAAACATTACAAACATAAATGAGAAAGTCAGTTAGAGTGAACGTTTGTGGAACTACTCTACGCGACTCGTATAAACCCTCGTCACAACCCACTACACTAGGTCCTGACCCAGTTTTGGAACGACAGAGCAGAGATCATGTTCAGCGCGGACATTTTCCAGCCCTGCCATTTGAGATGCTAATTCTATGCAAAGGAAGAGCAGTGTAGAGGAAGACGGCCAGTGCCAGCTGTAGTGCACTGCTCCGACACACACTGACCCGCCGTGACCCAGATGGAACAGTTTGTCACGGACTCACAGAGCGCGCTCCTTGAGAAATTCCCACTGGCTGCCAAGGAGTCGGCAAGAGGTTTTCTATTTTTAACCCCCACGCCGAGCCCCCCAGAGTGACGCCACACTGCTGCACAATGTACCAGCGCTGAGTCATGTGACAGGGTGTCGGTCAAAGGACGACACTTTAACAGGAAGCGGTTGGCTGGTAGCCAGGAGTGAGCGGTTTTTGCGTCACATCGCAGTAGCGATAACTCCCACACACGGAGCGAAGGGAAAGCACTCACCTTGTCTTTAGCACCTCATTCATTTTCTGTTCCAGGTCCAGCCTTCTCGATCGTTCTTTCTCTAGTTCCTGTTTAAGAGTTTCAATGTTGGTTTCTTCTCGAAGTTTTCTCAGTTCTTCTTCTGTAAGTGCAAGAACATGAATAGATACATAACTATACAAGAAACCAATACATTCGATTCACCAGTGGAGTATGTTGAAATTTATAGGAAAACTGTCTTTCAAAGATGTCTTCACAGAAAGAACTTCCAAAGCAGCTGGGTTGGCTCACCCAGAAAAGGAACCGCTTGTGGTCGAAGGGTGACCATCGTGGTGACCAGTTGTGCCAGTGCTGACTGTGGCCAGCAGCCTCATGAGAGCAGTGCATAACTAGCTACATGCCGCTCAGGGAAATGGGAGGGATACAGTCAGTCTGGGTCAGCATATTTTGTCGCTTAAGCACCTGATATTGGCCATTCGGGCATTCAGTGGATCTGGTTTCCACCGCCCTAGTTCTGTCTATGCAAGGACTGTGACCATAAGTGAAAAAAGCAGCAGAGGAGGACAGGGAGCAGACTGTTCTCTCTCGAGATGGCTACACAAGTCATGTATAAATATGCTTGAACACAGATTGCTGATTAGGCACAATTTTTTTTTAAAATAATGATAATAAAATAATGTAAAACTTTTAAATGTTTCAAGAGAGCTTCAAAACAACAGTGAATTATCCATATTCAGCAAAAAAAAAAAAAAAAAAAAACAAACAAAACACAGCATTACCCCAAAGAGAACTGTCATTCTATTAGTGATATCATCATGGAGGCAGGTCTTTCATGATAATGTACATTCCAATAATGAAACTGCTAACATTAGAAAAATTTTGAAAGACAAACATGGAAACACATTAATATGTCAACTGCTCAATGGACTGTGGCAGTCCCTAGCCCATCAAAAAGTCCACAAAGACAAGTTACACACAAACGAGCGTCTGCAAAGAAATGTCCGAAGTTCACTCAGTCAATATGTACTTGACTGCATCTGGGACTTTCCACAATAGACTAATTAGAGACTGGAAATGGCTCGGAGCTGATTTATCTCCCATGCAGACCCTGGCGGCTCATTGGCTGATGCATAATTCAGGTGGTCAGGTGGTGTCAGGCGGGTTCAAAGCCAGCGGCAGGAGGCTGCTCATTTGTCCGCACCTTTTGTTCCCTTTCCTCTCGAGGTTGTTAATATTTGAAGGCGAGTCCCCTTTTGGGAGGGGGACAAAAGCGCTTGAGGAAAAGTGAGCCCTCCTTCTTTCAGGAGGCACCCATGAGCACCCACCCCCCCACCGTCCCTACCCCCCTCCTACACAGGACAACAAACTCATTACCAAAAGTGCTCCAACAGACCTCCCCTGGAGAGAGCGACACTTGCGTTAAACGACCTTGGATGTTGCTAATGATGCTCCGTGTAATGACTCGATACGCTCATATGGGCCAATGCCAAATCTAAACAGATTAATGCGATATAGCTACCAACCCGTAAGGTCAAAAAAGCTCAGGGTCAATGCTAATGGCGTGGCCTGCAACACTTCCAGCAGCCACAGCTGGCTGCCACCCAACAGCTAGCGCACCACTTTAGCATTTCTGTGCACAACTAAAACTGACAGCCCATTGACCGTATTTGTCAGTAAAATTCACACCTATAACTGACCAGAGCAGGACAGGCTACCCTCCCCAGCATCTGGTTCCTCTCAAGGCTTTCTCCCCCTCTCTCGCCAGGGAGCGTTTCCTCGTCAGTGTAGCGCTAAGCTAGTTTCTGCAGGAGGAGGCAGCTGAGGTCAGTAGACGATGAAATGTGTTGTGTCTAAAGTTTGTGAAATCCACAATACAAATAAATATTAAAATGCGGGAGTCCAGTACCACTAGATAACAGCCTAATTGCTGCACTTGGCATTTACTTCAAGAGTCCAACTAAACAGCAAAATCAATCAGCACAGTAAACACCCTTTATGTTACATCCCAAGGAGACAGCTCTGGGAAAAAAAAATGGTAAATAATTGAGGAGCACTCAATGAACTAATGAACATCAACCTCGCAAAAAGAGAAAGAAATTAACTTCATACAAACACTATGAGCGTGTGGAGCCAGTTTTCTAAGAGGGAACAGACACATCCATGGGAGTAGCAAACAGCTTCCAATGTAAAGAATCAGAGATTAAACTCAAATCTACAGTAATTGTGGAGGCATCACAGAAGAGCTTCGGTCAAACACCACTTGCGGTTCAGAGGTCCTAATGAATATTGCTAGCTTTACAGCAAATATATAGAAATTCTCTGCGAACTGAATTAGCTGTAATATAGATGCACGAGTGCCTCAGTGGGTTGAGTGAGTGAAAGGAGAGAGGGTGGAAAAGTGAAGGGCTTTGTTTGAGGTTTCATTTGCATAAGTAATGTTCACATACTAGTGACAAACATTTCCATGAATTGCAGCTATATAGGCCCAAAAAAATGGCATGCTAGTTCAGACAATTCGCAAAATCATTTTGTATGATTGCTATTTATTATGTGTATTTCTGCTCTGTACTTTGCTCCATTTTGCTTTTCAGTGTTGTGTATTTTGTTTTTAATTTTGTGTTATAGATGTGTGATGCTGCCTTTCTTGGCCAGGTCTCCCTTGTGAAAGAGATCCTTGATCTCAATGGGCTAATTACCTGCTTAAATAAAGGTTAATAATAATAAAAAAGTTCCAGAATTGGGGCAGTACGGTAGCCTTGTAGTAGTATGCGTGACTAGTAACTACAGAGTTCCTGGTCGTTGGTTAAAGCCCTGGAGCAGGTCAGAACTCGGCGTTGATCTGGAGAGATGAGGTTGGGAAGACGTCTGCCATTGGGTCCTAGAGCAGTGGGTCTCAAACTTGGTCCTGCGGGACCACTGTGCATGCTGGTTTTCCTTGCAACCACGAATGCAACCCAAAAATTTAAATGAGGATAATTTCTTTTCATTAATCTTTCAAGCAACATTGTCAATAATTGCTATGCTTGCTTTGAACAACATAAGTTCCATATTCACATCATGCTACATGGAAAAACATCTGAATAAAATGACAAATTAAAACCGTGAATAATTACCGTCCCATTTCCAGGCTGTCTGTTATAGTCAAGGTCTTTGAATCTTTTGTGAATGACCAATTGAAACAATTTTTATCTGATAATAATATTCTCAGTGAATGTCAGTCAGGTTTTAGATCAGGCCATAGTACTATAACAGCGACTATGCTCGTCACTAATGATATTATCAAAGTCTTAGACAAAAAAAACAGCACTGTGCAGCCCTATTTGTTGATTTGTCTAAAGCGTTTGACTCTGTAGATCACCAACTGCTATTACATAGACTTGCCTGTATAGGCCTTGAGTGACATGGCTTTGAATTGGTTCAAGAACTATCTAACTGGAAGAATACAGTGCGTCTCAGTTGAAAACTATTCCTCAGCCTCGCTTACAGTAAACAAAAGTGTACCTCAGGGATCTATTTTAGCCCCTATTTTAAAGATTTTTTTTTTTTTGGCATTTTCTCCTTTATTTGACAGTCACGCAGTAGAGACAGACAGGAAAGTTGGGGAGAAGAATGGGGAAGACATGCGGCAAATGACCCGAGCCGGAATCGAACCGGGTCGCCGCAGGAAGGCCACAGCCTTTATGGTCCGCGCGCTTAGACCGATGTGCCACCGGGGCGCCCGTTAGCCCCTATTTTATACTTGATTTTTATAAATGATTTAGGTCATGGAATAAATCCTGCCAAGTTACACTTGTATGCTGATGGCACAACTATTTACACGGCTGCACCTTCTCAGAATCAAGCCATAGAGCACTTGCAGGATGCTTTTCAATGTCTGCAGCATTCAATGTTTAAATTGAAGTTGGTCCACATTCAAAAAAAGACCAAATACATGACCTTCACTTGTTCTCGCTGTAAGACTATTGATTCTACATTATCGACATTAGAAGGTACATGTATAGAAAGAGTAACTTCCTATAAATATTTAGGCATATGGCTTGATGATGAGATGATATTTAATATGTATATTAATAATCTACTGAAAAAACCTCAGCCAAAACTAGGAGTTCTTTTCTGCCTAAAAAAATGCTTCTCATGTGAAGCCAGAAAGAAAATTGTGCAAAGCTCATTTTTATTGGTATTAGACTATGGTGACCTGATTTATATGCAGGCAACGTCATCTCTTCTGACAAAACTGGATTCTGCATATCATGCTGCTTTACGCTTTGTTACAAATTCAGGTTTTTACACTCACCTTCGCATTTTATATGAATCGCTTGGTTGGTCCTCTCTAAACCATAGGTGAAAAACAGACATGTTGCTATTTATCGTAAAAACATTGTTAGGTGAAGTGCCAACATGTATCTCCAGCGTTTTATTCTACCATACTGGCAACTATTGTACCAGATTAACAAATCGGATCCTTTTAAATGTCCCCCGGGTGCACTCAGAGCTTGGTAAAACTGCTTTCGCCTTTTATGCACCCTGGGCGTGGAATGAGTCGCAAAATACCGTTACCTTAGGCGCACTCCCCTCTTTAAATTCTTTTAAAAGTCTTTTACAAACTGCCCTGAAGGAAAGGTTGCTGTTTTACATAATCTGTGATATTGAGATGGAATGTGTGACAAATATCTTAGTTATGGCCTGTATGTTTCTCCTTTAACTATTACCTCTGTGCTGCTTTTATGCATTGTGTATACTGAAATGTGATTTTTTTCTTTCTTTTTTTTATGTTTATACGTTTTATGCTTCTATCTTGACCAGGACTCCCTGAAAGAAGAGATCTTGTATCTCAATGGGACCTTCCTGGCTAAATAAAGGATAAATAAAAATAAACAAAATAACAGAAAAACAACAACGTACCAATGAAGTTTAAAAAAAAAAAATCAGTGGGCTCTTAATGTGTATAATAAATACATTGTCACTAAATCTATACATTTATTAGATAACGAAGAGTTTGACGGCAAAGCAAGTAACAATGACTCACACCAGTTCTTTTTTAATATTGTGGGAAAAAATTTTTATTAACTTTAAGCTCGCGTGAAACAACCTACAGGAGCTCATTAATTAACCTTGGAATTACTTGGATCTGTCAATACGTTAAACCTTGTGCAATTACTTGCAATGCTGTATTATCAACACAATAGGGATAGGAGGCTGTCATTCCCCATGGCAGACACTGCTATCTCTCGCATAATGTGAAGTCAGAGGGTAATAAATGAAATGCCGCTGATTAAGACAAAACAGCTTTAGAATTAGGGGACTGCAGTAATGGCTGCAATGAAAACCTATATACACCGTGGTCCCCCAGGACTGAGTTTGAGAACCACTGCCCCAGAGCAAAGCCCCTAACCCAAAATTTTTCCAGGAGCTTTACCTCCATTTCTCCATATCCCTCCACTGTTCAATCTGGCATTTCTCCCAGGGCCTCCTTGAAAAAGAGAAATATGTTCCCAATGGAACTTTGCCCGGTTAAATAAAGGGGAAAAAAAATGGAAGCGTATGCTGAGAAATGACAACAACCCTTTGACATCACACACAAGAACAGTTGCTCATATGACTGCGGACGTAAATGCCAGGGAGTTCATGGTGTCTTGACACGTTGAACTTGATGTCTTATGCAACCAATAATGACATGTCTGCATGCAACAGTCTAAGGTCGAGTAGTCACCACTGCAGACAGGGACATTCATGTTGTGGCTACAGAAACGCATTTCATACTAATAAAACAAAGACAGGAGGCTAAAAAGAACAAGAGAAAGGCAGAGATGAGGAGAAAAGAAGGGAAAGGGCGGGGACAGCAAAAACTGCCGGCTCCATAATTCATGGGATGGAGGTTTAAGCCGCAAGCCGACGTAACAAATCCATAATTCAAAGGATGTGCCTGACGATTCCTACGTCATCTTTTAATTACAGGATGTACTGAATAAGAAGGGTAGCAGGCGATAATATTCCAGCGAACAATCTCATTTGGCTTCCACCTGTTACCTGCTATGAAATATTAATATCCACAAAACACCCACATGCTGAAATCGCCGCCATCTGAATGCGGCCAAGAAATAAAGAGAAAGTGAAATGCAGCTATTCTGCCAGACACCAAAGCCAGTCTCACTCGACCCTGTTCACTGGATAAAAGCAAATAACTCTGCAACCGCTCCATCTGCCAAGAGTGCATGTGTTTGGCCCTAATGTGGGTGATTATCGCCCTGCATGACATTAATCAGTTGGTGTGAGGACAGGCCTTTAAGACATCGGTCATTAAATACATCCGTCAAATCTCCCTTCCCCTCCAATCAACGCTGTTTTGTAAGTGTTCAAATCTCGGTTCGGAATGAGCATCCAACATTGAATGTTAATCAAACGGACTCCCGGTCCTTAAAAAAATCTGCGAAAAAATTAGTCGTAATCCTATCGTGGGAGGCTGTTCTGCTCTTTCTAGCTTTACACTGTGTCTTTCAGATAGACAGCCGTGCATCTGTGCGCCATGTTAAAGGCTAACTCCCACAGCTGGACTCCTGCACTGTCAGCACCGATGATGCAGGCAGTGTTCTGATGGAAGCACTGGGATTTTAACGGAGAGGACTCTGGGAGATGCACTCATAATTCCACTGCAGCAATGCCCATCATCTATGGAAAAGATAGGTCCAGATAGCATACATTCCAACTTAAAAACAACGCGCACCAAGACGCAATAAACTCGCCAAGTTTTTAAACATTACATTTTCAGCACCACGCAGGCGTAGTTATAACTAAAACTTAAGTAGAGCTGAAAAAGAATGTCACTCTCTCAACAGTAAATATAAAGGTCATTTGCCAGTCTATAGCAAAAATGCTCAGTGAAATCTTCTGCGATACACACCAGGAATGAACAAAGGATGTGACATGCCAGTTTGCTGTTCCTTCACCGGTCACCCGAGAAAGAAGAGACTTCATACATTCCACTAGAGGCTACATGCAGCGTTCCATTAATAAACAACCCAGGAAGCATGAAAAAAGACAAAAGTTGACTCTACATGCTTATTTCTGCATTTTTCCAGGAGAGCCACGCAAAAAATTAATAAAAATATGCACAATTGTGCATTTGAGAGGGATAATCCTCTCACGCTTTTGGATACACATCACCCATTAGCAATCATTAGCTATTCATTGTAACTAATTATTTACTGTTAGAAGTTTAAAATACAATTAGCAATTCTCGTTCATTAATTTGCACATGCCCTACAAAGGCAAATCCAGGTTACACTCAGCGTATTTTTTCACTTCAGGAAAAACAAGTAATTGTTACAAATGTGACTGTGTCCCCCCGCCGCAAGTAAGATCTTTCGACAAAAAATTCTTATCCAATATATATCAAATTTTAAGTATCACTATTCAAACAACCATGAGGCAGAAAAAGAAGAGTGATTAATTTCGTTAACAAGGTTTACAAAGGCAAAATCTATGTAATTGCGCTCCGTGCTTCCAGCGGTGAGGGACAAAAACAACGAATATGGTAAAGGAATTTTAAAGGCAGTTTTAAAGGAATACCCTCCCCTCAGCCCATAGTCCAGTAATACCCAGCCCAGCCCCCTCAGGTAAAAGCCTGGAGTCCAGTGAAGGTGTCCTCATGCTCATGAGGGCAGGCATGCGACTGCAGTCTCAGCAGTGGGAGAGCACTCATGCGTGTGCGGTGTGTGTATGTGTGTGTACACATTCTGGGAGAGAGGTCACTACACTGCCCCCCCCACTCAGATTACAGCTAAACTTCCCCAAAACCACTGCTTAGCCCTCTATTGGTTGAGAAGACAGGAAAAACGATGCCCAAGGTCTACTCTAGGCCAAGTACTCCATCACATCCACAGCAGCATGACAGAACTGTCCAATCACAAGTCCTCACTACAACATTGCACTGCCTGCCTCCAACTCGTGCTGAGGGGTAAAGACTAACTGCACGTGACTGCAGAAGTGATTCCGCAAGACAAGACTTTTGCTCTGGTTAAAACCTCAGAGCTGACATCCGAGGTTAAGAACAGAGTGATTGGCTGTCTGATAGCTTATCGCCGTGCTATGTGGCCACATGCGTGCGTGTACAGCTGCCTGAGTGTCACATGATGCCACCACTTGACCCCAGGCACAAACACAGCTTTTCAATAATGCAACAGACAAGGCACCACCCCAGCACATATACAGTCCAGTGCTGAGCAACTCTGCCTTCTGACTGAGGGACGAGGTTATGAAAGATGGGCGACAGCTGACATCTGTATTACGTTACGGTCTCCAATCACCCCTGGAGGAATGGACTTCCCCATATCACAGAGTGGCCACACTGGGGCTTGAATCATCGACCTTCCAGGCTAAGCTCTCCAGAAACCAGGCCACAGGCCACTGCATGGACCTGCAGACAGCAGAAGTGCTGAACAGACCGCAGAAGAGCAGCTGGGGAAGCGTAACAGTGTCACGCCAGCATGAACGTGAAGACTGAAAGTCAGCGCATTTCGACTGCATGTGGAGAAAAGGCTGACTGTGTCGCAGGTGAAGGGCATCTGCATTCTTACGAGGTAAGGCTAAGAAGATTAGCCTTTTTCCCACAGAAATCCCACCAAAGAATGCAAATAAACCTATTACAATTACGGCTGAGCCGCAACAGCCTGGTATCATAAACCCAAGAGACCCCACCGGGGAAGAGTCTGGGTTCAACTGCGACGAGGCCGCTCTGACGGAGCCCGTTTCACCTTCCCACTGCAGCGGCTCAGAGCTCGTGTAACCGCTATCGAACGGTGTGGGCTAATCGGCGTGACCCAGTCACACTCCGTCAGCACTCATCACATCAGCGAGGCCACCTCGCCCCTGAGCACGGAAAGGGTCAGCTCCAAAAACTAGAGGAGCAGAGTGGCCCTGCAGTGCGCAAACAATGGCGGTATTATCGCAAATGCTGTGTCACCTTACCAAACCCCACTCTGTTGTGACATCAAAACACTATTACTTTACTATATAGCATCGATTTCTCAGCCAAACAAATAAACACTCCCGTACAGATAAACCAATGACCATGGTTAGGGCTGGACAATATGGCCAAAAACAACACTGCCTGGCCAAAAATCACCACCTGGAATAAACTGAGCAAATAGCTAAGAGCCTTCCATTGGATAATTCCTGCGGTGATATGTTTCAGCTGGGAACAAGTTATTTAACCCTAACTGATGCTGTGAGTAGCTTCATTACTTATACAACCATGTCGGAAAACATATCCTGTGGTCGTGGAAAATTTGTTACTCTGTTTCACAAGGGTCAAATTATTGACCACCATCAAGCAAAGAAAACACGTCAGGAGATAGCTGAAACTACTGTAATTAGATGAAGAACTGTCCAACAGATTATTTAAACCTGGAAGTATAGTGGTGAAGCATTATCTTTAAGGAAGAAATGTGGTCGAAAAAATTTTTTGAATGATCTTCATCGGTGATCACTTAAAAGTTTGGTGAAATAGAACCATAAAAAAAAAATCAACAGTAGTACGCACAACTAGCTATGTTTTATAATGAAATTAAGAGCTTTACACGCACAATGCGAAGAGAACTCAAAGAATTGTTGCTAAACAGCAGTGTAGCCACAAGAAAACCACTAATTAGTTATGCAAATAAGGAAAAAAAAAGGTTCAATTTGCAAGGGAGCATGAAGATTGGACTCTGGAGCAATGGGAAAAGGTCATGTGGTCTGATGAGTCCTGGTTTACCCTCTTCCAGAATGATGGGCCCATCAGGGTAAGAAGAGAGGCAGATGAAGTGAAGCACCCATCATGCCTAGTGCCTACTGTACAAGCCTGTGGGGGCAGTGTTATGATCTGGGGTGCTTCAGTTGGTCAGGTCAATGTTTAGCAACCATATGGGCCCAAAAAATGAGGTCAGCTGACTACCTGAATATTCTGAATGACCTGGTTCTTCCATCAATGGATTTTTTTTTTCCCTGATGGCACAGGCCTATTCCAAGATGTCAATGTCAGGATTCATTGGGCTCAAATTGTGAAACAGTGATTCAGGGAGCATGAGACATCATTTTCACACATGAGCCATTCCAGCTCAAATGGACCAGGGGGTGACACCACCCCGCCACAGATTTAGTTGACTTTTGCTCCAATAGTTGCTATATGTACATGGACAAAAATCCCAAAATTTTGGCTGCCAACTCCAACTGGTTACAAAATGGCAGCCATTTTAAAATTGCCTTTTTACGCTGCGGCGTGTAACGTGCCCTCCTACTTTTTTTCAAACCCTTTTTTACTTAATAAATCAAAAACTATACCACCTATTGGCACCAAAATTGGCAGTCTTATGTAATTTTTCATGCTGGTTCTGAATATGCAGTCAAATAAGTAATAGCTCCTATGGTTTGGAAACTATTGGATGAAAACCCTTATTGTGGGTACCGAACTTTGGCCCCCCTTATCTCAATGCTGCCACCTGATATGAAAATGGAACTTGTTTTATGCTCATCACCATCACTTCCACTCTGTAATATCAAAAAATTAGAGAGGTGTTCTGCTTTGTTTTGATGTAATCCTCCAAAACGTAAAATAGATATTTTGTGAAAATGATATTGCCATGTATACACACATGTACAGAGTATATAGTAGTATCTATAGGGATATTGCAAAATTATGGCAAAAGGTCAGCAGTTTGTAGCCTAGTAATTTAGCATGGATTTGATCTGCACAATCTGTGCCCAGGTACCTTGCTGACTCTGTAAGAAGTCACATAAATAGCACTTGTTTACTGCCTTGAAACAAAAATATAGCATCAGTTGAAGTGGGCTCTCTCATTCATTAAGCCAGTGGTCTTCAACGTCGTTCCTGGGGACCCACTGTGTATGCTGGTTTTTGTTCCAACCGCAATGGTAGTTGCAGATTTTTAACAAGCTGTTAAAAACAAGCTGTAACAAGCCACAGACGCGCGTCAGGCTAATTGCCGATGCTAACTGAATATAAATGAGTGAATGAATGGTGTGTGATCCCTGTGATGGATTGGTATAGAGTTCAGGGTTCGTTATGACCTCCTGCCCATATTAAGGTAGGATAGGTTCCACACAGTGGCGGCTTGTGAACTGGCAACTGGGGAGGCTGAAAACAATCCCTTAAAATTAATGATTGGTCACGATCTGTTTTCAATCATTCACTTAAATTACCATTACAAAAACTCCGAAAACTCAACATTATCAGGTGTGGCCATTTTTTATTTATAACGCATACCAATTACGACTCTGGACTTCTCACACTTTTCTTTACTCAGTGGTTGGAAGCAATGCATGTGTTTTGCGATCGTTTAAATGAAATTAGATCATTTGAAAGGTCTTTATGCAATTACATTGCTTCCAACCTCTCCATGCACAAGGACTTCAATTCTGCACGAGAATCTCTTACATAGCCTACGTGTTGATTAAATAATTGCTGACTACAGCAGAGGAATGTAAATATGCATTTTAAACTCACACCGAATGCGTGAGAGTTGACAGGTATGCATTATTAATGAAAACTGACCACACCTGATAATGTTGAGAGTTTTCGGAGTTTCTGTAATGATAATTTAAATGAATGATTGAAAACAGGTTGTGACCAATCATTAATTTTAAGGGATTGTTTTGAGCCTCCCCAGTTGCCAGTTCACGAGCCGCCACTAGTTCCAGCCAATCCCCCACCACAATCCTGACCATCCACAGGCGTGGATAGCTTGTCTGAGCAGTAAAGCTGCTCAGTCAGTGGGACTGTGTCATGTGACTGATTGAGCTCTTACAGGCTGCAGCACTCTGGTTCTAGTGCTGCAGAGCTTGACTATAGCACTGCAGTGTGACCAATCAGTGACTGGCTGCGACATTCTCAGTCTGATCTGCACGTCTGTCCAATCTCCTGACAAACCCATGCAACACTTCATTACTACTTATTACACAAGCAATGCTATACAGGACACTGCTTAGGTTTTGCCCTATAAGGGAGAACAGAAAATTTTGTCTGAAGCTTGCAGCTGAGAGACATGCTCTGGGGGTAAAAAGTGAGTATATGACATGTTACACTGATTACCTTAAAAGGCCAAATCCATACCTAAGGACAGGACTGGAGTACAGAAAATCCGTAGCGGTATGCTTTAAGCACTATGCATTTCCCTTCATCCACTGAAAGCACCAATAACAAAGAGCAATGATGCCTAGCAAAGCAGCAAAGTCACTTTAGAGTGGCAATAAGACAAACAAAACAATGTGATGAAACCAACTTCGGTCTAATGACTTCTGAATTTCTTTAATCAGACACCTTATAACCGCGCACCACACAGCACTGAGGAGACCGTGCCATATCGTATTCTAAACAGCATGCAAAGAAATACCATGAATGTTCAGAGCAGACCCTCTGTGAATCATTATTGAAGGGGAATACCTAGCCAATCTGATAATCAGGGTTCTGCCGATGCTGGTCGGCGGTGGTCGGCGCCGACCAGCACTCGGAATGCACCGACCAGCACTGGGAATCCACCGACCACCACTCAGACCAGAAAGTGCTTTTTCCGCACGGCACTATTTTTTCAAAGATCAGTTAAAACGAATGCATCCAGTGTCCAATAAAACCGCAAGAAACAAAACATAAATGACCCTAAATATGTCCCCTCCCCCCCTTATGTTACTGTCAGAATAGCGAACTTTCATTTTCGACCCGCTCCCTGACTCAGCCAATCGCGGGAATCGTCTGCGGTGGTCGTCATAGCAATCCGCCTATTGTACAAGTATTACGCTTTGACACGAGTGTAGTGGACGTGCAGACGGCTAGCGGAGAGATGGCCAAACGGAGGAATCAGGGCCCAATTGACAGATTTTTAAGGTGAGATTCAGTGTTGCACTTACAAGATAATAACAGGGTTCGAAATTCGCGGTAGTCCGCTAGTGCGTACAAAGGTAAAAATTAAGGCGGACTCGTAAACTTGTCTTCAAACTAGTCCGAGTGTCTAATAAAATATTGCCAACATGGAAAGAATTCCGTGGCTAACCTCTTTATCTGCTTTTTATTTCCCAGAACGATTTCAAAAGGAGGCGCCAATAGCGCTCACTGCCCTGGGGCATATCGCGAGACATGTCCTCCCACCCATTAAATGAAATTAAATGCCCATTTTAAATTTAAATGGTCCGTTTTGAAGCTCCTTTACTTCAAAAAGGTAAATCGCCAACGTAACTGTTTATATTTGTTCGAGATGAATGAATGTCTTTAACCTTATGAATTGAATAGGCTACCTGTTGTGTGAAATTATGCATGATAAACAGCATAACTGAAAAAGTAAGCTTCCTACGTGCACAGATATGTTAAATGATATCGTATCAGTGTTGGCCATATATCCCGCACTTCGGTATACATGAACAGTATTCTTTAAGTGCGATGTTTCATGAATTAGAATGAACAAAATGATCAAGTTTCATGTTATCCAGTCTTACCTTAATAACAGCAGCGTTCTTCCTAACCCAAGAAAGAGCACACTTGGCTATGTCTTAATAACCAAAGCATATTTTGACTTTGATAATAGATGTGCCTTCAATGCGATTAAAAAAATACAAACCATTTTCCTCTGCGTAATGTCAATGAAGAAATTATTCATTTTCCTCATGGCTTTTGAACACTATTATCTCAAATTACGTTAAAGCAAGTCACAATAGCCCGCATAATGATCGTGATCGAGGTCCTTGCATGTTTACTTTGTACCCGAGATGTATAGTAAGTATATCATACTGTAAACCCGAGATAATTAAACCACCGCGCTCTCCAGCCATAGGTTTGACTAGTGCGTCAACTTTTTATTTTATTATTTTTTTCCTAACAATTCCGTAAAATAATTTGTGGCTTCCCTCACTTAACTTCAGAAGGCTGTGCCGCCCGGTCAAAAAAGAAAAAAAAACGGAGAAATTTGGAAGTACTGGAAGATGCGCGATTGAGTGCGCAATGTTACTGCCATGCCCCCTGCTGAACAAAAGAAAACGCATCTCAGCACCCCCACCCCCCGCTCAACAAAATGGAACCGGCACGGCCGACCAGCACTCCTACCATCCTGGGCAGAACCCTGGATAATGTAACCACCGATGCAGTGTGCTTGCTCCATTAGCATTCATGACTTTGCTGATCAATGGCATTACGAAGATACAACGGGAGGTTGTGCCTTAATGTGGTCCAGATTGCCCTTGACAGGTAATCCTGTTGATACGGGGCAGGGTTCTGTAGCTCCAGAATCACTGCCGTCCGTCAGAGTCATGACCGGTTCCACACTGTGCCAGAGGTGTGCACAGCACAGCTGAATCTCACGCATAAGGACCACAGCTGGGGCTGACTGTCAGGGGAGGCCAAACCTCTCTAAACAGCAGGTAATGACAACATCAAATCATACTGACCAGGACGGACCTTCTCCAATAAAGTAAAGCACCTCTGACTGACTATAACTCAGAACTGAAATGATCCAATACACTGAACCTGCTGCAACACTGCTGATACAGTCTCAAACAGCTCAGAACCCACTCTCAGCTATAATGAAAACACTAATATGCCCCAGTCTGCACTACTCTAGTTCAAGAAGTGGCCATGGATAAGAGAAGCTATACATCTTTAAACTCTGTGGAGTAATTTGGCCTCTGTATCTGACCCATGCTAGTTACTAAGGAGCGATGGGCAGCCACAGCGCAGCATCTGGGAAGCCACTCCAGTTCTGTGGCCACAGCTTTGGTCTCAGGAAATGGCAGGAGTGTTTCAACTGTACATCTTTCAGAGTGGGAGGAAATGACTGAGACCAAAGCAAAAATGGGCCAAAATTAACTCCATGGAGAGGTTCTGTCCAACCGCAACTCAAAACCTCATTCCAAGGAAACGGACCTGAGACACCATACTGCAGAAAGGTACTCCATACAAACCCAAAATGAACAAAAACTGAAACACTGTGGAGCCGACTGGACAGCAGAAATGACCTGGTCTAGCATTCTAACACAGTAAACAGTAGCAACTGGAGACCAACCAAAGTGGAGCCTCTCACTTTAAGTTCACGGCTTGAACTTCACAGGATGTCCCCACTCAGCCCAATCAAAATAAATCCCTCTTCGCCCTATCAAGATGGAGGATGAAGTGCAGTATCTAAGCTCTAAAAAAATAGCCCTGCAAAGCGGGCGTTACCCCTCAGCCCCTGGATTGGTTGGAATGAATATAACTTGTCAAAGGCATTTTTCAAGTTATCCTACCAAATACAAAATCCAAGATGGTGGCTGTGGCGGCCATACTGGACATCCTGCCGTCAAATTCGAAAGGCTTCTGTAGGTACGCAAGACCAAGCAACAGAGCAAAAATGGCATAGATTAACGAAGGCATTTTCAAGTTATTATGCGGAATACAAAATTCAAGCTGGCGGCAGTGTCGGCCACGCTGAAGATCCAAGGACCATTAAAATCAATAGGCTTCTGAAGGCACACAAGACCAAGCAACACAGCAAAAATGGCGTTGATTGACCGAGGCATTTTCAAGTTATCGTGCAGAATACAAAAGTTTACAAGACAGACAGACAGACGGGCAGACGGAACATCGCATGTGACGACAATACCCCTCTGCCCCTTAGTCGGGATTGAGGGGTAAAAAGGCTAAATCATGCACTCCCGTTCATTAAGCAGTGAATTCTTGGCCAAGCAGCCAAGATTCCGCTTTCAATATGCCCTAATAACACTAATTAAACTAAAGACAGATCTGTCATCGCCTTCAAGTTTTGAAGGATGTCAAGCTGACAAGTTTGCATTGGAATCAGACAGGGGTTTAACACATTTGTCACTAGAACCCCAATGAAGGTGAAAACTTCATCCACTTCAGTATGGTTCTCTCACTGAGTAAACACAGGGGACTTGTGGAGCAGTAAAGTGGGATGTGTATGACCGTGAGACGGTACAGAGAGAGGCGAATAGCACCTTAGAGAGCAATGAGTTAACACCAGGAATTACACAGAACCACCATGAGATCACTAATTCATCACATATAGTGGTATTAAAATGCATTAGCTTGCCATTTAGTGCAAAAATACATTCAATTTCCGTACACAATATTCCAGTGGGAGACTTAAAGACTTTAAATCAAACAGAGAAATTCATTGTAATGACTCATTTCTCCACTAATGCATGACGTAACACTGATAACTCAGCAGCGAGTTACTCGAGAATTTGAAAAGTGGACCATTTCAAAAACTGCAGTTCAGCTTTAACTCAAATTCAATCATTACTGCCGGTAAACATAAATATAAATAATGACCATCCTCCCCCGTCCAGGGTCCACACTGTAAATTCTCACACAGTTCCTGGCAGGTACTGGGGAAAGGACTGATTCTCCAAACTCCAGGCGGGAGAACAATGATCTCCAGTGAGTAAGGCTACAGCCTTCTCATCTGATGACAATTCCCAAGATAGGTGATGATCATGATGATGGCGGTGATGTCAATAAAACAAAATAGACAGGCAGGGCATTTCCTTTAAGGATGGCTCATAACCACGGCAAACCGATGAGGCGAGATTTTCAGTATTTACCTTCACAAAAAGGTGGGCAAGTTGTTCCAGTATTTTTTGCTTCGCTCTTGCAGTTTCATTTTTGCCGTTTCTGTACCGCACTGTTAAAATTAATGCAATGTACAGCACTTCGAGTTAAAGTGCTTCTCCAATTGAACATATCAATGTAGGCTACTAAGGTCAAAGCAAAAAGCACTGAAAAGCAATTGCTGCAAAGCATTTCAGAGCTGTTATAACAGCGCCGCAAGCCTGAGGTCTGAAAATAATTACATACCATAAGGCCAAGGATGAAATAAATGACAGTTTGAATGAAAAAAAAATGTAAAAGTCTTTACACGCGTGTCTAGCGCAGAGCTGGCTACAGAGCGCGTATACTTGTGCTACACGCTGCCTCGTGTGGGTGGCAGAGGGCGAAGGTCAATCCCACATAGAGGAAAAAGCAGAGGAAGTCTTTGGCTAACATTGTCCGCTACACCTTAAGGCACATTTTTTCACGATGTCTAATCCTCAATTCCCATTTAACCTCTCCAAAGTGTAGCTCTGTATTAGGACATGGTTTCTCTCTCATTAGAACTGAAATGGTTGCCAGTTCTGCCTGCCTGCACAGGGAAGCTACAGTCAGCTCAAAAATAGAATTCAGTTCACGAAGAATCCAATTTTTCATCCTACAAAACTGACATTTCTGACAAAAAGAACGGCAATTAAATTCTGCTACAATCAAATAATTTGGTACGGAAGTTTATTTTGACAGTCCTTACTGTAACTATGAGCCCGTCCCAATGACCCATGCTGACAAGCAGGCCTATCAGAGGGCAACTTAATGGGCCCCTCATTTGAAAATCTAATTTTTCCTTGCTCATAGACGTATAATTTGATTCTCGTTCAACCCAACATCTGACAAAACATGACACCTGATTGTCTCAACGTTGTTTCTGTCGCATCCTTCCAGAGAAATCATGACCTTGAACAACCCATTTTGATTCCTCGCCCCCACTGGCATCACAAGTGGCGCAATTTGCAAAGTGAAGCCTAGCACATGTTCCAGTTTTTTGCCGCTATTCTTCTATTCCAGCTGCGATGAGGCAGCCAATCAGAGAACGGCATCATTTTCACTGACTCCCTGGCCAAACAAAAGAGTGCAGCGCTTGTTAGTCTTGGGAGAAAATGAGAGACTAGGGACTAGCTGCGGACAATGAATGCCTGTTTTTTTCCCCCCTACAAGCCTCAAAATCTTGCTTTACAGACTCCTGGGAACGGTCTTACTTGGCGCCATTAAAAATGCACATGCAAAGTATCTTACTTGCGGCTGCCCTGGGCGGGGAGGGTCAGCTAAAGACCCCATTTCCTGTTCTCGGACACTTTGATTGTCGACTAGTAACAGTACAGATGATGCGCCACCTTTTGGCGGCTGAGACCTGCCCATAACATGCCAACAGCTCTTTTTCGCTCTCCTGTGTCGTAAGCCGTTCCATTTTCTTGAAGCAATTTTTTTTTTTTGTTGACTTTATGTAGGCCATTGACCACACCCAAAAGAACAAGTCAAGCATCACTGTATACATCACAAACAACTCAAAGTTTGTTATTACTTTAAAAGTGCTTGGCACTTTTCTTTATTTCACTTTCTTTCACATCTCATTAGAAGAACACTAAAAACCTATTTCATTCTTCAATTTGCAACAAATACAGTACATACCTCACATGTGCGTTTTTAATGGCACCAATGGTATATATACACTTGTACTTATACACACAGACACACAATGGGGCATTTAAAATATGCCTTACATCATTCCACAAGCAAGCATAGACCACTGTGCCAGTGGATTTTCTGTCACATTAAGAAAAGAACATGGAGGCCCATCATTTTTCATTGTGCTTGGTAGCAGTAATGCAACCAACCATAGCGTAACTGAATCAGTCAAGCATGCAATTTTTAATGCCAAACAGCACCAAGACAAAAGTAATGTCAGGAACAGGCTAGATGATTTTTTCGCTTTTGACAATGATCATGTCAGTTTTAACAATCATAAAGCCATAAACTCTTGGATCGTCTTGGTTGGAAGACTGTACGCATCACTCCAATCAATAATGGGACATCTATTTCACGATCAAGCGGGAGTTGAGAGGTTATTGGGTAGGCTGGTCCAGCAACTGAAAATCATGGCGACGGAGACGATATGTGCGATGCTTGTGCAGTGAAAAGAAAAAAAAAGAAAGGTAAAACGGATGTGGAATGTGAGCAGACATAACATTATATAGGTATGAATGCCTATCTTGACACACATTATCCTATACATGATACTGTAGCAGTAAGTCGAAAGATCTCGTGGAGGAACAATAATTGGTAAATGACTTGTAAACAAAGATTTTTTTTCTCAGGTGGTTTCATGACATGAGTGCACTCTGGAGAGACCACCTGATTGGTCAAAGCAAAGGAGCATGTTATTGGATTTTTCACACTTAGTGTGTCAAGAAAAAATAATTCTGATAAACTAAACCTTTCCTCGGACTGTCCTGGGGTTTCCAAAATGCAGCATTATAGGTTCTTTACCATGTCAAACTACATGGGCATAGACGTCCAATGTTGCTCGGCTGCGATGCTGGCAATTTGACGGCCGCTGCGAAATAGTCTCAAAATGGGGCTTAATTCATGTAGCCTGATCTTGGCATAACACAGTCTTCCCAATGAACAAGTGCAACCCCTTACAAATACGTGCTCTTGCTGAAGCGAACCATCAGTGAAATCATCACTGAAGTTGCCAATTTCTGAACCGCAGCGATGCGAGTATGGAGGAAAATGGTATGGAGGAAGCCTCGCTTTGCTTCGTCTCTCGTTGAGGACGAGATCAGGCCAAAGACCCGTCAGCCTCATCCTGTGTCTAGCTTAAATTGCACAAGACCTCTCCTCGCACACTCATTATCCTCAGAGCATAATGAGCAGATGCAGTTCCAAAATAGCATCTTCAAGAACAGCTTTTTAAATGCAAAACTGCTTTTGGAACACGAAACGGATGAAATTTGTACAGTGGAAAACACGCCAACTAGAAAAGGACAGTATGCACCCAAATTTAGCAGCATTATATAAAAGGGATGGGGGGCTGGGTTGAGGGGGAGGGATGACAACAGTAGCAATTATCAGCTTGAAGGAAACTTCTTGCGCTGTGGTTGCTGGTAAATATCTTGTGGTACCATGGTTACTGCCAACAAAAGATTTCAGGGTCATTCCATGTGAAAGCACAATCACAAAAAGAAAATTTTGGAGCTAAAATGCATGGGATCAAAGAGAAAGTTGGTTCTGGAAAAGGATATCACGTCACTTTTTCAAAACTTGGCCTTTCGTATGCTGGCCCCAGAAGGTTTTGAATCCACTTTGATGGTGGTTTCAGAAAAAAGGGCCAGAAGCAACAATTTGTCTCTATTTCACAGATTCTTAAACATCCCTGCAAACAAAACGTTAGCAATTTGTGCAGACGCCCCTTATTTCAATCCCTCATAAAATCTTAAACAGTTGGAGATTTTGAACTGAATAAACTAGTTTTCTTCATTTGGCATTTAGAACGAAAAAATATGAAAATTTGAGACGTTTCAGAGACTAAGATGGAGGAAGGCCAAGTAAAATTCCAGCGATTTCACATGAAGTGACCCTACAGCTCTACATGCACAATAGTGTGATGCAAAAATTCCTACATTACTTCACGCTGCCATCTGACGCATATTACATAAGCTGAGGTACGCTAGCGTCAGCAAAGATGTGCTTCAGCTGTTCTACAACCGGTGTACTGACAGCCTGGAAGGCCCCCCCCACACTAAGGTAAACTGTCAAACACAGATTAGAGTGGGAATAATATGTTTGATTAACAAATATTAATATTATGATCATAATTTCCAACCAAAATAAGTAAAATATGCTCATGCTGCCAGAGTAATGGTAACCAAGCCCATTCCTGGAGATCTAGCAGCAAAATTACTTCCATAAGTAAACATACAATAGCTTGCTGCAATAAATTGCTAATCTGAGCAGAATAAGATGTGCCAAATTAGCATTGTAGCAAAACCCAACAAAATGATAGATCTCCTGAAAAACGGCTGGTAGCCACAATACAGGAGACTGAGCCAGCCAGTTTGGAGCACTGGTTGCCATTACAGACAGCACTTTCTTACAATCAAACTGCCAGCATGTGGCCTGGTATTCCAGACAGTACTTAGTCAGGATAGAGATCTTCCAGTCAGTTGATGTAGTCCCATTTGGCAAGAAGATAAGGTCCCCCCTTTCAGCCTGTGCCAGGATTTCAGGAGGACAATAGCCCCAGTGCTGTACCCGAGCCTGACAATACAAATGATTTCAGAGGAACTCTATGGCTCCATGCCAGTGCTGCCCAATACATCCCTGCTGCACATCAATCCCAGCCAGCAGGCTCTCAGGGAGCGACTGGCAAACAGGAGCACCCCACATAGCCATGCAAGTAAACAATCAGCACACAGGCCTTCTACTAAGTAAGCATTCCCCTCTCCCTGACATCGCATGCATGCCTAGCCAAGCCTGCCTAATCCCAAAAAAGAAAGAAGTCTAATAAAAAATATGGCAGCTGAAGACACGCAACACCGTGCCGCGTTATGCCGAGCGACTCTACACAAAGTTTCTAAAGCCAGGATACGGACCCCTTGGTGCTATTCAATTCATAACAGCAACCAACAGGGACTCTAGAGGGTCCAACACTTCAAGCACTGCGCGCCTATTCTGGGCAGCGATTCACTCCCTAATCATCAGCAGCCGGCCGCAAATTTTTTTTCTGCAGGTCGGTTGGTACCATTACGTACATCATCCAATCACAGATCGGCTGGTGCCATCAGCCAATCACAGCTCGGCTGTACTCATGCATCGATGAGAATGGCAAAAGCATCCTTGTCACTGTCAGCTGAGTTGTCTTGCTGCGGCAAATTTGTAAAACCTTGTCTGACAATAACGATGCAAATGCTCCACACTACGCGAAATTACAAGTACACTAGCTGGTCTGCTGCAGAAGTCCAATAGTCTACGTATTTGGCCTTGGCTTCGGTGACTAATACTGCAGATTGGAGAGCAAATTTCATGATATCAGAAAGTGTTTTCATTACCGGTTTTTTATTTCGCTATTTAGATTTTGCTCATTTCTAAGGGTAATGGAAACGCACCTGGAGAGTGAGAACGATGTCCGACGTTATTAGCTCAAAATCACAGTCTGCTTTCGCGACCGTGAGACTGTTAAGTGACACAGTTTTGAGTCTTGTTGATACCAGCTATGGGTGCTTGCGTCCAGTGGCGAATGGTTTTATTTAAGCGTTTCAATATCAATCGCTAACCTTCTATCCTGATGGATTAGGTTGGATCGCACTTCCACTCTGATCTGAAGTTCCGCATGTACATGATTATTCATGCAGTATGTATGAAATCGGTGACTGGTTGGTCCGAGTGCAAGATTATTTATTTTCATTAGAGTACGATAAAGATTAGAAAAGCTGCAGTTCTTATAGATTTATAGTCCGTTTTCTTTGGGGTTCCGATAATTGGCCAGCTGTCAGAGGAATAGTATTTTGTCGATAGCAGAAAATGTTCAAAACTGATTCAAAAACTGACTGGTGACGCCTGCCAAATGCACTCCTGCAACGACCATAGGCTTATCAGCACAATGCCTCAAATATGAGTCTGTGTCACGAACAGTGTACGGTCACGAAGCAGACTGTTTTTTGGGGGCTAATAACGTCGGACATCGTCCTCACTCTCTGTGTGCGTTTCCATTACCCTTCGAAATGTGCAAAATCTAAATAGCGAAATTAAAAAAAAAAAAACAGGTAAATAATAATTATAATAAGCCGTCATACTACATTGTTACCAGTGAAAGAATTTCTTGAAACTTTGTGCTAACGAACTTAGCATACTGCACCTACTTTTTACCAAATATTTAGGGTGGATCACTTTGGGAACTACATTAATTTCAATGTTAAACTTTCAATTTGTGATGAAAAAATGTAGCCAAATTATACTTTTTACGGCTTCAATTCCTCCTGGGTCTCATATTTTCAAAGCAATTAAGCCATGTTTGGTGTCAAATTGTTCCTTGGGATGGCAGCAACAATAACGGTTATAAATTTTAGAACTAGCACTGCGATAATTGGGAGTTATTCATTGATTTATCCCCATATGTTGGTTTTAGGGGGTGCTCATCTAAATTTGGCCATAATTTTTCTATGAATGATTCGGTTTATGTACAGGGGAGGGTTTGATGAAAAGTTGTCCCTTAGGGAAATGGAGATTTGTACATACATTCAGACTAGTATGATAACTCTCCAAAATGATAACTGCATTTATACATTTTTCAAACATTGTTGTTAACATCAATATCCACTTTTCATTTCACAAAGTGCTTTCTGATAATGTTTCTTAAATGAATGTAGCAACAACTGATAGTCTGTTCAGGTTTCTTTGTTTGGGCTTGTAAATATTCAGAAAAGTATCATGGTACTTTGCGTGACCACAGTTTTGGCCTGCGCGCCCACTTTTTTCAGGTTGGGAGTGCATGCGCTCCTAGGTCCAAAATTTAGTCTGGAGGGTTGCCTGTATCACTACCCATTTTAATACAGACATGAAACCAGTCACAGTACAGATGGTTGTCAGTGTCAAAGAGTGGGACTCTTCCTACCCAATAATCTGCAGCGGTTCCACTTTCTGGGGCCCATCTTTTTTACAGTGGTTGAAAGAGGTTTTTTTTTCTCCCTTCTTTCAGGGGTTGGGGGGTATGAACGCCTTAGCTCTTGAACTCTAATCTATTATTAATAATACCTGGGCAGCAGCAAATTTTGTTCAGGTTCTTTGAATGCCAAGCCAGCAAGCAACGGCACACACATGCTCTGACTGGTCAAAAAATACACGTATTTAAACGGTTACTTGACTGTTCAGATTGACAAGAGCAGTAAGCACACCATTGTAAAGTAAGCCTTCAACAGGCTATCAGGTCATTATGCATGACTTGTGTGGCCAGTAGCATCATTTGTGCGTTGGCATAGATTCTATCAGTATCTGTACTTCTACCAAATGAACAGGACACTGAACTTCCTCGAAATGCTCAATTAACTCTAACCTCGCGGACAGACGCAGGAAACACTTTCTTAGGTTTTGTTCCGGAACGTCCTATGGCTCCCTGATTGGCTTTAAGCCAGACAAATGAGAAGGTTGTGAGACACATGGATAAATAATGTGTCATGTCCCTCAAACCACAGCAACCCTGTAGCTGCTTTGTGGAGAAAGTCAATTTTATACAGAAAGACACCTCAGCCTACAGCGAAGCTTTTCAGTGCAAGTTAGTGCAATTAACAGTTGATATAAACCTTGATTTTTGTTAACGGCAAAATAACTCCATGCAGAAGCATCAGAACAATTACCTTTTTATTCGCCATTTGGATGTGGTGTTCAATGATACACTGATGCAATCTGCGCACTGTGGTGCCGAAACACAATGATACATATACAATTATAATTTCAAGCAAAAATGCAAGGGTTCTATGCGAAGTTTAAAAAAAAAAAAAAAATCTTGAATGGCATGACCAAACAATATATTTTACGACTGCACACTTAGGACTTAGTAGTAGGTGCCATTATTCCAGTCAACCTTAATTGCAGCCACGGTTTAATGGCATTGATGCAGTGCCCACTAAACTGCTGCTTGAGCCGTATTGGTGCTTGAAGCCCTCTCGATTTCTCGAGAACCGCTCAGCCAAACAACTAGACTCAACAGCGCACTTCCTTACTTCCCAAAAAATGCACCTGCCGTTTCAAGTCGATCATATAAATAACTCTCCAGACATATGAAGGACAAGGACACACAGACACAGACAGACAGACACACACACACACACACACACACACACACACACACAGAAGGGGATGCCCTGCTTCATAGCATGATAATTGCCGGCAAAAAGCAATAAGACGACATAAGCTCTGCATCTGAAAATATTTTATTGGAACACTGAAGGGAATACTGCACTTGCAGGAGGCAAACTATTAGATTATTATTATATTGCTTATTTTTTAAAATTATTATTATAGCCCATGTAATGAACACAGAAGGGAAGCAAGACTGAAAAAGGTTTAGAAAATATTGATTTATTCTTTTGTTCCCCCCCAATTGCTCTCAGTCCTGTCAATAAATTAAGTCAAGCAGAGAGGGAAGTAATGCCCTCGTGCCGAGGTGTTCCCAGGGTCATCTCTCACTACATCTGCTCACAACTCCCAGCAGCAATCCTGCGCTTAACTGAAGGAAACGGCAATATTGCAGGACTTTAACTGCGCAAAGTGCGGTGAGCAAAAGTGGTTACATAATGAAACACCGTCTTGCGTTGTATCCTGTGTCGGATATTAAAATGGGCCATAGCTCAATACAGTGACATTTACATAGATATTCTGTTGGCTGGGCGATCGGTATGCAGGTTTAATTTTGGATTGAAATTTCACCCTCTGCTACAACTGAAGCCAAATGACTGCAGACATATTGCCTCATACGTATTCATGAGGGGGTGTGAGGTACGTGCAGAAGATTCATACTGCATCTAGAGATGGCGCCAAAAGTACCAGGCTTAGGACAGAAGGCACAAAGTGTGGAATATCCAATTACATAAAAGAATGTGCATATAGGTAAGCTCCTCAAAGCTGGAGGACCCAGCCATTGGGTGCCCCTGGTGTGCCTGCAGAAAAAGCTCTTTCACTGACAGGATGGTAGACAGTTTTGACCATCTGAAAGTCGAGAATGGCTTAATTCCATCCACTCGTAAAACAGTAGCAGCAGAGAAAGGGTTAATTCTCGCAACTAGGTATGCCTCCAGATGGATACAGCTCACCTGACTGAGGTGACCACTGACCAGGTTAACAAACAATTCAAACCTACATCAACAGTAAAGGAGTGCCACACTGGACTTGCCAAGATTCTTCTAGAAGCCAGAGACGGTCCCAGTCAGTCCCAGGAGAGCAGCTTCACTCCAAACTCTTATTTGCTGCATGCATTCAGGAAAGTATAATCTGATTAAGACTTAGATTTGATATTACTCTGTCATAACAGAATTGAACTTGTGACAGAAGTTGGTCAGTAACAAGGGTTTTTTGCATGCATCAAGAAGCAGAGTTTAAGCGTCTGCACTTTGATTTGTATAAATAAACCCTTTCTTACAGTGCTCAACCTCTCTGTTACCTGTCACGGCCAAGTATAAATCCTGAGATCGGACTAAGGAACAGATCCATGGACTGCGCAAAAGTTATAAAGATTATATAGAAAGATTATAATTACAGACCTTCGTCAAATTTCAATAACACTGTTAGAATCAATTCTGAGACTGTATTCGTGTTCAATCCAAACTTTTCTCAGCAAAAACTTGAAAATATGAAACCCCGAGGTTAAGATGGAGGCTGGGCCGTGGGTGTAAACTACAGTGGTTCAGTACATTGTATCGACCAAAAATAGCAAAAGTTGGCATTCAAATACACAATCTTAATAAGCACAGAAAAATAACTCAGGAATGGGTACATATTGAGCAACTGACTTATTACTGTATGCAATTTTTATACATCTACCAATCATTGTAGTGCAATGACTCCAGAAGACACTAACAGATTCTGGTCACCAGGGCAGCACAGCAAGAAACCCCCGTAAACAGACCCACCCATAACAGGGATACAGTAGTCAGTAACTGCGCCAAACGAAAGTATTCGGGAGGGAATCTCCCGTGGAATTCTGGGAGGAGTGAAACAGATCAGGTTGCAATATCACCCAGGCATTTCGCATTACTCTGGCGACCAAGGCAACCATCATGTGACCTGCCTACTGCCTTGGCATTAGCGGTCAGCCTGTGGGAATATCCAGGTCAGTATCAAATCAGTTCTGGCTCCTGGCCTCTGATAAGACCACCACATCTAACCAAATTAAGCATACTGCATAGCTCAGGCTAGCAGCAGTCGACTGCCAATTGAACAGACATGAGAGACAGCTACACAACAATACTTTCATCTTCTTTAAGTGAAACCAACTGCTACAGCCCGGAGTCACATGTAGGCCAGGGAGAAGGGGATCCCTCCAGCCTTGTCCTACATTTTTAAATATCTGGAACTTCCCGCCAGCATGTTTAAAGGGCGTGCGATACACTTTCGACTTCGGCCAGAGAGCCACAAGAGGCTTAGGTGTAGCATCACTCAGGCAGCACAAGTTTTTCAGACTTAATTCCGAAAAGCAAACCATTTCCTGTAAGCCAAGAATCTCTGCGATGAATCTCTGTTTAACGGACTTCAGACTAATGACCTGAGCTTTCAAGTCCATTCACTGGACCTTGCAGACACAAAAGACTTCTTTCATTGGGTGGGCCAATGAACTTGCCAGTCATCTGGGAGAATACAGTCAATTGCTATTTTCAGCATCGCCTGCTTAATGTGATGCAAAGGCTAGGGAACTCTCACATTGCATCATACTCCGCCTCCACTACCCTGCCCCGAGAAAAGCACTACGATTTCCATCATCACTTGCACACTGAGTCCCGGCACAGTTCACTTAAAGCAAGGGTAAAAGTAAGGTGGTATGCAATTAATACCATTTTTTTTTGTCCATCAACTTGCTCTTCGCCATGCATCACAACTTTTCTCAGTTAGATAATATGAAGTTAGGAGTTAACAAAGGTTTAGGGAGGTTTAGAACTCCTCTCCTCTCAGTGATGCCACTCTCTCCCAGTGTCCCAATAGAAAATGATCCAAGCAAGATAGCCACTCAAAAACATTAAAATTAGAAAAGTTTCAGTCAGGATTAGTGTAGTGTTTTTTTTATCCGCGCTCTTTCCTTGGACCTGAACAAATTGCACGGAATGCATTTCATCTGTGCGCACCTTATCCCTCAGCTGGACAGGTTACGCAACAGTCTATTTATAATTACGGATTTGATTTTCGAACAGTGTGTGAAAGTCCCAGCTTGACCTTTACAGCACAGAGGCAGGGCGGTGACAGCACAACAAACAGCAGCTGGAGACCCACGTGCATTAGCCCCGCTCATTAAATAATCGCTGGATCCTGCGGATTCGCTTTATCGCCATTCGATGATTTGATACATTGGTGCAAAAGGGGACATTGCTGCAGTGGCAATTTTGGCATTAAGATTTCAAAGATGAAGTTTGCTCGCAAGGAGGATTTCCATTCATCACAGTGAAAAAAACTCCTGGTTTTCACAGCATTAACATTATTTTTCAACGCAAGCCACCTTATACAGTGTGGTGAAAAAGCATTTGACCCCGTTTTGATTTATTCCATTTTTGCCCAATTATCACACTTAAAATGTTTCAGATTATCAAACAAATTTTAATATAAGACAAAGTTACCCCAGCAGACACAAACTGCAGTTTTGAAATAGAGTTTTAATTAATCATAGGAAAAAAAAAAATCCATCCAACCGCACCTGGCCCCATGTGGAAAAGTAATTGTTCCCTTAGTTACTACTAAACCAATGGAACAAACTTTATTTATTATTAGGTTCAATTTCACTACACGCATCCTTGCATTATAACTGACAGCCCTAATCAATTAGTGTAAACATCACTTAAATAGAATCTGAAGTGGGAAAAGGGCAGCACATGATGCCTAAATCTAAAAAAAAAAAAAAAAAAAAAAGTGAAAACAAATGAGGAACAAAGTTGTTGACACCTATCAGTATGGAAAGGGTTACAAAGTCATTTCTACAGCTCTAGGACTCCAGCAAACCACAGTGAGCACAATTATCTACAAATGGAGAAAACTTGGAGCAGTGGTGAACCTTCCCAGGAGTGGCTGGCCTACCAAGAACTAATCAACCAATCCTTTGGGAGGTTACAAAAGAGCCTAGACCAACATTTAAAGAACTGCAGGTCTCACTAACCTCAGTTATGGTCAATGTTCATGAGAGACTGGGCAAAAATGGCATCCATGGGAGAGCTGAAAGGCAAAAACCACTGCTGACCAAAAACAGCATTAAGGCTTGTCTCACATTTACCAAAAAAAAAAAAAAAAAAAACATATATGACGACCCGCAAGACTTTTGGGATAATATTTAGTGGATTGGTGAGACCTTTATGGCATGCATGGGTCCCCTTACAAGGCATAAAGCCAATATAGCATTCCATAATAAGAGCATCATACTAACAGTCAAACATGGTGGTGGCTGTGTGATGGTCTGGGGCTGCTTTGCAGCTTCAGGACCTGGAAGACTTGCCATAATTGATGGAATCATGAATTCTACTCTCTCACAGAAAATCCTGAAGGAGAATGTTCAGCCGTCGGTTTGTGACCAAAAGCTCAAGTGCAGTTGGGTTATGCAGCAGGGCTGGATGAAACTTGGTATGTGTTATCCTTAAATATATGCCAATACATGGAAAAAATATCAAGGCTGTCATTCACTGTCATTCAGTAGTTTTTGGTGGTGAAATATGGGCTAGTTTTTAGAAAAAACATAAAATGTTCTAATATAAATAGGCCACTGGAGCTGGAGGAAATGGTTATTTAAAACTTCTGACTGCTTGCACACATGCATAAACATCAGCTTAGACATCATGAAAAATTTCAGATCTAGAAAATGAGCCATTCTCCCTCAGCAGTACTGCAAAGGTACTGCATAATTTTGCAAGATCAGCTTTCTCTCTATTTTGGGTAGTCAGTAGATGACCAGGGACTGAAGATACACCTTTTATAAAGCCAAAAATCAAAAATTCAGGAAAGATTAACCCTGTATGCAAGATTACAACCCTGCAGCATCATTACTTTGCTGTAAGCATTCAAATTTGGTCAAAAATGCATTTTGCAAAAATCGAGAAAAAAAAAAAAAAGCCTTAAAATATAAATGGCCATACCTCAGCAACTACTGCGCTTACAGACCTGAAATGTTGCAAACATTCATTCCTTGGGTAGTGCTTCAACTGCAAATTTTTTCTGAATTTTCTGAGACAGTGACCTAAGGCACTTCTCACATTCTGGTTGATTTTGGATGGAATGACCCAACCCTTAATTATTGTTTAGGAGGGCAATTATTTTTCTCACGAGTAATCCTGGATGTGAAAAACACTTTCCCTAGAATAAATTAAATGATCATTTTAAAGCTATATCTTGTAGTCACTCATGTCGTCTTTGTCTTATATTAAAATTATTTGTATGATGTGAAACATTTAAATATGACAAATAAGCAAAAATTGAGGAACTCTTGAAAGAGGCAAGTACTTTTCAACAGCACAGAACATGAAATATTATGTTGAATTAATTTTCTGACCATAACAACCAAGTTACTCAACCAGTATTAGGCTCAAATGTAAATTTGAATTATGTTATCACAAGTCCTCTGTATGAAAAACACAAAAAAGACTAAGACCATCAAAAATTGCAGGTAAAGTTCAGAAAGGGCATGAGTGAAGAAAACCAGGCCTGAGTACAAACAGCAAAGAAAAAACTGACAGAGACAGGTACAGAGTCAGTGAAGCACAGAAAGAACAGACAGAACAGGCATAAAAAGTGACAGAACATGATACACAGAAGAACAAACAGATGGGGAATTGGCCACAGACCATCATCTACTCAGAGGCGATGAAAAGGCCCTGGAGAAGCATCTTGAATTGGGTACCATTCTCCCGCTGGAAGATTGATACATTTGCACTGATGGATGGACACATTCTCATTAGCATGAGTGAAGGCCGAAAGCTCAGTGGTCACTTTGATAATAGAAACAGTAACAATAGGAGCAAAAATTAGCACGGTTTTCCATGTGATGCCATATCATTGGGACCCTTCATGAGTATGTGCTGCAAATTTACAGCCCCAATAAATAAATAAATAAATAAATAGGACAACGGCAGAGAAAATTGCTCACTTACTAGCCAACTAGCCAGATTTGGCTTGGCTTCAAACCAGGGTCATCTGAGTTGAAGTACACAAAGCCACCCTTCCCACCACAAGTGAAAACCTAACTGACTAGTAAAGAATACGTAAGCAGCTAGACACACTGTAAGACACGCTGGGCCAAAGAGACACAAAAGCTTTCAGGACTCATATTTTAAAGCCTCGTTTGTATCGAGTACATTTTGGCGACCAATTATACCCAGTCATGCGTGTGAAATGGAAGACCGAAGGTTAGCGCAAGTATTATTGATTTTTTTTTTGTTTGTGCAAAGCCATCACACTCAGTGTGCCCTTGAATTGTACTTCAGAAGCAAAAGAAACATTGAGCACAGTCATGTAAGTGAAACTCCATGTGAAAGAAAGATGAATTAATGGATGCTTGAGAAGTTTCAGGGGCCAGTATGATGACAACAGTACCAGAAACGATACCAAAATGGCAACCGTCATCTTTACTGTTCCTTATAATGTAGTGCCAGCCAAACGGACACAGCTCTCTGCAGTGAATTCCCAGACAGACACAGCTCACTGCAGTGAAGTCCCAGTCTGAAAGCACACTGCAGTTTGGTCCCAGTCAAACAAACAACTTATTATAAGTGTAGCCACGATCAAACAGACACCACTTACTACAGTGTAGTTCCAGCATATCAGCCACAGCTCACTGTAGTGCTGTAGTGTACTCCCCACCTCACAAACACAGCTCACAGTAGTGTAGTCCCAGTATAACAGACAAAACTCATTGCAGTGTAGTCCCAGCCTAACAAACACAAGTCCATGCAGTGAATTCCTAGTAGAACAAACACAAATCTCTGCAGTGAAATCAGAGTAGAACAAACACAACTCCCTGCAGTGAAATCCGAGTAGAACAAACAACTTTCTGCAGTGAAGTCCGAGTAGAACAAACGGAACTCTCTGCAGTGAAGCCTGAGTAGAACAAACACAACTATCTGCAGTGAAGTCTGGGTTGAACAAACAACTCTCTGCTGTGAAGTTTGAGTAGAACAAACACAACTCTTTGCAGCGAAGTCCGAGTAGAATGAACACTCTCTGCAGTGAAGGCTGAGTAGAACAAACACAACTGTCTGCAGCGAAGTCCGAGTAGAACAAACAGAACTCTTTGCAGTGAAGCCAGAGTAGAACAAATACAACTCACTGCAGTGAAGTCCGAGTAGAACAAATACAGCTCTCTCAGTGCAGTCTGAGTAGAACAAACATAAATCTCTGTAGTATAGTCCCAGCCCAACATTCACAGCTTACTGTACCACAGTCTCATTTTAACTGTTACAGCTCACTACATGCAGTCCCAATCTAAAACACATTACTTACTGGAGAGTACTTCCAGTATAACATACACAACTGGCTGTAGAGTAGTTTCATCTTAAAAGACACAGCTTACAGCAATGTAGTCCAATTTAACACACATAGGTCACTGCAGCTTTGTCCCAGTCCAACAGAAAGAGGTCCCTGCAGTGTAGTTCCAGTTTACCAGACACATCTCACTGTAGTATTGTCCCAGCGTAATAGAAACATGCAAAGTAGTAAGTCCAACACACAGCTCACTGCAGAACAGTCCCAGTCAGACAAAAACAGGTCACTACAGTGTAGTCCCAGTCAGATAAACACAGGTCACTGCAGCATAGTCCCAGTAGAACGGACACGGCTTACTGTAGTATAATCACAGTTTATCGCACACAGCTCTCTACAGTACACATAAATCACTGCAATATACCAGATACCAATCAATCTGTGGCACGGTGGCTCCGAGGTTAGTACTGCTGCCTCACAGCAAAGTGGTTCTGCGCTCGAGTCCCAGGCAGCCAGGATGTCTCTGCGTGGAGTTCGCCTGGCCTCCCCATGTGGGTTTTCTACAGGTACTCAAGTTTCCCCCACTCTGAAAAACATGCTCAACAGGAACACACATACCAGCGCCCCTGACCAACGAACTGGCTTCAGAACTGGACTGGGTTCCTGGGCACTGCAGTCTGGATGCCCTCTGCTCCTGAGTAACTAGAATGGGTCAAATTCAAAGGGCAAATTACCCCTCGAGGTTCAATAAAGTATGTTTAACTCCTTCAACCCCACAGCCCTCTACAGAGGGCTGACCAACATATTCCCTTCAACCCCAAATTCCTGTAGGGAAAATTCAAACAATCTGACTAATTGATTGGAACATATCAGGTTACATTTAATGGGATTCCAGAGATAACAGTAAGATACAATGTCCAGATAATGACCAGCCCTCTACAGAGGGCTGTGGGGTTGAAGGGTATAGTGATGCTAGAATATCTGGGGTTGAAAGAGTTAATAATATCTTAGTCCCAGTCAAACAGACACAGCTCATGGCAATGAGGTCCCAGTCTAACACACACAGCTCACAGAATAGTGCCATCTGAACTGTCACTGGCCACTGCATGTAGTCCCAGTCTAACAGACCCAGCACACTACAGATCAGTCCAAGTCTAAAAGACACCGCACACTGGAATTCAGTCCCAGTCTAAAAGACATCACACACTGGAATTCAGTCCCAGTTGAAAAGGCACCGCACACTGGAATTCAGTCCCGGTCTAAAAGACATCGCACACTGGAATTCAGCCCCAGTCTAAAAGACACAGCACCCTGGAATTCAGTCCCGGTCTAAAAGACATAGCATCCTGGAATTCAGTCCCAGTCGAAAAGGCACCGCACACTGGAATTCAGCCCCGTCTAAAAGACATCGCACACTGGAATTCAGTCCCGGTCTAAAAGACATCGCACACTGAAATTCAGTCCCAGTTGAAAAGGCACCGCACACTGGAATTCAGTCCCAGTTGAAAAGGCACCGCACACTAGAATTCAGTCCCGGTCTAAAAGACATCGCACACTGGAATTCAGTCCCAGTCTAAAAGACACAGCACCCTGGAATTCAGTCCCGGTCTAAAAGACACAGCATCCTGGAATTCAGTCCCAGTCGAAAAGGCACCGCACACTGGAATTCAGTCCCGGTCTAAAAGACATCGCACACTGGAATTCAGTCCCGGTCTAAAAGACATCGCACACTGGAATTCAGTCCCAGTCTAAAAGACACAGCACCCTGGAATTCAGTCCCAGTCTAAAAGACACAGCATCCTGGAATTCAGTCCCACGCACACTGGAATTCAGTCAAAAGACAGCACCTGGAATTCAGTCGGTCTAAAAGACATCAGTTCAGTCCCAGTCTAAAAGACACAGCACCTGGAATTCAGTCCCAGGCATAAAGGCACAGGTAACTGCACACTGGAATTCAGTCCAAACAAAAAGACACTGCAGCAATTCAGTTCCAGTTGAACACACTGTAAATTCAGTCCCAGGCATAAAGGCACAGGTAACTGCTGCGTAGTTCCAGCCAAACAAAAAGAACACTGCAGCATAGTTCCAGTTGAACACAGGGGTCATTCCATGCCAAGTCAGGAAGGGTCCCAGCTCGACCATCTCAGATTTTCTTCAAACTCCACCCATATGTAAATCAACTATTCTAAGGAGGCTTTGTGAAGTATTAGGTTCCCCTCATCATTAGTTTATGATTTATGGCCCCTGCAAGGGGTGGGGGGTACCCCTTGGGAAAAGTGTCTAAATTTCTGAGCCGATTTCAGAGGTCTGCTGTAGCTGAAGTATTCAAGCCAGCTCTATAATTTTTTCTGGGGTGACTCTCCTGTACCCAGAAAGCAGGAAAACATAGCATAAGGCCTGCTAGAAGGTGACCTGAAGTACCTAGGAGGAGCCAAAAATGGAAAAAAACACAATCACAAATGAAAAATGCCAGTTTCAAAGTACCCATCTGACCCTTTTACTGAGTACCTACAATTCTAATTAGTTATATATGGAATAGTTAAATAGTTTCCTGGTATGTAGGATACAAAAGTAAATCAGATGTTATGTGAATGGGAAAATATTTGGTCTTCAAGTTGTATTTTTGGCCAAAATGGGCCTAATTTGCCATGCTATAACTCAGAGCTGACATACAAAAGGGGGCCCAATCTTTGGTATGTTCTAGAAGAGATATTTGTGCACAATATATCCAAAAAATTACAGTGGTGTCTTGTTTCCTTCTTAGAAAATTCTTCCAGTTAATAAGAGAATAATGCGCAATTTGCGTGGGGCATTTCCCCGCATTTTTTCATTACTTTCATTTCCAGAAATAATAAATAAATTGACCAATTTGCCCCATTTTATAATAGAAAATTATGATGATTGGATTAGAGAACCACACAATTTCTGAACAGCTATGTAAAATATTTCAAAATATTCTTGATGCTGATGTCAGCTTGCTCCCTTCTGGTGTGGCTGGAAATGTGACCATCAATGAGGCTGATGTAAGGATCCCTTACGTACCCTGCACTTACAGTGCAATTCGGTTTCAACTTGTATGTTGGAATCATCAAAGGCATTTGTCCGGAAAACAATGATGCATTAATAAGATTTATGCATTCCAAAGGCCCAACAAGAATCCTCTCCTGGCCAAGACTTGATGATGAATGCTATGTACCTGTGGATCATATATTGTGTTCAATCGAAGCAGCTTCCACATCATCTTCAAGTTGCAAATACACCCTAGATGAGCCAACCTTAAACAAAATTGCGCTTCTCCACAGCACGTTTTGTGATAAATGCATTAAAACTAGATAAAGGAAGATGTCAAAAACTGCACAGATTCCATTCACCCTAAAGGTATGTTCTTTTATTCATTAAATTATAATGCCTTGTTGAGACTACTCATTCGAGAGGGATAGAGACTGGTAGAAATTTTTCTCTTGCAAATGGTGCTTTTAAGTCAAATTCACAAGCAAGATTTTCTAGGAAGGAGACAAGACACCAACATAATTTTTGGATACATTATGCACTAATAACACTTCTAGAACATGCCAAAGATTGGGCCTCCTATTGTATGTCAGCACTGAGTTATAGCATGGCAAAGTAGGCCCATTTTGACCAAAAACACAACTTTAAGACCAAATATTTTCCCATTCACATAACATCTGATTTACTTTTGTATCCTACATACGAGGAAACTATTTAAATATTCCCCATACAACTAATTAGAGTTGTAGCTACTCGTTAAAAGGGTCAGATGGGTACTTAAAAACTGGCATTTTTCATTTGCAATTGTGTTTTTTTTTTTTTCCAATTTTTGGCTCCTCCTGGGTACCTAAGGTCACCTTCTAGCAGGCCTTATGCTATTTTTCCCTGCTGTCTGGGTACAGGAGAGTCACTCCAGAAGAAATTATAGAGCTGGCTCGAATACTTCAGCTACAGCAGACCTCTGAAAATGGCTCGGAAATTTAGTTGTTTTTTACAAGGGGTACCCCCCACCACTTGCAGGGGCCATAAATCATAAACTAATGATGAGGGGAACCTAATATTTCGCAAAACCTGCTTAGAAGAGTCAATTTATATATGGGTGAAGTTTGAAGAAAATCTGAGATGGTCCAGCTGGGATCATCCTGGAATTTGCCTAATTTCACATGGAATGACCCACAGGCAGCTCACTGCAGTGGTGTCCCATCTTAACAGACACAGCTTTCTGCTCCATAATGCGTCAATCAAACACAGGTCCCTCAGAGCAGTAGTAGTCAGTAGTAGTGAGACAGCTCACTATAATTTAGTCACAGTCTAACAAACAGAGCTCACTGCAGTGTAGTACCAGTATAACAGATAGCTCACGGCAGTATAGTCCCAGCAACACACACAGCTCACTGTAGTATATTCCCGGCTTAAGAGGCAGTTCACTGCAATGCAGTTCCAGTTTAACACACAACTGACTGCAGTCTAGTTCCAGTCAAACAGACACTGTAAACAGCAGTGTAGTCCTGTCTTACAGACACATCACACTGCAGTTTAGTCCCAGTCAAACAGACACTGCAGTGTGCGGTGTCTGTTTGACTGGACCAAAATGCTGTCGAGAGTGTCTGTTTGACTGGGACTAGACTGCAGCATGCCGCGTCTGTTAGACGGACTACACTGCGGTTTACAGTCTAGTCCCAGTCAAACAGACACTGCCTACAGCAGTGTAGTCCTGTCTAACAGACACAGCAAACTGCAGTCTAGTCCCAGGCAAACAGACACAGGCCATTGCAGATCCAAGCCTAATGGGAACAGCTCACTGATGTATAGTACCAATTTTAAAGACACCGCTCACTGATATGTAGTACCAGTGTAACAGACAACTCACGGGAGTACAGACCCTGCTTAACAAACACAGCTTACTGCAGGGCTGATCTAGTCTAATAGACACTGGTTGATTCTTGCTGATGAAGTCCAGCATCCCCATGGGCTTAGCAGTATAATGCTCATTATCTGTCCAGCATCAGTGGCACTAGCTGTTTTCCAGAATCAAGCCAAGCACAGCTCCACTCGCCATTAATGCAAGCTAATGCTACAGGACTCCCTGAGGCCCAATTACACTCTCCAGCTAATGTCACTGAAGTGTGTGCTTATTATTCCGGTTCAAGAAGAGCATGTTCAATAGAATGAAACAGTCTACGGCACGCAATTAAAATGGTTCACCCACACTGTTTTCCTCCACAGTTGGCTCAAATGGTCGAATGGTTAATGAGAATCTAAATGACTGAATAATATCAGCAACAACCAGGGAGGTCTTCGACAATAGTCTAATGCAAGAAAAATATCCTACAGTCTTGTGGTAACAAAGCCAGCGCACACCCAATGCTCCTGGGACAAGCTCCAGACCACAAAAGGATGTAGCCACCAAATGACAAAATGGGATCCTTTCATAGTACATAATGGGACTTAGGAATTGGAATAATGTCCGAGGCTTAGTTCTACCTTGAACCCATAATGGAAAAAGTCAGGATACTGACAGGAAAAACCTGGTACTTGATCAGCACTCAACACTAAGCCACTGAATTGATATTAGAACAGCAATGAACCCAAGAGTACTGCAGTACAAACAGATAACAGGACCAGGGGCTTAAAGAAAGGAAGGAAGCCCCATACCAACTTTGAAGTGAATATGGACAGTAGTTATTGAGAAAATTGTTAAAGTTTTCAGATAATTCATAGAAAATGCAAAAATCAAAAACTTTAAAAACTGTGAATAGTCTTGGTAGACATTGTCTCAAGGAAGCTCCATACTAAATTTGAAGTGAATCTGACTCGTAGTTTTGGAGAAGATGCTTGAAAAAATTGCCAACAGACAACCACAAAGACGAGGACGATGCCTGACACCGCGTCTTCCCAAAGGCTCAAGGCCTCTTGGCCAGTCAGCTAACAAGACCTCCAGAGCCAAAGTTTGTGCGGTTTAGCCATTGAACACCAACATGAAACCCAAGTACAGTGACAAACAGCAGCTGTGCAGAACAGAGCAGATTTATTCTGCATTCAGTATGTAGAAATGAAGAGGCCATTCCTTTGCCCAGCATCAGTGCAGGTCTAAACCACTGAAGAACCTGAAAAAGGCTTTGATTTTAAGGCCTCTTTCACAATTATAATTATCATGTATTAGAATAATTAGGGGGCCGGCAGGGGCCACAGGGCCCCTGAGCATTTCCTGATGTTTATTTGATTGACCCTGCACCACTCACAGTATATGCAGCTGGGTCCACAGAGGAAGTTTACACAGTATAGGACATTACGTGCTGACGCTGAAAATATTATAGATGCAACGGTAAACTGAGGTGTAAGATATTAGAGGCGTAACAATAAGGTGGGGTCAAGATACGATACATATCCCGATACAGGGGTCGCGACGCGATACGTATCCCGATACACTACAAATGATTTTACTGCTGATTTTCTTTCTACTTACACCTAAGCAGCAACACTGAAAGATTTCCCAAAACAAGGCTTTTGAAGTTTATGAAAACAGAAGAACACAGTAAGTTCACCTTTAGGTTCCACTGTGTGTTAACTGTTCAGATCAACGTCTTCAACTGAAAAAATTGATAAAAGCTGAATAGGTCTCCACTACTATTCACTAGAAGAAACAGTCATATTGAAAACTACTTATTATTAGTAGTTAACTTGAAGTCTGGAAACTTAACCTCAAACAAGCTGAAACAACACTTTAACAAATTGCACTTGGAGCAATGCAACCCCGTGGAATATGAGGCAGGTCACTACGTTTTCATTCAAAGCGATAGAAACTGTTGCAATTTCTGGGTTTAAGAAAATATGTGGACTATTTTAAAAAGCCTTGTGTATCCCCATACACAACCTCCGAATCGATGTATCGTATTGGAGGCTTTGTATCGCGATACAATACTGTATCGGCGTATCGTTACGCCACTATAAGATATACTTAAACTTGATCAGTCTCACCTTCAGAGTTGCTTTAACACAAGACTTTTCACAATGAAAACCATGAATGTGAAGGGGCAAAATTCCCCAAACGGTCATGTACATCTGTGGATATGAGCCCACGTGCTTGCGTACGTTTCACATTATGCACTGACACATCAGCGCCTCCAGGTTTGTGAATGAAACAAGAAGAGCAAGCGTCAGATATTGCACGTGTGCATAGAGATTGTTCAAAGTGAAACAAAAATGAGGACAGTGCAGCAGGTGCTCTAGTCTGTGAAGTGTAGAGTCTCTTAAGGTAAAGATATCAGATACGTGCTTTCTAGGCCTTGACGCTGCTCAGCAATGTGGAGCCAGTGCTAAGCAACCAAACAGCCAACCAAACCACTGATACTTAATGGGTCTGAAGCAATGCAGTAGGCCACTGGATTTGTTTTTTGAAATCAACATAACTCAGACTGACTAACCGACCTTTCATTGACAGCAATTATGCGGATGGTCTTCTCTCAAGAAATTCCTCATTAATTAAGTGACAATAAAAAACAAATCAAAAAGATGTAACCTGTCTCATATCCCAGCAAGCCAAGTATTATTTGGAACAAATAAGCCAACAGTAAGGACAAGTAGATGCAGATAACGTTAGCACGCTAATGAGAAAAAACTGCAGCCAAACTGAATGATATGAGGCAACAGTGCTCCCCCCAAAGAGATACACTCCTCCTTCGCACCTGTGCTTCGGCAATAACATCACACAGGCATTCCCGCGAGGCTCTTCTTCAGATCGAAGGTAATGAGGTACAGCTAAATTTAGCTTCAGCCCTGGAATGAACTGGAAAAGAAACGCTTTATAACCCACGCTCAATCGCGAGAGAGCAAGATTTCTGCGATGCAGCATTAGCATAGCGCCTGCTGACATGCGGATTGCTAATCTCACCAATGCCGCACAAGGGAGCTCCAATCCTCCTCACATGCTGACAGAGCCCTATTGCTACATTTCTGCACATGACTGGTTCCCTGTTAGATACTGAAAATATCTCTGGGAACCATGTTCCACAAAACGGAGCCAAAACTGATCTCAAGTTGTCTGCAATGGTGTACCCTCATATCTGCAATGCAATGTCCAGACAGTGCAGACATTGCAGTCAACCCCCGCCCCCCGCCCCTCCCGCCTTATCTACCACACATTTACAAGCAGGTGGCATGTTACTCACGCAAGAAATGTTTCTCCAGTAAGGCAATTTCCAGGTGACCTTTGACCTCATTCAGCCTGTCCGTCTCACTCCTTTGGAAATCCTGGATGGCAGCCATGCTGAGAGTTCCTGGACCAGCCTGGACACACACACACACACACACACACACAAAATGGGAGAAAACACATCTTAATCGTGAAGTACCAATCTGTATACACAAAGACATACCCAGCAAAGCAACAGACTTACACCGGCGCGATGAAGTGAGGCGAAATGAAAACAAGAGCGATCCAGCCTCTACAGCACAGCTATCCAGTAGAAAATGAATGAATCGATGTCTCGGAGTGAGTCATCTCATTTACGATTCCCCCTGACTCTGCTGTTCCATGTGCAGAGGAGGGAGGGAGGGAGGGAGGGATGGATGGGGAGCGGGAGAGAGCGAAAGACAGCGAGGGAGAAGGAAAGACCGACAGGAGCACAGAAGGATAGGAGTAGCCCAGTAATTTGGGTGCAATCGCAGCTCAGAGTGAAAGCAACTGGGAGACCATCACTGCGTTTTCCCTTTAATTCTCTCAAGCGCTTGTCGCTGTGGCTAGATACGCATGCGCCATACACACACACTCAAACACACACACACACACCCTCCAGCCGCCGGACAGGAAACAAGACTGCAGCACTGCGACTGCGTGTCGTTTGAGAGAAAGGGACAACGCAGGATACACTCATTGGCTCACAGGACAGAAAAAGAGAGGGATGGAGGAAGAAAAAGTGACTGGAAATGCTAAGCCGCAGTGTAGACCGTGAGAGGGAATCCTGGATGCACAGTAGTGGTGATGTCATGGCTGGCTTTAGCCTCGGTGGTAGCCGAGGTGAGCATAGCGGTGGTTTCCATGCAGGGGGTGACTGCAGGCAACTGTCGCGGTCTGAGGTAAGAGAGCAGGAGGTCAGGGATCTCATCCGCAATGTCGAACGCGGTGAATTCCATCCTCTCATTTTTTTTCCCTCTTTGTTTTACTCCCCAACAGGCAAATGGCGCATACGCTGCATCAGCTATATCTGGAACCAGCCCCAATTTATTTCGGCAGGACACAGGAGTCCCTGAGCCGAGAGCTTTTTGAAAACACTGAACTCCAATTAGGTTCGAATTACATTACGAAAGAAGTGATTTCTTTTAAATCTTCAGAACAAGTGGCAAATTGATGTGGACAATGATGACATCATGAATGTTCCCCCATGTCACCGGGGAATTTTATTTTATCCATCTGGGGCTGATATCGACACATTTGATTTCACATTAATTTTATCTGTATAGAGCTTTTTACAGGACAACTGTCACAAAGATGTTTTACAGAATAGAGGAAGGGCACAGGCCCAGCCCAAGTCCCCAAAATACCTAATGAGGTTAAAAAAATAATAAATAAAGTCACAAAAGGGAAAAAATCCTCAAACAGTGGTGAGAAAGAAAAACTCCCCAACACTGTAACTCCAGATAGTGTGGTGCACTCAATTGTTTTGACCTCAAAAAAAATTGTCTAGGCCAACTTGGTGATCTTGCATTCACAGCACTTAAACGTGGCAATAATAACTTTTACCTTATGTTCTTTAAGTTCCATCCACACAATGCAATTAAGTTGGCTTACATAATTTTTTTGAAGTGACAGGTTTCCAAAAAACATTTGAGTTTGCCACACTATCCTGGGTTTACAGTGTATAGGAAGAAATCTCAGGAGGAATCCGGCTTAAGTGGGGGAGCCAATCCTCCGTAGGCTTGGGGGTCATTCCATATGAAATCACCCAAGCTCCCAGCTTGATGGTCTCAGAATTGCTTCATTTGGTGATATTTTGTTGCATGTGATGAGCAAATCAAATTGCAGGTGGTTTCAAGTTGATATCTCGTTCCGTTCTCATTTTATGAGCCCCCGAAAAAGGGGGCGTGGCCCACGTTAACCCTCTGGTCACCGTTTGTGACCATTTTCAAAGGGTTATAACCGATGAACTAATAAGGATACAAATTTCATTCTTTCAGGATGTGTTTATTCTGTCTAATAGTCTGCAACAAACCTTTCAATATAGTGGTTAACCCTTTGAGTGCTTTGCAATTAACCCCTAAACATTGAAATATTATGCAAGTATCCTTAGAATGTCCCCTTTGCCATTTACATTGTTGATAGTATACCTGATGGAGTTTCAAATGAAGGTAAAAACATCTTTCCATCTTCATCCAATTTGGAGAAACATTAACCCCTTTTCAGCTAATTACTGAAAGGGTGCACTTTTTGACCCTCATTTTGACCATGTGGGCCTGTTTTGATTTTCAAAAAGTTGGCCTCAAATGAAAGCTTATACAAAGTACTACAAAAATGCAACAAAATCAAACTTGGAACAAATACTCCTACTTGGAAAAAATAAGACCCTTTTTAAGTGCTATTTGCACATCGGCACAACTACTCTCAGTGTACAGGTAAATGTACATAAATGGACAGGGACTCATTCACAATGCCAACAGTGCATGGGGGATTAGATTCGGAAGATTATGATGGTTCAGCTATTGTTTTCAGAAATCATGTAGGCCTACTAAGGGGATCCGCCTGCAACCTTTATGCGGACATCTACAGGCAGTATCTATGATCGAAATCTTGAGCACAAAAGAGAAGGAAACCAGGCTCAAGCAGTTAAAGTTACCCAATTCCCTTTTCGCAAATAAAGTGCATGAAGGGGCAGGTACGGTTTGAAGGGTTTCATCCACATTAGTAACAATTCCGTCTGGTCTATCAGACTATCTTGAAATTACTGGGAGAACAAATACAAGAAAATGACACAGGCTGCAAATGATCAAAGAGCATGCAACTGAAAGTAGAAATAAATGAGTGGAGTTCAGTATTCCCAGTACATTATTGTACATTTACCTGTACACTGAGAGTAGTTGTGCCGATGTGCAAATAGCGCTTAAAAGGGGTCTTATTTTTCCAAGTAGGAATATTTGTTCCAAGTTTGATTGTGTTGCATTTTGAAGTTCTTTGAATAAGCTTTCATTTGAGGCCAACTTTTTGAAGATCAAAACAGGCCCACATGGTCAAAATGAGGGTCAAAAAGTGCACCCTTTCGGTAATTAGCTGAAAAGGGGTTAATGTTTCTTCAAATTGGATGAAGATAGAAAGATGTTTTTACCTTCATTTGAAACTCCATCAGGTATACTATCAACAATGTAAATGGCAAAGGGGACATTCTAAGGATACTTGCATAATATTTCATTTGAAATCGACATGTTCGGCACCAAATTTCAATGTTTAGGGGTTAATTGCAAAGCACTCAAAGGGTTAACCACTATATTAAAAGGTTTGTTGCAGACTATTAGACAGAATAAACATATCCTGAAAGAATGAAATTTGTATCCGTATTAGTTCATCGGTTATAACCCTTTGAAAATGGTCACAAACTGTGACCAGAGGGTTAACGTGGGCCACGCCCCCTTTTTCGGGGGCCCATAAAATGGGAACGGAACGAGATATCAACTTGAAACCACCTGCAATTTGATTTGCTCATCACATGCAACAAAATATCACCAAATGAAGCAATTCTGAAACCATCAAGCTGGGAGCACCCCCCATTTTGTGCGATTTCATATGGAATGACCCTTGGGAAATTAACATCTATGGGTCACAGTTTTACAAGTCCATTAGAAGACAATTACACAAATGAATATGAATGAACAGGTGAGCATCACTCAAGCACTACAGAAATAAAATATGGTGAAGATGGTCTTTGTGGTCCAGGGGGCCAAGGTGGTGTATCTGCATAGCACAAGCCAAACTAGAGAACCATCCCAAAATATCCCATTACGTTATTCGGATAAGATGGATGGTAGCCAGAATAAATCATTCGCACTCGCACAGCTGAGCATTGGTTTGAATTAGAGTTGTGGAGAACACATAATATCTCTCCATTAGGAACATGAATGAGTAGAATTAATTAATAATGCTCCAAACTAAATCTGCACCACAACAAAATGATCCGTAGCAAATGGCTGACATGAGCACAAAAGTACAATTTAACTTTAAAATTCAGAAACTCCTGACTTCCAGAAATTTGTGGATCATTAAGTCATATACCTTTTCAGTTAAAGTAAACTGACTGCCATTACCATAAAATGAATTTTAAAAAAAAAAGCTCCTTAAAACGGGCATTACCCCTCAGCCCCTGGATTATTTCGAATGAAAATAAATTGACGAAGGCCTTTGCGAGTTATCCTATGGAATAGAAAATCCAAGATGGCGGCTGTGGTGGCCATGCTGGACATCCGTGTGCCGTCAAATTCGATAGGCTTCGGTAAGTACACAAGACCAAGCCACAGGGCAAAAATGCTGTAGATTGACGACGACACTTTCAAGTTATCGTGCGGAGTACAAAATTGAAGATGGCGGCTGTGGGGGCCATACTGAACATCCAAGCGCAGTGAAAATCGAGAGGCTTCTGTGGGTACACAAGACCAAGCAACACAGCAAAAATGGCTTTGATTGATGGAGGCGTTCTTCAGTTATCATGCAGAATGGAACTTCAAGATGGTGGCTGTGGCAGCCATATTTGATTTCAAATCAAGACCGAAATCGACAGGCTTGTGTAGTAACTGTACCCTGATATCATCACGATTTTGGTGAGGACCGGTGATAGTGTTTTACAGTTATCGCACGGAATCAAATGTGGATGGATAGACGGATGGACGGACGCCGTGCGTGACGACAATACCCTTCTGCCTCTTAGTCATGGCTGAGGGGTAAAAATGCAAGTGCTGTGCTTGATATCTGAGACGGTGGAAGCTGAACTTCCAGGGAGCTGAAAAAGCACAGGCAGTGCCCTCGGAGGACCTCATGTGTGCTAACAGAACAAACACGCCGCAGAGATGAAAGGATATTGGAGTAAAATGTGTGGATGACTCATCCCTCATCTCTGTCCACTCTCTACAGGGGGACAAAGATTAAAACAGCAACACAAGACTAATACAAATCTTCAGTACATTTTGAACCGCTTACTCAGAATGAAACGTACTGTATCAGCTTCTACCAATACAAAACCTCTGCACGCAGGCTGCCTCCTAAGGAGTTCTATGCAAATCCCGACCTTTTACAAACAGTGGACAGCAAAGACATGGGTTTGAATGCTATTGGAAAAAAATGAGAAACTCATTCTAATGTGCATGAAACCCTGTATTGCTCTGAAGGAACGTGCTCAAAAAGGGATTCAGGGAGGACGATACACTAGACGGGTCAGTAGCTAGCATTGGCCACTACGCCCACAGGAATTAATTGTAACGACTGTTGGGCAACATTTTGTTCATTTTAAATGGCGGCACCATGGATTCTGGGTAATTAATGCTACAAAGGAGTGCTCAGCCTGTACCTGGCCAAAAAAATGAATGGAAATCCTTTGGGAACAACTTCAACGGCATGAATAAAGTCTCAATGGCAACAATTTTGAACTTTGTATTTCACATATTTTCTTTCTGATCCATAATAAACATCTTTCCTGCTAAAATACATGATGAATCATCAGGCTTAAGAACAAATATTTATCAGGACAATCTGTCACTGACACAGAGTAGAACAGTAGACCTCAATATTTGCATTCTCTGTTCAATCCATGCTACGTTAGCGCTAGCCCCATCGAATGTGCTCTTGCAGACGTACAGTATCTCATATAGCATCTCTGATTCAGTTAGAGCGAGAGGAGCATTCAACCTGCCTTTACCCAACAGGGTACACCATGCGCTCCAGCTGACAGAATATACATAAAGAGCGCATAGACAAGCACTTATTTGCAAGTGGTTTAGGCGTCCAATCCAAAGGCAGCAAAACTGGTCCTCTACGGAAAAGAGAGACATCCCTCAAGGTCATTACACAGAACATCTCCTCAATTTTCATACTAATGACGACAAAATGCCTTTTTGTGAATGTCGCAATGCCTACAGATCTCAAAGAGCCATATGTAATCTGATCTAATCAAATGGGAAAAAAAATGCTTTGCAGTGAAAGAAGACGCATTGCCCATGATGGCATTACTGTATTACCGTCAGAGAGAAAACATTAGGAAACACCATCATACCAAGCGGTGTTAATATGCTTAGCAGTACGTGACATGCATGCATGCCGTGGTGATGACATCCTTGCCTCTCAGTGACCCCTGCTTAAATTAAACTTTGTCATGAGCTCAAATTCCACCTAAGCAGGTCAAACATGATTAGGTGACACAACAAACCAATAATAAAGTGTTGTGTCAGCGATGGAAGCAATCTACCAGAATCAGAGAAGATTAATCGTCGGCACACTGTAGTGGCTGAACACTGCCCCTCAAAGATGCCACAAACAGTCATAACTGAACTTCAGTGACAATCAAAATTATACATACACACACTCACACTCACAATCATCAATCACAATAATTGGAAAACTAACCTTTACAATTTATCTAACCATCACTGTGCCTAAAAAAAAAAAAAAAAAATCGAAAAACACACTGACCTATGGCTATGGGACTACAGCAGGCAATTCGAGAGGAAAAATTAAGTTGAATAACGCTAAATAACGCTTCAATTTCTCATACAGGTGATATTTAGACAACAAACAACAAACAACACTGATTTCCAATGTGGTCCTCACGTTAACGCTTATAGCCAATATGAGCACATAAAATTCACCTCAAAGGAAGATGCTTGTTGTCCACTGATCTATATAGAATAGTATTATTGTCACATTTTCGAATCTATATTACCTTAAAGGCTGTTTACAGTTACATCCGGCTCGTTCGTGCCACTAGTTTTCGTTGACTAGATCGCCCAAGCCTGAACTGAAGTGCGCGCCGCGGTCTATAGCTGCTTTCACACCGGACGCGAAACGAATTTTTCGTACGAAAGATTACAATCAGGCCGAAGGAGGCCCGGAGGGGGAATTGAACCCCAGACTCCCGGGTAAGAGTCACACGCGCTGACCACATCGCCAAAGAGCCAGACTCCTTGGCAAAGTAGCCAGAGCGCGTACTTATTAGGAGACACTTCTAGTGACAGGAGCCTTCAACTGTCACATCTCTCCCCCTCTTTTGGGAGTGTGTCCATGCATTACGCATGCCGCCATCCATTAGGTTCCCCGAATTACGCCAGAATGTGGCAGGCCGACGGAAGGCCCAGGTGGGGAATTGAACCCCAGACTCCCGCGTAAGAGTCAAACGCGCTGACCACATCGCCAAAGAGCCAGGCTCATTGGCAAGGTAGCCAGGGCGTGTACTTATTAGGAGGCATTTCTAGTGGCAGGAGTCTTCAACTGTCACAACTTGAATGTAATCTGTCGCGCGAAAAATTCGTTTCGCGTCCAGTGTGAAAGCGGCTTAACTTTGGGTCGCTGTTTGACGCTGTACTCTATTAAAAAAAAAAAAAAAACCTCACCTTCTCGCCCGTACGAGATGCGTGTCTGCGTGAGAGTTATGCTTAGTAGACCTTATATATGACCAAAATGGTCGTGTCCGTTGCGGAGGGAAGTAAATAAAATTTTGACAAATTTAAATGAATTAAACTGTCGGGATATATGGTGATCCAACGGACAATCTCATAAGCAGTTTAGGTTGTCTGGATCCATTTCAGGTTGTCTAGACAACCGGACAACCGCTTATTTCAGACACTTAAAAGCATCGTATTCTCAAGTGAGAGTGGGATTTTAAGACCAAAATCTCCACCAGTACTACAAGTCAAAGCTCAGCAAACGAGACAACCTTTAATTGCAAAAGCAAACAATGATTCCGTTCATCTCTCCATTCCTGCAGGAAGTTACTGGTAAGAAAAAATGTGGTTTTTGTGCTCATGGTATGAGCATACAGCTTGATCTTAAGGATAAATGAGTCAGTCTCACCCATGTTCTCAAACATCTACTCAAGCGCTCAAACTGAGTCATATTTGTTGTGTCGTGAACATTGTCTTAAATGATAGCAACCTACAGTGGAAGTTTCAAATAAATGTAGAATGTTTCCTCAGCACTCTTCATTTATCAAGCTTCTTTAACTGCAAAACACCTTCAGCAGCCAATGAGAAGAGATAATATCATGCAAAGGATGAGAAGAATTGTGTGACATCGTATGATTTCCCATCACACACTACATTCACTTATTGTCATACATATACTGTAAATACAATAACACAACCCCACTGCCAACACTCGCGCACGCACACGCACACGCACACGCACACACACACACACCGCCAAGCAGAGTTGAACATGTCTACACAAGCAGACAGGGGACTCATTTTGAAAAGCTAGAGTTCAGAGGTCAGATGATTGGGTAGTCTAACACCAAGCATTACCATGAATACCAAAAAGCGCAGAAGCACCATTTAGTTTTGGATTCATCCCCAATTACCCATTAGACATTACAGGCACATACGAATCACAGAACAGGGCTGAACATCTCTGACCATTGTCTTTCCCTCTGTATCAACGTTTGTCTGGCAGCAGTAGCTTTTCACAGCCGAGCCGGTGAGAGCTATGCATCTGCGAAAGAGCAGTCCAGAGTACAGAGTTTTTAGCAATTAGCATCAGCGAGCATTTCCCAGGCGGCCTTCCTCTGTGGTGAACTCTGACATCATCTCCGAGAGCCACTGCCTACACTGCTGTCACAGCAGAGCGAAGGTGGGCACGAAACGTGGCCACAAATTAACCGACTTCGCTGTGCAGGATGTTCTTCCGTCAGACGCTGCCTGCTGTCTGCCTTCCTCCACAGCTCAAGACAAGCCTATATAGTGCAAAGCGGTTTACCCCATAAAAACAAAAGAGGATAAACAAAACAGACAAAGTTTAGCGTATTTGAAAATGGCTTACTCATAAGGAGGTGAAAATGTGAAATCCTTTAAATTAAGTTGGAGTTCAGACAACAAATCTGGATCATGAGTATGAAATCATCCCTTGAGGTTGATCTTGCAAATGCTTCAAATCATTTAATACTAGATGCCATCAGAAGAGAAGCATGAATGGAACCAGTGAGGCAAACTTTGGAATCCGTATAATAAGGGACGCTCTCAAGGCCCAAAGAGACAGGTGCTGCCACACAGCCCTGGACTGTTACCTACCTGTAACCCTGACGCCTGACCAAAAATGAGGGCCTTTGCTATTGTGGATGTCAATGACCAAATCAGGCCAGTAGGAAGTTTTGTAATCTCAGAGCACCAACAGCAGTCCTGGCAGAAGTCTTCAAAAACGGCTGTCAAAAACTGTCCTAATAAAGCTGCATGTAGCTGCCAAGACCAAACAAGGCAGTTGTTAAAGAGAGTTCAGTTCCAGCATTTATACCAGAGTTCAGCAGGGGCCAGCAGACGAGGAAGACAACTGCCACACCTCCCTTGTGCAATTTCAAATTCTGTCCCACACACTTCCTCAAATTCAAATATTAGGAAAGTATCCTGAAAACCCATAAATTCCATTATGGACCCCGCCACCACTGAATAACAACACACACACACACACACACACACACACACACCCCCCCACACACACACACACACACACACACACACACACACACACACACCTTTAAAACCACTCCTACACCCTTGGTTCTCAGAATTAAGGAAACTTACAAACACCTCCATATAAAATCCTTTGTGGAGATGAGAAAATAGAGACGCATCCGACGATATTAATAGGCCATTTTTCCCAGCTGCCATTGTATTCACCATCAATGTGTGGAAGTGCTGTCAATCTGAATATGAGGACCATATCTCTATAGTGTTGAATAACTGCCCACCTAACATCATTAGCCACAGCTCTCCATAAATTAACCATCTATAAAGGGTGGAGCAATTGTGCTGTCAATCAATTAAGTGCAATCAACTTCTCAGGAATAACCAGACAAAAAAATTTCAGCTCACTATTATTGGTTCAAATCACCTAGTCATTTATTGTTCAGACCCATTACCAAGTCTCGTTCATTTCCCATGAAATATGGCATACAGATTGGCAACAACAGCATGGTTTCAAGATGACACTTTGTGGAATGAGTGTACCAGCTTCCCTCCAAAATATTCAATAAAACTGGCCAATGGAATATTTCAGACTCACAAGGGTGTGAGAATGCAATTCCTTTTAGATTGTTTACAATATGATGTTCACATAACTGAGCGACTGTCAGCTTGTAATGAAGTATAATACAGCCTGTAAGCATTTAGACAGCGACAATGTTTTGCTGCTCAGCTAGCACTGAACACAGATTAGACTGAAACAATGAACATGAAGTTAAATTAGACTGTCATCTTTAATTTGTACTATTTACATGCACATTGTGAGCACAAAGAAGAAAGAGCAGTGGAGTTATTTCATATTAAATTAATAAAATTTTCAGTCTTTTGACGCTCTAGAAAATGAAAAAAATAGTGACCGAATTAAGCTGAATTTTCATATGGAACTAGAGCTGGACTCGTGAGAGCCCATACCTCCGCCAGCATAGCTGGATTTGAACATTGGCCAAGATATGTCAAAATTTAATAACTTGTTCCTCTTGTGCTACTGTAACATCCTGCAAAGTTTGGTTAAAATCTATGCAGCCGTTTTTGAAATATCCTACTAACAGACAAACAAATAAATGACTCCCGCCTAGCGGGACCGTTGTTGAAATCGTTTGCTGTCTGACTCGAGACTTCAAATCTCCGCCAGCATAGCTGGATTTGAACTTTGGCCTACATCTCAGCTGTACTTTGGCCTAGATATGCCTAAATTTAATCACTTGTTCCTCTTGTGCTACTGTAACATCCTGAAAAGTTTGGTTGAAATCTATGCAGCCGTTTTTGAGATATCCTGCTAACAAACAGACAGACAGACGACTAACGGAACAAAGTGACATGGTTGTCGATTTCAACAACCAGTAAATAAACGGAAGCAAAAACATAACCTCCTTGGCAGTGTAATGACCCAGTGCTTTTTTAACAGTGACACTGTATGAAAAAGTATGAACTTCAAAATATCCATAACTTTCTCCATGGGACAGCACTTACAGGTTCTCTCAGGTCTTCACCATCCCGGAGCGATGGACGAGGCTTCAACAGGACATCCTCGCTACATTCGTTGTCGGACGCGTTGGGCGACTCGGCCAGATCCAGGAACTCATCTCTCTTCTGACCTCTGAACCTGATTTTGTCCAGGCGCTTGAGCATGTTTAACACAGGGTTCCTCTGTTTTATCTTAACATGATGAACAGCACTCCTGCAGAAGAAAAAAAAGGGCATAAGCATTACAAAATCTCAAGGAGATTGAAAAACAAACCCACTCCAGCATTAACAAGCAAAGATGAAGGACATTTTGGCCAATTAAGTCTCCAGAGTTCCACGTGGCACTCTCACCCAACTTGGGTGGAATAACATCAGATCGAGCTTGGAATTAAAGGGTTAAAAAACAGCAGCGGTTCCTCACTGGCCATCAATTTACAATGAATATAGTCCTGCTCTATTCAATTATTTAAACCTCCCACCTACACCTTTTCATTTCTGTATCTGTACATGAAAAGGATAGCATGTATCAATATATGAGTCATCCAGTAAGCTTGCCTGGAGGCTAAGCGAATGTCAGACAAACACACCGCAGTTTGTCTGCGGCAGAGAAGCCAGTTTATTTGGTTTATTTTTCAGTTCCCTGAAAAATAAAACAAATCCTATCTGGGTTTAGAGAGCACACTGCACCCAGTGAAATAACCCAGAGTTCAAAGCTCCATCTATGCCAGTCATCTCGATAAAGTGATAAATTCATAAAACATAATTGCATAATTTTCTGATATGAAAATAAACAAGAAAATGTATCACAAAGAGAGTATCATATGGGCATTTTCATATCACACCCTGTATCAACCCGAGACCCCAGTATCAGCCCAAGAGCTTTAGCTGGAGTAGATACTGGGTGTGATATGAAAATGCCCATATGATGTTCTATTTATCATATACCCATTTTGACCATAATTAACTATGCACTTTATCCAAAGCTATGGCAATGGTTGCTGCAACTGTTAAAGGATTTTGCTCGCGGGCAGATACGGATGATAGAGGATTTTGCCTGCAGGCTGATACAGCCTCATGCCTCACGCTTGTATCACAGGTGCAAATTCCTTGTATTTACAAACCGCAATTCCAATGAAGTTGGGACGTTGTGTGAAACGTGAAAAGAAACAGAATACAATGATTTGCAAATCCTTTTCGTCCAATATTCCATTGAGTAAACTACAAAGACGAGATACTTAATGTTCAAACTGATAAACTTGATTGCTTTTTTGGGCAATATTCACTCATTTTGAATTTGATGCCTGCAACACGTTCCAAAAAAGCTGGGACAGGGGCATGTTTACCACTGTGTTACATCACCTTTCCTTCTAAGAACACTCAATAAGCGTTTGGGAACTGAGGACACCAATTTTAGAAGCTTTGTAGGTGGAATTCTTTCCCATTCTTGCTTGATGTACGACTTCAGTTGCTCAACAGTCCGGGTCTCCATGGTCGTATTCTGCGCTTCATAATGCGCCACACATTTTAACTGGGAGACAGGTCTGGACTGCAGGCAGGCCAGTCTATTACCTGTACTCTTTTCAGCAAAGCCATGCTATTGTAACATATGCAGAATGTGGCTTGGCATTGTCTTGCTGAAATAAGCAGGGACGTCCCTGAAAAAGATGTCGCTTGGATGGCAGCATATGTTGCTCCAAAACCTGTATGTACCTTTCAGCATTAATGCTGCCTTCCCAGATGCGCGTTACTCATGCCTTGGGCACTAACACATCCCCAAACCATCACATATGCCGACTTTTGAACTTTGCACTGATAACAATCTGGATGGTCCTTTTACGCTTTAGCCTGGATGCAACGCCCATGATTTCTATGGACTGTAGATGATGAAATCCCTAAATTTCCTGCAATTGCACATTGAGAAATGTTGTTTTTAAACTGTTGGATTATTTGCTCATGTAGTTGTTCACAAAGTGGTGAACCTCGCCCCATCCTTGCTTGTGAATGACTGAGGCTTTCAGGGATGCTCCTTTTATACCTAATCATGACACTCACCTGTTTCCAATTAACCTGTTCACCTGTGGAATGTTCCAAACAGGTGTTTTTTGAGCATTACTCAACTTTCCCAGTCTTTTGTTGCCCCTGTCCCAGCTTTTTTGAAACGTGTTGCAAGCATCAAATTCATTATGAGTGAATACTTCCGAAAAAACAATAATCAGTTTGAACATTAAATATCTTGTCTTTGTAGTGTACTCAATTGAATATAGGTGGAAAAGGATTTGCAAATCATTGTATTTTGTTTTTATTCACGTCTTACACAACGTCCCAACTTAATTCGAATTGGGGTTTGTATCAGGAACTATATGATACAAGTCAGAATCAAAGGAGTTGACTCTGGCGAGAATCAAAACCATTACCAAACCACAGCTGTGACAGCCAATGCAAGTCCCTCCATGTGTGTTGAAAAGTAAACCAGGAATCGCTTCAGCAGAATGCTTTACATTTCCAGTATTTAACCTATGTCTTTGACCAAAGCAACTTACAGTTGAACAGACCAGGCAGAGGCAAATGGATTAACATGAGGGGTCGCACTCAAGGGCCCAAAAACAGCACTGACCTTCAAACCTTCCAGGCCCCGGCCCAGCACTTTAACCACCTTTTTTATTTTTATGCCATCAGGATGTTTCTATTTGTATTTTGTATCCTTTTCTGTTGTTATGAACTCTGCTCTGGCCTGCCAGGGACCACAGATGAAAATTAGCTTCATGGCTAACTCTGGCATATTTACATGGATGCTGTGCTGAAATGTTAATGAATATGCTTTGTCCCTTTAAATAAATAAAATAAAAAATAAAAAAACTACAAGACCAGTGGTCACCAACCCAGTTCATGAAGATCAACCATCCTGTAGATTTTTATTCCAACTCTAACAAAGCAAACCTTATGCTTAAGACAGAGATCCTGTTCCGCCACAAATTGTTAGAGCTGGCAGTGCCAGATGAAGGTTGCAGTGCGTATGTTCGCCTGCAGGATGGTAGATTTTCAGGCACAGGGTTGATGACCACTGTACGTGACTATAGACTGCCCTATCTGTATGCACCTGGATGGCGTCCATTTGTGTGAGGGATGTCTGGGAATGCCTTTGTGTTAATGTCTGTGTGTGTGTGTCCATGTTCTCGTACCAACTACATAGTGAAGACTAGAATATGTTTTTATCCTACAGAGTGGGGACATTATTGGGAAGTAGGGACATTTTCACCTGTCCTCATGACTACAAAGGCAAATTGTGATTTTAGTTAATGTTATGGGTAAGACTAGAATTAGGGATAGGTTAAACTTAGGGTGAGGGTTTGGGTTAGGCATGCATTGCTTATTGTTAAAATTAGGAAAAGGCAGTAGAGACACACAAAGAATGAATGGAAGTCAATGTCCTCCCGAGGATAGAAGTACAAGGATGTGTGTGCGTTATGGGACTGGACCAAAGAGAGCCCAATATCACACTTTTATTTCATGAGTTAGTGTGGCGTTCTCCTGGGAAATCATCCTCACCAACCCTGTGTACACACAGACCCTCTCTCAGAGAGAAATGGGTCAATCTTTCCATATGACTGACTGGAACCAATCTGACAGAGCACAGCTCATCCGTCTCTCGCTTTCACACTTGCGCAAATTCTTTCGCGTAAAAAAAACTCATTCCACATCACATCATAATTATTTACAACACCATACACTTTGTGAAATATCCACATAACACAAATCCTGACTCATGCCAGTAGTCAGTCAAGGCGCAGAAACGCAAAGCAATGCGATATTCCGCCACTGCCCTCTGAACGGATACCGGAAATCAGAAAAAGTTAAACAAATTCACAGAAAAATACATACAGTATATGCAATGTGCATTCGCAGCCGCTATGCACAATCCTACCTGGCACAATCCAATGAAGAGATACCCAAGAACTTAAGTTATGCGTGTATTGTTTTGCCAACACCCACATAAGCAGCCATTTCAAGAGGGATAAGGCATCATTCTCTTCATTCATAATCCCCAGATTACCCAGTAATGCCTCTTCCTGAGGTCACCTGTCCCTCTCTAGTAGCTAACTGAAGCCGCAGACAGACTACAGGGCTCCGTATGAACCGAGAGAGAGGCCGACAGACGAGAAGAACAGGAGCTAGACTGACAAGAGAGACTGAGAAAGAGAAAGTGAGAGAGAGTGATGAGACAACCATCTCTCCAGCAGCCATAAAAACATCACCAGTTCTTTGAAGCACCAGTCCTACACAAATTTAGAAGTTCTCCAGTCCCTTAAGTTCTTCCTAAACCCTCTCTGCATCTACAACTGGACAAATAGCACCGCCATATTGGCAAGAGACCTTGCGTACCATTCTGGGGTGCATTTCCCAAAAGCGTAGTTCCTAACTAAATTAGCAACTTACAAAGTTCGTCCATTCACAGTCAATGGGCCCAACTATGTAAATTAGCATCTGAGATTTCCACAAATGCACCCTTGAACAACAACAACCAAGGAGTCTTGAAAAAGTTACAATGATGTTTATTTCATGGGTAATTTTAGCACAGTTTCTAAATTCAGTATGTTTTACGTGGTCTTTGTTCACAAAAAGTTCATAAAATTATAATGGAATGGTATATGGACCGACATGTTTTTTGCAGACCGACAAAGTATTCGACACAAATCAAATGAAGACATTTTTTTCAGTAGAGGTGCCAAGTAGTGCTCTCCTGAAACAGTGCACTGTCATCATTTGTCAAACTGAGCTCACCAGAGAAAGATTAAACTGATGGATGAGTGCAGTAGAGGCCAAAACAAAAAAAAAAAAAAAAAAACGCGACAAGATTTTCTGAGGTAGGTAGACTACCCAGACTGCCATGCAGACAATTGCAGGCCATCCCCAAGGAGTTACTAAGATTTTGTGCACGTATACACACACACACACACACACACACACACACACACACACACACAGATGCACATGCACATGTCACAAGTATACACACACAGGTCTAATAATGATGCAACAGGCATTTGCAGCAGAGCAGAGCTCGCAGCCTCGTGTCAATACGGCCGGCAGCCGGGAAAAGATGACACAGCTCTGCATCGGCGCAAAAGCTGCAGTTCCAGTGCTGCCATATTTTCACCATAATGTAGCTGCGGAGCGGGAGAAGGAGAGCGAGGATACTGCGCCCACTCATCCCTATATTTACATCTCAGCCGGCGTGGGCTGAGCGCAGAGAGCCCTCCAGCAACAGTTATTTAGACACATGCAGAAGATGAGGATGAGTGCGCGAGGAGCTCATCCAAGCAGATGTTAAGACATGGCTGTGCGCAGCCAGGAGAATCTTCACTGCATAACAAAGCGGAACCACAGGGCAACAAACAGCGTTTCATGGAGCACAGACGACTGCAAGACATGAGTCACGAAGGTGTTTACACACGCGCAAACATACACGCATGAGTAAACAGAAATGGGTACGCTTTACACACACATACAACCACACAGTGTGCCACAACACTAAACTCGGGTGGGCAGTTGACAGTGAGCTCATAAGTGTTGCAGTGCACCAATTCTGCATCGCACGCTTTCAAATCTAGACTGTAAGAGGCCTCTTGCTTCACCTAAATAATGCGTCAGGAAAATAAATGCACATTACCCAACAGACCATTTCTCTAGTTTAAAGAAGGATACAGCCCTTGAGCAGTAGGAGGGCCGTTTGCTTCATTCGGGAACAAACAACCCAACAAAGTTGGTTGATACAGCAAAGGGCGATGGAGAGTCTGGTTAAACAAGGCCTCAGAGAAGTTCACTCTTTATTTGCGGGAGATAATACAGACACGCAAATGTAATTGTACACCAAGAGATAAACGTCACTTTGTACACTTTAGTCTTTGTCCATGTTTATATTGAAATATGAGGAGTTTTAACGTCTATAAATAATCACAAATGACACAAGGTAAGATTTGAATAGTGAGAAGTAAAAAAGGATCTATTATTTCACTGGGTATTTTCCTAAATTCTTGAGTTGATAATAAAGCCATATTTGGCCACATAGATATGATAAATTTATTTGTTTATTTTATACAAAGGGAAGAACAATCAAGCCAAGATGGGACAAATTGCACATAAGAATCAAGAAGAAATGACTCAAGTGGGAAAATCCAAAGTTATGCAAGATGTAAACTTCCAGATCCATGTGAGTCTCCCCACAGAAAAATTCCATTAATATGTCATCATGACAGAAGGTGGCCATTTCCAGGAATACAAGCTTTAGATTTTTAGCATGTTCATCTTTCTTTACTCCATCCTTGACAGAATGAAAATTGAGGGTGGACTAAAATTTTGGACAGGCAGCTTAGGTATGAGTACCACAGGCAGACATCCACCATATCTCAAGTGAGCAAAGCTATTCAGCAAAAAAAAAAAAAAAAAAAAAAAAAACTGCCTGCTACATTTCCACCAGAATACAACGAGTCTGCACAACATCAGATCAGAGGTGAACCACAGAATTCCAACTCCATTTGCAGGAAAAAAAAAAAAAAAAACAGGCAGACCCAGAGAAAAGTCAGTCCTGACAGCTAAGCTTGTGATAGCTTGTGTGCTAAACTGACAAAACACACTCAACAAGGCAAGGCAATCAAAAGCAATGGGGGCTTCAGCAGTTAAATCAGGGCTCAGTGGGTGAGCATTCCTATTTCAAAAAGGAACAATGTAGAAGTGAACAGAAAGCATTGATTGCTATGCCTCCACCTGCCAAGGCTTCATGCGGCCTAAAACTTCCTCTTCAGCTCCCGCGTAGAGCTGACCTCATGTGACCTGGAACTTAAATCTGATTACCTCCAAAACTTAAATCAGTTCAGCTACCCTCTGTGGGGAGTTACAGTGACTGATTTGGTCAAAATCTGTCCACTCCTTCAGCAGATATCGCGCACACAAGATACACATGACAGATGGACCGCCAGACAAACGACTGGAAAATGGTATGCCTTCCACTCACTATTATGAAACCAGAGCAGGAGGAGTGGGTTAGGTGTGCATTTACAGGAAGTTCCGAATAGGCTGAGCTGAGGTGTGGTTCTGCTTCTGAAACTCCGCTAGGTTGGCTTAAAAAATTTTTAAAATAAAAATAAAATAAACATTCTACAGTGATTTGTTTACAAGTGGCAGTTAAAGGTAAAAAATTAGTAATGTTATAAAAGGTCAATGATAGCCCCCTCGATCAAGTCATCAGCCTTTATCACTGTATGAAGTGCAGCTTTGGAAACTTCTGAGTTGCCCATACAGAGGCTAAAACAAATAAAAATGCAAATTTCATAATGCATTTCACCTTCCCCACTTGAATTTTACCAAATCACGATACTATTTTTTTGGTAAAATTCCTCAAAAAAGATCTAAAACACCCTCTCCTGGCATTAGGTCCTAACGGGAGAAGCATGCAGACGTTGTGTCAGGTCTTAATGGGTTAAACGAATCATAGAATTTATTTGTTGACCTAGATTGAATGCATTAATCTTTTTTTCTCTACTTGCATGCTAGTAAGTTACTTGGAAATTGATTTTACTTCCATGCATACATATCTGAAAGGTATTCCACCAGCTTAATACACGCGGGTGTGTGAGCAAGTTTGCAAATTTAGCTCATGACATATTTGCTCTCACGTGCGTCATAAGAGAGAGAGCGTGTGCATGTGTTTCCAAAGTGAATGATTTACAATCAAATACCTGCCTAACTCCTTTTGGCGTGCAGACACTCATTAAATTATTATTTAATTAACCAAATTCTCCCGTTTCTCAGTCAAGCTCCTTCACTGCACAACTGACATGCTATTGTGGCTAATAGATAACATTCTCACAACGTTAAATGAACAAAAGCATAGAATTATGGCACAACAGCATTGTGGCGATGCCTGAAGGCAGCAGACTAGCTGAGATATTCAATTTAAAGACAGCATCATAGAGCCAACTAAAATATTATTTCCTGGCAAATAAAACCAATCCTTTGTAAATGCCAGAATGTAGATATAAGCTATTGAAGATTTAGGCTACGGACTTCAGGATGATCCTTTCTAAATGCCAGAATGTAGATTCAAGCTATTGAAGATTTAGGTTACTGACTTGAGGACGATACACCTATGAGGTAATTACGCTGGAGTCATGACCCCATTGGGTTTAAGGTCTAACGAACCTGAATCAAAGTTCCCTACTGACACAATATTTTGAAGAGGAGACAACAATTGGGGGGGAGCATAGACTGTATAAAAAGATGGACAAAGCAACCGTGAAATCACTCATTGATTTCAGTATACCATTTAGGAAGCCTCGATTCTGGCAATTTGAACAGCGCCATTCAGTCATTTTGAAACCGAATGCGATTCCTTTTTGACGAGAACATGAATTGAAGACCCAGGGAGGAACGAGGGGTGGATCTACGTGCGAATCTGACCGTATCTGACCAGGACCAGAGGACAGCCATGCCCCAAAAGCATATTCTGGCTTTATCCTTTATTATAGTTTATTTGGGACCAAAATTTACAAAAATGAACATCATGATATATCGAAGGAGACTTGAAACTTGCGATAGGTACGATAAAATATTGTGGAAAATCATTATTGAAATAATAAATCAGGTGGGAAAGTAGGGTCATATTCTCATAGACTTCTATAGCATTGAACTGCTTTCTGCAACCACCGACGTCGCCATCTGCTTGCCATTAACAGAATGCAATTTTTAGAGATTTCCGCATTGGCCTCACTTTTCAGACCCGGGTGCTGCGTCCATCTTTTTATACAGTCTACGGGTAAAAGTCTATGACGTGTATAAGTGTGTGCATACACATCAAGCCCCCTCATTCAAATGACCAGAGAAGCTCTCTCACTATAGCTCCAGACCTGACCCAACACGCTCCACGCCTCCACTCCAATCTGGCTGAGTTGGGGGAGAAGGGTCCAATATTTGGACATTCCACGAAGACTACTTTGTACTCTGAGGGCAAGGCGTCAGTAAGTGCTCAGAGTTTAGTGCTCAGTGAAAACTCTACCCCTTGGAGACCGTTCTCAGATTAGCCCCAGATAGAGTTGGGAAATTTCGCAACAATGTATTCATCGATTTATCCCAACAATGCCATAGTCCAACATAAATTACGTAGGTCCTCTGCGTCGTTAAAGAACCAACACGTCTTAAATTACACGTAGGCCCATGAACTCATGTTCTGAGATACCGTAGCCCAAAAGGAACAACTTGTTAGTGTCATAATGTTCACTTAATTAAAGCTGTAACAGCGCCAGTGGTATTGAAGGCCCGTAATACGGTCAAATGACATAATTTCCCTAGTTCAATTAATAGCGCTGTCGTTTGCAATGAAATACTTCGAAGAACTGCAGCGGTACTGTAGGTAAAACTGTGGTCAGAAAATATAGGTTATGGGCAATGATCACATGACAAAGTGTGAACACACATGTGATCAGATTTACTTCTGCCCTCCGCTTTAATCAAACTTCATCGCTTTACAGAAGTTCCCACTTTTGAGTGCGATTCATTCATAACACGGAACTCGCCCCGAGCCAAACATCAGGAAAGCCTGGTGTACAATGAAATATTACGATATTAGCCTACTGATGCCATTAGCAAACACCTCATTATTTAGTAAACACATAATAAAAATCTGATCGCAGATAATAAATGCGGGGAATAAATAACGTCCACGGATAGGCTAGCGGCTGGTACGACATGTTGTTCTGACCGAAGGCGTGCCCCTTACATTTAACTTTGAAGTAGGCAATGCTACTAGTGGTGGTAGTTGGTGTAAGTGAAACGCAGAGACAGCCTGAACCCACCACCACGGCGCTACCCTTGAAATTGCGCTCGCCACTTTCACTCTCGACACGAGTAACTCTGGCCGTCTTCAAACCATAACGCCAACTAACTGCGTAAATAAAATTATGCACTTCCATCCACTGCGTGTAGCGGATTTTCGCTTGAACCGCGATGCATCAACTCACAAAGGCAGCACAACAATGAAACAGTTTTCGATCAGAACCAAATCAATAGCCTAGCCTACTTTTTAACAAAGCGGATGCTACAACGGAACAATGTTGCTTTCCATCGCCAACGCACACACTAAAAAGATTACGGACGCTGTGCTGGGAGAAAATGAGAACGACTCCCCCACACACACACTACGTTCACCTGTAGCCAGTAAAGCAACACATAACACACCTGAGTATTTGCAAAAACAGCCTACGCCACAGTCCGATTCGACCGACCAGCGGACACTATCTGCGATCTGACCCAACATTCCTGGCACAATTCAAATATGGCAAGCCTGTTGCTTTATTATTCAAGTAGATGATCGCGATAAACATAACATAAAGTTTATTACCCTGTGCGTAAATCGTAGCAAAGTTTCATTAACACTGATGTTGCTTTGTGCCCGCGATTTGCCTCCCACTTCCACCTGCTGACAGCTTCTACAGAAATCCGAAGATCCGTCTTCTTCACAGCCAAAAGCGAACATTAAGCTCCATGAAACGCAGACCATTTGGTAACCATTGGTGATTCTCGATTTCACAGTCTGTTCCAATTTCGCGGAGTAGTACAAAGCTGAAGGTCTGTCCTCTGTGGATAGCTCTTCAGTCCCCCTTGCTGATTTCTAGGGAGGTCTCAAGCTCCACACCAGGAAATTTCGTCAATGTCAGTGACCAGCCAGCTACATTCTTAAAGGCGCCGCTAATGACACCGATAGAGGGGGGTATTAGCAGAAGGCACTTCGGCTGATTTTAACAACCATCGCAATTAAACAGTGTGTTTCCAGGCCCTCTGTTGGGAATACTGCTGACTTTCTTATCCAAAGTGGGTTTGGCATTGCAACGCAACAACACAGATCGTTACCTTCGTGAGGAGGCGATGGGGGTTTCATTGAAAACGCGCAGTTGGCTGATGCTCTGCATGAACGTATACAGAGAATGCTGCAGACAATAGATCAGCCTTCCCATAGACGAACATCCTTCGCAATCCGGACTCATCATGAAAGGCTACTTATTTAAAAAAAATAATTCCAGTAATTGTGTGGCGAAGTGTTTTGTCATTAGTGCACATGGATCAAGAATGCACTAAAATTCGCAAAGAGAACGTTCAGTTAATTTTCGACAAATAGCCAGGCCGTCAATCAAGATCCTAAACGTTTTAATTGCTTTCTTGTCTTCGCCTTGTAAAATGACGTTACGTTTTAGCCTATCTTGAATGGCTGGCCTCCATTCTTTTAAGTCAGCGTTTTAAACCGTACATCAACGCGACCATAGGACTGTGATAACAGCCTTAGAATATCCTGCTATGATATAATCGATTTGACAGCATCACGCTCATCACGCATTTTCATTACACTTCAATGATAGGTAGGCCTATATTGCTGTCTTCGCCCCAGCAAGAGCCTGCGTTTACATTAGAAAATTAGAAAGTGTGTTTTGGGAGTAGACTCTGGCGGGGTTGGCTTTGAGAATGCATGGCAATAGCATGACGATTCAAAGACAGAATTTTATAGTCAAGAGTCATGCTGACGAGGTAGTGTTACTTTCCAGTTTATAATTGCAGTGAAAGTCGATAATATGTTTGGCCAGGAGATGTCACGAGGGAGGCAATTATTAAATGCTTCAAACAACTTTTTTGATAGTGGCCGCATATTCCTGAAAAAAAGGGAGATTTATCAAGATGTTGGCCTATACGTATCTCTTGCATAAGATTTACATGCTTAACGGGGTCAAACGAATTAATGCTTAAACTTTATTGGAAGGAATAAACCTCATTATTTATGGTAGAATACTGCTATTAAGCATGAAAATCTTTATTTCATCACTTACATCAAATTGCTTTATTGATATGAGAAGCAAACATTCAAATTAGCAGGGATGGAGGTGATTTGCATAAATTATACAAATTAGGTGTCCAAGATGGCCGTCGCAAAGGGGCATATCATGACAATTTCAAAACACCATACCTCAGTAACTAATAGACATATCAACTTCTCATTTTGCACACAGGTTGCCTGATACAGCATCTATGGGCTAAATCTCTTTAAGTTGGATACTTTAACAAAATGCAATGGTTTTTTGAAATTTTGTTCTTGACTTGAAAATTCTCTGCCTTATTATATATTCAGCACCCCCTGCAATTAAAAGAGTACCAAAAGGGCCATATTTTTTAGGTTCAGGACAACCATCATGCTGTAAACTATTTATGTTCCCAACTTCATTAAAATCGGACTAACGGTTTTTGAGAAATGGCGCGTGAAAAATGTGGAAATGGTAATGGTATTTTTACAGCAGTAATCTACCTTAAGGAAAGAAATGCTGTGCTGTGCTTTGAAAGGTGTGTGTGTGTGTGTGTGTATGGGGGGGGGTTAAATGCCATGGATCTAAATTGTTTTGAAACGATGTCGATTATATAACAATGTTTATAGAGTTAAGTGGATTAAAGAAAAACTCCAAAATAAAACTAATGTTTGGAATATTATTTAATGTGCAGTTTTTCCGCTGGGGGTTTAGAGTGTCGGTTAGATTTCCCTTTTGATGTTGTGAAAATTCGAATCCAACTCTCGCTTTTTCTCAGGTAACTGTATGGAGTTAAATTACTGCCAAAACCTAATATACAAACAGAACATGTTTTACAAATGCACAATGATTCACTAACAAACACATTGTGATTTACAAACGCAAAACTGATTCATGGGCAAACAAAGTGTGGTTTGCAAATACGAAGAAAGATTTGCAAACAAACACAGCGTGGCTTGCAAATATAAAAATGATTCACGTACAAACAAAGTGTGGTTTGCAAATGCAAAAACGATTTGTCCTGAAAGTGTGGTTTGCAAATACAAAACACCATTAACAAACTAAAATATTCTGTTTTACAAATACAAAACGTACCTATCACAAATACCCGGCGCTTCAATTCGTATGAGAAAATACTTTCCACAACCTCGTGACTTTTAGCAGCTTTCTACCGGTGAAATGGTGGTGCCGATTTTTTCTCACTTGAGTCCTTAGGATTTGCGAACAAATGTCCTAGCTAAGTTATTTGCCCTCATCAACAGCAGGTGGCGCTATGAGTCCATTTCCTCGAATTCTGAACGGCGCAACACCGGAGACTGTCCTGAAAGAATAGATCAATATCCCACCAGACTCAGTACAGAAATCAAGCTAATGATTTTGACGGCAAAGGATGGGCCTACTATTGATACTAAATATTACCAAGCAAGGGTTTGTGACATTTTTCCACACCAGTGTGTATTGGCCGATGATTTCCTTTTATTATTGTTGGTAAAATTAATTTCGTAGGGTATTTACGTAGGTAATTCGAACATGTCAATTTATTTGGTTTAGCCAGGTCAATTCAAAATCGTTGCCTTTAGTTAAATAAGCTCCATTTCATGGATGCATAAATTCCACCACGGAGGTTATAGCCTAATCTTAGCCAAGATAGAACTGACGTCAGTGTAGTACGATATAAAACGGCAATTCCACCACGGAAAGAAATATAAAATGGCACAAATATCCCGCCAATATGTTTTACGGGAGATCCTGATTTATTTGTACCCTAGTATTATCGTGATTGTATCACGTAATAAAAGCAATCCTCGTTGCCGTTAATGCCAACTAAGTCGGGATGGCCAGAAAGCGTGTGCACGAGAGGAGGCGTGGAATTTTGGCAGGGAATTTTGACACAAGGGAAATCATCAACCAATTTGCGAAGTGGTGTGCAAGATGTCAGAAACCCTTGCATAAGGTGATATTTTGTATCAATAGTCGGCCCACCCTTTGCCGTCAAAATCATTAGCTTGATTTCTGTACTGTGTCTGGTGGGATATTAAGCTATTCTTTCAGGACAGTCTGCGGTGTTGTGCCATTTAAAAATCGAGGAAATGGAGTCATAGCGCCACCTGCTGTTGAGGAGGGCAAATAACTTAGTTAGGACATTTGTTCGCAAATCCTGAGCATACAAGTGATAAAATCGGCACCACCAATTCACCGGTAGAAAGCTGCCAAAACTCACGAACTTCTAGGAAATATTTTCTCATACGAATTGAAGCACCGCGTATTTGAGATGGCTATGTTTTGTATTTGTGAAACAGAATATATTAGTTTGTTAATGGTGTTTTGTATTTGCAAATCACAGTTTGTTTGCAAATCATTTTTACATTTGCAAATCACGCTTTGTTTGTGCGTGAATCATTTTTATTTTTGCAAATCATGCTGTGTTTGTTTGCAAATCTTTTTTGTACTTGCAAACCACACTTTGTTTGCACGTGAATCAGTTTTGTATTTGCTAATCACATTGTGTTTGTTAGTGAATTGTTGTGCATTTGTAAAACATGTTCTGTTTGTATATTAGGTTTTGGCAGTAATTTAACTCCATACTGCTTTAAATCTGGAATCTTTTGTGCAAAATAATTTCTTCCCGCATTCGTGCACAGTTCGGAATAGCAAGAATATATATTTGTACAGTAAAAGGAATTCTATTTTATCACATATACTGTTTAGTCTTGATGTCATTTTTGTTAAACAGCTCCTTGACTGTGTAGGTGACTTGCACAATTTTGAAGATTTTATCACTAAATGCAATGTGCCAATTATTTTTATTACACTATAACTGCATATCAAAACTTAAATAATGCCATTCCTTGAGGTATAATCTTACTTGTGAACTTTAGGGACAGTCCTTGTGTTTCCTTCATAGATTTTGTCTGTAAAATTAAACTAATATGGTACAGATTTATTTAATTCTATATCCAATAACAAATACATAATAAAACTTTCTTTAGATACAGTAGATGTATTTCTACTGCTAAATACACTGGAATGTCATGTTGGGACAAATTTTATAGCATAAACTGCATTCTAAATAAAGTTAAGTAGTTTCTTATAAAGTCATTCGAACTTTGGAATGGACTTCAGGGCGTCCTGCATGTATATCCTACCCTGAATGTTTTTGTCAAAGATATTTCATTCCGTTTTCATGGTGACAAGGAGAGCAGTGAAGTGTGTTTTATAGTCAGTCTCCTCATTTTAGTTTGAGATACACTATACACAAAACAAAACTATCAACATGCAAGCCTTCTTTTCATGCCTATAAAACGCAATTAAAGTATATTTTAACAGTATTAACAACAAGGGATGTGTCAGACAGGGATGACCACTGCCCTGTCTGCCTTCTTGTGGATCGCCTCAGCGAGGCATTATCCAACCCATGCCCCATCTCTCATGTCATATGGCAAGGGAACGCCCACTCTCAGAAGTTTATGTTGGGGCACTCGCTAGCTTGTCCGTCATGAAAGGGATCCTAAGGAGCTGAAGCCCTAAAAATGGTACTTTCAAGGGAAGGGAATTTTTTTCTGGCAATTTTCATTATGTTTTTGAGAAAAGGGGTCAAAAAAATAGATATAGTTCCCATTTTTAGATTTTTATTTACAGATTGTCAAGTGTAGTAAAATACATTTTTGGAAGTGCTAGTGATGTCATGCACCATGAGCCACTTAATGGCATTCGCCAAGCCAGCTTAGCAATGGACCATATCCAAGTTTTTTATTTAACCGCACACCTAGCGTCTCAAGTAGTTATTGCCAGGAAAATAATTATGGAATATACAGTCATTTACTCAAAAGCCAATAGCATAATTTTTGTGATTGTGTTCATATGATTGGGATAGGGTAAGTAAACTAGACTACTGTAACATTGCTAGCTAACTGCAGGCTCCCAGTGCCACCAAGAGAGGGTGTTCGGTCATAATCCGTCCCAAAGTAATACATTAGCAGAATGCTAGCGGTAAATAGACAAAATTGCCTACCCCGTAAGAAAAGTGAAGTAATTGTGGTATTTTTCATTTAAATTCTGAAATATTTTTGAAACCATATTTGCGAAAACTAAAACTAAACTTTGTCTATTTGTCCAAAAGCTGGTGTAAATAATTATTTTAGCCGTCTGGTTTCATTCACTCCCATTCACTGAGGAGTATCTCGTGTGCACCCTCCTGGTGAATTGCAGCCAACTTAGGTACTACAGCATTAAAAGTGAGCAGACAGGCTCGCTGTAGAAGCGCTCTGGAGGCCAGCACCTCACAGACATGGGTGCAGGAACATCTGCTATGTTGCCATCTTGGGGCACGCCAGCGCATGGCGTCAAGCATCCAGGCACTGCTGACTCAGGGCAGCCTGAAGCTAAGTGTAAGTCATCATCAGCTATGCTATCCTGGCGTATGGATGAACTTGCAACCTTAACCGAGCGGCTTTAAGCAGTGCTTACTGGTCCAACTTTATTAACCATTAAAGGTAGACTGGGCCAGACTGTTCAACCCCTTCTTGAGCGCTGTTATGGTTCTGCCTCTTGTGTGTTGTCTTTGTGCTTATTTGTGCTTGTGCTTTACTTTCGTTTCATTTGTCAACTTTCATTCCGCCGTCTGACGATTGATTCTCTCTTGCCTAAACTCCTGTGGTGTCGCGTGACAGCCTTCAGCATGCCTGGGTCTCGTTGTCCAATCACGTTTCCTCTTTCGGAATCGGCTGTGGTATTTCATTCATTGTTTCCACCTGTGCTTAATTCTGGGTCTCGCTAAACTCTGAGTGAATGCGTTCTCTGATAGGATAATTACTAACCCGTACTAATCAGCACTTATATGAGGGTGATTGTAAATATTTCGTCACATAGTATTAACCTTTATTTACTCATTAGCGAGTGCGAGTGTTTCTAGCTTTAGTAATTCCTGCCTAAGCTTTCCCTGATTAACTGCGTTTAAAGCTGTGCTTTCCTTTGCTTCTCTCGTGGTGCTTTTTACTCGTCACGTTTAGACTACCTTAATCTAAACTGTCTAGTTTGATTGATGGTCTCAGCGTCTTGTCTCGAGTCATTATTGTTAACCCGGTTCTCGTGTAATTGTTTTATTAATCCCATGTGTTTCTGTTTCCTTTCGAGATTGCGTTCCAAGTCCCGCCTCCTCCCCTGTCTATATGTGTGGGCACGAGAGAGGAGAAGTCAGGCAGAACTTTGTTAGACTCTGCATGGTGAAATCTCAGCTTCTTGTGCCTTCCGAGTATTTCCTTTGCATGATTCCCGAGTCTTGTATTTTGCTGCGCCCACGTCTTGTCTGCCCCTTGTTTAAGTCTCCCAGTGTGTCCGTCGGTCTAGTTAGGTCCAGTTTTTGTTTTTCTAGTTTATCCACTCTTGGAGTGAGTATTTCTGTTTCCCCTGCCTTTGGCAGTGTACCTTAGTTTTCCCAATCGTTTAGTGCATGTGCACGGTGTTTTGTTTCTGGCCTGTGTGCCTATTTTCTCCTAGTGTTGTGTTTCAATAAACACTTCAGTTCCTGCATCTGGTGTTCCCCTGCCTACTTAACAAGCACAAGACGCAGCAGGTGATGGAGCGGTGCAACTACCCTTTACTGCCAGTCATCTGTCCCTCTGTCACCAAAGGAGGCAGCGGATGTTCTAGCCGTTGCTGCCGTTGACTCCTACCTGATGAACAATCGTCTAAGCATGAGGTGATGGAGACATTTAGGCCATCCTGACAGTGTTTGGCTGCTGACCGTGAACTTGATACACGGACTGAGGGCTCTTCAGTGTTGCTATCCTTACATGACACCATGAAGGTTGTGCTTCACACCAAGCGAGACACACCACTAACTGGCTTTGTCAGTCAGCAGCTAAGGCAGAGGGCCTCCTGGTGTTGCACAGTATTGATTTCTCTCAGATGGTTTCAAATGCCTGTAAGTCAGCACTGACATAGACTGGACCATGGTGTTTGCATGCTCATGGACATAGCAGAACCAGGTCTCTAGGACTTTTTGTCCCTGGACTTTTCATCCCTGAACTTTTTGTCCCCTGACTTTTTGTCTCCTTGGCATTTACGTCCCTAGACTCTTTGTCCCCCGCGGACTTTTCGTCCCCAAACTTTTCATCCCCATGAACTTTTTGTCCCTGGATTGTTCATCCACAATGATGATTTTCCCTCTTCCTGCATTATAACCCTAACCCCAGCCCTGTCAACAATGGTGGGATGTTTCTTTATCATTAGGGGATGAAAAATCCAGGGACCAAAAGTCCAAGGCAAAGTCCTCGGGAATGAAGAGTTCGGGGACGAGAAGTCCATGGGGATGAAAAATCGTCCTGTAACCCAGAAAGCAGATGGCACAAGATAGGGAAATGCCTGTCAAGGAGTGATCCATGGCCTCTCTTGGGGTGTCTCCAGATGAGGCATTATAGCAGGATGTGCATCGTCCCGTCAGGGAGTGCAGATGCACAGATGACTCGCTGGTTAAGATTTATAATAGTGTTGCCCGAATGGACAAATAGGCAATTCTATGAGCCATCTTCTGTTGGTTTTCAACTAACCCAGCAGGCAGCTCTCTCTGATGTCCCTGCATCAGGCCTGCTGGTGGCTTAACTGCAGATGACTGCGGGAGGTCATTTGACCTTCTAACCCAAACCAGAGGGCAGATTTGGCTTTCACAGTCGTCATTGACTGAATTATGTTGCAACAACCTCTGCCAATTACCACTGCTAACTGGCCAGATCTTCGGTCCAGCGGCACTGGAAGCTCTAGCACGTAGGATGCATGCGTCCAAGTCATGCTCATGGCATGTTAAGCATCGTGCTCTTTTAGGGGACCACAAGTACGACTTCCATACCATGCCCCTGCAGCTCAATGGGGCCCAGGACAAGCTTTGAGCATGCTGCACCATGGTCAGCTGACCAGACCTGCCATAGCCCAAGCCCACCAAGCTATCATCCAACCATAGTCAATGACTGCACACTCATAGTGGCAGAACCGGTACGTCCCCAAGTCTAACGAATCAGCCCCACGTTGTCGCTGACAGTCCACAATTAGCAGTGAGTTGGTTTTCAGCCTCCCAGCTACAACACGGAAGAGAGATTATGTCCAACAAGTGGCTTCTCTGCACACTTGAAAGCGGCTGCCAGCTGCAGTTTTGTCGCTGGCCACCACATTGCGCCTGCATGTCCCCCACCATGGTGACAGATCCATATCATGCACTTGCTCTCTCATCAGTGGTTGAACAGGGCACAGTAGAAGTAGAATTAATGGACCCTCATGTTCATCTGGAGGAATTTTACTTTTTTTTTTTTTTTTTTTGGTTCAGAAGAAGGACGAAGGGTTGCAACTTTTCCTCAATTTGAGGCACATGAACAAGTTTCTCAAGCGTTCACTGTTCAGCATGTCGCCCCTGGCCGATGTGCCCGATGCTGTAGAGCCAAATACACGGTTCATGACTATCAATTTAAAACATGCCTACTTTCATGTCCCGATTTCACAAGATCACAGGCATTTTCTGTGATTCAGTGTTCAAGGAAAAGTTTGCCAAATTTCAAAACTTCCTTTCAGCCTCTCCTCAGCAGCACAGGTCTTCACATCATTCATTCAGGCTGTCCACAAGTCAGCCTGAAAGACTAGCTACTGTGTGCCGCAATCCCACGCTAAGCCACTGCCAGCACTTAATACCTTGGTCTTCAGCGTAAAAATTTCCATTTTTTTTTTCAAAAATTTCAATATTTTTGATTTTCACATAAAATAAATAAAGGAATGCAGTGAGATGCCAGTAAACACCAAGAATCTATGTTTTTCCTCTGCCTTAATTGTTACTTGTGACTTTAAATGCAAATTACAGAAAATCACAATTTTGACTGATTTTCGACCTTGTGCCATTCATAAAATCATCAATATTCATCTGATTGACTTGAAATGTGGACTGAAGTTGTATCTGTTGGAGATCTATGAAGTGACATAGGATTTTATAGATAGGTGCATCCCTAGGGGGTTAATTTTGAAAATGAAGCAAGTTGATGATAGCGATTTTCGTTATGATTACATAACAGAGCTCATTAAACATTCATAAATGTTCCAAACAAAAAAAAATCCTTTGTCATTTCATAGAACTATCTTAAACCTTTCATATGAGACTAATTTGAGTAAAATCTGAGCATGGGTTATTGAAATATCAGTGCCGCAGAATATTTTCAGATTTTGACATTAAAGTGCCGTTTCCTAGGCAACCATGTAAATTTTTATCAAATTACTATATTTTATGAGGTTAAAATCATGTTGAGTATGTTTATTTCTTAGTTTTCACAGTATTATGGTTATTTTTACACTTTATCCTGAAGACCCCTTAACACCTTGCGTCAATACAAAGCCTCTCAGTGAACTGGGAAAAGAACTGTCTTTGCCCCAGGCAATGTGCCCTTCCTGGGTATGCAGATGGTTTCCCTAAAAATGCACTCCAGTGGTTTCCTGACCACTGTCAGGAAAGATACCATTTGCCATGCACTGGCAAGACTTTGGACCGAATGCAGGTCACTCTATCTACAGTTGTTAAAAGTGGCAGGGCACCTCACAGCAGCAACTCTAGTTATTCTGCTGAGGCTGGTACACCTCTGTCCATTTCAGCATTGGTGGATTACACAAAAATCTATCACTACACACAACAGGCACTGGAGTGCTGATTACAGGAACCTGCTTAGCATCCTTTGCATGTCGGCAGTAAGATGATTTTCTGCTGTGTGGTGTTTGGGTGGGCTGGTGGGCCCACCCCCTGCATGCAGAAAGGTTGTAATGACAAATGAAAGTTATGCATGGCTCCTATAAATGAATTAAAGAATAAAAATAAAATAAAAAACACTGAGACCTAATGAATCCCTGTCTTATAAAAACTGCCAAAGTGGGTTTGGGTTGCCTATTGCAACCATGGCTACTAATACTAGTTCTCCTGCTCTCTGCTGAGTGATAAGCTCACAGTAAAGTGTCTGAACAGAGGGCTCGGGAATTTCAAGACCTGGGTAGAGGTCTCCATTGCTTGACAGTCATCAGAGCTGTCGCACAAAGAAATATATGAAGGCGTTAACTGAGTGACAATAGGATTAGATTCATCAGCCTAAAACCAGTCTCGCATTCCATGGAGCTGTATGAAATGAGAGGGCCAAAATCAAGCATTTTGAGCTCTTAACGGACAATACCACAACACACATTTATTTCGCTTTTTAGCAGGGGTGTAAAGTCAGGGTTCAGAAAGTAAAAATCCTCCCCAGAACTTTATTCCAATCACCTGGATTTACTTCGGACAGGAGATAGAGCCAATATGAGTGATCAGCTCATTCTGTGGGAGGAGGAAGAACTTGGCAGGACTTTTACTTTCTGAGCCCTGGATTTTACACCTCTGCCTTTAAAGGCTTGATTCCACCGGGAGCGTCTTAGACGCGTTACTGCCGCGACGCGGTTGCCGGAGTTGATCCGCGGCCATTCTAGACAATGGTTGTGATTCCACCAGCCGGGCCACGGCACGTCTCGGCAGCGTCCCAGAAGCGGCTCTTCGCGCTGCTCCGCTGAAAATACGCGCCGAGTCTATTTCAGCCGCAGTCGCGCTGATCTGAATATAGCAGAGGATACGTTTCCCATAGTTCGACCATATGCATTTATTGGATCCAACTACGTATGTATTTGTGCTAATAGGAAACGCACACCAGATCGTGCCAGGCAGGAAGTAACTATCAAGGGGAATACGCTTTTAACTAAAAGAAACCAGCCACAAATCTTTGATATAAAATTCGTTTATAACTTACTTTTCAAAGTTGTGATTTTGTTTTAACTAAAACACGGGCGCAGTTTTTTTTTTTAAATCTATGGTGTTCACGGCTGGACTATAGTAGGCTCTACAGCACAACAAAGACGGAAATGACATTAAATGCAATTAAAGCAGTAAAAATAACAGAAAGCAATTAAGGTCGTTGCACAAATACGCCGGTAAAAATGACGAAATATGCGAAATCGGAGTAGGTCGATTGTATCACCTGGCAGGACGCTGCGCTGACGTTCCGCGTTCAGTGGAACATGAAGTCGCGTACAAGACGCAGCAAAATAGCGTCGCTCACGTCACGCTGCAAACACGCGTTCGGTGGAATCCATGGGTTAGTCTGTCGGTTTATCTTGCAAACAATCCCCTGACACCGGGAGAAGATTGGGCCATATTTGTAGAGTACCTCAGCGGCTAGGCCTACAAACTGCCCCTGATGCAGTGCACTCTCAGAATGTAACTACTAGCTGGCCAGCAGTGCGTAAAATAATTTTAGAACTCACCCTCTTCATCATCGCTAACGTTGGCTAGCTCGGGCTCATCGGCTCCGTTCAGACTCTTTTATTTATTCCTTTTTAGAGTGGTGATTGCTGAAGTTTAGATATTTTGGCGATCTCGCTTTGCTCAGCTGAGACTGCCTTGATTTGGCGCACTGTAGGCGGCACACTCTTTACTGTCCCTGGAGGAGTATTGCCAAATTTCTTTCCAATTAGGCTTCCCCCCACCCCCCGAAAAAAAAGAAGAAAAAAAGCAGGTTGATGGCTTGCACACCTTATCATGAAATATCATGAAAACTCAGACTCATAAGAGGACAATTCCATTAATCTGATCGGTTGGACAGCTGTCAGTCTGTCAGCAAGCACATCAAATCAGTATTTATTTCGTTTTTTTTTTTTTTTTACATTTTGAGAAGTAGACCCCTTCCTCGCGCTCCCCCACTACGACACCCCTGCTTCCCAGTGATTTTAACAGACGCATGCATGTTTCAACTGGGTACATCAACCAGTCGCACAGTCAGTTAGTCAGAAAGGGACAGCCTCTCGCACAAGCTGTACCCTTGGGTCTATTAAACAACAACAACAAACGCGTCATTACTTTGCTCCGCCCATTACTTATGTGCTTATAATAATGAAACTGAGACCATCATAAGCTCAGGATATGAACTTAATTTACCTCTGTGGGTCATACTCAGAAAGGCTCAGCATATGGCCTCTTACAATGGTTTTACATCACATTACATTTATTTCTCAGATGCTTTTATCCAAACGACGTGCAGTAAGTGCACTAAATGAGGTCACTGAAACATTTTCACAACAGATCAGACAGGGTACAGTTCATACCGAGCATCAATCAGCTTAGTCATAAACAAGTAATGCGTAGGCTATGGTGGGCATGCGATTGCCTATTCAAGCATTACAATCTGACAAATAAAGATGCCGAGAATTTTAATGAAAACAAACACTATAGACCAAGAAATGCTATGATGCTGGGATAAACTTGACATTTATTTATTTATCTATCTATTGTGGTGGTGCTGTTCATAAGTGCTTGAATAAGTAGTCTTCTGTCTAATCAGATGAGAAAATTAGTCTTCAGACAGTACCTTCCCAAAAAGGAAGTGGCAATTCGCCTGGCAGCGGGCTGAATTGGGAGAAAGAGATTGGCTATTTGCCCAGCAACGGGGCCGACAAGAAAAGCAGTTCTGCTATGCGCACCGCGGTGGGACGGATAGGAGAAGCACTTCTGCTATTTCTTCTGTGATCTGAAAAAATCTAGTACATTTGTCACTTTTTGGAGAAACTGAGTTTGACCCTCATTTGCGGTAATTAAGAGTGGTGAAAATCTTAATACAGTAGCTATTAGTGTTATTTGAACTGTCAAAATCAGGTTTCTATAATTTCTTCCCGTCTGAAAAAGTCTAGAATCCAAAGGTTTTTGTTCAGTTGCAAGAATCCTTGCTACTGATAAATTCACTAGATTTTTCCAGATCACAAGAGATTTGCCTCGCTGTTGGGCCAATAAGAGATTTCATTTTATAATCCGCCCCACTCTTTGATCCTTTGTACTGAACCGCCGCGGGGCGAATAGCCTCTTCCAACAAAATATCTGGGTCTGAGCAGTTCGTACGGGGGACATGGGACAGTCATTCTGCCTTCTCACATCCTTAGCCCACAGTAATTCTCAGGTCCTTGCTTTAAAGTCAGTTTTAAAGATTGAAATTCTTCACAACCCATCCAAATGCAAGGGATATGGACAGAAAAACTGATGTTCCTCATTGCAATCTATTAAAATCAGTAGATGTAGTTTGTGATTTTAAATTGCTGCCCAATATTGGACATTTTTCCCATGATAAACTTACTTAAACAAAGCTGATTAAGCATGTTCATCGAGAGCCTCGAATGCACGATAGGCTACTCCAACTAGTTAATGTCGCAAAGCAGCAAAACCGGAACTCAGCCTTAATATTAAAATATTATTTAAAGTAAGATTAATTTTGCATTATTATAGGGAGTCAGTGTTTTCATTCAAATAGCCTTCTGATTAACCAAACGCACGTGTACCACCGGTTTTGTTTTTGAATTTCTTTTCAACAATTCAGGGTCCAAATGTTTATCTCTTATGCATAACTGTATTCAAGTATACTATAATCCATTATCAACCTCGGTAGGCTATGTTTGTACAACCCCAATTCCGAAATAGTTGGGACAAAGTGTAAATTGTGAATAAAATCAAAACGCAATGACTCTAAAATCACACCAGCCAGTATTTTATTCACAATAGAACAGAGATAACATAGCAAATGTTGAAACTGAGAAATTTTACAAGTTTATCCACAAAATGAGCTCATTTCAAATTTGATGGCTGCTACAGGTCTCAAATAAGTTGGGACAGGGGCCTGTTTACCATGGTGTAGCATCCCCTCTTCTTTTTAACACAGATTGGAGGCCTCTGGACATTGAGGAGACAAGTTTCTTGAGTTTAGCCATTGGAATTTGATCCCACTCTTGTTTAATGCAGGCTTCTAGCTGCTGGAGAGTTTTGGTCTCCTTTTACAGACTTTTCATTTAATTATGCACCAAATGTTTTCAATTGGTGAAAGATCAGGACTGCAGACAGGCCAGTTCAGCACACCGACTCTTCTACTACGAAGTCATGCTATTGTAATAGCTGCAGTATGTGGTTTTGCGTTGTCCTGCTGAAATACACAAGGCCTTCCCTGGAATAGATGTCGTCTGGAGGGGAGCATATGTTGCTCTAAAACCGTTATATACCTTTCAGCATTCATGGTGCTTTTTAGAACATGCAAGTGTCCCACACCATATACACTAATGCATCCCCATACCATCAGAGATGCTGGCTTTTGAACTGAACGCTGATAACAGGATGGGCGGTCTTTCTCCTCTTTAGCCCGGAGGACAAGACGCCCATGATTTCCAACAAGAATGTCAGATTTGGACTCATCTGACCACAGGACACTTTGCCACTTTGCTACAGTCCATTTTAAATGAGCCTTGGCCCACAGAACACGGCGGCACTTCTGGATCATGCTCAACAATGGCTTCCTTTTTGCATGATAGAGTTTTAGGTGACATCTGTGGATGGCATGGCGGACTGTGTTTGCAGACAGTGGTTTCTTGAAGTATTTCTGGGCCCATTTAGTAATGTCAATGACAGAATCATGCCGGTGAGTGATGCAGTAGCATCTGAGGGCCAGAAAATCACGGGCATCCAGTAAAGGTCTTCGGCCTTGTCCCTTAAGCACAGAGATTTTTCCAGTTTCTCTGAATCTTTTGATGATGTTATGCACTGTCGATGATGAGACCTTCAAAGCCTTTGCAATTTGACGTTGAGGAACATTGTTTTTAAAGTATTCCACATTTTTTTTACGCAAGCCTTCACAGGTTGGAGAGCCTCTGGCCATCTTTACTTCTGAGAGACTCAGCCTCTCTAAGACATCCCTTTTACAGCCAATCATGTTACACACCTGATGCCAGTTAACTTAATTACTTGCTAAATGTTCTTTCAGCTGATTCTCTTATATAAATAAATTGCTTTGTTAGCTCTTTTTGCCTGTGTCCCAACTTTTTTGAGACCTGTTGCAGCCAGAAAATGTGAAATAAGCTCATTTTGTGGATAAAAATGTAAAATGTCTCAGTTTCAACAGCTGAAATGTTATCTATGTTCTATTGTAAATAACATTTTGGCTCATGTGATCTGAAAGTTATTGCATTTTGATTTTATTCACAATTTACACTTTGTCCCAACTATTTCGGAATTGGGGTTGTATTTGATGTTTGTTTGCTGTTCGGGAAAATCCTCAAAATGCTTTGTTAGCCAACGTTTCAAGATGTTTGAGAACGATTTAGTGCTTCTTAGTCACCATGAGTATGTTTTAAAATTCTCGCCCTGTGCATTAGCCGCGCTCGCTTAGAATATATGTGGAAAGCCTGTCACAGCATAAAAATAAACAGGTTATTTAAGACACTTTTTTCCTCTTGCACTAGATGGCAATAAAACACAATTGAGGTTGGTCTCCGTCTTCGTGACCCTCACAGTACACGGCTGCCCCCTGCAGTCTATAATCTGAATAACTTAACGACAACACATCGCAGTGCAAAAAAGTTGAGAGCCCGTGACGTAAATTAACTTAACTCAGTTTTTATTTTCTAATCCAGGGACCACAGATTAAAATATGAAGCTAACTCTGGTAAATAATCTGTAATAGGTATGGACCCTGTCTCATTGCACAAAGCCCCACTTATCTTGCCTCATTTATGACGGTACATGCAACTGTTTCAAGCTTTCCACATAAGCCATTTGTGTCCTCACCAATACATACTAGATCCCATGGCAAGGCATTGAAAAGTGTGTCAGTTTTACCTGGTCATGATCAATGGCTCCCCTCCTTCAACCACAGACCAGTGGCGGTGCCAGACCTGGACCTTTGGGGGCGACAGAACATCCCTTTGTAACGACAGTTAGTCCTGGCTAGTTCTCAATCATTTTCATAATTAACAATAGTCACTCTGAAAGCACTCCACACTGTCAGGTGCTGTTAATTCTCTCACTTTTGGTATGTCGTCGACAATCATTCCTTTGGATTCATAATATGGTGAATTAAAATCAGCGTAATTCAAAATTGCATACCCATCCACTCTCATGCATATGGCGTGAGTCTAGTGTTTTTCAGTGGCATATCACATTCTCACACCACAGTCTGCAATCTTACACTTAATAACAAAAGTGAAGACTGAAGAAAATTTGAAGTCGGCAAACAACATTATATTTAATTGCCAAGTCCCACTTTTTAATCAACCCACGCTGTACCGAGGGTGAAAGGCGATATTTCCATTGGAACGCGGATCAGTCATTATTCAATCAACGCGTATTTAACGAGAAATTTAAGTCTTCTCTTGCTTTTCTCTTCTCAGGGGTTGGAAGCTAAGAAACTGCATAAAAATGTATCAAATGGTCTTTTATTTCATTCAAACAATTGTGTCTCCTCCCCTCCAGCAGCTTGTATGTCTATTAGAAGTTTTATCTCATTTGATTGTTTACGTCCTATGTAGCTTTCCTCACTAGTTGTGTTCTATTCATGTTTCCCCTCCCTCTCAAGTGCGTTGACATGTTTATACCCCTTACTTTGGGTTTACAAGTTGCTGGATTGTCACCTGCTATATGCCCGAAAGCAACCACTCAGTATTTGTTAGTAAAGTTCTTTATCTTTAGAAATTATTTGTAACCCTTAATGATAGTGATATACGGAAGTTCTCTTACTAGCTCAGTTAAAAGGAACAAGCTCCAGAGCCTTTCTCTCAGTCTCCAGGATTGAGACTGTGATCCAATAAATCAAACCGCAGTCTGTTCCTCTGCCCAGTTTATTAGGAACAACCTCCTAAACCTTGTTTGGTCATCAGGATTGGGATCGTGTTCCTGCTAAACTCCTCAGTCCTGCCATCTGACAGTTTGGCTCTGGCAAAGTGTGCAGCCCACGTGGCAGCTGTCCCAGAAAGCCACAGGCCGGGCACAGATACACCCACGCACCCTTACCTGATCCATCTGAGCTGAACTGTGTCATTCTGCTCTGGGGTCCATCCATCTGTCTTACTGTATTACAATTAATGTACCCAAATCCTGGATTGTACTCTGACTCCACATTTGGTTCCCGGTCTCGATCATAACAGGCACTGAATTTACTGCCCATTAGGGTCAGCAGAACAGAGGTTGAATCTGAGCATATGGCTCTTTAATCTGATTTTCTTCCAGTCTGCCAAATACACCCTGCTCATGGCTATCAATTCAGTTGTAAAAACGGAACCCCCCAAATCAGCTGTCTGCTCTAAAAAAAAAAAAAAAAAAAAAAAAAAAGAGGGTTTGGACAGAAAAAAAATGATTCCCTACTTTTGAATTATTCCACATCATCTGCTGAATTAAAAATTTGCCATATAGCCAGTTCTCTCCCGAACTATAATCAATGAATTGTCCGTTCCATCCATTCTTGTCTTCTCTAAAATGGGCAGATTTTGTTGATGTGAGAGTAAAGCTGTCAGCTCTTACATGCACAGGTTTTCTTCTTTTGCTGCAGAAGACAGCAAAATACAATTGTTGCTCATTCAATCAAAAGGAAACAAAATATATTTTAAGCTGACAAACATTCGATTTTATGTAACACAGCAAGCAAGTATTCACAGTGATCAGGATTTTGTACATGCAGGAGCATCACCAGTATTGTGACTGAACCACTCTTTACCATTAGTACCACAATTTATGCGACCTATGTACAGTACATACTGTGTAATGCACAACATATACAATGTATCTTTAGTGTGTCTTTTTTATTATTCATTGATCTTCTCGGATAGAGTTTATGAGACAGTGTCCACAGATATTTGCAGTCCATCAGTAATGTTAATTAATGAATAGGTAGGTAATTTTGAAACTCTCACCTTGTGCTGGCACAAAGCTTGTTACAATGTATGAGAAAACTTAGCTCCACCAGGCAATGAAACTTATTCATTCTATTCATTACCAGTAGATGGCAGCAAATTACAATCGTTGTCCATACAATCAAAATAAAAAGCAATGTCATGTTAGCAACAGGACAGTATTTTATTTATTTTAATGTATTTTTTTTATAATTTGTGGTGGTCAAGTTGGCATCCATATGGGTAAGGGTAAGGCATAGATTTAACCAGTGTTTCAGTGCTGTTATTGCGCATAACATAACAAGTTACACTATTGACTAATTTTCCATGAGATGCAATAATTTACAAGACCCATGAGTTTACATGAAATCTTCGAGAGAAACCGCTATCTGGAATAGAACACGGCAATATGGAATATAGTGTAATAATGTGGGTTACGGTATTATGCATATGTCATATGAACATTCTTACAGTTACAGCCAGTAGAAGCGCTGCACATGCATTTCTCAGTGTTAATAGGTGTCATTAATTTACCCAGCCCATGCACAAATTACCCACTGATCCAATATCTGTAAGCATTATGTCATTCTGGCCAGACACAAGTCTGCCTAGTTACAGTACAGCGCGAGATATAAATGCATTCCACGTGACTGTCAAATGTGATGCCATTGGCTGTACAAAAACCAGGAACTTGTTTTGTCGGAGTAGTAAGGAAGCGCAAGTTTGAAAATTGGGAGGATATCAGTTGCCTCAAATTCTGGGCAGCAATTCTCTGGAAAGAATTTGGAATACCCTACATCTGGGGTTGAAAAGTTGATATTCGTAAGTTATTCCTCTCAGAAATTTGGGAGTTTTATCCTTGGGATAAAGGAGAAGGCTAGCTGGCAACCTATCGGAATGCCGTGGTTGTCAGTGTGCTTAGGTGCTGCATGTTGTTATAATCAGCCTGTTTACGTTACTATGTCAGAACGAGCCAGTTCACTGGCAACAGCTAACTCATTCATTCAGGCTGGGTAACGTTAGTTTGCAGTCAGAAAACCGGTGTTCTGCCTTTGAGACTATCATGATCAGACGTTCATTGTGTTGTCATCGAGTATACCCAATTTCAGATTTGCATTGGCAACCGTATGGAATGTGACTGTCAGTTGATTTGTCTTGGCTTTAAATGATATTTTCACCAAGTATATTGGTAAACTGAAGTATCTAGTTTTTTTTGTTTGTTTGTTTGTGTTTTGTTTTTTTGAAAAAGATACCTCGCATCGTTATGTCTGATCGTTATAGTCGCTCTTAGATAGTTGGAACTGGCTGGGTAAACATCACCTATTCTTCAGAATCATAAGAAACCGTAGTGAAACGCTCGGCATACAAGCATAATTATTTATTGTAAAGCTTTGTTTGAATGAAAGCGTTTCACTTGTGTGTTTCTGTCGTGATACTTAGTAGAATAAGGTTTTCTTTGAACTTTGACCGTGCCCCTGTCTATCTTCCTCCTTTCCCGCGTTCGAGTGGATATTTTTCGCAATCATAAATGGTTTCGATTCGTTAGAGCTTATTTTTCTGATGTCATTTACACACCCGTATATGTCTGAAGCGCATTTTGACTTCTAGAGAAACATTACGCAACTGTCAGGTTCCTACTTGTCTAAACTCTCAAGTCCTGGTTTTGCCTCAAGATATCACGTGATTATTTTACACAGTGTAAAGCTCATTTAAATCAGATAGAGATATTCTGGTCATGCGTGGCTACCGCGTCAAACCTTATTCTACCATGGCAGGTGAAAAATACGTGTAGAAGCTTTTACAAATGAAATCAGCATTTTCGCATCCAGTTACGTCATTTCTGATGGACTTTCTGGGCCTCTCCATGACACTATATCTGGTGTGGTTACATGGATGCAAGGTCTGCTCAATAATTGCACTGTATATTGTAGTGTTTCCATGTTAGGTAGGATACATAGAAATACTTTTGAAGCATTTCCCTGCTCTTGTACCCCAGTGCTGCTGTGCTCCTCGCCTTGCTGTGCTCTCTGGTGTGAGCTGCATGCATTGCTCCACCGTTGAGGCCTGTCATGGAGGAACAGGCCCGGAGCTGTCTGCTGTCCCTACGCTCCTCGCTGGAGCAGGACATCAAGGCCACCTACCTTATGGATCACATGGTCAGCGATGGCGTGCTGACCTTGGATGAGGAGGAGAAAATCTCTAGCAGGGTACGGTATCTGAAGAGATGTGTTACAATGTAAAAAAAAAAAAATAAAGTTGACTTCATTTTAAAAAGTAAGGCAACCAGCCGCACAGCATTTTTGAGTCCCTGTGTTTGCACAAATTCATTTTTGAAAGAACTTGAAGTTGAGCCAAGTGAAAAATGCTTTGCAGTTGGATTCTTTACTTTTTAAGATTGAGTGAACGTTTTATTTTTTTATGTTGTGTGCTCAGATAAAAAGCAATCAGCAGAAACTGGAAATCCAGGTTCAGAAAGTGTTCAGGGGTTCAGGGTTGGGCTTCTGATGTCACTGAGTTTGGATGTTGTGTTTACAAACCACAACTGACAAATCCTTCTTTTAACAAAAGTCTGTTCTCAGCATTATTAATGTTGTTTAAAGTATGGGCCTACTGTCCTTTAAAATGGCAAGCAGGCTTATGTACGCCAATAAACTGTCCCCTGAGGTCTGAACCTAAAAACAGAATCAACATCTGACGAAGATGAGACCCAAGTTTTAAGGAGTGCCCCCAAACTGCTAACATTCAACATGTGCAATTCAGGGGGGCTCATGGCAAAGCCTTTCAAATGTGAAATGCATGCTAAAACCTTCATGCCATTGTATGGAGTTCAGGACTTGAGGAGTTCTGACAATTTAATTTTGAATTTGCTGGTGTTTAACTTTTGCTCAGGTGTATACTTCAAGACTTTATCATGAGGTTGGTGAGAGTTTTCTTATTTGGTTACAAAAAGGAAGTTCATTTCAGTTTCAGCGAGTCTTGGAGCCTGTCAGCTATCATCTTCAGTATGTGACACCATAGTCCGCCTCAGCTGTGTCCTCTTCCCTTCAGCCCACCAGAAAGGAGCAAGCGGCTGCCTTGTTGGAGCTGATTTTGGGGAAGGACAATCGGGCCTACATTTCCCTCTATAACGCTCTGATTCGGGAGAGCTACGGGGACCTAGCATCCTCGCTACAGGGGAGCCTGCCCCTCACATCTCCCGAGGGAGAGAAGAGCTTTGCGGATGGAGGGACTCCATACGGTAGGCTGGCACATCGTATTTTGTGTGCTAATGTATTAGACTAGGGCCTCTGTTTCAGATTAGTGTCCATTACATGCTGTAGCAGAAGTTACTTGGTGCTGTGTGATTGTTTTGTGTACGTTGCTCAAATTTTTGTATCATAGTTGATGTGGTCTCTTTATGTATGGTGCTGCAGTATACCATCTCTGTGAATTCACTATTTAGAGCTCTGTTCTTGTCAAGGTTTATGTCATACAGTTCATAAGTATTAGGACAATGGCACTGTTTAAGGTGGATTTCAGTTCATACATGACTCATATGATTTAATCATGTGCTGGAAAACAAATAGTACTCCATGTCGGAATACTAATGGACTATACTATATGTGGACGAGAGTGCACAATAGTGGAATCCTTGCATTTATATTTCCAACCCACGCTCAAATGGCTCACTGGCTGATTGACCATTTGCTATTGGGAAGACGTAGCGTCTGGCATAGTTTTCATCTTCCTCATTGTCATCATCCGTTAGCAATTTCTTCACACAACGTCTCTAAAACTACTGGACAGATTTAGTATGGAGCTTCCTTGGCACAATGTCTACCAAGAGTGTGGACAGCTTTTAAAAATATAGATTTTGCGTTTTTTGATACATTTTCTTAGTTTCTTCCTCTGAGAACCAAAAATCTTGTTCTCCCAAACTGCTGGCCAGATTAACTTCATAGGTGTGGAGCTTCCTCTCTTTGCTGGTGAGCTAAAGGGCCTTTGGTCCTGTTTTCTAAAATGCGGCACATCCCGCTGAAGGCGCTGTTCCTGATATATTGCAGCACAGCAGATGTGATAAGACCTGCATCTGTGTTCACAGACACAATAAACTTTGGTTTCTGTGTGTGTCCTGTTTGTGTCCCTCCAGTGCATGCAGTCCTGAGGGAGGGAGGGGTCCCTCAGAGACCCGTGGTGTTCGTCAGTCGCCCCGTTCAGCTGAACCGGATCCGGGATAGGCTGTATAAGCTGCAGGAGGCAGCGGGGGCCTGGGTGACAGTGTATGGCATGGCTGGCTCGGGGAAATCCGTCCTGGCTGCAGAGGCTGTGAGGCACGAATGCCTCATCAAAGGTGGGCCTGAGACCCATCCGCCATCAGTCTTTTACACATTATTATTACTATTATTATAATTTTTTTTTAATTATTATTATTATGGTGAGTTTTCTTTATACTGTATTTCACTCTGTATACAAAAATGCAGCTCAAAGTGCTTCTCAATTTCACATGAACAGTTAAAACAATGAGGAGAAAATTTATAGATAAGAATGTCGGGCAGAATTAATGTAATAGTTAAGCTTGAGAATAGTACCAGAGGTTGTTGCTAATTATAAAAAACGGTAATACAACAGTTTTGTCAGGAAAAGAGACTATTAGAATAAAAACCATGTAGACTCTTGTTCATTCAAAATCTCATTCTAATATCCCGGGTTTTACCATTGATTTGGTCTTCCCATTGCTGGCGTAACAGCATGCACCCTGGGAAGGCTTTGCTCTGCATGTTGGCATGTTGCTGTCAGCCATTATTCTGGACCATGACAATACGATATTCACTTATCACGGTGTTTGGAGCAAAATACCTCGGCTGACTTGTTTTTCCCCCTAAACGGAGAATTTTACAGCTCTGCTTATTGGAAAGAAATAGTTTGTTTGGTTGCCTGGTCTCAGCGCAACTATGTGGGCTTCCTTTCTCTGCAGCTGCCCCAACCCTTTTCTCCTGGAAAAACCTCTTAAATCGAGCTCCTTAACCTCTGATGAAGACTTTTTTTCTTGATTTGACTCTGTATTCCACTTGTTAACTTGTAGTCACGCAATTCACTTATGGTCAAAGTGTTTAGATTTATTTCTTGCAAATTTTTGCTTCCAGCAGGTGAAAATGATGCCCATTTTTTCTCACTATTAGGCAGATTCCCAGGTGATTAAGCATAATCCTGGATTAAATGAGAGTGTAAATTGAGATTCTCCATGTAAAACTGAAATGAGTCTGGACTGAGTTCAATCTGTATCTGTGAAACTGGACCTGTTCCTGAGGAGTGCTGCACGTTCCTCTCCCCCTCAGACTGTTTCCCTGGTGGAGTACACTGGCTGTCGGTGGGGCAGGTGGACAAGGCCGGGCTCCTGGTGAAGATGCAGAGCTTGAGCTTCCGGCTGGAACAGGCCCAGGACTCCTCAGGGAACAGGAGACCCCCCAACTCCATCGAGGAGGCCAAGGAACGCCTGCGCTTCCTCATGCTCCGCCACTACCCTAGGTGTGTGTGTGTGTGTGAGTGAGAGAGAGAGAAAGAGAGAGAGACGGAGTGTTTATGTGTGTGAGTGAGTGAGAGAGAGAGAGCGAGACTGTGTGTAAGAGAGGGTGTGTGTATGTGAGTGTGAGAGGATGTGTGTGTGTGTGTGTGTGTGTGTGTGTGAGAGAGAGAGAGAGAGAGAGAGAGTGTGTGTGTGTGTGTGTGTGTGTGGGAGAGAGAGCAAGACTGTGTAAGAAAGAGTGAGTGTATGTGAGTGTGTGAGGAAGAGAGTGTGTAAGAGAGCGCATATGTGTGTGTGAGAGAGAGATTGAGAGGATGTGTTTGCATGTGTGTTTGTGTGCGCGTGTGAGAGTGTGAGAGAGAGAAAGGGAGAGATGGAGGGAGTGTGTGTATGAGAAAAGGGAGTGTGTGTGTGTGTATGAGAGGGAGTGTGTGTGTGAGCGATCGAGAGAGTGAGTGCATGTGTGTGTTACCTCAGCTTTAGAATAAGTGCTGAGTTCAGCTCTTGCATTTACAGACCCAGTAAATGTAATTGTGCCATTTAAATAATCGTTCATTAAATTCATTTATAGATAAAATGCCTCAGGAAATGAATATTTTTCTGAATAGCTTTCTTAATTCCAGCTCTAAAAAATTATGTGTTTTGTACGCTGAAAGCAATAAACACATTATATTATGCACGACAGTACTAGTTTGTATTGTCATTTGGAAAACATTGTTACCTCCCCCAAGGAGGTTGTTTTTCTGCCTCTGTCTGTCTGTCTGTCTGTCTGACTGACTTCACGACTTTCCTCAAAAAGTTGTGACCAGATTTCAATGAAATTTTTTGGAGGGATAGGGTATGGCCCAAGGAACAATCTGTTACATTTTGGTGGTGATCTGGATCACCATCCGAATCCAGGAATTTTTTAAAGGATTGTTCACCATTGCGGGATTGCAAGATAGGGCTGTAAATGCCATGGATCTTGAAATCCACTACATGGTGGTAAAGTTCAGCTGTACCAAATACGATGGTTGCTCTTGCAGATTTATGTATCATAAAAGAGTGGACTATTGGCCTTGGCAGAGGTCTTCACTCTTTGAGTGCCACTGTAGTTTTTTAGGCGATGACTTCTTTGCATCAATGTTGCAGTTTTCTCTCAAGCGGGTGACAGATGACATTTTATAGTGATGAGTGGGGGAAGTAGCCTCCAACCAGCAGCAACGTGTCGTACTCACCTGGGTGAAGCACGGCAGCCATTTTGTGGCAGAATGCTCAACTAACATTAGTTAGGATGGAAATGGCAGAAATGAACGATGTCTCTCGATGTTTTCACAGGTCACTCCTGATCCTGGATGATGTGTGGGATTCATCAGTGCTCAGGGCCTTTGATATCCAGTGCCGCATTTTACTGACCACTCGAGACCGAAGCTTGACCGACTCTGTCAGCGGTGAGCTCCACCTCTTCATTGCTTCCGCTCCTCCACTCTTTCAGCCGGCTTATAGTTGCTTGGTGTTTAAAATGTGACTTATCAGTTTAGGACCAGTTTGGCTACATTTGGAAACACTGGTTATGCTTAATCCTGGACTTATTTGTTGAGTTTTCTGTTGAGTGCTTTTGTTCAAAATTGTATTTCACGTGGGACAAGACGCAATCTGTCTGTTAAACTGGCTGTTTGATCCGTGGCATACCGGTCAGTATGACTGTAGTTTAAATGCGTTAGACTGTGCGCTCTATCCTTGTTACGTGTGCTTGCATGATTGTGATTGAAAGCACTCAGTGCTTAATCACCTCCTCTGAGTTGTCATCATCAATGTCATTTTGCTTTCATTAAGTGTAATGGCCTTATATTTGTGTCTGTTCCCGCGTAATACTGAACTGTAATTGTGGCTTTACCTTAACTGGCCTTACCTCTGCCCAGTGTTGATTTTAACATCTTTTACAAAAACGCGACGTACATCGACTCGCTCCCGCTCCCTCTGAGGTACCAACCTTTGTGCTCTCAGTATGTATTTACTGTTTCAAAATGGCTGCCTCTGCCTGTCACCCTGAAGACTCGCCATGGGCTCTGAACACATTTGTGTGCACTTATTTGAATTCGAGCGTCTCCTGACAGCCGAAACTTGAATGTAAATGTACTGTGTTCATGCTGCTGTAATGCTGCCAGAACTCTCTCCTCACATCAGATGAGGTGGAGAGGGAGAGAGGAAATTCTTCATGTCCAGTTGAATCAGGGGTTGACTGGGTTGCAGATTGACAGAGCCAGGAAGGGAATTCAGCTAGGAAACCAGGGAACCCCCCCTACTCTTGTCCAGGAGTGTCATGGGATCTCCAAAGTGTGCATGACTCAAATTTTTTTTTCGGTACTTTGTTCATTGATATGTGTAAAAAAGCATTCTGACATTAAAACACTAGTAAAATGAAATTGAGCTCATTTTTGACTTGTAAGTTGTCACAAGGACGCGCGTCACGTGATTTACTCTTGTGAGGTCAGTTGATTTTTTGACTCACAACAACACGCAGTGTAAAGCAAGAGGATGGCAGTGAAGATTAGAGGCAGATATTGTGTGGTTGAAACGGTGAACAACCAGAGTTGTACAACTATGTTTTATACACCAGGCATATCGATGCATGTGATTCCCTCAGATCCCCCTTTGAGGGCAAAATGGGTCAAATTTGTGCAGCGGCACCGCGTTGATTATAGCGAGCAAATGTAAGTGAAATGACTCAAAGCTGAACCACTCTGAGACTGCAATCAATTACACTGACGTCATGAGTTAGGCATTCATGGACCCGGTCTCTGGGACAGTATTGAGGGAGAATCACTGTATCGGGTGGCAGATAGTAACAAAACTTTTTTCGTCATTTCTAAAAAAGTTTTTGTTTACTGCATATTAACCAAAAACAGAGAAACAAAATTTTGTGTCACATACACTTGAGAGGGTACAGTGAGCGAGGACCTTGGTCTAACGTCTCATCCTGAAGATGACATCTCCTACAGCTCAGTGTCCCCATCACTGCACTAGGGCATTATTTTACCTGAGGGAAGTCTGCCACCTACTGGCCCACAACGGCACTTCCAGTACAACTTCATCTCCCATCTGAGTACTACCCAAGCCCACACCTGCTTAGCATCAGCCACTTGCTCAGAGCAGATATAATGGTGGCATGGCTTCTGGGTTTCCAAGGAATCCTTAGATTTCCTTCGTCAAGGCTAATAAATGCAACCCACCCTCTATAGATTAAAATTAGCCATACTGGCTTTCACTGAAGGGTTTATGAATGTGCTTTATCATGGCCAAGTGAAGCAGTTGTACAAACAATATGCATTAGGAAGTGTAAAGTTTCGCCCTGTGTGATGTGCACTGCAGGTCAGAAGTTCGAGGTGGCGGTGGAGAGTGGTTTGGAGGAGGACAAGGCCCTGGAGATCTTGGCGCTCTTTGTGAACAGTAAGCAGAGGCTGCCAGAGCAGGCGCGTAGCATCGTCAAGGAGTGCAAAGGTACCGTATCACACCTACACCACTTGGTCTCACCGTATCCCTTCGCCAGGCCTTCTCAGTGTCATCATGTCAGACCCTAGGATGTACACCTCAGCCTCTGTAGGCTAGGCCTCCTGAAAAATGGTGATTTGGAAAAATGTGTCATAAGTGAAATATAAATTTGTCTCAGTTTTGAACCTCGACCTTACAGGATACTGTAGCATAAGACAAGAATATTCTTGGAGACACGCTTAGGAGAACTTTAGAGCTGGTTGTCTCTGGACTCAGAGGGACATTGTGATCCAAGGAATGTTTTTTACTTGTCACTGTCGCCATAGGCCTAAGTTTAGGCCTGGGTTTTCTGCCCCAAAATTGTGATTTGAATTTGATGTGCTATGCAAAGCCTAACAGAGGCTCTCGGCTATCTCCTTAGCAATGAGCAGCTTTGTATGTAAAAGAGGCTAAAAATTAATTTTGACTTCCTCTCTTTATAAAATGGGCTTCTTTCGTAGGGTCCCCCCTTGTGGTGTCCCTAATTGGCGCTTTGTTGCGGGAACACCCAGACCGCTGGGACTACTACCTGGCTCAGCTCCGGCGCCGGCAGTTGAGGCGCATCCGGAAGTCCTCCTCCTACGACTACGAGGCTCTGGACCAGGCCATGGCCGCCAGCTTACAGGTGCTGCCCCGAGCACAGCGAGCTCTACAAGGACCTGGCCGTCTTGGAGAAGGACGTCAAAATCCCCGCCAAAGTGAGGCATCGACCAGCCGCAACTCCGCCATCGAGTGTCGCAGCACCGTGCCTCGGGGGGGTCCAATGTGTTTTGCTGATGCAACCCCAAATTAACTTTACATAATGTTTTCTTGACAAATCTACATGGCACCAACTCCCCACCGAGCTACATGGCTCATGCCGAAAAGCGCTCATTGGCCGTGGCCGTGGAGAATCATAGCCCTGTGGCCATTTTGTATGCGGCTTTGTTAACATTTTTCCACCTCTGGTTCCAACATTCCAATGTCTATGAAAAAAATGAATGAGGTTTTGAAAAGGGCCATTAGTAAAATTGTTGCCCTATGGTGTGTGTTTTCTTTGGTGAGATAATATCTGCATTTCCTTACAGCCTTGTGAAATTGAAACGCTCTGTGTCCATAAAATGCTAATTTTGTTAACAATATGCTATCATGAACAATAATTAAACGACAAGCAAGCATGATGCTAGAATGAGCAGATGATCAGAGACTGGTGGGTGATATGGTTCTATATTACGTCAGCCTTAGCATGTTGATAGCAACATTAAACTTTTAAAACTTAAAGCCTTTCTTTTTTGAAAAGGTTTGGAATATTCAATCATATTATCACAAAAAACAAAAGGGTAATACCTTCCAGATGTTAATTTTATTATAGACCTGATTTTCGCCATTCATTTTTCTCTGGGACTTTGGAACCAGAAGTAAAATAATGCTAACAAAGCCGCATACAGATTTATGTCACACTTTGAGCCTGTATTTTCACCATCCCACAACCCCTTATGCCTCCTTGCTTTAGTTTAGTCGGACTAAAATGCAATGTTCAATGGATAGAAAAAAGATATTTTTCTGCCCCAATGATTTGAGAAACTGCCACAAACTGTGTGGGAAGTCCTGCTATTCAGAACAAAAATAGCCTGATGGGTTTCTTGCCCATGTTGTGTTCCTGGTTTAAGTCTGTGATAAGAGTGGATCAGTTGAAAGCTGTAAAACCTGTACTCTTAAAGAACACGTCACTGTGCTGTTGAGAAATAGAATTCTCCTCCTTCACAAGGCTAATAATGTTGTTCCTGAAATGGTTTACCGAGTGTTCATCTGTTTAGCACATCAAAGGGTATTAGCTGTACAACTTATAGTCCCATACACTGTTAGAGGCATGTCACAATGTCATCGAGAAACTAGAGGAGACCTCTCACACAAGGCTCTGTTCCTGAATTCTGCTCTTGAAATTTGGAGTACCAGGTGTAAAAATGATTTAGCACGTGTACTAATTGGGGTGCAATACTGTGATTCTAAATGTTGAAGAATTTAATCTGGTGCACTAATGCTCCTTGTCTGATTGGCTGAATTGTAAACCAGGTTTACATGTGCGATGAAAGTGAGAGTGGGTTACTTGAAAGCGGAATAACCCAGATTCTGGAACAAAGTGTGGAAATTAAGATGAATGCTGAACTGGAATCAGTTTCTTAAAACATGCTGACTTTGCTTGAGTTTATCAGCTGCCTGGCTGGATCCATCCCCTGGAAGATTCTGGAATTCTAGTCATCCACTCACATGCAATCTCTGTAGCTGATGTGTTCAGACAACTGTTTAGTCTTGCTCAGTACTTATTCTTTTATGAAAGCAGTTGGCTACATTGTCATGGATGGGTGAAGGGACCCACTCGCACAGGCTGGTACAAACAAAAAGATGTTTAATAAATATACTTTAAAAAAGACAGAAACAGACAGGGGAGCAGCAGCAACACACACGGAGCTAAAAAGGCCAGAATGCAGCTGCACTGCCAACTTGGCAGTGCAGCTCTTAAATACTCTACACTTCACCTCCACTTCAACGAGCCACACCTGTTGCCAGCAGCTGCATTCTGGCGTTTTTAGCTCCGTGTGTGTTGCTGCTGCTCCCCTGTCTGTTTTGAAGTATATTTATTAAACATCTTTTTGTTTGTACCAGCCTGTGCAAGTGGGTCCCTTCACCCATCCATGACATACATGGCTTATTCGAATCTGCAATATAACATCAAATCAGTTTCTACTTCAAGACCAACAACCAGGGCGTAAATTAACCACATAATCAGCCATGTGAATTGGTCCATTAAGTAACTGTTAATGTTAGATGCCCCTGTAGCTTTCCTAATGTTTCTTAAAAGGGAATATATGCTTCTAAAAGCTGATGTATGCAATACAGTGCATCATAGTTAAAAATTCAGATATGGAGCAACACCCCCTGTCCCATGGACTTTGAGTGAAGATTCCTACAATAACCCATAGTGTTGTGGCCCAGTTCACTGTCTCAGTCCAGCGCTCGTCTGTCTGTCTGTCCTGTTGCCCAGGTCCTGTCTGTCCTGTGGGACCTGGAGCTGGAGGAGGTGGAGGACATCCTGCAGGAGTTTGTCAATAAATCCCTCCTCTTCCGCGACTGTAACAGGCGGCCATACCTGTACTTCCTGCACGACCTACAGGTGGACTTCCTGACCGAGCACAACCGCTCCAGCATACAGGTGTGTCTCGCATAACTGCTCCAGGATACCGGTATGTTTCACAACCACTCCTGCGTACAGGTGTGTTTCCTCGCTGCTCCTCCATCGAGGTCTGTCTGATGACCACTTCTTCATACAGGTGTGCCGCATAACTGCTCCTATATACAGGTCAGTCTGAGAGCTCAGAAGGGCATTATGTTTCAGAACGACAGTCGATGTATGAAATACGGTGGTCAGACAATGGACGCATCTATCACTAGGGGTGTAACGATTCTGAATAGATGTTTTTTTAAATCGTAGTAACACCACCTGCTACCATGGGCGAACATCCGAGCTTTCCCTTTTCCTTTATTAGCCCCCGTGCTGTCCTGAACGAAAGTGCCAAACATCAAAGCGCATGGGAAATGCTTCCGGAAAAAACTTGACTGACATCAGTGTTTTTCAGCTACGTGCTGAGAGGAGCCAAGCAAATGAAAACAAAATCGTCTCCTATTAACCAATTGGGCAACTCTAAGAAACATATACCTGTTCCCGTTTACTTTGCTTGATTAGCAATCAAATGGTGGATTTGTTTACTCTTTAAGTTGAATGAGTAGAGCTGTTTATTAAGACAACATGTTTGATTGTTGCATTTTGAAATTTAAATGGCCATAGAATAGCACAGATTTGCATGAACAAGATTGCCATTGCCACGCCATTTCGTGCGACTGTGATAATTTATATCTCACATTCACGTTTCATCCGCTTTTCAGAATGTTTTCCACCTTGTGTATTTTTTGGACGCTTAAACTCCAGGGCGATCTTATAACAAATCTGTTTTAAATTAATCGTGAATAATGTCCTAAAATGCTACAATGAGAGATGTAATTCAGAGGAAGATTTTTTCTAATTATTCAAATTGGCATTCTTTCAATCTAACACCGTAGGCCAGTTAGGTTTGTCTGCTTTTCACCATCACATCTTAGTCGTTAGGCTACTGGCTAAATTTCTTGATTGCTATTTAGGCCAAGTACACGGGAGCAGATTTAGGGAAGGGCGGAGCACCTGCAATTAGCGAAATCTAAACTCAGGCTTCTTCCCGACGGCATTTTAAATCGTTTTAAGCTGCTTCAGGTGTGTATGTTTCAAGAAATTACACGCGACTGCCTACACACCCCATGACGGCAAGTTGTCTCATCACACTTTAAAAAAAATCTTCGTTCAACATCGCCACATCCCAACAGAGCATTTTATCTCTCATTGTACTATTTTTAGGAGATCTATAATGATAAAATAAAAATAAAGAAATTTATTTTCAGATCGCCTGGATTTCAAGCGTCTAAAAAATACACAAGATGGAAAACATTAAAGCGGATGAAATGTGAATGTTGGCTATAAATTTTCACAATAACAGGAAATGGCCAAATACGCGTTCTTGCAAATCTGTGCCCATTTAACTTTCAGAATGCAACAATCAATCATGCTGTCTTAATAAACAGCTCTACTCATTCAGCAAAGTAAATAAACAAATCCCTTGTTTGATTGCTAATCGAGCAAAGTAAACAGGGACAAGATTAGAGTAACCTAATTGCATAAAAGGTGACGATTCTGTAGTCCTTTACTTGGCTTCGTGCAGCATGTCGCCGAAAAATACTAATGTCACTCAAGTTCTTTTTCCGGAAGCATTTCTCATGCCCTTTGATGTTTGGCACTTTCGTTCAAGACTGCGTCGGGTTTAATAAAGGAAAAGGGAAAGCTTGGATGTTTGCCCCCTGGCGGTCCTATGCCTTAAAAAACATCGATTCAGAATCGATTCAGAATCGTTACACCCCTATCTATCACACTTTTGAACTTTTTGTTAGTGTTTCTCTGTTCATCTTAGCAAACTGTGTATAGATGCAGGTACGAACCTTCACTTAATCTAGAAGAGACCAACTGAGGATAAGTGCTATTTATAATGGTGACATTCCTCCTGAGATTTCTTCCCAGTGGGTAGATTTTCTCACCACAGTCTGAGGGTTTTTCTCCCTACTGGGAGTTTCTTGCCTTATCTTACCTTTGCTATTTTGGGGGTTTTGGGTATGTCGTTTTCCCCTATGCTTCACTTGAAACATCTTTGTGTCTGCCCCTCTTTTTACTTGCTACACAAATAAAATGGAATGAATTGAATTGACTGGCGAATGGATTTGAAAATACAACGGAGCAAATGAATAAAACAAAACATGAAGCTACCACAGAAAATATGCAATCAGTGTAGCTGACTGTGCCACTGGCTAAGCTAACCGTTAGCCTGTGCCGTGTTCGTGTTTCTCAGGAGCTCCACTCCAAGGTGGTGCACCAGTATCAGAAGCACTACAGAGAGGGGCCACCCACCTCTGGCGATGCGGAGTGCCTCTATTGGATGAGATACCTGCCCTACCACATGATCCATGCTGACCTCACAAAGGTAACCACATTAGGTCACACTTTAGATGAAGTGTTGCTCATAAAGGCTTTATACAGCATGTATAATGCCTTCATAAATGAGACATAATGTCTTCATAAATCATACATAAGCAAATGTCATGTTTTATAAAGGGTAAAGTAGCACATCCTTATTCAGCATGTGATGCCAGATATGACAATGACAATCACTTAACTGACAGTGTCACCCTTTATAGTATTTAGCCACTGGCTAAGTGACATTGTCAATTATATCACATCTGGCATCACATGCTGAATAAGGATGTGTTATTTCACCCTTTACAAAGCATGACATTTGCTTAGGTATGATTGATGAAGACATTATGTGAGCCATGCTAACCTCACAAAGGTACCGCTGCCGAGAGACAGGATATCATAAAAAATGGGGGAAGATGGAGAAACTAGATGGGGAAAGTGGAATTAGCGGGGCAGTTGAGCTCATGTGTTCGTAAGAATTGTGCACTTTCTGATAAAAGAATCAAACTTGGTATACATGAAGGCTGATATATATCAATGAAGTTGGGATATTGAGCAATTGTATTATTTGCCTCTGATAGCTGTGGAAGTCATTTTTCGAAATGGTGGCGGAAAAAGTGCCGTAAAAATTAATTGGCAATCTGAATTTCTAACTTGAGTGGAACAATATTGCTTTATAATGGATTAAATGCTATTTTAAACTTCTACTACTGTATATTTAAAGAGTTGTTGTACTGTGTGCTGTTCTAATACTGTCAATAAATATACCGAATGGCATTTTAGAGCAAAAGTGTCCTATTTTTCATGACACGCGTTGAATGTTCTGTGATTGCAAGCTAAGTTCTTTTGCGACTATACATCATAACAACTGATGTTACATTTAACACAAATCAAGTTTTCTTTAATAAGAAGTAAGATTTCCAAACAATTTAACACTAGCACAATTCAACTGGGTTTATATCGTCAAGACTGTTGACAAAAAAAAAAAAAATAAGTTGGCGAAATGCTTAATATTTCAAAGGAAGTTATTGAATATTTGACTGTCGTATACAGTATTCCAATCTAAAGGGCCAATCAAAAAACATGTAGATAGAAATAGGTCAAGAAAATTATTATGAGATATCACATTGTGTCTTGCTGAGAATATTCTGTCTCCTGGCGGCTGTTATAGTTCTGTTCACTTCCTGTGGATTCAGTTCTCTAAGCACTCCCCTTCACTGGCAAATGGGGCGGTACATTCACGTGCATCTTTTTATTCCCCGACATATAATGCGGGGGGATGTATTCTTCAGTGTGGTTGTCTGTCTGTCCGTCTGTCCATCCATGGTCATTGCATTTCCGGAGCAGAACTCTGATACCGTTCAATATTTTTTAAAGAAACTTGCTGTGTGTATTAACACGTTGACTGCCAGCTAATGGCGGGTCAGGGCCAGCGCCAGACTTGAAAATTCGGGGGAAATTATCCATCCCTTTATTGACAACAATTGGTCCTGGCTAATTCTAGATGGTTTTCCTTTATAAGCACGTTTTCTAATTCAAGAATAATCAAGTGGCAATTGAAGACACGGCTTCTCTCCCCCATGCGATCTAACAGCAAATAATGGGCTACATTCAGTGCAGAAAAATAATTTAATTATAATTAGGTCTATGCACAGGCACTCAGCAACGTTAATTTTTTTTTCCAGCAAAAGAGCGGCATTTCAGAACTCATTTGCGAATGAAGGTAATTACGGCAAGTACCTACACCTGTTTTTGCAGCACGGTCACGCAACTTGCTGTAAAAAATAGCCAGCTGTTAGACTGGAAAATGAAAACGGAGGAAACCACGAATACTTGTCACCAGAATTACCTTCATTTGCGAAGAGTTCTGAAATTCCGCTCTCGCTGGAAAAAAAATTACCATTGCTGAGTGCCAGTGCATTGACCTAATTATAATTAAATTATTTTTCTGCACTGAATGTAGCCCATTATTTGCTGTTAGATCGCATGGGGGAGAGAAGCCGTGTCTTCAATTGCCACTTGATTATTCTTGAATTAGAAAACATGCTTATAAAGGAAAACCATCTAGAATTAGCCAGGACCAATTGTTGTCAATAAAGGGATGGATAATTTCCCCCGAATTTTCAAGTCTGGCGCTGGCCCTGACCCGCCATTATGAGTTATCTCGTAGTTGGCAGTCAACGTGTTAATCAGGTCCTAGACTGGTGCCCTTTGATATTCCGGGTTTTCTGAGATTAGATTACTGGGGCCAGGGCGATATGTTATCTTCTGATAACTCTTTTTTTACCCTTGAAATGCCCAGCACACCCTTTGTTACCTTTACATTAGATTAACTCGTGGCAGGTTTCGGCTGCCTCTGATAGCTGAGTCCAGTATGGACAGTACTTCCTGTCTTCATTCTGAGTCCAGCCCCAGTTGTTTGGTGGAGGTCACGCTGGTGCTGGTACCTACATCTAACCCCACGCATGGTCACCCTGATGTACTGCCTTCTAGACCTGCTCCTCCAGAGCTGCCTTGTTTGGTGGTATCAGTTGCCCATTATTTCTCTTTGTGAAAAGTTTCATTCATGTTTGTTAATTTGGTATTTATTAACCAATACCACTGCTACTGCTACGATAACTACCACTTTTGCTACAGCATCGACTACTATTACTACTACTACTATTACTTACTACTGCTGTTGTACTCCTGTTGTCATTACAGTCTTTACAACAACTAATGGCAGTAATGACTTTTCTGACCTTAATTATGTTTAAGCACAATAATACTACAGAGGTTGTTGCTGCTAGCACTGCTAGCGCCACTACCACTGTTACTACTACAACAACTACCACAAACTCTAAAATCTGTTTTTCCTGGAAACAAGGTTATCATTCACATTATAGATAAATTACCCTCTTTTATCAACCTCCCATCCTCCCAAGTGGAACAAGTGTATGAAATATCAGTGACCACTGGCAGCCATTTTGAAAATGGCTGTTATAGCTGTTTGAGGACAAATATAGCTTGGCTGAATATCTAAATTTGTTTGTGATGTGTACAGTATGTCAACATGTGTGGAAAGCTGGTGCTTTCATCAAAAAATACACAATATTTCTCTTGTTAATGATCTGCTAAATAGTTTTTTGCGCCTCTTTCTCGCACTTAATCAGATGCTTGTCGCGTGCTTTCATTGGTCTTATGATTTTTTTGCCAAGTTTTTATTTTTTTTTATTTCAAGTCGGTTGAAGAATGTTTTTGTTGTTTGTCATTTCAAGGGATCGCCTTGCCTATTGATTTATTGTGAGCATGGAAGTGGTTGTATGGGGTATTAATGAAAATTTCTCGTTAGGGCAGTCGCTTCAAAGATTTGTTAAAAATAATCTACCAAAGAACTTGCAACATTATTTGTCATGCTAGCCAAGACAAGCACATAAATAAAAACCACACACCTGACCTACTTATGGCTCAGACCAACCTCCCAAATAAGTATACTTCACTTGTATATGTCTCTCTCTGTCTACCCCCCCTTCCTCTCTCTCGCTCCCTCTTTTCTTCTCTCCTTCATGTACAGGAACTGTGCGCTCTCATGTTCTCGCTGGACTGGGTCAGAATCAAAGCTGAGCTCATGGGACCTGCCCACCTCATCAACGACTTTGTGGAGCACGGCCCTATTCTGGATAAAGAGGTCAGCTTGGCTTTACTCGGCTTTTGAATTAACAAGTGTCAGCAGACTGCCATAAAGACACATTATCATGCTATTTCTGCATCCGTATCCGCTCAGAACAGCTTGTGAGATAAATTTGATGCTGTCTGTGCTATATTCCCTCACCATCATGGTAGCTCATAGCCACACACTCTGTGTAGGGTTAAGATGAATGCTGTATATCTGCGGTAATGTGGCAGTGGGCCATTGGACTGCAGTGGTGATGATGGAATGGTCCATCTCAGTGCTGCAGATGGGGTGGTTTATCTCTGTGGTGATAGCAGAACGGTTTGTCACCGTTTGGACTTGAGCGGTTATGATTGGACGGCTCCATTTTGGGGGTGGTGACAGAATGGTCCATCAGGGCAGTCATAGCGAGATGGTCCATCTTGGCAGTTGTGACGAAGCGGTCTATTTGGGACGCGCTGCTGGAAAAGTCCATTCCTAGAGCAATAACCGAGGGGTAGGTTATAATTCGTCTGGATGAGGAGCACCCGTCTTCCCGTCCTATTAAAGAACAGTATTGGAAAGGGTTTTTTATGATAAGCTACATTTATCCTTCATATCTTACCATGGGAGAGCAGTGTGTGGACGATAGCGGAGGTTGGTCATTTTTTAGAGTAAACGGCATCTCTCCCCCCAGCTGTTTGGCAGAGCAGAAGTGTGTGTTGGTTGTGCCTGAAAATTGTTATTCCACGGCATATAATACAAGGGTATATAGCTATTGCTCTCTCCGTCTGTTCGTCGGTTAACATTTTTTTCTGGAGTGTAACTTGAAACCCATTTGATATTATCCCATAAAACACGGCACACATATCAACGAAGTGCTGAATTTGCGCTTTTTGCCATTTTGTAATTTTTATATCGCTTCAATACGAGGTGGCCCTATAACAAACTACTGATTAGGACGTTAACTTTTGAACTGCAAGTCTCAAAAACCTTTTTTTTTCTGGACTTTGTGGTTCCACACAGGTCTGTCCACGTAAGCCCCACCCATTTTGTATGCATCTAATCATTTGAAACTACACCCTTCTATCTAGTATCCCTTCTACTCTCTGACCTATTATGTATCATCGTGGAACTTTCTTAGGTTGTTTGGGATGTGTGAAAGACCAATCAACCATATCCTGGGGTACTTATTTTGTAGAAGCTGCAGCTCTCCCAACATACCAGTACAGAACGGTTGCTGGGGCCTTTATTTTGAAGGGTGAGCAACACTCTCTCCCCCTGACCCAATATTGATCTGATGTGACCCCGCCCCCTTTACCCACTTCATTATATCATGTTTTAGTAACTTCTTTTTTGGTATGACAAACAGCCGGTTATGGCGAATACAAAGGCATGATTGTCAGTTGCTAGCTTGCACAGGAAAATTAACAAAAAGAAAAGTGTTAAGACGGCCTCTTTCGCCATATGCCACACTCCTCACAGTGTTTTTTTTTAAATTATCGGCGTTAAGTCTACCGATCTAGCTGCGAAAAATTGGCAACTCTGTCTGTTTTTGTTTACCTCCAGTGGACCGCTCTGAACAGAGTCACGTGCCGAAACAGAAGTTTATTTAGCCTGCTGCCTGGCGTCTGTGATTCAGTGCTCCATGAAATGAATATAACTGCAACTGTTTCAGGCAGGGTGGAGTGGTAATTGCTTAATGATGAGCCGCACCTCTCTCCATGTCCCGCTACAGAACAGCCGCGTAAGGGAGGACTTCCAGGAGTTTCTGTCTCTGAATGGGCACCGGCTGGACTGCAGGCCCCTCCCGGACCTGGTGCAGCTGGGACTGTCCCAGCCCAGCTCGTCTGAGGTGTACCGACAGGCCCTGCTGCAGGCCCAGGGCCGGGCCAAAGCTGGAGCGCTCTACTTTGACTGGACGTGAGCGAACACTTCTCCTCCATTACACACACCACCGCTCTGCTGATTTTCCCCATAAAGCATTTGTGGCAGTAGCTAAGCAACTCATAGTTGCTTCCATCTTGGCGTTTTGTGTTTTCTGTGAAAAAGGAAGCACTTCCCTGAAGTATTAGCTTTGCACATTTGGCAATCAAGTTATCATGGGTGTTGCATTTTAACTCCTGGATTAGATACTATTAAGTAGAATTGGAGTCTGATTCAGACTTACTATATGTGAGGTTGTGTGTGAGGTGAGGTTATTTGTTAGTCCCTGATAGTCATTCCTAGGTGGCCAATAAAGCCTTTCAGTCTTTTCAAGGTGTTTTTGTTCATGATTGTATGTATGGTGTATCCGTGTGAGGAGATTATGATGATGTGTTTGTCTGCTTGGTGGTACCTGGGTGTTGTTTCTGTCAGAAACCAGCGCAGACTGGAGAATCTGTCCCGCCTGGTAGTGCAGCCTCAGCAGGGCTCCATCTACTACGCCTGCTTTTCTCAGGATGGGCACAAGATCGCCTCTTGTGGGTCAGGGAGTGCAGTGCAGGTAAGAACGGTACATTAAAAACATTTTTATTTCACAAAGGGAGCCTGACGGTGGATCGCAATCAGTCCTTTTCACGCAGACAGACACTATAAGTCCATTAGTACTTGGCGAGTGACTATATTTGCTCTGTTCACTGGCACAGTGGAATTAAAAACAGATAAAATGAGGTTAAAATGGGGAATGTTGGATTTAATATGTCAATTACAGCTGTATAGTGTGATTTATGTGGGAACGGCAGCTCTTTTTACTGTTGGCACTTTTCAGTTTCTTTTGCTTCACTCGGTACATACTTGGCTGTCATTGGTCCTTTTCATGTTTAAGGGTGGAGGTTATTGGCTAATATCTGATGCATTAGATGTGGAGACAACAGTTGTATCATCACTACCTCTGAAAGATCCCTTATCATGTGCACCACTTGATATTACTGCAAGGGAAGTCTGCGGTGTTAACTTTGACCACTAGAGGTCACACTTTCCTGAAGGGAATGTAAGGCTGCACTCAGAACGAATGCTTGTTCTCGTTGCTAATAGGTTCAACTGCAGCATTAGTTTACCTGCATATTGAACGTGTGTGCGTGTGTATGAGTCCAATGTCCTTTGTTTTCATTTGATAGCATGTCTTATGAAGTCTCTGCATGTCTGCAGGTTTTCAAGACCACCTCAGGGGAGAATCTTCTGGAAATCCAGGCCCACGATGACGAAGTGCGGTGCTGTGCCTTTTCTCCCGATGACAAATTCCTGGCCACCTGCTCCAGTGACAGGAAGGTTAAGGTACGACTGTGAGAACATCAAATGAGCGCCAGCTTCCCAGCATGCCGTGGGCCTTGGGAGAGGCTCTGCTCATTCATCTCTGTCACTCCTGTGACATCACGATGGCCGTGCGGCCCGGGAGCCTGTTCTTTAGAGCAAGGTTACTGAGGTATCTAGATAACTGCTGCGAATGAAGACTGTATCTGCGATATGTCAGCAGGAGCAGACTTAATGCGTCATTGAGTAACGGCGCTAGGTTGTGCTAGCGTAGCATTGGGTAGAACACAGAGATTGCGTATCCAGTGATCTTCTGCTATACTAGCACTTAAAGTGGATTCTGTAAAAATGGCTTTTCTAGCTTTAAATTGGTTGTTTTTCTGCCTTGTGATTCTCCTTACATTACAGCAGACAAGTCCTAACTTGCGATAGGATCAAGTAGGAAAAAAATGGGAATAAATGGTCGCTGTTTCCAGGCTTTAAGCTGCACCCTTATTGAACTTCCTAGTTGACTTTTTTCATTTTTAATGGCTCAAAAATGGCTGTGCGCTCCTTTGCAGCATTATTTCCCACAATCCACGGCTGCCATTTACAATGAATGGAATTTGCGCTAAAGTTTTACACCTTGTATTTCTGTTCGTTTTACAGCCAGTGTGAGTAATTAGCCCGTCTTATGTGCTGTCTCTGGTGGAACATAGACACAGCCCAAAATACAGAACATGAACTGGAACAGGGGTGTCCTATCTTATCCGAAAAGGGCCAGTGTACTTTGCTGGTGTGTCATAGCCGTACAGTAACACACCTGATTTTGCTTACCTTGGTCTTGATTCAGCGCCATAATTTGTCAATTAATGAAATTATATGTTGCAACGCTGTGCTAAAATAAAATTCTACACTCACACTGGCTCTTTGCAGATAAGATTGGACTACATTAGAGTAGGTTTTTGGACTATGCTGGGTTTTATTCTTTGGACTTATCTGCCCAATACTGTAATCCTGCTTTGTGGGACACGACCACTGACCTTCTCCTTTCCTGAGAGCCCATGAGTTTACTTGTGCCTGCCTTTCTTTTCATCTATGCTTTTGGCCCAAAAAAAAATATTAGTTTATCATCCCTGCCCACTGCGGAATTTGTGGCCGCATCAGTTTGTTTTTATTATTTCTAGTATCAAAAAAAGGGCAATCGGCGTGATGCTCTTAGCGAGAGGCGCGAATGAACCCATAGATGGACACTCAAGCCGTTAACTTGAAAAAGGGTTCCTGTGTTGTTTTCAATCGAGTACTGGAAAATAAACGGGTCTAGAAAACTGGGAAAACATGTCACAAACGCATAAATAAACTCTATATTAAATATATTTACTGAAAAAAAAAATTGGATCGTCTGCATCACGTTTTTCAGAGTAAAAGGATGATAGACTAATATTTTTTATGCAGCCTTATCTGTGTGTGATACTGGTTTAAGTTCTCGGATTTTCTAACCTAGATTTGGAACGCGGAACGGGGAACGCTGATCCGGGTCTTTGAGGAGGAACACGATGAGCAGGTCAATCATTGCCAGTTCACCAACACTCGACGGCGCATCCTACTGGCCACCTGCTCCAACGACAGCTTCATGAACACCAAGGTGAGAGGCTCTGTCCCGCCTTATGTGCTGCGAGGCTCCTCAACCGCTCCAGGGCTGCGAGAGAGTGGGATCGTGGCGTTGTCTAAAATTCCTCAAAATTCTGGGGCTTCCGGTTGGTACTGAACAGCTATCCAACATCCTGCTACTCGATGGAGACGAATGAGTAACATCAGCCTGGTCCATATGTTTTTATATTAGTAATCTATCTTTAATAATTATTATTTAGTAGTAATACTTGCCGTTTTTTTTTTTTTTTTTTAAAGGTTTTTTTGGGATTTTTTCCTTTATTTGACAGTTATATAGTGGAGATAGATAGGAAAGTTGGGGAGAAGAATGGGGAAAACATGCGGCAAATGACCCAGACTGGAATCGAACCCGGGTCGCCGCGAGAAGGACACAGCCTTTATGGTGCGCGCTTTGACCGATGAGCCACCGGGACGCCCCATACTAGCTGTTTTTGATTGTATTTTAAAGGAACACTGTCAGAGCCGAGCATGGCTTTTGGATGCTCATAGGTTTAAAGACATTCTTCGAGTGAAAGCAGCTGGCTTGCAAAATCTGCGTCACTTCTGTTGTCACACTTAATCTTAGCAGCTAGCCACGAAGAGTACACGATGTTATCGAGCGATATTTGTTGATGTCCCATTTGCCTAACGCTGCTCTGTCGCTTTTAGAGGCATATGTTCGCCTTCGACCGCTTCCAGAACAATGGCCGCCATGGCCAGATATCGCAGCACATGAATGTCTCAAAGTTAGCGGAAGCAAAATATATGTTTAATACTGAACTAAGACATACCACGAGTCATTAAGTAAATAATTTATTTTTGGAAAGAACAGCATGGGGATTGTCTATGATAAACCCCAATATAAACAACCAGTTTCCGCCTGCAACCAACCACCTGCAAGTTTGTGCAGTTTGTGCCATCAGTTTTATGACCGTGTTCAGGTACATTAAGGGCAGTGAAATGAAGAAAACAGACGCCATTTTGTATTGAATTTCCATGGTTACACAAAACCGGTTCAGTTCACAAGTCAGGCCCAGTTCTACCGTGACGGCACCACGTTCTCCTGTGGTGTTCTCCACCTCTACATCAGCACTGTGAGAGGCCTGGTGTTTGCCTGAGTTAAGCTGCTTTCACACCGGACGCGAAACGAATTTTTCGCACGATGGATTACATTCAAAGTCAACGCAAAGACGCGAATGCGCGCGTTTCGCGTGTATTCGCGTCTTTGCTTTGACTTTGAATGTAATCCGTCGTGCGAAAAATTTGTTTCGCGTCCAGTGTGAAAGCGGCTTTAGTTTCTGTCCCCCTCCGTCCCGTAGCTCTGGAACGTGAACAAGCCCACCTCCCAGAACACCATGTTTGGGCACACTGAACCTGTCAATCACTGCTGCTTCTCTCCCGACGACACCTACCTGTCTACCTCCTCCAGTGATGGGACACTGAGGGTACGAACTCCGCCTCGCTGGCTCCTCCTGTGTCCGTCTGTCTGCTCATCCATTCTTCCATCTGTCTGTGTGTTTGTTTTCCTGCTTTGGTAATCTGTGCTCCTGTGTTTACAGTCTCTGAGACTGTTACTCATCTGTCTCTCTCCCTGCTCTGATTATCTCCGCACCTGTGTGTCAGTCTGTTTCCCTGCTATCAGAATATTATATTTACAAATACACGTGTCTGTCTATCTGTTAAAATGTCTGCGACTGTCTTTCCATTCCCCTGCCATAAGAATCTTGGTCCATGTGTAATTGCCTGCCTGTCCGCACTGTGTATCCTTGTCTGTCTGTCTCTGTTTTCTAGCTATTGAAATCTTTGTTCTGATTATGTCTGTTTTCCAGATATTCAAATCTTACTCCTGGATATGTTTGTCTGTCTGTCTGTCTGTCAGTTTTTCAGCTGTTCAAATCTTTGTCCTCAATGTCTGTCTGTTTTCCAGATTTTCGAATCTTCATCCTGAATATGTTTATCTGTCCGGCTGTTTGCCTGTCTGTCTGTTTTTCAGCTGTTGAAATCTTTGTCCTGAATACGCTTGTCTGTCTGTTAGTGTTTGTGTTTGTTTGTCTGCCTGTTTTCCTGCTGTGAGAATCTTTGCACTTGTGTGTGTCTGACTGTGTTTGTTTGTTTAATTGCTGTGAGACTGTACCTGTCTGTCTGTCTGTCTGCTCTGAAATAACTGCCTCCTTCTCTCTGTGTCCCAGCTGTGGGAGGTGGCCTCTGCTAACGAGTGGAAGTGCATCGATGTGCAGAGCTTCTGCCCAGAGCAGGAGAACGGAGCTGATGTGATGGTGAAGTGCAGCGCCTGGTCACCTGACGGCAAGCGTATCCTCTGCGCTGCCAGGAATATTGTGATGGTGAGGGTCTGTGTGTCTGTGTTTGTGCGTGTGTGTGTCTGTGTTTGTGTGTCTGTGCGTTTGTGCGCGTGCGCGTGTGTGTGTCTGCGTGTGTGTATGTCTGTGTTTGTGTGTGTCTGCGTGTCTGTGTGTTTATGCGCACACGCATGTGTGTATGTGTGTGTGTGTGAACACTGAATTGCATAGCAGTGCGTGAAATCTCAACTTGTCCTGTTCCAGCGCACGTTTTGTAATATCAGTCTCATTTATGGGATTGTGGGGAGCTTTTTCACCGCGTTTCAGTATGTGACGATATTCACAGGCTCTGTCTCACAGAGAAAATGATTCGCTCAGAGCCAAAGAGGATTCATCCTCTCTTGTGGGCAGATTATGTTTTGCTCTTTCTGTCATTTCGCGGTTCTGGTAATCCACAAACATTTTTACAGCAGGATATAACAAAGCAGTTACCATCCAGTTAGATTTCTCCAGGAATACTGCAAAAAAAAACATTTTTACATTGCAAATCAGTACCTGTTGCATAATTATAACGCCTACTGTTCAACTCTTACTGATTACTAAGTCACCAGTACTAGGTGTTGCACCAGGTAGTCTGGCCTTTTGACAACAGCAGTCATCTAGACCTAGTACAGTGGTATGTAAAACTTGCCTGGAGTATTTTATGATGAATTAAATGGATTTTTTCAGCTGATCCCCCAACAAAGGTCGCATTGAAAGTTTGCATATTATCTATCAATAGAGCTGGGGGTTTATTGATGAAATTCATCTCATTGTTGCCTCTAGTTGTGTAGCCCCGTGGTTTCCCCTCAGGATAGCAGCATGGCGACTGAAGGTGATTGTTTTTTTTGTTTTGCCATTGCAGGTGTTTGACTTGGAGACGGCGGAATGGCTGTCGGAGATCCGGACGAGTTCTCTCAGCACAGTGCTCTTCTGCGACACCAGCCCTAACAGCCAGCTTGTCGCTCTCGCACTGTCGCACTACACTGTGGAGGTACGTTATCCCGTTCAACCCTCTGTCAAAACCACCCGAGAGCCGCATCTTGAGTCGCACAGCCTACAAAAGATTCAATGAGCACCAAATCCCACTGCTCACAGCTGAATCACGGGCTTCTGTTTGACTCATGGTTGACTTGCTGTGATCCTGTTGACTAATGGTTGTCTTAAAGGTGATTTTTTGACTCCTGGTTGACTTGTGCTCGAACCTATAGCTCCTGATTGCTTAAGACTTGATCTGTTGGCTCCTGGTGTGCTGACCCCTGGTTTGACTTACTTCTTGATGATTTGCAGTCGATTCTTTGACTCCTAGTTGACTCATGGTTAATCGTTTGGCTCCTGGTTGACTCACAGTTGATTTGTTGGCATCTGATTGACTCATGATTCTTCTGTATGTTGCCATCCCAGCTGTGGGATTACATGTCCGATAAGAAAGTGGCTGACTTCAGTGGTCACCTGAACTGGGTCCACTGTGTCCGATTCTCTCCGGATGGATCACTGGTCCTTTCCTCCTCTGATGACCAAACAGTCAGGGTAAGCGTCCGTCAAGTGTCACTCCCATCGCTTTCCCTTCTTCATCTTTAATCTAGCATTCTTCTTCTTTGATCCCTTTGTCTTTTTCTTGTTCTGTTCTGTCCTGTGGTATAAAGTGAGGTGCCCTGTCGCAGGGGTTATCAGCCTTATCCTAAAAGAGCTGGTGTTGGTGCTAACCCCTGCCCGATTGAATCGCACATAGTCTGGCAGGAAGCTGAATAATTCACTCTCTCCACAACCTTGATTCTCTCTTTCTCTGACTCTATTCCTCCCTCTTACCCTTACTTGATTCTCATCTCTTTTCTATAGCTCTTGAAGTGCTGGTGTTTTTGCGGTGATGAAGTTCTACATCGTTGGTCTGCTCTACAGTTCCTAGATAGATAGAGTTGCGACATGAGGGTTGCAGAAAATCTGGTCATGGAGCCATTTTGTTCCCATTGCAATATTGGGCACTGTCTCAATGGCTTTTTCCTTTTTACCCCTCAGCCAAATTTTGGCCAGAGGGGTATTGTCGTCACCTATGTGTCTGTCTGTCTGTCATCTGTCATCTGTCATCTGTCCATGACTTTGTCCGGGCCAGTACTCAGCAACTAATGATCACAGCTTCACCAAATTTAATATGGTAACTCACTATGACCCGTAGATGTGCAACATCAGGTTTTTTGCTGGATTTGACCTTAGACCTTAGCGCTGTGACTTTGATCGTGGAAATCTTGTCCGGCCAAGTACAAAGTAACTATTGGTCGTGGCTTCGTCAAATTTGGTATGGTAACTCGCTGTGACCCATAGATGTGCAACGTCAGGTTTTTTTGACCTTTGACCTTGGCCAAGGGGTATTCAGCAACGCGTTATGTTTCTCTTTTCTCATGTCTGAAAGTTTTCCCCTCTTATGTTAGTCAAAACCATTGCTCCCAGGTTTATTGTTTTCCCCCCTAAATTAATAAATTTCTCCTCCGAGAATAGAACGAAAAAAAAAAATCCAACAATTTGCATGGTGGAAAACAGCTTGGTTTTGCAAAATGGAAACTAAATGGCTCCTATCATTGAAGTGTCGCGACTCTCTTTAGAGACTCCGGTCTGCACTACAGGAGAGCTCTATCCGCATAACTCTCTACACTTGAACACTTCAGCAAGCTCTTCGGGAGGAAAGGACATAACTTCCTGTTTCTGACTTCCTGTCCCATGCAGCTATGGGACACGAAGGGAGTCCAAATCTCATCGGCTGCCTTACTGAAGCGGGACTGCCATGTGATCTTCAATCAGGATGACATCACAGTGGTTGCCGCGGACAATCGAAACCAAGTGCAGGTCAGTCAGCCGCTTATGAAACAAACAAGACGGTTTCTTCTTAAGTGCGCGACAGGAAGGTAGGTTTAAGACTGACGTGTGTGTGTGTATGTGTGTGCGGTGTGTGTGTTGTTCTCAGGTGCTGAATGGCAGGACGGGGGAGGTTATGTTCCTGTCGGAAAAGCAGAAATCTCGAATCCGCTGCACGTGCTTGAACAGGGAGCCGTTCGCTGCTGCTCTGGGATGTGAGGACGGATCTGTGAAGGTGGGAATGAAGTCTGTGCTACTGTGCATCTCATCCCTCTCGTCTAATCTTCCTCTGACACTGCTCTGCCTTACCAACGAAAATCCATCCCCACCTGTCAAATTTAACATATTTCTGCCCTATCCTGCGGTACTCAGTCCTCACTTAGCATACTTAGCCCACATTTGCTAACGCAGGTCTTCCTTTCTTTTAACATTCACACTTTAAGTTCATCTCTCTCCCATCAGAACTCATCAGCGACTGTTCCGTTCTCTCTCCGAAACTCGACTATCACCCTTAAACGTCACTTTTAACCATGTACCTTCACCTTCCAGAACCATCCAACAAAGTGCCTTTTGTAGTCCTATCGGTCTTAAGTGCTTTCATGGTCTCTTGACCAGGAATTAAACTGTCAGCGGCTGATTTTGTAAAAACTCTGACGAACGTCTCTACTGTAAAGGGCCAGGTGTTTTGGGCTCATTTGAATGACTCAAGAATTTAAATCCTATTAAATATATTAGTCACTTCCTGCTCTGCACTCCATGTGGGCCTTAAGTTAATCGCCTGTCACTGTGTGTTATGCCGCCGCTTGTGTCGATTATTTACGGTAGCACGTTGGAAGTTCACTCTCCTGTCATTCTCAGCTTAGTGCTGAATACCGTTCAGTGACGTGTTACAGTTTTGGAGTGGTATTGTCTTCATCCCTTTCCTGTTTTAATCCACTGGGTTATAAAGTAGCCGGCATCAATCTGTCAGAATTAAATCGAAAAAATGTCTCTCTCTGTCATAACTCACTGCGACTCTCCACAGGGACGAGTTCCCTGTCTGTACACTGTGTGCGTCCTTTTATTGCTGTTCTTGTGTGTTACTGCAGGTCTGATTCTCCTTAGCAACAGTGAATCACTTCCTGCTTCAGACCTTAATCTCGCCTCTTTCAGTACTCCAGAATAAACACAATAAACCTCTGTTGCATTACTTTTAACCACATAAAACCTATGGACCCATATATGGGTCCTTCAAATGCAGCAGCTGTATTTACACATGTGAAACTTCAGGCCTGTTTTGAATTGTGGTGGAGATTTTAGGGTTTCCAAACATCCCAAATATGTACTGCTGAATTACAGGGAAATGTTTGTAAAATGATGTACAAAATCTGGATGTTTTCCATTTGATGTAATGCTGAGGCCTTAAAAACATGGCGTTCTAGGTTTGAATATTTTTCTCAGTCTTGGTGTGATGTAGCTTCAGTTAAGCTCTGCGGCCAGCAGATACCGAATATGACATTTTCCAACAATATGAAAAAAAATTTGCTTTTCTGACAGTACACCTACTTAATGCAAAACTTCAGTGAAAAATTCTGAGCTTAAGGGGTTAATATATTAGTGATAATTAAGGGGAAATGTTTTGCTTTTCATGTAAATAATAATTTTTATTCCTTCAGTCATGTACAAATAAGCTGCTTGAAGGCAAAAATGGAGTTGAATCCATTTTGTAAAAATGTTCTAAAATTCACCTTAAAAACACTACTAGGGGCCAAGGTCAAATCCTCTGTCCTTGGAGAGCTACCAAACATGTCAAACACTCAGAGCTTCATAAGATGGATGTTAATGGACAGATTGTTGGACAGAGAGATGCTTTGCATCTGCAGAGGCAAGTCAAAGGCAGCCATTTTGGCTCTACATCACTGCGCGGGGATCAGCCTGTGTGTGTTCGCGAATGGTGGGCAAGGGCTATTTTGGGTTTTGCAGCACAGATGGGGAGCGGGCGGATTCTGTTTTGAGGTGCAGGAGGAAAGCAGATGGTGTGCTTCCTGAAGTCCAGGTGAGAAACAGCCAGGTTTGGTTTGCCAGCGCAGGTGGGAAGAAGCCTGTCTGTGTGCTCAAGCGCAGGTGAGAAATGGTTGGCTTGTTTCATGAAGTGCAGATGAAAACTGCGGTGTGTAACATTACAAACTGGTGGCACAGACTGTAACATGAAATTCAGCTGAGACGGATGGTAAGATATTTCATCAGCTGAAATGTAGGCTGTTGTTATTGGGAGGTGCGGGTGAGAATCATATGGTTTGTTTTGAGCTCAGGTGGGATGCAGGCTGTCGTTGGAGCCTTGTCACAAAGCCATAAATCACACTGGAGCTGACAGCCTGCGAGTGATTCCACAGATAGAAGCAGAGATGGAGAGGTGACTAGAAGAACTGAGGGAAGGAGGAAAGAGAGAGATTAAATTTGGTTTTAAAGCATCTTTGCAGTGTTTGTAACATGTATACCTTTATAACTTACCTGCTTTAATACAGAGACTGGCTGGGGAGATGTCTTTTTCTGTGGTCTCTCACAGATAGAATTCATGTTAGTTCCAATGATCTTTTTCAGGTTGGAGACATGTTGCCACTTATGATCGTTCACAGTTACGAGGGATGTGACTGATCTTTCACAAGCAGGAGAAATGTCACTTTCTGTGAACTCTCACAGGCAGGATAAATGTGACTGAGTGTGAATTTTCCTTGGCAGGAGAAATTTAACTTTGTGTTAACTTTCACATTCAAGAGAAATGTAACTTTGCGGTAACTTTCACAGACCAGATAAATGTTGGTTCCTGTGGTCTTTCACAGCTGAGAAGGATGTGGCTTATGATCTTTAACAGTTGTTAGGGATGTGGTTTGTGATCTTTCACGTTCTGAGGGATGTGGTTTGCAATCTTTAACAATTGTGAGGGATGTGGTTCATTATCTTTCACAGTTGTGAGGGATGTGTTTTGTGATTTTTCACAGTTCTTAGGGATGTGGTTACTGATTACAGTTTCGAGGAATATGATTGTGATCTTTCACAGTTGCGCGGTATGTTTTTATCTTTCACAGTGGTGTGGCATGTGACTGATCTTTCACAGTTTCAACATATGTGACTGATCTTGCTCAGTGGTAAGGTTTGTGGCTTATCTTTCACAGTGGTAAGGTATGTGATTGCGATATTCCACAGTTCTCGGGTACGTCACTGTGATCTTTCATAATTGCGAGGAATGACTGATGTTTCACAGTGATGAGGTACGTTACTGACCTTTCACAGTTGCAAGGTATGTGACTGATCTTTTACAGTGGTGAGGTACATGACTAATGTTTTACAGTTGTGAGTCACGTGACTGATCTTTCACCGTGGTTAGGTATGTGACTGATCTTTCACAGTCACGAGATATGTGACTGATCTTTCATAGTTGCGAAGCATGTCACTGTGAGCTATCACAGTTGTAAGGTATGCGACTGATCTTTCACAGTTGTGAGGTACATGACTGTGATCTTTCACAGGCAGGAAGGAAGAGCACTAGACAGGTCCTGAGGAGCCTTAGCTGCTGGGCCCTGGAGTTTCTGAGCCCACACTGGGGTTTCATCATGGCACTAGGACTAGAGAGAGGAAGGGTACAGGTGGGGTGCATCCCATAAGCATTTTTGTGTGTGTTATTATGACTGTGTGTGTGTGTGTGTGTGTGTGAGTATATTTGTGCATGTTTGTTTGTGCTTGGCCATTCATGCGTAGTGTGTGTATCCTGCAATAAGGAGCTGGTAATGGCAGTAAGACAATAAACACACAGATGGCAGCTTATAGTTAACCATATATCTTGCTGTTCATCTGCCTGACTGCTGCACAGACCGGAAGCCAGTCAGTCCATAAAAGCTTACTCTTTCGTAATCTTGAAACTTGGATCTGGCATACTCATATAAGCTTGTCTTTAAACACCATCTGCTAAAAATCTTAACGTTACCTGCAGGATTCTTGTTATGAGGTGCGGGAGAGACGTGTCCCTTGGCTTTAACACCATGCTACACGCCATATCTACAGTGCTGTGAAAAAGTATTTGCCCTCCTCTCGATTTTCTGTATTTTTGCTAATTTGTCACATTTAAATGTTTCAGATCCTCTGTATGCTTTCAGTATAGAGGAAGACAACATGAGTTGCAGCTTTAAAATGATAATTTCATTCATTGAAGGTTAAGAGTTATTCAAAACCTTTATCACCCTCCTAAACTCAATAAGTGGTTGTGCCACCCTTGGCGATAACAGCTGCAATCAGAAGTTTGCAGCCAGTCTTTTACATCGCTGTGGAGGGATTTTGGCCCACTCTCCTCCACAGAATTATTTTAATTCAGTCACATTGGAGGGTTTTTAAGCATGAACTGTCTGTTTAAGGTCATGCCACAGCATCTCAATCAGATTCAAATTAGGACTTTGACTAGGCCACTCTAAAGCCTTCATTTTGTTTCGTTTGAGCCATTCAGAGTTGGACTACCTTGTGTGCTGTGGATCATTGTCCTGCTGCGTAACCCAACTGCACTTTTGGTCACAAACTGATGACTGGATGTTATCCTTCAGGATTTTCTTATATAGAATATGGAGCAGAATTCATGAGTCCATCAATTATGGGAAAGTCACTCGCGTCTTGAACATAGACTGTATAAAAAGATGGACGAAGCTACCGTGACGTCACCCATTGGTTTCAGCATACCATAAAGGAAGGCTCGATTTTGGCAATTTGAATTGCGCACTGTTGTCATTTTAAAACCGGATGTGATTTCTATTGGACGAGAACGAGAATCAAGATACGGGGAGGGACGAGAGAAGTGGAACTGACCGTATCAGATGAGGACCAGAGGATAACCACGCCGCTAAAGCATATTCTGGCTTTATCCTTTATTCTAGTCTACTTAGGACCATAATTTACAAAAATGAACATCATGATATATCGAAGGAGAATTGAAACTTGCTATAGCTACCATAAGATAATGTGAAAAATCATTATTTAAATGAAAAATCAGGTGGGAAAGTAGGGTCATTTTCTCATAGATTTCTATAGCATTGAACTTCTTTCTGCAACCACCGATGTCGCCATCTGCTGGCCATTAAATAGAATGCCATTTTACGGTACTTCCGCATTGACTTCATTTTTCAGACCAGGGTGCTGCATCCATCTTTTTATACAGTCTATGGTCTTGAAGCTGCAAGGCAGTCCCAGACCACCACACCACCACCTCTTTGTATGACTGTTGGTATGATGTTCTTATTGTGGAATGCTGTGTTGGTTTTACAGCAGATGCTACGGGACCCATTTCTCCCAAAAAGTTCCACTTAGGACTCATTAGTCCACAAAATATGATTCCAAAAGTTCTGTGGGTCATCAAGATCTTTTTTTTTTTTTTGGCAAATGTGAGACAAGCCTTTGTGTTCTTTTTGGTCATGTGTGATTTTCGCCTTGCAGCTCTCCCATACAAGCCATTTTTGCCCAGTCTCTTTCTTATTGTGGAATCATGAACACTGACCTTAACTGAGGCAAGTGAGGCCTGCAGTTCTTCAGATGTTAGTCTGAGTTCTTTTGTCATCTCCTGAGTTGAGAATTCACTCTTGGAGGAATTTTGGTTAGCTGGCCACTCCTATAGGAAGGCTCAACAGTGTTGAAAGTTTTCTTAATTTGTAGATTTATGGTCTCACTATGGCTCGTTATTTAGTAATGGCTTATTAATTTATTTAGATTGCGCCATCATTTGTTGTTTTTTGCCTCTTTCATACTGCGAGGCAGGCTATATTACATTCAACAGGGCTGACTGTAATCATGCTTGGGTGTGTCTAGTAGAATTTAGCCCAATCATCTTTTAAATTTGTTTGATTAATCAATACAAGGGCAATTACTTTTTCACATAGGGCCAAGTAGGAATGGAAAGCTTTTATCCTGCAGTTAATGAAATCATCATTTAAAAACTGTTTTGTTTGGTTATCCTTGTTTAATATTAAAATTAGTGTGGTGATATAGAACGTTTAAGTGTGACAAATATGCAAAAATAGACGAAATGGGGAAGGAAGCAAATACTTTTGCACAGCACTGTATCTGTGGCTCTGTTTCTTATTAGTTTACGTTGATTCTGAATGTAATTAATGATCATAGACTGATTCCAGTATCAAAACTGAAGCATTTATGATTTTTTTGGCCTGAGTACGAGCAGGGCAGTCCCGCTGGGGAGCTTTTCCAAGAAAGCCCAGGGAGATGGCCAGATTGAAAGTTGCAAGCTAATAACAATTGATAGAAACTGGTGGAAAGGTTGTGGAGCATTTTATGGCTCTGCTCATGGGGCCAATTGCAGAATTTACCAAATTTCGTTTCTGGAGATGCCAGTCAGAATCTCAAGCACCACCAAGGGTTCAAACTATGTGGCAACTTTTCAGTTTCCGATCTGGCAGCCTACTGCAAGGCTACCTTCTTTGCTAATCTAGCAGTTCCAGCAAAAACAAATTTATTTACTAAATTTTATTTAGCTATTTGAGGCTTTCTTTATAAGAAATAAATTTGATGGAAGGTCTTTATGGCAGGTCTCACTCGTCCAACTCATCGCTGTTGCCCAGTCACACCGTTCTCTCATCCCTCTTTCGAACTGTCTCTCTCTTTCACTCTCTGTCACTGCCCTGCCTGTATCTGTCACTCTCTAATGGGTCATCGTTCCATCATTATTGCTGTCGCATGTCATTTTTCACGCTCCTGTTTCTTGTTGAAAATATGGATGAATGACTATTTACACTCACAGAATGGCTCTGAGTGTTCGAGTGTTGGGTCGTCTGTGCAGACGGGCTCTACGCATGTCTGTAGAGCTGTGACAACTCTGCCTGTCTTTCTGCATCTCTCTATCACTCTCGCTCACTCTCTCTTTCTCTCAGTCTGTCTCCAGTTGGCCCTTCTTCTTCCTCTTCCTCTCCTTCCTCTTTGCTCTCTCTCCCTCGTCTCTCTCTCCTTTCTCCCTCCCTCCCTCTTTCTTTTTCTGTCTCCCGATCTCTCCCTCCCTCTCTCATTCCCCCTCCCTCTCTCCCTCTCTCTTTCTCTCCCTCCCTCACACTCACTCCCCTCCTTTCACTCTCCCTGTGACTGATTTACATCCCACTCCCTCCCTCCCTCACACACTCTCTCCCTCCCTCACACACACTCTCTCTCCCTCCCTCTGTCCCTCACACTCCCTCCCTCCCTCTCACTCTCTCCTTGGCCGACGTACCTCCCTCGCTCACTCCTCTATGACTGCACTCTCTCGTTACCCAGGTGTTGGAAGTGCCCTCTGGGAGGCAGCTGTGTTCCCTCTCTGGTCACACTAAGACGGTGCTAAACTGTCAGTTCAGTGCTGATGGACAAACGCTCATCTCATCCTCAGAGGATGCGACTATAAGGGTATGTCCTCCCTCCATCTCTCATTTACTCCTCTTTCTCTTACACATGTCTGCCAACGTCCACTATTCTCTCCATTAGTTGTTTCCTTCTGCTTGCGAACAGCAGTGAGTGATTACTCCGCAGAGCTGCGAGCTACGACCAGAGACGGTGTAGAGAAGATGCAAACCACTTCAGGCATTTTGAATAGAAAATTTCCTAAGGCTAGAGATGGCAGTTGTGTGACACATCCTGCCCTTTCTCCACAAAAGCCAACTGTCTGCTTTATGCAGCTGAGGCGGGAAACACATCTAGCCAATCTTGTTGTTGAGTTGACAAAAGAACACAGTTCTGATTCGCAACAGTAAACCCTCATATTTTCAACCAATTTGGCGGTTTTTTGTTCAAGTGCTCTGGTTGGGTGAGTCTATTGAGTGTATATCATTCAGTTCTGTGGAATAGGCTGATGACGTCACATCATAGCACACTGTAAAGTAAGCTGGTGTTGTGAGACCTTTAACCCATTTAAACCGGGGCAGCATGTGCGCATTTTAAGAACGTGTCGTTGCCGACACAGATATGCGCATAATTTTGAAAGTACCGTAATTACTGTAAGTTTTGCGCAAAAGAAAAAAATTCCAACTGTTCCTGAAAGCTGAGAAGCTGTGCTTCAGCCCAAATACAGGTTACTATGGTAAACATGGCAGCATGATTCTCTGCTGGGATTTTTGCATTAGGCCTTAAAGGGTTAAGATAGATAAGATAAGATACACTTTATTGAACCCCATGGGGTAATTGGTCCTCTGCATTTGACCCATCCTATAGTTAGGAGCAGTGGGTAGCCACAGAACAGCGCCTGGGGACCAACTCCAGTTCTAAAGCCAGTTCCTTGGTCATGGGTACTGGTTGGATGCATGTTATTGTGGGTGGGGGGACCCGGAGAAAACCCACGCCAACACTGGGAGAACGTGCAAACTCCACACAGAAAGGCCCCAGGCCGGAATCGAACCCACGACCTTCTTGCTGTGAGGCAACAGTGCTAACCACTATGCTACCGTGCCGCCCAACCTTTGCCGACTTTTGTGCATGTGCAGTAGATTTATAACTTTTAAGGGGAAAATGTGTTTTCAAAATTGTTTTCAGGCAAAGTCACCAAACGTTTTAAGCCCTTGTTTAATCAGATTTCACCGGTGATGCTATACATGGTTTCTTTGTCCTAGTGGCTATTGAAAGTGGAGTTATGGCTCTCTTCCCCATTCATTTAGATAGGAGTCTGGTCTTGTTAGCCCGAAATAGCTGCCCGAAGGCATTGCCAAGATGGCCGCTGAGTGGCGTGACTTGCCTATAAAGACTTTGCTATGACAGTGCTGTGATAGGTTTGGATTCTGTGTCGCCCCCTGCAGGTGTGGAAGTGGAGGACTGGGGAGTGTGTGGTGCTGACGGGTCACACAGAGCGTGTGTGGAATTTTGTCCTTTTGGAAGAAGCATCCTCTTCGTCTCAGCTCCTGTCATGGTCTTTCGATGGCACTGCGAAGGTAACTGCCCTCCGTTTCAGCTCTCAACTCCTACCCCAGACAATGCAGAAACGGATAAATAAATACATCTCAACAAGTATTTTCATTTGACGTGTACGCTTCAAGTATAATTTTTATTTCTATGTTGTTAAATTAGACCGAAATACTGCCAATGTGGTGAGATCATTTGACTAATTTCCTGCTTTTCCACTGGGGTAAGGGAGTTTAACTTTGCCACCAAACTATAACGTGAAACAAGCTAATAATTCTGCTGGAGATGGCGAAATGAGATTTTAATTTCTCATTTTAAACCTAATTGCACACAGTTCTTCTTTGCTGCGGACTGGCGCTTATGTTTTTTGTTAGCAAATATCAGGAAGAGGCTGGGGTGCCGTGCAAAATTTTCTGGAAAATTTGGGTGAGAACGCGAGAATGTCAGACGGAGGTGTCGATTAATGAATTGCTCACAGGCGCGCATAATTCGCACAGTGTTGCTATGTTGTTGTGGGCATGTGACAGCTTGGTGATAGTTGTGAAGACTGGCTTTGGGAACAGTATGTTCTTGCTGGGAGATGCTCTGTTCCTTCCAGTTCCCACCTTGGATTCGCCAGCTTCAAGCGACTTATGACTGGCTGTGCAATACAAAGGGTTGGGTCATATTCTATCACTTCAAATTTTAGATTTTCTCATTAATGTGTTGAATTGATTCCATCTTTAAAATCCAACAGATTTGCCCATGACCTCAGTGAATTAGCTATCTGAGAACTGTCTCCACTCCTAGTCAGCATTAAGATTGGGAGACTTTGAGCAAGGACTTTAATTATAGATGTTTGAAGCTCCTCAGGGTGAAATATATCTACAGGAGAAGGAGAGAGAGGGAGAGAGAGAGAGAAAGAGAGACAGACTCTAAGTAGCCCTGTGTCTGAACCCTGAGATGGACAAAAGCTGTAGCCTAACTGTCTGCCCCTACAGTCTATAAAGACGAGGAAAAAGCCGGCCTGTCAAACTCTCCATCCAACTCCCTCTGTTTGCTCTGCAAGCTTTGAAACATAATGAACAAAACCAAGGTCTTCAGGGCGTCAGAGAGTCAACATCCTGTACAATGTGCTGTATATGCTAGCGCCAGCTGAGCTCAGAATGAGTTATCACTACTAGCACCTAAAAACCGAGAAAGTGCACCTTTTCCGAGAAATTCCTACAGAAACTTAGAATACGCCGAGGTTTACTGATTTGAGGCCAACATGGTTAACCTCGGAAAAATTTTACCGAGGTAGACCGAAAAATTTTCAGATGTGTGAAAAAACATGAATATTCCCTGAATTTTGTGGGAACTTTGGAATGGTCAGTACTGTAGTTCAGCCTGCTGTGTCTGTGCTGCGTACAGGAACTGGCAAAGGGCAGACTACCACCATTATATTAAGAACAACAAAAACACCTTCAGTATTCAGAATATATTCAATCTGCAAAAGCACCAATTTACAAACACTATGTAATTTTTAAAAGAGGGTACTGTGAGAGAAAGTGAACATTGAGGTGTTGTCCAAACTTAAGTAAACCGGACAGACTTCGGGATACCTCGGTAAAATTTTTCCGGGGTTTACCGAGTTGGCCTCAAATCTTCAGTACACCTCGGTGTATTCTAAGTTTTTGTAGGAATTTCTCGGAAAAGGGAGCACTTTCTCGGTTTTTAGGTGCTAGTAGTGCATGAAGTGTGAGCTGTTGGCTTCAATGTCTTTTCACATTGTAGAGGATAGCGCTGCTCCTATGGAGAAAGCCCTCTCTGATGAAATGAAAAGCTGTGATTATATCAGTAGCTTTTTGCTGCTCTGTGCCGCGAGGTTTACAGTCAGAGGTCTGCGGTGTGTATTACTCGGTTATTTTTACAGCCGCACTCGCTCTTGGAGGCTGAACCATTCAGACAGATGGGGCCTCTACCTCCCGTCTGGTGGAAGCGCGTGGCAACCGAGTGCGAAAACGTCTCCATAAAAAGAAATGGCCAATACACCGCTCGTCGTTTCACTTGTCTTTTGAGCACTCGAGAAAATGTTAGCAAAAGCTTGTCATAATCAGCTCGCACTTAGGTTTGTATTTTTAGATCGAAGGTGCACTCTTCACTTTTTTCATTCTCGCCCTCCTGTCGAGAATGACTATGCCAAGTAAGTAGCATGAGTAGCCTAGCCATGGACAAGGTAATCACTTTAGACCTATGGTCGATGGTTGAAGCCTCAGTGCGGCCTCAATAAGACCTCAATAAGTTAGGCCCTTGAACGAGGCCCTGAACCACACAGTCCTCTGGAGAAGATTGGCCCCTGCTTAATCGAATCAAATGTAAGTTGATTTGGATAATAGTACCAGCTAAATCAGTGTGGTGTGATATGTGTGATGTCTGAGGAGAAACTGCCTGTCAAAAGTGTGGGGGCTCTTGCACCATTTCAGTAGTTTTTTCGCTGGGTATATACTTAGTGTCTGGTGACATCTATGAGTCACAGACTTCATGCAGTCATTGAGTACCATGGATTTTTAACCTGGTAAGATACGTAATGAGATTGTTAATATTTTCAGGTTTTTTGTTACGGAGGGCTATGTATTGGAGCTGGAATTCTGACATGGATTTAACAATATTGATATACATACCTGCTGTTTGCAGCAAGCAGTCTACGTTTGAACATTGCATTGATTGTTTAATTTCAAATCCAATGTGTTTGGCAACCAACCCAAAAAGCAAAGATATGTCCCAGTCTCTAAACTTCTGATGTGCTGTACAGTTAACCCCTTTATATTCACAGACCGTTTATATCCCCGGTTTATGCTGTTGGGAAAGTGTTAGACAGTGTTTGTGTGTTCTCTCCTGCGGCTCCAGGTGTGGGACTTGACAAGCGGAGAGAAGATTCAAGACGTGGCCTGCCACCAGGAAGCTGTCCTGTCATGTGACATGTCCCCCGACAGACAACTGTTTGCCACCACGTCGACAGACAAGACCGCGAAGGTGACAGGGACACTGCGGGAATGTGGGAGGGGCGAAAACCAATGTTAGCATTAGCATTGTTAGCAACGTAGCTTCAGATCTGGATGGTTGCTTGAGCAGGAGTCAAGGAATGAGGGGCTGGATTGGGGGTGCATGAGGCAGAATGGGTGGGGAATGAAAGTGATGTAATAAACAGTCTGTTGTATCGTTGAGGTGTGGGTTGTACTGAAAATACACCAGTGAATTCAGAAATAATATCTGGGACATGCTTTGTAGCATAAAGCATTGTTTGCTTGAATGTAATATACAGTCTTTGAATAGTAAGATGAATTAAGCCTCATTAGGTGCCACATTCAAATCCAGTTGGGCAGTCCCATTCTTTATGCTAACTGATTGTGTTAAAGGTTCCATTTCAAATAATACTGAACATCACTGGCGAGGTGGAGGCAGGTTATGTTTTTGCCCGTTTGTTTGTTTGTTTGTTTGTGACCAGAATTACGGAAAAAATTTGGGACTGATATAGTCATTAAACTGTATGGGATGGTAGTATATGACTACGGTACGAAACAATTAGATTTACACCGGTCAGGGTGAAAGGTTAAGGTCAACATCACAGAATTTTTAATAAATTTGGCATCTCCAGTCCCGCCCAAATCTGGAATGCCCAATTTGAGAACTATGTACAACTTGTTGCCAGCTCAGGAGAGAGAGACAGTTCGCGGCTCTCCTCCGAAGCACGCGCCTGTCAGCCCCTGCGTCTTTAAGCTCATTGGTTGAAACTATCGCAAGTTCAGAACGAGGTCGGAGGATACCCGAACATGAGCAAGCTTACAATCCCACTGATGAGAGCCGGGCTGGCCAACAGGAGGCGCTTGAGCAACGAACAAGGCAATCATTTTTAATATCCCTTCCTGGCAGTCCCTTCCCAATTTGCATTCCTGCAGCGCTTGAGCCAATCATGCGCTGTCCTGAAAAAGCTGCCGACCACTGCCGGTTGGTACGACAGGGGATCGAACCCGTGCCGTGGTCGTCACTACTGCTCCACAAGTGCAGCGCCTTAACCGGGTGAGCTAACCCGGCAGCTAAAAAGACAGGTCTTTTAACTAGAAACTGATTAACCCAGTTGGATTGCTCAAGTCTATTCATTTTTATCAACATCGTATCAACCTCACTGGGGCCTAAGAGTGTGATGTCACTGGTAATACTGGCTGATGTGTACAAAGCTGTGTTTAAATCCCATGAACATAAAGTGCATTCAGAGTTGCCTGTGACGATGCAGTATGTCTATTAATTACTCATTGTTCGTCATTCACTATAATTTTGAAAGCAGACTTTGAGTGTTGATTCTAAGCGTTGAATTTGTGGATTTCCCTGGATTTTGCGGGATATCGGAAAAAGGATTGTGACCAGAGGAGCTTTTGGGATTAGGCAACCTTGTGTCCATAAGTACAATTAAGGGAGGATTTTGACCATTAATTCTGCTTTGTTAGCAAATAATATGACCTCAGAGTCTGTGTTTGTTAGGGAAGGAATGTGATCATGTGACCAGGGGTTTGACATGCTAAAAAAATTGTGCATATTGTGTAAAGACATTGAATGGGGCAATGACATTTTAGTTGTCTGTGTACTATCACAAAATGGTTGATTTTGATGGACGGTTGGAGACATATCTCACTGGAAACTGCTTGCATTTTAGCATTTAAATGGAGAAAGCGATGAAACTGTTTCTGTTTGCTTTATGTAAAACACTTTCGGCGTGAATTGTGAACGACGCTATCACTGCAATCTCATGAATATAGATGGCACCCGAGCACAAGACGGGCTTTGGAGTGAATCACGTTGAATCCGTCTGCTCGTCCATATGCGGAGCGCTCGTGTTTGTACGTTTGCGGACGGTAAAGCTTTGACAGGTCGCTGCTGGCTTCTCTGATGTTCTGGAGAGAGTTATACCATCACGGGCTCCCAGCTGTGCTGCCGTATTATGCTCAGGAGTGAATGTAGACGTGCACTGACTGTCTGGTGCATTATTCTTTGTGCCTGCTTATATGCAGGGGTAAACCTGGCAACCAACAGAAATGGTACGGTCGTTACCTCTGACTGTAGCGGTCATTACCTAGGTTAACACGGTAGCGGTCATTAGCTTGGACTGTAGCGGTCATTAGCTCGGTTAGCACTGTAGCGGTCATTAGCTTGGACTGTAGCGGTCATTAGCTTGGACTGTTGTGGTCATTAGCTTTGACCGTGGCAATCATTAGCTTAGACTATAGCAGTCATTACCTCATTCTGCAGTCCACAGAGATGCCATCTCTGGCAGCACACGTCATTGCCTTTAGGTCAGCCGGCCTCCCACTGAGCCTGACTTTGCTCGACTTTGGGGCCATTTCTGGCGGACATCGTACACAGATGGCTATTGCTAAGAACTGCATAGGAAATGTAGCTCGTGTATTTGGGTATAATTCTTTACCTGCAATTGTAGAGCATCTGCTATCTATCTGTGCTGTGTCTACACACGCTCTGGTTTTTGTGAACAGTTTTCGCAAGCTGTGGTCAATAGGGTGATTTGTGTTTCATGGAAAATGGATCATCTAGCAATCTTTGTTTACAGGAAAACATTCGGCCATTGTCTTGTATTGGAAATAGAACTTTTTGAAGTGCAAGCACTAGGGATATCATCGGATTGAATAGCGGAGTTTGCCCAATGTTTTGGATTAAATAATTGAGTTTTGATTTTATTTGTAAGAGATGCTGGGGCATCTTTGTGCTAAGGTTTGGCTGTGGGGTTTGGGGATTACATAGTGCATAATAGTGTGTGGTCTCAGCTGGGGTGGCATTATTACAGGGATTTGAGTGTCTTGCGTCATTTTAACCATTGTTCCAGTCTCTGTGATGCTCAACACCAGAATTATGGAGCCGTAAAAAGACAGCGTAAAGAGGCGAGTATTGGCCAGATTTAGCATCTCCTCAAATCAGTAACTAAAAGTCTTGGACTTCGAGCCCTTTGAACACGTCCATGGAAAACTTTCTGCCCTGGCACAAAATGGCTGCCCTCCGCATATATATACTTTTATGCAACTCTGAACTCCAGGATCTCTCCAGCTCATGACCCTGTTTCGTACCTCTCCCCCCAGATCTGGAGCTGTGAGTCATGGACCTGCCTCCACGAGCTGAAGGGTCACCTGGACTGCGTCCGCAGCTGCCGATTTTCCTGGGACAGGAAACACCTGGCCACCGGCGATGACAACGGAGAGATCAGGGTGAGTGTAGGGACAGGAGCAGGGGAGGAGCCAGAGGGGCAGCGCGACACCTTAACCACGCTGATGCAGTCAGTCAAGAATGACTTGAAACCTTCAAATGTGAAAAATAAGCAAAAATAGAGGAAATTGGGTGGCAAATATGATGGAAGGGGTCAAATACATTTTCACAGCAATGTACAGTACTGTGCAAAAGTCTTAGCACCCTGCACTTTTTAACATTTAAATCTGGCTTTAGATGTTTACTTTTTGTTTTCCACATTAGCTTTGCTGAAGATAAAAAGTTAATTTGAAATTCCAAATGCCAATTTAAGGAAAGGTTTTATAAATAAATGCTTATATTTCATTAAAAATCAGTCAAAACATATCATATTGATAGAGTCCTGATGTCAATATCATCATGGCTGTCTGCCGTTACTCGGAGGGACAGACTCAAGTGAGACAGTCAGTCTGCAGAAGAACGGTGGCAAGTTTTCCACTCTGCTTGGAACAAGCAAAAATCAATCATCTTATAAAACTATATCACAATAGGACTGTGTCCCAAATTTTTTGGTGAAGCATAATCACTCCAAATATTGATTTGGTTTAGTTTTTAACAATTTACAGCTCTGTTTAGTACATTTCTTAGTTATTATAAACTATTAATTCCATAATTTTTGCAAGCATATTTGCCCTACAAAATTGCTTTAAATGTACCTAAGATTTTGCACAGTACTGTATGCATGTGTGTTTGAGTGTATGTATGTATGTCTGTCTGTCTGTGTGTGTAACACGTCTCCTGTCTGTCCCTCAGCTCTGGAGTGCGCTGGACGGTTCTCTGCTGCGCATCTGTTCTCGAGAGAAGGAGGACTTCATGGAGTCTCTGCACGGAGGGTGGGTGACTGACCTGCACTTCTCCCCCGACGACCGAACGCTGGTCTCTACTGGCGGCTACATCAAGGTGAGATTCTGCCATTCCACTTTTACCGCTGGCTATCTTCTCATGCGCATCAGTACCCTGATTTCTGGGTGTCAAGTATATTCCAATATGCGGATTGTTACACGCACATGGAAATAAGTTTTACTACAATTAACTCTATTCTTTTCGTAAATCGCCCTATGCTCAGTGGAAATGGTGTACATCGCAGCCATTTATTATGAGTTGTCTGGGACCTTTTGCTTCGGCTTGAAATGAGTGGATTCGCAAAGCAGAAAGAAGTCAGAGTAACACCAATAACAGAAGAAGTGGGTAAAAAAAACCACGTGTCTCGATTGGGTTTTGAGTATACAGATGACAACCTGACCTTTTGACTACCCATAGAGGTATTGCACCTGCAAACACTGACGGACAGAAAGTTCAGGCCTCTCATGTCCATTCTTATCGAAAACGGGCCTTTGAAGGCCTAAGTTTACATTTGAGCTTCGCGCTGCAGCATCTACTTGTCATAGTTAACTGAATGTTCATCAAGACCTTAGTAATTTGATTGGTTGTGCTGGGCTATAGTGAAAAACTCCACCACACAAGCCCCATTCTGAAAAGATTTGACTAATTTGGGTTTTTTAGAGAGGGGTGGAAGTAATTGTCGGGTTCACTTGGTGATATAGGGGCTGGGTTTTGATGCTAAGATTTTGGAGGGTCTTGGTGAAGGCAGGGAGCCAGTTTGTGCTGTGAGAAGAAGGTGACATACTAAGACTGCAGCAGGACTGCGACAGCTCGACTGCAGCTCTGCCGTGCTGACTGGAAGACTGCAATTCCCTGCTTATCCTCAGCGCAGCTTCATTCTGACCGCGTCAGTCTGCCGCACGCTGTCCGTTTTCAGCTGCTCCAATTTTTACCGCGGCGAACAGCAAGTCTTGCGACCAACGCGACATGCATCAAAAGCGGTACGCCTGCATTGTTCTGACTGCAATGCACTACGCTCTTGTGAAGCCTGCTGTGGAATGTGCGGTATCGGAGGAGTCGGTTATAAAGCGCAGCAGAGCCGTTGCGCTGTCCTACAGCTATTTCCTGTTGGTGCGCTAACGAGACCTTGTGTCCCCGTGCCACCTCACACCCAGTCGCCTCTCAGCCAGCCCTCCCCCTGCCTTCTAGAATCTGCCGCAGCTCCAGCGTCTGTTAGCAAGGCCCCAGGCGGGAGACTAGCCTATGCAGGGCCGTATCTCAGAGAACTGTGGCCTGGGTGGAAAGCCGACTTGTTTTCAAACAGTATTTAGAGAGAAAGAGAGAGAGGGGTGACTGGGGGAAAATGAGTGGAATATTCCGGAGGCTTGGGCAAAGGACAGATTGAAGAAGCACAAGAGACAGTGCTGTGTTCTATTATATGGAGGGAAAAAATAAAACAGCAACGCTGCCCTCTCTCTTGTACACCCTCCTTATGTCCCCTGCCTTCTGGAACATTCTGCCTATATTCCTCTTTGAAGCCCTGGATTCTCTGCTGGTATGGAGGAGCTCATTTCAAATCCCTCATATGGTCTGCAGTCAGATCTGTGAGTGGGGGGGGTTGAGAAGATGCTGTGGCTTTTCAGCAATGTTGGCGTGATCGCACTGCTCTATTTATCTCTCAAACACACACACACTCTCACACAAACACTTCTTTTTCTTCATCCAGGCTGACAAGAGGCTATTTAGCTACCTTGGCAAGGACACAAAAATATTGTTTTTGAACCGCTATGAGAACAAATCTCAGTTTTCCAACGTGCAAAATTACATGGAGCCCTGAATTCTTTTGCAGCTTTTTTTGAAAACTCAATCCTCAAGCTTGCCAGTCACATACTGTCCTTTGAAGAGGTTGGCCAGCCCCCTCACTTGGAAGTTGGCTGTGCTCAAATACCTCTAGCTGTCACACAGCAAGTGTGTTTCATAAAATCAGCTTAGCAGGCAGGAGAGATTTATTTTGCGCTTCGACTGTCCATCCGCGCTTATATTTTATTAAAATATGACTTATAGGAATAAAGCAAAATGGATGGAGAAGGGAGAAAAATGCAATAAATTATTTTTAAGTCTCCAACATAGAAATTTAGCAAAGGAAAATATACAGAGGTTAAAAAGGAATGATGGGACAATTCTTACTTCACCTATAGATATTCTGACTTAAGGAGAGAGCTATTTTACAGAGATCTTGTCCTTCCAGTCACCACCTGTTCCACTACATAACATTGATTGTCATCCGTTTTTCCCTCGTAATCAAGTTAAATTATCGGAGGAACAGAAAGAAACTTGCGAGGGTCTAATTACAGAAACTGAACTCTACTATTCAATTATGTCCTTTCAAAAGGGGAAAGCGGCAGGATTGGATGGTATTCCAATAGAAGTGCACCAAACCTTCTACGAACAGATTAAAAACCCCCTACTCACAAGTTTTGATTTTTCGTAGGACAAAGGTATTCTCACAGGGACTCTGCAGGAAAGTGTAATCTCTCTGCTCTTAAAACAAGAAGCTAGTGGCCACTATAAAGATCCGGTTCACTTAAAAAACTGGAGACCACTAACTCTTCAGTGTTATGATGCGAAAATATTAGCTAAATGCATAGCATTGCGTATAAAAAATGTCCTGCCTGATATTATACACCATGACCAGTCTGGTTTTATACAAGGGTGAAATATTGCAAATAACATAAGACAATTACTCAAAATTATAGAACATCATGATTAAATAAAGAAACCAGGTTTAGTTTTTCTAGCAGACTTTGAGAAGGCCTTTGATAAAATAAGATGGGATTTAATTTATCAATGTTTAGAATTTTTTAATTTTGGTGAGTCTCTAATACAGTGGGTTAAAGTTATGTACAATAATTCAATTTCCAAAATTATAAATAATGGTTATATTTCAAAACCCTTCTCCCTTTCACGGGGGGTAAAACAGGGCTGCCCGTTATCACCATATTTATTTATTATAGCAATAGAAATACTCGTTATAAAAATACGTACAAATAATAATATCAAAGGCTTGGAAATGCAAGGCCTAAATACAAAAATTTCAATGTATGCTGATGATACAATTTTTCTATTGAGCCCTCACTATGCATCGCTACAGAGCCTTACAAAAGACCTGGATGACTTTTCGAACTTATCTGGGCTGAGGCCAAATTATGAGAAATGCCAAATATTGAGGCTTGGTTCCCTGAAAAATAGAAATTTCACTCATCCATGTAATTCACCAATTCATTGGACAGATGGATCGGTCCATGTACTTGGTATACACATCCCAGAAAATATGAGTGGATTTTCAACAATTAATTTTAATAAGAAATTGAGTAAAATCGAAAAAATTCTGCTGCCCTGGAAAGGGAAACATCTGACCATTTATGGCAAAATAACTTTAATTAACTCATTAGTTGTATCCCAGTTTACATACTTATTTATGGCATTACCAACCCCTAAAGAATCATTCTTCAAAATATATGAACAGAAGATATTCAAATTTATATGGAATGATAAACCTGATAAAGTTAAACATACATATCTCTATAATGATTATGTATCTGGTGGGCTAAAACTCTTAAACTTAAAAAGCTTTAAATTTTTTTTTTTGAAGGCTTCCCTTATTCCAAAATTCTACTTCAATCCAAACTGGTTTTCTAGCAAATTGCTTAAAAGTGTCCATCCTATGCTTGATAAAGGCTTCTCTCCATTTTTGCAAATTAAATCTATGCATTTTGCATTAATTAATGACATGTTTTCTGGTGTCTCCACTTTTTTGGAAGAAGCTCTACAAAGTTGGTTACAATTTCAGTTTCACCCACCAAAAAATGCAGAACAAGTTCTACAACAAATAATATGGTTAAATTCTAATATACTTGTTGATAGAATGATGATTTTTTGGAAACGCATGTTTGATATAGGTATTATTTTTATAAGGGATATAGTGAATGAGGATAATAAACTCATGTCCTATAAACAATTAACTAGTTTTTATGGAACAGTCTGTACATTGCAACAATATAATCAACTTATTGGAGCTTTACCAAGTGCTTGGAAATCAAAAATTATTAAAGGAACAAGAGGGCATTTAGTCTGTTGGCCTCATATGAAAATGGCTAATTGGTTAAATAGAATAAAGATCAACAAACATATACACACATTTTATTTAAGAATAAAGAACTTAGTCGCTGTACCATACAGGATTCTAGACAGTTGGGAAAACTATGTTAGATGCACCAGTTCCATGGAACCAAGTTTTCAAAATCCTTTACAGTACATCACTTGATCCAAAGATTAGATATTTTCAATATAAGTTAATATATAAGTTTTTAGCAACTAAAAAGATGCTAAATATATGGGGAATAGAGTCATCACCCCTTTGTCGATTCTGTCTGGAAGAAGTGGAGTCAGTAGACCATTTATTTTGGTACTGTAATATAATAGCCTTATTTTGGATAAAGGTACAAGGCTGGATATCTCAGTACAATAGTATACAATTAGATTTATTTATTTAAAGTGTTACTGGGTGATGTAACAAAAGGAATACATCTAATCTGTAATATAATTATATATTTAGCAAAAATATTTATTTTCGGGTTGACGTCTGTTGAGGCATTAAGAATTGAGAAATTCAAAAATTTTGTCAAGTATTACAGTAGAATTGAGTGTGTGATGGCCCATGAGACAGGACTTGAAATTTATGCCAAAAGATGGGATAACGTAAGGGAGACTGAAGGTTGGGAATAATGAGGGATGGAGTAGGTGAGCTAATAACGATTAATGCAAAAGGTAGTAAAGCACTGTGAATGTAATTGTTATTGTATTATATTTCTATTTTTATTCATTCATTTACTTAATTTTTTGTGTGTGTTTTGTTTTGTCGGGTGATGTAGGAGGACTTGCACACAATTATATAACTGACTGAATTAATAAAGTTGTCCTCCAAAGCGGGGGGGTGGTGGCGGGATATATATATAAAAAAATATATATATATATGACTGCCCCGTCAAAAATTGCTAAAAAGAACGTATTTTGCTCAGGAGTGGACTATTTTGTGGGTTATTCTTTGCGCCTACTTATACGCAGAGGTAAACCTCACTACCAACAGAAACAGTACGGTACTTTTACCCGTCAATGTCTTTCTACAATATGCACGTTACTTTTTGCATATCAAACCTGTGGTCACATGATCACATCCGCCGCCGCCCCCCCCCCGGTCCATGGCTCTTGAAACGCTAGAGCAGGGCCCGTTCAGTTAGTGCTTGCGCAGTGTACTGCAGTACACATTCAATTGCTGCTTGAGCGGTATTGGTGCTTACAGCTCTCTCGATTTCGCGAGAACAGCTCTGCCAAACGACTTCAAACTCGAAACTGCACTTCCTTGGTGTCCTCAGCTATGCACCCACTGAGTTTGTAGTTGATCGGATGAACGACTCTTGTTGAGATACACGAAGGACACCGATACACACACACACACACACACACACACACACACACACACACACGGATTCCTTGCTTTGCCGTATGATAATGATAATGTCTGCCATTTTGCATAGTGCGTAAAGTGCAATAAAGGTGGGACAGGTGGAAAAAAGGGCTGATAACTTGGGGTAGTCGTGTCATCAATTTTCTTTGTGTACAGTCCACCGTGCTTATCTCCTTCATACAATAAAGTCCCATTTGCCACAAGAAGCTCTCACAGAGCCACTGAAAGTCAAAGAACGCTTTTGCATCACTGCGGAAAATGCTAGCGTTATCGGTGCCAGCAGGTGAGCAGCTACCTCGGTGATTTCATGAGAATACTGTCTCTTTGAAGCCATATGTTTATTTGCAAGTCCAGTCATTTGCACTCAGTATCTTTGAGGACAGGAGTGGCGGCCTGTGTATAATGTGTGCTTGTTTCAGTTCAAAAATATCCGTTTATCTCACTGCTGTGACACCATCCGTAAGACCATGCCATAGCCCCCAATTAAGTGACTGCACGTCCCATAGTGTCTGCTGGATGCATTATGACTAGTCAGGGTTAGGTTAGGTCTCTATCCTCTGTGATTTATATACTGTCTTCTGTGTCCTGTAATGTTGATTTGTCACTCTTGGCATCGCTTTATGCCCCTTGCCTCCTAAATGAGCCTAAAATGGATACGCAATGCAGTTTGTTTTGAGTATTTCAGCACTTTCTATTAGTTTAGGGCTCTGTTTTAATTTGCGAGCACGCCAGAGTTTATATGATTAATGAGCACCGGCCAAGGGAAATTAAAAGTAAATGACTGGAGTCAGGTTCCTACATTAGCCGTCGACCGGAAAGCAAGGATATATTTCAGATTTAATAAGTGCTTTTTCATCTTTCGGGACCTGACTGTGCCTTGCCGAGCATTGGGGACAATACGCTTTCCTGGAAGGTTTGTGATTAAATTAATTACTGCAATCTTACTATACGTATTCCTATAATAACCTTGAAATTGTCTGTGGAAATTTCAGTACATGACCATGAACAGAGAAACATTAGTCAGTTTGACACTAATACCGGCACAAAGAGAGCTGAGTTGGATTGAATCGGATTCAAAATAATCAGTATAGGTGCCTGGGCACGCTTTCATGTTTACACAAATCTATTTGCTCACATCTACCGGCTTACACATTAACTGACAAGAATGCATTCGCTTATGCCAAGATGCTATACCCAGTCGAGAAGGCAGTGATCATTTGTGCTCTAGCACTGGATGCATCCATTGTCACGTTGAAGTAAACAGGTTGCAGAACCTCAAAGGCTATCAATCTTTTTATGAGTGGCGCAGAATTTGGGAATTTCAGTAGTTTACTCAGCACTGAGACTTGCGGCATTTTCACACCCAGCGCTGTTTGCTGTCATATCAGAGATATTGGTAAACAGATATTGTATCCAGCCAGTGTGCTTGTGAGAGAAATACACAGATATTTGTCCCAGTGTGTGCGTCGCAGAGATCAGTGTACAGGTGCTGCATTCGGAGTGGTGTGCTGGGGATATAAGTACTTGGATATTAGAGACTGGTATTTTTCATGGCACAATTACAGTGTTAGCTTGGTAACTGCTGACTGAATAGCTTTTTACCTTAGTCTGCATCGCAGATTTAGCCAGGCCTGATTTTCTCAGAGCAGTTATCCCGCTAACTCCCATAATCCTGCTTCATGAAATACAATTCAGTGTTGTTTCTGAGTTCTGCGAATGGATAATGCATGTATAAACATTTCTCAAAGAATCCAGAAAATTAGTGTCATGTGGTAGCTGAAATTTGGCCTGTTAACTGCATTTACATCGGGGAATCCATGTCTGTGAGTTTGTTTCTTTGTTAAACAACAATTTTTAGCGATTTTTCAGCTAGCTCACCTCACTAGCCGTAGTCTTCTAAACATTAGAAATCTAAGCACAGACCATTCATTTATATCAGTGAGAAATTTAGAGTCTCCACTTAGCCTAGCATGCCGTCTTTGGACTGTGGGAGGAAATTTGCTCACTCAGGGTAAACCCATGCGAACATGGGGAAAACATGTAAACTCCATGCAGAAAGGTCCCAGGCTGGATTTGAACTTGCAACTTTCTAGATGTGGGGCAGCAGCACTACCCACTGTGCCATTGCGCTGTCACTGGTGTTGGTGAGATCATTACACTAGTGTTGCACCTGGCAGAGGAACATTAAGAGAGTGGAGAGAGCAGGGATTACGTGAGGCGTGTCCGCTCCAGCTCTGAAGCGGTATTACGGCCAGCCTGACTGACTCTGGCAGCGGCCCGTTCCACTCTTCACCTCCAGAGAGGCGCGGGGATATGCTCTGTGTCTTATATTAAACGTGGCCCATAAATCCTGCTCTAATACCGCCGGCGCTGCCATAGGTTGGGTCGCCCTGAGTTCACAGGGAGCCGCCATCTGATTGGCCGCATTAACGACTCGATGAGGTAAGACTCAGAGCGTGGGATCAAGATGATTTCATTGTGACACTCCCGAGCGTTTGCGTTATTGTACCAATAAACCATCCCAGCTTCCAACCCCACCCCCCACAAAAGAAAGGAACCGCCTCGTTTTCTCAGTATGGGTCATGCTAGCTATCTGCAATAAACTGTTCAGTCTGGTTCTCTGTCCTACTTTTCATTTCCACTTTCTCTTCCTCTCGCTTGCTTTGAATCACATTTAATCTTAAATCAGCAAACTCAGTACCCTCCTGTAAATCACTTTTCAAAACTTACTTTTCTATGAGAAATCAGTTGCCTATTTGAAGACCACAAAGGAAAAACGAGCAGAGTCCAAATTTTGCATTTTTTGTATATTTCATATATCATATATTATTATTATATTTATAATAATATATAATAATATTATATATTATTATAATATTTTATATATGTTATATTTTTTGCATATTTTTTTCAGTGCTTTGTTTCTAAGATCGTTTTGAATTTTTAATTCATCATTTCTCCACAACGTGAAAATGTGACTCTGATCATTTTTCCGTTGTGGTCTTCATTTGTATAATTATTTTAATTATTTTACCTGTTTTTATTTAACGCTCCATTTTATCAGTCCCTCTATTAAATGCGCACCTGAATGTTTTTATTTACGTCGATGTTGTTTTTATCTTGCACCTTTTATTTGGTATTGCTCTTATTTTGCATGTTGTTATGTATGAGTATTTTATGTACAGCATTGTATATCATTTGCAAATGGAGATTTGTTACATGCTGTTCTTGCTGCCTTGCTGGTCAGCCACTTATTTTGTTCTTCAGCACCCTCTGGTGGTGTGTCTGTAGCAAAACATCTGATGTAATATCACTTCTTTGTAATAGACTAGTGCTTTCTAGAAGCTTCTGGCATCTTCCTGCCTGGAGGGGGCGGGATTACCCAGGAATCCTGTAGATCTCTCCAGAATGTTGCTAGTCTATATAAATGCTGTGATTTTGGTCAGTGGGGGCAGAGTTTTTGTTTTGGCAACAGAGTTACATAGTGGCATTAGAGTGTTATTAGAGGATTGAACAGTGGATTATTTGTAGAGGTTTTTTTTTATCAGTGAAGAATAAATTTGTTTAAGTTGTCATTGCTGGTTTTCTTTGTTGTGATTTTTAAGTCATAACAATGTTGTCCAATCTTTTAAAGCGCTTTGTAACAATGTTTTTGAAAAGTGCTAAACAAATATGTAAATGAATAAATATTGTAAAGATTAAGTCGTTTTTATTCTCCTAAACGTTATTAGCGAGTGCAGAAATTCAGTGTAAATGAGCGCTGTCAAGTGATCGGCATTATTGCGATTGACGGGCTAAATGAGCTGTTTTCTGAGGCAGCGAGACGGGCATAGCAGTTCTGTGCTGAAGTAGCTCTTCCCTCTGCGGGAGGAACGATAACATGAATGATGGATCGGCCTGTGTAGATTATGCTGCGGGTCGGCTTATGATGGATCAGACAGAGCGAATGTTACAGATGGTAATGAATGATGATTGATTTGCTGGCCCGCTGCGGCGGTGTTGGTAGGTTATTGATTGGTCGGCCTGCGCGTCTGTCGGTGCTTGGCTAGGAAGCTGTGGTCTGTGGTCTGGACCTGAGGTATGCAGCTATTATGCGCCGCAGAACTACTGCTTTGCCATGCGGTCACGCCACAGGCCCAGTGAAATAAAGAGAGCGGGTTGAATTATTGTCTTTAAGCATCTTATTCAAAGCGTGCTATGAAGGACTGTTTAGTCTTGCAGTAGCCCTGTGTTTACTGTCAAAGACGGCTCCTCCATCCTCCTCCTCGCCCACTCACTTCCATTTTTCTTTTTAATTTCCTTGTTCATACAGTTTTTATTTGTATATCTGTTCTTTTTTTTGACAGCTGTCGCCATCGATGAAGGTTAATGCTGGTCTTTAATCAAGCCCTGTCAGCTTGCCTCTTACTTTCCAAACATATTTTAGGAGAACTGCTGGAGCAGCACCCATTCAGCAAATTTGCGTAAAGCCAGGATTGCCGTCGCACCGGAGATCTGAGATTATTTAGTTATATATTCAAAATTAAGATCCTGTATTGTGTGCCTTTTAGTTACCTTTGTTGGCATTTTAATCTGTGTTCGCATTTCGTCCAATGTCTTGATGTCGCATTCAGTTTTATGCAGAATTGCGCGTGTGGACATCCCACAGGCCTTATTGTCTGGTGGTGCGACTTTGTCTTGTGGTGCGTTACTGCCCGCCTTTAACGGCAGGTTCGTGTACCGGCAGGCCATAGCATCTATAAATCCCAGGCTCTCTCTCTCTCTCTCTCTCATTCTCTCTTTCTCTCTCTCTCTGACAGTACTTCAGTACTTATCTGCTGCTGCAGTGGTGCGTTTGACTGGATCTGCTGTCATTGCTCCAGCTTTAAAGTCTCCTGTACTCTGCTGCAGCATGTTTCATGCTAACCCCAAAAAACCTTGAAGGGGACAGTGTTCATTTGTTTGTTATGGAATGAAATAAGCTGCGCACTGAGCCAAGTTGAGGCGGCCATTAGGCAAAGGTCGGCAATTGCCTTGGGCCCCGAACTCCCAGGGGTCCCATAAAACACCTAATAAACTTAAGGTTAAGATTTTTCTTTTTCTCATCATTAATTAATCATGTCATTCTCAAAGTCTGTTGGCTAAAATGGCATCGTAATGCGCATAATTCATGGGTAACTAGTGTCTCCCCAACCGCCGCCCAGTCCCCAATACAATGGACTATTTCATGATCGCATCTACGGAAGTGATTTAGAGTGTGCAGATAGGAATTAAGCGAAGCTGCCCAAGCTGTTGTGAGGAAAGGAAGAAGTGGGAGGAGAGTGAACGGTTTTTAGCAACATAGCTAACGTTACTCTTCCTACTCCTGTCATATGTTGATAGCTGACGAGTTTCAGAATGAGTCACCATTGTCTCAACCTAATGCCTGACCCAATCTGTACATTAATGTTTGCTGACAATTAAAAGGTCTGTTCGATTTAAGGTGAAAAACTAGCGTGTGGATTTAGCAAACTAAGAGTTGTGATTTAAGCCATTTTGTCAATAACGAAGTGTGGCTGCGCATCTTTTTAATAATATTCCATCTAGGTCATAAACCGCTTAAGTTGTCATCCAGAAAATATGCTCTGACATCCCTGAGCCTCTCGGTGAAAGCTAGCGCCAATGTTTGACAAATATCGATTGCTGAAGCTGGCTGTTACTAACGCCGATTTATCTTATTAATGCAGTCAGTTTCATGCCACAGTAACAACTCTTGAGAATGGATTACTTCACCGTCACTTGCCGACATTTGGTTAGTAACGATATTATGCTCACTAAATCTAATTTAAAAAATGTTAGTCAAAATGTAATAACAGAATAATAACAGAGTAATAACAGTCGAACAAAGTGTAATAACAGAGTAACAGAGTTGGCTGGCTCATTCAGTCTAATGCGCGAGCAACAGAGTGCTGACGTCAGTTCACTTGACAGCTACCGTTGGTGTCAATAATGATGAGGAATTTATGAAAGATATGCATAGCTCCTTTATGTAAATTCAAGAATAAAAATAAATAAATATTGCAGTTTGAAAAACGGAGAACAGCACAAGTCACAAGTAGGACTTTCTTTGATAAATAAGGATTGAAAAAGGTGGGGAAAAAACAAATGCAGAGGGCCCCATGACAGTGTTCGCCACAGGCCCCCAAATAGCTAAATCCGCCTCTGAAACTAGTGTATAGTTTTCGACTGCTACGTACAAATTGAAATGTCGCAGTGAGACGTTGCCTTCTTTTACATTATCATCCCCTGCCACGACACGAAGTGGAGTCGGGGTATTGCTATGGAGCTTGTCCGTCCGTCCGTCCATCTGTCTGGATGAGTGGAGACAATTTTTCACAAAAACTACTCAAATTAATGTTTTTTTTTTTTTTTTTTTTTTTATACTACTAGTCATGAACTTGATGGGGTATAAAAATGGGATTCCACGGTGGCGGGAGATATTGATGACAATGTCATATTGTTTGTTGGCATAGCAGATGGAATTTATGTAGTCAGCATGTAGCTTCCATTTTTTCTGTCTGTTTTACGAATAGAGCTTGGCAATTACTGAAGAACTTTGACCTTGTAGTTCAGCTGGAACATTGGAATGGGAAGTTACCGATTCTTAGTCACACTATGAGTGCATATTTCTGACTGTGCTCTTTCAGTCTCCTTCCACAGAGGAGGTTGTAAACTTGCATGCAATGTACTTTACCTACCAGCAGGGGGAGATGGCCGGTAGTGTCGTTGGGAAGAGTCCACACAGGGAGTGAGCTTAAATTCCTCCAGGAGGTAATGTTTCAGTTCACACACTCAGCAGACTGTTATCCTTCTGAAGTCTATGGCTCATAATTCCTGCGGGAATGTTTAGCTCAGATCGGAAATGAGTGATAAAGCTGTGGAGTGCTCAGCATACATGGAGGAATTGAGCAATAATTCTGTCTGGAATTTTCAGCCTATAGTCGGTTACAAATTCCAGACCTTTTAACAAAATTATCCTTCTGGAATGTTCAGGATAAATACGGTTATGTGGAAAAACGCCCTTCGGTGTGAAAGTATTTCTCAATCCTCGTGTTGTTATTGGATATTTCAGGTGGCATTATTACCTAAGGTCTGCATTCATCCTTAACATTCCTGATGGATTAATACTTAATGACTTCTGAAATGCTCCACATGCACAGGAAATGAGAGATCAGGTTGTACGAAATGCTCAAGATTTGCACAGAAATTGAGTTTTGATGCCTTAAGGAATTTTCAACACAAATGCAAGCACTGAGAAATGCATCGTGCAGTCCAGCTGTGTTGGAAGGGAGGCAGTACCGCAGTTGTATCTATGGTAATAATATATCTATGGTAATAATGCATTTTGGAGTTTCGGTACATTTGTGCATAGAAACAGACAGTTGCTCCTCCATTCGGGGAGAATGTTGTTTGCAACTAGCTGAACATCGGAGATGATGATTGGTGGATTTTTTCTGGTCACCTCCTGCTAATTCCGTCAGAGATACCATAAGGTCTTTGTTACTTCTTCAGTTAAATGCAGTGTATCACATCACTTGGTATCTCGGTTTAGAAATAGTTCCTGACTTCAAGGTGAAAACTAAAGCAGACCCTTCAGGACTGGATTCCAGCCTCCTGATAAAAAAGGTTGGCCCACTCTAACCTGGTACAGATCAAGTTTAATGCATAGTCCCTTACATGGCGTAAGCTGTGCTCACACCATCAGTAGCTCCAATAAAGGAGTTGCTCTTTGCGTTGCTGTGCGAATGGATGCCTGCCTGCTTGGGTAACAACATTGAGTGGCATTCTGGATTCAGTTTGAAACCAGACCATGTGATGCTTCAACGCGGAGGGACAGGGCCTCAGTAGGACAGACCACACAACCACCCAATCAGCTGTCTGCAAGGGCAACCTCTTCTGCAGTGTAAACAGAATACACAAGGACGTTGGACGTTTAATCTGATTTTTGCTTCCTTTCTTTTCTGCTGGCGTCCTGTAGTTTTATCTGGCTTAATGACCAGCGCCTCGTAGCCTGGACAGGGTGGAGAATGACGCACCGAGTGATAATAAGCGCACTGTTTTGTTGCTGACTTAGCTGGCAGTGCTAGCTTAGCCTGTTAGCTGCGGCAGTAAATCAGTTTTAATGTCCTCTCAGTCTCTCTCCGGGCAAGTTAGACTGCCCGCCCGTGCGCCTCTGACGCCGACAGAGTCTCTGAGAGGGCATTAAACAGGCGGTGAGCGATTACGCCCGCCCCTGGCACCGCCTTGTGACGCCAGCCTCGCAGCGTTTCTGGCCCGGGTGGGTGATGCCTCCTCAGATCCGGGGCTGGATATGACAGCTCAGCATTAGCGTCGGCATGATTAAGATAAGAAATGGCCTTGTGTGTTCTCTCTCAGGGCCTGGGCCGGGGGAGGAGGGGAGTTTATCATGTTTACTGCTGTCTCCTGTGTGTTCTCCCTCCTCTCTCCTCTGGCCCTACTCTGCTCTCTCTCCCACAGTTCTGTTCTTCCCTCCTGATTCTTTCATTCTGTCTGTCATTCTTATCCCCCCATATGTGTGTGTGTGTGTGTGTGTGTGTGTGTGTGTGTGTGGGTGTGTGTGTATGCGTGTGTGTGTGTGTGTGTGTGTGTGTGTGTGTGTGTGTATGTGCGTGTATATGTGTGTGTGTGTGTGTGTATGTGTATGTGCGTGTGCGCGCATACTTGAGTGTGTGCATGTGCACGTGTGTGTGTGTGTTTGTACGCACATGTATGTGTCTATGTGCGCGTGTGTGTGTGTACATGTATGTGTCTGTGAATGTGTGTGTGTGTATGTGCGTGTATGTGTGTGTGTGTGTGTGTGCACGCGTGTTTGTGTGTTTGCGCACGCATATGTGTACGTGCATGTGTGTGTGTATATATATGAGTGTGTATACACGCGTACGCGTGCATGTGTATGTAGGCTTGTGCTTGTGGTTGGGTAATGAGACCATGCGCGTCTCCCTCAGTTTTGCAGTGTGTATGTGTGTGTGCGCGTGCGTGGGGGCGTGTGCAGGTGTATAGGTGTATGCGTATGTGTGCACTAGTGGGATGAGTGTGGGTGCGCGCGCGCGTGTGTGTATGTAAGGTCTGTGCCACATATTTCAATCACTTTGCTCTCTTGGCTCATCCGCAGTGGCGATAACAGCATTTTAAAAACTTGGATACACTGTCAAGCATTTTTACCCACCCCCCCTCCCTTTTTTGACTGAGTTCCAGTGTTGAGTTCCCATTTCAGTGGGACGTGTGCCACTCATCACCATACCAGCTGCATTCTGCCCCCACCAAAACTCTGCGATATGAGCGCACTCAGAGTGCTTGCAGAGCACTGAGCAGATGCCTGACTGTTTGCCTGAAATATGGAGCTGGGAATTGTTGCATCTACAGTGCTACATCGAGAGATAATTCCACTAAAGCCCTCAGTGCCTCATTAAGGCCTGGGAATCTTAACGGGAACGCACAATAAGATGTTTATCCAATTTCCGCCGCGCAGTTTAGTGCTAATTAGACCAGCTGACATGCAAACATTTTACACTGGGGACTGATTTCAGGTCTAAAAGGGTCTTTTGAAATCATAGTTTCCCTTGTCTTTCTCTGCTCATCCCTCTCTCTCTACCTCCCTGACCTCTGACCTGTCCTCATACCCCCACTCTCCTCTTGTAAATGCCCTTCTCCTCCCAGTCTATCCTTCCACCAATCCCCTCGCCTCCTTGTCAGTCTCGGTAAGTCTCTTTGAGTGGCGGGCCGCTCTGGCAATAGTGTTGTGCCTGTTATTAAATGTCAATCCACTGGCTTTTATCCACCCGGCTACACGGTCAGAGCTTTCAGTGGCAGTCAGCGCCGTATAAAATGTTGTTTATGCATTACCCTCCTCGCTATTGATTTCTCTCGTGCGCCCCCCCCGCCTCTCTGCCTGCATTTCCCCCGTTACGTTATTACATCGGACTCAGTTTGGCTTTTATGATGTCAAAGCTTTACCTGCCAATCGATAAGCTTAAAAATATACTGTACGTTCCATTTAATTCTAAATATAGTGCTGAAAGTAACCATTTCAGGAGCTTACCTAAAGTGTCAGTAATTGACCTGTTGTGCATATATGGCGTGGGTGTTTGTGTTAGCCATACGGTTAAAATCGCGATGCTGCTTGAGAACAGCTACAATTAAATATTTATTGTTTTCAGTATTTTGGAGGACAGGACCAAAAAACAAGGATTGAGCTAAAGTCCAAATACCAAATACCGAGTCCAAATGCAATGTAATGTAAATGCAATGGGGCTGTTGTATTTAAAATATTAATAGGATTGATTGATCAATTACTGCTTTACCAACTATTTCAGCGATACTGGAATCTTTTTAATGTGAAATTTAAACAATTTAACATTGAGGAAGTAATGCGTCTACTGGTCTCTTGAGAAGTGGAAATGCTAAATTATTAACATCTAAGTTCTTTATTCTACCAGCATAGTGTTTATTGCTGTCTAAAAATGGTGGGAAACCAGCTCACAAAGGTGTATTTGTATGGACATTTTTGTAATAAGTTGGATGCAGAAGTAAATTGCTTTGGGGTAAAATTGCTTATATTCAGTATCACCTTATGTAAGGTGTCCTTTCATAGCTGCTGTTAAAATTAAAATAACCAGTATGTTATGGCTCTGTTGGAGTACTATGTGCAACCATACATTCAGTCGTTTAAGTGTTAAATCTGAAAGTGCAAATCTGCTTTAGTGTGGAAGCCCTGTTTTTATAGGAAACTCAGCAGTTTTGAGATGTCGCCGACTTATCTAGACTATGTCACATGACTCCAGTGATGGCCTGGTTTTTCTGAAGTAATCCTACTTCTCCATACTACATATTCATCCACATTCCTCCTGAGTGAGTTGTTTCAGGGCATGAGCAAAACCACTTTTTTTCACTTTTTTTTTTTTTTCCTGGAGAACTAGAGCATGTCCGTGTTGATGGATTCTTCCTTCAAGTGCTGATGGGCTCATCTTTTTCAAATAAGGTGTGAGGTTTTACCTCTGGGATAGACCTGTAATCAGCTCTACAGGAACATGGGTGGAGAGAGACGGTTGTCATGTGACCTCTGCATATATCCACACACCATCTGAAGGGAGCTTATGAGTAAAATTCTACAACGTATTTGGAGGCATTCAGAGGTCTATCTGGATTTTTCTGGAAGGGCATCTAACTGGTTCAAAGCATGCCCTGACATGCTGCAGTATGCTTGTTAGTTTTCATTCTCCATTGGTATTACAGGTACATTAGTGGGCAGTGGACTTAGTACTTATGGTAATAAGAAGGTGCCAGAAGGTTATGGATTTTCAAATAAGGCTTGAACATTGTTGTTGAACCCTTGAGCAATGGCTGGTCACATTCAACCTGGTGAAAAATCATGAAGCTCTTTGCACTTTCCTGTGCTGCTACTTAGACCACCTGGCGTTTCTGCCAGCTACAGCAAAATACTATTAAGTTTGTATTCATATTGATTAAATTAATTACCGAAGATGAGGCTTAATTTAGTTTTAATTCCTTAAGGTCAGCAATTTAGGCTCCATGTCATCAATGGCCTGTTTTTAGTGAGTGATCCTCTTTATTCAGTGCTCACAGCTTTGGAGGGAGATGCTGCGGGAGAGGAGGAGAGGAGAGAGGGATGAAAGAAAGGGATGATTTAGAGGAGAGGGAGGGGCAGGTCTGTCCTTGGATCTGTTCCCTTCTATGGCGGCGAGCCAACAGGTGGAGCAGAGTATCTACTCTGGAGGAAAAACACCTGGGAGCCTGGATGTAAAGCGCTTGGATTGGCTTTACTTCGCTACCCAGAATACTTTGCGTCTCTGGCCTCATCCATATTTGCTTTTTATATATTTGGTGAGGGCTTGAGGCCCCTTGGCATTTCTGTCTCGAAGACGCATAGATGCAGTGGTATTACTCTCGCCTCCACTGGGATTAACTGCTGGTAGCTCTGGCTAGCAGTGACCCATATGATTTACAGGCATTTAATCGCTTTATTGCACAATAACCCTTCAGGTAAGGGCCTCTTAAGAGTCTTTCGTCCTCTTACAATTGATTTATTTTGCTATTTTTATTTTGTCATTATTTAACCCACTGATCATTTGCAGTAAGAACAAATAATTACTCACAAAGGATACCCAATCAAGTGATGATGGTTTGGGTGAGCATCCCCTTCTGCAAGGTACAAACCCCAATTCCAATTAAGTTGGAATGTTGTGTAAAATGTGAATAAAAACAGAGTAGAATGATTTGCAAATCCTTTTTGACCTATATTCAATTGAGTACGCTACAGAGACCAGATATTTATTGTTCAAACTGATAAACTTTATTGTTTTTTTGGAGATATTCACTCATTTTAAATTAGATTTTTGATATTTAGTACAATTTCCGGTACCTTCTACCAGCCTACACTTAAGATCCTGTGACGGCATTTCCTTCCATAATCCTGGAGTGCAGGACAGAGCTAACATTACTTGGATACGACGTTAGTTTCGGGGTCTTGCCGTCTGCGGTGGGGACAGATGACTATGGAGGTAAATTCCCATCTTTATTCAAGAGGATGGTATTTCAACTTGAGAGCAGACATATCGATTTCATGCGTAGATTTTGCGAAGTTTTTCCCCAAAATTCTGCTCTCGCACTTAACATAGCCCCTGCTTGCGCTTGGATCTACAGCAGCTTGGACGGATTTTTTTGTGTGCGAACTTCAGCCTTTTCTCCTCGCGCTCAAAACTCATCCACAAAATCACAGTGTGGCACACTGATTGGAGGCCGAAATGTTATAAGGCTACTATTATATGTAGCTATTATGGTGAAGGAAAAGTATGGGCACTGGTTTATAAATATATTAACTGTTATTTTTTTCCAAAGTTGTGAAGAAAGCAATGGAAGTACATACGTACGTATGTAGCTCAGGAGGGCAGGAGCGCATGAACCTAATAGCAGAGTAAACTGTAAAACGGATGGGCCTGCAACAAGGCAGGGACCATTTCATTGGTCAACACGAAACCTGGCATTCTATTGGTTAGCGATTTCTGATAGGAATGTATCACAAAAAAATTCAAGTGCAAGCAGAAATGTTCCAAGCTCACAGAGGCGGTATTGAACGCCAGGGGACAAGGCTGAAGTTGGCACGCAGAAAATTCGTCCAAGCAGCAGCAGATCCAAAGGCAAGCAGGGGCGATTTGAGTGCGAGAGCAGAAGTTTTGGGAAAAACTTAGCAAAATCTATGTATGGAATCGAATCGATACTATGTCTGCTCTCAAATCGAAATGCCACGCTCTTGAATAAAAATGGGAATTTACCCCCGTAGATGACGACCAGTAGTTAGCACTCGGGAGATGGAAATGCTGAGAGAGTCAGGACAAGGCCGGAGCCATATGAATTATTAAGTATCATCTTGCCCTTCTTGGACACTTTCAGCTTGTGTAATGCTGAGCTCCACACGCAAACCAGCACTTTACCAAAGAGCTTGAGATTGGGCTGCCAGGTTGTTACTTTTAAAGCCTGTGTGGTGTAAGTCTGTACTTGAGAACATTTCCGTCTATTGCTCCTTGGTTTTTGTTTCTACCAAGTGATGGAGTTAAAAAACATTAGTGTCCTTATTACACAAGGTCCAACATAACCTGTGGCTCACTTTCCCCCTGGGCAAGTTCACTTTAAACTTAATAAAGTACAGTACGGAGTACAGAAATTCAACATTTTCTCTAACCGAATACTCGTTCCAGAGTTCTCGAGTTCTCGCTGTGTAGTTTTTTTTTCTTTTTTTCCCATATGTACTAGTCTACTAAAGTTGCTTATTGGAATTCAGCTGCTGTTCGCTGTTATTTATAAGTCTATTTTGAAGTCACGGCTGTACCGAATAGTTTGAAGCTTTATTCATTATGTTGACAATCAAATTCTAAATCAACATTGGGATGCTTCAGCTTTTTTGTAGCATGTATTCATTCTATTTAAACCCAGTATTTCTGCACAGTTGGAGACAAAGCATAGGCTATTCAAATTTTATTAGTATTATACTTTTTGTAGACTTAGATTCCAGAGGTGGCTCCGTAGGATTGTTTGCAGCTCTTGAAATCCAAACATTTTCAAGAAGAGCGTTGCAGCCTTAAGTCCGAATTTCAAAGGTAAGAATTTTTTTGGAAAAGATGCAATTATCATTTCCAAAACCCACAACATGTTTTTATCTAACCAGATATTCCGCTTAAATCCATATTTAATGGCAAGTACTTTTTTTGAAAGCCAAATTCTTTCGCTGCGGTCAATAACTGCTCTCCCACTTGCCTCTCACACGCAAATGTATTAATTGGGCAGGCAGCTGTAATCTAGCAGCATCATAAATTACATTTATGTAACTACAGTAACAAAAAATTTCAGCCATTTCACCATTTTGACTCTAGCATTCTTATAGTAAGTTACTTAAGTCCTTGCAAAGAAGATCATATTAGGTATCTGCATTTGCTTGGCGCGCGGTGCTCTGTCGCGATGCCAATTTCATAACAGCAAGCGCTGTGGAAAGATGTCAGTGATATCGCCACTTCGGAGGTTCAAGAATGCTGACTATTATCCTTAAGGGCGCGATTCCTGGGTTATCATTATTTTATGCTTTTTACTACCTGCTGCATGCGTGTATTTAGGTTGACGAAACGGACAAGCTACTTTCATTATAGAAAGTTGCTTTAATTAAAAAAAGAAACTAATTTCATGCGATGAATCACTTCATTCAAATTTAGGATTTTGTCAGAGGATTTTTTTTTTTTTAATTCTTGGGGGTGATGACATCCTGTAGCTCATAAACAGCACGCAATAAATAGGCTTATAAGTGACGCAATGTGTGTCATATGTGTGGGACACATACGAGTAGCGTTATAATGTACCATCACACAAGTAAATAATATCTGGTAGCCCTCATCAAGGAGGGTTCCCCTGAATGTTTGTATCTTTGAACTACATGTGTTTTTCAAGTTAGAAGCAAACATGTAGAAAATAGCTCTATCCCTCAAAGGTGAAATATCCTTCAAAAAATTTCTGTGAATTTATGAAGTTCACTCTATGTGCAGGTAGGGGGTGCACTGATACGAGGTGTCTCAAGCTAACAGCTGTGTGGCTGAACAGAATGTGATGGTTTTCTGGTTGGATGCAAATGTGACACATTTATCTGGCTGAACAGATTTATGATTAATGAATCATTTGGACACCAGGGAGGAAAGAGTGGCAGTTCCCTCACGTCCTGTGGGGAGACGGAGCCGTGGCCTCGTTTTCGTCAGGACGCTGGAGCTAGCATCTGCACCGCGTCGCTGACTCATCCTCCGTACTTTGAATCAGTTCCTTTGGGGGCATTTAAATGAGAAATCCGGTTCAGGTGTTGGGGTGATGCAGGAATACCTGTTCCCCACTACATTCAACCCAGCAAAACATCTCACGGTTATAACGTTCAGCTCAGTGAAAAACCTCAAAGCTGTAAGATTCAACTTGCGGAAATAATTTCCATGTGCTGCATGCCACTCACAGCGAAAGTTACAACAATTGCACTTCTGTTACATTAGGTTGAACTGTGAAGTCCTCGGACTCATAATTATGGCAATGTATCTTATTTTGTGATGAAAAATATTTCCTCAAGTCTGTGTAAAGCAAATGGCTAAAAGTTCTCTTTTCTCCCTACCAGATAACCTGCACTAATCAACTTACGCCTACAACGTTTGACAATCATTAAATATACAACAGCAATAACTTGCAGAAATACCTAACACCAATTATAATCAACTCACAGAAATGCCTAACACCATCAGCAATGAACTCACAGAAGTGCCTGGCACATATGGCGTTTACCTCTCAGAAGTGATTCACACCAGCAAAATTAACTCATAGAAATGCCTCATACCTACGGCATTTAACCGTCAGAAGTACATAATACCAGCAACAATTAACTCACAGAAATGCCTCAAACCACCAACAATCTACTCACAGAATACCTCACGCCAACAACATTTGACTCTCAAAAATGCCGAACATAAAAAATAAAAAAAAATCAACTCACTGAAATGCCTCACATTTATGGAATTCAACCCTGTAAAGTACCTCATACCAGCAACAATTAACTCACAGAAGGGCCTCACACCATCAACAATCAACTCTCAGAAGTACCTCGCACCTACAAAATTTGAGTTTCAGATACACCTCTCCAAACAACACTTGATTCTCAGATATACCTCACGCCACCAACAGTCATCTCACAGAAATACCTCAAAGAACAATCAACTCACAGATGTGCCTCACTCGTATGGCATTGAACTCTCAGAAGTACATAACAGCAACAAGAATTAAGACGCAGAAGTGACTCACACCTACAGCAATTAACTCTCAGATATACCTCACACCAACAACAATCATCTCAGGGAACTACCTCACATCTACAGCAATTAAGTCTCAGTTATACGTCACACCAACAACAATCATCTCACAGAACTACCTCACACCTACAACAATTGACTCTCAGATATACCTAGCACCAAAAACGTAAACTCTCAGAAGTGCCTAACACCAACAACAGTAAACTCAGAAATGCCGCATACCTATGACATTTAACTCTCCAAAGTACCTAACACCAAAAACAATTAACTCGCAGAAGTGTCTCACGCTCGTGGCATTTAACCTCAGAAATGCCTCACACCAACGACAATCAACTCACAGAAATGCTTCACACCTATGGCATTTAACTTGTAGAGATACCTCACACCAACATGAACCGCACAATGGCAGAATTTAGTTGGCAGAAGTACCCCATACCTGTAACGGCACCTCACACAGAAACCTCGCAGCCCCCGCAGTGCCTCACAGAGACTCCAGACAAATACAATTTACTCACGGAGGCTGTGCACTGCAGTAGGAATCTATCACCGAGGAGGAAAAAAAAAGCTGTGGAAACTTCCTTGCTGCTTATAATGAGCTTTACCTTACATTACTTTGTTAGTTTAGCAGGTGAGCTGATCCGAGGCCAGTCTCGGAGCTCGAGGACACGCGAGGACGGAATGCAGATGAGCACAGCCTGCTGCATAATGCTCAGCCACCAGGGACTGTGACTGACTAACGTGCCCTTACATTTGTACACCGTGCTAATTTGCGTCGCTGGATGTTTGCAGAGGCAGTAGGGTTTAAATGCATTGCTCCTGGGCTAGCGACGCCCCGCGCAGGGTTCAAGCCTGTTAGCTTCAGGGCCTGCTCCTCCTGCCCTCCATTAAGATATCCTGTTTTACGGAGACAGGCAGACCCCTTTTTAGAGAGGGCATTTGAAGTTCACTTAAAATCCCTGCAGGAGGGCGTGCTGTAATAGCCCTTACATGTCCTGGCAGCAAACATCAGTCTATTCAGTTTGACTGGTCCATTCATTATTCCGAGCTGTGGTTTGCCTCCTGTAATAGAACAAGAGACTCACCTGAATTTTAATGTGTCCTAAACTATGACTTTCCTTACGACTCCTTATATTGGAGGAGTGCAGTCAGTGTTTACCTGGATTCCAGAAGACCTGGACATGGGAGAGTTGGTTACTAATTCTGCAGGAAGATCTTTGATGCGACATAGCTTATTCCATGGCAGTGGTGCCCAATCCTGTTTCACGGAGGGCTGAAAGTATTCAGGTTTTCATTCCAATCAGTGGCTACACCTGCTGATCTCACTGAGTACTTCTCCCTGCCAAAAGGTGTGCTATTTCATGAAATCAGCTGGTGTAGTGATTGGTTGGAATGAAAACTCGCATACTTTTAGCCCGCCATTCAACACAGTTGGACACCACTGTTCTATGGTATCCTGTTCAAAAAGTGTGGTCCTTAAAGGAGCTGGGTCATAATTACTGCGCATGCTTACTACTTGGAACGAAGTAAATCCGCTCAACTGCAAGTCAAAATCTGGAAGGTATTTCTATGATTATTGGCAATAGCAACCAGCGTACATTATTCATATCCCTTGGCTAAAGCTTAAAAGAGCACTTTGAATCCTTGAATTTCCATAGAAAGCTCCTTAATATAAAAAGCATAATGCCGGAGTAACTAAAATATATACATACAATGCACAACGAAGATGGATTGCCAAGGATTGTGGCTTGCAGTTAAATAGATTCACTTCCTTGGGCTGTATGCTCTGAGCATGCACAATAATTGTGACACAGCTCCCTTAAGTATTTAGAAAGCGATGCAATGATGCGGGAAAGTAATTCCTATAGTTCACTTGATGCATAGTTGTATCCCCTTCCTGCAAGCACTTTAATTTGAGCCGTATAGCAATTTCAGCCCTTTACATTTCTGTCAGTGTCAAAACATTTACTGACTTGCTGTATGTACCTTATTGTATAGTATGTAAAAATATACAGAACCTAAACGATGCTGCCTGGGTACTGGGTTTGTCATATTGCTGTTACTGTGGGTAACTTTATTAATAAAAATGGGCCCTCAATCAGCCATTTCATTCCCCATGGAAGAAGGCCGCTGCCCTTCATAAATCATAAAAAGAGGTGTAATCACTTCATCGCCTGTGTCTGTCATTTTAGTTGATTTAATCATGAAGGACACCATGCAGTGAAACGTTTCACCCCTGCAGGGATGTCATAAAAAGTCTTCACACATTCGCAAACCAAAAATCTGAAACTGGCACGCTGAAGACCTTCAGGTTTTATTAGCAGCCTGTGGGCATGTGGGGGGACAGTGATCTGAATGCATTTGGGGTTGTCTGTGACATGCAAAAACTCTTCAAAAATGCCAAAGTAGTTTTTATCCCATGCAAAACTGTGCTTGGCCAGCTGATACAGTTTGACTTTGTTTGAAATGTTTCAATCGCTGTTTTAGTTTAAGGTTTCCCACAAATATATCAAAAGTGCATACGTCCGTGTGAATATAATGCTGACGCATAGCTCGACGGAGCTGGAACTGAAGATGAAGGGATAAGGTTTTTAAACAACACTATAGTCTGATGCTACCGGCCACCATTCTGCTGACGGAACATTTTGCTGAGGAGTAAAATGTCTGTTGGTTGGTTCATTTTGAGCTGAAATGCTCAGCCTCGGAAATAAATCTGATAATTTAAGAAAAAAACTGAGGCTGTATGCAGTGCTGACTCTTGAAGTGCGCAGACTGAAGCAATTTTCTACTTTTGATCGAAAAATATGTGTTTGTTTACAGTAAGAGAACTAGTCAATGTCGCTGTGACTTAGATATAAGTTCACCGAAAGTGCTATATTTAGCTAATCATATCCCAAAATGACAAGTCTAATTACAAAAGGGCCTATTTAAAATGGTCCAGTGCTTTTGCTCATTGGTGTTAGCCCTGAAACAAACAGAGTTAACCCAGAGTTATTATGGGATGGAGATATGGTATATGCAGTCATGCATGAAGCAATGCAATTCAAGCCATTGCCGCTTTGATAAACTGCCATCAATGGCTACAGTTCTGGTTCCACTGACACTTGGACCATTTCAGCTAATTTCCCACAAATTGTAGCGTCTGCCTCTTTCACAGCGTTGATTCGGGAAAATCGGAGTGCTCATTGACCTGTGCCGGAGATTCGCGGAGAGCAGACATTTCATCTGTCACCGCGGTGCCTTTGAGCTATGTCGCTCATGAAGGGTGGGAAGTTAATTAATCTGTGCTGATATTTTTAATTAGAATGAGATCGCTCTCGAGTATGTAGAAATACCCTACTGAGAGACCAAAATGGTGGAACAGAGAGGGGAAGCTGGCTGAGAGGGATATTGTGCACTTAATACGTACGTATTTAATCTCTTAAACCCTCAAAGCGATGGGGCTCCACTGTTCATTGACGTCATTGTGGACTTGCATACCCAACTGCGTTGGATTTCAACGCATGCAAAAACCCTGTTGATTGGAGGAAGATGGATAATTAACAGACTCATTAAATTAAAAACCATGTCAGCTGCTGCCCATTGACGTCTCAGTTAACGTCAAACCACATCATCCAGGAAGTGAACTTGAGCAATTTGGTTTGCAATATATACAGAGATGATTTCCAACGGGTATTCAGAACTAGATAAAACTAAAAATGAATTTTGGTTTTTGCTTGTCTTAAATGTCTTGTTACCTCTGTCAACTAAGTGGCAGGAGGTTATGTGATCAGTGCCGTTTGTTTGTCAGTCTGTTTGTTTGTCTGTTTGTTTGTGAACAACCTACAGGATACAGTTTTGATCTCATTATCACCAAAATTTAACAATTGCTAGGCCTCACCCAAGAATAGAAGCCTATTGAATTTGGCCTTCGTAGGTCAAAGGTCAAGGTCACAAAAAATTCCTGGAAATGGAAAATTCCCTAGTTCTCATCATTGGCGAAATTTCAAAAATTCATATCTCCATCAACACTGAATGGATTCTTCTCAAATTTGATAGATCCATACAGGGCCACAATATGTAGCGACAGAACAAGTTTAATCCGGATCTGATCCGGATTGCAGAAATGATGGCCACTCGAAGTTAACATGGGAAATCCCATTTGACGCATGTTTTGTGTCATATCTCCAGTATTAGCGCAGGTATTGATTTCTGTCCCTGTGTTTCTGTTCTTCATGGCCTATATAAATGCATTAATAGCAAAAATGGAAGTGCATAGGTGGTCAGAAAGTTTGTTTTAGCATTTAAATCTTAACAATAATTAAATCTACTGACTACTGTTGGTGGAGGTACTTGCCCTCTCTGAGCGCAGCCCTACTTCTGTTTGTTTTGCTGGTTTCTAGACCCTCAACGGAATTTGCCTGATAACTGCCCACAAACATTTTCTAATTCACTTGAAGTTGATTTTATTCATCCTGACAGCCTAATTCTATGGGTGACCAAACAAATGAAAGGGTGGTAGTTTAGAGTTGCTCAGAATTCAGTGTCTCTCTGTACATGTTTTTCAGTGGTGGGATCTGGATACAGGGCTGGCCCTCCAGACGTTCTACACCACAGGGACCAATCTAAAGGGGGTACACGTGTCACCTGACTTCAACACCTTCGTCACCATTGACAACATCGGAATCCTCTACGTCCTGAAGAAGGTGGAATGAGTGAGCTCTGATGTCATAGTGGTCTATAAACTGTGAAGATGACTCCGCATCATTTGTCATGTGCGCAATACTGCTGTGATTAGTGTTTAAAGTAATGTCTCCATTGGGCTCAGTGTTGGTGTATGAATACAAGGGGATAATATTCGGTGCTTTTTAAGTATGTGCATTTTTATTTTTTTATTTTCTGTTATTTGTGCTGGCCGTGTGCTATATGGTGGCCGTTAAAGCGAGTTATTGCCGACCAGCCAAAATCCAATAACCAAACGATGATTTTCGCGTTACTGATTGAGGCATCACGTATTCATTTGGGTCTTTTATATCATGGGAAACTCTGGATGGTTAGTTGATGAATACTTCTTGTAATTACTGAACTTGAATTCCATTTTCCTAGTCTAATGAGTTCCTTCAAAACTTTTTACCTCACTGCAGGGATTGATTTCGAATATGATGCAACGACAATTTGGCAATTTGACTGCACTAAAAAAATATTTCTACTACCTTTTCATTTGTATAACTTTTTCTACAAATCTAATGAAATTTTAAACTGGGTGTAACTTTTTAAAATAAGTATGGAGGCTCATTTTGTACTCAACCTGTGGAGAATTGATAGTTTGTGAAATTGACTGCACTAACACAGCTCTGTTAGTGTCATTTAAAAAAAAAAAAAAAAAAAAAAAAGCTTTTTTACTGAATTATTTAATAAATTCTTGTTTAAAAAATCAAACATGTACGTTTACATGTTAAGCCTTAATCCTTGTGAGAAAACAGAGAATGGATTGATTGGTTCCCCTAGTGACATAACAAAAGGTACAGTAAAATAGGGTAATAAGAGAACTTTTGAGATATTTTGTTTGATTCCTCCCAAAGCATATTAGCTTTGTTGGCCAGGTATGTGTCACATTGTGACTTAGTGCCCAGGCTTTATAACACTACTGGACATATTGAGCATGTGGGGGTCACGTGACTTTATTTTTCTTTGTTAGTCAGTGTCCCTTATAGCCCCATGCATGGGGCTATAAGGGACACCCACTCATTTGAGTTAATGGCTCTATTATACACATAATAAGGGTTATAAGGGACAAAGAATGGCCCACTCTTCTCCTGGCATGTTGTCTTTGAAGGCCTTGATGGTAATCCCATACCTGTCCAAATATCCTTTCACAATCAGACGTACAGTGCTTAACAAATTTATTAGACCACCACCCAATGTAAGGTTTATGCCTCAGCTGCCCTAAATTAACAGTGTTGGTAATAACCTAAATTATTTTTTTTAATGTTTCTGAAATGGTTAATCCACCAGTATGCGCAAGCTCTTTAACTGAAATGATATTTTAAATGCTAAAATATAATTATTGTTGTTATCCATAAATTTTCAAATTTACTGTTTTACAAAAAAGCAGAAAATAGTGAAGCACGTTATTATTTTTTTATCAAGATGCCCTATAACAGTTATTTTCTTGCATTCCTGAACATAAAAATTAGTTTTAGTGGTTGAATGCAAGAATGCAAGCTATTATCAAGGCCATAGTTTTTTTTTTTTTTTTTTTTATGTGTGAATATGGACTATTTAGTGGTTTCAGTTTGTTATTTGCCAAAGAAATAACAAAACAATTTTTAGTTTTAAACAAGTTTTTGACAAATTTCTTAAATTTTCGTGTTTTCTCGTTTTTTTTTTAATGACAGGTGGTCTAATAAATTTGTTAAGCACTGTAGATCAATGCAGTCTATCTGATAACCCCATTCACCACAGGCAAGAAGGTGTTTCACCAACATCTCTTCAACTTTGGCACCTGTGGCCACTGGTCTGCCCGGATTCTCAACATTCAGGTCTTTCTTATGTCTCAGTATCACTGCTCTTGGTTTGCTAAACATCTCCTCTGCTTTTCTTTAGGACATACCTCTATCTACCGCTTCCAAGCCTTCAAAACATCCTTTTTCTCATGTTTTTTGCGAGTCTTCCTGCCTAACTTTATGGTTTGTACTTTCGTGGCATAGTGTCCCTTGTTACCCCAGATTTCAGCCAAATTTTACCTGAAAATATAAAATAAAAGAAATTTGAACATTGAATAATAATTTTATAACACTATCCAAAGTACACATACCTGGTAGTCTTCTCTTGCCAAAGAAAGTCTTATTTAGCTTGTAAACACTTTGGCTTAACCTGAAATGATTAAGTTCTGCAAGTCAAAAATTTTTCAAAAATTTCATTTATAGCTGTATGTTGCTGTCAATCATAAAGGAACAATAGAATCGTATCCAACTCACCTTGCAATTTTCAAGTACCGACCAAGGTATCATAAAAATAATGTATCATCACAGGGAGTGTTGAAACAAAACTTGAATTTGCGTTTGAAAACTTTCCGAGAAAATTGTCCCTCATTACCCAATTTTATGGTATCACAAAATGTTGGGAGGGTTTGCAGCAAGATCCAGTGTCTTTTTTGGATATAATACGATAAGATTCCTACTCAGTTCACTGGATATGGATGGGAACACCATCAAATTTAAAAACCCGGAGGTTGAACTGTAATTTTGGGATATTTTCATCCGTTAGTGAATTTTGCAAGGATTACAGCCCTTCAAAATGCACATCGTTATTGTTCAAGCACTACTATATCTCTTTAAATTAAGGAATCCTGGGGTAAGAAGAGTCCTTATTAATGATGTCAATGGGATTAGTGCTCAAAACCAGCAAAAAGCTGAACCGTGACTGGGTTTTTCACTTTTGTATGGATAATCGTGCTTTCCACAGAGGACTTGATTGGTAACAGGTGATCGTCTGGACATTTTCTTTTAATATGTCAGTCGATTGAGAGATTATGCGTTTATGAAAATGTGACCACTCAGCTTTCTCAGGAAAATACTAAATGGTACACCATGGATATTTGTGAAACTGAAGTGCATGGAAATAACCGCCTTAGTCTCTCAGTTTTCTTCATGGGTCATATTTATAAAAGAAAGAATAATATGCCAAAAATAGAAGCTTAAAAACTTGATAAGTTGGACGAATACAAAGTCTGGTTTTGTCCTGTTTTGCATGTGATGTCATACCAAAATAAAATGCAAATCAAAAATTGTTCATTTTCATGCCTGGTTCAATGAGTGATGAAGGTTTGCTTTTCGTGAATATGAGGGAATCATCTGAGCTTACGGCCTAAATAATGATTTACTTATTTGAACCAATCAGATTGCCTCACTATTTATGCCCTGCTGCTTTCAACCAATCAGACTGCCTCACTGTCCATGCTCTGCTGCTTTCAACCAATCAGACTGCCTTACTGTCCATGCTCTGCTGCTTTCAACCAATCAGACTGCCGCACTGTCCACACTCTGCTGCTTTTCAACAAATTGTACTGCCTCACTGTTAATGCCCTGCTGCTTTCAACCAATCAGACTACTTCACTGTCCATGCTATGCTGCTGTCAACCAATCAGACTACCTCATGGCCCATGCTCTGCTGCTGTCAACCAATCAAACTGCCTCATGGTGTGTACCCTGCTGCTTTTAATCAATCAGACTGCCATACTGTCCTTGCTCTGCTCCTTTCAACCAATCATACTACCTCATCCTGTATGCCCTGCTGCTGGTTTTAACCAACTCACGTGCCATACTGACCATGCTCTGCTGCTTTCAACCAATAAAATTGGCTCACTGTCAATGCTCTGCTGCTTTGAGCCAATCAAACTTCCTCATCGCGTATGCCCACCTGCTTTAAACCAATAAGAACTGCCTAATTGCCGAGGCCCAGCAGCGCCATAATGCATTAAACTCACACAGGCACACCTGCATTTCTGCTTCACACAGAGATATTTGTTCACTGTTTCCAGTTATAGCAGAAAGCAGAGAGGATGTTAATTACCCGTCATTATCCCTGCTTTTGTTTTGTAAAGTGCATCTTGCTGTACATGAGGGAAAAAAAAACATCCGTAAAGAGGTTGAAGAGTAGAAGGTGGGGCTACTGGATGAAAACTTGATAAATAATATAATAACAGCTTGAAGTCTTGAGTAAAACACTGCTTTCTGTTTCCGTATTTGCCTCACAACACGAAGGTTGTGGGTTCAAATCTGGCCTGAGGCCTTTCTGTGTGGAGTTTGCATGGGCTTTCTCCCACAGACCACAGACATGCATCTCAGGCTAATTGGGAATTGTGAATTGACCAGAAGTATGAGTGAATGGTGCCTGTGCCCTGAGATGGAGTTATCACATTATTACAACCATGATCATTGCAGCATCCACAGAGTCCACTCCGTCCAGACATCTAAGAGACTATACTGGTGCTGCGATGATAATATGTATGTCGAGGGTTTGGAGCGCAATGGTTATATGTCCATTTTAGAGGTTTTGAGAAAAATTGATTTGAAGGTTTGCAAATGTTCTATTAAATCAGGTACATCATTTACATCATTTTTATGTCAGTCAGTCTTTTACTGCATGGTTCATAACATGGAGGTAATATAATAGAACTGGAGAGAGCGAGGAAGTACCACCCCTCTTACTTTCAATAGGAGATGCTAGGCTAGCTACTTCAGCCTACGAAGTACGGAATTGACTGACACCATCTATAAAAATGGCGTTCCATGGGTGCTTATTTCCGGCACCATTTCATAAGATTGCCAATCTGATTACACAGCACAAATGGCCAAGAAAATGTGTCGTCTGTGCCGATTGGCGAATATGTTCGAGGGGAAATGACGAGCAACGCTGTTAATCCGGAACGCACACACACTATACACTCATTGGCTGAACTGCTGCAGTCAGAGCAACAGCTGGACAACCAAACTCGTGCACGAGCTGTCATCAAGCTCTAAGTATCAGTTCTTATTTTACAGGCCCTCTTGAAAACATCGAACAGTTGCGTCAGGCAAAGAGCAAAATAGTGAAAGATTACCGAATACATTTTCTTTTGTTTTCGCTTTATTTGGCAAGAAAAAAAATGCGCACTTTTGAATTGGTGTCTATGGAGCTTCAGCGTCTTTGGCCACAAAATTGCATCCTTGGGAAACGCGGAAGCAGGACGCTAACATGCTAACTGGCTGAAGCAAAGGTACTTCCTTGTTCTCTCTGGTTCTATTATATATCTCTATGGTTCAGAAGTATACTGAACATGTAAGTTTTCATAAGTGTGGTACTGTGACATCATGGCCAAAATTGCCAAAATGGACGTCACCTCCGTGCTCCAACAATTCTAGCACTTGATGTGACATAACACAATGGTGATAGATTGAAGTTAGGTTTGTTTGCAATGGAAGACCGATGATTCTGTGATACTATTCGTGTTTATATTCAAAAAATCAAAAAAAGGGTAGCACATCTCAATTCTTCAATTCAAGGAAGACAAAAATACTCACATTTCACTTATTTGGCTCACATCACAAAAAACAAACGCTGAAAAAACCAAATGCTAAAACCAAAACGCGTTTGGTTTTTTCAGCGTTTTTTTTTTGTGATGTGAGCCAAAAAAATAAGTGAAATGTGAGCATTTTGTCCTCCTTGAATTGAAATGTGCTACCCTTTTTTTTTTAAGATTTTTTCCTTTATTTGATAGTTGTTCAGTGTAGAGAGACAGGAAGGTTGGGGAGAAGAATGGGGGAAGACATGCAGCAAATGACCCGAGCCGGAATCGAACCCAGGTCGCTGCGGGAAGGACACAGCCTTTATGGTATGCGCGCTTAGACCGATGAGCCACCAGGGCGCCCCATGCTACCCTTTTTTTGATTTTTTTGAATATGCTCACTGGATTTTGGGTTTAGTACTCCACTGAGAATCCAACTGTCAAAGCGCAACCTCCCTCACAAACTACTATTCATGTTTATTCATAAAAATATCAATGTTAAATTCATATAAGCAGATTTTGTTGGACATACCACAAAATGAAAATGTGAATTCTGTTTAAAACTGAGGCGCATGGACAAATAATTATTGTGCTCCAAGAATTAGCTGATTTCATAGAAATATGTGACAGGAGGTAAAAATCTCAAAATCACAAAGTTTGGACATATCACCATTGTGCTCCAAACCCTTGATGTGTGTGTGTGTTTGTGTGTAATATGATACATATGGAGATTTAATTCTCCTGTCAGAAAAAAGAACCATAGTTTTGTCAAGAAAGATCTATCATATGTACAGCAATTAATATGAAAAGTTCAGCTCCGTGCATCTTGTGCATAGTGCAATTGTATTGTACACAGTCCAGTTAAATATTCAAGTTATTGGGTTCATTCGTTAATACTGCCAAAGCTGGTCCAAATCGAAGTCTTTATTTTACAGTTGTTGAGAGTAACAAAAAGTATCCGCAGTCAAAATTGCTGACTTAGCCCATTTAAATTGTCTATTATGTATGAAACCAATAAATAATTTTGGCGAACACTTTTTTCATCAGTACACGCCATGTGATCAAGTTTCAGCAGCAACTGAGATGGTGGGAGTCAAAACCTTGTTTCATCATGTGACATGACATGAAATACCCCAGCTTGGACAGCTTCTAGCTCCCTTGCAACCTTAGTAATGAAGAAGTGGTATGGATAATGGATGGATTTTAGGACAATGTCATATACATATTCTACATCTGCTGGTTGGAATGCTTCTGCGAAGCTACATCACACTTCTGTTGAGTGAAATATTCAAACCTATGGCACTGTGTTTTTGTGTTCGCCGTTGAATCAAATAGAAAATATCGAGATCTTGTGCATCGTTTAATACACATTCCCCTGTAATTCAGCTGGACATATTTGGGATTTTGGAAACCCTTGGGTGTTTCCAATAAAATATATAACAGGCCAACAGTTCCGCAGGTTCGAATAAAGCCGCTGCATTTGATGAAGCCACTTAAGGGATTGACATAGTTCAAGCAGTTAATAGGACTATAGTATAAGTTCAATAATCCTGGGAACTGGATCATTTGTAACCGACTCAACAGGATCAGTTCTAACACGACTTCTGTTTCTTCTTCTGTCCTCTGAACTGTGATTCATTGGATTTTAGTTCAGTCTTGGTTTCTCGGCTGAACCTTGCATATTAAATATAGCCTATCCCAGTGTTTCAGCAGTAAGCTCCTGCTCTTTGAGAGCACGTACAGCAATTAAAAACGAAGTGATATACTCATATTCTACTCACTATGTATGTAATTAAGGCTGTAATATATTTTAACAGGTTATAAAACATGCAGCGTATAATTAGTTTTTTACCGCCTAATATATTGCAAGCACAGTTACTTTTCCTTCCACACAGACTTGCCTCCAGCATAATAATGAAGCCATGCTGCGGCCATGTTTAATGACAGTGCAGGGCTGTTTATTCATTGTCACTCTGGCTGTTCTTTTCTTGAGTGTATGCACCTGGACAAAAGTTATGCACCACCAAAGTTGAAATGAAAATTTACGAAAGTCCTGAGCCACACACATTTGCATGAAGGTTTTAGCATGCATTCAACCTGCATTTCGCCCTCAAAAGGTTTTTTTCATAAACCTATGCTTAATTGTACATGCTTGGGCTGCACTTCTGAGAACTTGTGAATCATCTTAGTATGACTGACTAATACTGAGCTGCCGTTTCTCAGTCTTGTCATAAGGAGACATCAAGGTCACTGGACTCAGTGCTATCTTTAAAGGACAGTGAGCCCTGCACTGCATTAAATGTGTTGACAACAAACCATCTATATATTATTACTGAGTTGGCGATTTGCGTAATGTCACATATTTCCTCTGAAACCACCATGAATAATGAGTCTTTTTTCCGCATACACCGGTTTTACTGTGTGACAAAGACGATGCGCCAGGTTTCGAACTTAGTTATGAAGTGAAAACTGCATTTTGAGGCCGTTTTTGCAAGTAAAACTGGCTAATTCAATCAGCTGTTATCGTGTTAAAAAAACCCCATGTTGCCTACATTGCATCGAAAAACAATGCCCGCGCATATAGCCCGTGCGTAGCACAGGTATCGGCTAGTTTCTTTAAAAACTAATACTGAGTGAAATAAGGATCTAGTTCTTTTCAAATTTATTCTGTCTGCCAGGTAAGGTACCGCATGTCCAAGCCATATTTTAAAAGAATTGGGCAATGTTTTTTGATGCCATTAATTCAGTCCTTTGGTGAAGTGGAATTAGTTTTAAAAATGGGATGGCACTTAAATTTTGCCCAGGTGTATAGCTGTGTGTTCCAGGTAGCACTCACTAAAATAGTCACGCCGAGGCAGTGACTGGTCATGCGGCCCGAGGGAGGCCAATCCCAGCGAAGCAGAAGCAGAACGCTGGGGTGTGTGTGACCAATTATAATGCAGAACAGAAGCATGTGATGTCACGCTATGCCCCAATTAGCACCAACAAGTTCCAAAATAGAGGAGTCAAGATTATCAAGACTGCTCCCTCAGTCTTTCACTGAAACATGCAGACACAGTATATGCAATCCTGCTTAAATTCGCAGTGGAACCTGTCCACCCTATTAAAGTAAATTTATAAAAAGTGCTGTTGGAAATATAGGTGAACATCATCTCACATCATTTACCCAAGTTATGCTTTTATTAATTATAAAAAAGACGAGAAAAAGTTTGCAATTTCTTTGTGACCCCAAGATTAAAAAGTCTGAATGTGTGCCAAAGAGGAATCAGGCTCTATTGCAGAGCTGTGTATTTTTAGATGGGTATCCTGGGTGGAGCAGTTTTTGGCTTTCAGAGAGGTTCACTTGATGTTCAGTCTGGCGCAGTTTCTCAATTAATCATTGTCAGAAGCAGCAATAATTAAAGCTTGCCGGAGCATTTGGGCCCACCAGTCACCCGGTGCGAGTGTTTTCGGCACATCCGTGAGGTTTTCTTTACAAATTATTTTTGTGTTCTTTTTCCCCAGAGAATGTGTCCCATTTGGACTAAGCGTCAGTTTACAACAGCCTCAGACTCAGAAATGAACCAGGCTCTGCTAATTAGCCTAGCACAGTTTAAAGCGGCAGGCGCATCGACGAGTAAAACCACAGGCTCTCTCCTCTGTAATCTCACTGGTGGCTCCAAAACATTTCCTGTTCATTTTTTCAACCCAGGAATCTTTCAGAGCATTCACTTTAAGGGGGACGAAAATACCTCATGCATTCTGTCACACACAAAAGTAGACGTTGTGGAAAAATGGCAAAACTCAACAAATTTACTGCACGTCCATTTTCTTGACTCAAGCCATAAAGGAACCATTCCAGTTCGCCAGGCCATATATTGCTTCCATCTTATACAGAAAATCATATAAATTTACTCACCCTCTAGGACCCCTTGATCACTAACAAAATGCGGCAAACCCTTTGGCTGGGCTGTAATGAAAGTGTGTGAGAATTTATAGCTGATATATACCAAGCTCAGGTCAAAATTGGAGCGTGAGTAACTGACTGAAGGTAAGAGAGGGACAAGGTAGTCAGCATAGTACTGATAAAAATGTTACTTCCAGCTCATTTAGTGTATATTCTCAGATGAGAGATGTGAAAGAACCGTTAGTTCAGGTGAGGGAATATTCAAATGAGAAACAGATGAGGGATGCCGAATAAAACACAATGTCATTATGCTCCCCTTGATAAGGAACATGGCCAAACACTGCTTCGTGAGAGAGGTGAGAAGCCCTTCCTCATTAACATCCCCCCTCCTGCTGACCCTGGACGTGTCACTTCCTGTCCCTTCACCTGAGCTCAGCTAGGTATTGGTTCCTGCGAGTTCATAGCACTCTACAGTCCAGTGAGAGCTCAGTGACCTCGGTCAAATGTAGATGAGCAGAGAACAGATGCCACTGTCATCCCTGAAATGATTCACCCAGCATGGGGATGAAAACACGACAGGTTGGGGAGAGCAGGTGCCATAACTTACCCAGTATGATGCAAAGGAAGTGATCGTGACTCCTGGTGCTTCCACTTGCAACCCATGCACCATTCCCTGATCATGTGACAGGACACAAACTATTCCAGCATAGGGCAGCCCTTGATATGGGTCACATTTATTTATACACCACATTTGTAGGTAGGGAAATATGATTGGGCATGCTAAATCAAAGATAAAATGGGGGGGCATTCTTCAAAATATTTTGCTTGATGGTAACATCAATGACAGGAGCTTCGAGCAAATGACAGACCAGGATTTGTCAAATTTTACTTTGTGTTTCATCCAGTTTATTGAAAAAGATAACAAATGTAGGAATTTTCTTTCCGAACACTGTCGTATTGATCGAGCAATCAACACTCACTCTCGAAAGAAATGGAGTTTGAAAACACTAACCTAAACCATCGAGAAAAAAAAAATCTATTCCAAAGACCAGTCAATTCAGGTCCACAGTGCAGCCTCAAACACTTCATTTTGTGCTCGAGCATTTTCTGCTCTGTTTGTGAATCGCAGGGCGTACAGCAATGCTGGCTAACTGCTTTGAAAAGGTAAAGAAATTAAAATCGGCCTTAGTGGAACACTCTCTATGTGGTGGGCTAAGAAGAAGTGTGAAAAAGATTAGACCTGTCGTTTGGGAGGGCAGAGGGGTAAAGACCTTAAGTCTGGGTGATGGGGAAGGAATAGAGAAACTGATTCTACTCAGAGGGCTTCATATTTTTCTGGGAGCAGTCTCTTTTATTAAATCGATCAGCTGAGCAGTGCCAAGTTTGATCAATACAAAGACGAGAGACATTTTTCTATTATGGTCATTTTTCAGCCAGCGAGTAAGACTGCTGACACACACAGACACACACACGCACACACACACACACACACACACACATTGCATTTCGCTCGTGAGATCCTTAAGCCTACCATCGCTCCGGCCACGGCTTCACGAACCATGTGAAAAATCAAAGCTGAAGAGACAGAATCGGCACGACTGCAAAAAACTCTCGGTGTCGAGGTCGTAAAAATAATTAAAATTAAAAAGATGCGCGATTAGAAACGTCAGTCTCTTAGTGGGCCGGAGATGGTGATGCGCTTTTTCCACAGTTAATCTTGCGTCTTATAAACCCGCAGTCACGGTCTGATAGATTAATTTGTTACAGCGCCATGCAAATACATTTGGGCCTACTTTTTATTTTGCTCCACATTGTTTTTATGATTCTCATTTTATTTTATTTTTGTATTTATTATTTTCTCCTTATTCCAGCTTTGTACCACATGTGAATACAGATGACCAGCATAATTTTTCCATTGGCATAGTACCCATATGGGCCTGTATTTCAAATAACCCCATTTACAGGTTTCATGCTTTCTAACTAATGCATTCCTACAACCCTAAAATGATTACATTACCAAATTACAAGTGAATGAACATAGATGACCAGGAAATATGCAAATAAAAACAGATTTCTAAATTTACTTGCATTTCATAGCAGATATATGAAGACAAGGCATTTAATTTCTTGTCCAGTCAACTTAATTTAATTTGTAAACGTAGATCTTTTCCGGCCATTCAGGCCAGGAATGGATTTCAAAAAAAAAAGTTTGGATGGGGGCAACTTAGGACTTGTCATGAAGTAAACAGTTTGAGTAAGGATGTAATCTGAAATGGCTGATGTCAGCAGGTGATTGTAATCATTATTTCGCAAAAAAGCAGCTTTCAGGAAGGGCCAAGTCCTTCAGGAGCAAAGATGGGCTGAGATTGGATCACCAGTATTTCCAAAAATGTGGGAGGAAATCATTGAAAGGTTTGAAAACGATGTTCCGCAAAGAAAGATAGGAAGGGATGTGGATATTTTGCCCTCAACAGTGCATAACATCATGAAAAGATTCAATAAATCTGGAGACATTTTTGTGCACAACCGTCTAGGACTGAAGCCTAAGCTGAATGCATGGATCTCCAGTCACTCAGACAGTACTGCACTGAGAAATGTCATTTACCTATAAATAACATGGCCACATGTGCGCAGGATTTCTTTTGCAAACCTTTGCTGAGTACTAAAATATGTTGGTACGTCCACAAATGCCATTTAAAACTTTACAGTGCTAAAAGGAAGCCTTATATTAAGTGTCGAGTGCCGTGCACTTCTCTGGCCTCGGAGGCATCTGTGATCGACCATCGCACAGAGAGGAAATGTGTATTTTGGACAGATCAATCAATATTTTTTGGAAGAAATGATGTGTGCTCCAGACCAAATAATAACAGGATTATTCAGAGGGTTACCAGCAAGAAGTCCAAAAGCCATGCTCTATGATAGTATGGGGTCCTGTCAGTGCCCTTGGCAAGGGTATCTTGCACTTCTTTGAAGGCGCCATTAATGATGACAGGTACACTGAAATTTTGGAGCAACATTTGGTGCCTTCAAGATGATATATTTTCCAGGAATGCTCATGCATATTTCGACATTATGCAAAACTGCATTTTGCACGCATAGATGGTGCAGGTGCTGGATTGGCCTGCTTACTGTCCCGACTTGTCTTCAATAAAGGAATGTGTAGTGTACTTTGAGACATAATTACAATCACAAAAACCTCTTTTTTTATTTTTTACCATTGTGCACCTTAAGACTTGTTTTCAAAAAGAAAGGGACAGAACTACACATAAAATGTTTAATCACTTGACGTCTTCAGTCCTTAAATGTTTATTAAGTGTTGTCAAAAAGAATGGCAATAAGACAAAGTGGTAAACACTTTATTATCCAAACTTATTTGAAATATGTTGCCAGAATCAAAATTGAAATGAGTTCATTTTGAAAAATCAATAATAATTAATGCGGTGAAACATCAAAATAATGTGCTGTTGTATTTTTTTCAGTGCATTACAAGTCAAAGACAATAAACAAATCAGCTATAATTTTAATTTAATGTCCCAACCTTTTCTAATTCCAGGTAGTAGGTTTGAGTATTATGATAATTTTGGCCTTTGTTCACAAAAATTTATTCTCCTTATCAGTTTTTATGAATACATACTAATTATTCACTTCATAATCCCATGCGGAGCTGACTGCAAAACAGATGAACTTTTAACATACCTAGATGGCCAGCTATTCTTTGGCTAGGATGCTGCACTAATTGTCCTATGTACTATAATTACCCCTATTAACGCATTTCTGTGAAACCTTATTCATTTACTACAAGCTACCTAATTGAATACGTCACTGCTTTGCATTTAAACAAACTTGGCCAGTAGACTTGAGCAGTATAAGTTTGCAGTATTGGGCTGGTGCAGAGTGTCGTTAGCCGTTGCTGCTTGCCAGTTCAGTGTTGGTGTGCACCAGTAAGTTTGTATAACCCTTGTCGCGCTGCCTGCTGCCGCCGACTGTCAGTGAAACTTAGCGGCCGTAGCCTCAGAGCCTAAATGAGCTGTGACACATCTGGTGCAGAGTAATTTACTGCTGTTCTGATCTCACACCCGTCTGTCAGCGGCAGTGTGAAGCTCCCTCACCCCCCACTGCCACCCCAAAAACCTCCAGCCATGTGTCAGAGCTGTAATAACAGCAGAACCTCAGTGTGTTTTACGTATCCCCAACATTTATCAATATACCGCACACCTACATCTTATATCGTATCTGTGTAGTACGCTATTCATGCCATGGTTTGGGTGAATGCTCTATTCTGATTGGCTGCAGGGTGTGCATTATTTTTTTTTATATTCGCACACCAACTAAGTAGTTCCAGTGAAAATGCCTGTTCACAGTTCTTAATTAATACACTGGCTACAGCCATGCCTAGTAACCGTGGCAACACGGATGCAATCAGAACTGTTTATAATGTATTGCTGCAAGATAACTAGCTGTCCCGACTTCCAAAGACAAACAGTGCATGGTAAGTCCTTAGCAGTCAAACATCCTCCTTCAAAGGCTGTTATTCTGGACTCGCAAGTATCTGTATCTATTGAATTTCACAACAACTGGAAACAACAAATTTGATTTTAAATAAGATACCTAGCTAACTGTAGCATACCGGACTAGTACGCTTTCTGTGGGTCTTTGCATTGTCTGGTTCCAAATGAACGCTGATTCAGTTATGTTTTTCTATTTACTGTAGCTGTGTGATTAGCATTTGCTCCAACCTGTGGAGTGGAATTTAATGTTGGCACGTTTATTCCCAATAAAAACACAAATCACTTGTTTGCGAAAATCATATTTACTGTTTTGTCAGCTGTAGTACGCATGGTACTGACTATTAATAATTGATGTTCTTATTTTTTTATTTTGTAAATGACCATCATATAAGTAAAATGAAGCCCTTTGAGGAGTCTACAATCAGAAAATAGGCTCTGTGGAGGCTACTGTTCTCTGGCCTCCTCCTCATCCATTATTTCCTGATAATTGACACCTCATCGGACGTTAACCCTTACTTATCCCCTTGAAACTTGAAAGAAAATACGTTGTACATGTTTTTCGAACTTATGGGCATTGATATTATTGTAATGGTCAACTTGTATTCAGTAAATTGTTATGTTTTGCTGTAAACCTCGCCAATCAGATCCAGAATAATATGACTTACAGCTATTTTTACCCCTGCCAAGGGAATTATGCTTGTGTGTGTGTGTGTGTGTGTCTGTCTGTCTGTCACCAACTTTACCCCAAAGACTAATACTGCGATCTGTGCCAAAATTTACACAGGGGTAGATATTGGTCCAAGGACCAAATGAAAAAAACTCGGATCTTAACTAGGCAAATTACTAAGCAGCCAAAAATATTTAAAAATTAAAAACTGACATATAGGCCCAATTAACAGGATAAACGAATTGAGTTATTTTTGTCATTTGATGGATGGCATGTGCCCCCTCAGAGAGCACATTTTCTATCTCTACTAGGAAATAATAATATTTTGCTTTGGATGAGGTATGCAGCCTCTGATTGCCCTTTTATCGACATGAAAAGCTCTCCTACATCTCTGGGATCATAAATGACCCCACACATCTTTCAAGTATCCTTGCCACACCAATGGTCCAATTCTTCAAAAAAGCAATGAGAAGTTGCTGAATAAAAATATACTTCTGGGGTCGTTAAATGACACTACTCGCTCGCTTGAGAGTTAAACCCGGATGGATCTCATTCACAGTCAACCTCTGAATAGAAGTGTCTGCTGAATAACTGTAAGGTAATGTCTCTTTCATGGGTAAAGCTCCAAAGGTACATACAGACAGGAGTAGTTTTGGATACAGGGCTCAGCAGGGTATGTTTTACACTGTGCCTGCTCTCTGATGAAAAAGACTAACGCAGTACCGACAGACAGTCGCCTCCTCTCCGGGCTTCATCATCGCCTGCGTCATTACAAAAACTGCATCTAAGTTGAGGCCAGACGACAGACCAGCTGGAAAAAGGGACTCCATCTTGGCAGTAACCCCTGAGCGGGGCGGGAACCTCTCCCTTACACTCACATTTGTGCATGTGCCCGAGGCCGAAGAGGAGCAGTCAATTATCCTCCCGCTGCTCGGATGAGTGTGACAGTGCAGAGAGCCGGTGAGATATGCAGCGTGTCCACGGCGATGGGAAGACTGTGAATCTCACTGCTTCTCTCCACCTACCTCATTATTCCCTCCATCCATCCCCAGCTCTGTCTTTGAGTGCCCACTTCTGTCGGGGACTGATGACTGGACAGTGTAATGTATTAGAATTTTAGGCCATAAAAAGACTGATTGAACCCCTTAAAGCCCACCATTTTTAAAATTTTGGGTCGCACTTTAGATGAAGTGTTGCTCATAAAGGCTTTATGCAGCATGTATAATGCCTTCATAGATCATACATAAGCAAATGTCATGCTTTGTAAAGGGTGAAATAACATCCTTATTCAGCATTTGATGTGATATAACTGACAATGTAACTTTGCTAGTGGCTAAATTCTATAAACGGGGACACTGTCAGCTAAGTGACATTGTCATTGTCATATCTGGCATCACATGCTGAATAAGGATGTGTTATTTCACCCTTTACAAAGCATGACATTTGCTTATGAATGATTTATGAAGACATTATATCTCATTTATGAAGGCATTATGTATGCTGTATAAAGCCTTTATGAGCAACACGTCATCTAAAGTGTGACCAAATTTTGTCCTTTTTTGATGTTCTCAAATAAGAAGCATATAATAGCCATACTGTATTGCTAAAATGCATGCATGGGAACTCATATGATAGGCAGCATACCCTAAATTTTGATAATGTGCTCATGTAGTATGTGGCTAGAAGACAGTCGGAAACTGCTCCAAGATGAATGATTTTTAAGTTTTGTTCTGATTGCTGGGTGAGCCAGCTATCCAGAATGTTCTGTCAAGTTAATCTCTGGGCCAAACTCTGTACAGTTATCCAGCTAATTCTGTAATCCTGCTTTGTGAAATAGGGTCCTAGTGAAAATACTACACTGTGAAAAGTCCCTTGAATAAACCACTATGTATTAGGTGTTCGGCTCTTTGATGTGAGATCTATGAAAGCAGGTGATGCAGCTGTTCTTCAAACTGGCACACAACACTTCTAAGCTGATTTTGGGTCAATACTTGAGTCAAGGTAATTATTTATGTTATCGATTTCCTCACAGATAACTAAAGATTTGCATAAATATAAATCAATGCTCAGGTCAGCCGAAAAGATCGAATCTCCAACAGCCCAGGATCCCTGTCAAGTCAGCGAGCAGGATCCTATGGCGTCCTCAGAATTCGATAAAAAGAAGTTTAATTAGCAGAGACTAGTTTTCGATTTCAAGCCTTCATCAAACAAACATAAATTAGACCATGGTGTAGACTCCATTCAGGGCTGACTGTCGATCATTGGAAGAATCTCACGATTTTAACATCCTGTCTGTCATCTTCGGGACATCGAATGGAAACTTATTACCAGTAGTGAAGGTGAAGGTCGAACAAGCATGTGGGCATCTGAGCTGGAGGCCTGATTGCAGGGAATGGCTGATTCGGGTATATAAAAGAGTGGACAAGTTAGTGATTGGAGTCTACATAGCACTCAGAAGCATAGCTTAACATGATAGAGAGTAGTTAAGGAGGAAGGTTTTTAAACTCGCGCCAAGCTCAACATAGCAGTTAACTTGCCTGGCTGCTACATTCCTATTTCTATCATAAACACAACCGCAATCAGAATGCTTCCATAAATAACGCGAGAAGGCGCGGCTTTAACACTCAACAGGACACAGAGTACGAAAAAACGGTCCCCATGGAAACAGACGATCTCACATTACCTCCCCCCTGTAACAGGCCCCACCCCTGAGGTGGTGAAGAGGAACATCACACTTCCTGAGTGTACCGGTGCACATCTTCAACACTATCTTAAAAAACACTCCATCTTATCTCCTTAAACTTATCATCCTCCATATTCCCAGAGTCCTGAATTAAAGGGCTCGTAATGAGCACAGCTGCTTCCACAGGACGTACGGGCTCAGCTCCGATAATACCATAAGAACTCCCTGTTCCGCCCAGGAAGGGTAACCAAGGTCAATGCTTAGTACTGGTCGATTAGCTTTATGCTCATTAAAATGAGATTAGTTCACTTGAAATGAGATCTTTCATTATCCAACACATTCCTTGATTTGTAACAGGCATTAATGTCACACTTTCCCCAAGATAACCCTAATTTTGCTTGGCAACCAAATTCATTTTTGTTTAATTCTGATCATCTAAATGATGCTGAAGAGTGCAGAGAAACCTTTCAGAAAAACAGCTGGAACACTTACCTCCATGAAATTTTGAGGTCATTTTGATTTAAGGGCGGGAAAATTGAAGACGTGCTGAAGACCTTGCACTAATTTAGCAGGGCAGAGCTCCCGCGGAAGCATTGATATACAATTCACCTAAACTGAGATCTACATTAAATTAAAAGATGAACAAAATCAGCAAGGCTCCATACTGTATTTCAGAATACGCTAGAACATTTCACATAAAACAGACCATGATTGATGTGTGTCGTATCATAACATGCATTTATCGGTACATTTCGCTGTCAGCATTTTTTTTTTTTTTTTTTTTCATCACAAAGTGACCACTCTTGACAGCCAGCCGTTTGAATACAATAATGACCCATGAAATTACCCGTAAGCACCCTTGACATTATGGAGTCATTCTGAGCCATTCACTGCATGTGTTCGAGTGTTCTGAATGGAAAATGCGTGAAGACTAGTACTGACTCATTTACAAGGATGCCAGAGTATCTGCGTGTCCGCATTAGCATTATGATGCATGTGTGAAAGCATCAGCTATGTTAGCGATGATGTTTTTAATCACGCCAAGTGCTGATCCACAACAGGGCAGACGTGCAGCACGTAGTAAAATCTGGCCTGGTGATATTAAACATTAAATATTAAATATAAAATACTCCTCCAGTGCTGACACAACAGGCTCCCAGAGAGATTATCACTCTGATTAACGGTCGCGGAGATCCGATCCAACGTGTGAAAACGTAGCCAACGTACCCAATATTCTGAACATGAATCCCTACAACTCTCTCCCCAGCAACGCCAGAGATAAGAGCCGTTTTACATTCGATAAAATAAATTAAATACTGACAGTGGGGGGTTTAAGTATGAATATTTATCACAAAGGGGAAATAGGTTTTCATGTTCTTCGTGCTCTTAAAACCCCGAGATCTACGAAGCTCAATGATGCATGATGCTGAGACAGCAGTTCAGTCCGCGAGGAAAAGAACATGCAGATTAGCCCGTCAGCCGAAGCCCTGATGTCTGCACGTAACCTAAATGTAACAGCAGTCAATATTTCGCTCGTACTTTATACCAGTTTAATTTTATGCGTAACGAGCAAATACAGAAAGCACTAAAGCCACAGCATGTTGAATAAATTTACACCATGATTCCAGCAACGTTAGACATGTATCGATTTCGCTCTACGTCAAACTGAAGTTCTGTTTTAGATGTACTTGATGTCATTTTTGAGTTTGATGTCTCGAGTGAAAATAGCCCATGAGACTCTTCTCGTGTTTGAAGCTAGTTTCTGTAATGGAAAACATGGACAGCTATGTGAAGTTAGAAAGGTAATAGAGAAACATGGGGATTCGCATCACAAAGACCCAAGGGAGCTATATATACACAGGGCTTCCAGTTCACCTCAACCATCTGCTTCCTCAGTTTGAGCCATCATAACCATTTCCAGAGCTTGTACATTTCCACCATAAGAAATCATTTTAACAAGAGGATACAGCTTGCTAACTGACACTTAAAATTTCATCTTAAATGACTCTGGAGTGTATTTATCGTGCAATTTTAAACAAATTTTCTCAAATCTTCAGAGTATCAAAGCTGGCTCATTTGCAGGACTTTTTTGGGACACATACATTCAGAAACAGGCTTACCTACGTCACCGGCCACTCCAAGCCACCAGGGAGTACCAATATCTCTGGTACTGTGATGCACAGATAGACACACAATCTTTCCCTTGGCACATACTCATGAACATACACGAAGGACAACAGCTGAACAGATGAAGGAACAGTCGAGCCTCTGATTGAACATCTGCTAACAAAAAGCTATGATTTGAATGGGCACTTATACAGAGGGAAACAAACCAGAATAAGGCGAGACATCTAACATTAACAGTTAACTGATAAATAAAACTGATATGAACTTAATGAGTGTACAGTACGAAAAAGCAAAAAAGTGATATTTCAGTTTAGTGGGACAGCACTATTAATTGGTAATAATGTATGAAAAGCAATGAAACAGGGGAGCTGTAACACACCTCTACCAGGTAACACATATGCCAGTCTAACACTCCATGTTAAAGTCATCTTGAAACCTAATTCTAACAGACAACAGATCTGTGTGAATCGATCATTTCACAGTTAAATTTACAGTAACAAGTAAAATATGGCAGTAAGTGAATAGACAGATGAGACTGGAGATGGTAAAATGTACCAATAGCAATGTGTGTATATTCTTGGATCTATTGACCAGAAAGCTGCTATGAGTTAATGGTTGTACAAGTCATGTTTATTCCATGTGCTTTACAGGGATATAAATAATGACCAAAATTACAAAATCTGTGTACTGGAAGACCAAGCCTATGTACAAGTGTTAGTCTGCAGAGAGGTCACCGTTAACTGCCTCTTTTATAATCTCTCTTCACTGTTTTTTTTTTTTTTTAAATTGGTACCATGTTTCCAGTGCGATGTACTGCTAGGTTCTTTACATAACATTTGAGCAATGAATTGGCAAAATATCTATTTACAAGAGGACTGTTTTATTCTTGTATAGTAATACTGTGTTAAAATAATACATCTGACTTTTAATTACAGTTCAGCCCCACATGAAATTATACAGTTTTCTATTCAGCGCTCAAGTTCAGTGTAAATGAGACACTAGGATTATCTCGAACCCCAGCGCACCGTAGCTAACCACACATTCAGGGGCTGCGCTTTACATGAATAATTTTTTGGATGGAAATCATTTTCAAGCCCAGCTTCCATTCAGCATATCATATAAAAATAATGTAACATTAAGACAACATTGACAATAATTGCACAATAATGATAATAATTAATAATGGTAATATACGTAGTACTCTTATTGAACATTGAATGCCTGGCAGAATGGACATTGAATTGGATGGCACGTGCCACTCTTTCCCATGATGCCGAGGGCTGGAGCTCGACACGCTAGGACATTCCTGATAAGGGGCAGAATCACTGCATTCACATTGTGCATATTCATATTTGTATTTATAATGCAGTCCTGAACAGCAAAAATAACCCCTCAAATCTCAAATATAAAAGACAACTTCAAGTCTGCGATCCCGAGCGGAGTTGGACATCCCCTGTTCGCACTTTGATATGAAACAGCCAGTAATGTGGAGAGTCACGGAAAAAAAAAGGCTACGATATCATTTCTGAGTCATCGCAGTCGAACAAAACCTGTGAGCTTCTCCTCCCAGGCAGTAGGGGGCGCTATGATGTCCGGCTACTGCTGCTTGGCTCCGAGATGGAGTATAGGTTGGGGTCATGCCATGGTATCTTCAAATAAAAAAAGCAAAAAATGTGATTTTGTAAAAATCTGTAGTCCTGTATCGCCATGTGTGCTTCAGAGTTGGGTTATGATCGATTCCTTTATCTGCAAGGACCACAGAATGAAATCCATTTTTTTTTTTTTTTAGCGGTGTAGTATTCTAATACAGTCTATGGGAAGGGTCGATGTTTCAAGAGTTGTACTCCTCGAAATTGCATTTCCAGGTTGTGGTACTCTTGCATTGTGTCTTTGAAGGGTCCACGTCGAAGTTAGTAGTCCATTAAATCAGGTGTCTGTGAATAGGGTCCGCTGAAGGGGTGTTGTCCTGGAGCATTAGGTTAATTAGAAGCGTCGATTTTTAAGTTTGAAGTCGTTCAACTCTGTGTCGGTTAAAAGGGTCCATTTTAGGGTTGTAGCCCTTTAGCATTGTGCCTTTGAAGAAGATTCCATGTTTAAGGTTGTAGTCCTTGATCACTTTGTCAGTGAAAAGGGTCCATTTTAGAGTTGTAGTCCTTTAGCACAGCCGCTTTGAGAAGGGTCCATTTTAGGGCTGCAGTCCTTTAACACTGTGTGTAAACTGGGTCCATGTTTAGGGCTGGCTACATTCTTTGCATTCCACAGTAAAAGACATGAGCGTCCGGCACTGCCCTGCAAATGAGATTACATCACTTATCCACTCTGTCCCCTCATCAAAGCGCAGTCTCTGAGCTGGAAACCACACCCGCATTCTCACCCATCCAACACGGACGTCACGCTCTTGACAAAGCTACACTGCCGTAACATTAACACTACAGAGTTTTAAAAAAGTGTTAAAAATGTAAAAAAATAACGCCTCCCGTTTAATTTGGGTAACACAGGTAACAGGGATACTTGGTGCCATCTCCGCTTGCTGTTAAGACTCAACGTCGAATATTACACTGGCGGCTCCCTCGCAAGTTCTGAGGACGCAAGCACTTCTTTTTCCAATGGGGGGGGCGATTAAAATAAACTTTCGCCTCATGTGACAAGCACACTGGTGACAGAAAATGTTTCTCAAACAATGAAAAACAAACTGGCTTTGAAAACACAAGGACACGATAATGGAAGAAGGACTCTGGAGACATGTAAGACTTTCTCAAGTATGTTTTTTTTTTTTTTTTGCTACATTGTGTACAAGTAAGACATCCTTTCTAGCAGTCCGATCCTACAGTGGGCACTGGAGCTGAACTGAGTCAAACTGCCTCCATTTCCCTCCAGGTTGGCCCTACAGGTCACGACCCCTGTCTGTACAGAGGGAGGCCTTTAAAGACCAGAAACACTGTGCGGTGAGGCTCTTAGCAGCATTACGGTTTAGTTTCTCATTCAGGCGGTCGGGTGGGGGGGGGTGGGATGGGCTGAAGAGACTGTCCCAAAGGGACTGACACAGGATTGGAGGAGGCGGAGAAAGGGGAGGAGGAAAAAAAGCTGCATCGCTGCGAGGAAAACGAGTGCGGAGCGACGGACAAGCGAGCCCATTCTGGGCCCCCCGTCGCCCCCTACAGACCCCGAGAGGTCAGCGGTCATGCACCTCCTGCTCTGTGCGCCCCAGTGGAGGAAAAATTTGGGGGAGAGCGGAATTGGGAGGGGTGGGAGGGGGGTGTGAGAGAGAGATACAGCGGCAGCGTCATCATGCAGCGGGTGGCGGGTCGCTCGGCCCACCCGCGGCTCCGCAGGGAGGGGCCTCTAGAGGGCGCTCTGAAAGGCACACACACACAGGAGCGGACAGCGGGTGTATATTAGAAAATAGTGGTCTCATACTTGGTGTTGACTCCTCTCTTGGCTTCCTGCCCGGGCTCCACTATCCATGGCACATTGGCGTGGCCCTTTTGATCCATCGAGGGCTGCTGCTCCATCTGACGGGAAACAAGATGGAGGGAGGGGTTCACTGCAAGTGCTCGTGCACACATACACACAGGGAGGTTCGTACGTATTGGGACAGTGAGTGTATTTTAAAGGGTGTAATTCCTACACTTTTGACTCAATGAATGGATGTAAGTAACCTTTGACATGGATAGCCTGCGCTTCACTTTGCGGCTACCCACATCCAGTAACATTGGCTATAGTTGTGCAGGGCATGTGACACAAACCCCTCCTCCCTCTCCAAACGACAGCTTCTCTTTACTGCACCTTTACTGCTTTTTATAATAAAGAAATGGTTCTTAAATTTGTCAGACTTTCACTTCTGTCTATATGTGCATTCAGAAAATTACACAAAATAATGCATAGAAATGTCTGCAAAGGGCACATAATAATGTGGTGGGCACACACATGCGGTCTGACTACTGACGGAAGCATTTAATGATGGGTTCGGGGACATAAATCATTTCGCCCCCCCAGGCCTTCTAATTCACAATATCCGCAAGATGATCAAATCCTAATGCACTCACTGACAGCAATTTACTGGCAGAAAGTAGTATCACCCCACTTTGTGCATTAGGGAAGGCGCAATGTGAATTAAGTATTTCCATGTTTCCGCCCAATTAGATTCTGTGTTCCCGCCAATAGTAATATAGCTATGAAAAACGGCTTCCTGAAATCTTACACGGCAGATTAGCAGGCCAACCATCGAATAAAAATAGGCAACAAGTTAACTTGCCAACTGTTGCTGATGTTATTAGCATTTACTGTGAACCTTAACGATGTCGAACAATTGATAAAACTTTTCACAATTTATTATTTAATTACACGAGAGAATGTTGTCTTACCGGGTCGCTAGCTAGCTAGTGAGTAATCAAGTTACCGTCTGATAAGCTGTCACCGGCCAATTTTGTACTTTTTTTCACAATTCAACTTTGTGCAAATACTGGGTGCTAAGGAGCTAGCAAGGTACTTACACGCAGTAGCCGACTATTTTTTGTAGGTTAAATGTTCAAGCTGGGAATAATAACCCAGAGGAATCTGAGAAAAGTTCCATGCGAAGGTGACGGTAGGACTGGAGTCTGCTGCACATCGTATGAAAAGACAAAAAAGCATGTAGCCAGCTAATTTATGCATTTTTATCCTCACCTCCTCTTCCTACTTTCTTCTTTATTCTTCTACCCAATGTCAATTTCAATGAAGAAAATCATTATCTAGGTCTAACAAAGAACCCTAAATATTTAAATGAGCATTCAAAGTAGATTGATTAAAATTCAAAATTCCAGTCAAAACAATTTGGTTGGCTTTGGTAGTGTTTATAACAAGTGAAATGCATGATAAGTGTGAAAAATAGTGGTAGCTAATACGCATGATTCAAAGCATTGCTGTTTCTAATATTGCCGGACTTTCGTTTCGCCTGTTCTGTTTGACGCAAGTTATTTATGAGAATTTCAAAATTCTCTCATTTAAGTAATTTTCACTTTTCATTGAGGATTTTATAAGGGTTTTGATTGATGTGAGCATGTGTGACATTTTTTATTGTCAAAATGATAAAGATGCTTTCTTAGCGTCTAAATCTCACTTTCTAGTTTTTCAATTGCTGTAGCCAGTAAATCTCAAATTATTTGGAATAACAGGTTTTACAGCACCCTCATCCCAGAAAATCACTCCAACGACCAGCACACATCAATACGGACTGACTTGTGAGAAGATTACAGCACTTCAGAATCGTGTCACTGTCAAGACACCAGCAAACCTCACTGTACATGAATATAAATTCTAAAATACTGTACGAGTGAACAAGTCATGTACTGCATGAGCAGGAGCACCCAAACATACACATAACACGCACGCAGGCACACACACTCATACACACACAGGAGCATTAGAGCATTAGTAGTACGATTTCGATTCCAGCTCCATTGCATCATTTGTTAAAGGGATTTGATGAGAAATAACAACAAGGAATGGGGGGTCAAGTTTCTTGTATTCTTTCTACTGAACCGCAGGTGTAGTATCATAGAAAGCAAATATTTCAGCCGAAAGTCTGTTAGAAAGAGAATACTTGCTATTTTAAACTACTCACAACGTGGACAGAAGATTATCTTCAGCAAACAGGTCACGATTTCTGGAAAAGCACCTTGCTCTTCAATTTTTAAAATGTATTTTTTTTTTGGCATTTTAAACATCACAAGAAAAATTTAGTTCCACTATATTCGAAAGAAGGCAGGCATCTCTGCTGCTGATATCTCCAAAATGTGACAATTCACATCAAAACAATCTTCATGGATAAATAGCACTACAGGTAAAAAACAAAAAAATAAATTAATAATGCATTCTTCATTCTGGGGTACTGTCCCCTTAACATTGCAAATTCTTAGAAATCTTTTAACCTCTGTACCTAAAAGAGAAGATGTAACAGTCAATACAATGTGAAGTTAATATACTTCTGCCAAACAAAACCTTTATTTGAACTCTTAAGGGACAGTATCATGATCAATATGAACAATATACTTCGTATAAAAGCATTCTGGTGACAGTAAACAGAAAGCCATTTTAATCAAAGTGCGTTTTTATTAAATGTGACAAGTCTCTTCACATTAACTGCCCAGCATGAGGTGTCTTGAAACACAGACTGTAATGCCAGAAATAAAATTAAGCGTAAAGAAACCAAATGGAGAAATAAATCAAAGCTAAGCAGTAAGGGCAAATAAATGAATGAGAATAGATACTGACAAGTGTAAAAAAGTGTAAAATGGTTGGGCATTGAGGAGTTGCGATGAAGGGGGGGCCCGGTGAGGGGTGTGCATATGCTCCTTGGGTCAGTAGCCAGAGGGCTGTGTGACCTACTGATGGAAGAAAAGGTCGCAAAAGGTCAAAAAGTGTGGTTGGCATGGAGACGGCGCAGCTTCTGATCAGGCGTACACACACCCACACACAAAAACACACACACATGCGCGCGTGAGTAGCAAAATGATGCAATACGCTGGTGGGAAGACAGACTGACAAGTGGGATAGAGTGGAGGAGGAAGACAAAAGCTACTGTAGAGAAATCAAGGAGAAGTCAGGTTACACAAATGTGTCAATGCCAAAAAATACTCTGTGTACGTGTGAACAAGCCATACATGCACAGGGGCACGCAAAAATACACATAACACGCAAACGCACACACATTCGTGCGCGAGCACACACACATGCGCACACACACACACACACACACACAGACACACGCACACACACACACGCAAACACAGACACACACACACAAACACACACGCACACACACACAAACACCCACATACACACACACACACACACGCACACACGCACACACACACACACACACACACACACACACACAGCCTCTGAGCTGAAATGAGAATGAATTGTGGGATTAGAGGTGGAAATATAGGGAAGTTTGAGGATGACCCAGATAAACCTGACGCTCGGTGCAGACAGAGGATATCTCCTGAGAGTCAGACCGGTGTCTCATTTACAGTCATTGAGGCAGATTCTTTAGCTCATAGAGGAGCTGAGTGGTCACTGCCGAGAAACCACCAGAAACAGAGAGATCACAAATTATGTGATAAGATGCCAGAACAGTCTATTGCTGCTGTAACACTCATTACAGGTGATGTGATGAAGTGAATTTCTTGAATGAAGACTTCAAATTTTGAAAAAATATTCAAAACTACCAACTCTTTCTATCACTGAGTCAGTGTTTTTTAGTCACATAACAATATGCATGACATGAGACAGTGAACAAATGACCGTGACGTGTGAAGCTTACTGACAGCTCGGACTGTGCGCCAGTTCCGTGTTGACCGAAGTTAGATAATGAAAAAGATCGGGAGCTCTGTTCTACTGCAGTGAGAGGACTTCGCTGAAATGCAACTGGTACCACTAGTTTTGCTGATTACCAACCGGAGCGTGACCTGGCAGCCGTAACATTCAGCGGAAGACAGTCGTGAAACGGAAATATTAGAAAAGGCATGGTGTCATATATGGTTAGGTTAGGCAAAACATGACAGTACAGGTGATTATTAGTAGTTAGGAGTTAATCAACTGGAGGGTAGGCAGAGTCAGGTGTGCTGAGACTAGATTGTTTTTTTGTTTACAGTTCCGAAAAGATGTATGGCTGATTGACAGCTGTGGTTTGGCTGGTTTTCAGTGCTCTGTCTTTACCATTGATTGATTTTTCTGGTACATGCTCAATAGGAAGAAGAAACAGCTTGAACATTTTCCTAACAACCAGTTTTTACAGTACACAGAGATTGATTTCAGTGTTTATACTCACTAATGCGATTACAATTCCCAACATCTTGCCAAGGGCAAGGGACTGTGATGCAAGCGGGAAAGGAGGCCTTGTATTTCTGAGAAACATGTCGAACAGCACGGTAATTGCCGGTATCTGCTTTTACAATCTTTTCCAGCTTACCCAGAGCTTTGGCTGTGTTTCAAAAGCTAGGGTTGTTCACTTCAAGGTAAACATATGGAGAGCCACGCCCACTGAAGCCATATTACAGGGCATTTTGATGCGAAGTGCATAAAACTCCTCCCTTCAAAGGGCCCTACATAAAGGTCGTTTCCGAAGTGAACAGGTGACGGTCACTTTGCTCCTACAATGCTGCGCAACAATCCGTGGCTAGTGACATGTATGACTCAACCAAGAAAAATGACAACAGCGATGGCTACTAGTTAGCGCGCAGAGAGCTAACGAACCTAGCTAGATTGCTAACTAACGTCGACTGGCTAATACTAGTATATAGTATACTTATGAAAGCCATGTGGTTGGTTATAAAGCTATGAAAATGACAAATGGCCCCCAAAAAAGCAGTTCTCCCATGGACAGGCTGCCTTGGTTTACACCTGGTTTAACAAATTGCGGTAGCCCCGAAATATTTCGAGGGGTATTCCAAACGGCCGTTATCTGGGAACCCTACTCCCTGCTGCCCTTCAGAGTTTCCACTATGAAAGGAAGTGACTTTACAGGGTATAGGGCGTAGGGATTAACACGTTGACTGTCAACTACGAGATAACTCGTAATGGCGGGTGCACCAAATCCTGCCAGTACGAGTTATCCCGTAGTTTAACATAGGTAACTTTGGGGATCAGCAGACTGGTTGGCAGTTGTCATAAAGGAAGAACTGGAGTTATGGCAACCGGATTGCAACCTGTGGAAGTGGGTATTGAACACAAAATTATTATCAATTTCCATTAACAGTTCCGCGACTTCGTCTGCATTCATACACGCCATTTTACAAAGTGTTGACCTTCAAATCAAATTATGGCACAATTGCGCAATGTCTTTTACGCAAATACCGCTACAAGAAAACTCTTTATTGGTATACCGAATGCAACAGTTATATCCCACCACCAGCTGCGACTTGTCTCGAATAGAGGGTTTTCCCCCAGAGGATCATGGGAAGACGCTCTGTATCTGCCTATAAATAGCGCCGTAAACAAACATTGACCATATGTAAAAAAAAACCTAGAATGGCAAATGGGAGACCCCTAGAACCTGCAAGTTATCTCCTTGTCGGCAGTCAACGTGTTAACCCTATGGAATGAAATGCAGCCTTTGTGTTGATTACAATCACAACTAGAATGTGTTTTTACTCGTAAAAACAGACATCTCCCCCCCGGCCCCCTTCCCTGCCTAACCCACCAGACGGACGGACAGACGGACAGACAGACAGGCACATACCAAAAGGCACCATTGCAGGACCTGAATAGTAAGTTAGCTAAGTTTTGTTGAGATCATGCAAACGGTTTAGGAGTTGTGTTCCGGACAAGTATTGATCACATCCGGACGAACAGACAGACGGACGGACGGACAGACAGGCACATACCAAAAGGCACCACTTCAGGACCTGAGTAGTAAGTGTGCAAAGTTTCGTAAAGATCATGCAAGCGGTTCTGGAGTTACACTCCGGAAACGAAGTGGGAACACCGACGTGAACACCAACATGCATGCGAACGGGAACCGAGCCTAAAACAACATGTCTCCCCTCTCCCTCCTGCAGGAAGACATAAATACCGCAGCTTCATAACGTGTTCATTCCTCAATACATTACCACAGCCATTAGGTACATACCAATAAAGTAGCCAAATGCTCGCTGTGTGATTCAGAGGATAATTTTTCGACATGTCTCCCAGGAAATTTTGAACCAAAGGGGCAAATTATTCGTAGTTTGTTTTTTTTTTTTTTTTAACAATTATTTGCAAAGCCGCGAAGAGAACGATAAAACCTAATTCCGAAGGGAGCATGGGGCACAGGACATGGAACGATACTCACAGACTTTCGCAGATTAACACGGGGCTTTGGGATGGGTTTGCTGGGCTTGCTGTCGAAGCTTTCGGGCAACGTGGACGAGCCGTGACCGCTCTTTCGGGCCTGCAGGGCCAGCTGGTATGCCACCTCGAAGGCCTGGCCCAGGGTCAGGATGATCTCATAGGCTAGATTCTGCCATAGAAAAAAACAGAGCAAAACGTTTAGGGAGGCCAGTGGTCTAGTGCAGTGGTAACCAACCCTGCTCCTGGAGAACAACCCACCTGTAGGTTTTCATTACAACCTTAAATTAACTCGACTGACTCGACTAATGAGCAGCTAAGGTAGACTGTTAGTTGCCGAATGAGGTGTGCTTTGTAAGGCTTGGGGTGAGAACCAACAGGACTGTAGATCTGCAGTAAAGGGCATGGAGACCACTGCTCTATCTAGTTATGTGGCTGAGACCCGGAAGGTTGGTGGTTCAAGCCTCTGAGAAGTCATAATGACGTATGGGATGGGCGTTTGATCAAGGCCCATACCTGGGGTAGGGGGCCAGACCAATCTGATCAAATTAAAGTCAGGTAATAAGCTGTAGTGTCATATAAATAGCAGGTAAGGAAGTAGAGGGGTTGCTTGTGTGACCGGCATCAGTAACTTAGCATGAGGAAATGGCGTGCTACAAGGCACTCACCACATCAAAAGCGGTGAACACGTGGCAGTAGTGGTGGCTGGACTTGAGGTCTTTGGTGATGTAGGCGAAGGTGGAGAGGTCCTCCGGATCCTGGGCAGCACAGGAGATGTTTCGGATCTCGTGCTCAGCGATTATGTTCTTCCAAAGACGGAGAGAAAGACAGGGGCAAGCAGTGAGAAGTCTGGCTCACGACTGCGAGGGATTTTAGAATTTTGGCTTGGTGTTAAAGTCTCCCATAAGTCCCTGCTTATTCAGAATCCCTTTGGTCAGGGAATTTTTTCTCCACCTGTCACGGCACTAGCCTCAGTTGCAGACATCTTACGTAGTTCACTTTGCTCTCTCACCAACGTCTGCGCACTCAACTCGAGTTTTGTGTTCAGAGAAACTCTGAAAAACTCAGGAGCTAGCTAATTACATATGCACATACTGTTGTAGGCGTATGGGAGGGAATCGAACCACATCAGACATCTGCAACGGATGCTAACCAACACCAACATGTTGAAAATTTTCAAAAGGATAAATTTCTCTTGGTTTCTTTGGCGTTAAAGTTTTCCCGAACACAAGTTCTTTAGCTGTAGAGCTGTGCACTTTGGTCGGCACTTTGGTAGGTAGACATTTGATGCAGGGCCGGTCGCTATCATTGCAAAGTCGCTTGATTTCCTTTATGGTCTCATCCAGTCAGCTTTTTATTCTTGATAACTTTTCTAACAAATGGTAGCATTCCGTACGGCACACAAACAGTTCGCTTAAAGAATAAACAGGAGTATTTACGGAGAGAACACTGCTTATAATTGAAGGAACATTAAGTTGGCTTTTCCATACACACCTACTTTCTCTTTCTTCAATCCAATTCTTACTTTAAATAAAACAAATGTCATTATCAAATAATTTTTTATGGGTTTCTGTACCCGCAATTTTTGTAATTATTGTTTGACAGGGGAAACATGAAAGGACCATCCCAAAACAAGCATTCTGAATGGCTTATTTGGCATACCGCCATTACGTCATGGAACACAAAACCAGGCTCGAATGCGCAGACGGTGTGTGAGCGAAGAGATTAAGCGTCTGCAATGGAGGCCATCAACGCACAAGGCCTTCTTCTACTTGTTAAAGCAATGTAATACCTCACATGCCCCACAAAGAGCTCCACTTGCTAATGGACTCGCTTACTTTGAATATATGCATCGTCCCATTTGCAAACTAACTTGACGACCTACCTTGTTGGTGGCATCGATGAACTTGACACCCTTGTAGGAGACTGAGAGGACAATAGTTGGGATCTTCTTCATTTGATCCGTAGACTTCTTAGAAAGCACAGCCGAGACAAAAGAAAACAATGATCACAAATACAGTATCATAGGCTGACTTAACTTATCTGCACTTGCAAGCAACATAGTACAAAAACAATGTATTTACATGATTACAGTCATCTAGTGTAAATTTCTTCGAGGGTAAAAATCTGACCAGATGATGTCCCTCAATACAGTGCACACCTCCTCCAATATCAATATATGATATTTTTGTCAGCCAACTTGCATCTAAACCAGTAACTGCAGTATCAACGGACAGATACAATGATAGTTTGGTGTCTAGGCTCTGACCCTGACACACCCAGCAGCCTACTGAGTTTGAGAAGAGAGCAGGGAGTGTCAAGATCCCCCACGGGGATAATACAGAGACAACAGGTGGATGCTGCGCTGGAAAAAAGGATCTTATCAACCAATTTAGTCAAGTATTCAGACTTAAAACACTTATCTATATTACCCTTTTTCTCAGAAAAAAGTCTTCCACTGATTTGCAGTAATTTTGACTCATTTTTAGATTCGTCCAAGGGACAAGTGAAATTTTCTTACCCCTCAAATACATCTGGAAATGAGTCAAAATGATCTCATTTCAGTGGCAGAATTGTTCTTCTGAGAAAAAGGTGAAGGTAAGAAAAGCTAACACAAATATGTGTTTTAAGTCTAAATAAAAGATTAAAATGCTTGGCAAATTTTTTTTATTTGCCGGGTGGGATGAAGGGGGGATGTTAACAAGCAGCAGGCATGTGTGATTCTGCAGCAAAGAAGGATGCAGCGTGGCAGCAGGCAGAGAGAAGTTAGCCACTGAAAGCAGAGCAGCTTATATAGCCCACCTACCAAACGTGCAGAGTAATGCATGCTATGCATGGGAGTGTCTATGGGAATGTGGGCATGTCTTGAGCTGTGCGCCAGAACTAACTCTGCAAGCTACATTACACCCCATAAACATTTACAGATATACTTTAAAACACAATGGGCACAGTTAGCATATTCAAAAAGATGGTATATTTAAGTAATGTCTAATTTAGAAAATGGTTGTCATATATCGTCTCACAGGAGTCTTTAACACAACATAAAGCATTTTGCAATTTTCACCGAATTGTTTGAAATGACATTGATTAGCTTTTATTGGCCGTGGGCTCAGCCAACAAGAGTGATAATTAAAGTTATCTGGCTGGCTAACATGATCGACAAGACAATGGCTGATTCCACCATTGAAATCTGAAATTAAAAATTCATTATTGCTCGGCAGCTGCAGTCAGATCTCACTGTCATATGAAAGGATAGCCTTACATGATGCACATTCCAATAAGGCACGCAATGGATGACTCACCGAAAGATAGCGTTAATGATAATTACAGAAATAATGAAACTTGAACAGAAAAATCACATGGTCAGTAATGTGGTAAATAGGATTGAATGACATTGAAATTACCCCACATAATAGACAGCGCTAATTTCACAGTAGCGCATTAAGTTAAAATAGCCAAAAATTAATAGTTTTCCTTCCCTTCTTAATTCAGCGTAATGCGCCTCCCTCAAATGCCCTTCAATTAAATTTTCTGCGCGTTCTTTGAAGTTTTTGTGTAGTGATTTTAGGCTGCGAGCTACTCGCTGACAGTTCAGACGCACTTGAGTTTCTGTGCTGATGTATGCACTGTGAGGCTGCTGCTAGAAAAAACTCATCCCTCTGCAGCTTCTTAATTATGCCACGCGGAGCAGAAATACCACCTACCCTCCCCTCGGCTGTCACCGCACCCCAAATATATTCTAAAAGCGAAATAAATAATATTCATCGCTTCCACGATTTCCTCCCTGCATTTTAAAGCGCTTCAGAGTTTCGCACTGCATCCGACTCCTGTCAGGATTTGCAACCCTCCAACCCATCAGCTACACTCTCATCTCCTTTTCAACAACCCCTTTGCGCAGATCGCGACCTTAGAATTACAAGGTTCTATCTGCCCCAGAAATGCATACATGATAGAACCTTATAATACTAAGGTCACGAGATATAGATACCAGCGTCCGTAAATTCTGAAATTTAGTTGCTAAATAATTCTGTAATTGAATTTCCAAATGTCTTGCTTCACTGGAATAATTTTCCTAAGTCTCTGTGACACAAAAACTGAGTTATAAAGCCTACATTGGCTCATGCATAACAAGAAAATTTGGTATTATTCTGCGCTAAGGGCTGAAGAGAAATAAACTGTCACAGACAAAACAATTCGGCCACATACAAAGGAGAAAATGGCGGCTCATTATGTATTCACAGGGGTGCGCATCCTGAAAAGGGGGGATTGCGTAACTGTCTCGCCTCGCGGTCGAGCTCTCGGCGTGAGCCGCTCTAAAGGTGTACAAAACGGCAGCAAAGACTGATGGTAACGGCATCTCGACCAAACGGTCCCCTGGGGATTCGCTACAGAAGGCCGCCGAGAATGCGCTGCACCGACATGCAAACGTACGCAGTTACATTGCAGCGTAACAAGGCCTCAGGTGCTTGCGCGGGTCGCGGATGAGCTCCTGAACAGGTGGGTGGAGGCTTTGCGGCGGATGCGACATGAATATTCATTCGTCTCCTCGCACAGGGAGAAAGCGGAGGTGAATTCATTACGCGCATCAGATGTTTTATGCAGCACACGTTCCCACTCGGGACGGCGAGAACGAGACTCGAGGTGCAGGCGGGAGCCACATAGCATGAAAATTGGGAGAATATGGGTCCCCTCCATATAAGAGTCGACAGAACAATTATACGCCAAAATTTATGTGAACGGTTGAGTTTATGTCCGTGGTAAAGAATGCCAAATCTCTGAATTCCTTGAAAGGCTTTGAAAACCGGCCCTGTAAGGCCAGTTAGCGAGACAGATTGGACATGAAAAACAGAGCAGAAGGGCGGTATTTTAAATTATTCAGTGCCAAAGGTGCTCAGGAAGTACCATGAAGAATCAGTGAGCCCATCTAGGCGGCTCCAAAGGTTGGAAATCCGCAATATTTCAAAGGCAGGTAAACTGAGACAGTCTGGCAGTGAGACACAAAGCATTGGGGCTTCATCACTGGCTCTGGTTCCCTCCAAACTGCCTGGTCTTTCCAACCCGTAATTACAGTAATCCGCATATATTATGAGATGTTTTGAGGTGGGACACAAAAAATGTCTCAGAGTAACCGTTTCAAAATCACAGTACGGAAAAAAAGTCACATTTGTGGTGTAAATTTAATTCTCGAACAGCAAATATCCAATTAATTATGGAGATCACTGCTGGTTCTGTATGTCAAATTATTCAGAAAAACAACTCATCATTCAAAATTAATCTATCCTTTATTCTTTCAATTATAACTTATGAAAACTCAAAAATCAATGAATTGAAATGATCCTTTTCGGAGCTGTAGTAACAGTGGCCGGTAGCCATAATCAGGCTTTTAATAACTTAGCATCTCAGTCAAAATATGATGTAAACATTATAATGTAATCTAATATATTGTCATAATTATACATTAATACGTAGTTAACGTTATATTTGTATACTAAGTAATATGACACAAAGCATATGGTAATGAAGGCTGCGATAGGCCATAAAATCTAAGCTAGCAAATATAATGATTTGGAAATTAAACTACTGGTGGGTTTCATAGCCAGTAAGCCTGATAGCGAACTATCTGTCGCAACAGAATACCAGATTATGCAAGCGATGCAACCGAAGATATTGCGGTTTGTTGTCAATTAGTTTTTGAGAACACTATGGCCCAGTTTTTGGGTGGCGGTGTTAAATATGTCAGAAAACCAAGAAATCTTACGGGTGAAAGGAAAGAGACAACTTATTTTTCATTAAACAGCTTCACTTTGCCTTTGAATTGAGTAGATGATCTGAGCAGCTTGTGTAAATGAGGAGTTGGAATGCAAAACCCACAAAGTCCACTCAACCTCCTTTGTTTTAAATTGAGTTTTTTTTTAAATTCAGCATATTATGCTGAGAAAAAAACTCAATTTCAAACAAAAGAGGTTGAGTGGACTTAGTGGTTTTTGCTTTCCAACTCTTCAAATGTTTAACTGTATAAGGAGATGGGAAATGCAAATATAAATAGAAGCAGAGTGGTCAAAAGTTGCTGTGGATACGGCTGTCTGTAATGAATGATGCAACGCGATTGGTCAGGACAGGGTGGGTAAGGGAGGTGATTGGACGGCAGGGCTCTTACCCTCATCTTGGCACAAGCATCCTGTGTAGACTCTGTGCCTCTCAGCTCTTTCACCAACATGGAGCCCAGATACTGAGGAGAGAAAACGCGGTTACAATAATTACGCTAAAGTAACGTTATTACAACACAAATAACGACGTTAGGGCACTGTCTGGCTGCGCTAATAAAGCCCTGCGGAGGCGTTATCACAATGTTGCGATATTACAGCAGTCCCTGGTCAAATGAATTACAGCAGCACTGCTGTAATATTGTTAAATGATTTTACAGGCATCTGTGGGTTTTGTTGGCAGACGAAAGGCCCTCTCATTTACATGGGCTCTCAACAGCCAGAGAATGTGTGTAATTTCACCGTAGAACAAAGTGAACGCGAACACAGAGCCGAGGCTATGTTAGTGCTACGTGCTTTTACTCTGTGCATTGCATAATAAAGAACCTGAAAAATGAGGCATTTTTTCCACGCGGCATTTTTAAACACTATCTATTCCATCTTTATTCAGTATTTGGCACCTTTCAGCGTTAATAAAAAACAGCGAATAATAAAAAAAATGTGTGAAATTTATTAGTGTGTTTCGATTGATCCCTGCATTGCCATGCTTACAAAATATTGTGGTTTAATTCTTATGTAAACTGACTGGAGATGCAAATCTATTAGAAAATACTATTACGATGTCAATTAAACATTGACACTGAGTTTTGTTCTGACTACAGACCAGTGGCGGCCAATGGAAAGGAAGAAGGGAGGGCGTAAAACATGCCTTTAAACTGATAATTAGTCTTGGCCGGTTTTCAATCATTTTGCTTGGTTAAAGATACTTTAACTCTCCTCACTCAAGTGTAGCCAATTCTCTTTGTTAAGACGAGAAATAACATTATTTAAACGCGAAAATGTGCACATTCCAATCTTTGTTTTCACTTAAACAGTCATGAAGGCTAGGTTAACAAAAGTTAATGCAGAAAATCCAGTGTAATTTTTTTTTGTGAAGGGTAGCCTACTAAGGCAAATGAATAAAACATTTTTATTGAATTTATTATTTACTCGCCTTAATATTTCATTAATAAAGAAGCTGGCCGTTTAACTATTATTATTATTATTCATATTACTGGAAAACATGTTAATCAAGAACAATGACTTGAAAACAGATCAATTGTCACCCATTTCTGGGATGTTTTTTGCACCCCCCCATTTTCTGTTCAGCTGCCGCCACTGCTATAGAGACCACATTGCTGCACTGCTGTAACACAGTCACACTGAAAGAGAGAGGGAATGAGTAGGAAAGGGCGAAAGAGAGGAAAAGAAGAAGAGATAGAAAGTATTGGCCCAGGGAAATAGGAAGGGACCAGTGGGAAATTAGAGGAGAAGGGAAGAGGTAAGACAGAAATTGTTCTCTTTAAACTGGCGAATTGGAATAGTGGAGAGGTTGCACTTACGTAAGCCTCGTAGTCACATGACTGAAATATGAGCTTCTCTGGGTGATGCTGCCAGTACTGTACCGGCGTGGATGACGTCGCTTCGTTGGGCGGCCGCAACGTGATTGGCTCACACCATTCGCCTTGCTGAAATGACAGGTCACGCAAACTGAAATGACAAACTGTTCAGCATAATCACACCAACATTACCTTCCACACTGAACACAGAAAGGAATATTCTAGTTAAACCTAAACGACTGAGATCTTATAAAACCTTGTGGTTTGCAACAGGGACATATTATGCATGATCGTTCCTACCATACCTTGCAAAATAAATGCTTTCATAACACTTAATTGTTGAGAAATTATCTTAACTTCGATGAACTAAGTGGATTACATTAGGTTCATCAATAAAAATGGGGACTGGTCACAAGTACAACAATATCACGTGTAGCGCACAAAATATGATTGCTTTCATCACGACTTAAACCTTAACAAACACTGTACAAATATGTAACATGAAGCTAATTCAATGATACTACCGTTGGTAAATAGAAAGAAATTTGAGCGCTCTTAGCGTGGTCACGAAGCAAGCGTGACTCCGCAGTTTGGTGCTGCTGTAGGGAATTTGAAAGGCTATAAAAAGGAAGAACGTTTGTGAATCCATGGCAGTCTGAAGACCAGCTCTCTCTGCGAGTTCTCATTTCTTGGATCGATGCTATCTTTCAGCTCTTCAGATTCACAGACGGCGAAATGATCCTGATCAGCCCGTCCTCATGCTATAAATATCTGTGATGCTATGCAGCATTGATCTAAAAAGAGCGCTGGTTCAAAAACTGACACTTGCGTGACGCATTTGGGGAAAGCACTGGGCTGACGAGTAAAGACAGCCATGAGGCAAAGTGAAGTCTTCTGATTGGCAGAAAGGGCAAGGAAGGAAAGAGTGCGGTCCTATTTGAGGATGAGGGCGGCTGAAAGCAAATGCAGTGTTTTCAAATCAACCAGAGGGCTGACATCTCTGTAAGCGTGTGGGCTGGTCTTTCTCTCTCAAGCTGTGCTACTTTCCACTCACCCCCTCCCACCTCCACTGCCCTCCTACATTCGAAATTCGCATCCATTCAATATCCTGGCTTAGCTTTAACAAACCTCAGTGGAAACAAAATGGAACTTAATACAAGACCCAAAAGAAGCAAATCTGCCCATAGGAATCTGAAAGCCATGATGCTATGAAACAAGGTCAGTGAATTTAACAGATGTTGATGTGCCTTTGACTGGAGTAGCACTGCTGGATGAGCCCCCAGCTGGGCCGGCTCAAAATAAGTAAGTAAATAAATAAATAAATTAAAAGAAAAAAGCTCATCCAAACAGTGAAAACACTCACCATACTGACTTGGGCCATCTGTCTCTCCAGCTTGGAGCGTGGCACGTCGTCGAAGTAGGTGTCATTGCGGCGGCGTCGAGCGTCGGCCTGCATGATGAGGTGCTGCACGTCCAGCGAGCCCGCGGGGGTGTACAAGCCCTGGCCGGGGGACGGCGACAGCTGGGGCGGGGTGTGATTCCCACCCGGTTCCTGCAGGGGGAGCCAGTGGAGGGCACCGTGTTACACAGTACAAACTACCGAGCCAACTCTTTGAGTTGGATTACTGATCTAGAATCAGTTGTTTTTTCCAGCTCATAATGGATGAGGTGAGAATATGGACAAAGGAAAGCTGACCCCAGCTCTGTTGCTCTGGGACGCCTCATGAACATTAGCCATAGTGAAATGGAGCTGGTCTTATTGATCCACACTGCTGTCCAAGACTGCTGCTGTGAACTGAATATCTGACTCTGTAAATGGACTCTGAACAAATTCCCCTTCAGCCTTCACTCCACAAAGTGCACCCTTCCCCATCACAAACAAAGGAACTGCGGGGTCGAATTTTTGTTAATTATTATGGAAAAAATTGCAAAATGTACTCTGGGGGGGTGCAATAATTTTCTTATGGTCCTAATAAGAACATTCAAGGGACAAAAATTGTGCTAATTAAACCCATGCCCCTAAAGCGTATGATTCATTCCATCAACAGGGCACTGCCAGAGGGCTGTTTTAGGCACTTCCTTGTACCTTTTTTGAAAGCGTTCCGCTCTCTGATTGGTTCAACACCCAACAGATTCAGTTCCAGATTCTACAATGCATGTACAAGCAGGGTTTCAGACAACCTGCGTATAAAAAATTTGCCTGAGGGAAGAAGTATTCCTGCAGTTAAAAAGACACCAGTCTGTACTGGCCTTCAAACCACCGGTTCCCAATCCCTTTCCCTTCGGAGGCTCACTTTCCAAATTCACAGAATATCATGGTACACAGCTTTCAATACGCAAGCCACAGATCGAATAATATCACCTATACTTGCATTCAGGGTTTAAATTAAGCAATATGCAATTTAACAACATTTTTATTTTAGCGAAAGGAATTGTTTATTTAAGTTTCTTAAGCACATTTGAACTTCAATATTTAAAAAAAAAGGACCTCACCTGATGGCATACACCAGAATATTCTGACATATAAATTTGGAAACAACACTGCAGATCAGGGATCCCCAAATCTGGCCCAATCCCAATTCAGCCCCCGTTCTCCATCCAGGTAATAGAGTGAACAATTATTTGGTCACTGTTTGGCCAAACTATCATCACTCCTGACTCTCAGGTAAAGGGAGGATGGCAAACCAGCAGTTCTTGGGCCTTGAGGACTGTGATTTGGGGAGCAGGGCTTCAGACCAATCGCAGATGCTGAGGAAATGATTAGTCACAGCTTAGGTTTATGTGAATCATCACAGCTTCTGGGCCTCGAAATAAACAGACCTGTGGCATCACTGGGATCAAATTCAGTCCGCCTGTGCTTAAGAGTAAATACAGTCACATCGTGAGCGTAGAGCTACGGGCCATCAGTCACGCCGACCTGCTGTTTACACCCTCTCAACACAGATCGATCACCTCGCGAATACCCGGTCCTGGCATTCGAAGCGCGAATCCGTCACGCTCCGGGCGTGTCGATGCGACTCCACGTGGCGGCTAATTTGATAAATGAAATGAGAACATACTGAGGCGAGCCCGGGAACAGCTGGTGCGGCGGGAGCCAGTCCGGGCTCCAACAGCCCCGGCCCGGCCGCCAAATCCAACCACGGCCCCCAGGGGCCAGGCCGGCGACGGAGAGGATTGTTCATTATTAGCGAATCATTAAAAGAACATCAGGATGAGGAGGCGATATGGTGCCCTCTAATTACGAGTCTTCTGGTGGCGGCAGCAGCAGCTGGGGGGCGAAGAGGGGTGCATGGGGGGCTGAGTTTTTTAAGGACAGCGGGGAATTCAGGCCAAAGCTGAGGAGTTTTTTTATAGATCAGTCACCTGGGCGAGCTAATGTAACGCAGCAGTTTTTCATGCGTACAAATGCCCTTCTGAGCATCGCTCTAATGGAGCCCCAGACGGTCGGTGGCAGGAGCCGATAAAGGCTGGATGTATCCAACACAAGGGAGAGCTGACTCTCCTCCTGTTTGTCCTGGCCTCAGCCTCTCGTAATGGACCCGAGCTCGGCTCAAACTGCAGTGTGCGAGAGGGCTCCCCCAATATAAATGGTGCTCCTCAAATGACCCATCCATTCATCCATTATCTAACTCGCTTATTACTGGTCCAGGTCACCAGAGGAGGCTGAAGCATATCCCAGCATGCAATGAGCAAGAGCCAGGAACTCTCCCTGGAGAGTTTTCCAATCCATCTCAGGGTCCTTTAGTTTCAAACCACTGTATTTATTTTTACCAGTGAAAGGGACCAAACTATCCATTAATTACCGATGAAGGCCAATGTATTGTAACGGCATCTGAACACAGTGCCATCATAAACAACACGTGGTCATGTGATGTTCATACCCAGTATGTAGCTGCGATACAAATACGCCTTAACACCGCACAAGCTTATGTTCATACATTAATTTTTGTGTGATCGTGGCTATATAACGAGAATGTACTTTAATTGCTTTTATTGGTGAGATTTTGAAAATTTTTATAATTTGAAATATGCAAACACCAATGAAGCCAATTTTACCACCTTAATGTTCCACAAAAGTTTTTATTCTCCACACACACACACACACACACACACACCCCCAAGACTACGTGTACATACAAATTTATAAATTCCTAACTTTTTCAAACCAGCCATCAACAAATAGTCCAAAGATGAGTAAGAGTCGGCTAAAATCTAGGCTTCGGAGCCCCTGAGGTTTTGGCTGTTCTAATTACACAGCTCATTTTTCCTCGGGACGTATCCCACCTATCCCGAGACTGCGCACACCTCCCCATCCAATCAGCAGGTGAGTACAGGAGACCTCACTGATGGCTGACCTCAGGGGTAAACACAACCTACAAACTCCGCCTCATCACCCCCGAACGGTCTCACGGGGGCCGCCTGGCTTGGCTCAGGGACAGAAAAGCGAGGTGAGGCGAGGTAAACGGAGAGAGAGACAGAGAAGGAGAGGGTAACTCTCGAGGGGCGGGCATCATGAACACTGCAGAGGACTTTGGTGTTTGCCTCTCTGTCCTCTGTGTGGTTTTTCCTGCCGTCACCGCCGAGTTTGGGTTGTGCGGAGAGGGCTACAACAGTCCAAGGAGAGCCGGCACAGACTTGCATTCACTGGACTCGCTATCATCCTCAATGCACTTCCAACAATGGAGCGGTGTGTGCACCGAGCAGAGCTTCCAGAAAAATCCGTACGTCTTTTCCATACAATCTTTTCCTCAGTCTTTACGTTACAACTTCCCCTTTTTTCCCATTCTCTACTGAGTCCGCAATGAGAACTACTTCGCGCTGGTTGCTGCTATAGGCGCTAACACCAAGGCCAGCTGTAGCGCTGTTGGTGTCAGAGGCGCTAGCATCTGGGGGAGCAGCCATCCTCTGTATTCAGGACGGAGTATGAGTTTCTGGGTGAGTGAAGTCCTGAGATTCAGCACGTCCAAGTAACAATACACATAAAAGAGGGTTCTCTCCAAACACCCTGAACTGCCAACCCCTCTTTCTTTGGCCCCACAATTTTTTGGCCCCACAATTAGACAAGATCATCTGTGCCTACTCAGCATGAACAGGAATACTGTAGCAAACTACCCCAATGAGGACCAGAGACTTAGACTGATCTTATGCTCCATGGTAAACAGCGCTGCAGGCAAGGATGTAGCCATCGATTAGCGGCCCCCTTTATGAATATTTCCCTGCGGCCTTCACCCAACTGAAACTTTAGCATGCTCTCTACAAACCTCTCTGTCCATACCCCTGACACCAACTAATACCCCACTAGTGATGACTGAAGTACACTTACCATGACCAAATGAGATGCTGACCCCTAACTGACAAAAACATGGCACTTCTGGTCACCTGACCCCCCCCCCCAGCCCCTCCCAGCTCCACCCACGGGAGAAAGAGGAGGTGGAAGGCTGAGAAGAGGAGGAAGCTTATAAGACCACTGTACTCACCCTTAAGGAGATGGCCCGGGGCGGTTTCTGCGGCGGGTCTTCGTGTAGCCGGTCTCCGAGCGAAGCCAAAATCCGTTTCCTGTGGCCGATCAGACTGATCTTCAACACCTGCGGCCAACAGAGACGGGAGAAGCCAGTCAAACACGGGTGCAAGGCGGAAAGATAAAACCTCACTTTCTTTAGTCATCTTAAGACTTGAGCGTACCTAAAGCAGGCAAACAGTGCTGAGATCACCGTTGTTTAACTAATGAAGTAACATTACCTAGAGTTCACTCCCGGTCACAGAGCTTTCCTAGGTTTATAATCCTGTTTAGACCAAGTATTTGCCTGCCTGGTATGTTTTCTGTGCGAGAGGCCAGGACGGACTGCAGCACCAGGAGCAGGGAGACTCCAACAGCTGTCTCCCTGCCGGGGAAATCTCTACCAATCACGCCCTGTGATGACATCACTCGGCTGAGTAAGCCTACACCTACAGACCCGTCCGAAATCCCAGCCCCCTGGGGAAATGGGGAGTGTCTCCTCACAGACCCAAACATGCACAGACACCGAAACAGCGAAAAAACGTGGCAGAGCAGTCTTGCTCGCACATCCACTAACAAAAACACAAACACACTATCACACACTGCATATCGCTCTAACAAAAGACCCCAGCGCCTATCACCACCATTTCCCCTCCCAGGTCCTCTAATCTGTGCCTTGCTACTTCCTGCTTCCTGTTTCCCCTGATGGGAAGGGCACGATGTGTCACTGTACACATTTTCCACACCCCGACTATCCACCCCCCATTTACCTGCCGCTGTCGCCATGGCAACAGGGCAGTTAACACAGCTGTATTGCGCAATCGTCATTGGTTGTCTCGCCCCTCATCCACAAAGAGGACTGTTTCTACCTTGGTGCTGCAGGAGTACAGTGCAGGCATGTTCAAACTCACACAGGCATGTGCCCCCTCCCACTCTACACTGCCGGCAAACTGCCTCTTATTCAGCTCAAACACTAACTGGCAATGTGCTCACATATAGACAGTGATACAGACACACGAAAAGGTATACTGACACTCATACAGACACAAAATCTCACACATACACTAATGCACTTACAAACACACACTCACACTGAACTACAAACACACATATACACAAAAAAGGTATACTTACACCAATACTGGCAAACAAACCCACCCTACTTAGACTTCCACAGATGCACACGCACGCACTGCTAGACAAACACACACACACACACACACACACACACAAAAATAACTACACTAATACAGACAGAAAAACCCCCAAATACGGAATTATGGACATACACAGGATAATACAAAAATGCACAAGAGGCATTGCAGCACTAATTACAACGCACAAATCTACACATACACTATTGAAACAAATGCATACATGTACACCAAGGCGCATACACACACACATACACACAAACTCCCAAGCACCAAAGTAAAATTACGCGAATAAAGACATTCTGCACAACTAGCGCAAATACTGAAGCAGGCACACAGAGACACACACGCACGCACACACACACACACACACACACACAAAAACATCTCTGCCGCATAATTATTTCTGAGATGTGCCAGAATTCTTGTGCTGAGCGTGTACTTTAAGCGCAGTTAGCGAGTCTGCTCTGATATAATCAGTCAGGCAGCACCACCCTACATGCAGCAGTGTGCTGAGAAGCCATTTGTCTTGTTAAGGAGCAAGGGCGTAAATCAGAACTGTAAGGAGAGGGAAAATTAATGTCTTCCTCTCAGTATTGCAGACAGTAATCAGCCCAGCACGGACCGAGCACTCTTCAGATGGAAACTGACAGACGTCATCCGAACAGAGTCCGGGTGTGTACGCGTGGGCGTGGGTGTGTGTCTGCGCGGTCTGTTGAGTGTGTGTGTAGTCATTCCGTGCGTAATGGACGGGAAAAAACCCTCTGACTGTACCCATTAGCTCAGATGCTGATAAATCATTTTCTAATATTAAGACACTTTCAAAGGAGAAGTGGCCATGGGTTTATGTAGCCACACATGAACGGGCCAGAGGGAAATGAGATGGAAAATATGGCATTATATGAGGCGAGAAGTGTAAGATGAACCCTGTTTTCCGGGATTAAGAAATGCAGAGTGATAAGTAAACTTGCCAAAAAAAAAAAATTATGAGCATAAATTTTATATTTAAACCCCTTCATATTTTCTGAGTTGATATTTAAAAGTATTCCTTTTTTGATCACTTAAGAAGATATACAGAATCTTTGCAGCCAAGGCAATTCATTCAGTGGATATAGATGGAGGATAGCCGAAAACAGGAAGGCAGGGACGAGAGGAGGTCAAAGTGCGACCCTTTCAAAAATGCATCCTCACAGGTCGCCACGCACAAAGAGAGAAACACAGTCACGTGCGCTTCACACCTGATGCTTCTAACAGAGGCTGACGGAAATGATAGCGGAAATAATATCCACCGGCACATTGTCACTGAAACGTCAAGTGCCATTGTTAAGCCCGCCGAGGGGAGAGGGGTGTTAACTGGGGCAACTATATAAACGGCCCATTATCCAGCAAAATACCGCCCAGACCCCAAAAGGAGATCTTTAGCGAAGGCAATGATTTCTCGCGGCGTGATGTTTGTAATAACAATCATGTAAGCAGTATAATGGATGATTTCATACTTTATGTCTGAGATTAAAAAAACAGCATGAGCTTCCATAATTTGCTACATGACTGCCTGAAACAAATCTCTCTATCGCCACTTCAGTTTTGAGCAATAGTGGCGTTGTAAAGTCCGAATGCAAATCTAGCCCCAATCTTCAAAAATCTATCAGTAATCTCCCACTTCCTAGTTATTCCCATACATGTGATTAAACTGACTGATTAGACTGATTAAGGCTGAAAGATCATGAAGTTTGAGCCTGAATCTTTAAATACTGTATACTTCAAAAATGCACAAATTCACTGCCCAGACACATGAATGTGCTTACATCACAGAATCTAGCCACTCAAAATAACCCAAAAAAAGATAGCTCAGTTGCATGTTTGTGAGTCTTTAACCCTATGTAGCATAACGGTTACTAAAGTAACCAAACCCACCCACCATCCTTAATAGGCAAAGATGAAAAGAGGGAAACAAAGGGTTAATACAGGATTTTAGATTAGGACAACTTAAACACTACATGAAGCTATACATCTTTCAAAAATAATCCTGCCACCATCAATCATGCCTACATTGAATAGCAACTAGCCTTATATCTGAATTTCAAGCAGCTTGATCCAGCATGGTTTGCTAACCGGATATCACAACATTACCTAGCTTTTGGGATAAAATCTCTCCGTGGCTGAACTACTTAATTTTATCTACACAGCAATAATTTTTTTTATATCAAAGAATAAGACTTTGTCAGCACCTCCTTGATCACAGAGAGCAAAACAACATCCATCTCAGCCTCAAGAAAAGAGGTCACATAGCAGCTTTTATGAATGAAAGTTGCTTGCTAGGCACATCAAGCCTTATTCAGACTAATGGTCCCAGGCACTATACACACCAATGCATTAGAACACTGGCTTCTGTGGCCAGGAATTTAGATAGACTCTCCAGAGCTAGTTTATTCTTTTGAATATTTCCAAAAAAAAAAAAACAACAACAGAACGTCTCCAAAAATACTTGTCAAGCTTCCAAATTACTTGTACATGGGTCAAGGAACCTCATTAGCAAAACTGGACAAGGAAAATACAAGCTCGGTGGAAACACAAATAAAGCATAGTATTAATATTCATTTATTCAGTGCTGTTCACAAGCAGTGCATAGTGTACATGTGTTGCTATAAATCCATAAATTTGTGAAAGGTCTAGATCTCAACACTTAGCTTTGCTCAACCATGCCAAATAATAATTCTGCATAAATTTTCTCAGCATAAACTTTATGGGCTTAGTTTCAGCACATTCATGTACCATGGTGAAGGTCAATGTTCAAGGTCCCCTATTATGCCACCAGGTGCACAGCTAATTAGCCATTATAAGCCAGTTCAAAGTCTCCCCTACCTGACATCACAAGGGGGAGTGACCACCCAGAATAATGAAATCTGATTGGCTGCTTGGCTGAAGGTGGTCAGATCTTCTTGCCTCTGGTTGATTACTTCCCCGTGTGATGTCAAGAGGGAAAATATTTTGAAATGGCTTGTAATAACTAATTAGCTGTGCACCAGGTGACATAATAGGGGACCTTTAATGTTCATTTTCATCGCTGTTATTTGCACGTGATGACAATTACGCTCACCAAAAATAGCACAACTGATAGCACATAAGTTCCCCACGCGATCCCTCTCATATTTCACATATTGTTTCTTCACATTAATAACACATGCCGGGAAATGGACAGAACAATGGCTGACAAGTGTGGACTGTGAGCTACATTTTCAGCCTTCATCTCGTATTCGGCATAGATTTTCAGCATGCGCCTCAAGATTTCTCTTTCATCGTCATGTCAGCTATTCAGCCGCAAAGCCTCGCAGTTAACGCTAGTTCTTTTGTCTTGTCACTGCAGTGCGTATTAAACACTGTTCATCACCGTTGAGACATTAAATTTTCATGGCCGCTGAGAACACAGCATCTCATAAAATACATGTGCCTTTGAATGAAGCTACCCACTTCAAACAGAGTGTATGTCGAGAAATTTGAATTCACCTCATCGTCGATCCCCGCGAGAGCGTCACGTGACATAGTTCAGGTTGAATGTGCTTCCAGGAATACTGGAGATCTTTTTTCCCAAAATACAGTTTAGTAATGCAGCAATTTGGAGGCTAGAGGGAATTAAGGAAAACATGTAAACCATAGTATGATGCCATACATGGGTGGAAAAAATATCGAGAGAATCTAAAATCACAAATTACAAAACTATCCACGCCGGTGATTCCTATTAAATACTAACTGACTGCACGTGCCTGTGTCAAAGAGGCCTAGCTAGCAGGACTTTGATATATGAGTCTCTAAAACAAGATGATTATACTAACTGTTTCAAATGGGCAAAATAGTTGCTGTCCAAATAGCAGTGCGTTGGATGCAAAACCAAGAAAATTATTTATTGCGGTGTCAACATTGAGGACAACATATGCTAAACACCAAAAAAACAGTAACAGCAAAACAGAACTGTGGCCAGAAGTCAAATCTCACCAAGAGGGACAGAGGAACACTTGGTAGGAGAGTCGCTAATAATCACAGAACTACATCTCTTAAAATCACCACAGACTTGAATCAGTCAGAATCTGTCTCTACATTGTGTCTGTCTCTACAACTTCACAAAGCAGGTATTTATTGCAGTGTTTCCAATGATTAGACCACCCCCTCAGTAGACAAAACAGGCAATTATTAGGTCATTATTAAGCCTAACAAACTCCCTTATCCTTCAGACTGGAAAATGTTGTAATGTGATGGGCAAGAAGCAAGACCACAGACACGGGGTTGTGAACCTGGACTGTCCCTCTGGGGAAACGTGAAATCAAAGGGATAAAGGGCGATTTCAAGGACAAAAGTCATGAAAAGAAATGGAAAAAGAGCTGAACCATCATTATTCAGTCACCTCAGACGGACGAGATAAACCTGATCAACTGCCACCTCTCAAATGTTCACTCTAAGGCCATTTAATATAGGGCTCGTTCAATAGCTGCTTGCGCAGTATAGTGCAGTACCCCTTCAATTGCCGCTCGAGCAGTATTGGTGCTTGCAGCTCTCTCGATTTCTCGAAAACCGCTCAGCCAAGCAACTTCAACCTTGACATTACCATGCCTTCGGTCCTCAACAATACACCTATCAAGTTTGAAGTCGACTGGATGAACGACTGTCGAGATACGCGAAGGACACTCATACACACACAGCCAGACAGATTCCTTGCTTTGTTGTATTATTGCCATTCTTTGAGCAGTGGGCTGAAATTAACAGCCAATTCTAATGAAATCCCAAGCAGTTTCATTTAAAACATTATGAGGCACCAATTAATCTGCGACAAGCTCCCTGGCAACATGAATGAAATGTGCTGAAACCGCGCGACAAACAGACGCAGGACAATCACTCCCGTCGCCTGCCTCGTCGTAATTGAGTGTGCTGCATTGCATTGCGCTGCACTGCAGAAAAGCACTGTTACAAACTCGCTGTCCGCTAGTGTGTGAAGAGAGAAGGGGTGTAATTTAAATGCAAATTGCCACCATGCTCTCCTGCAGGGAAACTGGAGAGCTGGAATAAACGCCGAGGCGTGGGATTGATCGACCCTAGAGCTCCGGCAGGGTCTGTTACATAAGGGCACAGGCTATTCCAGGATAGCCATGTAATCTTCTCCTCAAGCAGTTTATACCTATCTTTGGAAAACGCGGCTATGCAGCATCTGCGTCTTATTATTTCAAATCGGAAAAAACGCAGCGCAGTACGTGCTGGACTCCGCTACGTGGGTAGTGCTAATTCCATGTTAACCTACTTGCAACACAATGCTATCAGTGTTTTTACTAAATTTGTTTTGAAGATTTGGTCGTGCCACATCCTGACAGCTCTTCAATGGGCCTTCTCGATCAAAAAAAAAAAAAACCTTCTCTGTCAAGTGGCTTTGTTTACATAGCAGGCAAACTGTCCATGTGAATAAACACTCAGAAACTGAAAAATGTCAGCAAATGTTCGCAGGGCGGTGCGGTGGTACAGTGGGTAAGAGAGGGTTCTGGTTTTGAATCGGCCCAGGCATGTCAGAGTGGAGTTTGGATGTTCTCCTAGTGTTTAGTGTGGATTTCCTGCGGTTGTTCTACTTTCAAAACGCCGTCCATGCCTGCATGATGCAGGAGACTCTAAATTAACCACAAGGATCATTGTGGGTGCACTGCAATGGATTGCCGAACCATCTACACTGTTACTCTGCCTCTCAAATCTTGCCAATTGAATGCTGGGATGGATGAAATGGGCACAGGGCAGCAGCTGGCTAACGCTAAGCATTGGTATCCTATCCTGGTCTCGAGCCAAGGTCAATCAAACAGAACTAGGTGTGTTTACCTTGGGAATACAATCCGTGGTTTTCAGTGTAAATAAGCAAACATTTACTGACGCTGCTTCACGCAGGATTTGCATACAGAGCCGAGAGAAAGGCACGCACATAGACCTGGGCCTGGTTTATTCTAACTGCTTAATACAGCCGTGACGCTTAACCCTGGGCTCTGAAGGGACCGCGGGCTCAGAAAAGACCGACCGTCACACTGATGTCCGCCACAAGGTCTCGGTATGTGCCAGTGCTTTAAATGGAAATGTGAATGCCGCGAAACGCGGAGACTGCTAACCTAAGCGCATCAGCGGGGTACCATTATTCTGCTATCGCCGCGAAGGCCGAACTCGTGAAAACTCAATTCCACAGCCTTTTCATCACTCTAAAAGCGTTTGGGCCTCTCTGATGGAAACCGGCGGGAAAGGGAGGGCGCTTGATAAAATGTAATACAAATATAAAATTTCTCTACATTTGGCGGAGACTTCAAAGCTGCACATTCACCATTTCCACCTGAGACCGGAGCAAAAACAAGGTCAAAGCAGATAATGGCGTCCGGACTGAAGGCGATGAGGAGACTGAATATGGAGCGTAATCCTGTAGCTACAGTCCCATGGATCCACCTTTGTATCAGCAGCGCTTCGCAGCTTTAATGCTTAATTACCGTCTAATTGCAGCAGTGGTGTAGTGTTCCCTGGAGAAGTAGTTATGCTCTATTGGTTAGATAGGTATATCACAAAGGAGGAAGTGGGTATACTCTCCCATGTATTTCAAAGGCTTTTAGGCTGATGGGTGATTATATACCGTAAATTAACAGTAACAGAGGTGAATATGATCTTTTTACCCAAGTATAACCTCCACTACACCACTGAACTGCAGCTCTGCTCCCTCCGCAGTGTGCAGTTACCCACAAGATAAGTCCGAATAACGAGAGCCGAGCAAATCAAAGTCGCCACATTTTATGACCTTTTCATACTTACTTACAAAAGTAAAGTACTTCCTTCTAGTCACCAATGGCTCAAGAAAATTTAAATGACCAACAACTTGTGAAATTGTATCCATCCTGCAGATTAAAATTTCCCACCAGGCAAAGGGCATCTAACAAAATTGCCATTTCTGATTGGGAAACGGATAAATGGACGTCCAAAACTAAATGCCTTCAAGATGCCTACGATGGAAAATAAAAAAGAAAAATAAATGCATTTGTTGGATTTGAGCAGACTGAAGGGCACTACAAATTGAGTTCTGGAGAAATGAAATTAAAATGGGTGGAGCTGAACAGTTCTGTTGTGCTGATGCGAGCAGGATAATCGATGATGTAATCCTGATGAGGCTCAGAAGAGCCTGAGGAGCAGTGGAGATCTGGATTAAATGGGGCAGACAAGAACAGCACCAGTTAACCCCTGTGGCTGTTTTCCCAGCCTGCTACAGAGCCTCACATATACAGATGCACTAATCTAACTTTTTCAGTCTTGATACCAATACCGATACCGATACTGTTATTAGCTTTGGGTATCGCCCAATATGGAGTACCAATTCGATACCAGTGATTAATTAATGAGCTGTATGCCTCACTGTGTGGAAGAGACTGTGATCATTCTTTTATATGCAAGGCAACATCAGGCTTGACTTAACCATTGCTTTCCAAACTTAAAACAAATTCTAAAAAATAATTTCATAGGTATTAATTTACAAAATTGTTATTTAGTACATTACTGGCTGCCGGTACCAGATTGGTCTATTGTAACTTATAACCGATCCAGCTATTTGAGTCAGTATTGGAGCGATAAATGACTCCAGAATTGGTACTGGCACGTCTCAACACGCATAAACAACTGCATACAACCTGCCTTAGCCACTTAACCACAAAGCATCCACCCTGCAAAAGAATCTTTATTCCAGCTGATGGAGACCAGGAGATGAGCATCGCCTACGACCCTGCTGCACCGATACTGGTGCTGCCATAGCACTGGCCCTGAACACAGCTTTGAACAGTGGAGTGTCAAAATGAATCCATGTGCATCTCTAATGGCTAATTACTGGTTAGCATAGTTAGCTTTCACCTTGCAGGTTATAAGCAGGCCTTCTTACTGAAAATACACTTTTACTCGGGAGATTACTACAGATTTTCAGCACTTTTGCAACTCACTCTGTTTAAGAGCACATGACTAAGGTGTGGTATAGTAGTTTCTGGTCTGCAAAGATGGCAACTTGACAAATGTTGCATTTTGCAGCTAGTTGCTAGTTTTGTCGTTAGTTTAGCGCATACCAGCGCGTGATTTCATCGAATAGATTAAAGAGACCGATGAAAGACAATTGAAGCAAACTGAATGTACTGTATGTGAATCCTGTGGAGAGAAGGGCAGGTAAATATTTGTTATTCTACAGAGCTCACATTGCCCAGGACAAACGTGCCAAGCTCTGTTTGACTTACATGGGCACACGGCCATCCTGCTGTGTTACAATAAACAGAGCTATCTCCCACACTGCGAGATGGGAACAAATAACACACAAACCTCTCAGGTACACTCTTCCTGCATCTGTGAGCGGATTCACAGCTCAGGACAAACTGGCTGACGCAATAGATACGTTGAGTTCAGTTTGGGATATTTAACTGACAATCATATTTAAAGCGACTTACTGTTGATAAGATTGAGTAGGGGCCAATCGTCCCCAGAGCAATGTGGGCCCAACAGCTGCGCTGAAGCACGAAACCAACAGCCTTGTGACTACTAGTCAGCCGCCTTCATGTCTAGGCTACAGGCCCTCCGAGTATGAGCTGCTATGAGCAGTGTCGGTATAGTAACGTTAGTTGTTGTAGTGCGCTAGCTGTGCTAATATTGAACTGCTAGCGCTGGTCAAATGTTTGTAATTAATTCTATTGCTTCCTTTGGTGAACTTGTCCCAAATTTACTTATGTCTTTCAAACAAGAGTATTTTCTTGAAATAACTTACCAAGTGTAGTCTGTTGTGTAAATGATCAGTCTGCTCTAATGCAGCATTGGCACCACATTTTGTGTATGTAAATCAATGTTATTTTTCTCAATAATGATTTTACATGTATTTTATTTCCACTGCTTTTCTTTGTGCAGCTTCTCTGTCCTAACTTATTACCTCCGCCAAGGAGGTTATGTTTTTGCTTCCGTTTGTTTATTTATTTATTTGTTTGTCTGTCTGTTAGCAGGATATGTCAAAAACGGTTGCATAGATTTTAACCAAACATTGCAGGATGTTAAAGTAGCACAAGAGGAACAAGTCATTACATTCTGGCATATCTAGGCCAAAGTACAGCTGAGATATAGGCCAAAGTTCAAATCCAGCTATGCTGGCAGAGGTATGGGCCCTTGCGAGTCCAGCTCTAGTTGGTTGATGTTTTTATGGTGTAGCTGGACTATGCACATATGGATAACATAAATGTATTTGCAGTTGCATATGGGAATTATTGGTTCGAAATTCACCTTGTCTGAAATCAATCAATCAAACTATCTATCTATCTAATATTTAAGAAGTAACGCCGTGTTTTTTGCGCCGTGTTTTCATTTACAGTGGAACAGAAGCAGAGGAACAGAAGTTTAGACCCAAAGGATCGTGTTAGGGAACACTAGCATCAGAGTACTTGTTTATGCTAAGCCAATGTTGAACGCTTCCAAAATCAAAAACTAACTGCATTTCCCCGTGTTTAGACCAGAGTTAAAAGCCTGAAGCACGCGCTGTAATCTCCAGCTTTCAACGAGAGCTGTGTGGAGCTGTACGCTATCTCGAGTGTGCTGTATGGCAGAGCGCGCTTTTTATGTAATCTTCAAAGATGCTGCACGCGCACATCAAGGTGTGAAATAAAAGGGGACAAAGAGAAAAAATACTCCCATAATTCCTGAAATCACGAGGCAGGGGGCAAAAAACACTGGCGTGTTTCAGGAAAAAAAAATCAGTTTTCTTAGTCAATTATCCCAATGGAGATATGTTTGTTGCAAAGTCACTATCATTGTCTAAAGCCACTACGCAGCCATGGAAATGTTGAGATGCTATTTTGTAATTTTCGGCCCCTTTCCTTCAGAGCCAGTGGGGGGGGAAATTTCACACCAAAAAAAGTGAATTGCATACCCTGGCACACGCCTACAAGCAGGGGTCAGTGTGTGGATACATGTGGGCACATAAGAAAACCACACACACACACACACACACACACACACACACACACACACACACACAAACAAATACACAAACGCACACTCACAGCACAAGGCAATGAACCCACAGAGATAAAAAGTATCGTAATCACAAAGGTAATGTCCCATTTGGGTGACAGGCCAGAGAAAGTCTCTCCCTCCATTTTCTCAACTGGCTCAGCTGTATGCCCATAAGAAGAGCAGGGGTTCCCACACCACGAACAACCTCTTCCAGTCTTCCAGGTTATACAACGGCAAACACAAAGGACGCCTTTCAAAACAGTACAGGAAGAGACGGGTGCGGGTCACCTGATTAAAACCAAGCGAAAGCCTAAGGAGATAATAAAATAATCCTGGAATTACATATTATACCCACAAAATCCCTAATCTAGCACACAGCCCCTGAATTTTCAGAATTTTTTATGGAATCAACACGTTTATGGCATCGCTCTCTTACAATGCAGTGAAAGCCTCTGTAACTCACTTCCACTGTTCAGCCACAAACTGATGGATTTATAATTGAACACAAGAAGCAGTTATTTGGCGTTATCAGGAGTTATGCCTCATGTTACTGCATCCAACTGCTTCCAGGAGATACAGCAAACACAATCCTGGTAGTTTTACAAATTTCCTAAACCTCATTGACTCTCTGCTGATGTAATACTGTATAAAAGCACATTGAGGCTCAAAGCCATCAGCTACCATGGGTCCTCTCTTCCTCTCTGATGCCATATCTGCGCTGTTATTCAACCCTAGAGACGCTGGTTCCCACAAGCCTCTCCTCGAGTACAAATGCCCGCTTCTCCACTCCTAGCTGATCCGCATATCACCTGAATCCGTGACACAAAGAGGGCGATGCTCATGTTGCCATGACAGAGAGCCACACACAAAGCATGATTATGGAGGTTCTTGGCCGGCTACCATTTTGTCTGCGTAGGAACACACTCAGTCTAAACCGTGAATGCTTTTTCCGTTGTATTTACACAATGTTAGGCGCCATCAACTCTGTTAATGAGAAAAAAAGACTGCACACTTCACAACCTAACCCCAATGGAGGAAGAGGCGCTTGATTAATATCTCACCCTCCTTCCACACCAGAAAATATTTAACTTTAGCAGAATAAACCAGATGTATTTTTGCTCTTTTCCATTCAATTTGGAATGTTCTGAACCTTAAAAGTGTCACGGTTGAGCATAAAATTGAAAAGTTGTCCAATTTTTTCAGCTTTGATACAGGTGGAAACTGCTGGTTTAGCGTTATATTGCAGTAAATCATAGCCATCCCCCCAAGTTCTTTTCGAAAACAAATCATTTACTTATGAAAGGACTGACTATATTTTACTTCAGTTTTTTTAAACACCCATTTTGTTTGCGTAAACTTTAAGTAGTCTGTTTGCGTGCCGCTATATCTTGCCGAAGATGCTAAAAATAGATGGAATGGAATCTCTACTTCACCCTCAGTAATACTGGATTATACATAGTATAATAAAAGGGAAGTCAAAACGTCAGAAATCGTGGGTATTCCAATGCGTTAATATTCTCTGTTATATTGTAAGGCGGTGTTTCCCAAACCTCTCCTGGCGTACCCCTTGTCCTGCATGCTGTAGATCGCTCCCTGCTCCAGCCCAGATGATTCAAATGATTCGCTTATTATCAAGCAGCTTCTGGGGTTAATTATTGTTACCTGATCATTTGAATCACCTGTGCTGGAGCAGGGGGAGATCTAAAGCATGCAGGACAAGGGGTACGCCAGGAGAGGTTTGGGAAACACTGTTGTAAGGGATCAAAGTCACATAATCAAACCAAGATCGCAGACAGCCGAGCAATCTCATTGATACACTATGAGCATCCACTAACCATGCTCTCTTGTGACAGTGCCCCTTTAAGAATGCGCCCACCTCAGTAAAAATGCTAACAGCCCGCTGCAGAAGGACTTTTAACCCCGAGAGGATATGATGCGCAGTTTGGTCACGTGCAGCGCTAATGCTACCTCCAGCTCAGACTTGGAGGAGGTCTCTCGTATAAGCGGGTGGCGGGGCACGGCGCACAGGTCCTATATGAAGCCCGTAACCAGGCGCCCGTGATATACGCAGGGACAGCAGGAGGGAGACCAGAGCCGGTTACCTAGCAACTATGAGGAGGACTGGCGCCGTACGCGCAATGCAGCGGGCTTAAAGCGGAACATAAAGGAGAAGACAGGAGCCCGGGGGAGAGATGGTGCTGCCATACTCCATCCCCCGCAGCCCACCGCGCGCACATCCACATTCACGCATCGCAGCTTCCGATTGGACGGCCGGGAAAGCCATATCCGCCATCGTCGTTGTTCAGTGTTCACGGCTCAGCAGCTCCGCCGCGACATTCCTGCGTCGCTCCCCACAGGATTAACGGCTATGCAGCCATATTCCCACGTGGCTGCAGCTGCATTATTAACCGAACGCAAATGAAGCAGCGCTGCGCAGTGCATGCGACGCAGAAAATAATAAAAAAACACTGAGCTGTGAAACATCACTTTCGTCTGGCGAACAATCGCACATATAAACAAGCACACACACACACACACAATCACCCATATACACAAGCACACACACACACACAATTACACATATACACAAGCACACACACACACACACACACACACACACATTCACACATATACAATAGCATGCACACAATCACACAAATACACAAGCACACATATGCACATGCACACACACACACAAACACACATGCACACACACACATGCATGCACACACACGCACACACACGCATGCAATCACAAAAATAAAAGACCAAGCATATATCAGGCATTAATTAAGTGAAAAATTATAGGAATCCAGTAATGAACAGAAGTGGTGAGGAAATAGAGAAATACAGTTAAACAGCTCTCAGTACCATATTACTATATATACTAGTGGAAGCAAACATTAAAAACAGCCTTTCTAGAGCTTTCTACAGAGCAGAGTAGCCTCAGTGAGTGGCCTCACTGAGTGCTCAGCCCACACTGTGCACCAGCCACCCCTCTCCCTGGTTCACCTGCATTCACTGACAAACTTCTCCTCATTTACACATACAGACCACAGACCTCAACGTGACCCATTACACCGATAGCAGAGAACACATCTGTACCCTTCCAGAACAATCTCCTCCTTTATTTACTTAGTTTTCATACGCCCACTCCACTGGAGGGGAGTATATTGAGATTGCCCCCGTCCGTCTGTCCAGCTGTCCGCAATTAATTTTTATCCCTCTACAGACTACAATTTTGATTGGATTCTTGTCATTTTTGTTTTGTGGGTCAGTAATGATTTGAGGAGGATCCCTATTGATTTTGGTGATTGATTAGAACATTTTTGGTCAAATAACATGTCATCGAGAAGGCTGCAATGTGGGCATATTACCACGCTTTGTGCCCTCCACCCAATCCGAACTCTCCTCTGGAACCTTCTGCAGGTGTCAGATAGACACTCTCAAGCGCACCAATCAGGTGACATACAGCAAACCTCCTGATTCACTGCTCACCAGGAGGCACCAAATGCAGACGTTCTACAGACAGATTGTCGAAGAAGGCAATCAGTATTCAATCAACATTTACCCGCCATCTTTGACTGTATATTGAAGCACAGGTCTTGGGTTTGAAAACTGCAGGCTACTTCAGACATAACCACATTAATTCTAAAGACATGCTTGCGCTCTGAAAAGAGTGACCATGAATAATGCTTGAAAGTCAAAGTTAACTGAATTCAGGCCAGAACTACACAGCTACCACACACACAGTGCAGAGGTCCGTGGCTCAGCTGCATGATGAGTGTTAATTGGATACAACAGGTAAAAGTGAATGTATTGCACATTAGCGCAGGGCATTTACACGAACATACCCATAAGCCCTCTCTCTCTCTCTCACATACACAACCATAAAAACAAGCATTCTCTCCTCTCTCTCTCTCTCTCTCTCTCTCTCTCTCAAACACGCACACACACGCTCACACACAAGCATTTTCTCCCTCTCTTTCACAAGCACACCCTCTCTCACACGGACAGACAAATACACACAAGCACTCGGTCTCTAACACACATGCACAAGCACACAAACACACACACACAGTCTCTCTCACGCACACACACACACACACACACACACAGACACACACACCGCAGTCTCACACAGGGGCCATATGCGCACTCAGCGTGAGGATAGGTAGAATTCTCCGGAAGGCGGGAGAGAGCGGATACACTCCTGCAGGGACGGGTAAAGATCAGGCAGGCCTATCGCAGCAGCTCCACTCCTGCTGAGGGTTCACCTCATTCATATTCTGTGTGACCTACAGCCCAGCTCACACCAAACACTGCACTACACACCAACAGCAGAGCGTACACCAGAAAATACAGCAATGTAGCTCAGCACTGCAGTATGTGAAAGCACTAAATGCACCTATTGTTGCTTGACGAGGTAAGACATCAAAATCAAAGCTGTTGAAAACCTATCATGTGGCAACTTGTTTAAAAGAGCTCCCCTGCGGGAGCTCTTTTAAACAAGTTGCCACATGATAGGTTTTCAACAGCACAAGATCATTTATTTATAAATTTTGAAAATTTATTTCAGCGCTCTAAGGATTAACATGCACCAATTTAAGGAAAAACTTGCAAAAAAAATCGCAGGTGCAACTGTGTGAACACTGATAACCAGAGAACCACTGAATTAGGTAAGGTTTCTCAAAGGAATTGCCTTTTGGAACAATTCTCTCCAGCTAAATTATCAGAATGCGTCAACAATACCAGTCAGTCCTCATGGAAAAATGTATCAACCATTGATCAGATCTCATTGAGATCTACTGCAAACTATGATTAAATTCGAACTCTAATCTCAAAATTATATCAATATAGCAATGATAATTTTGTTAAGGATCTGCCTACTGAGTAAAGCAAACAGTCCAATTGCTGAATGTATGAAGCGAACTCAGTCAAAACTGCTAAAAGTCTCTCCCAGGGGGTGTATGCAATTAACCCCCTGTTGAGGGCTCACAGTCTCCCTCTACAGTTCCAGAAATTACCATGGGAAACACTGCATAACATATCTAATGGAAGAAACCATACATTAGAAGTTTTTAGAACCAATAAAAAAAAATATATCAACCATATACCAGATCCAGTAGAAACATATAGGCGTACATACCATACTAGTACGAGACCTCATGGAAGAATATATTAATCACAGACCACATCTCATGGAAGAAAATAGCTACCATACTCCAAATCCTGTGGAAGAATACAGTACTTCCACCATACAGCGGACGTTACAGAAGAAAGCATATAGTGAGCACCATAATTCATTGGTCATTGGCAACTTTTTTGCCATTTTGGATGAGTTGGCCGAGTTACCATCGAATCTGAATCCAACTGAAGACGCATTTTACATGCTGAAGAGGAGACTGAAGGCAAAAAGTCCCTAAAACGAGCAGGAACTGAAGATGGCTGCAGTACAGGCCTGACAGAGCGTCACCAGTGAAGATACCCAGCGTCAGGTAAGGCCGACACATCACAGACTTCAAGCAGTCATTGCAGGCAAAGGATATGCGACCAAATATGATTACTTTATTATATATTATGTTAAAATATCCAATATTTTCGATAAGCCAGAAAATGGAAGAATATGCACTAAAGGTGCTGTCATTTATAAACGGTTCATTTGAAATGGATGAAAGCACCAACAAATTAATGCTGACAGTCTGCACTTCAACCATTTTCACAATATCCTTTATAACTCAAAGTGCAAAAGTACAGAACAAAAATAAAAAATGCATGACTGTCCAGTGAATTATGGTGCTCACTGTACAGGGCAGAGTCAAAAGAGAAGCCTCTGTCAGATTGATTTCTACATCTCATACACACCTCATAACTCTTCCCATCTGTTAGATGTTATAAAGCTGAATTGGTGTGCAAAACCTGTCAGCAGATCCTCTATCTTCTCCACCCTCTCCATTTTAAACAATAACTAAAAATTTAATAGGCTCTCATGCACTATTTATATGACCTTTCGTCATTCTCTCCATGTTTTTTTCATCATTATGCATGTCGAGCACATTCATTTTAATTAAGCCAACAAGCCAAACACAATTCTCCATCTATATATAATGAACAATAAAGCCTCATGAAATCTGGCTTATACAACAATATACCTACTTGAAACCTGAGTAAATGAACAAATATACCATCGGTAGCAGAACGTATAAAGAACTTAACCAGCTAAAGTAATAGTCATCAACCCTATTCCTGGATATTAACCATCCAGTAGGTTTTAACTGCAAACTTAATCTGGTAGATATGAGTCTACTAACGAGCGGCTTAAAAAGATTACTTGCTTTTTTTGTGAGGTGTGGCTCGTCAGAGTTGACCTGAAAACCTACAGGATGGTAGATCTCCAGGAACAGCGTTGTTGACCAATGAGCTCTTGAGTTTGAGGCCGTATATGCAAAGACTGAACCAATAAGCGCACTCAAAAGCCAACCCATGCCATAAATGGCAGAATGACATGAAGATAAACTCTGATAGCATAATTCTCCCTGCATACAACATCTAGTCTGCCCAAGAGACAGAGACGTTCCAATGACAGGGTCAACCCACACAAGAAGAAACGCTTAATTAAAGCACGGTTATGGCGTGAGGTTGAGCTGTGATGCTATGCTTTCAGCTGAGATAATGTGTGATTGTCCAGAAGTGAAGGCAAGGTGGGAGGTGTACGCGGCGATTGGCCAAAACAATGCAGTTATTAAGAGTGCCACAGGGTAGGCGTACACTGCGATTGGTTGGAATGATACATTTATGAGGTGTGACTTAGAGCAGGTGTTCACTGTGATTGGCTGAAACAATAAAAAAATGAGCTGTGCTTACAGGATAGGTGCACTCTGTGGGCACGACGAAATACCTAAAACTTCACTATGTAACTGGGAAGAAGCTGTACTTGAAAGCTGTAGTTTGTTCAAATCCTCGGCACAGATCAGCCAGGAAGTGAAGGATACCTGTAAGGCCGATGTGATTGGTTGAAATGATGCAGTTCTGAAGTGGCACAAGGCAGAAGTACACTGTGATTGAAATAATAGTGACAAGGAGCATTGCAGGATAGCTACACATTACGATTAGTACAGATAATGCAGAGTTGTATTATAGGGCACGAGGACACTGTGATAGGGTGGAAGTATATAGGGCAGGAGTATGTGGCTTTATACAGTAGCAGCTGGATAATGTTACAACAGCCCAGCAGCTCTAAATCTGACTCAGGGTCAGCCCCCAGGGGGCAGTGCTGCTTACGTCCCAAAGAGCTGGGCACCTTCACCCGTCCCAGAGCCGCCGCTGGCCCAATCCCCTACCAGCTGCCGTCTGTGCTAATCACGGCTACAGCCTCGGCCTGGTTTACTGGAGTCCCCCTCAGATGGACAGAGAGATATGATCACTCACACACTGCAGTCCATCAGCTGATGGAGTCAGCACTGCACAGTCTCCATAATCCTCACACGTATAGCACAGTCCCAAAGTATTTGGGCACAGACGCTGCATAAAAGTTCTCGAAATATCCATCTAAATAACAAGAAAACTTGACAGTCTGATTGTCCATGACCACTTGAGTGTGGCCCCCCATGTGCCAGCTTGTGATATCTTGAAAACTCTTGACCTCTAGAGCGTTCACAAGCCATACATTGAAACAGGCAGAATTCCACCATGAAACTGCACTTTATTTGGCCAATTCTGTTGCCATGGGAACCAAAATCACACAGTGTTGTGACCAAACCATAACCTATGCCTACACCAAATATCTAAGGAATCGGTTAAAATTTGTGGCCTGTAGAGCGTCCACAAGAAAATCTCGATGGATGTGACGGTGGTGGCAGAGATAACAACCATGAATCCACAGTAGCCGCTGGACTTCGTCCGAGGGCTTCAATAAAGGAGACAGCCGCTAACTTTGCTTCATTATTTTCAAGTATATTGTGCTAGAGAGCAAAGCCAGAGGACAAAAATTATCGTGCCTCAACCACTTCCGCACTTCAATGTACTTCTATTATTTTTTGAACAATATGGCACTAAAGGGCAGCTGATCCCTCAGGGCAGCCAGGAGACAGCCGGTGCACCATAGTGACTGTGCTGACACAGGGATTCTGACTGTGCTGCAGTAACGTGTCGCACTTTAACACGACTTTACTGACCCGGTGTCACAGCCCAAATTATGCTCCCAGCCCAGAGTATACCCGGGGTCTAAGTGGGCTAGCCTGGTTTATACCCTCCCCCGGCCAGATTATACCCCCCACATTCTGCTGCAAAATATTGAAGAATACAGTATAAATATCAGATGGGGGGTATAGTCTGGCGTAGGCCAAAATATACCCTGGGGTATAAACCAGGCTAAGCCATTTTATAACCCAGGGTATATTTTGGCCTAGGCCAGTTTATACCTGGGTATAGTCTGGCGAGGGGTTAAACTGGGCTTCTACACTGGAGTCCAGACTGGTGAGTCGGCTGCTCAGCTCTACATGCATATATCCCTGTGAGGGTGCTGCTACACTACAGTGCTGCATGACAACAGGCTATTAAATCACACATTTCCTAATAAATATCGTCCCACATTGTGCATAAAAAAATGGTTTAATGACAATAAAACCAATTTCTGAGTATTATTAGCGTTCATAGTAGAGCTTGTCATAAAATAACATCAGTCCATCACAAATATTTTTAGGCTTGAAGCTGCAAAGACCAATTAACTCATGCTTTACTCTACTCATGGATACAGTAATTGACAACTGTCAAGAGTTTGTATGTGTATGTGCGCGTGTGTTCTGCGTGTGTGTGAGTGTGTGTGGTGTGTGCTTACGGCCATACCACCACCCTGAACTGACAACTGCACCACTTTAGGAAAGGCATTGCATAACAATATCAGGCCATGAAAAACATGCACCATAGAACAACTACTGGAGAAAAATAAAAACACATTGCTTCGATTTGAAGAGAATAAATTAATCCAATTTTAATAAAAAGTTAAACTGTACTTCCTGCTCTAGTTGTCTATGAATACAGGACAAGGCTCAAGACCACTTATGGACAAAACCCAATCCCATATAGGCACTTGCTTGTTCTAGCATAGCCCTGCTCCAATGACATAACTGTGGTCCACAATCAAGACCTTATTACTATTGGACCTGGCGTCCTTTATCCTGTTTATCTTGGCCGACACCATCAGCAGACATTAGGGTCCATCTAAACTTGGACATCAGAACCAAATGAGCTCAGCTGCAGTAGCTTGTGATGAAAATCGTGCTGGCAGAGAGCAGAAGCTTCGACAGATGTGGCAGGAGTCCACCGAGGAGGGAGAATATGCCAGAAACACTCGGAGGATGAGGAATACTATCTGAGCAGGATCCAGCAGAGAGGATCTGGCTTTTGCCCAGACCCAGAAAAACACAGCAAACAGAAAACAATGGAGCCGGTGGTGCATGTATTTCAAACCAACACAACAACACTCTTCTTCTCTCATTATCTTCCCTCTCCCTCACACTCTCCTCCAGTCTGTCTCTCTCAGTCCATCTCTTCCCATAATAAGCTCTCTTTCTTTCTCTCGAACTCTCCATCTTTCTCATGCTCACTCCTCATTTCTCTCTCTCTAGTAGTAGGTTCTGTTCTTCCCTTCTTTCTCCCTTCTCCCACTCTCTCTCCATGGCAGTGGGCTCTTATCTTTCCCTCTCTCCCACACTCTTTCACTTTATTGCTTTCCCCTGCACTCCTCCATTCTCTCTCTCAACCCCCCTCTTCTTCTTTGGTACTAGGTTCCCTTCGTCCCATCTCTCTCCCACTTTCTCATTCTCTCTCTTTCTCAACATTCCTTCCCACACAATCCCTTCCCTCTCTCCATTTTCAACTTACAGGTGCTTTAGTGACATTCCATACACTATATTAGCAGAGCAAGAGTTACAGTGAGCATCTCTCTCTCTCTCTCTCTCTCTCGTCCCTCTCTGCTTGGGGTAGAAGTAGGCTCCTGTGCCCAGGTCCCAGCTGACTCACCTGTCTGTTGCAGTGTGATGGACGGGACCCTGACGGCCTGCTGGACTCTGAGCGCAGCACTCCCTCTCCTGTCCTAACACACTGCGGTGCGGTCTGAACCCCCCGCACCACAGAGCTCTTCCTGAAACACTCCACTGGCTCAGGGCAGCCCACCGGAGGAGGACGATGGTGGAGGAGGACGATGGTGGAGGCGCGGCGGAAATCAGACGGGAGCTCCGAACAGGACCGAAGAGCTCAGCTCCAGCTCTCTCTCCCCGCCGGGTGTGCGCGGTCCGGCCCTCCGCAGACTAATTCGCGAACGAGCGCGTGGTTTGGAGACCGAAAACTGGCTTTCTCTTCTTTTGCCCCTCTCTCCTCTACAATGATCCCTCTCTCATTCTTTCTCTCCTCTGTCTCTCTTTTGCTGTCTTCCTCCCCCTCTCCCACTCTCTCTCTCTCTCCCACTCTCCTGCTCGCTCGCTCTGCCTTCACCTCGTTACTATGGATACAGCGGGCACATGCAGAGCGGGGCTCTCGTGCGTACTCTCTCCCTCCGACAGCGCAGGTGACTGAGCGAGCGCAGTGCAGTACTGTGGTCTTTACCAGCCTGTGAGCGTAAAGCTTAACCCTTTCCGCTCCAGACCGCAGAGCGAGGGCTCCGGCTCTCCGATAGCAGAGGGGTAATCCCCATATTCGGCTGTGAGGACCCCCTCCTCTCCTCGCTCATCTCCTCTTCCTGTAGAGCTGCAGATAGCACTCCACTCCTCTAGCAAGCCTCACTAATCCCCATATCAACTCACACACATCCTCAGCATGCCCTCCGATTTACCACTCAAGTGTGCACTCCAATCTACCGGCACAGCCCACTCTTACATGTAGCGATGTGGTGAGGTCCGTAAGTGTTTAAACGGCAACAGAACTTAAAAGGCTGTGATCCACAAATGTTCAGTCTGTATGGATGTAGATACCCGCAAACTAAAGCTAAATTCTTGCAGACCTCAGTGTACATGACATACCGCAGTCACATGCCCCAAACATCACTCCAATTCCCTGCCACTTACACCCTTCTGACCGGATACTACAGCCAACACTACACCCTAAAGTGTGCACTCGACTCCAGGAGTTCAGCTCCTACCTATTATTGACGCCAGATACAGTACCTTGGTCAAAAGCTCTTAACATGACTCATACACCAAAACATCACACTCACACCCACTCATCATGCTAATATGATACCATGAAGTATGCACTACACAAGTAGCACAGTTTACTCCAACCGTAGACCTCAGAAATAGGCCCTAAACAGCCTCTGATAATGCTAATACGATACTCTAAAGTGCACACTGCACAAGCATTATATTTGGCTCCAACGGTAAACCACAGATATAGCTCCTACAAACTCTCACATCACACTAATATGATACCCGGAAGTGTGCACTACACAAGTAGCACAGCTCACTCCTACTGTAGACCTCAGAGGTAGCCCCAACACAGCCTCTACTAATGCTAATATGACACCACGAAGTCTGCACTACATAAGCATTATAGTTGGCCCTACTGTAGGCCTCAAACATAGCTCCTACACACCCTCCCATGATGTTAATATCATACCCTGAAATGTGCACAACAAAAGTAGCACAGCTCACTCTAACTGTGGACCTCAAACATAAAACCAAATAAACCCTCTCTTAATGTTAAAAATATACCCAGAAATTGGCACAACAAAAGTAGCATAACTCACTCACTACTGTAAACCTCAGACAGCCCCTAAACACCCTCTCACAACATTACTACAATACCCTGACGTGTGCACAACACAAGTACCATAGCTTGCTCCAACTGTAGATGTCAGACATAGTTCCTACACACAATGTCAGCATACTAATACGATATGAAAAACCGTGCGCTGCACAAGTAGAATAGATTGCCCCTACTCTAAATACCAGACATAGTCCCTACACACCCTCTCGTAATGCTAGAAAGATACTCTAAAGTGTGTACTACACTCGTATCATAGTTTGGGCTGGCTGTAGACCTTTAAACATAGGCCCTACACACCCTCTAATCATGCTAAAACTTTACCCAGAAATGTGCAGGACACGGGTATCACAGCTCGTTCCAGCTGAAGAGCGAACTTAACCCTGACACATCACTCATATTTAGCACGCTTTAGTCACATCTCTCTCACTTCATTAACACTTCACACACCTGCCTATCACCCTGTTCATATTTTAATTCTAAACTAAATTAAATACGCTATATCTGGCACAAAAGATACGGTGTTATCAAGCATTTACCCATTTGCAGCTTGATATTTATGAATTTTGAATACATTCATAGTTACAGACCAAGGTTATAGGTTCTGGAGCTGTGCGTTCCATCCTCTCCAACAACAGTACAGCGCATACACACACACATACACACTCACACACACAAATTCCTCCGTCCAGCTTTTTGAGGATGCAACGCACACGCTCCGTCTAGATTATTCCGGAAATAAGGTCTCTATAGCAACGGTCAAGACGTCATGGCAACAAGTTAATAGCCATGAATAATAGAAACTATTATTACTTAACGGACGCCTTTCTGATCCCTGGCCTGTGTGGATTGGTCGCTGAGACGGAAATCTGCACCCACACTCCTGTCACATGCTTGTCGCTGGTACAGAAGGAGCCCACAGCACTGCCACCAGCCCTGGGCACACAGAGCGAGTGCACTCAGCTCGTACCACATCCAGATCAGCTTATTTCAAACATCCAATTACTCACCTGCTACGGTCAGCCTATCGGCAAGCATTCATCACCGAGCAGGTGCAGCCAGCCAACAATGCTTATCGCTAACCACACATTCACACAATCCCAGCAACAAGGCCTTTAATAAAGTAATTACATATAAATAAAATTCAACAGCATGTGTCTTGGTTCTAATAACGCACCAGCCCCATCCAAAATCACAAGCTTGCATGAAATTGGAATGTGAATGTTTTAAGTATGCCCACAATCTTTGTATTCATTAAATAACGCACAGATCAAACACAGATGTCTCACTAAATTCATCAAAATACAGTTGTATGTGAACAATGGACACTACACTGGCACCAACATCCCACAATGCATTGAAACGGCATACGACCAAAGTAACCAGGAGGACGGTTCAAACTAAAACAGCAAAAGAGTACAACAATTTAAATGCAGGCATTTCATTTCATTTTGCTTACCCAAAAGTAGATCAAATGAGTTTCTAAATTCAGATTTGTAATCTTCTTCTCTTGTTTTTCTTAGACACCACACCAATCAGCTGCTGTCATCAACGCATAGTGTGCTTAATGTGGCACATTTCTCATCTCTCTCGTGCTAAACCCTTTCATTCATTGAATGTAACCATATAAGGGCAAAATATTACAGAGCAGGTAGGCCACATTAATATGTTGTTTAAACTCATCAAAAAAAGTCAAGGTTTTTAGCCAGAACAAACAAACTTACTGTACAGTATTTGCTTTCATTTTTGCCTCAAATGTCAATGCAATATGGTTTTTTTTAAACCAACAGTAACTGACACTGCTACTTAGCTTTTGCAACCAAAAGTAACTAACAATGCTGTGTGGCATTTTTTAATGACAATAACGGACATGCTACATAGCGTATTAACTGACAACAACTGACAATGCAGCTTTGATAAAGGACAATAACAGTGCTGCATAGCTTTTTTAACTGATATAAGTGACAAAGCTACATGACTTTTTTGCATCTTTTTTCTGCTGGATAAATAGCCACTCGCTCAAAATCATTTTTTGCTACGTATGACGACTTTAATGTGCTTTCATAAGAACAAGTGCGTCGACACGCGGGCAACGTAAATTTTAACACTGGATTGGAAAAGTTGGCTATTTCTACTTGAAAGCTTCCCTCACTGCAGGGTTATAAGTGTTCATCAGCACTGACCAGTATTTACTTATAGAACAGAGAGCTGGCATCTGCTGCAGACACCGCAGGGCACTACCGCCGGAGGAACTGAGCCACCGCCAGCCCATTTCAGCTTATCCATATTTACTGACCTTCCCCGCGGCTATAAGGAACTGATCAAGGACTGTTAGCTGCATTTCACACTACCGCTTCACACCATCGCTGTCAAAGAGGAGATGCGATAGATGCTGAATTATGTAACTCATAACCTCATGTACACTGCAGTCCATAAATAATAGGGAAGAGTCTCCGTATAGCTAGGGCTACGATCCCTGCATGGAAATGGCTGGATATAACAGCAAAATTTAAATTGACAACCTTGCTTTACCTCGCAGTCAGCGTTCTGAGATCCAATACACTGCAATATGGAACCAAAAAGCAAACATTTTTTCAATGTTCAAATAGTCATACACTGCAGTGTAGGTTATAATTAGACATATACTAGAGCTAGGATATTAAAGATCCTGGGATGAAAATGTCAGTAGAAAGTATGACAATGTCTTATTTAAGCTGGCGCGGACATATTAACTGTAATCATGGAAACACAAACCTACAGTGAGCTAAGCATAATTACAGCCATCTCCGTCCACCACGGGAGGTGAGCTAGCTGTGGTGTCAGTCTTCAGCACTAACGCCTGTGGTTTTTCTGGTAGGAAAATAAAACTGGCACTTCGATGGAATGTAATGAATGAAGATAGGCGTGCTGAGCCCTGCACTGTCGAGGCCTAGAGGAACAAAGACCATCACAGTCGACAGGAACCCTAATTTACGCTGCAGTGAGCGACAAGCTCCTGCTGGAAAGGTATGATAATAAAGAAATGCACACACAAACCATACACACTCAATACGCTCACATAAACAAATGAGGACACACATACAGAGACATAGAAACACGTATTCACACACACACACACACACACACACACACACACACACCTCCGCCGCATTATTCCCCCGCGTAATTCCAAACCCCATTAAACACAAGCAGAATTCTAGCGACTTAGCTAGCACCTCAGTGCAATATGCGCCATTTGGGGAAACAGTGACACAATGAGACCGCTAGACTTGGAAGATAGAGTTGTTTATTTCTGAAACAGGCTATGTTTACAGTACAAGCAAGCCACCTTACGCACAGCTGCTCAGACAATATCTATCTGACATAGCTGTGTTTAAATTAATGTAAAGGAATCTGCTCCTGTTGATATTAGCCTATGGAACTATGATATTCCTAGTCTTTGATCATAACATTCCAAACATTATAATATTGATGTCTCAATCACCATTGGTAACTAAAAGCAAAGGACTTCTAAAAAGCCGATGGAGAATTCTAAAAATCTAACCCAATAGAGGGAAAAGACTCAGAGTTAAAGCAGTAATTTTGCTAAAGGTAACAAGGTATGCGCTCATATATTACACAGATATTACAAATAGTGCCATGGGCACTGCAGTTCACTGGGTTTATTTCAGGCTTTAGTGTTATGTAAGCTCGCAAGTGGTAATATTTTTCATGCTTGCGTCCAACATTAAGAAAATGAGGACACCTTCTGTAATTTGTGTAGGAAAAAAAAATTCAAGCAAAATTCAGCATCATAGTTTGCTGTTCTATCATGTCATTTTTTTGCAGCTCAGTGCTCTTTACATAGTGCAGCTCCATTGAATCATCAAGCCCCAGACGCCAGATCACTGTACCCAGCATAATATACTGAGGAGATAACCAGTTGGCTATCGGGCTTTAGTGTGTTGCTCAAGGGAGTAATATTGTGGCAAATTAAGTTTCTTATTTTTATGTCCTCAAAAGTATGCGTGTATAATGTTTCAGCATTCTAGCTGCTTTCAAATGCTCTCCAGCATAATACAGAGCAATTTTAAGTATGGCCGACTGGTGGGTCTCGACACCTCAAACAAACATCCAAATGCACCTGCCCACCAAATTTCACATTGATCCCTTCAGTGGTTGGGCAGAAGAGGATCAAAGTTAACGCGAACGCCACTGCTGCTGTGTGATCCCATAAACTCCCTTTGGTCCGTTGGAGCAAGAGAGCTAATAAAAACCAATCTGATACTGAGATGACCAGCATCCTTTTAAGCCATAAAACTGAATTAGGACACCCCTTGAAAACCAAAGCAGGATTTATAATCAGATTTTTGCAGTCTAACTCGCTCAGCTGGGCTTTAAAGAGGGATATAGCTGACAACAGTGTCCATCCAAACCCACATAACCTCATTTCAATGAGGCATCTTACATCCCGCCTAAAAGAGGTCTTCAGTGTCCCGACCTCACTCATACAAGCAAGATTTACCCCGAAAATATTTTCTAAATATGGCCCACAGTCTTCAATATGGGCCCAGCGATGAGAACTTTATGGTGATTGAAAATGGGATTTTAATACTTGCGCTCCTTAAATCACCCCTTATTTTTAAGCTGCAACATCAATTTTAGACAAAATAATTAAATAACTGCTAATTTTAACTCCTTAAATTGAAGTAAATGACACTAGAGCCATCTAGTGGATGATTATCTTGCTGCAGCAGAGAGAAAAAAATCATTCCAGCATCTTTGGCTGATCGATTTGGAAGCATTTACCTGCTGAAGATACAATCCAGATTCAGAATTTAAAATTCTCCACAGTACTCTGTTCCAGTGTCCTGGCTTTTACTTAGTCAGTGCGGAGAGCGAACCAATAGCTGAAATCTGCTAGCTAAATTTACAGGAGCAATAATCGTGTGGCTGGATTTTTGACTTGCTGATCCCAGGCCTCCCCACGTCCCACTGCAGAACAGTGGGATTAACAGCAGCTAGATGCTACATGTCAAATACAGCAGCATAATAAAGGTAAACAGAAGATTTCAAATTGACACACTTTTCAAGTGGCTTCGTATTTGCTGTCAAAACAGACTGGATATTCTACTGCCGCTAATATTCTCTAATTCAACCTAAATGAAGAGAACAAGTGAAGGATGAGCCACCAATCAAAGGCAACTTCATCAATTTCATTACTGCATGAGTGGGACTTCCTCAGTGTGGAAGCACATGAAAGCGTATCTTAATCATTTGAGTGCAAATTAATTGAGTAATTAAGAGAGTACTCCATGTGGTATATTTCTGGAATATATGGACACAGAGAGGGTTCCCTTTCATCACAGTACGGGGTACTGCACATGTCTGTTTCATCAAGGTCCATGTGAACAGGGAATAGCTATTTAAGGTAAGAACAGCACAAGTGGATTTCCAACAGCGCAACACAAGGCACGTCCAACAGACTGATGCAGAAGTTGCTATTTTAAACCACCCAGCACCTCAAAACTGCCTGCACTGTCAAGACAATGAACTGCGCAAAACTGCCTACATTGTGCGTTACATAGGCTATTGTACAGTTTCTATGCTCACATAAGCATGTACACACATAAATATTTACAGATATAGGTTCCGGGGCTGTGTGTTCAATCCTCTGCGACAACACTAAAGTGCGTGCACGCCACACACACACACACACACACACACACACGTAGGCATGCATATAGAGCTGTGAAAAAGTATTTGTCACCTTTCAAATTTCTTCCATTTTTGTATATTTGTTACACTTAAATGTATCAGATCATCAAAGTAATTTCAATATTAGACAATAATACCCTAAGTAAATAAAATAATGCATTTTAAAATAATAATTTCATTCAAAGGAAAAAAGCTATCTAACCCTAGCAGTCTCCATGTGAGAAAGTAATTTCCCCCTTAGTCACTAAATCAAACAATTACTCACATTTAATTACCAATTGGTTTCAAATTCACTAGACACACCCAGGCATGATTACAGCCAACCCTTATGAATCTAAACATCACTTAAATAGAACCTGTCTGGCCATGTGAAGAAGGCAAAAGACAGCACATGATGCAGAGATCTAAAGAAATTCAAGAACAGATGAGAAACAAAGCTTTTGACATCTGTCAGTCTGGTAAGGGTTATAAAGCTATTTCTAAGGCTCTGGGACTCCAGCAACCCGCAAGGATGCCATCATCTACAAATGGAGAAAACTTGGAGAACGGTGGCAAACCTTCCCAGGAGTGGCTGGCCAGCCAATTTCCGCCAAGAGCGCATGGACGATTCATCAAGGAAGTTACAAAAACAAAACAAAAAAAAAAAAACCCAAACTGACAACTAAAGAACTGCAGGGTTCTCTTGCCTCAGTTAAGGTCAATGTTCACAGTTCTATGAGTAGAAAGAGAATGGGCAGTAATGGCTTCCATGGAAGAGCTGAAAGACTAAAACCACTGCTGACAAAAGGCTCACAAAGGCTAATCTCACATTTGTCCAAAAACATAATGACCTGACCCCCAGGACTTTAGGGAAAATATTCTGTTGACTGACGAGTCTAAAGTGGAACTTTTTAGAAGAAATAGGTCCCATTACATGTGCGGGAAAGCAATCACAGCTTTCCACCACACGTCAAACACAGTGCTGGTAGTGTGATGGTCTGGGACTGACTTCCTGCTTCAGGACCTGATCGACTAGCCATAACTGATGGAACCATCGATTCTGCTCAGAACCCTAAACTCTTAAAGGAGAATATCCAGCCATCAGTTTGTGACCTAAAGCTCAAGCTCAGTTGGGTTATGCAGCGGAACAATGATCCGAAGCACACAAGCAAGTCCATCTCTGAATGGCTCAAAACAAACAAAATGAAGGTTTTGGATTGGCCCAGTCAAAGTCCAGACACAAATCCTATTGAGATGCTGTGGCATGACCTTAAACAGGGAGTTCATGTTTGAAAACCCTCCAATGGAGAAGAGAAGGGGCCAAAATTCCTCCACAGCCATTTTATTGCAAACATGTGATTGCAGTTGTTGTCTTTAAGGGTGGCATAAGAAGTTGCTAGGTTTGGGGGGCAATTATTTTTTCATGTTGGTGATAAAGGTTTTGAATAACTCTTTGCCCTCACTGAATGAATTGATCATTTAAAAGCTGCATCTTGTGTTTACACACATAGTCTTTGTCCTATATCACAATTAGGCTGATCTGAAACATTGAAATATAATAATAAAAATAATACAGTACACACATCAACACCTGCTCACAAACAGAAACATACATATGCACGGTACCTGACACACATTCACACACACACACACACACACAAGCTCTGACAAACATGCACATACACAGTCTCCTGCAGCACCTCTAGTGTGTGTAAAGTAAGGCTCCACTAAAGGTTATTTGAACAGCACATCACAGAGGAGCATTATTTGAACACTCAGCCTTAATTAGCTGCCTCTCATTAATGGTACTGCTGCGGATCCCTGTCTGACATCACTTTGTAACTTCATTATTGCTGCAATAAGACTCCCAGTGTACACTTAATACACTGACTCATCCTGAGAGAAGTGCTTCATTACATCAGCATAAATTGCAGTATTTACATTCTAGCACATCACAAAGTACTTGACTTAACTCAGGAGGCGCTCTGAGTGGTTGGCGCTTGAACTGATCGTTCAAGGAAGTAAATGCATACGTGTTGCCGGTGTTCTGACAGCTTGTGCTGCCAGCTCAGGATAACCTACCGCTGGATGACATACCTGTAGCTCATCCTATTAGACTAGTCTGACACTCAGAGCTTCTCACACCAAATGAGCTACCCTAACAAATTTATGGTTTGTTAGCACAGCATACATCAGAACAGACTAGCACCGACTGAAATGTGATTAATATTAGGTAGCTCATTCTGTCAGGCAGGATATAGCTACTAGGATAAATTACCATGTGAATAAATGTGGGTAAACAGCAGGGCAGATGAGCCCCTGCAAACGAGTCACAAACACATTATTTTCACGCTCCGAAAAACAACTAATTTGATTGTCAAAAGGTATTCCAAACGCCTGAAAAATGAATACTATTGCATTTTTTCCTGCAAATTTTAGAGGCAACATTTTACTCTGATCAAATTTCATTGAATTTACCCGCAGAAGACCGCCCTCTCTGCCAAAATAATATTAATAATATCGCAGGTAGATTAAAATTATGGGCATGTTGTCCAGAATACTTTATTCACCTAAGAAATGCACTGCACAAATGCACATTGTGTTGGTAGGTCATTCTGAGCATTAGCTCAGTTTGTCAGGACGCAGGCAAATCATTGTGTTTGTCCGTCCACTAAGTCACCCTTTGGTTTTACTTTCCCGACTTATTTTTACGTTCACTCAATTTAATCATCCTTACTTAGTCTCGTCTGTTGTCATGTTTCGTTATTGCCATTCTTGTGTTTTTTTTTTTTTGGAGATATTTTTAATGTCCTGTATTTCACTTGATTTTATGTTAAGCACTTTGAGTTGCCTTTTTTTTTGATAAATATTGATAAATTACTTTAATACACTGCATCACTTGCTTTCATTCACTCCTTACGCGGGAGCGCTTCATGAGCACATCGTGGCTGAACATCTTTGCTGCCCTCTAGTGCTCATTTTTGAATCTGTGGTCTTGCACATTCAATGCAGTATTACTCTCAATTATGCTCTGGCTTTTCGGTTTCAAATTTGATCATGCAGGTGTCACACATACACAGACACACTTGCAATGACTGTGGCACAGTGGTTAGTACGGTTACTCAACAAGGTAAAGGTTCTGGGTGCGAGTCTGGACCAGTTCAGTAATTTCATGTTCTCCCTTTTCCTCTGTGGTTTCCCTCTAAATACTCTGGTTTCCTCCCGCAAACCAAACAGCTCGAGCTCAGGGTCTAAATGTGGAAATTAGCCTCCCTGGCTCTAAACCAGGAGCACTTACAATAATCTTATTAATGTGCAGCGACCGTGAAAAATGAACTGATAATCAAAATTAACTATTGCACGAAATTGAAAACTGACTGTGTGGGCAGCTTGTGTTCACAAACAGAGAACGGGCTGGAAAGGCAGAGGGATAACGTGTCAACGGCAAAACCTCTCTCGAGAGGTGGAAAATCCAGAGGACCGATCGTAAAAATACTGCCATGTTTTACTTCGAGTCATGAACGCATCTTAGTTCCACATTCTGGAGGAGGACTCGAACTACACAATAAAGTCAGGCGACTGGAACAAATTACTGGGGCAGATTTTTACTTTATGAACTTGAATTTTATACCCATGACTCTGTCATACCAGCATAGTGAAGAGCACTATGATCAAAGAGGATATCAATTACAATGATACCGGTGAGCACAGTCAGATCTCAGACACATGACCTCAATACAAAACATACCCAGCACACATTGACATAAAAAAACGGTCACAAGAAATACAAACACTAATGCTGGCTGTATACCAGAGGCCTTTTGAAGCAATTCCACTGATGCAAATAAATTCCCGATGTCATAATAAAGTCTTGTAGGAGGCGTTTGCGCTCTTGGAAATCCGGCTTGTAAAGTAAGCCACAGGTGCGTTCAGCCGAAAATACAAACTAGATAATATGCCAAAAATATTTTGGCATATTATCTTTTTTTGCCATATTATCTCGATGTCATAATAAATCATCAGAGTTTGCTTGAATTGAGGAGTGCTCCCGTCATCTCAATCGTTTGGTGTGAGGTGGTCATAAAACTCAGTCCAACTCCGTCTTTTTTCCATTTTGATGTCACGATAAAATCAAACACGTTTAATATTATCGAAAGTCTTCAGTCATGGTACATGCAAATAGTGAAGTTCAATGACTTGAACATTGTCAACAAACAATAGATGCGCTCAGCAAGATCCCCAGTCTTTGCAAAATCTTATAGTCTGCAAGTAAAATCTCCAAGACTTTATGACACATTGTCTTTAGATATGAGAGGCTGTCAGATAATACTGTAAAAGGGAAATATTGCGCAATATGGACATTTTTGCACATTTTACGCACCCTGCACCTGGCGTGAAAATAAAAACGTGCGAAAATTGCTTTCTTGTTTATTTATTTGTGCTTGTACTTAACACACTAAATTAAAAACACGCCAAGTTCATCTTCTTTGGCCGTGCGCGAAAAATCGTGCGAAAATGTCCACTTTATCAGTAGTGTTTTTAAAGTCTTCAATGTCTTTTCAAAGACTTGTAATGTGTGGTAGGCACAGCTTTAATTGAGTTTTGCGATTTTAAATGGCTTGACCAAAGTTAGTACTAACTAAACAGATCTGACAACCTTGAATGCAGAGCGGTATCAAGACAGGAAATGGTGTCACTCACATTTATGAGCTCGATCTCCCAGATCTTCTTGACCAGCTCCATGGAGGTGTATCCGTTGACCAGGAAAGACTTGGTGTAGTCTCCCAGCTCCAAGGACTCCAGCCATTCCGCCACCGACGTGGGGTTGTTTCCGTCATAACCGATCGGCCGCACCTGTTTGGAGAGGCGCCAGTGAGTGAAATCCTGAGAGCAACATCTGATGATGCGTACGGCTCCATGCCCTGAACCTCAACTGTGCACAATCCTAGTTCCAAAATATTCCCACCAGTATTCTGTCTCAACCACCTGGATTTCCTGAGCCAAGTACACTGTAATAATCCGGCACCTTTTTCGCCAGTTATTTTAACTGTAATTTTACAATCAGTTTATAACAGAATGCAAATGGTGACTCAAATCCTCACGCTCCCGCATCACTTTTGTGACTAAAAAGGGGCCAAAACTGCATAAATACCCTGCGGGTCGGCCTGGTACGCCCGTACCCCATCATCCTCGGCTGTGTGCAAAGCCTGGACCACTGCAGTGACATGCCAATTTTGTGGTTCCATGTATTAACTGTAAACTACAGTTAAATGCACGCAGGACTGATAAAATAACAAAAAAAACAATGCGTCTATTTAAGTGTTAAATTCAGTCAATTTATAACAGTGTAGTAGAATTATTCAGACAGACGATGGACCTAATTGGGGAAATTGGCTGGAAGTTTATGGATGGAAGGATTGCACAGTAGGACTCCATCTCTCTCAGGCTTGGATTTTCCATCCAGCTAAGTCTGGCCTGCACTACACAGGGTCATACAGTAGCAGGTCAGTAACCAGCATGCACTGGAGCAATCGCACCCGCAACCAGGCTGCTTTGTCCTCCACACTACAAAACGAAGGCAAAGCTGAGATATTCACCATAAATTAATTATGATAATTACAGCCCCTAATTAAGGCTTTACCTCTGCCCCGGAAATCACCCAAAGCAGTATAAAGCCTAGTGCACAAGTACGCGGGTATTTTAAAAACAGGGTTTTCCCTCCTTCATTCCTCCAACAATCTCCGTCCGCACGAAAATGCAAAAATACAATTAAGGTGCTGTGAAGAGCAAGCCAAACCGACAGGCAGCGATGATGTAAGCTAATGTAAGACCATGTTAGTCAATGACACACCTCAAAAAAAACTGATGGCAGACTAGACCAGTGTTTCCCAACCCTGCCCCAACAGTACCCGCACCCCGCACGATTTAGACGTCTCCCTGTTCTGAGACATCCGGGGGTACGTTCCCCAAAAGCACTAATGCTAGTTGGAACCACTGACTGTATATGGTCGAACTATGTAAGTTACTAATGTAGTTAGCAACTATGCTTTTGGGAAACGTACTCCAGTTCAGCCCAGTAAGTTCTCCACTAATGACAGATCAGCTGAATCAGGTGAGTCAAATCAGGGAGACGTCTAAAACGTGCCGGGCAGGAGTACTGCAGGAGTAGGGCCGGCAAACACTAGCCTAGGCAACCTGACCCAACCAAATGGGGTGAAGTTAAAAAATAGCGAAATGACGCATACTGGAAGGGGGTCAGTTCGTGAAACTGATGGACTAAGCAGCAGTATCCACCATAATGCATCCTGATACCTCTGTTCTTCAATGTAGCAATTGAGTGGATGTACATTCATTTGTAAACATGCAAAAGTCTTGTTAGGATGGTTAACATCAGCAATATTTTTTCACACATCTACCACTGCAGCACAGCATAAACACACAACATGCCGGCACACAGTGACGTCACAGGCGAAAAACTTAAGTTTTCCCTGTCCATACATCAACAGTAAAACGAAGTTTCGAGAAGTCTTCACAACGGAGAGAGTATTCCAAAAGGTCCATTTTTGGTGACTGAAAATGCAGTTTGCGTGTTGACAAAGGGCTGAAACGAATATAAAATGTTACGTTTCCAAAAAAATACCTGTGTGCATTCGGACAGGGCCAGAGTCACAAAAAAAAAAAAAAAAAAATCAGCATTTCCTCCTTGCTGTTTAAAAAAAAAACATTTATGTGCAGGACTAGGAAAAGGGGTCACTTGGGTCATTTTATGAAAATTTAGATTTTCCAAAAAAATCAAAGAGTGATCCAAGTTTTTCATTAAATGAAAAAACGGATGATCACGTTGCCTGGAGTAAGTGCATTAAGATTCTCTAAGCAGCAGAGCTGTCCTATCCTGTGTCTCAGAACTCGCTTTTACAATCTTCCCTAACCTCACAACATTTTCCATCGAGGTTAAGGAAAAGTGGGAATGAATTATACAATAGGATGTAATTTTTTTTACTATTAGAACGCAGCCATGGATTATTAGAACCAGGTGCATAACGGCATGGCTGCAACAGAAGCCAGAACCCACACCAGCCCTTTCTGGATAAGGCTGAATAGCCCATGCTCCTGGGTTAGACAGCAGTGTCAGGAGCATATCTGCTTGTTTGGAGTGAAAGCAGCCACAACACCTTCATTCTGGATAAAACTGCTCTTCAACATTGGGCTCACACTGATTGTTTTTATGTATGCAAATATTCCACAATTATTTTGAAAATGACCTTATGTATAATTTAAGTTGGGTAATGTAAACACCATATTCTACTTGGATATTTGGAGGTCGTTTTCTGAGTGTAGCATATTCTAATTAACACGTGGGATATCCCGATATTACTCAGGATAAAGGTGCATTCTTTGGACATGTATACAGTGCATTTGACATGTGCGTCTCAATGAGGGGGGGTTTGTACTGCAGCTTGTGACACACAGCTGACTGTTTATGGTCAGCGAAGTCCACATTTCTGTCTCAACTAGAAACTCACCGACTTCAAAACATTATGAAAGACTTGGATATTAACAGGTTTTAGGGTATGTGCAAATATGGCAACACTGATTTTTCAAGAAGGTGGTTGAATGAATTAAATCCAGAGGCTGTGTTTGCATGGTCCAACAAGTCAATCACCGTAGGAAAACTTTTTTAAAAAATCCTATTTTAATCAGTTTGCACAGCTGCATGTAAAAATGAATATTAGTGGAATATAAATTTTCAATAACCATTCAAAGAGCTTATTAGGTCTATTGTGTTTTTCAGAATAAGGGCAAAAACCAGAAAATTTTGTGCGTGCAAACATGGGCAATGACTAGATTTAGAGCAGTGATTACCAAACTTGGTCCTGGTGGGCCACTGCATATGTTGATTTTCATTCCAACCACAATCAGGCCGGAGAGACATTTCACTCTCTTAAATCACAAAGATAGAAACAGCAACGCATTCCATGAGGTCTAAAAGCCCAGCATTCATAGTGTGTTTATTGTGCGATATTCTAAGTAAGCAATCCAAGCCAAGGCGGCATTATATTTACCTGATTGAATTTCAAGACTATGGTGAAACAATTAGCTGCTAATTAGGTTTCTGAATGCAGGCGTTTAAGTTCTTTCTAACTGTTTTTCCTAAAGCCAAGCATAAATAACACCACGCAGGTTAGACTTTTTATAATTTGCTTTGTCTTTGAATTCTTAATTACCTAATGAATGGTTAGTTAATTAGTGAGGACGTGTCTATAGTTTCCACACTAAGAAACCAACTGATTCTTGAATTTCAATAGTCACAAATTTTCCCCTTTTTTAAGCAATAAAAAGTAATTTGCAATATAGTGCAGTTTGAATGTGGAGCTCTTCAGGGGATGCATAGCTATTTCTGACATAATGTGGCTTAAAAAGGGTAAATTATCCCTATAATCATGAGAAGCACATTTTTAAAAACTAGCGACTCATTAAATCCTGTGATTGCAATTGACAGTGGAACAAAAAACCGGCGTCTGAAGTGAAGCCCCGAGACCAAGTTTGGGAACCATAGAGTTAGAGGAAGACGCTTCGAGTGGCTGAATAGTTGAGCTGCAGGAGCCATGATTGACCAGCAGAGGTCACTAATGCACGATGCCGTAAACAGGACAAATAAAATCTTCGATGGCTTCTGTGAAGCATGCAATAAATAAATTGCCCGAGAGCGCGGCTCCCAAAATACAGACCTTGAATCCAAATTGAGCCCCCGTTTTCTATTCTTCCAGGCAATTAAGTGAACAATTACTGGCGCTAATTGGCCAGACTGCCATCACACCTGACTCCCAGGCAAGGGGAGATAGAAAACCAGCAGTTCTCGGCCCTTGAGGACCGTGATTTGGGTATCAGGGCACTGAAGGGACAAACTACGACAGTACTCTGATCCAGTGCCCTAACCCAGCATCCCACACTTAGGCAAAAGACATTACGGTTACCAGCCGGAACAGAGTCTGCAGGTATTGTTTTACCCTTGTGAGTCTGTGCGTATCTGAGTGTCATCAATGCAAAATGTGGTCTTGAAGACACCCACTGCAGCAGGAGCTACCACAGAAGCAGTTTTGGTTACCATACTCTGCTAGGTTTCATATGTCTGTCCGTCTGTGAACAGATTTTGTCAATGTGATAGTGTCTCAACCGTACAAGAGGCAGTTACAAAACTTCACAGGTGTGTAGCTGAGATCAAAATGGAGGCCGAATTCGGAAGTTGATGTGGCCTCAGCAGGGGCACCGGAAGTAGGAGGGTGAAAAGACCGGCTGGTGTTAATCCATTGCAAGATGGTCTCAAGTTAATCATCTTTTCATTCATAAAATGCCCTCTTTCCCTAAAGAGTAATTCATGTTTTCGTAATATTGTGTCATGGCGATCTATGCAGTATTATTCATCAGTTGAAAAATGAAAGAGTATCCAGAGGTGTAAAATCCATGACTCGGGTAGTTAAGTCCTGCCATTTCCTTTTTCCTCCGATAAACACAGCCTGCTGATGTCAGAAATTAGTTTTACTTTCTTGCACAAGAATGTTGGACTATTTTGCAAACACAGGTACTGGAGAAAAATCTAAGAGCGAACTTTTACTTTCTGCACCAAGAACTTCCACCTCTGGTGTCCTTTGACTCGAGCTGGGACGACAGTGCATTAGAGTACTGCAGTCTAAAGCTTAAACAGGCCTTAATTTTTGGCGCGAATGATCCTTCAGGTTACGTGAAGGTTTCGCAAACTCAATGTCATGCAAACGGTCGCCGTTCACGCAAATTCTGCAGCTGGTTGTAAGCCATAAAAAAATTTGCCCGCGTAAGTTTGGTAGGCCCGCGTATTCGCCATTCATAACGGCTTTACATGTGTAGTATAAATCTGTCCGCCATCGTGTCCAGATACAAACACTGGTAACCCTGCCACGTGCTGCGGAACTTTGGGCTGTCTGTTGCCATGAGAACAGCAGTGAGTGACGGCCTTGGTGACTGTCATCCAGCCGACCGCTCTGTTCTCTCTCATGCACGTGTTCATTCAACCACTACGTTTGATCTCCCGAAAAACGGAGTCAATTACAAAACCAATATCTCAACACAGAAGTCAAGAATAAATTCATTAGAAGTTTGGGTGTATGCCGTAGTCTGTCAGAGTACGCAGTATTTCCAAGCAAAATTGTGCCAGTCCCCTGACTTTAATACAGCTTGGAAATATTATGTTATTTATTGAACTTATATTATCGGGTAATTTTTTTAACACATTTTTTTGCTAGAGCTGATGGATTATGGTCATCAACAATTATCTGTGATGGTAACGTTGTAACACAAAGATGAACTTATCCACAAAGTAGTAATTTTTTGCGGTAGTAATTTGGTAAGAGGAAATCACACAGACCTACAAATCGTACAGTGGTTATTCATATGAATGACGACTGTACATAAACCAAATTGGAGTTCCAAATCTGCCACATTATTCTGTTGTAACACAGTCTCCAAATATTTATTTAATCCCTCCAAGAAAAGGCTCCATTGGTGTAGAAATATCCATCCATGACAACGTTGCGCAAAATTTACATGTAACATAGGAAAAGTGAGACGTGACTAATCCACTTGTTAAAACAGGGGTTTTACTTTCGTTAAGTGGACTCATAGCCCCGCCGTCCAGTAGTCTCGTCTGAAATTTGCATGACAATGGATCTTTATCCAGCAGTTGAGTTTTTGCTATCAGCCAAACTAAGGGCTCCTCAGGGGATTCTCCATTTCATTCAGCAAAGACCGGGGCTTCTAAACGCCTCAGTGAAAGAGGCATTTTAGGGGCTATACTGCGTGTAAAGATCAGACTGGCCTGTTAAACTCAGAAGGACACACTTGCGTCCTAGTAAAAACAACAAATCTATTTCTTTCGAAGACCCAGGAGCAGAACGGCAACGTTTATTTCATACTTTCTTACAAGATCATAAAAATGTAGACATCAACACGTTCGTGTCAAAAGTTCTTAAGTTGTTTGAGTTTGTCAGTTTGGATAGTTTTCATAATTTAACGCGTGCGCATGTGGAGTATTCTAAAAATTATAAGAGACGAGATCATTACGCAGTTTGGTCATTCTGATAGTCAGTACTGGCCATTACCATATACGCCAAGCTAAGCTACCAACAGGTCGGAGTTTTCACCAGTAAGCAACAACCGAGGTGAATGGGTTTGATTTTATCATATTATGGCTTGGTGAAGTTTCCATATAATACCAGCAAAAACAAGGGCAAGGAACTGCAGCATCAACTGAAACCTTTCACTTTTGCATAACCAATGACACGAACGATCAGACTTTATTTAGCGTAACCTCGTGGTGGGTTTACGGTTCCCTATTCACGTGAACGGCGACGCAAAGATTTGAAAAATTAAGGCCTGACTCCGCTCATGGACCAGTGGCTGTAACCACACATAATACTGCTCCCATCCCACCTATGACCCTTGAACCCTGACCCTCACACTCACCCTAGGCAGGAGGCGGATAGCCTGTAGGAGGCGCTGTCTGTGTGCAGAGTTTAGGATCCCAATCTCCAGCAGGTCCTGGTCCTCCACAACATTGCTGCCCTGCAAGAGAAACACATCAACTGATCAACACATTCATCAACCCATCGATCGCCCGTCGGACCTGACACATAATCAACCGCCGACAGAATGATGTTATTGTAAATGAAGCGCGTCTGTGAGCACCTGGGTGTCTGCGGGCATCTTTGTTTTTCTACAGTGAGGTCTCTTTTAATGAGCAGCAATAAACTCAATAATCACTCAGTATGGATGAGTATAGCTTCAAATTAAAGCTGACAGTCAGCACTTACGTGTGGCACATCTATATGGAGTGAACCGTGTAGATATTACAGCACATTAAACTTGTATCACTGCGCAAATACTGACAGGCCTCAATGGTTGTCGTTCATCTGTTCGCACAAGTTGTCTGTGTGTGTGAGAGAGTGAGAGCATTTGAGAGTGTGTGCGTTTGCATATCACGTATTGTACATCGTGTGCACGCACGCGTGTCTTATCTGTGCAGATGACCTTAATGAAGGACAGCCCGGTCGCGGCGAGTGATTGACAGATGGTTGGCTCACACAAGCTGCGATGTGAATTATTTGTGCTTTATGGCCACCACTGGCTGCTCATAAATGTCAGTTAAGCTCATAACAATTCATTTTCCAGAGTGCTAGGGAGGGGCCTGGCGCAAAGCCTGAATAATCTCCCGGCCCACAAATGCCACAACGGCGAATAAAATAAAATAAACCTGCAAATGGCGAACGTGTGATAAGAGATATCGTCACCTGAGGGCAGCCCAATCAGAAAATCAAGCAACGCTGACCAACAGAAATTATCTCCACAGTAATAACTACAAAAATGCACTTGTTTTCTGAGAGATAACCACATTAAACTGAATTGCACTACTACAGAGCAAGTGATTAGGAAGGTGTATGAAGCTGCTGATATGGCACGCACGATCTGATATCGCCGAGAACGTGTTGTTGTGGGATCAAAAAACTTGGGTTCGTCCATGAGTAGCATTATAGTTCACCAGCTAATAGCAGCTCCACAGTTAGATATCATGAAACTACAAAGGCTTAATAACCGTGTATTGAATATGGTTAGCAGGGACCTTCAGCTAGCAGCTCGAACCAGAAAAATCCCTGGACGTAAATTTAAGAGTGAAACTGATACGAAAATTATATAAAAATCTGATGGCAAAAACTGTCTCCAGTTTTCTTGATATTATGCACCTCTGCACGTTTGCCAATCTGTATAAAAAGTTTGCGGACATTAGCAAGCTAACCTTCAGGTTTGCTTTCAATCACTCGGAGATTAATTGTAAAAGACATTTAAACCAGGGGTGCCCAAATTATTGCACCCCACTGTAATTAAGAAAAATTATTGAGAACAGGTCAGGACTAATCATTGTTGCAAAGGGATGGTCTGTGCGTACACATTTTAAAGGTCTGGCTACGCCACTGATGAGCATTTTTTTGTTGATCCCGGAACAGCATTTACAGAGCAATATCAGATTGCAGACAAGGCACACAGAGTATACGTAAACTTTAGAAAAATGTAGATGTTTAAAATAAGATTAATAACTGCATTCAAGTATAATCGGGCACAAGTTCTATGTCCTCAAGAACTGTGTAAGCTTTAGCTCCTTCAAAAAATAAATGTTAATTTATTGCAATCTAAACGCTTCCTTTCCTACTTCTTTAAGTTTATGACAGTATTCTCATCGTGCTGCATAGTCTCTGGGGATTAGTTTGCTGGCACCACTTGCTTAATATTATGCCTCCTAATTACTAATTAAACCACATTTCCCAAGACATCACAAGCATCCATCACTTCTGTCTAACAGAAATGCTAACGGTGGAGAGCTAGACCATGGGTTGTGCTCGTTACCGGCCCTCAGACTCAAATACAGGGTGACAATTTACAACCAACAGTCAAGGACGTATTGCTCCCTTTTCCATGAATTGCATTACATTGACAGAGACAACTTAAATGAGCCATATAGATGAAAAATTTGGATCTTTAGGAAAGCCGTAGACTTTGAACTGGGCAGGCCATGCTTCTCCTGCAACTGCTGGGTGCAAGACCACACATGTGGCCAAGTCTGGGACAGGTGTGTTAGGTGCCGGTCTTACAAACTAAGATCATGGCAGTAGGGTCCATACAGGCACTGAAGACCTTCATCACAGCTTTCTGTATGGCTACTGATCATCTGCCTAACCCCTGATATTGAAGAGGACCTCCTCAGCCCGTTGGCCTGTCGCGATCCGGAGGACGTGGGCCAGGCTTACCTTATTTGCTAATCAACATGGAGAGAGTTGGCCTATCACGAACCACTGAGAAAACCTGCCAGGCCATCACATCGGCTGATTAACACTGAGGGAGCTGGCCTATCACGAACCAGTGAGGTTGTCGGCCAGGCCATCAGATTGGTTTATTAAAACTGAGAGATTTGGCCAATCACAGGGAAATAAGAATAGGGGTCAGGCCATGACATTAGCTGATGAACACTGAGAAAGTTGGCCTATTACCACCTAGTGAGAACATGGGTTAGGGTATTACATTGGTTGATTACCACAGAAAAAGTTGGTCTATCACAAACCAGTGAGGTTCCGGACCTAGCCACCACCTGGCTAATTAATACTGAAATCAAAGGATCAGGCAATGATGAGGACAGTCGCAGAGCCACTAGAACGGAGCAGGACCCCTCAACACTTGTCCTCTCCTGCCTCGGATATGCCAATCAACAGCCCACGTCTTGTTTACACATACAGTAAAGGCCACAACTGAATATTCAACAGACAGGGACCAGCCAGTGAAACATAATGGCAGTTTCTGACGTGCTACAGCGATGAATAGTCGGTGATTTGATATGAACTGATGTGACCATTATCGGAGGGGAAAATGTCAGTCTCCCGAGAGGTGTTGCGACAGTCACCCTGGGATCCTTACTGTTCAGCAGGAAACTCATTCCAAGTTACACTTGGGGTTGAAAACAGATAATTATATTTGCTTGCTTTCTGCCTGCCCAGCATTATTCCATCATTCGCATACAAAAAAAGATAATCTATGAAAATATTTCAAGGGTGACTGCTTAAATACTCAATTTTAAATTGACTGCAGGATTGGTCAGCATTGTGCCACATAATCTTGCAAATGTATTAGCATATCAAAAGCACAAAAAAAAATCAGTTTTGCAAGCAAAAAAACTGTGTAAAGCTCAAAAACAGTTCTTCACTGAGAAAGTATGGACGCGCAAGTGATTTTTAGTATCAGGTCCATACTGGGACAAAAAGGATGTGAAGGTGATCTTCATCATCAGTTCTATACAGGGACAGTAAGGATGTCCAGGTGATTTTCATTACCAGTTATATATAAGGACAGTAAGGATGTGCAGGTGATTTTCATTAACAGTTGAATACTGGGACAGTAAGGATGTCCAGGTGATTTTCATTAACAGTTACATAGTGGTGCAGCAAGGAAGCACAGGTGATTTTCAATATCAGCTTTATACTGGGATAGTAAGGAAGCGCAGGTGATTTTCAATAGCAGCTTTATACTGGGATAGTAAGGAAGTGCAGGTGATTTTCAATAGCAGCTTTATACTGGGATAGTGAGGAAGTGCAGGTGATTTTCAATAGCAGCTTGATACTGGGATAGTAAAGAGGCGCAGGTGATTTTCAATATCAGCTTTATACTGGGATCGTGAGAAAGTGCAGGTGATTTTCAATATCAGCTTTATACTGGGATAGTGAGGAAGTGCAGGTGATTTTCAATATCAGCTTTATACTGGGATAGTGAGGAAGCGCAGGTGATTTTCAATAGCAGCTTTATACAGGGATAGTGAGGAAGTGCAGGTGATTTTCAATAGCAGCTTTATACTGGGATAGTGAGGAAGTGCAGGTGATTTTCAATATCAGCTTTATACTGGAATAATAAGGAAGTGCAGGTGATTTTCAATATCAGCTCTATACTGGGATAGTAAGGAAGCACAGGCGATTTTCAATATCAACTATATAGCAGGATAGTAAGGATGTGCAAGTGATTTTCAATAGCAGCTTTATACTGGGATAGTAAGGAAGAGCAGGTGATTTTCAATATCAGCTTTATACTGGGATAGTGAGGAAGCGCAGATGATTTTCAATAGCAGCTTTATACTGGGATAGTAAGGATGTGCAGGTGATTTTCAATAGCAGCTTTATACTGGGATAGTAAGGAAGCTCAGGTGATTTTCATTACCAGTTATACACAAGGACAGTAAGGATGTGCAGGTGATTTTCATTAACAGTGATATACTGGGATAGTAATGATGTGCAGGTGATTTTCAGTTGCAGTTCTATACCGGGACAGCAAGGATGTGCAGGTGATTTATATAAACAGTTGAATACTGGGACAGTAAGGATGTCCAGGTGATTTTCATTAACAGTTACATAGTGGTGCAGCAAGGAAGCACAGGTGATTTTCAATATCAGCTTTATACTGGGATAGTAAGGAAGCGCAGGTGATTTTCAATATCAGCTTTATACTGGGATAGTAAGGAAGTGCAGGTGATTTTCAATAGCAGCTTTATACTGGGATAGTGAGGAAGTGCAGGTGATTTTCCATAGCAGCTTTATACTGGGATAGTAAGGATGTGCAGGTGATTTTCAATATCAGCTTTATATAGTGGGAAGTGCAGGTGATTTTCAATACTGATAGTGAGGATGTGCAGGTGATTTTCAATATCAGCTTTATACTGGGATAGTGAGGAAGTGCAGGTGATTTTCAATAGCAGCTTTATACAGGGATAGTGAGGAAGTGCAGGTGATTTTCAATAGCAGCTTTATACTGGGATAGTGAGGAAGTGCAGGTGATTTTCAATAGCAGCTTTATACTGGGATAGTGAGGAAGTGCAGGTGATTTTCAATAGCAGCTTTATACTGGGATAGTGCAGGTGATTTTCAATATCAGCTTTATACTGGGATAGTGAGGAAGTGCAGGTGATTTTCAATAGCAGCTTTATACTGGGATAGTGAGGAAGTGCAGGTGATTTTCAATATCAGCTTTACACTGGGATTGTGAGGAAGTGCAGGTGATTTTCAATATCAGCTCTATACTGGGATAGTAAGGAAGCACAGGCGATTTTCAATATCAACTATATAGCAGGATAGTAAGGATGTGCAAGTGATTTTCAATAGCAGCTTTATACTGGGATAGTAAGGAAGAGCAGGTGATTTTCAATATCAGCTTTATACTGGGATAGTGAGGAAGCGCAAATGATTTTCAATAGCAGCTTTATACTGGGAAAGTAAGGATGTGCAGGTGATTTTCAATAGCAGCTTTATACTGGGATAGTAAGGAAGCTCAGGTGATTTTCATTACCAGTTATACACAAGGACAGTAAGGATGTGCAGGTGATTTTCATTAACAGTGATATACTGGGATAGTAATGATGTGCAGGTGATTTTCAGCTGCAGTTCTATACCGGGACAGCAAGGATGTGCAGGTGATTTATATAAACAGTTGAATACTGGGACAGTAAGGATGTCCAGGTGATTTTCATTAACAGTTACATAGTGGTGCAGCAAGGAAGCACAGGTGATTTTCAATATCAGCTTTATAATGGGATAGTAAGGAAGCGCAGGTGATTTTCAATATCAGCTTTATACTGGGATAGTAAGGAAGTGCAGGTGATTTTCAATAGCAGCTTTATACTGGGATAGTGAGGAAGTGCAGGTGATTTTCCATAGCAGCTTTATACTGGGATAGTAAGGATGCGCAGGTGATTTTCAATATCAGCTTTATACTGGGATAGTAAGGAAGTGCAGGTGATTTTCAATAGCAGCTTTATACTCGGATAGTGAGGAAGTGCAGGTGATTTTCAATATCAGCTTTATACAGGGATAATAAGGAAGTGCAGGTGATTTTCAATAGCAGCTTTATACTGGGATAATAAGGAAGTGCAGGTGATTTTCAATATCAGCTTTATACTGGGATCGTGAGGAAGTGCAGGAGATTTTCAATATCAGCTTTATACTGGGATAGTAAGGAAGCGCAGGTGATTTTCAATATCAGCTTTATACTAGGATAGTAAGGAAGAGCAGGTGATTTTCAATAGCAGCTTTATACTGGGATAGTAAGGAAGCGCAGGTGATTTTCAATATCAGCTTTATACTGGGATAGTAAGGAAGCGCAGGTGATTTTCAATATCAGCTTTATACTGGGATAGTAAGGAAGCGCAGGTGATTTTCAATAGCAGCTTTATACTGGGATAGTAGGGAGGCGCAGGTGATTTTCAATAGCAGCTTTACACTGGGATAGTTAGGAAGAGCAGGTGATTTTCAATAGCAGCTTTATACTGGGATAGTAAGGAAGCGCAGGTGATTTTCAATATCAGCTTTATACTGGGATAGTAAGGAAGCGCAGGTGATTTTCAATATCAGCTTTATACTGGGATAGTAAGGAAGCGCAGGTGATTTTCAATAGCAGCTTTATACTGGGATAGTAGGGAAGCGCAGGTGATTTTCAATAGCAGCTTTACACTGGGATAGTTAGGAAGAGCAGGTGATTTTCAATATCAGCTTTATACTGGGATAGTGAGGAAATAGTAGCTTTTATACTGGGATAGTGAGGTGATTTTCAATATCAGCTTTATACTGGGATAGTGAGGAAGTGCAGGTGATTTTCAATAGCAGCTTTAAACTGGGATAGTGAGGAAGTGCAGGTGATTTTCAATAGCAGCTTTATACTGGGATAGTGAGGAAGTGCAGGTGATTTTCAATAGCAGCTTTATACTGGGATAGTGAGGAAGTGCAGGTGATTTTCAATAGCAGCTTTATACAGGGATAGTGAGGAAGTGCAGGTGATTTTCAATAGCAGCTTTATACTGGGATAGTAAGGAAGAAGGTGCAGGTGATTTTCAATAGCAGCTTTATACTGGGATAGTAAGGAAGAGAAGGTGATTTTCAATAGCAGCTTTATACTGGGATAGTAAGGAAGTGCAGGTGATTTTCAATAGCAGCTTTATACTGGGATAGTAAGGAAGTGCAGGTGATTTTCAATAGCAGCTTTATACTGGGATAGTAAGGAAGTGCAGGTGATTTTCAATAGCAGCTTTATACTGGGATAGTAAGGAAGTGCAGGCGATTTTCAATATCAGCTTTATACTGGGATAGTAAGGAAGCGCAGGTGATTTTCAATTTCAGCTTTATACTGGGATAGTAAGGAAGTGCAGGTGATTTTCAATAGTAGCTTTATACTGGGATAGTAAGGAAGTGCAGGTGATTTTCAATATCAGCTTTATACTGGGATAGTGAGGAAGTGCAGGTGATTTTCAATAGCAGCTTTATACTGGGATAGTGAGGAAGTGCAGGTGATTTTCAATAGCAGCTTTATACTGGGATAGTGAGGAAGTGCAGGTGATTTTCAATAGCAGCTTTATACTGGGATTTTTTCAATATCAGCTTTATACTGGGATAGTAAGGAAGCGCAGGTGATTTTCAATATCAGCTTTATACTGGGATAGTAAGGAAGCGCAGGTGATTTTCAATATCAGCTTTATACTGGGATAGTAGGAAGAGCAGGTGATTTTCAATAGCAGCTTTATACTGGGATAGTAGGGAAGCGCAGGTGATTTTCAATAGCAGCTTTACACTGGGATAGTTAGGAAGAGCAGGTGATTTTCAATATCAGCTTTATACTGGGATAGTGAGGAAGCGCAGGTGATTTTCAATAGTAGCTTTATACTGGGATAGTGAGGAAGTGCAGGTGATTTTCAATATCAGCTTTACACAGGGATAGTGAGGAAGTGCAGGTGATTTTCAATAGCAGCTTTAAACTGGGATAGTAAGGAAGCTCAGGTGATTTTCAATAGCAGCTTTATACTGGGATAGTGAGGAAGTGCAGGTGATTTTCAATATCAGCTTTATACTGGGATAGTGAGGAAGCGCAGGTGATTTTCAATAGCAGCTTTATACAGGGATAGTGAGGAAGTGCAGGTGATTTTCAATAGCAGCTTTATACTGGGATAGTAAGGAAGAGAAGGTGATTTTCAATAGCAGCTTTATACTGGGATAGTAAGGACGCTCAGGTGATTTTCAATATCAGCTTTATACTGGGATAGTAAGGAAGTGTGGGTGATTTTCAATAGCAGCTTTATACTGGGATAGTGAGGAAGTGCAGGTGATTTTCAATAGCAGCTTTATACTGGGATAGTAAGGAAGTGCAGGCGATTTTCAATATCAGCTTTATACTGGGATAGTAAGGAAGCGCAGGCGATTTTCAATTTCAGCTTTATACTGGGATAGTAAGGAAGCACAGGTGATTTTCAATTTCAGCTTTATACTGGGATAGTAAGGAAGCGCAGGTGATTTTCAATACCAGCTTTATACTGGGATAGTAAGGAAGTGCAGGTGATTTTCAATAGCAGCTTTATACTGGGATAGTAAGGAAGCACAGGTGATTTTCAATATCAGCTTTATACTGGGATAGTAAGGAAGCGCAGGTGATTTTCAATATCAGCTTTATACTGGGATAGTGAGGAAGTGCAGGTGATTTTCAATAGCAGCTTTATACTAGGATAGTAAGGAAGTGCAGGTGATTTTCAATATCAGCTTTATACTGGGATAGTAAGGAAGCACAGGTGATTTTCAATATCAGCTTTATACTGGGATAGTAAGGAAGTGCAGGTGATTTTCATCATCAGTCCCATATCGGGATAATAAGGATGCACTGGCTGCAGATGATTTTTAACATCAATAGTATACTGGTTTCAATTATCAGCTCTCTACACTGGGAAAATAAGAATGTGCAAGTGGTTTGTATTATCGGTTTTATATTCAGAGAGTAAGGATGCGCAGGTGATTTGCATTATCAATTCTCTACTGGGATAATAAGGATGTGCTGGTGATTTTTATCATCAGATCTATACTGGGATATTAAGGTTGTGCAGGTAGTTATATAATCAGTTCTTCACTGGGATAGTAAGAGAGGTGGTGGTGATTTCTAGCCTCAAAGCTGCACTGATACGGCCAGGAACCCATTCGCTGTCAGTGGTATAAGGAAGTACCAATTATATTCCCCAACTCAGCAAGATGTATTTCTGGTGATAGCTAAACATTACCAAGAAAATCAGGATCAAATTTACATGAAAACTCAACAAGCCTTGACAATGAACGGAAAAAAACTATCTATGAGAATGCGCATAGCACAGGACACAGAACTAAGAAACAGGGAAGATTTCAAATGAAAAAAAAATCACAATATAAAGGATGCATAAAATTTCCATAACACCTAATCCGTTATTAATAATGCCTTGGGGCAGTTGGAAATTTTGATTTATTGTTATTTATATATCATCCCAGAAACTCTTAAGCTTCACTGAGCAACATCAAATGCACTAATAGACTTGGGCATAATCACAAAAAATAGTCAATTTCACAGCATATGCTCTGGGCAAACTCAGATCCAGCATGTAATGACATCCTTCGCATTCATAATGACAATGATATACGCTTTGTGAATAATGACACGAACAAATGAAAATCGCAAGTACACTTCTTGAGCGGCAAGATGAAATGGCAAATTTAAAATTACCTTAACCGAGGTTTATAGTCTTGAATACTCATCATACCAGTATTACAGCAAAGGTCCTCTGAGATTGCTTGATGAAAAACGGTGAAACGAGAATAAATGTATTGAAATTCAAGGCTATAGTTCGCCCGTATATTTGAACTCAACACATGTATTATTGTAGGCGTTCTTTATTTTATTCAAACTTTTTTCTAAAAAAAAAACTGAAAAAGTGGTATTGCAGGTTGATATAAGAAGAAGGGGGAAAGAGAATTAAGAGGTGATGTTCACAACTGCTTGCTGTTGTTATGACTGTGAATGAACTACCTCACAGAAAAATACCCATGATACCATGCCAGTTGGGAGCATCAGAAAGGGAAGCAAGACGCCAGCTCATGTCAGGTGACCTTACGGGCCTAGCTGACACAGAGATGAGTACGTACCCTCTCCTTCCCCCTTCAATCAAAGACTTATACGGTGCCACCTAGCTTGAGTGTGAAGATACTTCTGTCTGACGTAATATAACCACATATCTGTACTCTGCATACTTTCATGCACGTCAAACATTTTAATTCCAAACTACAGTATTGTGCAAAAGTCTTAGGCACATTTAAAGCAATTTTGTCGGGCAAACATGCTTGCAAAAATAATGAAATTAAACGTTTCTAATAACTGAGAAATTTATAATAAAGAGCTGTAAACTGTTAAAAACTAAATCTAATGAATATTTGGAGTGACTATACTTCGCTTAAAAAATTTGGGACGCTGTTCTGTTGTGCTATAGTTTTATAAGATGATTGACTTTTTGCTTGTTCCAAGCAGAGTGGAAAACTTGTCGCCGTTCTTCTGCAGACTGACTGTCTCACTTGAGTCTGTCCCTCCGAGTAACGGCAGACAGCCAAGATGATGTTGAACATCAGGGCTCTCTCAAGACTATATTATCTGTATCAACTGTTTCTAATGGAATGAAAATATTTATTTATAAACCTATTTTTTCTAATTGGCATTTGAATTTCAAATTAACTTTTTATCTTCAGCAGACCAATGTAGAAAGCAAAAACATCTAAACATCTAAAGCCAGAATTAAATTTAAAAAGTGTAGGGTGCCAAAGACTTTTGCACAGTACTGTACATTTTAATGTAAATCTCTCCCTACAAGTTAATGCATGTTCTCATATCTTTAATTGAGTTACAAGCTGGCACTACACATTGCAGTAGATAAGCGCCTAATGAATGTAACATAATGTACTTCTATTTCAAGCCTGTTCTTCAAACACATAGCTTCTTTGGTGGAAGAGGACTAAGAAAAGTAAAAACACTGATTTTACAGTGCGACGTGCTCTTCTTATGAATTCTGCCATGCCTTTGATTCTACTTCTATTTTAAACTTGTTCCGGTAGCCGGCAGACTGCAGTCCCCAGCACATTTGCAGCTAGACAGAGTAAAAGGATTATTGGAATTGAGCTTCCTCATTATACGGGGCAAAAATGGGGTGCTTCTTTAATGACTGCCCACCAGACACACAAGCAAGCACACACGCGCGCGCATACACACACACACACACACACACACACACGCACGCACGCACGCACACAGACGCATGCACACACACGAGCACACACACGCGCGCGCGCGCGGGCACACACGAACACACACACGCACACACACACACACACACACACACACACACAGACGCTGTTGACCTGCTCCATTCCTGGTCCGGGGAGCTGATGCAGGACTACGCATCACATGGACCCACCCACTCGTTCCGCAGTTGCCTTGGCAACCACAGGAACACATGGAGCCAGGTCACAGTGATGTAGCGACGGAAGCAGCAGGGAGTGGCAGAGCTTAACAACACGCGTCATTTCACACATACATACACACACACACACACAAACACATACAAATACACATACAAACACAAACACACAAACAGACTCGTATCAACAAACAAAGGAGCCCATATGTTCATACATGCACATATATACTGTACATACACAAACAAGCTCACACACAGTCACATGCACAGAGGCATACACACACACCAACACACAGACATGAACACACAATTTCAATCCTGTTCTCTAAATTAAAAAAGACTTTAAAAAAAAACTAAGAAAAGTGGTAGCATCTCAGTTTTTCTAAACTCCATAGGACTGTTCCTCAAATGGGAATCACCTTGTCATTAACAGCTCTCCGCTGCTTCACTGCGCGTCATCAGTCAGTTCACCTGTTCATTTCGCAGCTCTAAACGATTCACCTTCCCTCTTCACCTGTTCATCTCGCACCTGCTCATTATTTACAGTCTTTCCTCTCCACTCCGCCTTCATTTACCACATCAATCCTCCTGTTCATTACAGACTCATCATCTCCACCTGTCCATCACACACACACACACACACTGTCAGTCTACTGCAAACATACTCTGTATCTGAAATGATTCATTTGCTCTGTGTTCTCTTTCACAGCACAGCCGTCCCCATCAGCGTGTCCACTTCACACCTCACCTGAAACACCTCCTGTCCGCCCCACACAGGTCCTGAAGTGACCAGTACCTGATGCCTCACTCGTTTTCATGACTCAGCGATGTGTGTGACTAACACCTCGAGGAGGCGTGGGTATGAGGTTTTATAAGGTTTTCAGCCGCACAGACACACACACACACACACATCAGAATGTTAAGCTTTTAAGCAGGATTCTGCACCAGGGCGAGATCAGTCAAACCCACTGGGTCAGCATCCGTTGCCCATATTTACCTCAAACATTACCCAGCGGATGAAACACTTCATGACAAATATTGCTGAGCACACTGACAGGCTGTACTGCAGACCCAACACAAATCACACTCATTACTGCTGAAGGGTGCAAAATGAACTAACTTCTCCGAACCCGGTGCTTCGGACAGGGCTGTCCGTATTAAAGCGCTGACACCAGGGTTGGGTTCAATTCTGCTATTGTAATTGGAAATGGAATTGATAAACAAGGGGTGGAATTGGAATTCAAACATACTATTTGTAATTGAAGAGGAATTGGAATTGATAAAACATAATTGACCCCAAACCTGGCCGGCACTGTGACTGCATTCACCTTACAGCATTACGTGACAGGTGTACAGGTGGAAAGACCCTAAAATCCCACAGGTGTTTTACAAAGGAGGCTCTAGGTTTGCTTTCTCAGAGAAATAAAGCAGGATCGGTCAGTAGAAGAGGAAGTTTACAGTCCTGCAGCGGTGCCAAGTTAAAGAAAGCAAACGCACGTGGCTGTGGGGCGTCAGACGGAGTTGCGAGGACCAGCAGCCATTCTCACAACATTGCTGCAGCGTACAAACAATATTGCAAACATTTGCAGGATGCTCCGTTACCATTGCGAGAATATTTTGCGCTAGGTGGAAGGGTTAGAAAAATGCGAAACCCAGGTCACAGCGGCGGTGAGAGAGAGAGAGAGAGAGGGAGAGAGAGACGCGCGGCGTCTGCGGTAGCGGCTGACAGACCGCTAACGGGCGCGTACTCACCATGAACTGCACGCTGTCGAAGCCGTTGGCCAGCAGGTGGTTCTCGTACTGGACCAGCCCGATGTTGTCCAGCCACTGTCCCACGGACTGGACGGGGCAGCGAGGGCCTGTGAGGGGGTGCAGAGGCATCCGTTTGAGGAGGGAGTATCCGTCCACGCGGTAGCAGCGGCAGTCCGGCTGCGAGAGCTGGCACTGCCACATCGTGTTCCTTGCAAAGTGGCTGTCGAACGACCCAGCCATGCGGGCTCGGCAGCCGCGGGGAAGGGGAAAGAGGGGGATGAAGAAAGGAGAAAAAGAGAGGGGGAGGGAAAGAGAAAGAGGGAGGGAGGAGGCGAGAGAGGAGAGGAGCTAGGCACAAATCCCAGAGGTTGCAGGTGGGGGTGGCGCTGCCCCCTCAGGTGGCCATGGTTGAAGCCGGGAGTAGGATCCGTGAGCGCGCTCAGTGAGGCTCTCTCAGCTGTTGCGCCTGGCTGCTGCTCTGCCTCTCTCTCTGTGTGTCAGAGAGCTGCCTCTGCCTGATACAATTCTCCTTATCAACTACTCCTACACTCATCTGTATGCTCCTGCAGCCTTTCTCCTCTCTCTCTCCCCCCCTCCCTCTCCCTCTCCCCTTTTCTCTCCCCCCCTCCCTCTCTCTCTCTGTCACTCTCTCTCTCTCTCTCTCAATCCTATGGCTCCCAGTTCCAGCTCAACCTCGCTCCGCTGGTAATAACCATCAGATCAGCCCCTGCCTCTTTGTTTGGGAGCAGCAAGCCTTTCCCCTCCCACACACGTGCAGAGCTTCCGTCACAACACTAGCACACGCGCACACACACACAAACACACACACACGAGCGCAGACACGTACACACACATACACACACCCCTGAGAAAGCTGACGGTAGACGTGGCCACAATAAAAAAAATAACACAGACACCTTGGACAAAACAAAGCTCACGCACACACCCTTGACAAAACAAAGTTCAAATCGTAGCCCCGCCTTCTCTACCTGAGAAATACTCAATGGAAGCAACCGTCTGTCGTGCACATATCATATTGGTTGGTCACTCGACATTTTGACGGATCCTAAAAGGGTATTGCCACGAGAGACGTAAACAATCATGGAGCTATACATCTCTCATACCGTTCCTCTAACCCAGTCCCCCTGCTCTCTTTTATCACTCACTCACACCATCCCTCGTTCACTTACAAACACACACTAGGCAAGGCTTTTCCACACATGACAAAATGAGTAACACAAGCAGGATTCCTCAAGTTGGGAATAATAAGCTTTTGCGTGTTTTCTGACTCTACAAGGAGGAGAAGAACATGGAAGAAGACACAAAGGGGGGATGCAGGATAGATGGCAGAAAAAGGAGAAGAAGGGAACAGGAACTGAGGGAAGAGAGAAGGCAGAAGAGGCAGGAAGCTCGGGGCAGGGTGAGCCTCCCAGGGCGGGGAGTGAAATGCTCTCGAACGGTGCTGTGGGACCTGAAACACCCAGTGGCCGTCCGTTATCTCAACGACCCCTTTGTCCTCCCGACAAGGCAAGCCCCGCCCCTTTCCCGAGACATCCTTCAGTGAGCATTTATCACCATTCGACTGCATTAGCGCACACAGAGGCCACATCGTACCGCCAGCCAAGCGGTGCTGTAGGTTAGCCACATCTGCCACGGCAACATTACCGAGATGCAGATGTGACGTCTCTTCATCGCTACATTGATCACCCTACAGCATAAAATATGTCACAAGGCGACTGAGATCTGCTGAGGATGCAGCTAATGTCCATTCAATCATTTCCAGAGCTCTATCAAACACAGCTAAGACACTGTGTGCATCAACCAAGTATCGACAGGACGCCATCAAGTAAACTAGCGATGTAGCAAACCACAGCAAGGATCTAGAAAACAGAACTCTGAAACACATTGTAAGCCAAATGCCTTTTACGAGCACTGGTAAGGAACAACAAAATCTTTCAGTCGGGAAACCAGTGTGAACTACAAACACGCAACAAATCAAGGAACTAAACGCAAAAACTCAGCAAAATAAACTGCCCCTATCAATCTCCTCATTGTAAAATAGTCACAGGTGTCCACCTGAGAATTCCCAGCAGCACTCATATAATACACAAAACCCATGATTATCCAGTACCTGGGAGATCTTCCTGGATTTCAGTCAGCCCTGAGCCGATCCCCGCGCCGATGGAGCTCATGATCTTATCAATCTGCAAAGGAGAAACGAGACAGGTCTCAGGAACTGGAGATCATCCCAGCTCCTGCCCTCCTGCCCAGCCCCATACATCTACCGGACACACTGTCAAGTTCCTTAATTAATTTATTACCTGCGCCAATGAGGTTATGTTTTTGCAGGCACTAGTTTGTCGGACTGTCTGTTTGTGTACAAGATAACTCAAAAAGTAATGAACGGATATCTCTGAAATGTTGTGGGTTGGTTGCTATTACATCAGGGATGGACCCTATTGATTTTGATGGCGACTAGTCAGACAATATATGAGCCAGGTTCATTCAGCAAGATTTCAACCGTACTGCCTTGGCGGAGGTTTGCCCTCTCGGAGTGCCTCCAGTTTAACCTTTAATTCAACAATGAAAATTTGACATGGGCCTGAAGTTCCACAGGTTTGAATACAGCAGCTGCGTTTGATGGAGCCATATATGGGTCTATAGGTTTTAGAAGGTTAATAAACAAATCCAAATGGTCGGTAGAAAATGCTGGGTGGAGTTTTACATTCTGTAACAGGGTTTTACACCTCAGCTCCCACAACTGAAAAAAGTGAGGACTATAAGTCAGGTTGGGTTCGAGGCAGTGGTCTGTCGGGCTTAACACTAAACATGTGAGGAGAGAGGCTTAGTGCAATGGCTTCAGCCAAAAAGTGAACCGTGGGGAATGTAGTTCCTGAAATGAAAACAGTTCCTGTAGTCCCATCCTCCCCTTAATGAACACTGCCTGAGAACTACCTTTCCCAAAATAGATTACTCCCATTATCCCAGTTCCCCTGCCCTCCTCGTGATCCCCTCCACTAATCAGCAATTAGCAAATAATTGTCGCTTAACAACACTCGAATAGTGTAGAGGAGAATACTAAAGAGACTGCATCAGTTAAAAAGGAGGGGAAAAATATTCATGAGATGCCTCTTATGCGTTTTCATATGCATATAGGACTTTGGCACTGAAGGAAGCAGTGCAGGCTGTAGGCATAAGCAATATAGCCGGTTGCCTGGGGCACAATCTGCATGGGAGGGAAGCATTAGCCATCTGGGGGGTAGCAAATGAAAGGAAACGTGGAAAATGGGAAAATGGAACGCGCTGAATTAATGATTTTAACCCCTCAGTCCTCGAGCGCGATTTCTCCAAGGGCGGTACGAAGGCTGGCCTTGCTTTGGAAAAAAGAGGGAAGAAATTTCAGCTAAGCATCCAGCCTGAGCAGCTACGTAGCTTTTAAAGAATAGTGTAACGCCAAAGCTTTCCAAACCTCAAACACCAAAGACTACGTCCCGTCCGACAGACCACCTCTAAATATTCCGGACCCCATCTCACCCTAAACATGGGAGCATCTGAATTGGAATAGTGCCCCATTAATTTGCGCAAATGTAGTTTTGATGATCACTGCTGCGCTCCAATTCTCGTTCTATCAACTTCTCTTCTGTTTGCTAGCACAGAAATCAAACGTAATTAGCGTCTGAGATCAGGCTGATAACAGCAATTTTACTGGAGATGCGCTCATTTCAGGAAATTGAGTTCCGCGCTAAGTAACGAGCTTCATCGTTAACACTTTATCGAAACACGCAGCACTAATAGAGAATATGTACACAGCTTACTTATCTCACAAGTGCACCAAGTGCTGCACCAACAGTGGATTGGATTTAAAATCAAAAACTCTGCTGACTGCTTTGAAACAAAGGGTATCTTTTTACTCTTCGACGGCGAGGACATCGTGATTATAGCAAAGTTTGCAAGTAATGAAAACGCCAGTTTTCATAATTAATTTGCCCTATCTTTCCCGGTGTTTTGATGTTTCTGATAGCAAATTCAATATAGCAAAACGGATTGGGCTTCCTTTAAAGAGTGGAATATTTACAGGTGGAGAGTGGTATTGTGCGCAAATGAAAAATTCCCAATTTCCTCTTTTCAAAAACAGCACGACGCCACCTACTTTCACTCCCACTGCCACGGAGCGTTGAGCATTGTCAGGGGGCGAGAGGCCTGTACCGTCCTAAAGCTTACGGCTCTGTAAGTGCCTCAAAAACCAAAACCGCACTAAGGTAGGACTGAATCTGCAATGGACAGTTGCAGATATTCCAGATTCAAGTAACCATGAAATCTCTAATAAGCAAATCTCCAGGTTCTGGGGCGAAGATGACCTTGAATAAATGACTTTGGAAAAGTAGCGCACAGTCAGTAAAGAGCCATCAGTGTGACAGCTGATAATTAGCACCTCTTGGCCAATCCCAATGAATGTCTCTTGCTTACCTTCACCTGAAGAAGACCAACAAAATGTTCTTCAATAAATTACTTCAATAAATCATATCCGGGAGCAAACAAGTAAAGTGTAAGCCCTCTTGACGGAATTATATTCTAATTATTTTGAGCCCAGTACCACAGAAAACCTTTCAGATTGGCCCTTTTTGGGATGTGCGGTCTCGTACCTCTTCCCATTCGGCAGTGAAGGATGGAGTCCTCTCCATCTTGTCGGCTGGGCTGGAGTTGGCCAGGTTGGGCTGGGCCCGTGCCGGTCTTAGCTCCTCCTCAATAGGGGACACTGAGATAAGGTTGGAGTCGGATTTGGAGAAGTTTCTTGAGAGCTGCAGGTCCAGCACATTCCTGGGGACCGAACGCATCCTCCCGAGGGTGCAGGCACGCTCCTCGAACCCCGAACCCGACGACGGGCCCGTCCCACTTGTCCCACTGGCGGTTCCCCGTTTCTCACATCCCGCACCCCAGCTGTGGGGCTGGACCGCTCGACCTGGTCCTGGTTCACCTTCGTGTGGAAGATGGTCCGGTATACCACCTGGGGTTTGGGTTCCCGCGGGGCCCTAAGTCCTGAGCTCTCGCTGTCTGCGCGGGGGAGCGAAGCGATCAGGCTGGGGGCCTGGAGCAGATTTCCGTGCCGGTGGATCGGGACGGGCTCCGGGGCGCTGAATTTCCGGACCTTTCCGTACAGCTGATACGGGTTTTCCGGGGACTCGCAGGCTGGGGAGGAACCGTGAAGCAAGCCGGCAAACTGCTCCGGGACGTGGGAGTCACGAAAACTGCGCCCTGCTGGTGGGTCTGTCGGACATGGGGCTTCCTCTGTGGACAAATCACAGAAGAAAGAGATAAACATTAAGAGGTCAGTGAGGGAGAAAAGCCACAGATAAAATGAAGAAGAGAAGGACAAAAGGATGATGAGTGAGACAGTAATGGGGAGTAGAGAGTGAAAGAGGGAGAGAGAGAGAGAGAGAGAGAGAGAGAGACAGAGAAATAGACGAACACAATTTTCTGTAAGGTTCCTGTGTCCCTTGTCCGCTTCTCTGAGCATGTGCTGTCAGTCTTCACGGCACTGCTCGAGTCACCTGACCTTTCCAGTGTGATGTCACAAGAGTGCTCTTTACGGCCATCTCTTGTGCTATACACTTAGCTAAAGACCAGGCCATGGAGTTGGCTCTGAGGTGAATTAAAGCCCAGTGAGATGGACGCAATCTCTGCTGTCTCCCAGATGGATGATTCAGAATCCTTTCACAAACCCCTTCCCCTGCCCCCTAGGGCAACGACTACCCACTCCAAGACAAAGGCATTTCCGACAGAAGCATCCCATAAACAGCAGAATGGACCTTTAAAAGCCTCTCAACCAAAGTAGTATCTGAAACCAGGGATGAGACTGGATAGTCAGAATTAGTACTATGCCTGGTTCGAAAAGAGTCCTAGTCTGTGATTGGTCGATGCTTTGGTCATGCACAGCTTGATTCATTGTTCGAGATGCACACTGATTGTGAATACATGCCATACCCCAGGACAACAACTGCTCTCCATCCAATCCATCTAACCAATACCTAACCCTCCATGCCTGCCCATGGTTCCAGGCATATACAGCTTTTATTAGAACTAGAGGCACTCCTTGAGAGCAAACCTCGGCCAAGGCAGAACAGTCCAAATCTTGGTGAGTAGGAGCAAACTTCAGTTATCGCGTGTCATACGATTTCAAGATGGCTGCCGTGGCGGCCATATTGTTTGACTGATTGCGGTCAAAATCAGGGTCCATCCCTGATGTATAGCGACCCACCCACAAAATTTCAGAGATATCTGTTCATTAGTTTTTGAGTTATCTTGTTCACAATCAGACAAACCAACAGACAAACAAACGGCACCGATCACACAACCTCCTGCCAACTTCGTTTGGCGGAGGTAATAAAATGGGCAAGAGGCAGGCACAGACATTGAAAAGTCCACCAATCCATCACAGGGATCGCACACTATTCAGGGACCACACACACTCTGACCAATGAGCATAGTACAGTCCCCTACTAGCCTGGCGTGCATGTCTTTAGACTGTGGAAGGAAGCCACTGTACCCAGTAGAAACTCATGTGAACTTATGGAGACTGAAAACATGCGAACTCAACTGTGACGTAACACCACTTCCAACAGCGAGACCGAGCCGCCGTCATTCTCTGAGTAATGAAGGGAAAAGACTTCCTAGCGTAGCTCAGAAGCGAAATATAGAACTATTATGAAATGTGAATCAGATAGGAGAGGCACCAAATAATTCATAGCAGCCTCACTAGTTAATCAACTTAAAGCCAATGTAACTTGACCTTTAATTTGGTTAATATTAATATTAATATTAATGTTAATATTTGGTTAATACTTACAGCCATGTAATATCCGAAGCAGTTACAGCCGCAGAGCTTAGAGTGACCATTGAGGGCCAGTATCGACAGCCCACACACAAGCACACTAACACACACAAAGTAGACTATGGGGACTAGTCTAATGGCCTGCATATGAGGTAAAGCACTCCAGTAATGAGCACAGAAGCAACAGCAGTGATATTCAACGGCGAGGCTCCACTCACACCTTGTGCAGATGAAGATACGAGCAAAAGAAAAAAACAAGGACAAACAGTAAAACGAAAATAGCAAACCTTAAACTTCGTGGGAGGGTGATAAGCTGTAATTGGGCAGTCATTTGACGCATAATGAGAAGACATGTACAGCGATATGGACAGTCTGTTCCAGGAGAAATTTTAACAGCAAGCAGCTAATTGTTCCTTCGGGTTGAGACGACAAGCAGTGGGACGATTCAAGGCGACGGTTAGGACCAGGACACCGCTATCGGTGTCACCGCAACTGACGTTCCCGCAATTCAAGGCAAGGAGCAGTTCAGCTGATGCAGATCAGAGAGGACGCACTGTCACATTCGGTAAGAGAGGAGCCGCGGCCACTAGCAACACAACTCAGATCAGACTCACTCCTGTCAAGGCATATAAAGAGTCTGTACCAAAAACATGCTTACCTTTGCTTATAATGAAATTACAATCATTCAGGCAGAAAAGACAGAGAGAGAGGAAGAGGGAATGACCGAGAGAAAGAGGGAGACGGAGAGAGAGAGACGGCAAAACAGACCGCACTGACCGTGGGGTCGTCATAAACAAACCATATACAGTGTGTCTACTGAAGCAGAAATAAATACATCTTATGGACTTTATTTCAGTGCTCCACACCAAAATATCTCTCCATTTTTCTTTCTGAAGAAAGATCTTTTCGTTCTTTTTGAATAAACTGGGCCCTGGACCTCCACAGACAGCAGTCTGAAGCATTACTAACCCTTTACAGAGTGCCCTGCGGAGCTGAATCGAAGGGATCCAGTCTTTGAAAGCCCAGAAGTTTTTATCGCAGCAGCTAACCCACTGAAATACTGCAGTTCATAACACCACTGTTTTGCCATGCCTGCTTTCGTAGGTCTGACCTGAGCTACTGAATTTAAAATGCTGCTTGCCAGGACAGGTCTTCAGCATCACTGTTCCGGAGCCTTCAGCATGGCATTGTACACTATCAGGAAAAAACAGTTCCTAAAAGGATGCCCGTGACTCCATAGTCCAAACCTGTCTAGTACAAGGGCTCTTTGTCAGACGTAATGGCCCCCTGCCGAGAGGCTTCACGCCGATGATAAAGCTTTCCATAAAAAATGAATGGCTTGCTCAGCGAAGACAAGCCAAAAAAACAATTTATTTTAGAGCGTCCAGATTTAAACTGCCACTGTTTATTAACCCTTCTCTGACCTCACCCTTCCACCACCCTCTGCCTGCAAGAAGCCCCATTCCTTAGACCCTGACAGGAACATCAGAGAAATAGTGGAAAAATCCAATTAGATACCAGGAATATAAATCTCTCTGACGTCAGTTGTCTAACACAAGGCCGGGCAATGAGCAGCGGAAAGGGCATCGACAATAAGGACAACGATAAAAATGGAATTCCTAAACAGGTGCTGAAAGGTCAAAGATAGAGCCAAAACAGGCTCTATTATTCAAAGTGCCCCTCAAGCACCACTTCCTCCAGATGGCAGGCGCGCCATGTCCACAGGACGCCCCGATCTCGGCGGAGTGTGTTCTGGGGAAACCCACCTGCTGGCACTGGAGTGGGGAGGGTTCTTAAATGTAAAGTGTGTGTATGTGTGTATACACGAGAATGTGCGGGTGCACGGTACATGTGTATATCTATACGGAGTGTGTGTATGTATCAGTGACAGCTGCTTTGCTGAAATAAGTTGAGGCACAAAAGAATCCCCTCTCACTGATCAGCTGTCCTAACCTCTCGTCAATCATTTCCTTTGATTGACAAGCTGTGCAAGGATTAGAGTAATCCATAGGCAGTTCAACACACAGCTTCCTTCTCAATGCAATATTGCACTAATTAAATAGAAAATTAAAGTCAGGGGAAAAAAATATTCACTTAACAGAGTAATTTATCACTTTTGTGAACTTCAAAGTTTGCTTTTAGCCAATCCTGCAAGGCAGGCTATCTGACCTGCGCTTCATGATCATTTCCATCACAACAAAGAAAATGAAGATTAGCAATGAGTAGCTACGTACAAATGAATAACAGTGATCGTTTCACCTCTTACATTAATGAGGAGAAATGGCCTCACCTGATTAGTGTTGACTGTTCGGAATGTCAATTTAAATAAGTAATTGAAAATAGCTGATGTTCAGTCATTATTAATTTAAAGGGATGTTCTGCGCCCCCCACCCAATTTTCAACTCGCCAGCCACCACTGATATACATATGAGAATGTGAGTGCGTATGTGGGGAGTGTGTGTATGTGTGCACCCCATACAGTCTATGGTCTGTTTATATGTGCCTGTGAATGTCTGCACTACCTTACGACACAAGAAGCAGACAATTCTACAGTTATTAAAATGTAGTCTAGAGTCATTTTGTCATGCTTAACATGCTTGCCAGTTGTACTATACGGTTCAGCCATTAGCGGTTGATTTCAATCTTTAATATGGTTGAAATGCCTTTGTGCAATTCAAATTAAGAAGGAAAAAGGAGATTTGGCTGTATTAAACAGACAGAGACAGGAGAGGAGCTTTTAACCTTCGTTTTATATAAATGCAATTTCTGTGAAGAGGACAAGGGGAGCTTCCACTTTACAAAATTCAATCACATAAAAAGTAATAAGCTATTAACTGAAGTTCCTTACAAAAAACTGGTATGCTTTTAATCAAAAACAGATTCAAGCTATTTGTAAGATAGGTACATTAGCATAACCCAAAGGATGTATATATACACATGAATGTAAGAGAAAAGGCACAGAAGGAGAAAGAGAAAGGCAGAGGGGGGGGGGGAAAGCGACAGCAAGAAATTGAGGGACGCTACGACAGGAAAGGTAATAAAGACAAGAGCAGCAGAGCACATTTATCAACAGCATGAGCGCGAAGATGTGTATTCCTTTATAAATCAAGCTCAGGGGATCGCTACTGATGTGTTTGTGATTCACAGGTGATTGCTCTCTTGGCATCTTTCCATTCTTGGCTCCAAACAACTGAAAGTAGAAGCAATTTTCTTGTCTGCCCATAGACATCTATTGCCAAACAAGACTGACCAATAGAATGTGACGGCTTTAAGACAAACCTGGTCCCATCAACCCTTAAGTACCGACATCAGCCCACATACATCAAACGAGATGGAAAATTCAATCAAACACAATTTTCCCTAGTGTTGAAGAGGCATATGCCTTCACTTCTGAAATATAAAGAACTCTGGGAAAAATCAAATATTTTGGAAACCGCAGGTTGAACAGAAGCTTAAAAAAAAAAAAAAAAAAATTATAATAATAAAATAAATAAATAAAAAGAAAAATCAAACAGGATAAGTCCGAAAGCCTTCCGAAAGCCTGCACTCCACACAGATCCCACATACTGTAATGATTGCCTGAACACTCCACACTGCAGCCCCAGCCAAGCTGCTATACAGTAACTACTAGGGACAGAGCACACTTCTCCATATTGCGTGCTCATTATAGATCAAATGACAACACAATTCTTTGATATCCATTGCTGTAAGTCCGGCTGAATTCCTTTCATGTGAGAGAGGCTGTGTTTAAGCACAGACCATCCCTGGCTGCAGCAGTCGTTCTGGCAGACAATGAGAGCCTCACCATCATTCTGCTGTCTGCCACTTCAACACCACTTCATTCTCCTCGTCTCCAAAGAGTGAAAATGAGGTGCTTTTTTTGCTAGCCCAGCCAATAAAGCTGTTCGTAGCGCTATGGTGAGTAGCCGTTAGCCACTCCGTCTGCGGGGGGCATTGGCCCTCCTTGTGCTTCAGCAGTCGCTTTCTCCAGCGGCAACAGGTGAGGTTTGGTCACCATGGAAACTACAGTCAGGCTGCGAAGAGCTCCGGGGTAAAGCCGTTAGGACAAACAACCGGGGGCAGAATGTAAGACTCTGAATAAAATCAGATTTGGAAAAATCCGGAAGGTGTTGGAACTGTGCAGAGAGAGGAGGGATCCAGCCCGCGCCCCCGCTTGCTCTAGCTGTAAACGCTGCCTCATTTCGGCAACCTCCGCAGCAAATGGGGTCATGAACGGTGGTCTCAGTCAGTGGTCATCAGTCCTGGTACTGGATATCAACTGCCCCATAGGCTTTCATATTGACCCAAATTTTGGACACCCCGTCCTACTGATCTGCAGCTCAACAAGCTTGCAATATTATTTTAATGAGGGGTGCTTTATTGGGGTTGAAGAAAAACCGACAGAGATGTATAGTGAAAGGCATTAAAAAGGCATACTAAAGTATACTGTTTTACAGCAGTGGTAAATGGTTTCTTTTGCAGTTACGAAACACGGTTTTGGGAAACTGTGCTTTTGGTAGTGAGACTTCACTGCTACCGTTACACTGGCAGTCAATTCGCAGATTTCATGCATTATCTGACATGGCAGAAGACGTTTTATGGAACCTTTTTTGTGACGTCACAGATGATGCACTTTGTCGGGGACGACAGCTGACGCATCTGGTCATTCTGTGTCATCCCAGCAGTCTGAATACAGTCCTTTAATGGACGTTAATGCATCAAGAATCTTTTCTTTGAGACTGGCCATCATTCAACATTCAAAATGCTTGATTACTCCGAGATTCATTCGTATGAGGCATTTGAAATGGGAATGATGTGACTTACTTAATGTGTGTTTCTATTGACACTCACCTTAAACTTTTAATGTACAAGACAATTTCTCACAATGTCTGATTCAGAACCATGATCCAGGCAATTTTGTTGCATTTGGGCAATCGTAATGAGGTGTTAAACCAAGAAGGGATTCAAACCCAGACACCTGACATTTTGCAATGCTTACCATACCTGACGGTCATCATATGAGTCAGCAAAAGAAATAACTATTAGTTGACAACTTAGTCCATGAAAACCGCTTTGCGTTTTTAATGCCTCTCAGTAAAGATCAACCAGCACAGGGTTCGGAAACATTGGGCTACGTCATCTGTAAACCCTCTCACTCACTGAGACATCGACAGGTAATTTGCAGACAATTTTAGACGACATTGAGTGAGTGCAGCAAAATCACTTGGGGACACAGCGGGGCTCGTGATTAACGCAGCTGATATTTTCACAGGAGAGGTTTTTGTAAATGTCAGTTGAAAACTATGGGTAATTACCCACGACCCCCAGAAATGAGCACACTTAATGGAACAATCCGCAAATATCAATACAAATAAATCAAAGACAAACGTAATTCTTACGGCATCAACTCAAATGAGTTTTAACTAGATATATACAGCCCTAACTCAGTGATGAATCATTGACATAAGCTGCTGCAGAGTACAATCAACTTTTAACTAAACAGTGCTCCCCTGTAAAATCAGACATGACAATACTGCAAAATGCAAACAATGTCAGAGGCAATCTTCAATATGATGTCAAGTCCTTTGTTCAAGTTTGAATTCTGGACCTCCCGCAAAACGCGGCTCCACCTGCCAGTAAGATCTGATTTCAACCCATCTGATTCTACTTTTTCACAGCTAAATCAGATTTATAACTGTCGAATGAGGCGCGATCTGCAGGACAAAAGGGTTGGGCAGCCCTGCTCTAAAACATTGGCTGAAGTGTGTTTTTTTTGTTCTCTTAAAAATTTGGCATCTCCTATCCCACTCGAATCTGGAATGCCCAATTGGAGAACTATGTACAAGGCTTTCGCATATGCGACCCCCTGTTGTCAATTCAGGAGAGTGTAGACAGTTTGCGGCTCTCCTCCAAAGCACGCGCCTGTCAGCCACTGCTTCTTTACACTCATTGGTTGAATCCTCGGAAGTTCAGAACGAGGGCGGAGGATACCCGAACATGAACAAGCTTAGAATCTTCCTGATGAGCGCCCGTCTGGCCAAAAGGAGGCCCTTAAGCAATGAACAAAGCAACCATTTTTATCTTTCCCTCCCCGGCAGCCCCTTCCCAATTTGGATCCCTGTAGCGCAATGGCCAATTGTGCGCTACTTCTGAAAAAGCTGCCAATTACTGCCGGTTGGTAGGACCGGGGCTCGAACCAGCGCCGTGATAGTCACTTCTGCTTCGTAATGCAGTGCTTTAACCGAGTGAGCTATCCGGCAGCTCTTTAAAGTGTGTTTTTACATAAACTGAAAGACTATAGAAAGAGGTTGAGCATGGTTATTGGTGGAGGAGAGGTCACTGATAAATTCCCTCATATTTAAGGTGTTCTCATGGCTAACTGTACTCTGGCCAGTATTGCCTTTTTGCAGTGCTGTGACATACTGTAGCTTTTGATTTCTTCTGATTTTTTCCATTTCTGCTTTATTTGTCATAGGACACAGACACTGTGAGAAAACAAAAAAATGCAGCTTTCAAATGATCATTTAATTTATTGAAGGCAAATAGTTATTGAAACCCTTTATCATCAATTTAAAAAAATAATTGCCGCCCCCCCACCTAATAACTGGTTGTGCAACTCTTGGCAGCAACAAGCACCAAGAAACACTTGCGATACTGGCAATAGGTCTTCAACATCCCAGTGGAGATATTTTTGCCCACTGTTCTTCGCTTTATTGTTTTAATTCAGCCATATTGGGGGATTTTGGAGCAAGAAATGCCTGTTCAAGGTCATACCACAGCATCCGAATTTCCCTTTTCCTTCAATATATAAAATAATCATTGAAAAACTCCATTTAGTGTTCACTCGGGTCATTTTTGTCTAATATTAAAAAGAGTTTGATGATCTGAAACATTTGAGTGGGACAAATATACGAAAAGAAGAGGAATACTTTTTCACAGCATTGCAGCACTGCTTCTGCTCAAAAATAAGAAATAAATTTTTACGTCATCAGACAAGGATAACAAAGCGAACAATTCTCAGGCCTGTTTGAAATAACCAGCCCAAAATAATAAGTAAGCTGAATGCTAAACGAAAGGACAGGGTAATCTGACTGAGAGACGCTTATGCAGCCCTTATGAAATTAAATGAGAGAGCCAGCCTGCGTTTATGTGCACAGAGAATGTCATGGGCATTACTTAGCTTAATGATCCCTATCGCAGCTTTAGCTGTCAAAAAAAGTGTGTGCGTGCATCTGTGTGGACATCTGTCTGAGTGTATGTGCGTGTCTATATCGGTGCACATGGAGCTGCGTGCAATCTGTATTTGTACTGATTGCATTTTTTATGAATCTGGGCCGTGATTTGTGCGCTTGCATGTGAGCGTGTGTGTGTGTGGAAGGACTGCAATAATGGTGTGCAATAATACCTTTGTATAGTCTGTATGTGTATTGACTGTGATTTTTGGATTCATCTGGACTGTGAACGGTGTGCACGTTACTGGCAGCCTAGTAATTATACATATATGAAAAAATGATTTGTATGCAGGGCACTGCTTGTGGTGACCTTGAGCGAGGCACTTAATCAGCGCTGCTCCTGTGAATTTATAACTGTCAAACCTGTCAAAGAATTTAAAACCAAGTTCTGTCAAACTGTCAAAAACCTTAAACGCTGTGGGTGGCAGAGCACCAGAACGGCTAAGGAAGTGGGCTCATAACCCAAAGGTTGCTGGGTTGTGTCCCATGTCAGACACTACCCAAGCAAAAATGAGGGATTCATTTAACATAAATCATTTCAGGATACGCCCATAAGCCAAATCATTATGACGACTGAAAGCTAAAGCCATAGCGATTATTTCATGATAACTGTGCGTCTCAACTGGAATACATTAGATGCTAAGCGAGCATTTGGCTCCCGTGGTCACATTTTAAATGCCGGAGAAATGGGCAGGCATAAAGACCGAGACAACTTTCACAAGAGCCAAATTGTCGCGTCCAGACGACTGGGTCGAAGCACCTCTGAAGAAGAAAGGCTTGTGGAGCGCTCCTAGTCAGCAGGGGTGAGTACCTACCAACAGTAGTCAAGGACGAACCAAAAACAGAGGACGGGGCGTTTGGTGTCAAAGGCTCATTGATGCGAGAGGGCAAGAAAGATTGGGCAATCCGTCTGGTCCGAATTGACAGAAAGGCACAATGATAGAGAATTGTATAAGGGTAACGGGAGGAAGTTGTCACAGCACACAGTGCATCTAAACCTGCTGTATATGAGGCTGCTGAGCTGCAGACGGGTCAGAGTGCCCATCCTGATCCAACTCCACCGCGGAAAGCACCTAGAATGGGCATGTAAGCGTCGAAACTGGACCTCGGAGTGAAGGAATGAGGTTGTCTAGCCTGATGAGTCTCATTTTCTTTACCGTCAAGCCCATGTGCATCTTCCACCTGGGGAAGAGACTGCACCAGGGTACACAGTGGGAAGAAGACAAACAAGTGGGAGGAGTGTGATGCTCTGGATAATAATGAGTGGAGAAACCCTGGGTCCGGGCTGGGGCGTGTTGACGTTAATTCGACACGTGTCACCACCAAATGAAACCGCCTTGCAGATCGAGTACATTACTTTATAGCAACAATGTTGCCCAAAGGCAGTGGCCTCTTTCAGCAGGATGTTTTCCCCTGCAAACCAACACAAGTTGTCAGGGACTGGTGTCAGGAACACGAAGAGTTGAAGGCGTTGCTCCAGCCTCGAGATCCCCCAGATTTCAATCTGATCGAGCATTAGTTCAATGTGCTGGGATAACAAGTGCGAGCAACAGCAGCTCCACCTCGCAACCTTCACGAATTAGTGGATCCGGTGCCAATGTCTTAGTGCCAGATACCACAGGATACCTACAGAGCCCCAGTAGAGTCCATCCATACCATAATGGGTCAGAATTCTTTTTGTGACACATGGGAGGGGAAACAGCATATCAGGCAGGAGGTCATAATGTTTTGGCAGATCGGTGTATATCTAGAGGTATGAAATTATGCTTCATAAAAACTGTCTGGCTCCATGGATATGCGCTCTTTAAACACCAGCGAAGTAATCACATTTACTGCGAAACCCTGGTCAGACATGGTTGGGACCCTATATAGTATTTATCACCTCCTGCACATTATTAACCATACAGGCTGACCCTATCAAATTATTCAGTGAGAGGCGACCATGAAATTAATCCACAGCAGCAATAAAGAAGAATTTATTTCCTGTTCGCTCCTCCCATACCCAGGTGAGTTCACCAGTAGGCTAAATTTAATCTATTTCTCGGTTTATTGCATATTTTCAGAGCTCCGTTCAATCCCTGAGAGAGAAGTGCCGACAGGAGTCGCAAAATTGCTACTACTAAACAGACGCTAAAAAAATCCACGCCCCCAATACTACTGACGACAAATATCGCTGCATGTATTTCACCTCGTTTTATAGAGCTGCTGATTCCGAAATACGATGGCAGAGAGTGGGAAAGAGAGGGGGGGAGTGAAAACAAAACAGTGAGAGGAAGAGGAAGTGGGGAAAACAGAGGCAATGTGAGTATGATTGATAGCTGCGAGTGACAGTGTGAATCCGGCAATCAAGGATCGGCAGATGACTAATCACAGGAATGAAAACCTGAAGCTGACGATTCACAGGTCCACTGGTGGCTGGCCCGTTTCCACAGCTTTAATGACCACATAGTGTCACAATTTGTAAGCAGATGTTCACTGCGCTGCACTGAAGAGCTAACACTTCACTCCGCCAGAACAGGTTCTACCTTTTATAAAGCCGAAACTGTGAGGAGAGACCATTAACACGAATAACCTGTGATGTTCGCACTCGGCCACATCCTTCTTGAGCTGATCAGATGGCAACCAGATAGATAAAAGGTCAAGTGTAAATGGGTTCGAGACGCATTCAGACTAAACTGGAATTGGATTTCTCAAACCTCCTTGGGAGGAACACTGAGAGGAATCGTGTTCGCAAGGAGGTCAAGAGTAAATGGAACCAACTTCAGAGGCCCATATGTCGTCAGTATAATCCACCCAAAATATTATACCTCCGCCTTCGCCATCACTGCTCCGGCCACTGGCCCTGATTTCTGCCTTCAAAGATTCTCCACAACAGCACAATATCTGCTATTTCCACTGTGATTTTCACACCAGGGCTACAATCACGGTAAGGCATCCATCCCCGAAACAAACAGTCAATCAACTATCATTAACATTCTGTAGGGGAAAGTGCAAACCGGATTTGTATCAGTCTAGCAAAGATGCACTGATGCGGCTAAGTGTAAATGGAATGTGGAAAAATCATGTCCAAATATCATCCCGATAGAAGATGCGTGAAATGACGAGCAAATGTTTTGATACAAAGGTAACAATATAAACTGGATAACTCGGTCGCCACAGGGACCGAGTCGTGTATCTCCCCGATCCCCACATTTTGGACAAAATGGTCGCCGGCAGCCATATTGGATGTCCAAAATTGCGGAAAATTGGTCTTGAGCATTGTGAAATAAATATCTTCGCCTGTGCAAAATTTGAAAAAATTCCTGTAGTAATTGTCGCTTCAAGAGCCCGGAACAGAAAATCTCTGTGGCCCGGCGGCCCTGGAACTAAATCATAGTATCTCCAGACTATCGTCGTCAGGGGGATACAATAAAGTTAGTTTCTCCTAAGTTAGAGGAGGAGCAGCTTCTTAAAACTGAGTCCTTCCTAGGGCTTTGAATCGGGGTCAGGGAGTTTGTGATGCCTTATTGTGATCCATTCACAACGTAGACAGCCTGCTGCAGCAAAGACAGGGAGATGATAGAGTGAAGCTCTAATTAATGCAGACAATGATATTTTTTGTTATGTAGCCAACAGTATAAGACCAAAATGTTACCTCATAACCAAAAAAAAAGGGCAGGTAAAAATGAGCGCTTTATCCTCGTATTTTTCTTCTACAGCAGCTAGTCTCGTACACAAAGCCCTAATTACACCAGAGCTAAACAGAGCTCCTCAAGCCCCTATTCTTCTCCCCCTCCATTTCTCAATTTCCCTTTCTTTTATTCCGCAGTGTGTGTCTTTTCATGGAGCGAGAAAAGGGTGACTGTGGTGCGTTTGCATCTAATCAACGACGTAGCCCGAACCGCTTTATTAAAAATACAATACAATATCAGACCTGCCATTCAAACTACATACAAAAGGTGGTCGGGAGCTGCCTCGTGCTGCTAGCATTACACACATTGACCTGTTTTATTCCTTGCCAGTATGTTCCAATCTGTCCTTGCACCTACACTTTTAAAGGGCACACGAGCATCCAGTGGTGTCTGAGTCTTTTTCAAAACTGTTAAATATTCGGTCACACTTTAGATGAAGTGTTGCTCATAAAGGCTTTATAATGCATGTATAATGCCTTCATAAATGAGACATTATGTCTTCAAAAATCACACGTAAGCAAATGTCCTGTTTTGTAAAGGGTGAAATAGCACATCCTTATTCAGCATGTGATGCCAGATTTGCCAATGACAATGTCACTTAGATGACAATGTCACCCTTTGTAGTATTTAGCCACTAGCTAAGTGACATTGTCAGTTATATGACATCTGGCATCACATGCTGAATAAGGATGTGCTATTTCACCCTTTACAAAGCATGACATTTGCTTACGCATGATTTATGAAGACATTATGTCTCGTTTATGAAGGCATTATACATGCTGTATAAAGCCTTTATCAGCAACACTTCATCTAAAGTGTGACCAAATATTCTACATCATACAGCACCAGATATACACCTTTACCTCTGAACAGCAGCTCTGTCAAATAACTGGGCTGCTTGGCATTGAAACTACTCATAGAATGCAAAATTTCAAAGTGCACACTGTAAAAAAATAATTTAAAAAATTACTAAATAAACATAAGCTGCTCAGTAGGCAACACATAATCATCGACACACTATTCACCTCTTTTGGGGAATGGAGGGCCTGATAAATATGCAGACTTGATGCTGCTAGTGTGGATATCACCACGCATCCCACTAGAACCAGCATTTCCTGGAACGCTCCAAAATAATCTGTTAGTGCTTGAGCCTCAGTGCAGAAAATTACAGGCTTTTCCCAGGAGGAGGCCACACATCAGTGATTGCAGGGCAGGAGCCAGATGACCCAATTTTATGTCTATTTTGGGGTTATCGATGGCAGGCCTTTGTGTAGCCACCGAGGTTCCTCCATTCAGGAAACACTCAATACGTTCGGCTTCCCCGATTACTTCACAGTGGGTCCCTTGCTCCTACGCCCATTACCGAAGAATACCGCCAATAATGGGCAATGTCCCGCCACGCAGTGCAATCTGTTCAAACACTTAAAGAGATAAAATGGAGGCGTTAATTATTTCAATGAGTGAACCAATGAAATGAAAAAGGGCTATAGACAAAATAATTGAAGTATAGTGCCCAAGACACCGAACAATGTGGTGGGATAACAGTAGAAGAGTTGGACATAAAAAGGGGTTTGCGACAAAAAAATGGTTTGCTGCCTGAGACAGGAAATGAGACAAGAACTTTCAACCTCTAGAAGTTTTCATTTCCTTTACTTTAAGAGCCAACCGAGAGGGAAAGATCTTTTGTGAACAGACACAAACTGTAATGGCAAAACATTCAGCATGTTGTTTGGCACAGCCAGTCCTTTCTCACACTTCGCTCGTATTCTGTTTTCACAGGCTCATACGGAATGAATGTTGCCGAGTCAGAGACCTTTTGTTAACCTGACCTTCTATCGAGAGGTAGACACCTAGAAGAAGATGACCAGGGAATATCAGACACAACAAAAAAATACATCACTGCTTTACAAGGCAATGTTTACAAAAACAACCCTAGGTCACTGCTGTGCCCTTACACTCTTTGGAGTCGATGCAAAGGCAAATAGACTTTACAGTGACAAATAGAACTGGGCAGGGGTCATGACTGGACTCATGAGACAATGAAACAGAAATACAGGAAACAAAAAATGCAAGCCATGTGCAGCGTTTCACTTCATTCTTTAATCAAGTCTGCAACACCTGAAGTGTGACTCACACCACACCTGAGCCTCTTTGATTCAAGAAGAGATCTGAGACGGGGAGAGCAAAACTTCAATATGAGCAATGCTCAACAAACAATACCAGTCAAAAGTACGAATAAAAAGTTTGGAAACATTTCCCAAACAATCAATTCCACTGCAAAATGAGGAAAACTCTGTCCATCCTCACTACTAGCACCCAAAAGCCAAGAAAGGGCACCTTTTTCTGAGAAATTCCCATAAAAACTTAGAATACACCGAGGTTTGCTGAAGATTTGAGGCCAACTCGGTAAACCTTGAAAAAATTTTGTAGAAGTATCCCAAAGTCTGTCCAGTTTACATAAGTTTGGACAACACCCCAGTAAACCTCGGTTAAATTTTCCCGAAACACACCGAGAATTGTCTGGCCCACTGAAGCTCAGAGACCACATCGGTATTCCTCTGGAAAATTTCACCAAGGTAGACCGAAGTTTGTCTGCTAGGCCTATGCTCATACCAGAACAAAGGGGAGGTGTGACAACAGTCACTAAGACAGAGCAAAACTAATTTCTGGAGGCATTACAAAGGGTGTAACAAGAAGGTGCAGGTGCTGGATTGGCCTGCCTGCAGTCCCGACTTGTACCTTGTGGTGCATTTTAAAATGCAAAATGTGACAACAAAGACCCTGCACTGCTGCACACCTTCACACTTGTTTGCAGGAAGAATAGGACAAAGTTTCACCCAGAACACTAAATCACTTGATGTCTTGAGTCGCTAAACATTTATTAAGTACTCTGAAAAGGAATGGCAACATTACGAAGCAGTGAATGTTTTACTGTCCTAATTTTTTTGAAATATGTTGCAAGAATAAAAAGTGTTTATTTTTGAATATCAATAAAAGTCAAGTGGTGACACATCAGATAATGTCCTGCTGTATTATTTTTAACAATACTGGTCAAACATAATTTACAAATCACTGCCATCAGATTTCATTTTAATTTAGCATACAATCTAAATTTATTACCTCGGGTGAGGGCAAGGGGTATTGTTTGTGGTTTGTTTCTGTGTTTGTGTGTTTATGTGTTTGTTTGTTAACACTCTAGCGGCAAAACTAATGGCCAGATTCACCCCAAATTCGGTATAGAAATTGCCACTGACCCAGAATAGATCCCTATTGAATTTCGTACAAGTAGGTGAAAGTATGGGCGAGGGGCGGGGTTTGTTGTGCCTGGCACCACTTGTTTATTTTTTATTTCAGGTTATAGAAACTGTTACTCGACCGATATGATATCTAATAGAATTTTCAATTTCAGTTGTTTTACCAAAGACATTAGAACGGACAGGAGTGCCAGTTTTATAATTTATTATGGTAATAAATTTAACTGCCTCAGCTAACATCCATTTTTCATCATTTATTAAAGGCTCAACCCACTTTATGTGGAAAGACAATAATTCACATGCATAACAAATTTTAATTCATAATTACCCTGGGTATTCATCAAAGCCAAGTCCAAAGAATAAATCCCGACTCAAATTATCATTAATGTATGTGCAAAGAGTACAATAAAACCTGTTGGAAGCAATATCCATAGCTGTTGCAGATTTCAGTGTTAACACTCTTTTACACTAAGTGCACATTTCTGATAAAACACATGTAATTTGGTTAGCAGAACTTCCCCAAATAAATAATAGTAACAATAAGTTAACCATATTGTAGCTGATAAGCAAATTTAAGGATTTCAACTGTCCATACTTTCGTACCCCAGCAATTTCACAGATTTTTGCCACAGAAATCTCATTGCCGCACAGATCTCCACTATTATGTTCTCAACACATTAAACACATTTTATACCACTGAATGCACGTACTTTTGGAGCTCGATTCCCTTCGGGAAATGATTCTGTGAGTTATTAACCCCCAAAATAACCTGTTCACATGAAGCTAACGGAGAGCTGAAGCAGGCTTTTTTCAATCAGCACACGGTGACTAGTGTAAAGAACAGCAGCCCTGCTGTTTCTCTCCCATTTTATCCTGCCTGGAGCGTTCCCAAGGGAGCATGTAATGTATTCATGGGATATAGAGGATATTACTTATAACAGACGGAGGATGGGGGAGGGTAGGGGCATTAAAGAAAGAAAAAAAACAGAAGAGAGAGAGAGAGAGAGAGAGCGCTAGCATGCATGTCTGCAAAAAAAAACATGCGAGACTCTAACAAAGACATTGTGGCAGACATATGCATTTTAATGTATACACACAAACACACACATAAATCCACACTACCACCTTCCCTCAGCTGAAATAACACATTGACAAAGGAAGAGGGAGTCTCTTGATCATACAAAATGAACCTTGCGTAAACCACAACACGAAGATGGGAGCTACCGCAAAAACCTGCCAGTCTGCCCGATAATATGAAAGCGGGAATCAGCAGGAACATAATAGCTGGCCTTATTTCATAATACCCACAAACAGATAGCAGACCCCGAGTCAGCCTCTTCAGACAGGACTTCAAACAAGACTTCCACAAGCTGGCAGACCCTCAGAGAGCCTTCCCGGTTTCTGAATTCACACTGAGGGAGCTAATGATGCTCAAAGTACATCGCCATCAGGAAAACTTCAGCGGAGCTAGCATGCTGCGGTAAACAGCTCTCAGGAAGGAAGGGGGTAGACCACACGGCTAAGCCAGAGCAGTAATAACACAACCTCTGAGTAGGAAAAAAAAAGCAGTTTATGAGGACTCTGAGTAGTAATAAAGTAGTCTCTGTGTGTAATAACAGCCTTTCTGCAGGCTGAGAGTAGTAACAGAGCAGTCTCTATGTGCTATAACAGCCTTTGTGAGGACTGAGAGTTGTAATGGAGCAGACTACACTATATACGTAGAAACAGACATTGTGAGGACCGAGAGTAGTAACCACACAGTTTCTATGTGTAATAGCAGCCTTTGTGAGAACTCTGAGCAGTAACAGTGCAGACTGAGTGAATAACAGACTTAGTGAGAACTCTGAGTTGTCTCAGTGCAGACTGAGTGAAATAACAGAATTTGTGAGGACTATGACTAGTCTCTAGTCTCAGTGCAGTCTCTGAGTGAAATAACACTCAGAAGACTCCGATGCTCCGCATACGTAAGCTTGCAAAAAAAAAAAAAAATCGAAGTGTGTGTATTAGTCTTGCAATACGACCAGAAATGTATTATTTTTCTTCTCTCATGTGGAAACAATTGTCTTTCAAGTTTGCTTAATAAATGAAATCTTATTTTATTATGATAATCCATTGGGAGATCTTCAGATGAGTCAAACGTGTCTTCCGTCACTGGCAACATCCTCATTTTATTAAGCAAAATGAGATTTGAAATCCAAAACTATACATAAAAATACTCGTTGAAACTGACTCATCTTTTAATTCTTGTGGAGTGCGGGCGGATGGACCAGAACATAACTTTGGCAGAGTCTGGGAGAGGAGAGCCGTACTTCCCTGTCACCCAATCTGAGGTGCATTTCCGGCAAGCACAGATGTTCGCTTACATCGTAAGAACCACTGACTGTGAATGGAGGAACTAAGTAAGTTGCTAACTTAATTAGCATCTATGCTTTTGGGAAACACACCCCTGATTGTTATCAGCCTATTGAATGGGCATTATTGCCAGTTATCAGACCCAAAAGTATAGGATAGTGAGGCCCTACTCCACCTACTAGTGCCCCATATGACCGTTTGTTATGTTTAATGATGTGCCAATGCTCTAGTTATGGTCACTTTAAGGTTTAGGGTTAGGGGTCCAGTTAAAGTTTGAGCTATGGTTAGGGTTAGGGCTAGCGTTAGGACGCAGCAATCATGGTTTTTAAAAAGTAGTCTTGACTCCCAGCTGAAAATGCTAAACTTCCAGAAATGGGAATCGAAAAGCTATCTCCCATGGCAAAGCCTGCTGTTCAGTTGACCCTACGTGGACTGGCCATAGTCTGAATTACTTTGGCCTCTAGAGGACATCTGCCACATAATCCTCAAAACCCTGAGAGTATTTTGCCCATTCTTGCATTACATAGTTTTGTAAGGTTTTAATCATGTGAAACATGCAAGTGTGTTACATAATTTTTTTTCAGCGCAACCTGGCCAAAATGTGAGAGCTCACAGCTCCAATCCAAAGAAGAAACATTTCCTTTTTATTTCCTTCAAGCCAGAAAGAATACGCCTGCGCTTCATAAACTGTCATTCTTTGTTAGCGAAAAATTTTCAAATCGAGTCCTGACATCTAACAAAAAATGGAAGTTTGAAACCATCTTGAGAACGACCCGACGACACCAACATGTGGGTTACCCTCCTCCGTAGCTGTTGACCAGGTCTGCCCTCGTCCTCCACCGCATGCAAGAGTGCAGGAAGTCCAAACAAAGCTCAGGGTGGCGTGTGAAGGGTTAACTTTACCACACATTTTTGTAAAGCACTTTGGGTCAACTCCTGTTGTTTTTTTAAATGTGCTATATAAACAAATTGACTTGACATGACTTGACACAGATGCGAAACATCCATATAAGGAAGTTTTTTTCCTTAAATAGTGAAGGTTTGTCAGTGCCACTCAGGTTCTTCAGCTTAATCAAAAATAATTTCTATCAATCGATGTTAACAACATACTAGTAGGCAGGATAGGGCCACATTATGCCAGACCTTTAGTGCTGGTGACAGTTGATAATACCCAGTCAATAGACCAATAACAGTTAAATTGGCTGTCCTTGTGCACTGACTCAATGTGACATCACTAGATTAGCTGCCATGTGCCACATCGCCCACCACTTACAGTTCTGCAGCATTACTGCTCAGCTCCACGTGTCGTCTAAGGAAAGCCTTTTGGAGCACAGCCAGTGAACTGCCCGCAATGGGAGAGAGACTCCCCGACAATACCATAATGAATTGAAATGTGCATTTCTGGTTTGCAGTTTTAGGCAAAGCTAAATGTACGCGAGTTGCGCGAGTGAGAGTCTGCGAGCGTTTTTTCCACATTTGTACATATTTTGGCCATGCCCGTGCAGCGCATCTGTTGTAAGCGTATTCGTGTTTGTGCGCGGAGGTTAATTTGTCAGCGTGAGCTAGTGCATTCGTACGTGTGCGCGCATGCTTATGCGCGTGTGTTTGTGTGCATGCATTAGGTTGTTTCAGGGACAAGATTTGTGAGAACTGTCATGTTCAGCTGACATGATAAACATATTAATTAGCTGATACAAATCAGGTTAGTCAGGGAGATTTCATGCTTCCCTCCATCTGCTCAACAGTGCAGTGTTTCATCTTTGTTACAGACTTACATAATCCTGCATCAGTCCTATTTTCTGTTTACCAAAGATCATGTAAACATCTATTCTTGGATAGCGCAAAAAAACACTTTGCAGCCTACCTACTTTGATATAAACAATGATTTTTGCGACTGTGTGAGGGGTGGAACATCATCACTATGCTCACGTTGTGTTAGCAATGATCCAGTGCTGCTGCAGCAGAGAGGATTGCTGAGGTAAAAAATGAAGGAAGGAGCACCATGGCCTTTTATGGTCGGCCGGAAATCCTTCGATCCTCTCCTCCCTCCCTCCCTTTCTCTCTCTTCTTCTCATTCTCCCCATCTCCCACTCCTCCCTCCATCAGAGAAATGGCATTGCTTGATTTATCCATCTATAAATGTACACCATCTTAAACATAACTACGAGTTCTTCATGTACTAGCAGTTGCCACGGCAACAACACAATAGACCTTCTGAGGCTGATAAACTGGAGGGAAACGGTAAGGTATGTGGCCATCTATTCCTGGTAGAGCAGCCAAAGCAGGGATTACCAGTTCAATGTCTTCATATCTCGCTTCCAGTGTGACGTTTTTATTTGATTTCATTCTACCTGCGTGACCATCTCAAGCCCCGCATGCATAATTGATGTCTTTGTATTTTCCTATGGTGACAGACACCAAAGAGAGCCTCACAGTGTTGCAGCAATGGCCACTAAGAGCTAAACCTTTCCACTCATCAGCCATCATTCTATCCACTGTTAAATGTTGCCCTGCAGACACTGTAATCAGGTAAATTTCCTTGAGCAAAACAAACAGGAGGCTAAAGATAGATACAGCTATTTCACAGAGGGGTCTTTATCGCAGTCTGTAAATGAAAAAAAAGGAAAATGAAATGATGCCCTGTGGATAGAGCCTCACTTCTGCCCCTGCTTTATAAAAAACAAAGCAGCTGTACCAGGCAGCTATTAGATAATGAGCCCAAAGCTTGTGCAGTATGTCTGCACGATAATCTAACTCCGTGGTTTTTAATGCCCGTCCTGGGGACCCCAGAGTACACTGGCTTCTGTTCCAACCACATTTACAACACCGGAAGACATTAATTTTTCTGAATTAGATGCCATTTAATACTCTGTTATAGACCTTTAGCCACATTGGATTGGTTTCACAGACACAGACTTAGTGCTGGACTAAATTCAGTTATGTATGGAGAGTCTCCCTTATAAATGGAATTTAGGCAAGGATTAAGCTTAATCTGTGTCAGTGAGACTGGCCCATTATGTCTGAAATGAAACAACAACAACAAAAAAAAAAAACCTCTCAAGTTCACTCAGAAATACATAGAAAGGACTTTCACTGAAAGGAAAAAAAATATTTGATTGATTACATTTGACATAGATCAATAGGCTCATCTTTGCTGAAAGCGTGGACACCTGGCCACGAACAAATAACCGTTTGGCAGTTTATGATAAATTCAACTGATCCAACCCACACCTGTCCTTTTTCAGAGCCACGGGGGTGTCATAAACCATATCTCCAGAAATCCCCCTGGACATACTGCACGGTGCAATACGCAAAGTCATCGCACTTTATGGGGAGGTTCAAAAACAGTAGTACACTACACCTTGTTCTGTTACCAAGGTGATCCCTCGAGCGACGAGTCCACTGAAACAATAACGATTCATTTACCCCAAGGTATAAACACTGCCACTGAACAAGTTCCCAGGGCTGGTAATGATGAATTACAACTCATATATTTAAAATACAGTGGCTGTGTCCTTTACAAGAAATAGCTCTTGTTCAAGGACCTAAGATAGCCCAAGGACAAAGGAGAGGACGCAAAATCACCTGATCTATCACAGTGCACCAAATTCACCCAACCACCAAAGCCCAGATCCACAAGTTGAACTTCCTTCCATCATTTCAACACTAAAAGCTCGATGGGAAAATGACTGAAAAACCAGCAAACCCAACACTTGGAGCACTGTCCCCCAAATCACGGTCCTTGAGAGCTGAGAAATGCTGTTTGTCCACCCTCTTTTTACCTGGGAGTCAGGTGTCAAGACAGTCTGGCCAATCAGATGCAAAAATTGTTCACTTCATTCAGAGGACGAAAAGATAACCATGACTAAATTTAGATGTGAGGGCCAGATTTGGGGCACCCTGACCCAGAGCGTGATTCAACACAGCCATCGTCAAGTATGCTAAGCTACAGAAGTATTTGGACAGAAACACAATTTTTGATTTTTGATTTGGCACCACAGCACGTTGGATGTTGAATTTGAAAACGGCAAATCACTGGTTACAGTGGAAACAGTCAACTTGCGGACATTTACACCTGTTTTGAGAAGCAGGTTGGAACTGCACCGCTTTCTTAGCAAATCCAAATACTTAAGAGTCATTTTAGCACAAACTGGTGAGGTTAGGATGAGTGCAAATTAGTGAAGGGTTAGCGTTAGCGCAAACGAAGGGGGTAAGGAATGCATTCTTGTACTTGGCTCGGTGAGTGCCATTATGAATGAGCCAGCATCGGAGGCCTGGCGTAATGAAGTCAGCCGACACCGAGGCCGCGCTATACTCAACCTCACGCACAGTAAGCCAAGCAGCGCCGGCGACCCTTAAACAGACGGGAGCCGATAGCTGCAGGCGAGCTGATCTCCAAAACTAGCAGAGCTGGCTCAGTGCCCAGACGTGCAGCAGAGAGCCAATGGGCTGGAGCAGGTGGACACACAGGAGGCTACGGGGTGAATGTGGGAGAGACAGAGCGTGACCTGCCCTTGTGTCTTTTACCGGGGATGGTCTGATTTACCAGGAAAGAAGTCCATACTTTGAACCTGATTTACTAAGACCTTTAGGAGGTGTGAAACCTCCTAAAAGGCGTGAAATCCCAAACCAAGGAACATGACCACAACATAGCTTATCCTGATATTGGTTGTTTTTTTCACATGCGACAGGTCACACTGTAGCAAATCACAGAGGTGTAAAATCCTGCTTCAGAAAGTAGAAATCCTCTCTGGTATTGCGTTTTAGTCGCCTGGACTTGAAGATGGCGGTTTTTCAGCCAGCTGGTAAAAAACAGGTTCTGACTGAATCCAGGGGTGGACTAAAAATATGTCAGGACTCCATCTTTCTGTCCCCCAGATTTTCCCACCTCTGGTAGCTCAAGGCTTCAGTCTGAAGCTTCGAAATGTACCTCAAAAATGATTTTGTGTTTCGCGAAAGCAGCCTTTTGACTTCTAATATAATTCCAAGCAAGTATTTCAGCAGTATCTCATTGACATGATAAAAGATTAGTTTGTAATAAAATTTGGGAGCTTGAGAGAAGGTGAAAAAAGACTGATGAACACACTCTTTCATATTTAAATCATAAATCATAGTATCACCATCCAGACACAACAAACTGCCAAACTGAAAAACGAATGAACAGCATTCGCATATAAAAACCAGATGAATGATTTTGAAACCTGTGCAGGTATCCAAAAGATATAAACCAAAGGGATAGCCCTTCCAATCATCATAATCGTGCCTAACTCCTATATCTTGAACACTATCTAGCTTTATAGGGCACAATGAAATTTATCCCATCTACCATACCCTGGGTGTTTGTGTTATCATCTTCAGATGCATTTTTGTATTTTTATACATTTATTTTTAAGCAAGCTCTCCCCTTGCCACTTGCACGCCCACGAGACAAGGTTGCTGGAAGACTGAGAGCGTGCACGTGAGAAGCGTGGCAGCCGCCAGTCGTTGAGCTAGAGTGAGCGAGCAGGTGCAGCGGACGGAGGGAGGGCGACGGTGACAGACTGACTCATGAAGCTGACTCAATGAGACATGTTTCTCCACAGACGGCATCCCGCGCCAATGCGCTGACTGAGAGCTTGCTGCCACCTGTCTCACAGTGAGCCGACAGGAAGTGACACGCAGGAAATGGGAGGAAGTCACTGATACGGCTCTCATCTCCACATGGCCCACACTGAGATTCGGAGCAAAAACAAAGTTCTATGAGGCAGTCCTACTTAAATTTTTTTCTCCTGCCATCTGTGCTCTAGGTTTTGTGATGTTGTTTCCGATCAAAACTTCCCATTAGTACGCAACACACACTGAGAGTGAGGCACAACTAATAACTGTGACATTTTTATTGAATGATTCATTTTGAAGAGAGCAGAACAATTGATTTGATCCACGGTTTTAACAATAATAAAGCCCTACTAATTACTGAAGTGGTAGCGTACGATTTCCCATTAATACGGCGCATCCTGTTACGCCAATGCAGTGCAAAGGAGTTGCTTTCAGAGAAGGGAAAAGCTGTACTGAAACAGTCCTCACATTCGCCTAAATTAAATCCATAATGGGCAAAACTGCAGCCTGGACTCTTCAGCTCAGCCAGCATGCATACCACGAGCTGGTGTGAAAACTGCTATGAGTGACAGAGATGCCACACAGCACAGACCCCCTCAGGACATTCGCAATCCTAGAAGGTGCGAAGCCATCTCTGAAGATGGGAGGCAGAGCAGAAAGATATAAAACTAATGATGTGACGCACAGGACATGGCACCGTAATCAATTCTTCCACAATAAGCCAGCTACGCTTTAGGCAGCTAATTTCATGCGACTGCTAATGTATTACGCACAACAGAGAGTATACGCTGCAAAAATGGTACTGCCCTGGCCACAACCATGTTGGCAGAGAATGACAGCTGACAAATGCAGTCCCCTGTGGACAGGTGTTTGCATATTTAACAAGACTCGTTTTGCTGACGCAGCGCAACAAGCACCTTTGGACAGGTGTCAACAAACAGCACTGGCTTGCTGAGAGGACTGCAACCATCTTTTCACTGAAATAAAGTCAGTTGCATTGGTCAAAAACTCTAAAATATGCTTTGAGAAGATGGCAAATAAGTTTCATATAGTCTCGAGCTGTAGCTTTTTATGCTCATAAAACAGAGCGTAAAACAGAATCCACTATGCCATCTATTGTCTGTAAAATTTTTGGATCGTCTGTCTATTTCACTATCTAATGCCTTTTTTCTGTTCTGCGTATTGGAGGACAGCAATAAAAATGAGCCACTTAGGCTATAATGTGTTTGTAATCCTCTATGATTTTAATTGAATGTGGTGACTGTAGTGCAGCATTTTACACTGAGTTGGTGCTGTTTGTTAAAATTGTCACTTAATTTGTAAAACATACACTCACTGTCACAACCCTCATGTGAACTCCTTGTGTGTCTCTTCGCGATTCAGCAGTTTGCGCGTCTATTCGGTGCATGTGTGTTGTGATTGCTTTGTGTCTTGTGCGTCTTTCCTCGCCCGGCTGAATCTTCTTACTCGGTTGTCTCCTAATGACTGTGTGAGGAGTATTTTAAGGCCTCTTGTTCATGTGCAAGCTGCTGGATTGTAAAGTCGCATTTGTGCTGAAATCCCAATCATATGTCAACTAGTAGAACCTCTTCGTCTTCATCTACTGCAACAAATACTTTAGTGACAGCCTTTTCGCAAAGAGGCCCTTATTATTATTAGTTAATTCAAACAAGCTTCCAATCCTAATCAGGGTCCAGGTTTGGGATCGAGTCAAAGTTAACTCGACTCAAGCCTGTTCATCAGCTCAAGTTTTCAGGAACAAGCTTCCAATCTTAATCAGGGTCTAGGATTGGGACAACGTTCTTGTTAACCCTTTAAAGTTTGTTCTCCTAGCCAAGTTTGTTAGGAACAAGCTTCCAACCCTGATTTGGGTCCAGGACTGGGGTCGCATTCCTCTCAAGCAAACTCCATGTCCTCTGAAGCAGTTCAGTACTGGTGAAGCCAGTGTTACATCTGGCAGCATCCCAGAAGCCACTGGTTGGCTACCGCAGCCCAGCTTAACCAATAACAACTGTGTTGAACTGTCTCTCATTATTCAAGGCTCCGCCCCCACTATTCTCTCCGGGGTTCTTCCCCGTCTTGTACCGCACTGCTGTCAAAAAAATCATTTGGATCGCACGTCTGACTCCGCACTTGATTCCTGGCCTGGATATAAACAGTCATTTTGTGTTTCCTTTTTTTCCCCAGTATATTCTAATGTATACTTTCAGTATATTTTATTCCAATAAAATACTATCATTTAAACAGCAGATAGACACAGAAAGAGACAGCAGAATATGCCTGTAAGGGACAGCAGTAGTCTTTGCATGAGGAAGAGGATGGATGGAGAGGAAGGAGAGACACACTGGCCTTACCTGTCAGGCCGCAGTCCTCGGCGGAGCCCGTGGAGTCGTTGGCGGGGCTGACGGGGGGGCTGATCGGGGGGCTGGTGGTGAAGCTGGCATACCCCAGGGACGAGCTGACCTCAGACGGGTCGTAGCTGTGGTTTGGCCGCTGGACGTCCTGCGATGATGACAGAGACGTGCGCTGCTTCGGCTGGGGGAACACACAGGCAACATTTTACCTACTACAGCCAAGGGTACAATACTACTGAACAAAAGTGAACAACAGAACACTGATAGTGAGCCATGGGTAAAGTGTCAGTCTTCTAAAGCCCACTGAACAATGGGTATACTATTAGTACACAAAAGTCAATAATAAGTCAATAATGGCACATTTTCAGTACACTAAATTCGCGTGAGCAATGGGTTTACTATTAGCATACAAAAGTGAAAAACTGCACGCTCAAAGCAGCAGGTACTGCATCAGTGTAGCACAGCCAAGTGAGCCTTGGGTATGATATTACTCAGCATAGTACCACAGTGAACGATGGCACAATCGAAGCGAACAGTGGGATAACTGCTAATGTACCAAAGCCTGGAGAGTGATGGGTGTACTGTTAGTGCAGAAAAGTGAGCAGACGCACAGTCACAGTTTACAGTTGGCATCCCGTCCGAATACCAAGGCCTATAGAGCAATGGAAAAATGAACCACGCAGGTAAGCAGTGGTGATAGAGTTACTGCACCCAATCACAGAGAGCAATGGGCATGGTGCTATTGTACCAAATCCTCGCAAATAGTTGGGATGCTGTCTGTGTGCCAATGGCAATGAGCAGTGGACAGGCAGCAAGCGTAGAAAATAGCAATGAATAATGATGTTGTTTTGTGTACCAAACCCTGGAGAGCATTCCACCGAGCTCAGTGTACCAAAGCATTACGAATGAGACAGGTGAGTAACGTCGAAACCCCACAATAGCTAAAGTATGGTAGTGAATTTTCTTTAGATGTTCATCTAAAAAATTTATAAGCTATAGCAATTTTTTTTAACGCTAAGCCCTCGGTGAGGATTGCCTGTGAGAATACAGGGCCGTATCACAAAGACGTATTCCCGAATTACTGCTAAAGACTTGCTCAGTTTCTCAGAAGTGCTGCTCCACCGCTCTGCATTCAAATGAAAGCAAGAGGCACAAACAGACTCAGCCGATTACACAACCACAGGAAGTCTTATGTAAGGACCCTCTCTGCTTCCTGTTGCATCATACAAGTCCAGGTGTCATGCCAATTAATTTGACTCTGTGTGTTCGTGTGTGTGTGTGTGTGTGTGTGTGTGTGTGTGTGTGTGTGTGTGTGTGTGCGAGGAAGCGTGTGTGTGTGTGTGTGTGTGTGTGTGTGTGTGTTCCATTACAATTGCAGAAGCTGTTCAGCCAGTGATATCATTCACATAATGCTCTGCGACAGCTCTTTCAGAGTGTTTTATAATAACTGTAGGAGCCTGCAAAAAATGAATCTTTGGAATATCTGAGCAAAGCACACTCGGGAGTGCATGCATACGCAGAGGCACTTGAGCACACACACACACACACACATAAATCCTCTGATACTTGAAAGCGTATTTTATGCACTGTTTCTACCCTCAGTATTTATTCCCTGTTACTCACCAATCAATGGCCTGTGAGAGTAAAGGAGGTTGGAGATAAGAATAACACAAACACTCCACCCCCCTTTGCCTCAGATCAATTTAAAGGAGCACGATGCACTTTTAAGACAGGAAAAACCCCAATGACCCCCCCCACCACAGCTTTTAGCCCGAGCCCCACGCCCCTTCTTGGCCTTGGGGCTGCCACAGGTGTGTATGACTGCCTACATTGACACAGTCCACCCTTAACACACCAACCTGCATTTGTACAAATGGGCTGGCTGCCTAAGGAATACCACTGCCATATGATGATGTCACACCACAGCACTGTGCGGTGAGCAAGCAGATGGGCTATGTGTCCTAGCATGCTTTGGCACCACCATGTTGGCACCATCTATTGGCTAGGGTCTCAAGGTCATCGGTCGAGACACGCTGTGGCACAGCCTCCATTGGCCAGGGTCTCAAGGTCACCATGGAGACTCACTGCAACACTTCCCCTATTGGCTGGGGCATCAAGATCACCATGGAGACTCATCCCTGATCGATGCACCGCCACATCGTCGCACAGGAAAAAACGGTCATGATAAAAGATTTCAGGGCACCCACTAATAGTAAATAGGCTCAAAACATCGCCCCAAGTAACACATAACGATTTGTTATTTTTTCTCCTCGCATTGATTATGAGACAATTCTGTCACTACTGTGAACAGCACGTGAGACCTCTGCAATTCAATCATGAAAGGGTAAGAAGCTCTCTCTCCAGATTTAACATCACAGTGGCAGGGGCTGCGGTAGGGTTGTAGTAAAAAGCTCCCCCTAGAGGTCAACCCCAGCATTTCAAACCCCTGCATTTCAACAGCAGCAGTACTTACAAGTCTCACAAGCATATAGAATTCATATAGAGATCTTATCACCATCTCAGGTGCCACTAAGCTGTAAAAAGAGGTGTGAACTCACAGTGCACATCAGACAATGTCTAACAGCTAAACCCAAAGCAAACTAATGTAAATAAAACTTATTGTGAGGTGACGCAAAGCTGCTTGTTTACATTTCATCTGATCTAAACAATGTTGCATGTTATGGCCCAAACCAGGAACCAAATGCGGAGGCAGAGTGCAATCCAATTGTAGAGTTTATTGATAATAGTATGGAAAGACAGAGGGAATGAGCCCAGAGCAGAATGACAGTTCAGTTCAGATGTAACAGGCAACGGTGTGTGGGCGTAGCCTGTGCCCAGTCAGTCAGGTGGCATGACAGCGGAGTTTAGCAGGAATGCAATCCAAGGTTCTCCCCTGGTTTTATTTCCAAACAGAATGCAGGTGTTTGATAATAGCTGTTGAGATGCATGAAAAATTTTTGAAAATGGTTTTCATTTAGAAGGCATTTAAGGCTATCTTATGAGACATTTTAGTGTATTTTCATCAAGTGCAGTTGTTGTGGTTTGACCGCTTTTGATGGCTACTTACCATAGTAAGAACCCCACCTGAATCTCTTAACCCCTTTGTGCAGAATACAAATAATGCCATTTTTTCCCTGTTATACACAAGCCTATTTGGGCTTTATAACTCAGTATTTGTGTCACAGAGACTCTGGAAAATTATTCCAGTGAAGCAAGACATTTGGAAATTCAATTACAGAATTATTTCGGAATTAAATTTCGGTATTTACGGATGCCGGCGTCTATATCTGCGATAGGGGTTAACACGTTGACTGCCGACTATGAGATAACTCGTAATGGCGGGTCAGGGCCAGCGCTAGACCTGAAAATTCGGGGGCAAATATCCATCCCTTTATTGACAACAATTAGTCCTGGCTAATTCTAGATGGTTTTCCTTTATTAACACGTTTTCCAATTCAAGAATAATCAAGTGGCAATTGAAGACACGGCTTCTCTCCCCCATGCGATCTAACAGCGACAAAATAATGGGCTATATTCAGTGCAGAAAAATAATTTAATTATAAATAGGTCTATGCACTGGCACTCAGCAACAGTAATTTTTTTTTTCCAGCGAGGCGGCATTTCTAACTCTTTTTGCGAATGAAGGTAATTTCGGCGACAAATGCGTCGCCTGTTTTTGCAGCACGGTCCGCAAACTTGCTGTAAAAAATAGACAGCTGTCCGATTGGAAAATGTAAACGGATGAAACCACGTACTAGTCACCAAAATTACCTTCATTCGCTGAAGAGTTCTGAGATGCCGTCGCCGAGTGCCAGTGCATAGACCTAATTATTATTAAATTATTTTTATGTACTGAATGTAGCCCATTATTTTGCTGCTGTTAGATCGCATGGGGGAGAGAAGCCGTGTCTTCAATTGCCACTTGATTATTCTTCAATTTGAAAATGTGTAGAACCATCTAGAATTAGCTAGGACTAATTGTTGTCAGGAAAGGGATGGATATTTGCCCCCAAATTTTCAGCCCTGACCCGCCATTACGAGTCATCTCGTAGTTGGCAGTCAACGTGTTAATGGCAAAGACACAATGACGTGCGCATGACCACATCAAACAAGGCGCTTTTATTGCTTTACATGTCAACTTGAGACCCATTTGAAAATTTTATCAAAAAGTATTATTGAAGCATTAAAGCATTACTACACTGAAAGTCTCGGAAGCAAGATTAATGTGAATTCAAATATCTGGAGGTTCTCAGAGTCCGAATTGACTTTATATTTTCAAAAGATCCACAGACTGCAATATTTCCATCAACCGTTTTATAAAATAGAACAAACCAGAACAACAGCACTTTCAGGTAAAGCAGCCAACACAGGAAATGAAATAAGTCACTTCCATAAATCACACAGTCATAACATTTATGAAACAACATTTAATGATTCCTAAAAGACATTACAGTTATTACAAATTATAATTCAAAAATTCTATTAAGGACGTTCAAGTCAATACTCTCCAACATAGATAACAGAGCTAAAACACTTGAAACAAAATTACATTGTGTAATAAGAAAATTAAACTGAAATTTTAAATTAATGTGTGCTGTCCCATTGATAAGGTAAATAGATTTAGGCACGAAGCTCCTCTGGTTTTAATGGAGGGATTACTCCTGATCTCAAACAGATGATTTAGGATGCATAAGGGGGTATGAGTATACCTTCTTATTTCTTAACCGACTGCTCCACGTTTAGTTCTCAAGGATCTTGATTGTCCTCTTATTAGCTTAAACTCTCCATCTCAGTTTGGCTGATGTTACAGAGCCATGCCCTGCAGCAAGACAGCAGGTCATTGCTCCTTCAAAATTTGCATGAGAAAAAAGCTGCCCAGTGACATTCAAGATCCAGAGTTTGAGCACCGTAAAAAATAAGAAGTTGATTAAGCTGATAAGTAAGGCAACCAGCTATAAAGAATTTTTGAGTTTGCTCAACTTCAAGTCCAAGCAGTTGTGTCAACTCATTTTTTAAAGAACCTGGAACTTGAAGTTCAGCAAACTCAAAAACGTTTTGTAGTTTGTTGCCTTACCTTTTTCAGTTTAATCTGCTGTTTGGTTTTCACAGTATGAAGGTTTGGCCTGCCAAAACGCTGATTTCACTGTAGCACTGATTTTGGTCAGATTAAATGAGTTCTGCAGATGGATTTGTCTGAGAAAACTCAGCCTCGAACTTCGGTCATCCCACTTAGATCCATTAATAATTCATTTGCAGACTCAACTCTCTGGGAGTGGGCCCGCATTTCACTGCCTAATATAAATTCTGCTTCAGCATTACACCCAGTAATGACATCTTCATACCAGAAGGAGTATTATATGCCTCTGACAGTTTAAATTGGTTCCTGATCAAGTCTTTTGAGTCTGGTTCTACTTCATGTGTACAAAACACACAGTGACTCACTTCAGATAAACACCCAGCTCAATGCTCTGACTAATGTGACAACTACAGTATCAAATTGTGAGAAGAACTCATAACAAAAACTCATAATACATAATGCATGCTCGTAAACTATAATTTATATGCAAAGAGCTCACGAGAATCAGTTGGCCATGGCTTTGATTGTACGCACTGAGAATGAAATAAGTGGGCAGATTCGAGTACATCAAGCAAACCAATTCTCACAATCCTAAATCTCTTGCCAAGAATAAGAGAACAAATACGTGGTCAGAACAGAAGCGAGAGCTCGTTTGATGTTGGTCTTCTGATATGTATTACAGCACCAACAGTTGAATATTAAATAGTGCGAAAGCACACATGAGCAGCAGTGAATCTCAGGGCATCTTTGAATAAAGTGACTTTTCCCAGCAGTCATAGAGAACAGAGAGGAGTGGAAAGCCCACATCGGCCCACTGGAAGACAGCACGTCACACACAGAAGTCCTTGAATTTAGAGTGGCTCAAAGGTGACATTTTTATTTGTTTAGAAAGTAAAAGTCCTCCCCATCCTTTTTTAATTTCCAGTTACCTAATTAGTAAACTCAGCTGGCTGGGTTTGTGAGCAAAAGAAATACGTGACTTGACTTTTACGTTCTGTCACCTGGCTTTTCTTCTTCTGGTGTCTCTTACAGTGCACTGTCAGCTTTCTGCAAGTTTCAAAGCCCAATTGGAATAATGACCACTTCTGAACACAGAGCTTGATCTTTCTTAGTGGTGTCTTTCAGACAGTATATTGGAAAAAGAAAATGTCAGCTGGTGCCAGCCAGCAGAAGATGGGCTCCCCCAATATAGCCGCAATCCGTTTCACGACAGGCTTCCCTTTCAAGACCCACCACTGTGTTCTATATTCTCCCTTCAGTCAACCATCTCTACACACTCAACAACAAATACACTGGTATCTATTTATCCATAAAACATTACTCGGTAGAACCCATTTGTATTTCTGTCCCATCCCATAATCACCAAACCAATCTGTATCCTGCATTCCAGTAGGCCCATTCAGCTTACCAGTGCTAAAGCCCGGACCAAGCTTGGGGTATTATTCATTTCAACGTAGCACCCCACATGACTGGAATGTCTTACACAGGACTGTTAAATTAGACAGCTTTGTTTCTTTGTCTGGTTTTGCGAACTTACTCAAACAGGCATTCTGTGACATACTGTTCCTGCCTACTTTTAATTGCTATAATTAGTTTGTCATCTGTGATCCAGCCTGTCCTCCTTTAAATTGTTTACCAAGTATGCTTTTCTGTTTCGCAGTTCTTAATTCGTACTACGTTTTTCGTTTGTCCTTTTGCGTCAGGTCTTTGTGGTAGACAAGAAATTGTTCTCAATCCACTTGTCCAGTGAAATAAAGGTTAAATAATAATAATTTTTAAAAAGTAGCTGGGTTCCCACTGAGATTCTTTCCCACTGGGGAGTATATATCACCGCTGTTCAAGGTTTTTTTTTTTAATCAACAGTTTTTTTTTTAACTGATGAGGAATTTTGGGTCGCAGTATCTGCTTGACAGGTGCACTGCAGAATATCTTTGTGACAGTTATTCAGTAAAAAGCCCTATGTAAATACAATTGAATGGAATGTTTGCAGTAATGTGACAGTGGTACCAACTGCTCCATCCTGAAGCCCCAACAATCCTAATATTTTTTTTCAAAAGTGTGTAAAACCATATGAATAACTATACTCACCATAAAAAGTTAAGGACCGCTGAATCTTTTTCTATTATTTTCTCTTGTTCTGCGTTTACCAAGACGCTGTCAAGCCGCGGTGAGAACACGTGGTTTTCACACAAGATTTTGAAATAACTTCTGAGATTATTTGATGTTTTGACTTAATGGTCAGAACTTGGTGTGATTCTCTTCTTCCCCGTGTATACCCTGTTCTGGGGTAATGAAGTCGTCTAGTGAAATGTTTTGATGCAATTTGTGTCTTGGGGTAACAGCAATGACATAAACAACACCAGGGATTTATGTTCAGTTTGTACATTTCACATTCTCTGGTTAAAATACAGTGTTCCGTAACTTTTTTGTTGAGTACATACAGTATATGTCCTTATATTGTGAGAGGAATGCTGATTTAAGAAATTCACACAATGAGAGGGTGCGGAACACAGCTCAAGAAAAGCAATTGTAATGCTGATCCTTAAACTTAATGAAAATATGAAACTGTCAAAACACAGCATTATCCCTTTAAATAAAACAGAGAGACATCGCAGAAAGACAAAAATTGATCTACAGAAAATATTGCCTAGTTAATGCAGTGGAAAAAGCTCGAGCTGGTCCAAAAGCATGGTTGAATTCATTTGGTCCATATGTTATACTTATGCCAGAACTGGTCAGGTAGAATGTTCTCTAGGGTCAGAACCATAGATACATATACATATAGAACACTAGACTGCTGATAGGGTATGCTCAAGTGAAGCATGTGTCCTAGGAGCTTATACACCCGGAAGTAAAATTCACACGTACACTCCCATTCATTTTCGCCCACTTTAAAATTATATTCTCAAAAAGACTTGCGTGCGAGTAGGTGTTATTTTGGTATCATTGTGCAGAGCAACATTTTGTCTGCCTTAACATGTGCTCTTTGGAGGATAGAAAGCGGCACACTTACTAAAGGGAAGATCGAAATGTGACTCGGTGTCAACGTTGAAGTGCAGCAGAAAAGTGAAGTTCACGTGACCGAGGCTTTTAATGACCCTCTGATAAGATAATTGCTTTGGAGTTATCGCCGTTATAAGAAACGTCGATGAATGTCCATATACGTTATTAAATTACTCTCTGGTTTCCTCTCTTCATTGTACCCTGGTTGACTATTTGCCATCAGCCGAATTGTTTATAGCTATTGAATCATATGGCTAATGCCAACGTTGATAAAAGGAAGCGCTAGTGAACTCTTGCTACTCCTTTACTAAGCTTCATCTTTGCCCCTGTCCCGTGAAAACACTGCTCTTAAAAATGATCACTGCACAGCATGGATCGAGGGGATAGAGAAAAGTTTTTTCTCCTGATTTCGAACAGCCAAGCCTTTCTTCCCTCCTTGTCTTTTGGAGCTCTGTATAAACAGACTTGTCCACTGTTTTAAATATTATGCAGGTAATAAGTATTGTCACTGAATGTCAATTACAAGTAGCTAGCTTGTTAGCCACCTTGTTAATTTTATTAACTACTAAGTCAATGCAGTCCCCGCAACGGTAAGGGAGCCAAGGTAGCTCGCTGGTGACCGTTATCAATCGCTAGCGTTCGCTTTCAGTCAGCGGTCTGTTCAAGTCAAAGGGATGGCTAATTAGCTAGCTAGCATGAAATGCAATTTTTTTCTATTTAAGTGACAACTTTGCATTTCCACGTTAACTTACACATGAAACTTTTTATTACAGCCCTTCAAATGAATATTGCTGCAAAAGGCAGCCGCACATCTCGGTGTTTTCACGCTTATATCGACTTATTTGAAATTGGCCTCATAGGAAACCATTAATATTTTATGAAAAAGTTGGGTGTATCAATATGGCGGCCGGGCGCTTCACTTTGGATAATGTAAATATGACATCATCAGCAATCCAGTGTTCTAAATATATATATCTATGGTCACATGCTTATTCTGTCACAGGGCATACAGTCAGAGAAGTCATGAATATAAGGAGATGGCGCACTCCATTGTTTTGCAATGGGAAAATGTAAAACACAAAAGATGCCGGAGCATCAATATAAAACACGCTGTCGGCCAATCACAACTTCAGATTTTACTTAACTGCACAACATTGGAAGACTATGGGTTGGGAGCTGAACAATGCTACCTCACACAAAGATGCTACCTCTGTGATTGGAGTATTTTGGCTTAATGCCGATGACCAAAGAGGAATTTACGCATTGAAATAAAATAGATTTTAATTTCGTTGGCTGTTTTAACACCAATGACTTTGATCACTACTGTGCAGCCGGTCATTGGCGAATTAGCAACAGATGCTCTGATTCAAAGGCTACTTTAATCACCAAACACCAACGTATATTAAATTATATAAAGCGTGATTGGAATAGCTAATAACCACAGTAAAGAACTTCTGTTTTATGTCAGATATATTAGTTGCATAAAGACTGAGCTAGCTGAGGGTTTGTTTATTTATACTCAACAGATGATGGTACATAATATTGATGGTTCCGCAGTCAGAAAGGCAGTTTAAAATGTCGTGATCTGAGCTGTGGATAGCGCATAGGTACTAGCCTCGGTAAGTGAAAAAAAATTCCCTTTTTCTCTGGCATGCATGACTTTCAGAATAAATTTTATGACAAGATGTTGTTAACAATTTGACGTGTCCATAAATATGAAAATCAAATGGGAATGCATACCACAGAACGGTAGATCTCGGTATCTCCCCATTCAAAGAGATAGGGCTCGGGACTTGTTGGCTATGATCTTGCTGTGCGAGAGCGTCTCAAAGATGGCATCAGAGTGATTTAGAATGTCTCTGATACAGTCTACACTAAACACAGCATTCGGATGCACAGTGTTAACCTGCCACTAGACAGAGCTGCTTGGCCCAGGAGACGAGAGGCCTTTCCCTCGCCTGGTAGGGGTGTGTGTGAAAGGTGGGGGGTTACTGTTTATATCTGGCCTGCGATCCAGGACTGGTAAACAGGGCCAGCCTTGTCACAGGGAGGGGCATGGGGTTGTGTCATAGAGATACGCGCTGCCCTTCTGGTACCGGCCATCTGGCCCAGTAGAGCTAGACGGAGGCCACCGAATCTAACACCTGCCTTCCTGTCTCCCTGGAGTGAGGGGAGCTGCAGGAGGGGGCATAGTAAATGGGGATGAACCATACCCCTTCCCCTTCACCTCTTCAGCATCAAGGCAAATGCTTTCCCACTAAAAGCCACCGACTTACTACTTTACAGATCTATGCCAAATCTCTCTGAGGTGACACCGCAGCCTTCTTCCATTACAAGGTTTTTGTTATGATCCCCCCCCCCCCCTCTTTTTTCCTTCCACCCTGAACAAGACTGCACTGTTATGCCAGCCACAGTGACCTGCTCCGAACAGCACTGGAGGAGGATCCCAAATCAGGTGACGACCGGCCCTCGCTTCTTTATACTCAGCGAGCAAATCCTTCTCAGCTAAAATCACCAATTTCCTCCTTAAACCAAATCTCTCTGAGCTGAAACTGCTACATTTCTCCCAGGCACGGCGCCAGGATTTTTTCTCTCCCGGTGCTAATGGGGGGCTTGACCAAAACTTGGGGTGCAAAGAAAACAGACAATTTTCGTGACTTCAGTGTTATTTCTAATATTTTATTGGACAGTTCTTGTTTTTTTCAATAAAAGCAGATAATGGTGCATACAGCACATTAAATATAAATGTAGTTTTTGATTAAATTTGCGCAAAGAATATTAAAAAAAAATGGCTATAAGCGACCACAAGGCAAAAATGTCTTTCACCTGCAAAGGTGAAAGACTTCAGCACCGGAAAGCACCATCTGAGCCACAGCTAATAATGCCACCATACAATCAAAATGTACTCATGCATTGATGAGAATGGCAATGCATTTGACCGTGTCACTGTCAGCTGAATTGTGCCCGCGGCAAATTTGTAAATGCTGGTCTGCCAAAAACTATGTAAGTGCTCCACAATACGCAAAATTACAAATAAACTAACTGGTCGGCTGCAGAAGTCCAATATTCCATTTTTATATGAATATCTATATTCATGTATGAAATCGGTGACTGGTTGGTCCGAATGCAAGATGATTTTTTTTCATTAGGGTACGATAAAGATGAGATAAGCTGCAGTTCTTATAGATTTATAGTCCGTTTTCTTTGGGGTTCCATTAATTGGCCAGCGAAATTGTATTTTGTCGATTGCAGCAAATGTTCAAAATACTGATTCAGAAACTAACTGGTAACGCCACCCCAATGTACTCCAGCGACGACCATATTGGGGGTCGTTGTATCAACTCGTGGGAGTTAAGTTTTAATCCTTAAAATTTGTTTTGATGTTTGTAATTGTACTGCGTTTGTTGTAGGCCTAGTTTTATGAATTTTAAGATTAGGGGGTTATTGGAGGCAGTTAAGTCCTGTTGAAGGGTGTTGTAGAACTGAGCTGTTTGGAGGTTGTGCATAGTATGGGCGATGCATGTACTGAGAGTCAATTATTTACATTGCAGTGTGCAGGTTTTTTTGTCTGGTTCAAATAGTGTGCAGTGCATTCACAGGTTCTAGTACATTCACTTGGCAACTAGCTGTTTGTCACTTGAGTGCTGTGGTTATGCGAAAAGGGGAGATTGCCAGACGTAACTGCTCTTAGAGCCTTAAATGGGGCATGAGTTTTGACTGTCAGGTGTGTGTTCCTATATTGCTGCGACCGACAAATATTTCCGAGGCTACAGCCACCCTGTAGCAGTACACTACTGTTCTCATTTCCTTTGCTTGTCATGAAATTATTGTAATCAATAAAAGTTGTATTTTTCCAACTACTGCTGTTGTATTGTGGTTCTCTCGTGGGTTTGACGCCGGGCCATACCGGTAACTAAAGGTGGTGGCATTTGTTAGTGTGTGTACAATCCAGTAGCCTGTCCCTTCAAGTACAGAGGGTTCGTTACAACATGCTTATCAGCGCAATGCCTCAAATAGGAGTCTGTGTCACGAACAGTCTACGGTCATGAAGCAGACTGTGATTTTTGGGCTAATAACGTCAGACATCGCCCTCACTCTCAAGGTACGTTTCCATTACCCTTAGAAATGCGCAAAATCTAAATAGTGAAACAAAAAACTGGTAATGGAAAAACAGTGATACCACGAAATTTGCTCATCGATCTGCAGTATTAGTCACTGAAGCCAAGGCCTAATAAATACACTATTGAACTTCTGCAGCAGACCGACTAGTATACTAGCGTAATTTCGCGTATTGTGGAGCACTTACATCGTTATTGTCAGACGAGCATTTACAAATTTGCCGCGTGCACAACTCAGCTGACAGTGACAAGGTCGAATGCCATTCTCATCGATGCATGAGTACAGCCGAGCTGTGATTGGCTGATGGCTCGTACAATGGTACTACAGCCGATCTGCGGTTGGCTGACGTACGTAATGGTACCAACCGACCCGCAGAAAAAGATTTCACAGCCTGACGTGCTGTGCAAGTGTAGACAGTAGCCCTCTCTCCCCTCCCATACACAAACCGCGCGACATGAGCACGCAACCAGCAATGAGACTGGGAACAGAATGGCGAGTAAATATCTTTTACATATTCCTGTATTCAAATAAATAAACTAACTAATTTTAAAAAAAAATGCTTGAGGGGGCTTAACTGGGGCTATGTAGATTTGTAACGGGGCTATAGCACCCCCTAGCCCCGGTGTAGCGCCATGCCTGATTTCTCCGCTACCAGTTTTTTACTTCGGTCTTTCCTGTCTTTTCCCCAGCCCAGAACAATAATGACCTCTTCAGTCCGCCTCATTGACCTGCTCCCATCGACCCTGGAGGACGATGGCGAGTCATGTGACAACTGGCCCTCGCTTCTTTACACTGAGTAGCTAAAACCACCGACATCTCCCTCTGCAGCTTTAAGCCAGTTCTGTTTCAGATAAACCCAATAACAACTTTTTCCAAATCTCCTTCCGGTACAACCGAAAACGTCTTTATCTCCAGCATTAGGCCAAATCTCTTCCAGCTAAGTCGATTTCAGCAGTAAAAACGGCAGCCCGAGGTGGTTGTAATCACTGTACATCGCAGTCAGGGATCTCTGGGATCGCACAGTGTTTCAAGCAGGGCTGGAAAATCCTAGCAATATTTTGTCAGGCTGTGGGATTAATCAATGAGCTTATCCGTCAGAGGTAACACAAGGCAGGTCTTTCACATTCTGAGGCCAGTGCTTAATACAACTGCGTTTATAAACAACTGTGTGAACCATTGGCCTCATCCAATATCAGCCTCCTATCAGGCCTGCAATGTTCTACAGCACATTTCTGAGGAACAGCGCAATCCTTCGCTGCCGCACATAAACTCATTACACACCTAAGCACTGACTCGCTGACCTACAGCGACCTGAAATGCTGGCACGGTGAACTGGATCAGATTCAATTACTGACAGTCTGACCTCCTCACGCACAAATATTGACGCGCTGACCTGCGGCACACTCAAACACTGATACCGTGATCTACAGCGCACTCAGATGCAGATTGTACACAGTACAGCATGTATATCCCTGACATACTGACCCTTTTCCCAGACATTTATAATGCCCTCTCCAGACCCGCCAGAAAAATGATACATTTCCTTATTTTCTGAACACGTCATGTACGACAAAGATGTTTTGAAGAGACAAATATACTGAATGATTGCCTTCATTTTTTGAATGTTGCTCTTGATGAAAGCTTTTATAAAGCCATGGAATACATGGTTCTTGAAATAAAGACCTGAGGTTAATGTCCCCAATGAATTGCAGGTGTGTAGTAGGTTTTAGAAGATGTGAGTCCGTCACTTTTCCACCTGTGATGATGCTGACATTCCACAACTAACACCTTAACTGAAAACTATTAAGCATTTCTGAAAACCATTGCCGTGAATGATTAGGACTTTGTGTGAGCTGATTTTTCACCATTAACGATGTGTGATCGCAGAGCACAACACGCCTTCATAATAGAAAACGCCGTAGTGAAGCAGGTCGTCCTGAGAAACGGGAGCACGGCATCCTTGCTGCCTCATATTCAACAACCTGTGAGTTGCACTCAAAGGGCAACAGGGGAAGTCGTAGCATTTATGCCAAATTACAGCTCATTAAGACAAGGAGCCTCGTCTCATGCAGAGCAAGTGTGTGCATGCGCTTTTCTATGTGTGTGTTAGCACCAACCTCTCATTAAGCAAACACATTATTCACAGAGCTGTGTGTATGCTAACAGCATGCTAATTTTACGGGTAATTATAAGGAGTTGTATTAGTGCATTTTGCATCCCTGAAAGAAACATTGAAAGGGTGCCATTTTAAACGCGTGTCTGCAGACATGTCTCTGATTAAAGTCTTTTTCAAATTGTAACATTCTCAATAAAAGTCTTTTTGCATCAAAGTTTCCTCTCCAGCACAACTTTTTCCAGCGCATTGTCGATTCTGTCACCATGGCAACACACCACACACAGCCCCACAGTGTGCAGCGGCAAATAACATGATTAACAAGCTCCTCTACCAGAGAGACACCTAGAGCTCCGCACATAAAATCAGATTTTTAAAAAAAAAAAAAACCTGTCCTAAGGGCTGGGCACAGCAGCCTGACAACCTGTCACTCATCCACATTACAACCAATGAGATCGTGAGATTGTAAGGGGGAGTGCCCAAAGGGGGAAAACATGGTCAGGCAGGTCACAGAAGATGGATGAACTGAAACGCAGAAAGGACAGATGTGAGCGTAGATCTTGTAAAGAATAAGGTAGGTTTAAATACAGAAACAAATGACAGAAAGCACAAAAAGGAGAGAGGGAGGGCTTTTATATTCATTCTGAGATAGTTTTTTTTACACACCCGAGCTGGAAATTCATTACTTCCAGATTGAGAAACCCTGCTGAAACTCACAGATGTCGCTCCATTATTTACGTCGTTCATACAGCAAACGCTGCGAAAAATGTGTCAATGTCAACTGCATTGCTGTTATCACATCCGCTAAACAGTGTAAAAACACAACAATTTCTCAATGATTTCCACATACGTTCCACTAACAGGAGACATTCGAAGAAATATCCGTCTCATCATGGAAGCACCGTCCTTCAAATTGACTACAGCAGCAGGGGAGAAGTGCAGAATAGTTCAATACACAATGCATCAAGGAGCAACTTCGTCGGTGCTCACAAACTTGTATGTATCCCAGAACTCAGATGAAACACTGCAAGTACCGTGAGCGACGACACCATTCTGGGGCGTCCTGAACCACAGAGAACACAATCCTTGATGATGGTAGCAGTGTGATGGTCAGAGTTAACAGGCATGACTTTGATTGACACACACGGCAGAGAGAGGAATGAACAGTACAGAGAAACCAAGGGAGGGGGGGACTGTTGAGAAAGTCAGATTCTGTGCGTTGTGTGTAGCGTCATTTCAATCGTCATTCTCTTGTCTTCCCCAGCCAGATACATTAAAGGTGTATTCAGACCCACTTTATCACAGTTTGGTCATTGAATGGTCATTATTGCCATTGTGGAGGAAGGAAGCCATCCTGACTTCCCCCTCCCCCATCAATCTGTACCTCTACCTGCTAATCCCCACTAACCCCTTCCACTGTTATCATTTGAATTTCCCTCCAAAACCCCCTGTAGGTCATTCATTGGTTTTCCCCTCCATTTATTTCTCTTTGTCCAATCAAAATGAACTTCACTCTAAAGAACAGCCCACTTTGTTCTGGCACAGATTTGCAAGGGGTCTCTTTTCTGGTACCAGGGGGGTCACACCTTCAGCAGCTGGTTTTTGGCTGTAACAGTTGTTCAATTATTTGCTCATAATTTCACCTGCATAATAAAGTTGACAAAAACTATTGGCTTTAATCATTCAGTTTCAACACACCATACTTTGGTAGACAGTAGCTTTCTACGAAGCTGTACATTACTAGGTCTGTGGATGTTCACAGCTAACCGTGTCATTATATTGTGAATGGGACACTACTGTTGATTCAGATTCTTTGTCATTTTTGCTGCTTTGAAATCCAAAGAACTTAATCTCATTAAGTCCAGTGAAAGGTCAATTTGGGACTGAAGCACACGGGAATGTTTGGTAGAGGCGGTTGTTTGGGTTTGATCGGCAGAGAGGGAAGATAAGGGGACATGTCATTTTTACACTGGAGAAGGGTACGGGAGAAGGACAGACCTTGCTTGAGGTACCATTCACAGCACAGGAGCAAGGCCACTAGAGTAGAAAATTTCATTATGTACCACACCTCGAAATTACATGCCACTTCACAGGCATCCTGCTGTCCACAAGGTGAACAGAGATCCAAGTCTCAATGATGTTTACGCCCACGCTTAAACACATACATAACATCTTCAAGGTGAAGTTTTCAGGAGGCAAAAGGTTGCAGAAGCATATAAAAAGAAGATAGCATAAGAGTAAGTGTAAGTGTTTTTGGAATCCTGTAGCATCTGTTGTAGCTAAAAAGAAAAACATACAGCACAATCTAGATAATACCAGAGAACTGACCAAGAGGCCAGTAACAACTTCGAGTCCCCAAATCTTTGGCTGAAATGGAGGAAATTCACAAAATCAGCAACCTCTCCAGGATCACATAAAATTTGATTCCTTGGAGGTGTGGCAAGGTGTAATGAGAGGCCAGAACTGGAGAACGATTTCTGAAAAAGCCGAGCAGTAATGCATGCCTGAAGAGGCAGAGTGAAAAGCCCTGGGACCTTCTGCAAGACATTTTCTGTGTGACAAGACTAAACTCGAGATCAGTGAGCTGAGAGAAAAATCAACGTTTGGTAGCTACTAAACTAAATCACAAATAATCACCAAGGAAATAAAGACTCTAACAGGAAGGATAGCAGTGGTAGCATCAAGCATAGATGTTGCATTTCAATGAGAGGGGAAGGAAAGTTATCGGCATCAAAACCGACTGAGCCAAGGGCAAATTAGTTCTCAGAGAAGCTGCAAGAGTCTGCGCAAGATCTTGGTTAATGTTACAACAGGACAATGACCCAAAACACAAGGCAAACGCAACAAAGGAATGACCTAAAACAAATAGGCCACTATTCTTGAAGGCCCCTGCCCAGACTTCCATCCAATTGACAATCTGCCATATGCCACAGAAATTTCACACAACAAGTGAGTACAGCGCATTAGGTGAAAATTCCAAACTGTACATACATGAAATACATGTTAGGATAACATAGGACAACACAACAGGAACAAACCAAGGTATCCTTTCTCCATATCCCATCTACCCCCACGCAGAGGTACTTAAAGACCATGGGGGAGTTTCAGGAGAACATCACTGAATGATTAATGACAGCGTTCTGCATCAAGGACTTGTATAGGTGAATATTCCATCAGAAAATTCCGTATGCATACAGCCCAATCTGTCTTTCTTTGATGATAAAAGCCAGGATTTGAAAAAAAAAAACCTGTACCCTATTGAAGTACTGAAAATAAGCACTTTCATCTAGCATTATAATGCATTTAACATTCAGTACACCTTTGAATTCAAAATTTTTTTCGCACTTGCATTCAAATTTATTGTTGAGGAGCGAGTGGTTTTTTTCAGTATTTTTCATTTTTGGGACTTTTTCTGAAGAGGGGGGAGTGCTTACGGCGGTGTGTCTCAACTTCATCGTGGTACGAGGTTTCAATGCGCTGTAATCAAAATATAAACATCTTGGAAAAGCAGCTTTCCAAGGGTATGAAAACTTCCGCAGAAATGACACCATAGTTTGTCGTTTAAGTAATTTAAATTCACTACACCTGAGGCTCCATGCATTTCATGTGGATGCTCATCCTGGAAATGAACAATCTCATTTTTGAAAAAGTTGGAACGGTATGGAAAACGCAAGTGAAAAAAGAAAGCAGTGATTTGTAAATCATCTTGGACCTGTATTACACCGAAACCAGAACAAGACAAAACATTTCATGTCTTACCTTCTCAAATTTTTTTGGAAATGCACGTTCATTCTGAATCTGATGTCTGCTACGTTTGGAAAAATAGGCACAGCTGCAACAGAACTCTAGGAAAGCGTTGGAATACTTCAAAAACATGTCTTGAGCAAGTAAAGCTATGATGAGAGCATATAAATCAAGCATCCACAAAAGGCCCAGCTGTTTACAAGCAGTCTGTCTGTCGGGTCTCACCACTTTCCAAAAAAAAAAGAATGACTAATCCACCAGTCTAAAAATAACTCTCTAAATGTATTGTTGTAAGGATTTTAGGGTTTACACACTCTTCATCATATCATCAAAAGATACAGGAAATCTGAAGAGATCTTTGTGTAAAGGACGAGGTTGAAAATCAGTACTACTTGCCCCTGATCAGCAATCCCTCAGATGGTGCTGCATCGAAAATTGTCCTGCTTTTGTGATGGATGGGCTTGGACAAGTTTGGAAAACCTTTTCCAATAAATACCATTCATCACTGCATGCACAAATGCAAGTGAAGATTGTAATATGCACCAAGGAAGCCAAATGGTTGTACTACACAGTGCGAATCAATAGTAATAACACAACTTGGTATTCTGCCAAAACAATGCTGTCAATTTGCACCTCACCGGTCACATTACTCCATTGGGACTCATACTGTACGTGCCCTTTCCCTAGATCACAATATACCATTCTTATACTGTAATACACCACACCCTGGTTTCATATAGCAGGATATGAGAGTACGTACTCATGTCTTCGATGGTTGGTACTATTCAGGTCATAATATTTCAGTTTGAAATGTCACATTTTACCACAGATTTGTGAAGCTGTGGTTTTTCAGTTATTACAGGAACTGCTGAAAATGCAAGATATTGTTTCATGACATATTTGTAAAAACTTTATAAAGGCCGCAAGTGGCTTATTAAACTACGACTCTGACTCACACAGAATGTTTTAATGAGACTGAGAAGGACTCTGTTCAGGGAAACATGGATCAATGAGCAAGTATGGAAGAAAGCAATTATTCTCTTATATCATGACTCATACTGTATATTGATCAGGAATATACATTGGAAACAATGTTGTTAACACCAACTTTGTGAGACTTGTAACACAGCATTTTTGTTGACACTGGTTCAACTGCGGATTGATTAAATTCTCTAGTGTTTTTAGAGTGGTTATTAGTAGCTGCCCTAAAAAATGTCCCTCGGTCCTAGCCTCTGAACTTTGACTGGTGGCCACATTTCTTTTTGCTTTTTTTTGCCCTGTTTTTGGCTGTTTGGCATATGCAATCTCAATTTTTGAAATCGTTCCTTGAGTTTCTCCGTTTTTTGCGACAGACGCAACTGCAATTCTGGTACAAACTACAGTTTCTGGCCCCTTTGGAAAAGTGATAGAGTCCACATCTAGCTGTGCAGACTTCACCAGCAAAGTGATGCAGGACAGACCTCCTTCAAGCAGACGCATACCGCTAATCAGCAATCAAATGAATAGGAATCACCGGTATAAGCGTAGGAGTGAGTAAGAGTGTGTGTGAATGCATGTGGGAGAGTGAGAGGGTCTGTGTATGCAAGGGTGTGTTTGTTTTTGAATGTGTATTTGCATATGTGTGATTGTGTGTCTGTGCATGGGTGTACAAGTCTTTGTATGTGGACGTGAATGATTGGTTCTGTGTGTGAACTCTCTGTGTGTTTGCTTGTGCGTGTGTGCGTGTATACTCTGTTTTTGTGCGTATTTGTGCATGTGAGTGTGTTTCTGTGTACTCTGTGCGTGCGTGTGCACACGCACGTGTGTGTCTGTTCGTGTGTGTATGTGAGTGTGTTTGAGTGTGTGTGTGCGGACATATGTGCATGCTTCTTTGTGTTTGTGTGTGTGTGTACGTTTGTTTGCGTGGGTGTGTCTGTGTGTGTGTGTGTGTGTGCGCGTGTGTTCATGTGAGCTGACTCACCTGCGGGCGGATCACTTTCTCGATATTCTTCAGTGCCGTGTCGGGGGAGGGGGGTGAGCAGTCTGGAGTCGGGCCTGTGGAGTGGTTCCCATGGTTACCGAGCTTGGGCTCACTGATGGTCACATGGGCGGAATGGTCTGAAATTGATTAGGTATAAAATAACGTGTGAGGGTTGATGGTGGTCATCATGGCTGCAGGCATTTCATTCACTCTAAGAGAAAATGTCTGAAAAAGCCTCCTCTGTGATTCCACAGAAGAGCCGTCTGTCCTTCAATGTATCTCTGCCAGGTAATGATGACTGTTAGGGAGCTTTGGCACTTTTAAACATCTATGATAAAGAATTGAAAAGCATTCCTCAATGGAAACAGGGCAAAGAAGCCTGTCTTCCCCCTCTCCGATGGAGATATTCACATTATAACCTGACAAAAAACTAAAAACACTCCTTTGTACAAAAACACAAGCAATAAATAAAGTAAAACTAACATCAAAAATTTACTGTAGAAATTCATTTTTTGTGGTGTGATGGTGTCCACTTGTCTGTCCTCCGAGATCAAAGGTGAACATCGCATCAATCAATTCATTCCCTTCATGAGTACGACTGACTAAAGAGTCCAATTTTTCAGGATGCTTCAGATACTTTGTCACCCCTTAAACGTTTTAGGCTGACGACAGAGTTGAATTTCAATCTAAAATAGCATTAGTGTTCGCATAAGCAAACTTCATCTTGAAATTTTACCGAAATCGTTTTTTTAAGCTAAGCACTAACAATGTTTTTTTTAAACTAGAAATTGTTATTCTGGTAAATCCTTCTCACTTGCGAGCACATACACAATAGTTAAATGAAGTAGCTTTGCTCAAATAACTTCTTAGAGGAAGATGCGCCGATGGGAAAATGCAGTATATTAAAGACACTCCAGTAAAATACGAGACTTTTACTGGTAAACAGACATTCCTCAAAGAGTAATATCTGTCTGAGGAGGCCGAATAAAAGACAGAAGTTAAAATCTGCAACGCCCTATAATGCCTCCAGCAGCTCAGGGTTAATTTTTACAGCGAACACATCCTTGGTGGAATACACTAATCCACACAGCAATTAAAGACATTTGACACTCGGGGGTGAGGGATACTATGAATTAACCTCTGCTTTCATCATTTAATCTCTTCTCAATCCCAACAGGTCTCAGCCTTGCCTGTGTGTGAGTGTATGTGTGTGTGAACGTGTCAGCGTTTGTACGTGTCTGCGTCTGTTATAGTCATCAGATTTCTAATGATATGGAGTGTAATATTTCACTTCCAACCTGTCGGTGCATGTGCGTGTGTGTGTGTGCGCTCGTGTGCATGCGTGTATGTGTCTACGCTTGTTATTATCATCAGATTTCTAATGATATTGAGCCTGAATATTTCACTTCCACCCCGTCCATGTGCGTGTGTGTGTGTGTGTGTGTGTGTGTGTGTGTGTGCACATGCACACATATATGGCTTATTACCATGTGGTCACTATGATACTGATGAAGAATTTTTCTCTTTTTCCAATCCTTGACCATTATTGTCTTCATCATGATGATCAGATCTCCATAATAATATTGGAAGCGAAAATTTCATCTCCTCTCTTAAAGCTAATTAAGGCCTACATCTGTCCTCATCCACTAACTTTACTTTTGTGGTCACTGCGCTTATACATAACCACGGCAACGCATTCAAGCACCAGGTGTGCATGTTCGTCCTCTCCCACACAATTCCACCAGTGCCACGTCATTTGTTCCCTCAGAACTTCTCTTGGCTACTCAGAACAAACAATCAAGACAATTCATGTCAGAAATCTACTGCCCTGGAGGAGCGATGGTGTGTGTAGCAGTTTAAAATCCTGGTTCTAGAAGGATAATGTCCACACTAATCCTTCTGTTCCAGAGGCCTGGATTTGCTGATTGGTGATATGCTTCACCCGTGAGTTAGAACTAATTTCTTAACAAAGGGAAAACAGGACTTGCACATCTTTCAATGACACTCAACCTGTGCCAGCCCAGGCACACTTCTGTCGATAGAATGAAGCCTGAAATTAGGCAGGGGAACTCCAGGGCAGTACCATGTGACTGGTGAGGATTACTCTTTAAAGCCTTGAACAGATCTAGGACATTTTGGCCAGGTCAGGAATTCCTACTTTGTGATCACAATCCTCTTCTTTACCCATAAAGCTACAGGGCCAGCTGGACTGGAGTGATAGATGTGTGATAAACAGACTTAGAGGGGATCGAGGCCTGGTAGCGAAAGACAGAATTAGCTGGAATAGCAAGGCTGGTTCATTTGTACAGTGAATGGGATAGATACTCAATATTACACTGCAAAGCAGTTTTGTGACTCTCCAATATGTACAATATTATAGGAGGATGCGCACAGACAGCTTGTAAATAGATGGCACTGGTGCATTCTTCGGAATAGAGATGCACAAATTACGAAGGTTACGAAGGAGCAGAGCAGACACACTCGTTGTAACTGAATACGGATAAAAACGATACGCCTGTTGAATTGATTTCCCTCGAGCGTGATGTGTTTGTGAGCAGGAAGGAAAGCGGGCAGATGTGAGGAGGACCCAGGCGTGGGGAGTCTGATTCCGACGTTACATCAGAGAGAGAAGCACTAATCAATCACACCTCGCCGGGCTGCCTCCGAAAGGCCAATGTTTCTCCGGGGTTTAAGCAGCGTTATCACATAAATCATTTCCCTGTGATGAGCGACACACACCCACAGGGTCTAACCAAATTTACACACACCGCAATGTCTTGTGTTGGCGAGACAAAATGTCTCCAGCAAACATAAACAGGCTACAGGAAAAAGTGCAGGGAATTTTAGGTACTTGCATCAAATGACAATTTTTTCCTGTCAGTTCATCTGCAAAGATAAATCTCTTCTCCTTAATGTACTCTAAGTCACATAAACCTGTGTTGGAAGCTTCGCAAACAGACCACATTCCATGTTTTTTAGCGCATGTAGATGCTTTCACATCAACACATGCGTGCGCACGGGCCCTACAGAAAACCCAGTTTTTGCCCATTTACGCACGGCTGCCCTTACCGTGGTCGGCCCGCTACAGTCCCTGTTTTCCATTCTCAGACAGAAACAGGGAAATAAAGTGCCAAAAAATTACACAGAGGCAGGTGCCCACAGACAGAAGTGAAGAGTTCCTACTCCTGCTGATTGGCAAAAAATGGGTTTTCTGTAGGGCCCGTGTGCACGCATGTTTTGCTCACGTAGACGGCGTCAAACGGTACTTGCGTTCACCCTCAATCATCTCGGACCCCTCATCTCATGATTAGTTTTGGTTGCTGTCCGGAATCTGTCACGTACAGGCTGTAACCAGATGTGGCGCTCTTGAGCTGCCATCGTCACTCGTGGCTGCCCTAAGCGGGATCGGTCAGTGACAGTGCCTGTGTTCCATTCTCGGATAGACAGCCAACTAGTTGTTGAACGGTGACAGTGCAAATGACGCATCACCTCTCGGCGGCTGAGATCTGCCCGTAACATGCCAAAGGCTCTTTTTCTCTCTCCTGTGTCACAAGCCGTTCCATTTTCTTGATGCAGTAGCATTTTTTGTTTTTTTTGTTGGCTTTATGTGGGCTATTGACCACACCAAAAAGAACAAGTCAAGTGTCACTATACACATCACGAACATCTCAATGTTTGTTATTACTGAAGTGCTTGGCGCGCGCACGTGGTGCGCGTCAGGATTACAATACCACGCGCTTTTCTTTCTTTTCTCTAGTGCCTCACTGGAAAAGCAATGAAAATCAATCGATTCTTTAATTTGCCGCAAATACAGTACATACCTCACCTGTGCGTTTTTAATGGCGCTGAGTATACACACAACTATATATATTTTTATTAAACCTTTATTTATTCTTGAAAGAACATTGACGTTACCCTCATTTTCAATGCCGTCGCGTTCACAGGTACATTAAAAACAAAAAAAAAAAACAAATACATGTAAGAAAAAATCACTTAAAACAATTACAATTCGAAACAGTGTTCAGAAATTGAAGTCCTAAACTCTCTAAGAGAAGGAAGCGCTACCATCTTCAGAGTGCGCTGGAGCTCGTTCCATGAGCATGGGGCGTCTTAGGAAAATACAGTTTTACCAAGTTCAGTACGAGCTCGAGGAACTTTGAGGAGTAACAAATTAACTCGTTAGCAAAGAGAAGATAGCATCTCATCCTCATCATGCCTTAATATTATCTAAACAAACCACAACTCACTGTAACGAACAGAGTCTTTTTCTAAACAAATTCTGGCATTGTTTTTCTTGTCCCAACCTTTTTTTCCCTGTTTGTCATTTGCCCGTTGCTCCCCCTCTTCCCCACTTGAATTCCAGTCTCTTCCTTCAATGACTGACGAAAACTGAGAGCCCAGAAAGCGAACGAGTGTGTGTTCTAACGCGGCGTCTGATCAGTTTTTCCTGTCACGTCAGATAGCGTAAATTAAACCACGGTAATGTGCGCTCCGACTCAATGCGGAGAAATTTATTAGCAAACTTCAAATGAAGCCATTAAAGCGCAGGGGAAATCATGTCCGGAATAAAAGAGCGGCATAGCAATCGGCTACGCTGTTACGTCTGATTAGAGCAGCTACGGGCATTAAAACTTGGAGGCAAACAGACTGGGAGACCTCCTTCGGCTTGATCCGACGCCTCATTACTGTGGTCTCAAGAGGGTCGTCTCTATAGCACATTAAAGACCAATACTTAACTACTCATTCCACACTTATAATCCAATAAACACAAATAAAATGAAATGAGACGGGAAATGGGGGCAGATTAGACTGATGTCCAGAGGCACTGACTGAGGACTTCTCATTTTGGTGGCTAAAAATGCATTTAACTTCACCCAAATAGACATTGAAACTCAAGAAAAGGATACAGATAGAACGTACACTCATTGAACTTATGAGTTAAAAGCAATACTAAGGGCCACCCTCGCCAAGACTGACACGTTTAATTCCAAAAACAGAGTTCTGAAAACCAACATGGCTGACAATTGATGCAAAACAAATATGACAGGCTACTGGTTTTGCATGTACGAAGGGATTTTTCATGTGCAAATGGACTTTGTAACGGTAGCCCTAACTGCGTAATCTCGCAGGACATCTTAGTGACAAGACGTTTTGCATACCGATATTACTACCAGTGCATTAACGTATTAACTGCTTTAACACATACTCAACACAAAATGCCATACTGTGTCATAAAATCGGACTAACATAAGTATGTGGTTCATCAACATGATTTTTGAGAGCGAATGTCCTGCAATATATTGGCAAAACTGCCTCAGGTAAGTTCCTGCCCCTTATCCAATGAATGCTGGGAGAGACTCCCCTGTGAGTCTGACCAGAAATAAGCAGCTTAGGAAACTGATGGATGGAGAAAACAAACACTGAAATTGATCTTGCCGTTCTACTGGAGACTAACCAAACTTGCCATGTGTGAGAGCTCGATGGAATCTGCCAAGCGATTGTATTTCTCTGCTTAATAGTTCTCCAGTTCGCCCGGCTTAAATCACAGAGCAGGCAGCCTGGTTCACTGCCTCGATCTTATCGGAGGAGGGCAAAAAAGGACATACAAATAAGTGTAAAACTGCTTCACTGATGAAGCCAGTCAGTTAGAAATTCTTGTACAAGAATAAAATTCCAAATATGACAAAATTAGAGAACCAATTATCACTTAATACAGCACAGGAACCAATCAGGAGAATGTCCTTTCTGAGAGTAAGGAGTCCAGTATCTGGCTACAATATCTAGCTATGTAAAATATCCTTCTATGAAATGGGACTCGGCATACTTTCGCAAATACTTTGTCACCATGCATCAGTCTTCCTTCTACCCTAAAAAGTAGCAAAGGCTACAAGTCTGTGGACTTGAGGCATCACCGCAGAATGGAAAAGGTGTAGTCATACATCCCCAAAGCAGATTGCATCCCAAATGTAATGTATACCCAAATACAGGATTGATAGTAGTGGTGAACAGTGCACAACAGAGACGACATTCCTCCAGTTAAACTTCAGCATTTCAAGACTACCAAGACCTTTGCATCATAAAATTGTCACTTAGCAGGCACTAGATATAAATGATTTTTTAGAAATATATCATTCAGATTTCCCAACAGAACACTGAATGAATATTAAGTTCCATGCAATATCAAATCCATTCCAATGGGAACTCTATATGGGTTTCCATATATCATCTGGTCTCTTTACCATTTCCATGAAAAAAAAAAAATATCTATGCTGAAAATTTGGCAAAATCATACAAAAATATACTCTCTCTCCCCTGCTCTACAGGGCAGTGGAACTGCTCATAGAGTCCAAATCACATTGGTTTTCATCTTTTTTGCAATAAATTGGAGAAGTTTTTCTTGCAGACAGTTTTGTGGCGCAAACAGTAACGACAGCAGTTGGCCCTGATTAAACTTTTCTTCTTTGCAGGAGGTAGACCCTGACAGAATGTGGCTTAATTTAGTTTTTTGTTGTAAAACTAAAGCACTTTCCACTAATGCCCAAACACTTTATGGGCCATGGCTCTCATAATGAGGAGGCTTTTCCTTGTAGTCATTTCACTGTTTATCACCACAATTACCCCATTTCAGAAAAAGCTCGGTTTTTGTGGAGAAACCATAATGAAGCAGAACAGAATATGATACAAAAATGCCATCATCTTCCATTTTAGCAGATAGGATAGAGCGTATGTGAATTAAACAAGGGCTCTGACGCATGTTTAACCCTTTTACTGGTTTATTTCCGTCTCGATACATATGTATTTTTTTAAAAATAAACTAAAGCATTACAATGTAGCAACTATTCCTCTTAAAATCGATTAGCACAGAATTTTTGTATAAATTGTTTATTAACCATATCTTTGCTTACAATAAAGACCCGAGCAAGTGTATGAATAATATCCCTCCACCAGTACGCCAATGGTGACAGAAATGACTTTTTACCAGTAGACGGGTTAAATTAAAGGTTGCCATCTTTGTACAGTACGTTCCAGGAGCGTACTACCATGTTCGTGCAGTGTCCAGGAGCACCCAGAAATGTTAGCTTTATTTAAGAAGTCTTAGAAAGAAGAAAAGAAAACAATCGACGGTCTGAACCAAGCAAGCAGGGTAAGTTCTGACTCAGCAAAATAAATTTAGAAACAGGAGCTTTGCCTGGGTCAGGAGTGTACAGGACCTGCAGGCAATGAACTCCAGCATCAAACTATTTCTGAACTATAGACTTTGATACATTCCAAGGCTGCCAGATCAAAAGGCATTTTTGCTTACAGTATTTATGAAATTAGGCTATAAATGCTCACTTCAAAAGATATGTGTACGTACCCTGAAACATTTTCCAGAAGAGACATCACTACATCCTTCAATTCACTTCACTCTAGTCATTAGCACTTTCAAAGATGGCCTAGTGTCTTGAGGCTGGCACAGTTACCAGGTACGCAGAAGTTTGGTGGTTCAAGTCCTGGAGAGATATCAGAGCAATGGTGGGGCCTTTCATCAAGGCCCTAAACCACACACTGCACCAGGGGGATTTTCCCCTTCTTACCCCCAGGATTACACTAGGCGTTTATTATGTCCGCCTCCACCCTGCTGCGTGTTTGATCCGTGCTTTGTCGTCCATCAACATCCATTGGCTGCGTTTTTACTGCGTATCAGGGCCAGACAGCTTGAGAAGTGAGACTAACGAGATCCTGTAGTAATTACAGAATCACGTGGGATCGCCCGAGACAACACAATACATGTTGTATTAAACGCATCTACAAACAGGAAACAGGCTTTGTTCCCTATCGAAGGGGCTGAAGAACGTTTGACTCGCTTCCATTTGTTTCTTTTTCAAGATTTCTGTGCTTCAAGCATAGATAAGTAGCCTATTTATGAATAAGAGTTTTTAATTTTCTGTTTGCATTGGCTTTGTCATTTGTTTGGAAAAGTGCTCTGTCGATAAAGTTTACATATTTTCTTACTTTGGTTGCTGTCCTAGCCTACAATACGAACCAGCGCCAACACGGATTTTGAACATTAACCGTACGTTTTAATGTTGTGTCTGTGTACTGATCGATCTGCTGTACGGAAGTGTTGCGTTTCTGCTGCGGCATCCAGCAAAAATAGAAGCCTTGCATATCTGCTGTGCAGGACTCCAGTTTGCCGAAGCTGGGACGGAAGAGAAATGCAACCCAGCGGATCCATTGTGAGCAAACATATTGACTGAAGTGAAGCCTATCAACTGTGCTGCCGTTGCGGAGCGGAGACGGATCGAACACGCATCTGGTGTAAATTTGGGGGTTAGCTGTACTTAACTGAGGTTAGCAACCCGGCCAACCTCCACTCGCAACTTTCTGAACGTTGCCACTTGGACACTCTATAGCACTGCGGATGATCAGACAAGCAGTATAGAACAGAGCCAGAATTAAAGCGCTGGCAAATAAAATAAATTAATATTTATGGAAAATCTTCAAAGGATCCTGCATATTGATGAAACCCTGCAACAGCATTAATGTGACTCACCAAGAGAGAGTACAACAGAGTGGGAGGTGGTGAATGAACCAAAAAAACCAGCCGCTGAACATACGGTGCATCGTAACAGAGAGCCCATCATCATTTTCCAGAGTGCTTTGGCATCACCAAGGTGAACGACACTAAGAATTAACAGGACTGTTCCTGGTGTGCTGGCTGTTTTTCCCAACCCTGGTAACAGCTGCTCAGCGCAGAATTTCAGGCATCACAAAATGGATCAGATGGTCAGCAGCGCATACCATCCATTAAAATTAAGCAGATTTATGCAAGTTCTGCTCTGGTGACTAGAAATAATATTAACAGTCAGAGAGGACACTGTCGTGCACTGCCTAGCTCTCTTTGGGGGGAACATCTTCACTCTCAGTTCTGTTCAGTTTCACATTCTCTCTCCTTCTCAATACACCACACATAGTGAAGAATAGGGGCCATTACCGGCCCTGACACACACATATATGGAGGGAAAGAATGTTCCGGATTGAGATTAATTGGACCCCTAACAGAGGCGGGAATTGCTTTGGCTGTCTGGTCACCATTGAGCCTTGAGATCGCAGCCACGGACAGGCAATCTCTTAGCTCTGTGGCTGTTCACACTCAGCGAGCTTCTTCAAACCTCTCAATCCACCACTGTCTCCGACTCCCCCCCCCCCAGGAGTTCACTGCGGCATTGTGGGTGGTAGTTTCCAAGAGCCTCCAGCTTTGGGCATGGGGCCCACTGGCACAAGAACACAGCAAGTGGTACTGGAGCGCGCAGAGGCTTTCAACAGCTACCTTACGTAAGCGAAGACCTAAATTCTCTGCAAACATCTTAAACCTAAGCAGGTATACAACAGATATAAGGTTGACCCATTACTCATTCATAAATTTCTCAGCTTCCTTAGTTCTGCAGTTCTTGAAGGCCTTAAGGTCGTGGGGAAACCCAACCATAGTAACGCTATAAAATGTATACACAAACTAGAGTAAATGACACACTGTTCAAATAACCTAAGCAGCAGTAGCTAAATTCGCCACAACATTGAACCCCCTGAGAGGTGAATATATCTTGTTTTAATGGCACCTGTCAAGGGGTGGGATATACTGTATTAGGCGGCAAGTGAACGTTCGGGTCTTGAAGTTATGCCCTTGAAAGTCGGAAATATATGGGCAAGGGTAAGGATCTGAGCAACTGTGACACAGACCAAAATGTGACTGGGTCAGTGCATCTCCAAAACAACATGTCATGTGGACAGTTCCCCCTGTATAGTGGTTAGTATCTACCATAAGTGGTCCAAAAAATTACGACTGGAAAACCAGCGACAAGGTCATGGGCACCTAAGGCGCACTGATGTGCATGGAGTGAAAGCTAATCTCTCTGGCACCACGATCCCACAAATGAGAACAGTTCAAGCTGGCAGTCAGAACACACAGCGTATTGAAGCTTACAGCATATGGGGGCAGCGTTGCTGCAAATCTTTCACAGTCCCTATGCTGACCCCTGTCCACTGCCCTGAGTGCCAACAATGGGCCCATGAATGTCAGACCTGGACCATGGACTAGGGAAGAAGGTGAACTGGTCCGATAGATCGCATTGCTTTTACATCTTGTAGTAGGCTGGTTGCATACGCATTGTTTACCTGGGGAAGAGATGGAACCAGGATGGACTACAGCAAAAGGCAAGCCAGTGGAGGCAGTGTGATGCCCTGAACAATGTACTGCTGGGAAACCCACTGTTCTGGCATTCAAGTGGATGTTGCTTTGGCACGTACCACCAACCTAAACACTGTTTCAGACTGAGCACACCCCTTCATGGCAACGGTATTTCCTGATGGCAACGGCCTCTTTCAGCAGGATAAATATGCCCTGCGACACTGATCCAGTTTCATTCTAACTGCCTTATTAAGGGCTCAGGATGTTGAGACCTATCCCAGCATGCACTAGTTGTGAGCCAGGAAAACACTGGACAGGCTGCTACTTCATTCCAGGGCACACACCAATCACTCACACACTAACATACAGGGGAAAGCAGGAACTTGTAGCAGATAGCACTGCTACGCACTACATCACTGAATGAACATGTATCTGTTCACACTAGAGTCCTAGTGCGCCAAAGACTTACCACTTCTGAGACAGGGATGCTCACCTCGGTCACTGCAGTTTTATGTCAATGAGATCGATGCAAACAGCCAAATCAGAGAGAGTGAAACCATTTTTTGAAGGCCATAACCTCTTAATTCAGGTCATTTCAAATAGATTTTATTGATCTGCGCAAGTCACCATTTCCCAGGGTGAAATTAGACTCAAATAAGAGAACATCTATGGGTTCCTCAAGGGATTGTTAAGTGATATAATCTCAGTAATCAAAAACTGTGTGAACCTCAGCCTGCAGAGGGGGAAGGAAAAAGTGCTTCCTTAAACACTGAAGGTCTCTGGCCTTAAACAGGACGTGCCACTGGACTGCAGCAGAAGCAGTATTTCCACAGCTGTGCTCATGCTTAGAGACCGACTGCATCCCAACATACTCCGTTCTTCACATTGAGTAGGATTCGGAACGCAGTAAAGCATGAACTGAAACTAAAATCCGACTTGAATGAATAATGGACATCATATTGTGCAGAGCTTTGTTTATGCCATAACTGTGCTTTTGTCCTTTTGAATCTCCATGGTCCTCATCGTGCCAGTTGGGGTTATACAGGTATGGTCAAGTCGATGGGTATTGCACGTAGCTGGTCACCTTTCAATGTGCATTAGAGATAATGGGCCCTATCTTATGCCAGAGTCCCTAAACCCGTTATTTGGGGATTTAGCATTGCGTAAGAGGCGTTACCCCGCAAAAGTTGCAATCTTGCACACCTGCCTATATCCCTAAAACACCAGCGCTACCCATTATATTATGCATAGGCGTGGTTTGGGCGTTACGCCAGTTAAACCAATCAGTGTGCCAGGTGCCATTGCCTTTAGGAGCAGGCTGCGCTATCCCAAATCCTCAAACCGAAACCCGTGATGGAGGGAGGAAGGTCGCCACGTTTCTCTGAAGATGAAGTTAAATTGCTCGTGCATGAGGTCAAATCCAGACAGGGGAGGATCTGTTTTTGTTAATGAATTGTATTATTTTATTATTATTATTATTATTATTATTTGACATTGACATATTGTTTCATGTTTGGTATGTAATAAAAAACATCAAGCCCACCCTTTTGTGATGGAAATTTCAAAAAAAAAAAAGAAAAAAAAAAATGTTTCGCCATGCACTTCCAACTCCTCTCCGCCTGAAATGAAGCATAGAACAAAAAATCTCATTTTAGAAAAATAAAATTAGGTCTATGCACTGGCACTCAGCTACGTAACTTTTTATCCAGCGAGAGCGGCATTTCAGAACTCTTCAGCGAATGAAGGTAATTCTGGTGACAAGTACGTGGTTTTGTTCGTTTACATTTTCCAATCGGACAGCTGTCTATTTTTTACAGCAAGCTGCGTGACCACGCTGCAAAAACAGGTGTGCGTACTTGTCGCCGAAATTACCTTCATTCGCAAGAGAGTTGTGAAATGCCGCTCTCGCTGGAAAAAAATTACCGTTGCTGAGTGCCAGTGCATAGAACTGTTTATAATTAAATTATTTTTCTTTACTGAATGTAGCCCATTATTTTGTCGCCGTTAGATCGCATGGGGGAGAGAAGCCGTGTCTTCAATTGCCACTTGATTATTCCTGAATTGGAAAACGTGTTAATAAAGGAAAACCATCTAGTATTAGCCAGGACTAATTGTAGTCAATAAAGGGATGGATATTTGCCCCCAAATTTTCAGGTCTAGCGCCGGCCCTGATATTATATATACTATATATCATTATTATATATTATATATAATAATAATATACTATTATAAAAGCGGAAAAATGATTGATACAAAACACAAACAATATAGACTTACCTGAAAGGCCCAGGTAGCTGGTGCGCTGGCGGTACACGCGTTCTGGGCGTCTTCTATTATATAACTGGCGATCAAGGCGATTTAGTACTATCTCTGCCATTTTCTCAGGGGTTCAACTGAGGCTAAAGCAAGGTGGCTTTTTATAGGCGATTAATTCGGGAAGTGGAGTTGCATGTGCACGTCCACATGTGTCCAAGTGGACGCGCAATGAAGCCGCCTGGGCGCGCTCTTGTAAAAGCCCAAATGGGTAGCGGGTGGTTTGAGGACCCGCTATACGCTTTCCCTAACGTGTGTGGTCAAGATAGCAATTGTAGGGAAAGCGATGAACACGCCCACGGGCACACCTCCAGGCGCAAATAAGGGAGTCGGCATAATGCATAGTGGGTAGTGTGGCCGCAAGATACCGTTTAGGGATAGTGGAAGCTGCTAAATGCGTAATTCACGGGTAGCGGGTAGTGGCAACGGGTAGGGCAGTGTGAAAGATAGAGCCCAATGGGTTATTGTTTACCAGGGAGTAAAAAGAGACACAAGTATCTATGTGGCTTGACTTTAGTTTGATCTGACAGGAATGACTGAAGAAAAGGTTCAGTGCACGATCAGTCAAAATTTTCACACACTATCAATTTTTAAGTATTCAGAGATGAAAAAATGAAATTTAAACATTTTTATTTCACAAAAAACTAAAAAAAATAGGTACTTGATGAGTACATTTATCTACTGCGGCTTGGCAGTTAACTGCAGGCTAAGAAGTTTAACTTACAGACTTACATTCTTACCGTCTTACAAATCGATAGCATAGTGGCTACTTGCGCACGCACAGTAGACATAAAAATCTATGTCTTAGACTGCTCAAAATGGCCATCTTTTCCTGTAATAACTGCTAAGCAGACTCAATGCATTCTTTCTAAAAGGACAGTCATATGATTGCAAAAGGTTTACAAATTACACTAGTCTGGAAGCTTCCAAGGATTCACTCCACTTGTGGTTTGCATCTATTTGATTTTTCAGTCCAATCTGCGCAAATCTAGGTTGACTTGACATACTTTGGTAGGAAATGGAAAAAATTTGCTTGCGTGTTTATTTTGCCTAAATCAAAATTTTGATTAACTCCAAAATTCAGATCCCTATCCTAAATTTACAGATTATTCTTGACTTCTGAGTATTTGCATCTTTAATTGCGCCATTTGAGGGTATTTACTCGTCTAAAACTGCGCTATTCCACTAAATCACAATGACTACATTGCTTTTGTTTGGCGGATGCATATATCTTCAGAGAAGTACAGTAAGGAACGTAGAAAAAATTTATCGAAATGGCCACACATCAGATCAGTCAAAGTACCACTCATTTACAGCATCATTCATTACACTTATGAGCAAGTGCATTACTGCACCGTAGGCATATTTTAGATCAGCTACAGTCAAATACAAAAGAAGGATAAGCAACAAAACTCGAGATTACATTTCTAAAAAGTAGTGTAAATGTGCTGAAGGGCTCCATGAGTGTGTAGGATCACTCTGAAAAAGGCTCATCCTGAACAAGCTATCGCTAATCTGGCTGTTTGAGTTGAACAATGAAACAGGCTCCTCCCTCCCCAGTACAGCCAACTTCCCGCCCACATTCCACAACGTCTTCCTGTCCCCACCCCCATCGCAACAGCGAATCACAGGAACCGATCCTGCACTCTCATACAGGAAGTGCAAACCCAAACAGGAAATGAAGAGGGGCCAGGATAAGGAGCAACAGGAAACATAGACATGGAATGACCCGATTCAATCTGCCCATAATAAGCAGCACGAAAGCTAGAATAGAGCCAGCTGGATGGGGGGGGGCAACCCTGCAGTTCAAACAGAGGGCCAGGGAGGGCAGTGATTAGAGCAGACAAGTCGGGGCGCTGTGCCAACAGATGCGTGTTTGTCGCAGGCGGCAGTGCGGAAATGTTGCGTGGGAGACTTGGTGGAAAACCCACCCTGACAGGTAACAGGGTGGCAGGCAGGCCACACTGGGTACTGAGGGCATAGGTCAGCAGGAAGCCATCTGGGCCAACAGGGGCCGTGTCACACCCACAAACAGGTACTCTCACGTAAGGTGAAATGCTGACACACAGTGAATGTGGCATAAGGTTTCCAAGCATAACATTGGGAGTATGGCCGTCTACATCGGCCGTGAAAGTGTCTGCATTCATAATCACACACACACACACACACACAGATTCTCATAAGGCCAAATGCTGACACATTCTGAACATGGCAGGAGCTTTCTAAGCAGATATGACACGTGGGATATGGACCACAGGATTAGCTGAGATAGTGGCTGCCTTCGCGAGCACACATATTCCCTCACTGTAGCCAAATACTGACATACTGTGAAGTTTGTGCAACACATAACATAGATAATGTTGTTACCAATATTAGAAGGGACAGTGGCTTCCTTCATATGCACATACAGTACATAATCTCATATTACGCCAAATACCAACATACTGTGAATTTGGCGAGGGGTTTCAAAATACGACATGAGGAATATGGCATTCTATGATAGTGGTTACAGTAGCAACCTTCAAAACCATCCTTGTGCTCCTATCTTAGGTGAAATGATTGCTGACAAACTGTGAGACAGACGGGCAGGAGGTTTGTAAACAGATATGATGAGGAGAATTTTGGGACGCTATATTCGTCGAGACAGGGGCTGCCAGCACGAGCGCACACACTCTCACACTCACGTCAAGTACTGACATACTGTACATGAGGTTTGTAAGCAGATATGACACAGGGAACACAGCAGTCAAAATAACAACGTTTTCTACATAATTTAATGGTGAACACATCACAGCGACAAATGGTTTTTACTCCTCAAATAATAATTACATTGCAGAGTGTAAGTAGTTGGACAGCTAGTCAGTTTTTTTTTTTAGTTTTGACTGTACTACAGCAGATTAAAATGTGACAAATAAAACGAATAGGAGCTTAAATGGCAAACAGCCAGCAATAATTTGAGGGCAAAAATATCCTTACAGTGTGATCTCTTTACAGTAAGAATTGTGGCCGTTTTAATACACAGTAGCAGCATTGTATAAACAATCCTGTCCCTTTGGGGAGTGACTCACCGTTCTTGGAGCAGGCTACTGGTCGGTTTATGTCCAGGGAACACGGCTTGCGCGTAACGGCAGTGGCGACGAACTCGTAGGGGTTGTCCTCGTCCTCTGGAAGGAAGACGTCGAGCGACGGCGACGGCACAATCTCCGTGGCCCGCTTGGAGTCCTGAGGGAGGGAACGAAGAGGACGAACTGAGATGCCTTCACACGCCATTTATGGACGAGGGATGTAAGCTGACACAACTTGGATCTGTATCACCAATCCCATTTATACTGCAGGTCACATGACCTGGCATTGAAGGTTCTTATGTAGCACTGCACCCAAACTGATGGTCCTGATATTTGGTTGTTGATGTTTAGAAGTGGGTATCAGTTAGACTCCATTCACTGTAAACAAGGCCTGTGCTTAGAATCGTATGCATTTTGTCATGAGAAATTCTTATCCGGTCTTATCCTATTCTCATCTCTTGAAATGATGTTGTCTTCAGTGACTGTTTGTTTGATGAGTGAAATTTTCCAACTTAACTGGAAAATCTAGAAATGAGTCAAAATGCCTCTCATTATAAGCAAGATTTGTTTAATTTTGCTAAAAAGTAATAGAAATAAGATCTTAAGTATAACACAAGACTCAAGTACCTGTTATGACAGACTACTTTTTCAGTTTTGTTGTGGAATTGTAGCCTAAACAGATCCAGGTCAGAGCCTGGAGACACACAGTTAGTGGCTGGGGCGACATTAGATAGTAGCACCAAATGCAGTCTGATCAGGTGACACTTGCTCCCATGACGCTACTCTCACTAAATCCAAGAGAGGATGCCTTCCCTTGCAGAGAAACAGAGGATTTCACAGGGCCTTCAATCACAGAAAGAGCTCAGACACTGAGGGTACCTGATATCACATGCTAATTAAGCACACTGGGGAAACTTGAGTGGCCCAGATCACATGCTAATTTAGCATACAGCGCAAACCAGGCCGCAGCTCAGTCAACCGCTATACAGCTTAGACATCAGTGGCCAAACAGAGCAGAGCCTGATCAATATCAGGAGCAAAGGCCTCTGGGGTCAGTGGCTACAGCACACTGCACTTAACGGGCGCTGCGCTCGGTTGCTAAACAATTTTTAGGCACAGCAAAGCACTTTGGAATGCCTGGATGAGAGCCACTTTTACTGTTACACAGTATATCATGCAGCTTGTCGCTGTTTTGTTTTAACAGCAGTTGTAATGTGACTGATGATAGCGGCAGTAATGGACGAGTGACTCAGTCCATAAAACAGAGCAAATCCAGAATGTGCTTTTGTTTTTCTACAATATGAATAAACTGTAATGATAACACAGATCTAATTGCATATGAACTCATGAGCAGTAAAAGCCCACCTGGTCACAAACTGTAACCGACAGTAATCCCACTCACAATCATGGAGATATTTTTCTATGCCTGTGGTAGTAAACACCCTTTCTTGATTGTCCCGCAACGGAGGTTGTAAATGGGACTGCAATAGTCATTACTCTGCTCCTGTGGTGTGGTCACATTAGTTTCCTCTCGACCCCATTGATTCGCCCCCACAGTGTGTCACCACAACCTGTGTGATTACACACACACACACACACATACATACAAACACGAGTCATCTCTCTTCATGACAGAAACCCCGCCCCCAGATCCCAGACCATTCCACGCATCCACGAGAATTCACTGACCCCAAATCCCACAAGACAAGCGAGGACCGTCCACTTAAAAACACAACACTGTCCAATATTACCTCCCAGAATCCTGTTCCTCAAATCATAGTCCTGAAGAACTGTTTTTTTTTTTTTCCCTTCCCATTACCTGGGGGTCAGGTGTTAATACTGTCAGCCAATCAGCAGCATTAATTCTTCATTTAACTATCAGGGAGGAAAGAAAATCCAGGCTGGAATTGAAGAGTTTGTTTTCAAAACACAGTATATCCATTTTGAGTAAATCAGCTTTTTCTATGTTGGCGCCAATTGCATTTTATAAAAAAACACAAACAAACGACCATGAAAAAATACACCTCATAGTTTGAATTTCTAAAAACAGATTTTTGCACCATATGTAAGAAGCACAAGGCTATCGCTCCATGATATTACCTTTTTGTAATTTTGGCACTTATTGCGCTTTGGAAACAAACTCTTCCATTAGATTTACTGCGCCCGGCCAAAACTAAACACTCTCTCATATGGCACCCAGCGATAAACCCACGACCAAACATACAGCGCAACTGCGGCCAGAAATAAGCCAGAGTGCATGCTGAGAAACTCTCTCTTACATGCAGGGGCATAAAGTCAACATCGACACTGTTAATTACACATGCAGTCAATACTCCGCTCATGTTAATTAAATAGAGGGAACACTACCGGTGTTAATTACACAGAAAAAGAGACCATCGCTGCTATAAATTACTCATAGAAGACAATAGTAAAAACATACTATCAATGCTATGGTATTAGCAATTAATCACACAGAGGATAATCTCCAAGTTATGAAAGATGTACAGTAAGTCCCTCGGATGGTTTGCTTGACTTGTACTTAAACTACTGTGCAGCTGGTCAGCATGTGGACAGAGCTGTTGAAAAAGGACTCCAATTCCTACAAGGACGACATGATATGGATGTTAAATGCCTGCAAATAAAAGATGACAGTCTCTACTTCACCCTCCTACCACACTGAGCGCAGCACAGAGGGAAGGATTTGTGTCCGGTATCCCCAGATGGCCGGTGTGTTTGAGGGAACTGTGGCCTTGAGGCACCAGCAGCACTGTGGGAAAAATTATCTACAGAAGAGAGGATGTACAGGAAGAGCACTCTGTCACTCATTCCCCCTCTTTTCTGTTTGTTTATCATCTTGTCCCTCTCCCTATCTCATCCCTCCATCTCTCTCTCACTCTATCTCTCTCTCTCTCTCTCTGTTATCCGAGATGGCATGATATCTGTGAGAATGGAGAGAGGATCTGTGGACAAGCAGGAAGGAAAGAAGACCATTCAGAGAAAAATGAACAGTGAGAGAAAGAGAGTGACAAGAGGAGGAATCAAGAAAGCATTAGAAATGCATCGGGGCAGAGGTAAAGCTCATCTCGATTCACCAAACCTGGGGTCATTAACTGAAATTCAGTAAAAAAAAAAAAAAAAAAAAAACCATATTCTCAGCTACATATTCATGTTCAATGTTCATCTCATCACCTGCATTTTCATTTTCGACAGAATCCAAATGGAACTGACCCAAAGACTGCTTGATGAACTCTTAAGCCTCTTAGAGAAGTACGGGTCAATCAGATGTTCGCTCCTGCATTCCGGAGCTGTCAACTGCATACTAATGCATTAACTGCGAGGATAAGTGAACAGAATATGCACGCCGAGATGGAAATAATGCATATCGCTCACTCTGCTCAAGTGGCCTCTGACAGTCAGCACAACCTCGATAGCGCGAGTGAGGAACTGCTCTCCAGGGACCCAATGTCCAAAATCAAAGCCTCTTCTTCTGTTTTCCTCCCCTACCGTCGCTCAGCCAACATCTCCTCCACACAAAAGGGGAAGACGGAGTAGCTCAGAGTCAGGATAGGGAAACACAAGCATTCACAGAGCAGATCTGTGCGTGTAACAACAGCCCCAAAGCTCCAAAGCTGGGCCTAGGCCCACACAACCATCAACAGGAAATAACGAACGGGTACCTGACCTCTCAGACGCACTTTTCCGTTTTCTCGGCTCCGAGTTCTGAAAAGTACAAGTAGGTGCTGTTCTGTCTCACTCTTTCTCTATCTCTTCCCTCTCCCTCCCTCCCTCCCTCTCGATCTCTCTCTCTCGCCGCACAGACAGGACAGTGAAGACCTTGTGTCTCGCGCACAGGAAGACGACACACAAACACAGCACGAGGAGCTCCTCCAGTCAGTAATTAGCAAATCTCGCGCAGCCCGCTCCCTCGGACTCCAGCCCAGAACAGGAAGTGCACTGTTCGTCCGCCTGCAGTGTCATCCCTGTGCCGCGGGACGTTGGGACACGTGAGCCGCAGCTGCCTCTGACCCACGCCCTCCTCCTTCCTCCCGAATCCCGTCCCTCAGATCCAACCAAAACCTGAGAACAAGAGCCCCAGAATCCTGGCTCCGACTCGCACAGACCCCAAACAATCATGTCCCAGACAGCCCCTGTACACGCTCTTATATACACACTCTGCATACAAAGCACTCTCTATATCGATAGCTTTCTCTCTTTTGCACTAGCAGTCACTCCCTAACTCCATTATTCCTCTTGCCACACTGACAGCTCTAACTGTATCTGATATGAAAGGAAGCAATAACTCCATAATTTGCAGGCATTTCCTCATGAAACATCATTAACCCTCAGAGCGCTATAGGCACCTATAGTTGCCCAATGATGTTAGATATTAAAATCAGATGCTGTTGAAAATCTTATCATGTGGCAACTTGTTTAAAAGAGCTCAGGGGAGCTCTTTTAAACAAGTTGACACATGATAGATTTTCAACAGCTCAGGATAATTACATTTTTAATTCCTTGAAAATTTTTTCAGCGCTCAAAGGGTTAAAGTACACAGTGAGGGATAGATAGAGGACAGAGACACAGCCCCGGGGGACAGTATGTGTCACTGAAGCCAGTAACTGGCCTCATTTACTCATGTAATTTTCCATTCACTCTTTTTTACAACTCACACTTTAATACTACTGAATGTCTCAATACCATTAACCCTTAAAGTGCTTAACCCTTTGAACCCTAGAGGCCGGTTTCGTGGCTGCATAGAGAATGTGCAATAACCCAAAATGTTGGAAAATCGACCTCAAAACGTGACTGATCACATGACTTTTGGTTGTCATGTGACCTTATTTACAGTCAGGTGGTTTCCCCAACACAGTAAGCTGTGTTTTGGCATAGGTAGGGGTCACGACCCCTTTATATAATAAAGGGTTCAAAGGGTTAATTTTTGCTCACCCTTTAGTGCTTTAAGGGTTAAGTGATATTGTATGTTCATTCTAATTTTATCGAGTTTTAATCCTTAGATGGCTGAAATATTTTTTCAAAAAATATAAATTAAATTATCTTGTGCTGTTTTGACTTCAATCACCACATGATAGGTTTTCAACAGCTTTGAATTTGATGTCTTACATCATTGAGCAATACTACTTGTATTTAGTGCTCGAAGGGTTAATAATTGTTGCTGCTTTACTTACGCTCGTATACTACTTGTTTTTTACAGTAGTTTTTCGTGCTTTGGCAATATTTACGCCGTGTATTTCCTGCCAGTGAAGAACACTGGAATGAGCTGATATAGAGAGATGTGTGGGGTGCAGAGCGGGGTTAGGGAGGGCTGATATAGAGAGATGTGGGGGTGTAGAGCGGGGTTAGGGAGGGCTGATGATAGAGAGAGATGTGGGGGATGTAGAGCGGGGTTAGGGAGGGCTGATATAGAGATGAGGGGGGTGTAGGGGGTTAGGGAGGGCTGATATAGAGAGATGGGGGGTTAGGGAGGGCTGATATAGAGAGATGGGGGGGTGTAGAGCAGGGTTAGGGAGGGCTGATATAGAGAGATGAGGGGGGTGTAGAGCGGGGTTAGGGAGGGCTGATATAGAGAGATGAGGGGGGTGCAGAGCAGGGGGTTAGGGGAGGGCTGATATAGAGAGATGGGGTGCAGAGGGGTTAGGGAGGGCTGATATAGAGAGATGGGGGGTGTAGAGGGGTTAGGGGGGGCTGATATAGAGATGGGGGGGTGTAGAGCGGGGTTAGGGAGGGCTGATATAGAGAGATGTGGGGGGTGTAGAGCGGGGTTAGGGGAGGGCTGATATAGAGAGATGTGGGGGGTGTAGAGGGGGTTAGGGAGGGCTGATATAGAGATGTGGGGGGTGTAGAGCGGGGTTAGGGAGGGCTGATATAGAGAGATGTGGGGGGTGTAGATTAGGGAGGGCTGATAGAGAGATGGGGGGTGTAGAGCAGGGGGTTAGGGAGGGCTGATATAGAGAGATGTGGGGGTGTAGAGGGGGTTAGGGGAGGGCTGATATAGAGAGATGTGGGGTAGAGCGGGGTTAGGGAGGGCTGATATAGAGATGTGGGGGGTGTAGAGCGGGGTTAGGGAGGGCTGATATAGAGAGATGTGGGGGGTGTAGAGCGGGGTTAGGGAGGGCTGATATAGAGAGATGGGGGGGTAGAGCGGGGTTAGGGGAGGGCTGATATAGAGAGATGGGGGGTGTAGAGCGGGGGTTAGGGAGGGCTGATATAGAGAGATGTGGGGGGTGTAGAGGGGGTTAGGGAGGGCTGATATAGAGAGATGGGGGGGTGTAGAGCGGGGTTAGGGAGGGCTGATATAGAGAGATGTGGGGGGTGTAGAGCGGTTAGGGAGGGCTGATATAGAGAGATGTGGGGGTGTAGATATAGAGAGATGGGGGGTTAGAGGGTTAGGGGGCTGATATAGAGATGTGTGGGGGTGTACAGCGGGGGTTAGGGAGGGCTGATATAGAGAGATGGGGGGTGTAGAGCAGGGTTAGGGAGGGCTGATATAGAGAGATGTGGGGGGTGTAGAGCGGGGTTAGGGAGGGCTGATATAGAGATGTGGGGGTGTAGAGCGGGGTTAGGGAGGGCTGATATAGAGAGATGTGGGGGGGTGTAGAGCGGGGTTAGGGGAGGGCTGATAGAGAGATGTGGGGGGTGCAGAGCGGGGTTAGGGAGGGCTGATATAGAGAGATGTGGGGGGGTGTAGAGCGGGGGTTAGGGAGGGCTGATATAGAGAGATGTGGGGGGTGTAGAGCGGGGTTAGGGAGGGCTGATATAGAGAGATGTGGGGGTGTAGAGCGGGGTTAGGGAGGGCTGATATAGAGAGATGTGGGGGGTGTAGAGCGGGGTTAGGGAGGGCTGATATAGAGAGATGTGGGGGGTGTAGAGCGGGGTTAGGGAGGGCTGATATAGAGAGATGTGGGGGGTGTAGAGCGGGGTTAGGGAGGGCTGATATAGAGAGATGGGGGGTGTAGAGCGGGGTTAGGGAGGGCTGATATAGAGAGATGGGGGGTGTAGAGCGGGGTTAGGGAGGGCTGATATAGAGAGATGTGGGGGGTGTAGAGCGGGGTTAGGGAGGGCTGATATAGAGATGTGGGGGGTGCAGCGGGGTTAGGGGAGGGCTGATATAGAGAGAGGGGGGTGTGGAGCGGGGTTAGGGGGCTGATATAGAGAGATGTGGGGGTGTAGAGCGGGGTTAGGGAGGGCTGATATAGAGATGTGGGGGGGTAGGGTTAGGGGGGTTATAGGGAGGGATGATATAGAGAGATGGGGGGTGTAGAGCGGGGGTTAGGGAGGGCTGATATAGAGAGATGTGGGGGGTGTGCAGAGCGGGGGTTAGGGAGGGCTGATATAGAGAGATGGGGGGGGTGTAGAGCGGGGTTAGGGAGGGCTGATATAGAGAGATGGGGGGTGTAGAGGGGGTTAGGGAGGGCTGATATAGAGAGATGTGGGGGGTGTAGAGCGGGGTTAGGGAGGGCTGATATAGAGAGTGGGGGGTGTAGAGCGGGGTTAGGGAGGGCTGATATAGAGAGATGGGGGGTGTAGAGCGGGGTTAGGGAGGGCTGATATAGAGAGATGAGGGGGGTGTAGAGCAGGGGTTAGGGAGGGCTGATATAGAGAGATGGGGGGGGTGTAGAGCGGGGTTAGGGAGGGCTGATATAGAGAGATGGGGGGTGTAGAGCGGGGTTAGGGAGGGCTGATATAGAGAGATGTGGGGGGTGTAGAGCGGGGTTAGGGAGGGCTGATATAGAGATGAGGGGGTGTAGAGAGGGGTTAGGGGGGGCTGATATAGAGATGTGGGGGGGTAGAGCGGGGTTAGGGAGGGCTGATATAGAGAGATGTGGGGGGTGTAGAGCAGGGTTAGGGAGGGCTGATATAGAGAGATGTGGGGGGGGGTAGAGCGGGGTTAGGGAGGGCTGATATAGAGAGATGTGGGGGGTGTAGAGCGGGGGTAGGGAGGGCTGATATAGAGAGATGTGGGGGGTGTAGAGCGGGGTTAGGGAGGGCTGATATAGAGAGATGTGGGGGGTGTAGAGCGGGGTTAGGGGAGGGCTGATATAGAGAGATGGGGGGTGTAGAGCGGGGTTAGGGAGGGCTGATATAGAGAGATGTGGGGGGGTGTAGAGCAGGGTTAGGGAGGGCTGATATAGAGAGATGGGGGGTGTAGAGCGGGGTTAGGGAGGGCTGATATAGAGATGTGGGGGTGTAGAGCGGGGTTAGGGAGGGCTGATATAGAGAGATGTGGGGGGTGTAGAGCAGGGGTTAGGGAGGGCTGATATAGAGAGATGTGGGGTGTGTAGAGCGGGGTTAGGAGGGCTGATATAGAGATGAGGGGTGCAGGCGGGGTTAGGGAGGGCTGATAGAGAGAGATGTGGGGGTGTAGAGCGGGGTTAGGGAGGGCTGATATAGAGAGATGGGGGGTAGAGCGGGGTTAGGAGGGCTGATATAGAGAGATGGGGGGTGTAGAGCGGGGTTAGGGAGGGCTGATATAGAGAGATGTGGGGGGTGTAGAGGGGGTTAGGGAGGGCTGATATAGAGAGATGGGGGGGTGTAGAGCGGGTTAGGGAGGGCTGATATAGAGAGATGCGGGGGGTGTAGAGCAGGGTTAGGGGAGGGCTGATATAGAGAGATGGGGGGGGGGCTGTAGAGGGGGGGTTAGGGGAGGGCTGATATAGAGAGATGTGGGGGGGGAGGGCTGATAGAGAGTGGGGGGGTTAGGGAGGGCTGATATAGAGAGATGTGGGGGTGTAGAGCGGGGTTAGGGAGGGCTGATATAGAGAGATGGGGGGGGTGTAGAGCGGGGGGCTAGGGATGTGGGGCTGATATAGAGAGATGTGGGGGTGTAGAGCGGGGTTAGGGAGGGCTGATATAGAGAGATGGGGGGTGTAGAGCAGGGTTAGGAGGGCTGATATAGAGAGATGGGGGGGTGTAGCGGGGTTAGGGAGGGCTGATATAGAGAGATGAGGGGGGGGGTTAGGGAGGGCTGATATAGAGAGATGGGGGGTGTAGAGCGGGGTTAGGGAGGGCTGATATAGAGAGATGTGGGGGGGGGGTTAGGGAGGGCTGATATAGAGAGATGAGGGGGTGCAGAGCGGGGTTAGGGAGGGCTGATATAGAGAGATGGGGGTGGGGGGGGGTTAGGGAGGGCTGATATAGAGAGATGGGGGGGTAGAGCGGGGTTAGGGAGGGCTGATATAGAGAGATGTGGGGGGTGTAGAGCGGGGTTAGGGGAGGGCTGATATAGAGAGATGTGGGGGTGAGGGGGTTAGGGGAGGGCTGATATAGAGAGATGGGGGTGCAGAGGGGGTTAGGGGAGGGCTGATATAGAGAGATGGGGGGGTGTAGAGCGGGGTTAGGGAGGGCTGATATAGAGAGATGTGGGGGTGTAGAGCGGGTTAGGGAGGGCTGATATAGAGAGATGGGGGGGTGTAGAGGGGTTTGGGGGTTAGGGCTGATATAGAGAGATGTGGGGGGTGTAGAGCGGGGTAAGGGAGGGCTGATATAGAGAGATGTGGGGGGGTGTAGAGCGGGGTTAGGGGGCTGATATAGAGAGATGTGGGGGGTGTGGAGCGGGGTTGGGAGGGCTGATATAGAGAGATGGGGGGTTAGGGAGGGGCTGATATAGAGAGATGTGGGGGGTGTGAGCGGGGTTAGGGAGGGCTGATATAGAGAGATGTGGGGGGTGTAGAGCGGGGTTAGGGAGGGCTGATATAGAGAGATGGGGGGTGTAGAGCGGGGTGGGGGAGGGCTGATATAGAGATGTGGGGGGGTGTAGAGGGGGTTAGGGAGGGCTGATATAGAGAGATGTGGGGGGTGTAGAGCGGGGTTAGGGAGGGCTGATATAGAGAGATGTGGGGGGGGGGGGGGTTAGGGAGGGCTGATAGAGAGATGTGGGGGGTGTAGAGGGGGTTAGGGAGGGCTGATATAGAGAGATGTGGGGGGGTGTAGAGCGGGGTTAGGGAGGGCTGATATAGAGAGATGGGGGGTGTAGAGCGGGGTTAGGGAGGGCTGATATAGAGAGTGGGGGGTGCAGAGGGGGGTTAGGAGGGCTGATATAGAGAGATGTGGGGGGTGTGAGCGGGGTTAGGGAGGGCTGATATAGAGATGTGGGGGGGTGTAGAGTGGGGTTAGGGAGGGCTGATATAGAGAGATGTGGGGGGTGTAGAGCAGGGTTAGGGAGGGCTGATATAGAGAGATGGGGGGGTAGAGCGGGGTTAGGGAGGGCTGATATAGAGAGATGGGGGGGGTGTAGAGGGAGGGCTGATATAGAGAGATGTGGGGGGTGTAGAGCAGGGTTAGGGAGGGCTGATATAGAGAGATGGGGGGGTAGAGCGGGGTTAGGGGAGGGCTGATATAGAGAGATGGGGGGGTGTAGAGCGGGTTAGGGAGGGCTGATATAGAGAGATGTGGGGGTGTAGAGGGGGTTAGGGAGGGGCTGATATAGAGAGATGTGGGGGGTGTAGAGCGGGGTTAGGGAGGGCTGATATAGAGAGATGGGGGGGTGTAGAGCGGGGTTAGGGAGGGCTGATATAGAGAGATGTGGGGGGGTGCAGAGCGGGGTTAGGGAGGGCTGATATAGAGAGATGTGGGGGGGGTGTAGAGCGGGGTTAGGGAGGGCTGATATAGAGAGATGTGGGGGGTGTAGAGGGGGTTAGGGAGGGCTGATATAGAGAGATGGGGGGTGTAGAGCGGGGTTAGGGAGGGCTGATATAGAGAGATGGGGGGTGTAGAGCGGGGTTAGGGAGGGGCTGATATAGAGAGATGTGGGGGTGCAGAGGGGGTTAGGGGAAGGGCTGATATAGAGAGATGTGGGGGGGTGCAGAGGGGGTTAGGGAGGCTGATATAGAGAGATGTGGGGGGTGTAGAGCGGGTTAGGGAGGGCTGATATAGAGAGATGTGGGGGGGTGTAGAGCGGGGTTAGGGAGGGCTGATATAGAGAGATGTGGGGGTGTAGAGCGGGGTTAGGGAGGGCTGATATAGAGAGATGTGGGGGGTGTAGAGCGGGGTTAGGGAGGGCTGATATAGAGAGATGTGGGGGGGTGTAGAGCAGGGGTTAGGGGAGGGCTGATATAGAGAGATGTGGGGGGTGTAGAGAGGGGTTAGGGAGGGCTGATATAGAGAGATGTGGGGGGTGTAGAGCGGGGTTAGGGAGGGCTGATATAGAGAGATGGGGGGTGCAGAGCGGGGTTAGGGAGGCAGAACAGAGCAGACAGCAGCAGGTGCAGCTGCAGAGGAGAGCCTTCATTCAGGGCTCAGAGGAGCAGTTCTCCTGAGACACTGAGATGCATCTCTACACACACGTTTCTCATGCTCTCTCACGCAAAAATACACTGCCATCCACACACACATATAAACACAAACGTGCACACGCACACACACACACACGCACACACATGATTTCTCACGCTCTCTCACGCAAACATACACTGCAATCCACACATATACACACATACACGGGCGCACACACACACACACAAACATACAGTTTCTCACACAAACATACACTGCTATCCACGCACAAACACACACACACACACACACATGCAGTTTCTCACGCAAACATACACTGCTATCCACGCACACATATACACACTCACGCATACACACACACACACACGCAAACACACGGTTTCTCACGCTCTCTCACGCAAACATACACTGCTATCCACGCACATACACACACGTGCACACACACACACACACACACACGTGCATACACACACATACGGTTTCTCACACAAACATACACTGCTATCCACGCACACATACACACACACACACACACACACAGTTTCTCACGATTTCTCATGCAAACATACACTGCCATCCACACACAAATATAAACACACATACACACACAAACACACACATACACAGTTTCTCACCGTCTCTCACGCAAATATACACACACACACATACACTGGTGCTCACATACAAGCACACACACACACACACACACAAACTGGTGCCCACACGCACACAAGCACACACTCATGCCCGTACCCTCACAAACAAACACATGGGCACATACCGAGGGTTCAGAGCCAGAATGGTTTCTCTCCAAATTTGCACACGGAGATAAACCTTTTTTCCATACAAACTAGACATGATATGTAACTTGTAGCTGCACTCAACCCAAAATGCCCAATTTTGGAGATAAACCATTCTGGCTCTGAACCCTCGATATGCACACACAACTACACATAGGCACACACAAACAGACACATATCCACACATTCATCCAAACAAACGCCGTCTCTCTCTCTCTCTGGCTTAGTAGGAGGAATAAGATGAAGGGCACGGGGTCCACAGATGTTGCTCTTTTGTGCAGGGCTCTGCTGTCTGCTTGGTGGAAAATTGAGTTCACTTCCTATAAAATGATTTCAAACTTGGAATAATTTGTTTCCGTTCGGGGATATGGAGGTATCTCGTGTACTGTAGTGCACCAATCCCTCGTTCATAATTCCTGTAAATGGGAAGGTCTCTGTTTTTCATAGTTTTTTTTATGAATCTGGAGGGGTTGTGTTCATAAAGGGGTATCTGTAAATTTTTCTCTGCAGCTTTTTGAAGTGTAAATGAAATATTGGACCATTAAAGGACTCGTTTATTCTCTCTCTCTCTCTCTCTCGTGTGTCAGTCTCTCCATCTCTGTCACTCTCTCTCTCATTCTCTCACTCTCTGAATGGGTTCCCCTGTTCTCCACCACCACTGACTCCCACACAGGCAGACGGATGTATCAAAACAACAACAACCTATTCCACCTTGCTGGAAAACTAGTTATCAAATGTGCCTAACTATAAACAATAAAATTAAATTATAATAAAGGATCTCCGAACACATCCAACTAAATTTAACTCCACTGCGTTCACACTGACCTGCGTCATTAATTTGACAATGGAACACCGGCACAAATTCTGGCCTCATTGTGCATTTCTAAAAATGTTAATACATTTATTTTTATGGCTACCGCGAGCCGTTTCCATAGAAACCATTTGAGTCAGCATGGCTGGCAGTCTAATGAACTAAAAAAAAAAACAAAAACAAAAACAACAACAAAAAAAAAAACGCTTCATGTTATCACCATCTTCCCTGACAACATCACTGTGATTCTTGCTAATGAGGTTTACAGTTGCCACACCTTCAAAAGCATGAGAAATTATTCCAGAGGGGCTGCTAGATTAGAGCTATTTTAATGAATCCCAGCTCGTATGACTCAAAGCCCACAGGTAATCGGCCCCACATTCCTCATAATTGATCAGTAAACAGCCATCATCTGTTACTATAGCTCTCAGCCCCTCACCTGTAATTGTTCTCTGTTTATCCCGCAAACAGAAGAACAGAAGTGCACTGGGGGCTAATTATGTTTTCACAGGCGTCGAACTCCACCATCTTGGCTCGGATCCTTCGTCCGATCTCAGGGGGGTGCTCCGAGAACAAGCCCATTCCGACACGGAACAAAGAGAGGACATCGGCCTCACAAACGCACCTGTCCGACGGATTCGCGGGGGCCCGTAAATCAGCTTTTCCGAGCGCAGCTGTAAAAACCGAGGGGCGCCTCCCATCTGGATTTCACCGTCGGAGGAAGCGTAGGTGAGTTGGAGCGGAGCAGTAAAACACGTGCACGCTCATCGCAGTTTGATGAGATACTTGCTCGCCTGTGTCGGTGTCATGTGATTTACGCGAACCACAGCAGCCATGATGTACGTCCCTGACTTTACGAAGAGGAAGCCAGATGAAGACGAAGACTCATATTTCACCTCAGTGAAACTACTTCATGTGACGCGTGTTAAATCATGTTCAATTTAGTCCAATATCCACAGCTGTAAAATCTCCCACATACTAAACTTATAAATCAGGCCAGCTCAATAATATACTTATTGGAGCGAGGACGCTCCAGGCATTGTTACAGAGATGATATGTAGTCGCATCTCTTAATAAAATCAAGGGATATACGTCAAGTACCAGCATGCAATTCCGAAATTGATGATGTAAAATACTGGATTTCGTCTCAATTGGACTGATTCAAATTCATACAAGACTGCAGCTCTGTTACTACACTCAAAGGGGCCGATTTCAAGACGGTGCACCTTAATTCTAAATGTTGAATATTCATTGAGGAACCATTTAAAAATGTTGGCTTGGATACTTCAGTAAGATCTGATAAGATGTACTGGTTGCATCACTATTATAAAAAAAACCTACAGAGATACAGAGAATGAAATAAATGGGTTTATATCTTCAGGCCTGAACTATGTCATTGTTCTCCACTCAAGTACATAAAGCCCTGACCTACTGAACAGCTAGAACAAAATCCAGCTGAGAAACACTCAAACTCGACAAAACAGAGGACCCATCTCACTGCAGTAGAGACTGCACTACACAATTGACGACATTGTGCAGCCAGTGCCCGAGGTCAATCAAAGCACTACGTTCTTCAAATGTTCAAATCAAAATCTTCATATCCTCAAACAAATCTTAGGATTTTTATTATGAATAACTTCGATTATTTATTTATTTATTTTTTTTAATTGATTTTGGAATGCGCTCGCAAATGTTTAATATTCTGCCTACGTCTAGCGATTACCCAAAGTAGAGTGACTATGTGTACTCTCTTTTACGTGGACACTCTTACATCTTCAAGTTTACAGCAAACAGAAGTCTGTCTTAAGGTTTACAGTTGTCAGGTCTGTAGTATGAAGAGGTCAGGGGTCATAAAGCAAAAGTCCAGCCACACTTTTCTTCCACCCATTAACTCAGTCAGCTGACTTCACTAATTAGCTCTATGGCTGTCTCTCAAAGCGTAGGCTGTATTTCTAGGCTGCTACATCATCGCGGGCTCTTCCAACATGAAGGCGCCTTCGAAACAGTCAAGGAATGCAGCCTTATCAGAGGAAATTCTCAACATGGAAATGGAGTGTAAACGCGCTGAGAAGATGAAGGCTGCATTTCTCGGCTGCACTCGAAGGCGCCCTCACACTGGAACAGCCTGCGATGACGTAACACCCTATAAATGCAGCCTACCTGGGGCGCAGCATAGGCTTTGAGAAAAGGCCTATATTCTTGCTGGACTATTGTGCTAATGAGGATATTTAGGCAGCTGGAGCAAAAACTTTCATTTTCTGAACCTGAATTTTCCACCTCTGATAATAAGCATATATTATAACTATTATTATGAGAATATTTTTGTGAGACAGTAATTAGTAATATTAATATTAACATTAAACGTAAGTTGCATTAGTCGTTGTAGTAGTAGTAGCGTTACATAGCATATAATTATCATTCGTTATCAGAACCACACATTTGCAGTGATATAAGTAAACAACCACAGCCGTACACAAGAATTCTCAATGCTTCTGAGCGCATGACCTGTTTTCCTGTGTGCTCCACAGGGCAGAATAGTCTCCCAGCTTTTCCAGCAGCCCACAGCCTAAATTCTCCCTCTTAATCCTCTATTCCCTAAGCACACCCAGGGAAATTCTGACCTTCTCCTGCCAGCAATTCACTACATTAATGAACCCTGCTAAGTAATTAATCACACGCGTCTCCAGGGTGCATTTCACAGGCAGATGTATTAATCAATAATAATTACGCGTAAAGTTCATTCTGGCAGATGAAAAAAAAAAAACAAAGCTTTTATATTTTACTCAGTCTGCTAATGGCTTTGCAAAAAATAAATAAATAAATAAAATATAGTAAATTGAAAAAGACAGGGGAGAATGAAATTCTGCATTAAAACAGTCCTTTTTAGTGACCTAAGATACTACCCTAATCATTAGCTCTCTCCTTACAACATGAGCGAGGAAACATTGAAACATTCTCCACTAAGAAATTTGTTTATTTTATTCGGAGCACTCGAGAAATTTCTTCAGTTTGCACGGAAGGGCCAAGTAGTCTGGACATCCAGGGAATCTCAAGGGCAAAGCTCTACAATGGCACAAACACATTCGGCTGAATACGAAGAGTAATTGAATTTGAGGAACAGGCCGACAGAGACAAGGTCAGTCTGCAGACAGGAAGTGGCTCTGCTCTTGTGGCCACCTGTGTCTCTCCACAGCCGGCCTCGGACTTTTCTACCAAACATGGTGAATGAGGGGATAATGGGAGTGTAGTAGGGGATAACATAAGGATTTGATTCCAATCCCTTATTTTTCACAACTTTCTTTTTCTTCCCTTCATCTCTCTCTCCTGTGCCTTGTTTATGTAATATGGGACAGGCGGTAAAGTCTGAAAGATTCCCATTGCTACAGCTTGTTCAGCGCTCACATCAGTCAGAAACTTCAAGGACATCAGTGCCTAGGGGTGGAGTATAATTGTAGTCGGTATTTTGATGGACTTATCAAACGATTGCACTGGTCAGCCGTTAATTAACCAAACTGTATCATTTTATAATCAGCAGTGTTCGCTTGTGGTGAAATAGCATGCATGGCTAAACAGTATCTTTAGCGGTCACTACTAGCACCTAAAAACTGAGAAAGTGCACCTTTTTCTGAGAAATTCGCATAAAACTTAGAATACATCGAGGTTTACTGAAGATTTGAGGCCAACTCGGTAAACCTCGGAAAAATTTTACCGAGGTATCCCGAAGTCTGTCAGGTTTACTTAAGTTTGGACAACACCTCGATGTTCACTTTCTCTCAAGGTGCCCCTTTTAAAAATTACATCTGATTTGTTTGTAAATTGGTGCTTCTGCAGATTGAATATATTCTGAATACTGAAGGTGTTTTTGTTGTTCTTAATATAATGGTGGTGGTCTGCCCTTTGCCACTTCCTGTACGCAGCACAGACACAGCAGGCTGAACAACAGTACTAACCATTCCAAAGTTCCCACAAAATTCGGCGAATATTCATGTTTTTTGATATATGTGACCCTCCAGCACCAAACCAGTCACATGGGTCAATATTTCAAATATGAGTTTTTGGGCTCATATTAAATGCCCTTTCAGATATTTAAAAAATTGACCCATGCGACTGGTTTGGTGCTGGAGGGTCACATATGTGAAAATGTTTCGGTGACCGAAAAAATTTTCAGATAGTTTTCCATTAAAAATTTGGTAGACAAAAAAAATTCAAGAAAATTCGCAGAATGAATTATCACTGAAAATTCAGTGAATTTCGGATTGGGGAACTTTGGAATGGCCAGTACTGTAAGCCTGTACTTCATCCAGACTGCATCTAGAGCCTGGCTTAATTACACTGCACCTCGTTGAACAGGCCGTACTGGTAATTTGCATAATTAACTGGTGTTTGGACTGAAGTACTGGTGGGAGGTCTTTAATGAGGCATGTGTTTTGCCTGTCTTCACACCTCCCATTTGTTCTGGTGTGAGCATAGGCCTAGCAGACAAACTTCGGTCCACCTCGGTAAAATTTTTCCAAGGTTAACCGGGTTGGCATCAAATCTTCAGTAAACCTCGGTGTATTCTAAGTTTTTATAGGAATTTCTCAGAAAGAGGTGCACTTTCTCGGTTTTTAGGTGCTACTAGAGGGTGGGCTGATATGAGAACGCCATTATTTAGTACTGCCATGTAATTCACACGCCAATCTGACATATCGGAGATTCTTAGTAGTAATTATAAGTCGAATATTGACATGAATCAATGTTGACTATTTTCAAGACGGAACTTGGGATTTACGGTAAATACCATCTGACGTGAACGCGTTATTAGCTATGACCGAGAGGGGGGCAAGAAAAAGGAGGGGAACGGAAGTGAAGATGGCAGGATAAGAAACATGGATGAAAAATTGAAATGACCTAGCTACTTCAAATGTCAGCCAGAGGTGAGGAATATCACAGCCAATCACAGGCTCTGCAGACTTGGAAAAGGTAAATTCACAGGTCAGTCCTTCATCTAACATGGTAAAAAGCTTCTATGAAGGATGGTCTCAAATTCTTAAATTCTTTCTTCAAGTCACTTAAGGCAAACTCCACATTCTGATTTTTGAACCAATTTAACAAATCTGAATCGTCTCAATGATGGCAGACCTAAATCGACTTCCGGGTCAGGTGAAAATACAGATGAAAAGCGAAAAATTGCCCAGTCCAGAGAGATAGAAAGATAGAAAGAGCAGAATAAAGGGGGAGAGGATGGCAGAATACAGTAGAGAGATTGACTTTGACACAAACACACAGCTTGCATCGTCCATCCTCTGGTTGTGCGCTCTACCTCTGACGTAGTGGCTTTTCTCCAGCCTCCCGATTCGTCAGTGGGAAGTGGGTGGATGTCCCACGCCTTGCACTTTATGAATTCTGAGTCGCCTAGCAACCAAGCGAACCTATCTCACATGCTGTCTGTCTCTCTCGGTCTCGCTCTCTCTCTCTGTCTTTCTCCTCCTCTCTCTTCCGCAGAGTTCCGGAATGAAGAAGTTCTGACTCCGTGGGAAAAAAAAAGGCGCTAGCGCGTCAGGAAACCCCGAACCCCCGCATTTCCAGCAGCCCCCTCAGTATCGCCCACCGTTCCCTCTCGCCCGCGTAGTCAGAAATCGCCCGCTGCCTTCATTCATGCCGAGAGTGGGAGGATAAGACTGCAACAATATTATCCAGTTCGCCACATCTCTCAGTCTCCCACATGCACCAGCAGCCGCAAGCTCTATTCTAAGCGGAAGCAAACAGAAGGAAACGCCAAAAACAGCCCTCATATCCTCCCATCCGCCTCCCTATGGATGGCCAACTAGGCGGAGATATAGAATCTTCCATTTAATACATTCATGTGCGGCAGCAGTGCTATAGATAGCAAAGCATATGGTTACAATAAAACTGTGATAAGATCATTCCTGTGGAGAAGACTGCGATTACATTACACCGATAACTCCATTCCTGATAAGTGAGCCAATGACACCAACATCAGAGCGCATTCTGAAATAGCAATATTGTACAGCATGAGGAACGCATGGGAGCTATACTGCAGTAACGCCGAGCCTGATAAGCACATAGTAAAAATGCTTCCCCTAGTGATTAAATTGTACTATCGTGTCCTGCGCCTGGGCAGTGGGTAGAAGCATTCTGGATCTCTATCTCGACCAGTGACCGACCACCACTGAGAGAATAAGCTTTCCTCCACCCCATCTAAACTGTGAGCAAAATATTAATTTGATTCTGGGAGACAATGCAGTGTCAGCTAGTTCTATTTTGCGCAACGGCGTGCCACGGGGAAATCTCCCGTCTATACCATTCTGTGTTAGCGCGCATGCTGAAGTGTGTGCGTAGGAACTCTCTCTATCTCTTTATCTCGCTGTGAACTGGACCCGTCTTGCCATCTCCCAGACTGAATTAGACGAACAGATGGGAAAGCCATTGGGCAAAGGAGTCCGTTCGTTTCCATAAAGGGCCGGTGTGGGCGTGGATTTTATTTCAGCTCAGCACAGCGACACCTGACACCTGAAGTAATTAACTAATCATGCGGTCTTCAGTCCAAGCCGAGACAAGCGGAATCAGGTGTCTTTGTGCAGTAAAAAATGAAAGCCAGCCCCCACACCGGCTCATTTCAGACAAGACGAAGCACCCCAGAGATAGAGGGACTCCAGCAGCTCTCAAATAATCACAGAGAATGAGAACGAGGGAAAAGCCTTAAACGTGGGCATGATGCACCTGCGTAGTGCAAAAAATCCCCGTCTAAGCCAGAGTTTTAAAGACCCCATTAACTCTTGAAATAAGGACATTTTAGCACGTCTTTCGCCTCATGAGCAATTTTCTCAATCCATTACCAAATCTTGAAACAATTCAAACTTGTCCCACCTCATCAACAACATTCTTATTAAGCCTTATTCAGACAAATGAAGTGTAGCAAATTAAATTTATGTCTAAATACAACATTAAAATAATTAAGACTGACCTTAACCTTTTTTGTCGTTGCAGAATGGCTCCCTTTCCACAGCTACAGCTCTTAGTCTCCAGTCCCTGGATCTATGAAAACCCTCCAGCTCAGTCGAGGCATAGGGCACAGGCCTCTAAGCCTCCATAGCTGTTTACTACAGATTACAATCAGCAAGACTCAATCTCAGCCAGGGCTGCCAGCCCTGTTCACAGAGATCTGCCATCCCTTAGGTTCTCATTTCATCCCTAATTTGGCATACCTGATTCCACTATTTACCAGCTTAATGAGATCTGTAATTGTAGAATGGAGCGCGCTTTATCGAGGTTGAAATGAGCGTACAACTTGAAGGTCTCCATGAGCGGAGCTAGTCTAAACAAACAAACGGAAAGTATTAGCTGCAGAGCTTTAACCCCTTAAACTGACTTTTTCCACTTAAGCTTTCTGTTCAGTAGATTCAATGCTAAAAAAAGCCTTTTTCGTATTACAGGACAATGGACCTCATGCAAGAAGCGATATATGAAGAAATTTTCTTATTTTGTTCAATCCCCAATTTTTTCTTATTTTCTTCTTACCCATACATTTCTGGGATGCACCAATGTTGTCTTTTTTTTGCTCTTCTCTTAGGTAAGAGAAAATTTCACGAGTGGTCGAGAGCACTCTTACCGAGGTAAGAGAAACCAAAAACTGTTATCTCTGTCCACAAATTGTTTGTCCAATGCGCGGAAACACAAGTTTTAAAATCTAAACATTAAAAATGCACTATATAATCAAATTTTGATTGTTTTACATTTTTGTGAAATTACAATGATTTTATTATTTCATTCTTGCGCTAAAGAGTTTGGCCAGTTCATCCTAATTAGGACTAAGCAATAAAAACCCTTAGATACTTGTGTGTGTTCTGCTTCTGAAGGGCTTACCTATTGCTGTTTGACGCTTTGGGCATCCAGGCCTTGCGCAGAGAGCGCGTTTATAGAGATTGCGCAGATCTGTTTGCTGAGACAGATGAGTGGCTACTCGTACCAACTGTGAAAGCAACCGTACTTGAGCACGGAAGATTACTGTTATGTGTTACAGCTCTCTTGTTCTAACAAATGCAGCGGTGAAAAGATATCTCCATTCAAATGAAGAAAGTCAATGCTTGCTCGAAATGCAGGCGGACGAAAACATACAATCACAACTGGATACTACACGCAAAAACCCGAAGATTTATGGAGTAATTTGTGAGTAGTTACATTCCCATGGCTATCACAGAATAATAGATCAGTGCCGTGACAAACTAAAGAAAATGCAGCTGCAATATTTCAAAGTGCGGGACGCGGTGCGAAAGCCTGGCAGCTAAAGTTATGAGATAGATAAATTTTCGTGGTATGAGGCAGTGAACAGCATAATCGGCCAAAAACGCAAGGGCAAGAGAATTCCGTATGCAACATCCACTTACATCAAACATAATCAGTAAATTTTCGGCTTACCTTGATGTTTGGGTACACAGAGAAAGCTTCGGATATGTACAAACATGAAGCATTCAGTCAAGAAAATTTTGAGTTTAATTTTTTGTGCGGTTATACGTGGTGATCCATGTTACAGATGACACACCGGGATGCTAGGGCACGCGAAGCATATGCATTTGCAATATTAATATTCAATGTTAATATTCTAAACCCCCTTCCCTATAATAAAACCCCCCCGAAATATATTGGTGCCTCCTTTCAAAATCTTTCCCCATTTAAAACCACCTAGGTGCATACTGCAACGCGCTGTATCGGAATTTTGACATGTATGCAAGTGTACTCGGGTATGGCACAATATAACTCAAGTGAAAGCTGACCAGCGGGGGCAGAGGGGAGGGGGGACAATCATGCTGTGGCACGGTATGGAACAATCGTACCTAGTGTGAAAGCGCCCTAGATTGCCACGAGCAGTCGGCTCTTTGCACACGGCACGTCACCTGCCATTATATGGTGTTTAGTGGGTGTCATATGCGCTAATTTAAAACAACCGGCCACACGCTTCCAATTTACGATCAAGTGGGATTCACCACACATGGGTAAGAGCAGATTTGGACAGTAAGAGCATTTGGTGCATCCGGAGTTTATTTCTCTTAGCAATAAAATAAGAGAAAATACAAGAGAAATCTAAGAGAATGTCGCTGCATGAGGCCCAATGTCACATACATACTCTGTATCTGCTGGTTGCAGTGCTTCACTGAAGCCACATCACACTCATATTGAGAGAAATATTCAAACCTAAGACGTCATGCTTTCACGGCCACAGCATAACCTCATATGGAAAAAATCCAGACCTTGTACATCATTTTAAAGACATTTCCTTGTAATTCAACAGGACATGTCTGGAATTGTTGGAAACCTTGGGATCTCCACCAGAATTTAAAATAGGCCTGAAGTTCCACAAGTTCGAATACATTAGATGCATTGACGTTTTATAAGGTTAAACCTCCCTCCGCTGTGCAGAGACTAACGAACACCCCGACTGGAGATCGCAGCCAGTCGTGGCAATTTTCGTGGTATGAGGAAGTGGACAGCATAATCGGCCAAAAACGCAAGGGCGAAAGAATTCTGTATGCAACATCCACCTATATTGAATGTAATCAGTACATTTTCAGGTTACCTTGATGTTTGGGTACACAGAGAAAGCTTCGGATAGGTAAAAACATGAACCATTCAGTCAAGAAAATTTTGAGTTTAATTTTTCGTGCGGCTATACGTGGTAATCCATGTTACAGATGACACACCGGGCTGCTAGGACACGCGCAGCATATGCATTTGCAATATTAATATTCAATATTAATATTCTAAACCCCCTTTTCAATAATAAACCCCCCCCGAAATATATTGGCGCCTCCTTTTAAAATCTTTCCCCATTTAAAACCACCTAGGTGCATACTGCAAGGCGCTGTATCAGAATTTTGACATGTATGCAAGTGTACTCGGGTATGGCACAATATTACTCGTGTGAAAGCTGACCAGCCGGGGGAGAGGGGAGGGGGGACAATCGTACTGTGGCACGGTATGGAACAATCGTACCTGGTGTGAAAGCGCCCTAGATTGCCACAAGCAGTCGGCTCTTTGCACATGGCACGTCACCTGCCCTTATACGGTGTTTAGTGGGTGTCATATACGCTAATTTAAAACAACCAGCCACACGCTTCCAATTTACGATCAAGTGGGATTCAACATTCAGCACACACGGGTAAGAGCAGATTTGGACGGTAAGAGCATTTGGTGCAGCCGGAGTTTATTTCTCTTAGCAATAAAATAAGAGAAAATACAAGAGAAATCTAAGAGAATGTTGCTGCATGAGGCCCAATGTCACATACATATTCTGTATCTGCTGGTTGCAGTGCTTCACTGAAGCCACATCACACTCATATTGAGAGCAAGATTCTAACCTAAGACGTCATGCTTTCACGGCCACAGCATAACCTCATATGGAAAAAATCCAGACCTTGTACATCATTTTAAAGACATTTCCTTGTAATTCAACAGGACATGTCTGGAATTGTTGGAAACCTTGGGATCTCCACTAGAATTTAAAAGAGGCCTTAAGTTCCACAAGTTCAAATACATTAGCTGAATTGACGTTTTATAAGGTTAAACCTCCCTCCGCTGTGCAGAGACTAACGAACACCCCGACTGGAGATCGCAGCCAAGGCCACCGCGGTGATCGATACCGTTTGAAATCTGAGATTCCGTTGGTCTGAAACTCAGGTGGATTGGAAAAGTACAGCGATAACGAGTAAAAGAGACTGCGAGGGAGAGAGAAGGAAAGAAGGGAACGGAAAGACAGTGAGATGAGCTGGACCGTGGCCCTGAGCGGAGTGTGATTGGCAGGCGTAGTAGGCAGGATGCTGTTGGCTGTTGAGGATAATGGCAAGAGGGAGTCCATACTGGAAAAATAGAGCTCACTCTGAAAAGGAAAAAAAAAGAAGAAAAAAAACGGAGCACAGCCTCAAGGTCGAGGATGAGCAATCTGTGTGTTCCAGGATGGAGCATAACACCACTCCATGCTTCAACCTTTCCACATAAAACCCCACAGAAACACATATACATTCTACTCTCAGCAACAAAAAGGACTATACCTTCAGCGAAATAAGCCGTTATATTTCACATTTTGGCAGTCCCTCCTTAAATTGGTGAAGCAATGGAACTTTCCGGTTCCCGGAGAGCAATCAGGCCCCAGTTTAAATAGCGCAGCCCCAGGGAATAAATCAGAGGGTCCCCAGACAACCATGAGGAGCCAATCAGGTGAAAACATCCCACACAGGAGGGATGTAACAGTGCAATCAGTCAAAGAAAACAGAGGCAGGGGGCTACAGTCTTCAACTCAATTTTCCATTTGAGATATAAATAAATGCTAAAACGAAAAGCTATTTTTAAAGCTATTTTCTAAAAAGCACTGCGTGGATAATAAAATTTTTTTTCATATTATTTGCAAGTAAAATTATATATAATATGCGGCCAAGTATTACTGCCTGATAAAAATGAAACATGACAAAATAATAATCAGCAAATAAATAAAACTACGGAGAATAGCGAGCGAGTTAGCGAGCTCCGCGGCTACTTTCACTTTAGCATTGAAAGTATCGCTCCACGGTGAGCTTTGAGAAGACGTGCCCTGATTTTCGTACATCCCTGACCTGACTCAACCTCAGCCTCAACTTCCAATTTGAGCTCTGAATCAGCGTTTCAATTTCCTACTTCCTGAGGTGGGAAGTCGCCGATTCAGTGAGGAAACAGGAAAGTGAAATGCTGATCCATTGCAGAAACTGGCAGTTGAGAGGAACATGACTGAGGGCAAGATCAATCAAAGCCTTCGGCACAAGCTTGGAATTTTTGCCCCTGCTATTTCAGTAACATAACCTGTGATAGGAGCAAATTAACTACCACGACCCATCCTAGCTTTTTTTTTTTTTTTTTTTTTTTAACAACAGCAGCACAGTTTTGCAGCTGCTAAATGGTAAAGTACATCCAGCCCTGGGAGTAGATAAATGCACTATGCAGACACAGGAGTCATGCTTACCACAGACAATAAGTACATTTTCACTGGAACTAGTGAGAGTCATCGTAAAGCATGCCCCAATTATTATTGGGATAATTGGTCAATACGTGAGTGCTACTGTGTATTACCACACCAACTGGTTCATGCACTGCTTATTTGTCAACCACTTGTTACACAATTAGTACATACAGTTTTCCCTGCTTAAATTAAATGCTATTAATGGGTTTAGAATAAATTATTTTAAAAAATCTGATATCTACATTAATGTTCATTATTATTATTATTATTATTACTACATTTCACACAGCATCAATGTTCCTGTCTCGAATTTTGTGATTTTCCGCTCTTCCTCCATGTCAGAAGTTCAATCGGCATGAAAAGCGCTCATCAACATCAGAAGCATCCCATTTTTTCACATCTGACTCAGACACACACTGCATTGTATTTCTGGGGCAGGGTGACGGCGCTACGCATTCAGAGACCCAGAGAAACTTCCAGAAGCAGCCGCCCGTCATCTTCCTCCCGTTCCCATGGCAACCTTCAGGGAAACAATGGGCCCAGGGAGAGCAAGCAGCCTCGAACACCGCTGTGACAGCCAGGCTGGACGGGCTCAGTCTGAATCACCTGTATGTGTCCGTTTCGGAATGATTTTGTGCTCCAATTTATGAATGAAGAATCAAACCCCATGCATTTATAATGACCACTGTCACGTGTCTGAGAGGTAATGTCCATCATTATAGCAAGGCTATCAGAATAATCAGCAGCATAGCACAACTCCTTGTAGTCTCCTATTTTATTACATCATTAAAAACGGGATAAGCCACGACGTAGCTTTGAAAGCTAGTACCAGCTAGGAGAGTGATAAATTATCTGCATGTTACATCAACAAGAAAGGTTCACAGCCACATAACAAGCAATTCTTCCATAAAAAAACATTTCTGTCAAGGACTATGTAGAACTTGTGTTTCAGAAACTGGGCCATTGTGGTTTAGAGGTTAATTTGGAAGAAGTCAGGAGAGGAGTTTACTGTGGGGAATTCTGACAGGAAGTACTGCATTCCGGTGGAGCGCTATAAGCAGCATTGCGCAGGTAGCGTACCTGAGACAGGCCGGGGAAGCCCAGGTTGCGGCAGCCGTTGCAGGGTGTCAGCGCTTCCCAGAAGCCACCGGGGCCACAGCTCTTGTCACCCTCGTCCTCTTCAGGGGCGGGGGCAAGGGGTGGGGACGGGCGCTGGGGGCAGGAAGCAGGGGTTCAGGTGAGAACGGTCATCGTGTTACAACTTCCCACGAGCACCCAATCAACAGTACAGATCTCACAAACATTACAGTACCACCCAGTGTGTGAATCACCCTGAAGCCTTTAGGATTGCTCAATCACCCACTCATGCAGATAGGCATCAGTTCTTCCCAATATTAAAGAATACATGGGGACCCCTTTTGCATTCGAGGTATACCTTGGCCAGAACTAAGTATGCCAGCCATTCACCGACATCAGTGCAATTCAAAGCCTGATATCCCCCAGGAGAAGCAGTGTTGAGTGATACCGTCAGTTGACCGTTTTGACATTAGGCTCAAGTATTATATGCTCGATTGCAAATGGTAGTTTCACCCTCTGTTCAGACATCTGTAAAATACATAACCAGCGCAAGCAGAAACACTTTTCTACTAATGTTCAAATGGAACATAGTAGAAAACAGATTGTAAATTACAGGGAAGCTGGCCCTGACTGACAAGGACTTGTCTTAAAAACATTAGGGGTTGAAGCTTTTCTGTCTTAAAAGCTCTCATACATGCAGGCACAAATGCACACAAGCAGACAAAAACATTGAGGCTTTTCACAGGTGTTCACTTTCCTTGCCCATAAGCCTGTGGCCAGTCAAGGATCTGTCATTTTACCAATGTGTTTCCTGACTCTCTTGCTCTGCTTATTAAAATTGCTCTGAAGTGCAGAGAAGAGCCGTCAGAGTGGCGCACTTTCACTGCAGATTTCTCCCTGCTCTTACGCTCTCTCGGAGCTCACACTGCGTGACGCCAACAACCGAATACAGCCATTCAGGAAAGGAGCCGACTGTGCTATAAATACAGAGGAAGCCGATTGTATAACCAAAACTGCACTTCCTTCCCGCGCTTACATCTGAATGCTAAGCTCGCCCTCTGCTGGAGGTATAATGACATTACATGTTTCGGTCCAAGGGATCAGTACATTAGCCAGGATAGGGCCAGGATGGTAAATTCAATAGGGTATTTTATCAGCAGAAACAGGAAATGTACACTCAAGATGGAGACCGTACATTCACTACAGAAAATATTTTTTTTGAATCAGTGGCAATGTGGGAGCACGAGCTTTAATGGGTAATTCAAGTATATTTGCCTTGTGGTTCTGCTGGCTCTGCCTGCCCATGAAACAGTAAATTAGATTAATTAAGAAGAGGCTCTAACCAAAGAAGAACAAAAGTGCATTCAGATAGGTCAATAAGAACATCTGTACTCTCTGAGAGAGTGACAGTGCTTTCTATTAACTTCCTGCATTAGAAGGAGCATAGGCTAAGTCAGCATACCCTGATGAGCTCGACTAAACATTCAATTTTCAAGGATAAGACCATATCACATGGCATAACACAATTATCGCAGGTGCTCCTGTTACCCAACCCCCACCACCAAACATAACTGACTTTGTTAAAGCTCCAAATGAGCCAAAGCATAAATCTGCATGTCTAGAAGCATGGCAATGCTGTCAGAGAGAAGTTATGACATAAACAGATAATGTACTTAAGATTTTCCAAGGCCAGCAATACGGAAACCTAACTCTACCTCACTTAGCTAACATTGATTATCTAACCCCACTGTACTTCATCTAGATCCCCCCCCCCCCAACAGTTAACACCACTGCACCTCTCCTAGCAGACTTTGCTAATGTAGCCACACAGTGTCACACCTTATTGACTTTTGCTAAGAAAAACCCCACTGTACCTGAGCTTGCTGATTTTGCTAAGGCACCTCCACTGTGTCTTGAATGGTTGAATTTCCTAAGGCAGCCCTGCTGTGCGCACCCTAGCTTTGCCATGGTAACCACACTGTGCCATACCTTTGTGACTCTGCTAAGGCAACCTCACTATACTTCACCTAACTGACTTTGCAAAAGGGACTCCACAGTATCCCACTTCACTGACTTCACCAAGGCATCACCACTGAACCTCACCTTTATAACTTTGCTAAGGGAACACCACTGCACCTCAACTTATTCAATTTGAAAACAGAACTCCACTGTGTCTCATCTTACTTGAATTTGCTACGGCAAACCCACTGTGCCTCATTTTGATGACATCGCTAAGGCAACCAGGCTAAGGCAACCATACTTTACTTCACCTTGTTGACATTGCTAAGGCAAGTGTACTGTGCTTCACCTTGTTGACATTGCAAAGGCAACTGTACCGTGCTTCACCTTGTTGGCACTGCTAAGGCAACCGTATTGTACTTGATCTTGTTGACATTGCTAAGACAACCTTACTATACTTCCCATTTTTGACATCGCTAAGGCAACCTCACTGTGTTTCACCTTACTGACATTGCAAACAGAAGTCCAATGTATGTCACTTTGGTAACTTTGCTGCAGAAATCTCTCTGTACCCAACCTTGTTGACATTGCTAAGGGAATTCTATAGTGCCATACCTTTACTGGCTTTGCTAAAGACACTCTGCTGTACCTCACCTAGCTTACTAAGGTAAGGGAATTCCACTGTACCTCACTCACCAGCGTATTCAGCTAAGTGAACTCCATGATGCCTCACCTTGCTGACTTTGTTGAGGGGGCTGTTCCGCTCCTCGTCGGAGAGACGGCCACTTCCGAAGCTCTCCATCGAGTGAGAAGAAATGGTTTGGCACAGGTCTTCGAAGGAATAGTCTTTGTCCCGACACATCTTAATCTCATTCAACAATTTGGACAGCTCTCCGGTCACAGCGTCATCTGTCAGTGACAGAAAGCAGGAGAGAGAGAGGCAGAGAGGCTGAGCCTTCACAGAGCTAACAGTAATTTAAATGAGAGAATTAAGACTCAAACAATATTACACTAGGGAAGAAACTGTGATATTTTCTCAGGTTTAGGGTTTCCACCAGTCAACGGACTAAATACTTGTCCACCCATAAAACTCCTGGTCAAATGTTAGAATACCTTATTGAAGCATACAGTGTAAACTTGAGCAGATGACATTGTGCCTTAAAGGGTGAATTCATGATGCCATTACAAATTACTGAATGTGAAAAGTGGAAAGGAAGGAATAGTTGGGACAACAACTTCCTCTCATCAATTAGCTTAACTGCCTCTGCCTTATCAGGGTGGCGGGAGAGCTGGAGCCTATCTGTGCTGACCCCTATGGGCGAAATCGCCAATCCATTGCAAGGCTAACACATCACTCGCTCACACACTCAGGCCTAAGAGCAATTAATCTAGCATTAATCTAATTAACATAACACACGTGTTTTTGGGCTGTGGCAGGAACCAGGAGTACATACAGAAAACCCATGCAAACACTGGGAGAACATGCACACTCCACACGTGAAGATTCAAGCCCACAACCCTGAATGACAACTTGAAAATTCAATGTTTGTGGATATAACTGTGCCTTTCTAAATGCACCCCCCAGAATATGGCGTAATTGCTATAGGATTCACAGCCAAGACCATTGCCTTTAATCTACCATTCAGACTACAGCTACGTCAACGACCTCAACACAATCCAAATCCACTGATGGGCTCGGGCACCAAGTAGACAGCTGCTAACAAACCCACCAACACGGAGCCATTTATCCAACACCAGAAGCAATGTGTTAAACAGGCTGACATTAATAAGCATTGGAGCTGGTTTGAAAAAGCACAGCAATCATTGCGGATATCTTATTGCAGGAGGGGCAAGCACTATCACTATTAATCTGAGGACTGCTAATTGGCCAAAAAGCCCTCAAGATTCAAAGCCTCACAATTGACGACAGCAGCAAAAATCCATATTATAGATACCACTGGGGTTAGAATCTCATTACCTCAGCTCCACACAAACTGGCAGAATTTAAAACTGGAGTGCAGTGCCATTTTCGATATTTTGCTATGCTAGTGTTTTTTTATTTTATTTTTTGGAGATTGGCAGGGTCTCAAAGGAAAGTATTCAATGTCAGGTATAAACATTGGGCAGTAAAATTCATGTGAATTCAGAGAGGACCCCATTGGTATACAGATTCAACAGCATTATCCCACCAAACATTTTTTTATTGACACAAGCGTGCCCTTAAAATGAACTCAGTCTGGCTAATCCGCACCAAAAAAAAAAAAACAGTGAGGAAAAGCGAAAGACAAATTTAGCGGATCGACAAGCACAGAGGAAATGACTAAAATCCCAGCTCCATTTATGCAATGGCAAGACCTCAGAGAAATGAACACGTTCTGTACTAACTTGTTTGAGTATTGATGCAGAACAAAATAATAGTTTTAAGGCTAGCTCCAAAAGAGTCCTACCCTGTTCATTTTGGAAGTGTTTCCAAATGTTTAATCCACTGCAAAAAATAGCATGAATATGGCAAAGTGGCAGTTTAAGGACAATCAGTTAATGAGAGCTTCGAAAAGTTGACATGACAGCAGTAAGGTTTGATAACATCAGCTTACATTTTTGTGCCTCTGGGTTGGCATAAAATCATTAGCTGCCCAACTCTGTAAAAGTTCTGAGAAACAAGGCTCAACTGCACTTATAACCTAAACTAGATTTAACAAGATGGAGAGATATGGGTTTTTGCTCATCTGATTTGTGTTAAAGTTACAATTTTTTTGAAAAACGTAGTCCTAACTGTGCCTAAGCACAAAAAATTACATAATTTATTTCATTATCCTCAACGTTATATTACTGTAAATTCATGACTACTAACAACAATGAGATAAAACGTTAGGACCACTCACAGATGAATCAAATAATGTTGATTATCTGGTAACTATGGCACATGTCATGGTCTGGGATATATTAGACAGCCGGTGAACAGTCGATTTTCATGGTAGAGGTATTGGATGCGGGAGAAATGGGCAGAAGCGAAGACCCGAGCGACTTCGACACCATCTCAATCCGAAGAAATATCAGTGCGATTGCGAGGAAAAGGAGTCCAATCTGCAGCCACTCCACCTCGCAACTCATGATTTAGGACTTACAAACTCCGCCCCTAACGTCTTGATGCCAGATATCACAGGATGTCTTCAGAGGACTTGTGCAGTCCACGACATGGCGGCTGGAAGTGGGCACGGCAACACACAGAGGACCGGCAGCACATTAGGCTGATCAGATGTTCATAATGCTTTTGCTCATCAGTGAATTGCTTCATTAGCTGTTTTCCTTTTTTTTTTTTTACATTATTCCTTGCAGAATAATAACATTACCAAAAGAGCGCATTTTACTGATCTACTTCATAGTCCAGTACATTTTCCTCTACATAAGTAGAGCTACATTTTAAGTTATTTTAGGCTATATTTGCGATCCATGGAGATAGTTTTGGCTTCAGTTCAATTGCAGACCTTCGTTCCTTTGGGCCTTATAAGTGTTCTATTTTCACCCATCATTATGCAATAAAAAATAAATTAGCTCTCTATCCCAAAGGGTGCACAGAAGCCGTTTAAAGTGGGAAGGGATGTGTTTTAAATTAAATAATACGGAGGAAGGAACACTCGTTATTACAGCATTGATCTTTCCGAGGGGCAATACCGATAACATTTCCTCTCTGTTACGGTATTTTTGTACGAGAAGAAATTATACCCAGTTGTCCCCACTCTAAAACAGTTTCAGGTTATCTCAATACAGATTCTGCCATCATCACGGATTCAGTTTTACCTGCATTTCATTAATATCCCAAAAATAAGCTGCTGTATGTCATATACCCCTTTTCCACCGAGCTGGTGCTGGTGCTGGTTCCGAGCCAGAGCCTGACTTAGCACTGGTTCTTTCGTTTTCCACAGCCTAAGCACCAGCTCCTGGCTCTTAAAACCGGTGCTAGAGTAAGCACCAACTCCTTGCTGGTCCAGAGCAAGCACCGATTATGTGAGGCGGAGTTTACCAACACGACCAGCGTGGTCGCGGAAGTATTTTGAGCGTTCTGCTCGCAGTAAACGTTGGGACGTATAAGCATATGTCTTATATCTGCATGATGCGTTTATATTTCATTTTACTTTCTGCGCCGCTTACGTCTATAATAAGCATTACGAATATGAGTTAGCTGGCCAGATAGGGCGTTCGCGAATTACTGTTATTGCCATTAGCGAGCTTGAATGTCATTTCAAAACGAAACTACATTAGATCGTTCAAAGTTACGAAGCTGGAATGAAATACGACAGTTACATAACATAACATAACATAACATAACATGAGTGGCGAGAACACGCCGTTCAGCCCAACTAGGCTTGCCAGTTTCTTTTAACTATTGTGATTATATCACTTCAGATACTCAATGTCTCAGTGGTATCTAGCTTTAAGTCAAGCCTGCTCTTGAAAATTGCCAAGGTTTCTGCCTCAACAATATGGTCAGGCAAGCTGTTCCACATCAAAATTACTCTTTGAGTGTAAAAATATTTCCTAATATCAGTGCTAAATTTACCCTTGGTCAACTTCCATTTATGACCCCGAGTTCTACTAACAGAACTTGGCCAAAGGAATCCTACATAATTCACTTTGTTAATCCCTTTAACATATTTAAGGACCTCAATCAGATCACCCCTGAGTCTCCTTTTCCTAAGACTAAAGAGATAAAGGATCTTCAGCCTCTTCTCATAGCTTTCATCTTTTATATCCGGAATTAGCTTAGTGGCTCTTCTCTGAACTTTTTCTAGAGCCTCTATATCTTTCTTAAAGTATGGTCCCCAGAACTGTACACAATACTCCAGATGTGGTCTGACAAATGTGTTGTACAAGAGAAGTATCGCCTCCTTGGATTTGCACTCAATACTTTTGGCAATGTATCCCTGCATCCGGTTGGCTTTTTTAACTGCTACGGCACAATGACTAGAACCTGTGAGGGTTTGGTCAACAATCACTCCCAGATCTTTTTCATGTGGAGCACATTCCCGTTTTAAACCTCCCATGAAGTAATCCTGTCTAATGTTTTTATTACCTACATGTACAACTTTACATTTTGCTAAATTAAATTTCATTTGCCACATTTCTGCCCAATTCTGGATTCTATCCAAATCCTCCTGAATCACTTAAGTAGAGTCTAAACTATTTGCCAAACCTCCCAATTTAGTATCGTCCGCAAATTTAACTAATTTGCCTTGAAGTTTTTGGAGGTGCACATCCACCCACTCAGGCAAAGAGATGCCGGTGTTTCCTCGTCATTAGACAAAAATAATCACTCTCCCTTGTATTTTCATAGATCAGCTAGATATGCTCTGGCTAGATCGAAGTATGAGTACGCTGGTCATTCCCAGTAATCAGTTTAATACAAATCCTGACCAGCACTCGATAGTTAGCCTTATGTTACTATCCCTGTAATGGGAAAACCCCACATCAGAACCTTTCCCTCAGGTCAGCGACTTCATTTCAGTAATAAACGAGAAGAAGGGCTTCTGTTTTACTGCTTAAGCTCTGCCTGGCGCTAACGGCAGCACTCTAATTCAAGGATGGTTGTTGTGCTAACAAGGATAATTAAAAGGCTGCTCAGGAGAACTGATTGAAAGTCAGACTCTAAGAATTAATGGGTCACCCGAAAGAGAAGATAGTATAACCGATGATTATTTCGACAGTATTATAAAAACAACTAGAAGGCACTTGAAGAGAGCATTACCTTGGCCATGTCGCAATAATAATACTAACGATACTACCACTACAACCAGGGGCGCCTGCAGAAAAAAATCTTGAGGTACGCACTGCACAGCCCCCCACAAAAACGCACATAAACAAGGCCTATCAGCGCCAATCACAGTGGCGCGCTGTTTTTGTTTTTTTTTCTCTCAATGGAGCGCAAGGACGCAATCACCTAATTAAAGTGAATTCTCCTCTCGTAATTTGCTCGTGATTTTTAATCACAGTGGAAAGACAGATAGCGGGTATCAGAGAACTTTTGTCAAGCGGCTAGTGCTTTGGTCACTCAAGAACATCTGCAGTCGTTTTGGTGAGGCAGATATGAAGTTCACGATGTCTTGGACGGTGGTCAATGCATTTCTGACTGACAGTAAACGGGTTGAGTGCACAATGGCCAAATTCAGGGCATGATTTCGGCGGTGAACATAGGCAGCATCAGGATAAGGTTGCTTGATGCGTGCTTGCACCCCTCGCACCTTGCCACTTACATTTCTTGCACCGTCGTTGCCCTGTCCAACCATATACTTGGGCTCTAACTTTAGCTCTTTCAGCCGATCAAGCAAGAGCTTAGTCAGCACCTCGCCCGTGGTATCAGCAGTAGAGATAAAGCACAAGAAGTCCTCTCACACGGAGAAGTTCCCTGCCTCACAGTGCGCATAACGCACCGACAGGGACACCTGTTCTGAACTGCTGATGTCAGCGGACTCATCAAGAATGACAGAAAACCATTTTGCAGTCTGATATGTCTGCACAATATCATTTTGAATTTGTTTTCCGCACAAATCAATGATCTCAGTTTGGACTTGGTGGCCACAATAATTTGCGTTGGCAGGAGAGAGTTGTAAGTATTGGTTTGAAGTGGCATCCCCCTTTGCGCGATACTTTTAAAATGCCTGAAGATTTCTCCGCTCGTCTGTATGGCCCCAAAGAGCCACGTTTTGTCGACCACACGTATTTATGAGATCAATAATGGCTTTAATGCCATGTCTATTGCACTTGCTTGTCTCTTGGACGGAGCGATCCAGGGCTGCGCAAATTGAAAGCTATTTTCCTGCGCATACTTGAACGAATTCAGAGGAATTCAAAGATACATTTTAATTCTTTGTCACTCCCCTAGCGAATGAATTTTCTTAGTCCTGCATACCCCACCCCAGTCTCGATTCTGCCCCTCCCTGTCCCTCAGCACAAGCACTCACTCTCCCTCTCTCTCTCCGCAGACCGCACTGGCAGCATGATTCGAGCGGAGCGCTCCAGAATTTTTGGTACGCAGAGTGCGTACAGCCGTACGGCTGCAGGATCCGCTGACTACAACCACTACTGCTAATAATAATAATAATGATAATAATAATAATAATTTATTTTTAATTATGACATGAAGGGAACTGTTAGATAATAAGCATTCTAGCTCATGTGCAACTTGAAGCAAAATTCTAAAACGACAAGAAAAACATATTACTCTTCAACCAGGACTGCATTTACATTAACTCAAAAAATGACCATCCATTTAAAATATTCAGCTCTGTTCTGGTCCTGGGAGGAAAAGTTTATGCTGATATTTTCAAACCTGGCCCAGCGTTATCGCAGTGCCTGCAGAGTTGCACATCACTGAACCTAGATGGTTGTTGAGTTTTCGATGCCACTTAACTGTAGATGTGTACGGCTTTGATGTCTGACAGCAGACGCTGCCAGAAATCTGAAAGGACATAAATATCTGCAGGGCTGCTCATCAAAGGAGCTGGAGGGATGCAGAGATTTCAGGGCTGTTTAGCCATTAATCCAGGGAGAAGCAAGGTAACTTTGGGCCTTCCCAGAGCAGGGAAAAATATTAATTCGTTGAAATACACCACTGATACCACTAGGGGCAATGTGGATCACGATAAGAGCCAGTTTGACTGACTAGGAGCCTGATGCTGGACAGCCTCATTTTCACACGCTGTGAGATAAGGATGGCAAAATATCTTTTATAGTGAACCAAGTTTACCGCCATGTTTTGTTTTTTGTTTTTTTCAAATTGGACATTTTTCGAACAAAGCACTCATAGCACTGGGCTCTTCAATTGTTAACATAGTGACATAAAAGCATATTCTTGCTACATACAGTAAATGCAATAGTTTGCATCTTCACCATTTTAAATGGAAATATGTATACTATAAAACAGCATGTATGCATACCATATAAATATGTACAACTGAACCATAAGTTTTAAAATCAAATAATATTCAGGTTTTTTTTTTTTTTTTAAGAAACTAGCAAATAAACAAAAAATATCTCAACTATGAACCTCAAACCCATTTTAAAATCTAGTGCTATCAAGTACAGTCACATTTCAAAATAATGCATCTGGTCAGAGGCCATTAGCAAGCAATTCATGGTTTAATTGCTTCTATTGCTCAATAAATCTGCTTCTCTTGATTTTTAGAGGGATATAAATAATGAAAAGTAGCTCCTCTAATGTACAACACTATAATTGTTACAAAAAGTTCACATGGATAATTGCAAATTAAGATGAAAGATAATTATCAGTAAAAGACTAATTGCTTATACATTCGTGAAAGCTCGTCACGCAAATCTCTCCAGAATGCAAATAAAATTACATAGCAGGAAAAAAATATATTTGAAACACCTTTAAAAAATGAAATGCCATGGTTTTAAAGGTCCCCTATCATGTCACCATGTAATAGCTCATAATGGCTTGTAATGCTTTCTTGGCTGTGCACCTGGTGACATGGTAGGGGACTTTATAAGAGCAATACAACATAAGTGTCTGTGCGATTTTTGACAACCAAGTCATTTTTATTCTAAACACGGGACAAAAGATATCCAAACCCAAACACCCTAATGAGAAGAGCTGCAAAATGCGACTATTTTTGAGACTGGAAGTTATTTGGAATGCACACCGCGCTGCCAGAGCCATTGCTTCATGAAAATGAAGTGGCTGATATATATTTGAATGCCGCTGAAATGAGCGAGAATAGTCAGAGACGACTGGCAGCTCAGAGTGGCAGCGTCTGCCCGAGAGTAGAACATCTCATTACTGTAAGTCACATCCAATCAAGCGAAGCGTTTCAACCTGGAGCCGCCAATGCTGGGCGCAAATAAAGGCTCAGGCGGCTTCACTCCATTTGTCAATCTGCAAGTTCATTCAGTATCGTGCAGCCATCTTTAAAAACACACTCCCACCTGCACATTTACTCCACATCACACATTACCCACACATTGCCTCGATAATACTAAACATTCGTATGTTCCCTCTATAACACCTGCGGTCTGCACATCGCCTATGCTACACAGACTTTCAGCACATCACGTCTCTTACGGAATCTCTTAGCATCACCTTCGCACCGCAAACTATCGGCACATCACCTCTGCAACACACTCATATCGGCAAAAATCGGCTTTTGCCTCAAACTCAGCTTCAGAGCCAGTAGTTTGCCTGTGAAAGGCGACCATAAACTATGAGTGTATACTGCGAGCCCTGGAGTCAAACTCTGAGCAGAGGTCTGAGTGTTATCAGGTCGGAGGTCGTATCTGGTGGCTTGATATCAATATTATAAACAGGAAGCTGCACACAAGGCCAGCAGCTGGGAGCTCACTGCTCTCAGGCTATGTTAGCACCCAGGGCGGCCAGAGCTCTACGCTCGCTTGAGCTGAATTTAAGACACTTTTAACTGGTCACAGTTGATCTGCGGCCCGCTAAAACTGGTTCAAGCGAGAGAGAAAGCCTGTGGAGGCGCAATAGACCAGTTGACCATAAGATGGACGACTGGTCAACAAGCTGGAAGTGTAGAAAATACAGCTTGAGCAGCTGTCACATGGAAGAAGGCAGCAGGAAGACAGCATTGGCGATGTTGGATACCAAAACCACGGAGGGCGACAACATTATCATCCTGCTTCGCCAGCAAAATTAGAGTGAATGTTGGCTAATCATGAAGATTATGGCCAAAGCAGCACTACTGATGGGCGAGTGTTTGGAAAGTGTTTGGCGACAATCGAAAGAAGTTTGGCGGAGTCATGTTGGACGTGGATCAAAGTATTACCTGGCATCACGTGGTACCATTAAATTTCTATAGTCGCTAATGCAGAATATGAAAACAATTCAGCGAGTCAATACAACAAAGCACCATTAAGGGGCCACACAATGACCACACAATGGTGACAAGATGAGTAATGGCACTAGACTGACGAAAACGGCTCCAGTTTCGAATATTTCAAACTTTGCCAACACATTTTTCTTCTGTGTGACAGCTGCTTTAAACCACTTTAGACTGGGTTTTGCGAGAATATTCAGCAAGGCTCGTGAGAGTTAGCGGGGCGAGATATAGAGAGTACAGGGGAACACGGAGGTGGGTGTGGTCAGGAGAGCGTACTTTTGAGCTTGAGGGAGGGCGAGGCAGCCGGTGTAGAGACGGACGTGCGGGGCGTGGGGACAGGACACTGCCGAACTGGCTCCTCCCCCGCTATACTCTTACTGTCCATCTCCTCCATCATATGCTCTGCACAGGGAGGGAGGGGGGAGAGAGAGATGGAGAGAGAGAGAGAGAGGGAGAGAGAGGGAGGGAGATAGGGAGGAAGGGAGGAGAGAGATTGAGAAGACAGAAGGAGAGATAGAAGAGAGAGAGTTGGGAGGAAGAGGGGGTGGAGAGGGGAGAGAAAGGGAGAGAGAGAGAGGGAGATAGGGAGGAAGGGAGGAGAGAGATGGAGAAGACAGACGGGGGATAGAGGGAGGAGGGAATGGAGAGGGAGAACATTGGAGGGAGAGGAAGGGTGAGAGAGAGAGAAGACAAAAGGAGAGATAGAAGAGAGAGAGTTGGGAGAAAGAGGGGGTGTGGAGAGGGGAGAGAGAGGGAGAGAAAGAAAGAGGGTGGGGATAGGGAGAGATACAAATGACAGGTTAGCACAACATGGACACCCAGCTTCACACACGCATATAAACATCAGATAAGTCTGCAAATGAAGCAATAGGTTATGATCTCCCTGCATCTCAACCCCCACTAAAATAAAATGACAGACAGCGGTAGTCACTGAGGTATTAGCAGAGATATGGGAGAGAGCGGGTTTGGGGTACTGCAGTATAGGGAGGGAGGAAAAAAAACAGACTGGGTGCCCATGCAGGAAACACTAGGAGTTGCAGCTGTAAAAAGAAGCCATTTTGAGGAGGGCTAAATGAGCTCTTTCAATGGCAGCAGACAAAGACGCACACAGACTTGAACTGGGAACACCAGAGACTACCAGCGACGCTGCTATTCAGCAGAACCAGGCTTATCTATCCTCCGCACTGCTCTGAACACTGACTCAAAACACAATAAAATGGACATAGACTGCCTGAGCACACCGTTGCACCGCGTAAAACTTGTCTGAGAGGTTGGTCGCACTGCAGGATGTCAAAAGTGGAATAGTCTCACTGTCAGAATACTGTGCGATCAGAAAAATCCACACAATTCAATTAACATGATCGCCATCGTTTCACATTGATGATCCCTGTTAAAAAGCAGTTGCGTGTGCACTATCAATTAGAGTAAGAATCCACTGGAAAGCTATCCCTCTCAGTTCATACTTCTTCACCCAAAATGCACACTCTCTTTCCAATACACCTCTGCCCCTCTTTGACAGCAGTTGACTAGCAGATGCAGTGAACTCTGCCAACATGGCCTCGTCAGCAGGGAATGCTGGGAAAGCTGGGACAAAGTTCTCAAAGCAAACAGTGTTGGAACTGGAGGCGGTCCATTACGCTACTTGCTTTCATGAAATAATAATAAATTAAAGAGACAGGCCCACAGATTCGGCAAAAGCCGGCACCTCTTGTCTAACAAAAATCCAGTCACTCAGGTCCCTAATTTTTCCTGTTCTAATTCATATTGCCGAGGTAACAAAACTCCTGCCCCTTATTGGAAACTAAAACAAGACAATGTCTCCTGCACACTGAATTTTATGGGGGATGTTAACAACAGAGAACCAATAAGCACAACCTATGATTAAATGAAACATCTTCTGTACACTGATAAATGTTTATGTATTCAGACCAAATTACCAATGCTTATTTGTTTTTTGCTAATGGGATTGCCTTAATTAAACTGATAAATGTTCAACATGTGTGAGTCATTTCCTAATTTAGAATCCATCTCTTTCAAAATTCACTGTCGCATAGTTGAGTACTCCATTGATTCATTCAAAAAGGCTCTTCCTTACTAAAAAGATGTGCACAGATAGCTCCCAGTATTCACCCCACTGTAGCAATACCGATTAAAATAATTTGGTTTCCGATCATCTGTCACATAATTTAGCAGTTATGGCAGACCATGTTGCATCAATCTGACAAGCTGTCACATTTCAATAACAGTATATGAAATTCAAGCTATATTTCAGTCATATGAAGTCATGATCATTTTCAATAAAATGTCAAAAGCTGTACTAACCATGTCTTTCAAACATTTTCTCTAACATATTGCGGTGTGTAAGACATCTATCATCTTGATTATTTGACAAATTTATTTGACAAATTTGGAGACGAGACATATCCTGTCCGTCATTTTTCAGAGATATCGTGTCATATGAGTTATTACGAGGATGTCCAAGTTTGTGCTGCCTGTCAGATTTATTCTGCCTTTCACAGACAACGAGAAAAAATGGAAACACACATAATGGCAAATATCAGCCATTGTACAAAGTGTGCTCGGTTCAAGGCGACAAGCTTACTGATGGTGGGAAATAAAAGGACTGCACTCAGTTCTGCAGTGAATACAATACTCGGAAAAATACGAGATAAAAACACAGTCAAGAATGTACTATGACCATGTGCAGTCCTGCAAGTTTGTGTACCGAATGAAACAGGAGAAAAGAATGGCGTTAGCATCTTGTAAAGGTAAAGAAGGCACATATCTCTGCAGATCAAAGTTCTGTAATGCGCACTGATAAAGAAACTGCCCCAGACTCCACCCCCAAATTCAGAAACCCCCATAGCTCCCCTCTTTTCCGAAAAATCGAGACCTCAGTCCATTTAATAGACACAATCATAATTTTGTTTTCAAACTTCGAAGCACATCGGCCCATAATGCAGAATTCGGGCCCTAAGAACACCGATTGTAGAATTCTGTAGTCCAGTGAGGTCACGAGTGGTGTTGTTACTGCATGTAAAGGTCAAAAACCAGGATAAAAACTTTGGCCATGTCCACAATAATTCTTTTTAATTTTAAAATGCATAACTTTTGCTACGTTTTCACATAGCGTCCCCATTGTGTTTACGAACAGAACAAAGACTTTTGAAAACGCTGCTGACCCCGTTTTAGTTTGAGAACGCAAAGATTGCCTTTTAGTGTGGACAGAGATCATTTTTCATTTTAAAATGGCCTTTAAAATGAAAATGTATTAGTGAGGACAAGGACTTTGACTATTTCTGGAATCTGTTCAGATGATACCATCGCCACCCGGTAAGTCCAACAAATAACGCATCTCTGCTTCTCTAGATAGAACAGTACCATCCTAGTCATCTTTATTGAGAAGTATTTCTGATTCATTCAGTCAAACCAGTGTCTTTCAGGTTCAACCATAAACATATATTAGAAACAAAGTAATAATTTTCAGCTATTGGAGTGAGAAAAATCACACAAGCAACAGCTTTGTTTTACCTTTTCAGAGAATAAATGTGATTAGTTTTTTTTTTTTGTTCTAATATTTTTTATAAACCATATTTTATCAGATGAATACCAGTGATTGAAACACTGTTTGTCCCAGTGTGGAGATAAATCAGATTTAAGAAGTTATCAGTTGTGAGGTACTATTCTCTGCAGTTTTCTGCAGCCCAGCGCCTCAGAACACCTGATAGGTGCACGTCTACCCTCAGAAAAGAAACTGACACATGCCAATTATGCAGTTCACTCTTGAGCTGTGTGTGTTTTCCGCTGCAAGAGTAGGAGTTTGATCAGTGCAGTGGCATTATCTCTGCGATGGTTCTTTATCTACACATTGTTCTCTCTATTTTCTATACGTCTGAATAAAAGCCAATTAATCACAAAACATAAATGTTTGTAACAAATTTTTTACTAGCCAGAAGTGTCAGGATTACTAATTGCACTAATCCTACCTCCCGTTCATCTGAAACATCCCATCATATAAATAACAGACAGAATGCCCACACTTGTATTTCTTGTCAGGTTTATATTGTCTGTCACAGAGACCTTGATCCATCAGATAACAGATATCAGCCATCGTGCAAAATGCACTCTGTTCAAGAAGACTATGTCACAGATGTCGAAAGATGAAGAAAAACCGACATCCAAGAGTGAGCTATTTGCAATTCGACTATTGAAACAGGAAAGAGACTCAGGCAGAATAGAGAACATCGCTTAAAGGTGAAGGCGGTGCATTTCCTTTCCTCTCTGCATTCGCCTGAATGAGGAAGCAACACCCTCCAATCGGAACCCTGTATTTCACCCTTTTTCAAAAAAAGGAAACCACAATCACTTGGGCTTCCAGCATTATGCAGGACAATGGGCAATTTTTCCATGTCCACTGGTATGGGGAATCGAGGATTGATCAGAGATATTTTAGACTTCTCCAGCGCTCCTTCTCTGATACAATCTCTCCTGGTCCTCGGTCTTACATTTCTCATCATGGCAGCTCACACTTGCTCCGGTTTACAGAGGGAGAAGATCGATGGGCTTCGTCGTTCAGAGCAGCGAGTAATCTCAGCTCGGCTCCTGTGTGCTGCTGAAGGTCCACTGTGGCACAGCTACAACAATCATCGTCTATAGATAAGCAAGGTTCGAAATTCGCGGTAGTCCGCTAGTCCGCACACCAGTAAAAATTGCGGCAGACTAGTCAACTTGTCTTGAAACTAGTCCGAGCGTCTCGTAAAATATTGCCAACTACCAATAAATTGTAAATATGTTTGTGCTCACATCGCTGCATCGTGGACAAAGTTGAACTTCTGGAGAGATTATATAATACATGGCTTAATTTGCAATCACACTGTCACCGTATACTTTCCAATGTTTGTTTTTGTTATCACTCTATTACCTCGCTAGGTGTCCTCTAACACAGGAGAAGTCTCCAATTCTCCACCTCCTTCTCTTTCTCCGCTCGGTTGGTTATGTAGTCACTGTGTCTGCTGCCAAAGCGATGTTTTGTAAAGCAGACACCAGGAAAAAAAACTATTTCCCAAGTGTTAATCACCGTTTTATTAGAACAGAGAGGCTGTTTTCCTCTGATCCGGGCTAACAAAAATAATTGGGTCAAATCAACAGTATTGCCGAAGCCCAGGTATGACAGTATATTGCATCCACTGGCGGGTTATGCTGAAACCACTGTTCTTTCCTCTCAGCCCACGCATGCAGCCAGTATCTGAGTACCGTGACAGGCCCATGATAATAGTTGTTGTTCTTGGACTGGTAATTTCTGTGATAGCACAGTGCCATACGTGACTCTGAGCGCATGGTTTTTCTTTCGTACTGGGAATCTGCTCAAAACAGGAGAGCCCAGGACACAGGAAACAGATTTGAGGACACCGTGTGCAAACTCCTGAGAACATCACATGAACAATCCTGAGAAAGTCTCATGAACACTACCGCGGACAGTATACGCACAATCCCAAGGATATCACAAACACACTCCCAAGGACATCAAGTGCACACTCTCAAGGACATCACATTCACACTCTCGAGAACGGCACATGCACATTCTCAAGGACATCACATACACACTTGTGAGGACATCACATGCATACTCCCGAGGACACCACAAGCAAGCACACTCTCGAGGACATCAGACGAACACTTCTGAGGACATCACACACACACATACTCCTGAGGACATCACATGCACACTCTTGAGGACATCTTACACACACTCCAAGGACACTGCACCCACACTCTCGAGGACATAGCAGACACACTCTTGAGGACATCACACAAACACACACACACACACACTCTCAAGGACATCATTTTCCCATTCCTGAGACACACCTGAAGATCTCAGACCACTGTATTTATTTGATTTTTAACCACATAAACTGAGTGAGGACAACCTGATCAGTTAGCAATAAGTTGGCTAAGAGACTGTGAATATACAGTATGTCCATTTTACGGTTAGTGTGGGTAATGTGGACTATTACACCTCATTTGAGTTTATGGTTTAAATGTATTTATTTGTAAACATTACTTATTCATTCATTTCAAGCCAGAAACTTAGCACTCCACAGCACAGAACAATATTTTGTCTCCTTTCTTCATATAATTGAAAAGAAACTTTGAATAAAAGCTTTCAGTACAAACAGTTAGCCTTAATATGATGGCATTTGCATCCAAGCACTGTGAAATCCATTGGAATTACACCAATTTTTATACAGACAGCAACTGCCCAAATAGTTCCAGACTGCGCGGTATGCAGTTGGTTCCGGACCCTCATGTGATCACAGAGGTGGGTGGTCCTACCTTGTATGAGTGCTGTGATTTGCTGGGACTTCTGTGCAGGGTGTTCTTTAAGGATCTCCAGGGCAGTTCTTCCTTGGGAGTCTTGGATATTGGCATCGATTCCTGAAGAAAAGCTCAGAGTTAAAGCTCACCAGTGTCTCAGAAAACAAATCTCAGTCTGCTCGTACAACTACAATCTGTCTCACCATTCCCCATGTTAGGATGAAATCATTGATGGCTTAGACCAAGAGGTCACTCCAGGTCAGGACAAAACAATCACTTACCAGAGACAATATTTTTTCTCTATGATAAAAATCATCAGTCACAAAATCATGTTGAATGATATTATACACTTTTCTCCACAACAATTGCTTATGTGCAACTCCCTCCCATCAAAGGCATTCTCATCCACCTGAATGCCTGCTGTACTGTTCAGTCACAGTGTCCCCATAACACTCAAGACAGAGAAAGATCCGGAAAGACATCCGCAGTGCTGCACAAGGCTGTGGGTGCCACAAGAGAAAGCAAAAAATGTCACTATGCCAATATGTGTCAAAAGTTTCTCGAGCGTATTATCATGTTAGTGTATTCACATGTAGCCTCAGATAGGGCTAACTGTTTTGTCCCGAAGTGAGAAGGTTGGAACAAGTGCACACTTATGGGTGCATGCACCACCCGCATATACACCTTCATAAATACAGTATATGGCAGTATAGACACACACACACACACACAAACACACACACAGACAAGCACAGGAACAGGCAGACCGGTGGCACAATGTGTGGTGCTGTTGCCACACTGATTCCGGATTGGGACCTTTCTGAGTGGAGTTTGCATGGTCTCAACCGAGTTTGCATGGATTTCCTCCCAGAGTCAAAAGACATGCATGGCAGGTTGACTGGACACTTAAAACTGCCCAAAGGAATGAATGTATGAGTATGGAGTGAGTATTATCCTTACATTGCCTCCATAAGAGTATGGAAACTGGCACAGTATACGCTTAAAGAGAAGTGGTCAAAGTACCATTAAAACATAATTAATCAATCATACACACACAGTCTTTAACCAAGCAGGTCAGAAAGAAAACTTCAGGGGCTGCAATGGGCTAGCACAATCAAACAGAGATGCATTCAACTAAAGATTATGTCAGCGGGCTGACAGACCTTTAAAGCATGAGTCATCCTGTAGGCGTTGGACCACCCTGACATGGCATGTACTCAATTAAATACATCATTCAGCGCAAGGTTAACAAGGTAGAAAACGGCCTTCACCACAGAGGCTGAACACCATGGATATTCTGTCAAAGCATTCAGAAGTGTGTAAGCAGCAAGTTGCAGCATGGAGTCAAGGACAGAGTATAAAAAGTATAAAAAAAGACAAAAAAGCAGTGTAACACTATGTAACTCCCTCCCAGCACACTCCCTCCCAGCTAAAGGTCGTGCTAATACCAGCCCAAACTGGTATACCGGTTTAAGTGGTTTTGGACACTTCTAGCAAGTCCATCAGTTGTTTACCAGCGGACCAGTGTACACAGAAAAATGCCCAGTCTTGCAGAGCACATATATTCCCCAAAAGACTCCTAAGTACACTGTGAAAGAGAAATCAACACTGAAAATTTCACAGTGAAAAATCGGCCAGTGAACCATTTTGCCATCAGTTTAATTCAACAGCTAAAATAGGTCAGAGCAGCTCTGTCTGGTTACAGACCAACTTTGACCAGCTTTGTCCAGCTACAGATCAGTTTTGACCTCCCGTGAAGCAGCTATAGCCATTTAAAAGGGTCAAAAATCTTAAACCAGTATAAAGTTTCAGCTGGAATGTTCAGCAGGGCCCAATGAGCTCATCTTTGGGCGCGTCCAAATACCCAAAGAGGTTTACTATACATTAGGTGAAAAACTGTTTGTAAAATTCGAATTACGTCCGAATTCTCTGTATGGATCAAGCTGGATGCTAACGATACCCGGCTGGCCTATTTCTTTTGGCAGAATTCTGCAACATGCTACCTATGGACCCTGCACTATCCCATCAGGCAACAGGTGCTGTCATGAAAAGCTCTTTTCAAGGTGATGGATGAAGTGATAGCTCTTGGCAGAAAACAATAGGCTACATAATATAAACAATACATAAAATTGACAGGAGCACTATATTAGCCTGCATTATTAAAAAATATCCATAAACGCCACAAACTCCAACATAAAATAGTGCGTTCAGATTTTTGCAGAAGGAATGTAATGTAACGTCATGGGATAACTGCGTCAGTAGATGGGTCAGATGGCAGCCGTATCGCGTGTCTGAGTTTGTGCATACAGTCCTGATGCTCACACATTGAAACAACTACATTGAAGTTGGAGTCATAGGTATTAATCCAAATTCTGTCTGTACAGATGTCGTGGAAATACCCTTTCTTGTTGGCCAGATTCTCTTTGGGCCGAGCAGGAAGTTCACTGCAGTTCCTCTAGTACAAACCAGCTCCAGTGGCGGGGGCTCAGTTAGTACTATGACTGCCCAGCCCCATACAATAAATAAATAAATCTCGCACAGAGCGCAGTAATGTGGCAAGGCCGTTTGGAGCTATTGTTGGGACTGCTGTTGCAGAAGAAAGGAAGTGCTAGGGGAAAGCCTTTCATGCAGCCATTGAAGAGGCCACTCCCCACTCTCCCGGTGAATGAGAATGCACACTCTGCCCAGCTGTAGTACTATAGGGGGTCAGACCATTCATCATTGACCTCACCCCTAATGAACAAGAACAAGATACAGCTTAGAGTGCAGATAGCGATATGTAATTCTGAGCATCTCCCTCTCCCCTGACCAACAAGTCTCACCAGACTTATTTACCGACGCCCGTCTGGAGAACTGCCTGGAGTAGGAGTGTGTGATTTTTTTCCCCCTAGATTTTTGCTAGTTTGTTTGCAGACATGAGTCATTTTTATTTGCTCAGCTTTGCATTTTGGTTGGTATTCTTTGCACAGTCTGAATTATTTATATATTCGACAGCTGCAACCAAACAGCTTTAAAGACTGTAGTCGCATCCACATCCGTACTCGAGTGATCTCGCTCTAGCCCTTTCTAACTTCCTAAAAACTTCATTGAACAAAGCAAACAGCCTTGGAATAACAGCCCATATGCAAATGAAAGCATATCCTACATGTTAATTCAGCTCAGCTATTCAATATGGGCATAAAACCCCAGAAAATAAAGTGTCAATCAGCTTTAATTTGAGGTGATTTATAAGACAGGAAGGTAGGCTAAATCAGTTACATTATAAACCAGATGAATTTTCCTGATATTTCAAAATAACTGTTCTTTCAATTATGATGCTTGCAACATATTTCTCAAAAGTTAGGACAGTAAAGCATTCACCACTTTGTAATGCTGCCATTCCTTTTCACAAAATCAATAAATGTTTAGGGAGTGAAGACACCAAGTGAAGTGTTTCAGGTGTAATTTTGTGCCCTTCTTCCTAAAACCAAATCTAGAGGTGTGCAGCAGTATGAGGTGATCATTGTCACACACGCGTCTAGAAAAGTAGAACAAACTCCCGCACACTGTCCGTTCCGCATGCAATTATTTATTCACAACGTTTCGGTCAACAGACCTTTGTCAGGTGAAAAGATGCCATCTTGAAGGCAGCATACGTTGCCCCGAAATCTCAGTGTATTTCAGCATTCATGTTGCCTTCACAGAAGTTCAAGTAACCCTTGCCAAGGGCAGTGACACAATTCCGTAACATGACAGAGTGTGACTTTTGACTCATGCTGGTAACAGTCAGGATAGTCCTTCATCTTCTTTGGTGAAGAGCAAACAGCCACTATTTCTTCCAATAATCACCAGAAATATTGATTCGTCTGACCATAATGCCCATTTCCAAAATGTGGTGGTCCAGCGCAGATGCCTCCGAGCCCAGAGAAGTCGACGGTGCTTCCAGACACAGTCACTCCAAGGTTTCCTTTCTTTCTGCACAGTAATGTTCTAACTGGCATTTTTGATTGTAACTACATATTGCAATACTTTACAAAGGTTTACAAAATATTTTATTGTGTTACCCACTGTACAGGGTGAAATATCCAAATCTCTCCCTGATTTTTCTTTAAGGGACACTAATTTTAAACCTTTCAATGATTTGCTCCTGAATGACAAGGCCTTTCCTGGATGCTGCTTTAGTACCTAATCATGATTAGAATGACCTGCTGGCATCAGCCATTTCAAATCAATTATTACTCAAATTTTTTACCTCATTAGTCATCCCAAATTACTCCCATCCTAACTTTTTTTCTGATGTGTTGCAGGCCTGAATGGCAGAATGTATATTTACAAACAAATTGGAGTTGACCAGACTAAACATTAGATATCTTGTCTTCATACGGTCTGCAATTAAATACAAGTCAAAGTAAATTAAGAAATCACTGCTTTCTGTTTTTATGTGCACATTCCTCACCGTCCCACTATTTCCAAGCTGAGGTCGTGCTTAAACACATACTGAAACATGTAAGAGATACTTGCGGACCTCTGTGTACAAATGGCCACACTGGCCTACACCACGCCACGCTAAAATGGCAAAGCGGAAACACAAGTGCAATATTACACTGTACTCTATGGGAAAGAAAACTCATCTGTTCAAGACAAGACCTGGCATGTGTCAAACATTACTCTCCTAAAAACACCCTCCATCAAGATCCATCTTTTACAGAGTTATCTTAGCACTTGCCCCCACATTTTAGTGTGTGTTTCCATGATTATTTTTAATTTAGGCTCATCTCTGAGTTTGTTGGCTTACTTGTTAATAGTATCTCTTGGCTCTAGTTCTTATGACCAGTACAAACTGTTTACTCTACATTTTGCTGTTCCAGACGGAGTAGTCTGATATGCTGTGTGAATTGAACCTTATCTGATCGATTTGCAGCGGCTGTTCCAATGTCAATCTGTGAGCACTTAATGTAAGTCACATTGATAAAAAACCTTCGGTCAAATACATGTAATGTAAATGTAAATGCACAGGAATGGGAGGGGCTGAGCGGCTTTGTTTTTCCTCCCGAACCGAGTGAGGTGAAGACAAAGTCACAACATACCTGAATCTAACAGAAGCTTCACCACGTCCATCTTCCCAAAGAGTGCCGCTTCATGGAGAGCACTGCCTTTTTCTGTCTGAGAGAGAGAGAGAGAGAGAGACAGAGAGAGATGGGGAGAGAGAGCAGAGTGAGTAGGAAGGGAGAAAGAGTGAGAGAGGAGGGAGAGAAACAGAGAGAGGCGAAAGAGAGAGAAACAGAGAGAGGGAGGGAGGGAGAGAGAAACAGACAGAGAGTGAAAGAGAGAGGAACAGCGAGAGAGAGCAGAAAGAGTATGAAGGGAGAAAGAGAGGATGGGAGTAGGGCAAGAGGGAGAGGGGGAGGGACCGTGAAATGGAAGAATGAGAAAGATAATGAAAGGGGAAAGAGAAATTTTAAAAAGTGCTCAACAAGTACCTTCAACGGCAAAAAACTCAACTGACTAAAGGTTAAATGGAGAACAAAGAGTTCTAATGCTGCTACTTTTCACAAGGTGACATTGATCTGATTCACTTGTAACCAGCAAGAAAATGAATTTACCTTTCGCCTGTGTTCATACATGTGTGGGCACACATTTCTGAACATGTACCACAACATGCATCATCAAGACTGACAGCATGATGTCACTACAATGACCTTACTGCCATTAGCAACAGTGACAAATCCGCCAACACACACAGACAAAACGCAACAAAAGTTCTGACGATATTAACTATTCAACACACACCACCAACATCAACACCACTGTACGCTGAAATAGTGTTATTGTGGACACTGAAATTGTATACCTAATACAGGAGTTACATAGGCTGCATTGCATAATTGCTATCCTGCAGACCCCTAAATAAAAGATACTTATTCTTTCAGTGTACAAAACACCCCCCGAGCAATGTAGTAATGGTATGATCCATAGGCTGAAGCGGTAACTTAATCCACATAACAAGGGTCCATGACTCAGCACAGAAATGCCTAACAGATGGCCATTTGCATCAGAGCAAATATTCCGTAAATGTATGCGCTCCGTACTGTACTGTACTGTACCTTCTCTTCCCCGACAGTTCCACACGCAGAGTCGCAGAGTAAAACCTAGCGTCTGTTGCAGCACCAGCTTCTCGATATCCTTCCTCCTCTGAAAGTCAGCGATCTCAGCACTCTTCAGAAACTCTTCTGTTTTTCCACTGCGCTAGAGTTTACGGGGTCAGCTGTGCTCCAACAGCTGAGAGGAGCAGATAACGAATCGAGCCGCAGGACCAGAAGAAAGACTGAGCCAAGACGACTAAGTCAAGAGCCCTAGTCTGGAAAATCCACAGCAGGGAATCAACTGTAGTAACCTGGCAAAGGAACTGCAGCAGAAACTGGAAACCAGCTACATGACCCAGGTTACAGAAGCCAACAGAAAGACCCAGGCAATCGCATCCAGCTCAAAGACCCAGGTCAAAGAACTGAGCAGGAGCCTGGCTGAGACAACCAGGACAAAACAAGATAAAGAAAACTGCCCCAGGACCACCGCTCATACTATACAGATGAATGTAAACAAGAGCAGGCGACAGCTCCAAGCCATGGGAGAAAGAGTGTGGCAGAACACCTCAGCTTTCAGGCCCGGAACCCAGCCCGTATGGAGGGCATGTCTAACAGAAACGGCGGGGGTGATGGAGTGAGGGGGTGGGAAGGTGGGGGTGATGGAGTCGGGGGAGGAAGCTGGCCGAGAACCCTTTCCTGTCCCGGTTGCCGTGCCGATTGGGCGGCGATGTCACGGAGAGGAAATCAATCCACTCTCGCTGCGCTTCCAGGAATTGAAGCCAGCTGGAGACCGTTCTTCCTCTCTCGCTGTATCTGGGTCAGGTGCAGCGACAGGCGCGCCAGTCCAGCTGCTTCTGTGCAGCTTCGTAAGGGGCAGGCGGGGCCTGTGCCACAGCTTTTTGTTGTGTGTGAGGGGGGCATCGCCATTGTGGAGGGCCCAGCCATTTGGAGGGACCCCATCGGCAACTGGCATTGTCATTGTAATGGTCAGGGCGATCAGCAGGACAACCGGCGAACTCTGAAGACCTGGCACACATCAAAGAGCTCACGCTCCCAGACACTTTCAGTGTCACAACACACAGCAGATGCACAAGTCAATGGACTGCTGGCAGATGGAGGCTTACACTAGCATCATGCCAGCTTTATCAAGTCTTTTTGATGATGGGGCTTCATCACTGTCGGTTGTTTCCACCTGCTGTCAATGTATTTTTATTGTCGATCTTCTTGGCAATAAACTCATCTATTGCATCGACCCTGTCATGGTTTTCAAATCAGATTTTAGCACGTTTGAAAACAGGCAGTTTTCTGGGCCATTGCTTCCTCGACCGGAACATTCCACATAACAGCTCAGCGGAAGCCAGCAGGTCTCGAAGCCCTCCATTTTTAAATGTAGATTTGGGTAATAAAAAGGACATTTGAATGTTAACTCTTCATATCTTCAATGCACGAAGGCTCACAGGGTCAACTACTGCCAACCCCAGCCCTTGTGATACAGTATGGTGAAATAATATTCAATATTTTAACTGTTTTCATGCTTCAAAGTCCGGAAATGCAATACAGCCACTCTTGTGCATGCCTATGCGTGGGCATGTAAGTGTGTGCTTGACTGTGCATGCGTATGTATGAGTGTGGGTGTGTACATGTGTGCATGAGTCAGCGTGTGCATGTGCGCACGTGTGTGCTCATGTGGGGCGTGGGAGTGGTCGTACATGGGAGATTAAACATGTCTGAAATGCAGATGCAGTATTCATTATTCAGTACTCTGGAAATAGAAGGGGTGGACTGTAATTACCAGAACATTCACCCTCACACACACACGCGCACGCGTACACACTCTAATAAATGCACACTCATCACCCTCTTTCTCATACAAACACACATACAAACACATATATACTTACATACACCCCCATTTACAAAAAGTTGGGATGCTGTGTAAAATGTAAATAAAATCAGCGGTAAACATGTCTCAATCTCAGTTTTTTTTTAAAAATGTGTTGATGGCATCAAATTCAAAATATTTGATGCCATCAATATTTGATATTTTTCAAAAAACAATATGGTTTCTCAATTTCAACATCTGTTTTGTTGTCTTAGAACTATTTTCAGTTAAATATAGAATTTAAATGATTTGCAAATCATTGCATTCTGTTTTTATTTCCATTTTACACAGCATCCCACCTTTTTTGGAAACGTGGTAGTACAAACAAACACACACACACACACACACACACGCATAGACACACAGCATAATCCAATCTGACACCAGTCATACTCTCCTTTATACTATTCCCTTGCAGAACTCCCAGCATGCATCTCTTTCTCAGCTCAGCTCCCATCGTCTCTGACCACCTTTTCTACAGGAACACGCTGAAATAACACAGCTAACAAATCGGATATCAGCTGCATGCTCAACGGACAAGAAGTAAACACAGGAGTACACAAGCACCTAAAAACTATTCAGCAATTCAAGACAAAACGATAACAGTCTCTCTCGTATTTCACTGACAAACAGTTCTGGTGTAAGGAGGTTCTTTGGGCCAAAGCAGTGAACAAACACCAGGGTGTATCAAAACTCTGCAGAACAGAAGCATCAGCAGCTCGACTGGGCATAGCTTGAAAAAAAAATGGCAGGTATTATTAGCCGACTGTTAACTGACAAATCGTATCGACCTCTACTAACGTCCTTTTCTCACTCCCAAAACAAATAAATTATTCATTCCCTCTTTCTGCAACATTACCCATCATTTATCCCTCACTCAGTTCAGTTCCATACACGTTTGAGACTATATAAACATTCACATGACTTACAATAACCCCCTCCTTCCTGACTATAAATTACTCAGTGAGGCACTGAAGTAATATTCCCCCCATTCCATTGCCAATTCCTAACCTGTAAAATTAATGTTTCTGGGCTATGGTTGACATACAAGAACTGATGAGTCAAAACATTATAAGTGCTTACAGATGAAGTAAATAAGGTTGATCCTTCCATAACAACAGTCTAAGTCAGGGTCGGCAAACAGACCTTAAACAGTAAGCAAACAGTAAGCTCTCATATTCGATGTTGGATCTGGGAGAAGTTGGATCGGAGTGAGTTTCACAGGACCAAACCACAGCCTTTGACTGGATCGTAACATCCTCCATAGCGGTAGTAAGCAGTAGCTTGTAATTATCACCAGCTGTCCAAGGAGGGGCAAACCACGAACTGGTTACAGGGGGTTCAGCGCCCAAGACACATTGACGCATGAGTGCAACAAAGGCTCGCACATCTGGTCAAAACTAGCACTGCTACTGTGGCACAAACCGCAAAAGACTTTAATGATGGCTACGGGAAGAATGTGTCACAACACACAGCGCACTCTAGTCTGCCACGTATTGGCCTTTGTAGCCGCAGACCTGTCATAGCGCCCATTCCAACCCCTGTCCACGGTCTAAAACATCTACAAGGGAATTGCGAGAGTTGCAACTGGACCTTATAGCAAAGAAACAAGGTGGTCTAATCTGGTGAATCCCATTGTGTTTTACATCAAGTGCATCAGCCGGGAAGTCTATGCCCATTATCTGGGGAAGATACAGCACCAAGATGCACAGTGAGAAGATGACAAGCAGATGGAGAAGCTGTGATGCTCAGGGTAATGTTCCGCTAAGAAAACCTGGGTCTCAGCACGGAGACGCCAATTTGACACAACTTTTTTTTTGGCAACACTCGGCAGACCATCAGCATAGTACAGAGGTGGTCATAATGCTTTGGCTCATCAGTGTTAGCGGTCCACTCGCGTGCATGCAAGGGAAAAAGATTAAAATGCACAGCAATTCTGCACCACAACAGTGAAAATACACACCAATTTTAAAGGAAGTATTTTGTCAACACATGAAACAACAGAACCCATTAAACACTTCGCCGCCCATGTCGACTTCCGACGACCCCACACGGTGAAAATGATTTGTTACACTCAACTTGACAAAATCATCTTGTTGCTTTGACTGAGTTAAGTTTCGTGAATGCATAGAATGAAGTTCATTCCAACTCAATACATTCACAGAACTGAACTCAGTCAAAGCAAACAGATGACTTGACTTTGTCGAGCTGAGAGAAACAAATCATTTTTACAGTGCTGTTTCAGGGTTCGATTCCCACACAAAGTGATAAAATTCACTTTGGTCTTGCCATTCATGCGGATGTCCCTGCCCAGCTCATCTGGCAAGTGCTCTTCCTTTCCCCAGCCACTAACACACCGTCCCCTCCCGTTAGCTACCTTCACAGCAGATCTGGGTTCCAACAGCATCTGTTGTGAATTCAAATACCTCTCTGCATTTGACTAAGCTTGCCTGGTATGCTGGAACAAATGAAATGATTCCAATTGTGTGAAAAACCACGTCCATCAGCTTCTCCAACCATGTCAAACACACCAGGAAATAGCAGTCAAGAAGACATAAGTATTTTGTATCCAAAATATGCACTTTTTGAGCCCAGGTCAGTATGAATCTAACAGCACTTTTTCAAAAAGTACTGTCGCGCTCTACTGAAGACCCAGAGGGACAGAGCTCTGTCAAAGGCCTAAGACTTGGAAACATCCACATGCACAATCCCCAATATAGCAAACTCCCAGAAGGCAGAAAGATCAACAAACAGTGGTGTGATATTAGGTCTGACCTTTTCACATTAATGAGAATATGGTCCCCCCCCCACTGTGGACTCATTATTCAGAATACATGACAAGCCTACGAGGATAGATTTCAACATCCACATCCACAGTCACCAAAGCAGCAAACAAGGTAGGAAAAAAAAAAAAAAAAAATCCAAGTGGGGTGAAAAACCCTAAAATAGTGGTGAGGGAAAAAAGCTAGAAGAAGAAATCTCAGAGGGAGCCCAGTATAGTGAGGGAGCCCATCCTCATTAAAGTGAAATCTTTGAGTCGAGGCGCCTGCCCGCCCCTCACCCCGGCTAACCTGGCAGTTAACGTCCATGCCGGCCTCCAGAAGGATCTGCACGGCGGCTCTGTGGCCGTTTCGGGCGGCCAGGTGCAGGGGCGTGTGTTTGCGCACACTGCCGCAGCTCATCAGGTTCGGATGGGCGTTGACGAGCATGCGCACCACCTGCAGCCGGCCGTACAGCGCCGCCAGGTCCAGCGGGGTCTCGCTGCGGCTGTTCCTCATGGTGGGGTCCGTCAGCTCCTGCAGCAGCACCGACACCACCTCCGAGTGCCCGTACTGAGCGGCGCAGTGCAAGGCTGTCTCCTTCTCGTGGTTCTGAGTGGGAGGAGAGAGCAGGGCAGAATGAGTGACTGCTCGTTTCTGAACACAATGCGATTCAATGTCTAAATCTTGCCAAGGGTAGGGCTGGGTAGTATATCGATATTATGTCGATGCCGTGAAGCAAAGTAAAATACCGTCACGGATTTTGGATATCGTAATATCGTGATATGAGATAAATGTTGGCTTTTCTGGTTTTAAAAGCTGCATTACAGTAAAGGACATTTTTCTGCTCTTATTAGATTGTTGTACCTGTTGGCTGCACCTGCTTGGCTGTTATATCAACATTACTAATAAATGGTTATCAGAAATATCATTTTGTGAAAGCACCAACATTTGTCCCGATAATATCTGCAAAATATTGATATCAAGGTATTCGGTCAAAAAAAAAAAAATATTGAGATATTAGATTTTGTCCATATCACCCAGCCCTAGCCAAGGGTGGCGCTCGAATATTTAAAACGGTTTTGTAATAATTTTGCATCGTAAGCTATAGTCAAATTAATTTCCTCACAGTGGGATAATAACATCACCTGACATGACATTAAAACTTGTACAGACAAGGACCACCACTTTCAATACCCCGTTAGTATGACACAATAGTGCCTGATTGACGGATTAATAGAATAACTGATTAACGGATTGATTTAACTTTTTATTTCCAATAACATCAATGATATACAGAGAATGGCCAAAGCGCTGTCCATCACGTAAAAATGCTCAGTCACAAAGAACACAAAAAGCCTAATTGACTGGTTGATTAGTTGATTGACTAACAGACTACTGACATTGTTTTCGAATGTAGGTCAACACACAATGCCCAAAGTGCTGGAATATTAAATTTGAACTAGACGCCAAGCACACATACACTTGGGCTACAAGTAAGTCACGTGATTTCCCTTCGTGCGTAGGCATGTTTTCATGCCGCGATACCCAAACACAAGATAGATTCATAGATAGGTAGAGGAAACAGTAGATTTAGACTCAAGCTACCCTACAGATAGCCCGAGTAATGACATTCCATTGATTGAAACTGCAAGTGAGACAATTACTGTGACAACTACACCTCTTCCTGTCAGGCATGCCATAAAATAAAGGACATTACTCTCAGGATTGAGGCAAAAAAAAAAAAAGCAAGAACATCAGGAGAAGGTGATAATAATTCAGGTTTCATAAGGTATTATAATTATACAGGAAGAGTTACACCATCAGACATCAGGTTAAAAGGCAACAGACGCGTACACTTCAATTTTCAGCAGGTGGCGAAATGCTGTTTTGAATCGAGAATGCTAAGGAGTCAGACATAGAGATGCACAGAAGACACATAAATTCTGCAGGGCTGGTACTAACAAAATTTGTTGCCGCCCATTAGCAGGAGTTGATGTGGCGGACGTGCCACTGCATTAGTATTGAGGTTAAATGAATGAAGACAGGTGCATAGGGTCATAGCAGCAGCATTATAAAGCGCAGAGCATTATATTTATGCTCGTCTAAACATGTGGCCATCAGCAATAATGACAGGTGGTTAAGAGAGATCATGAATATTTATCTAAAGCATTTAGTGACTCTGAAATGACCTTATCGCCCATGCAATCCAATCAAATCGGTCTCATGAGCTTTGGGTCTCATGGCAGCTTTTTAAATCCAGGGAAACATCTCAAATCGACTCAAACAGTTTTTCTTTTTACTCTCAATTGGGTTTAAGATCCGGTAAAATATGCTTGACGGTAATGTGTTATGCCAGGAGGTAAAGTGCAAGATTTGCGGCCATTTAAATGCATGTCAGCCAGCAGCATATTTAAGAAAATTGATGAACGCTCTCAGGATATGTCTGTTGAATAGATATTTTCATGAGGTGTGGTTTTGTGCTGGCCTTCGGGATAAAAGATTAAGGTCCTTATATTAAAGTCTCTAGTCAGCCAACACTTCTTCTGCTATGGTCATCACTACCACAACAACTACTAAATTACAACAACTTCCACTACTACAGCTAATGATACTATTACGACGATGAAGAAGAGGAAGAAAGTGGTGGCAAAGTGAAGAAAAAAAAAAAAAAAAAAAAAAAGGCAAAAATGAACTCTCAAAAGTTTGGAATCACCTATGATTTTCACCAATTAAAGGAAAGAAACTTTATGTCGTAGCAAGACAACAACCAAAAACTTAAATCCAAACTCTGCACGGACTTCCCGGACAGGAAATGACAAAATGTGTAGCGGCCGAGTAAAGTAGTAAAAAACAAGAAAAAAAAACTCGTACATATTTCATTTATCATATTAAAACTTTTTTTGCCCCCATATACTTGAAATACAAAATAAAATATATTCAAATAAATGTTGGTGTTTGCTTCATATAATTTGCCCTTACATAAACACTTTTACTGAACTAGACTGTTGGTTGCCCGCTGGTCTACGTGTATCCCTGGACCCCCTAAAGCAATCGCTCCCAAAATTGATAGGCTTCTTGACCTTATTACACATGGCCCACACCACTCATGAAACTAATTAGTTGAAATCTGTGGCCCGCAGAGCGCTCACAAGCAAATCTATACGAGTGCGGTGGACACGGCATGATCCATATTATCCCCACCTTGTCGTCCAGGGATACAATAAAATAGCAGCCACTGCTTCAATGACAAGTAATTCCAAACATTTGAAAAGAAGTGTACATAAAAATGAAGCATATTGAAATATTATTTTTATTTAACCTTTATTTTACCAGGAATAAATCCCATTGAGATACAAAATCTCTTTTCCAAGGGAGTCCTGGCCAAGACAGCAGCATAAAAGTTCCACACAGAAAACAGCAACAGACAATGACAAGCAAAAACTACAAGAACAAGTGGTGCCAGGCACAACAAACCCCGACCCCTCGCACATACTTTCACCTACTTTTCTGAAATTCAATAGGCATCTATTCTGGGTCAGTGGCAATCCCTAAACCGAATTTGGGGTGAATCTGGCCATTAGTTTTGTTGCTAAAGTGTTAACAAACAAACAAACACAGAAACAAACGCACAAACACACAAACACACAAACAAACTGGACCAAAAACAACACCCCTTGCCCTCACCCTTCGGGTGGGGCGGGGTAATAATACATTAACCAGTTTTAGCAGTGAAACATGTGCATGCACTGGTTAAGTAAGTATTAGCGCACCATGTCGACTTAACATGCGGGCCAATCCGTACGTATTCAAGACAATATGGTCTCACCACTGTGGACTCACTATTTGACAGAATACATGACAAGCCAACAAGGTCATATTTTAACAGCCACATCCCCCTGTATGGAGTCACACGAACGCACAGCACATATTTAGGCTGAATTAGCTCCCCTCCCACGATCCCACAGATTTCCTGTAGGTTGGATACACGGTGCAGAGAGTGAGCTGCATCCTTTCCAGCATGCACCGGTGCGGTTCCCGCTGAGCCGTATCTGTGGCTGAGGAAAGCAGGTTGCAGGAGGTATTCCGACAAAACCCATCTGGCCGGGAACTCCTCAAACACCTGCGGGCCGACCACACTCACAGTCACATCCAGCGCACCATTTTCACACCATTCATTTCTGCGCAATAAAACTCTCGAGTTCAGAATCTGTCTCGCGCCGGTCACACCGAGATAATGACATTAACCTCACAGAGCAGGAGTCTCTCAAACATGTCAATCACTTCCTGCTTTTTCATAATGCCACACTAAATGCACATTATTGCGAGCAGTGCATTTGTCTCTAAACAAATGCCGTACATTTAAGACCTCAACTCAGTTCCACCCTCAATGGCACCCCGATCTGTTCCCTGATATTCGGCCCGGTCTCCATATAAGAAAAGCCCGGTTTTCTCCAAGAGTAGCTCTGGTTGACTACTGACCTTTAAAGGCCAAGTTGCTCCCACTGTGTAACAGACTGAGCCAAGCAGTAAGGCCAAGCCACACAGGCTCTGTCATAGAAATAAAAAAAAAAAAACCTCTCCGCCATTTTGTTTCAACCACCAAAGTTTCCCAATTAGTTTATCAGGGCTTATGGGTGGAACACACACACACACACACACACACACATATGACTGAACTTCACTCTCTGACTGCCTTAACATTACCACCTCCACACATCCTCTTCCTCAGTCTGCCAGTGATGTCTCCAGACACCAAAGCAGATTCCAAATGCAGACAGTCCAACGGAGGAGCAAAGCAACACTGGAAGACGGGATGCGGGGGGGTGTATGAAGGCGAAGTTTCCTGTCAAATGCCCAGCTGATCTCCCGAAGTAATACTCAGACTCCCAGGATCTGGTCCATTGAGCCGACAGAACTGTCTAGAAGCTGACAGAATATTCAGGCCTTTCCCAGATACACGTATAAATAAGCTCTCAGCCCAACTGTGACTCCCACCCTCTCTCCACCGCCCGCATTAGCCTTTTTCTTCTCTCCTTAAGGCCAGAAACTCCTCCTCCATCTTCATGCAAAGCTCCAGGGCACATGAGAGCGGGAACGGAGACGCACGCAGCGAAATGGCGAGACCCACAGCGCCACACCGCGGGGGGCTACTTATCAGCACAGGCCCAGCCGAACCGAGATAAAAAGGCTTCCATATCCCCTAATTAGCCTGGAAACTCACTCCCTCACAGGCTACGCGCTGTTTGTTGCATCACTAAACAGCCCGACGGCTGTCACCATTTGCAGGGGAAAAGAGATACCATGGCAGAGGTGGATGACTGTCGTTGTCACGTTGTGCCCGGGATTTCTGTACCGAATACAGGTAGTGTATTAACCGATGCGTGACATGAAACAGTGTTTCCAAAACCTCCTTTGCAGTACCAGTTGTCCTGAATGTTTGAGGTCTCTCCCCGCTCCAGCACAAGTGATTCAAATGATCAGTTCGTCACCAACCGCTAAAGCAGCTTGATGTTTACATCACCTGTGCTGGAAAGATCTAAAACATGCAGGACAAGTGGCACTCCAGGGGAGGTTTGAGACGCATTGAAAAGCAGTGCGAGAAACTGATGAAGAAAATGCCTGTGTGCATCTTAAGACATGAGCTGACATTTACAATGCAGTGCTAATGATTTCCATAAATCTCTGCATGTTTTCGCGCATTTTCTCTCCTCCTCGTCTTTGGTTTTGTTTACATTCATCATTTACTTTCATTTTTAGTCTCTCGCTCTTTTGCTTAATGGATTCAACAACTCTCTTCGCAGAATCACAGCAAATTTTCAAGCGTCAAGGCTGTCTCCATGTCCGTAGAACGGAACGTACGAACAGTTCAAATGAATCAACACGTACAAGCTGCATGGACAAGAGCGGGTGGTTTGGCGGCTGTGCGGTGGAGCGCGTATGCCGGCGATGCGCATGCGGACAGACAACATCGGCAGCACGTCTCTTGTGAAAGAAATAACATCGCCATTTATATTACTGTTATCTCCCCCTCACCGTGTCCCCGGCTCCAACACTGTGTAAAGATTACCGATCGAGATTACTTTTAATAACATCCCTACAAGCACAGATTACTAATAAGGCAATGTGTACTCAAAACATTCTATTCATGCGCTCTTTAAAGGCATACACTGGATATTATCGGCATGAATATAACAAAATTAAAAAGTAAAGAACACAGTACGTCACAGACAGTGCTGAGCAAGGAACACAAAATTGAATTCCTATTCATCACACATATGCAATTACAAAATTAAAAATAGCCAAAATACCCAATATTGTTAATATACTGCAGCTATAGTACCACTAACTACGAATGATTTAAGTAAATAGGCCAGAGCCCAACATTATTCATGGGAGACAATACAGAAATAAACTACATAACCAAAAGTGTGGGGACACCACTGAAAATGGACATTTTTTAATTCTAAATATCGGGCATTTTTATTGAATCTGGAATGCATTGGCTGGTTTGGCCTGATAGGACAGATATTCGGCTGCAATTCAAATCCATTTTACCATCAGGATTTTGTAGCACTTTGCATTCTCCTTTACCCCTGCCTTACTGAAGACTCCACTGAAACTAATTGGGAGTAGCGGGGGGGTTGTTCGGACAGAAAGAGCAACCATTTCCAAATCGTGGAGCAGACTTGTATGGAAATGCCCTCATCAATCAGGCCACACTGACCAATTCATTCCAAATCCAATTAAAATGTCAGATAGTTAGAATTTCAAAATGTGCACTTTCTATGAATGCCAATGGGGTGTCAGTAAGGTGTCCACACACTTTTGGTGATAAAGTGTTTGTATCTGATGATTTTTCATTAAAAAAAATGCATATGTTTTTCATAAATATATATCAAAAATCGATGTTTTGCCTTAGTGTGTATTTTAAAACAGTTTTCTTCTATAGTCTCGGTAGACAAAAACAGGCGCATTCGTCACAGCACTCCACCAGGGGGCAGCACAGTTAACACATGTTGGGAAAGCCGTGCATGGTTGCGCGATGACTGTATGTGCATATTGCAATGAGGAGGTGAGAGAGAAATTGACGGAGAATGTGTGGGCTGCTATAATGTTCTCACTTAATGAGTGTACGTGCATAATGTGCTCACTTATTTAACATAACCCATATGTACCCTGCCAGTGCTAACAGTCCATTTGTATGCTGTTAGAGTTAGTGCATGCATTGACTGCAAAAGCGCGTGCGCTCTGACGACTGCCTTGGTGTGCAACAGAAAAATATGGATAGAGGGACAGTACTAAGATGACAAGTACCCACGTTTTCACTGTTCTATGGGTGTAGTTTGGTGGGCAGTTCAACAGGAGGCAGTATAAATGATGAAACAGATTTTGCCCTCCCCCATACCAACCAATCAGCAGCGCCGGCCTGGATAGATTTTCCCAGGAAAGTGATTCCCATGAGAGCCAGTCGGAACACAGATGGTTTCACTTTGCTAAACCTCCAGATCGTTCCGGAGGAGACCGCGACTCATCGCAGTGACCTGCACACCACAGGAAGTGACCTCAAAATTCCTGACAAGCCCAGTAGAGGAAGTATCCTCCGACTTCTGACAAAGACACTATAGAATGTGAAACAGGAAACATCGTATGTTTGCTTGGAAGGCTTTGGCCTTGCATTACTGACTTGTGTTTCATCAAAAAAAAAAAAGCTGCGGTCAAATGACAGACTCGATCCTTTTAACGTTGACGTCACAGGAAGTGACACCTCTTGTGCCGCCACAGTCCCCAGTGGGCCAGTGGTTGCGCTGGAAATTCTACAGCACACTCTCCCTCTTCAAACTATATTCTGAGACATGAGGGGATTCATGATAAAAACACTCAAAGCAAAACATACAGACCCAAACACACACACGCACACACAATGACATACAGACACAAGCACCCCCCAAAAACAAAAACAAAAAAAAACACATACACACACACATACGCACACACATGGACAGACAGATACACATAGACACAGGCACCCAAAAAAAAGAACAGACAAACACACACAGACAAACAGACACAAACACAGACAAAGGCACCCCAAACAGACACACGCGCGCATGCACACACACACACACACACACACGCAGGCACCCAAAAAAACACAACACACACACACACACACACACACACACGCCTAACACAGCCTCACAAGCACCCAAACAGATGTATGGACATGGACAAACACACACACACACACACACACATATTTATTACTACAGTAAATGGAAGGCAAATAGACACCCACGTATACTCATGACTGTACATTCTCTTTCCTTCTCACCTCTCCTATCTCTCCAGGTAGCCTATAGGTATCTGCAATGCAGCATTACCACAGGACAGAGCTTGCTGCACCTGTAACGCAGTCAGACTCGAGAGGAAACAGCAGACTGCTGTCTGTACACGTGTCCTGCCTCTAACTAGAGGCTGGACTCTGGTCCTTTAGCACTTTTTGGTTGATTCAGTATCTGGTATCAGGACATTCTTAGTTGAGTCCTAGGACTGTGAACAGTGTTTACAAAAAATGTATGGCTGAGAACAGTTATGAAAAGAAATTTGCAGACTGAATTGATAAAAAAATATGAGAACTATTTGAACCACTGGCCATGAAATAACTAAAAATTGATAGACTGGACCAACGGGATGAGTAATTAACGTGGGTCGACTAGCGCTTGACAAATTCAGCGACAGATTCAGCTGCTTTGTCTCCATCAATATTAATAAAGCAGAGACCAAAAAACCTCGCCAAAAATAACAGATAAATTGTTGACATTATTAATTTCCCCACCCGCAGCAAGTTTTCAGAGTATTCGGGTCCTGCTGAAGTGAGTCATCATTAACACAGAAAGAAGTGGAGCTCCATACAAGTGCAGCAGGAAGGAGGAATTTCCCTGGGGGGTGCTTGTCCATTTTTAGAATATCCAGGCAAGGAAGGCAGAGAGCATTTAAAATTCAAATCTCTTGAATCATGTTAGAGGGCTGGTGCATTGTGGGAAGGGAAAAGGCCATCTCCCATGCACCATGTGCCGTGCAGGCGATAGGAGGGGTTAAGACAAAAAATTCTTCTAAGCCAACCTCCCTTGGGAGCAGATTCGGGGAGTGGCGTGACCCTTGATTCCCCCGTCTATATATGCAGAAAACATTCCTGGGATGTGTCTGAGGATCATGGGAGTTAATGAGGTTCCCCGGAACGCTGTGGAGACCGCGTATGGGTGCAGGGGTCAGCTGGCAGGAATGTCGCGTTCGAAAAGCTTGGGACGCGCCCGCCCTGGGTTCCCAGACAGAGACAGAATGTCCCTGGTTCCAGGAAGAGGCCCTTTTTTTACAGTCTATACGGGTGTCACATTTCGTGTGTGTCATCCTAATCCTTCATTTTACAAGGAAGTCACACTCAGATGACTCTCCTGAAGGAAACCTAGGTAAGTACAAGTTCGGATATATTTCTGTCTTGTCTTTAACACAGCCTGCTTCATCTGCATTACTCAAGGGAAAAAATGGGGTTGCGCTAACATCAGTAAAGAAGAATTCTAGGTGCTTTTACAAGCGTTCACAATGGAGATAGCGCTGTCAAGAATATGAACTCACTGTTCAATCCGGCAGTGCTGACAGCTAAGGCTAGCCAATGTGAGGCAGAGAAACTAGAAAAGTGGCGCGCTATATCGCTAGCTTTGTGAAAAGCTAGCCGTATTACATGTTCAGACTTGAATCTGATCAAAATGTGTGGTTTCAATGCAAGAGGGGCTTTCAGAGCCACAGACTTGAGTCCACCCATCTCGAAAAATAATAAATGGAGGAATATGTTAACTATTCCTTAAATAACAATACATATTTCAGCAGTTACTCGAGTGAATGAGGGCTCACAATCAGTGCTGAAAACATGGGTGTGAGTAATTGTGACAAAAACAAAATTGTTTTTGTTTACCAACAAAAAACATGAATGCAAATTAATAAGTATGCAGCTTGGCCCTCAAGAGCTACGCACGCATTCATGACAGCAATGACAAATGGCTTGGAGAGACGCAACCGAGGACGGCCATCGGTGATATGTAAAAAAAAACATGGATGCAATCTGAAGGTCAACGACCACTGACCTTAAAAATGGAACCAGGCCACAGGCAAAAACTAGAAAACAAATTGTTCCCTTAATAGCCTAATAGTCCACAGAGAGCACTGCAGTGGCCGGCATTCAATAAATGGAGGCAGGACTGCAGCCCGACCTCCACAGTGACCCTTCCATGTTCACACACTACTCCTGACACACTCGAGGCAGGGCCGGCCCGTGACAAACACACATGCGGGAGACGGTTTAATTCCATTAACAGACAAAGACCCTCAGGGCCCAATCAATCGCCAGCTGAAAAATCTGCGCTTAGCGATACTGGACGGGCGGAGCAGAATGCGTGCAGCTGCCACTGCAGCCTCCAGTCCGAGGCCTGTTTAACGGCGTGGGAGTGGGAGAGATAAAAATAGAATTAAACGAACCACAGGACCATCTGAATGCATGTATGAGCCTGGCAGCCGAAAGGTACCATACACCTCCTAAAACAAAGCCAAATTCAAACACAGGGTACGCCCACACAAAGCAAATTGTGCATAATTTTCAAAATTTTCACAAACTGCTTTGTTGACCTGGCCGTGTTGTTTTGCGAAAATTATATTTATTTGTTTAATTCAGAAAGGGCGGCCCACCACACTTTTGTGTTTATCGTCGCGTCGTTCAGACAGGTGAGGGAGCCATTTTGGTAGTGCTTTCCACCCGGTCATGTTCCGGAACACTCTGTGGGCGTCAGCATCTCAGAGTCAGCAGGCCTTGAGACAGGGCCACAGTCTCGTCCGAAAAAAAAACTCAATATTTCACGGTGTCTTTCGCCGATAAGCATCGGAGGAATACAGCAGGGAGTGCAGCAAGTCAATAAGATAAACTGCCTCAAAGGCATTTTCATCTAAATATTTTACAAGTTCCACCAAGGCAGAAAATTCAATGCGGCCTATTTCGAGCTGTTACAAGAAATGTTCAGCGCAGGCACGCAAGCACCAAATTTTATGACTTGACATACAGGCAGCTGTTACCATACAAAGCTGTGCTGACTGTATGTGTCATCATCATCCAGTGTTTTACAAGGAAGTCCTGCTGAGATTGCCCCTTTGATGGAAACTTAAGCAAGTGCAAGTTTGGATGTACAGCACATTCATTCCATTCTTCACTATCTCCCACTTTATCTGTATTTCCTAACAGATGAAAATTCTGAGGTTGTGCGGTGATACCAATGGAAAAAGGATTCTCGTTGTTTTTCACTCGGTCACTGAATCCGAACAGTGCTGTCAACCCTATTAACTCATAGCTCCCTCTAACAGAGCTGCACGCTAATGATAGGCAATGTAAGGCACTGATCATCAAAATGTAGTGCGCTGTATGGTTGGCTAGCTTCGCAAAATCAGAGGGGAAAAAAGGTGCATGCAGACACCAACAGCGTATCTCTACATAACGCTATTACCGAGCAATAAAACTGCGCTTAAGTGTCACCGTGAAGGTAAATCAATGTTGGCTCAGCTTCAGTTTCAGTTATAGCTCCTTTAAGACCAGCCAAAGTTTTTGTTTTTGTTTTATGAGAGTTTGAGAAACTGGATTTTATCACCACGTTGGCAGATAAAAAAATTCTCCAGTCAACAATAAAAATTTGGTTGCACACAGAGTTTGCTACTAGAATATTTACTCTGTATTTAAGATACAACAGAGCAGTCCTTCCGGAGAGTAATTTTTGGGAATGATGATCATGTTTTTCAGTAATACACTTAATAAAGATACAGCATTTTGGTGCAACTTGATTGTCTATTGTACTGTTAGTACATACGTCATATTCCCCAAGAAAAAATCTCAATAGGGATATTCTGGGTTAAATAAAGCTTAAATAAAACAATAAGTTTGTGATGGTAGGGGTGTTTTTAGATAATGAATACCATCTTTGATGGCCCTTTGATGGCATGTCCACAATGGTCAGAACAGAAACCAATACGGGCCATACACCACAAATATGAAAAGCAGTCAGGCGTCCCTCATGACACAGGGGGGACGCTGCAGTCTGCCGCCAGGACATGAACACGACATACAACAGTCCTGTATGCATCCTATGAGATAGCAGCGAAGCCCCTCACAATTAAGACGCAGTTGCGGCCTCCGGCCACATGGGGCACCAGAGGTCACTGAGGACGCAAACAGAGCAGTACAAGGACCCCACACGTAGCAGAACCTTTGGGACGAAGCAGGGAAGAGCAGGTGGTGTTTTTCAAATGCACCTTTTTCCACATGAACTCTATTCTCCCTCTTTTACGGCCCACACAGAGACACACACAGGGCCAGAGCAGGAGGGTGGTACTGTGGCAGTAACTCTCCCCAGTGTCCCATGACACAGACAGGCACACTAACAGGCCTCGGTCTGAAAGCAGGCATTGTCAGGCTCCATTAGGAGGCCGGCTCTCGCCTCTGTTGCCTACATCCCCAATGCCCCGCCCCGCCCCCATTCCTCCCCAGCAACACACATTCAGAAGGCTCACTGCTTCCACTGCCCAATACAAGTGTAAAGAAAGCAGCAGAAGTTTGTGAGCCAGCCCCAATGCTGTGGATATCCCTTGTCATGTGAGGTGAAATACGAGCACCCGGAGACTTACAGCCATTTCCCCACCCTGTGGGTAAGTCAATAAAGTTACTAATTGCTTTACGGTGGTTTCATCACGGAGTAAATGCAATGCACTCAATCACACTCTCCTACATACACTCGTACCTCTCTCTCTCTGTCTCTCTCTCTCCCACACACCACATACCACACAAACATACACACACACGAGCATGCACACACACACACACACACACACACATGCGCACACAGACACACTTTAACCACTCATACACAGACGCATGCTGGGCTTCCAATAGCATACGCCCACTTTAGGTTCATATATAACTGACAGCAGCTGGAACCTATTGTGGTCTAAAGAGATCCAGAGGCCCACATCCATTTGAGACTCATCCAATAAACCCAGAGCACCATCTCCATCTCGCAATGACCTCCATGGCATTGTTTACAAGTTTAATTCACAGCTTTAATAAGTGCAATAAATAGGCTACACATTACTATATACTTAGAGTGATTTTTTTGTCGTCTCTCTTCATTACACACTGAGTAAATAACAGCTTCAGAACTCATGTACACATACATGTAGTTAATGTTCCGAGAGAGTGTGATGCACTATACAGACTACTAATAAACCGCTCACACATTTACTCCAGGCTCCCAGGGGAGGCTGTTCTTGTATTTAAGTGCACAGTCAGGAAAGCAGCAGCTGAACCACATAAAAAAAAAAAAAAAAAAAAAACATGAGTTACAAATTTAGCGATAAAATGCAATGTCTGACATTGGCTTACAGTAATGTAAGTACATATCCCCATAGGCAAGGCAGGTCAAGCTTTTACCTGATTGGATGATACAGGAGGCTTCTCTCAACAACAGGATAACCACCAGAATATGCTTCCAGTCTCTGTCACTTTCAGATATCAGGTAGCCAACTGCTGCAATGGCCCATGAGTCTACAAAAGTTTGTAAGCAACTTATAGGGAATTAATTATGCTGAAACCAAAGTACAGCAGCAAGTTAATGGGCAATCCACATATCCGTCTGGCAGTCAAATATATCATCCAATCAGAGAAGGCACCAGGCCAATAACATGAAATATCGACTGGACAGTCACACGTATCATCCAATCGACGAAGGCAATGGGCTAAGTTTACAAGAGGCTGCGTCATAACAGAGCAGGAGTTATACCCTGGCCAAACAGCCAGTACCGTGGATGCCCTGTTTTGAACTGACAATTGTGCTCTTCAAAGAAAGTTGCAGACTTCCTCATTTAAAACTACATGGAACGCAGCAAATAAGCAAACTCAAGTTTCCCAGTGTCTCCATCATCATGCCAGACATCAACACCTGCACAAGATGTCTCCCACTCAAGCAAATATATGCACAACGTTAATGTAAACATTACCAGCTGATACTCCAGCGAACATTAGCGGAAAATTTAAGCTATGTAATAAGAACAGGCAGGTAAACACTATACAGTGTAAGGACTACATGTATTTTAAGGTTTATCAGGATGCTGCATAGTGCTAGCTAACTACGAAAACACACAGAGTTTCTTAATAACTTGCTGCGTTATCTGACGGGTTGCTAATTTTTTCAGCGCGATGCCACAAATGGAGCGCACTGAGCGTGAAATAGAAACTAAACAAGCCAAAATTGTGAGGAAATATTGTTAGCGCAAAGCCCGCTTCACTACGCATGTTGAGTCCAATCTGTGTACAGCATTCAGGTGTTCAAATGTTCAGTCTGATGGCCCATGGAGTCGTTCTAAAACAGCTGAGGAGGATTCCACTGAATCAGAGATAGAGTTCAATGGTTAGGCTAATCAGTTATACAGGGAACACAAATATTTTTGAGACAGGGGCTCAGCCTTTTCCCCATAACCAGACGTTAACAGACAGACAGTCAGACACAAACACACACACACACACATCCATTCCTCAATAAGCAGACAGAGCCACTTTTCCGTTAAGACAGATCAGGAAAGTCTGTTGGGTGCTACATGACCGGCAGCAATCATTCTGGTCTCTCCTAGAGTTTCTCATCAGTGTGTTAAATATTTTACAAGTAAAAAGACCTTTTTAATTCATTTTTATGTGTGCTCCTCGGATCTCAGATTCAAACACTTATAGTTGCATGGGTATTAAAAGTTGTTCATATTAATTTTGATCACCCTTAGCCCATTTATGGACTTAATTTTATCATTAAAATATAATAACTCAAAGTGGAAAACAACCTTGGTCTGAAGTAAACTGTAAACAAAAAAGTGCCCCATAGGTCTTATAAAATATGTCAATTTTTAGACAAAGCTGAACTGAATAATAAATACTAAAACACCTAGATGGAAACACTCACAGAATCCCCAATTTCCTCTTTAATAAACTCTCATTGAAAACCCAATTTGTCTGCTTTCCCCTGAGTGTTCTGATACCCAACACTTGGACACACCAGCAATTTAATCCACAACACACAACAAATGCGCTGCCATATAACCAAGTAAACACAACAGTAATGCTCAGGAATTTCAGTAGCACATACTCTGCAGAAAAGCAACTAAGAATGAGAGGGGGCAAAAAACGGATCGTAAACGAATCTCGCATTGCTAGACAACCAACACAGGAAGGGATGGGGGAGCCCTAGCTCGTCCATTAACCAAATTATGCTGACTTAACAGCTCAAAACAAATGGGAATTTGGTACAAAATTAGTTCAGCCCATTCAGACTTTGGTTAAGCTGTAGTCAGCCAATGTTACTGTCACATGATTGCCAAAGTGTTCCTCAGCCTTTCATTGGCTAAACCTTTTTTGAGTGATGGCAAGATGGCGACCTCCAGTTTTTTTCTTGTCTGCTCGCATATCTGTTATTTGGAGCGTTGTACAGGTTCACAGAAAAATCGCAAAAATTCCAAGTCAATATCTGTACACCATTAGAGTAATTCTTTCATTTAACATTGTTTTTGTGCATAAACTGTCTTTCACTTTAATGTTCACATTTAAAAAATATAAATCAGACAGCATTCTCTGGAAAAGTCAAACATCCTGTGTGCAGTTTGAATAAACTCAGATTAGTTTTTTGGTACTGACACCTAATTGTTGATTGTATACTGCGTAGTCTTCATAGAACGTAATAATCACTGAATTTTATTGCACCATTGATTTTGGCTTTGGTGCCAAATGTTTTGGCTGCAATGCCCCAATAAGTTTGTATATATCAAAGGCAGAAGTGGCCTTGCCATAAAAATGACCAAACTCCAGGCATATTGTCCATTTTCAGGGACTGAATGAACACAGAAGAGGGTGTGAGGTGTTCCTCCCCGCCCAAGACGAGGGCAGTCAGGGCCCTTCCCAAGATCCACGCAAAAGTAAACCCCAGCCCCAGTGACCTAGGACACCTACGGGCCGTGTGCAGATGGAGGGACCACACATTCAGGAGAGATGAAACAGATGTTGGGCTTCCGATTCAGTAATGAGTGCAATGTCCACCAATGACACATTCCAGTTTAATGCACCTGTGAATATTTATAACAATGCCATGGCAATGGATGCTCCATCCCGGCGTGAATATGCAAAAACTTTAAAATAGCGACAAAAACTCAACAACCTTCGAGGATACAGAAACACACTCTCTAAGGGAGGGAACTGCGGAAGGATCCTCGGTGTCTCCACGGAGGAACTCAAGAGTGCAAAAAAGGTTCACCATCAGGCAAAACGGTTAAATCTGAGGGATTTTCCATTTTCACACCTGCCACAAAGCTTCAGGAAGAAATAAAAAGGGTTCCCCTATCCTGAAAAGTCAAAAAAAAAAGCCCAGTGAGAGCTTTTTTTGCTGAGTGTAAAGAAAACTAAAGTAGAGCCTAATCTGGGAATCAGGTTAAGATAATGTGAGAATCTGAGGTGGCAGTTTTTAAGTCACTGCTCAGTACATTTCCAGCAGTTTCCCCAAGTCAATCAAAGACTCAGGCTGCTCTGTAAGAAGCTGAGGTGAGAGCGAGGTGCCAGCAGAAATATGCAGTTAATACCGGCGGGGATGGGGCTCGAGACGGGGTTTCAAGATGTCTGGCAGGTCATAGCTCATCTGTAGCAGCTCAAAGCTGGTGAAGTCTGGCTCAGCTGGTACAGAGAGCTTGTGACTAAACCCCTGAACTCGCTTGCCATAGGATACCCAGCTGATGAACTGCCAGTAAACCAGCTAGAATAGCCAAGAACAGCTCAAACCATCTTAAGCAGCTCGCAGCCAGGGATGAGTTGGCTTATTCCAGGGGCTAGCTTAGCCAGGTTCAGTCTTTGCCCTAGTCATAGTCAACCTGCAGCTGCAGAGGTTAAAAGCACTAACTCCCACTTACAGTCCCCTATAATTCACCGAACCACAGCTGTTCCCTCTCTCTGAGTTAGCACTGAGCTCTGAAGCCTGACAGGAGGCCACTGGGAGCTTAGAGAACGGGGGAATAACCAATGAGCAGACGTGTCTTTGTAAATGCCAGAATAGTGTACACGAGCGGCCGTCCCTCAAATATTTTTCACGCGCTCTCTTGCACTTCCTCACTCTCTCTCTCACTTCTGTCCTCTCCTCTGCTTCTTTCTCTCTTTGATGAAAAGCTTGTCTCCCCGTCTCCCTTCCAGAGGCTTAGGCTTTGTGTTGCGCCGTGTTGCGATAGCGTGTTATTGACTGTTTACAGTTGTCCTGCTGTGGCTCTCTGCTGACGCAGCACTCTGTCAAAAGGGGCTAAAAATGTGGAACAACCGAGTGGCTGGGAGACAGAAGCCACGGTGAGGTCAAAGAGAGGGTGTCAAACACACTCCAGACTCGCAAAGGACCCCTCTCTCTCTCTCTCTCTCTCTCCTGCCTCCCTCCTCTCTCCCTCCATGTTCCTGCCTCCATCTCGCTCGCTCCGTCTCGCTTGTTTTTGTTGTAAAATTAAAATCCAAAGAGCTTTATTTCCATGACACGCTACATGTGATATTTCCATAAAACTAAAATTCACATGCAGAATATCCTCAAATGAACACAGAAGCACGGCCAGGAGTTACAGTATACAGACATTGCAATGATATCATACTTAATGGTTGTCCCTTTGTTTATGGGGAGCTGGTGATGCTGTTTCTCTCTCCCCTTCTCACTCTCTCCCCCAAACTCTCTCTCATTGTCTGTCCCCTGCTCGCTTTCTCTCTCACCCCCTCTCACTTTCTTCCCATGCTCTCTTTCTCTCTCACTCCCTCTCACTCTCTCCCCTGCTCTCTTTCTCTCACTCTCTCCCCTGCTCTTTCTCTCACCCCCTCTCACTTTCTTCCCATGCTCTCTTTCTCTCTCACTCCCTCTCACTCTCTCCCCTGCTCTCTTTCTCTCACTCTCTCCCCTACTCTTTCTCTCTCATTAACGCTCACTGTCTTCCCACTCTCTTTCCCTCAGTCACTCTCTCCTTCTCTCTTTCATTCTCACTCCCTCTTACTCTCCCCTACTCTCTCTCCCCTTCTCACTCACTCTCTCCTCTCACTAATGCTCAATCTCTCCTCTTCTCTCTCCCTAACACTCACTCTCCTTCTCTCCTTCTCCATCACTAACTCACCCTCCCTTTATCTTTCTCTCTCACACCCTCTCACTCACTCTCTCCTCTCTCACACCCTCCCTATCTCTCATTCTCAGTTTCTCTCACACACTCACTCTCATCTTCTCTTTTTCTCTCTCAAGTCCACTCACTTGCTCTCCCCTTCTCTCTTCCTCACTCTCTCTATCCACTCCTCCCCCCCCACGCTCTCGCTCCCTCTGCCCAGGGGAGCATTACGCTCGGCTCTGTTCTGTCTGTGTTTACCTCACCCCGCTAGCTTCACTTAAAGGTCTGATGGTCCACACACGCAGCTCATCTTAATACCGCCTCCAGCTCAGGATCCCGCCGTGAAGATGCCGCAGTAGCTGCTGTTCTCACCTTCAGATCCCAGTTAGTCATGCTTTTAAAAATACCTGAAAACTGAGAACCTCCAAAATATTTTCCGTATGGGAACGCGTCCAGCTCATCTAAGCACAATGCTTCACACAAAGTAAAATCCGACATATTTTTTTTCTTTCCTGCAATCCATAATTAGACCACAAAAAAAAAAAAACTGAAAACTAAAATACCACTTTCTTGGATGCAGGAAATATAACCAGATGGCCACAGATCCATCAGAGCTGACTTTTAAATACCCAACGGTATAGTCAGGAATACCATACACTATATACAGTGACTGCCAATGCATCTTGTTAATTGAAATGCCTTAGTTTGGGTCACTGATTGGCTGAATATTGTAAACACATGGCAACCCAGACCAAAATAGCCACTGACTGAAACTATAAAAATCTGTAGATTTTTTAATAGTTTTCCAAGGTTTGAATAACACACAACTTTTTTAGGCTCTGAATAGTGAAGACCTAAAGAGCCATGGATAATACTGTATTCTGGATTTATAACGACCGGTAGCACCTGCATCCTGCCTAACGCACTGTGCTATGACTAATGATGACCTCGACAATCCGACTGCGTGCATTAATGACCTGATGTGTTATGAAACTCCTACAGTATCATTTCTGATTCTTTCTTGGTGATGAATCCTCAACTCCCCGCCAGCGGCAACACAAATCGCGCGCCACAAGCTCAAACGAACGTGATTGCTTCTAAAGAAGACACTTAGTTTACAGTCAGTCCGGGACTATTCATCACCGTGAACTTTTTTCCCTAAGTACTCTAAGACTGAGTATATTTAATTGAATTACTGCTGGAGATTAACTTGATCATTAGCTGATGAAAGAGCGGTGAGCTCCTTATTAAAGCAGTGAGAAATTGCAGGGGATATCACGCGGCATCGCAAACGAAGCCAGTCCCCTTTCTCCGGGTGAAACATTAGGGCTCGTTCCCTCGCGCATAAAACCGGAGCAATGCAAAATAATGGCGTCATTAAAAAAATTACAGCCGAAATAAAAAAGAATCGCACTACGTTCTCGCCGAAGAGACACTGCCGAACGCAAATAACACAACTGGGTGTATGAGGCACCCAATTATAAAACTGCACATTCGCGTTCTACGAGATTCAACGTTAGTAAATAGACAATAATAACTGGGGTACCATAGATGTCCCAAGAAGACATTACACATAAATACAGCCAATTCAACAACGCTTTTAACTGCAGAGCGGGAGCGAGAAACCAGAGCACAGCAGAGAATCCATATCCTTATTTCAAAATAAAGAGCAATCCAATATGGTTAAATTACAATCGGAGGCGAGTGAAAATATTGATACAGCACAGCACTATGACTCTTTCCTCTGCGATACAGTATTGATGCAGCAGTGCCAAGTATAAATATTTTATGTGAATACATATTTTATAGTCTTATATTTTGTTATAAGCTGTAGTTTTAACAGACTACTCTCTCACATTTCATTGATGACACCTTTTTTGTCATCAAGAATGTATTAGAAGTGCAGTCTGTTTTACATCGTTTCATCTCACTTGCCTAAAATTCTGTCAGGCTAACGGCCCTTCAGATTGCACTGCATACAAGCAATGAGTGATTGACTCCTATTGTAATCATCTACAGTAAATGTTTTTTGTCCAGTAATATATATCAGTTTGTTGTATGTGGATTGAACATGACTGTCTTGACATGTATAGCGTATTACAGAATCACCCGAATTGCGATACTTTCGCACTGGAGCAAACTATTGTAACATTAATGTACTGTAAGCAACTCCAAAATTCCCAACTGAACCAGGTCATATACCATCCTTGTGGGGGCCATTTTATACACCACTCTTCTGGGGACAAGCGTACAGAACACCCAAGAAAGGACCAGCTCATGTACCACCCTTCTGGGGTCCAGCTCATATACCATAATTTAGGGGATCAGCTCATACATCACCCTTCTGGGACCAGCTAATATACCACAACTCGGGGAACCAGCTCAAATACGACCCTTGTAGGCACCAGCTCATACAGTATATCACCCTTGTGGGGACCAGCTAATATACCACCCTTGTGGGGAGCATCTTAAATACCACCCTTCTCGGGACCAGCTAAAATAGCATGCATCCAAGTAGGGACCAGATCATACACTTCCCTTGTATTGACCAGCTGATGTACCACCCTTGTAGGGACCAGCTAAGATTCCACCCTTCTCGGGACCAGCTAAAATAGCATGCATCCAAGTAGGGACCAGATCATACACCGCCCTTGTAGGAAGCAGCTGATGCACCACCCTTCTGGGGAGCAGCTCGTTAGCCCCGTCCTCAATGCTGTCACCCCAGTACACACCTGCTCGTTGACTCGGCAGTGGGAGGGCCCGTGGTTTATCAGGATCCGCACGATCTCCACGTCCCCCTTCCAGGCAGCCAGGTGCAGCGGGAAGCATCCCTTACTGTCGGCCACGTTGGTGGAGGCCTCATACTGCAGCAGCTTCAGAACCACGTCCCTGTGTGGGAGAGATAGCAGGTCTGTGTGTGAACAACCGTGTACAACAGATGCTCTCCCATTTCTGCACATCTGAACCCTCTGAAAGGTCAGATCTTTCTAACCGCCCAATACAACCCAGTGGTTACCAACCCTCTTGGAGATCAACCATTTCGTACTTTTTCTCTCCAGTCCCAACAAAGCCCTCCTCATTTACCAGTTGGAGATCTCATTGAACTGCAAATTAGTTTAATCTGGTTTGCCACATCAGGGTTGGAGTAAAAACCAACTGGATGGTAGATCTCCAGAAACAAGGTTGGTGAACAATGAAACCTATAAGCATAGTGAGAAAGGTAATGGGATATGAGGCCTTTTCACACCTAGAATGAAAGGGAAAAAAAACTAAATGAAAATGTGTCTGTCAACCCATTAATCTTCACAAGCCCATCCAAATCTAATCATAAACTTTCGTATCTGGCCATCAACGAGTATTCCACATTTCTTTTTTGTTTTGTCCTTGGAGTAAAAAAACTTTTACACGGCAAAAAAAGTCAACCTACATTTTAGTCCAATACAGACTTCACATTTTATTTGTATCACGTTTTGGTCAAATGAAACCGCACTATTGCCGATGAGGTGATAAGGCTTGCTAAAGGGGTAGAAAAATTTTATGAAAAACAAACAGTACCTTCAGTCTCATTACATGACCATTACACATGATCACACACTTTTTAGCAGTTGAGAACGTTTTTTTGGGTTTTTTTTTTTTGGGTGGGGGGTAAATGGGACAGCATTGCATTCCTTCAATACCAGTGAGACCCCTGGGGAATTCTCTCAACACCCCCTCAGTCTGGCGGTGAGAGAGCGAGCGAGCATGCGACGCCAAAGGGTTCCTCAAGAATTTCACGGTAGGCCTAAATCAGGAGATGTGAAAAACAGAAAAGGCCCAGCATGAGCTCTTGAGAAAGGCAGAGAGATAACGCTTCTGTGACTCACACAGGCCGAGACACTGCCGCTGCTCAAATAACGAAGGAGGCTATAATCAGAGAGAGAGAATTATCCAACTGCCTCATAACGGGAACTCAATTGACCTATGACTGAGCAGACTCTCAGATCCTGTTTCTAGCTGCCGATGCTGCAGTGGAATCACAGACTGTGTCAAATAATATTAATCAAAACGAGAAGCTCGCTAGCCCTGTCGTACTCGGAATGTCAATTTTCAATTTCAGTTTGACTTTCATTCGAGAATGTTGACTGACCATGCTCGCTCATTTACAGAACCCCTCTTTAACCCCATATGGCATAACCTTCGTGAATTAAGAGAGGAAACCAGGATACCTAGAAGAAACTAACTCAAGCACACGAGGGACATACTCCACACAAAAAGCACCAAACTCAAATTTGAACCCAAGAAACCACATTTTTGACACAAGGTGTCCACCATGCCATTTAAAACTGGCATTAAATACATGCTAAAACCCACAGAAAGGTCAGGATCGTGTTATGACAAAGCTTCCTGAAGCACTGAATATGTGCACGATGGATGTGAATTATAAAGAATCTGATATTATCATCTATTAATTATAGAACTGAATAATCAAATAATCCCGCTGGCTTCCCCAGGCACTGTTTGAAACTGGAGTCGATCATGTCGAAATAAGGACAGACGGAGAGAGACAACCCGCATTCATATGCAGCTCCTGACAGGAAAATTAACTATGTCAATTAGCCCATAATTTTATGCGAGGGTTTCCTCAGTGAATATTGATGAGACGGAGTAAAACTGCATTTTTCTTTGTCATGTTTATTGATGACCATTCAAAAACTTATATGAGCGATCTAATAGTGCTCTCACATTCACACACTGGTATGAATCAATATTTGATGTGGTACATAGTTTGGTCGTGAGAGATGTTCTTTTCTAAGAATCAAACATGATTTAGTGTGGGTGTAAAAATGGATAAACCAACAGGATCTTCTCATTACAACGGAGGATGTAGTCCATAAACATCTTAAGCCAAAACCTCAGCCGCATTACTCCTCTACACTAAATTTCAGTACAAATATTTATCTCCTGACCGCCACTTACATCTAATATCACAGAAAATGGCTGAAAAATCCTCCCTGTTCCCTCTCACATGGCTTTCCTCAATTAATATTTCAAATGAAATATGAATAAAATATCTGTAACAACTCCCCAAAGCCTGAATTTACGGAGGAAGACTGAGATGGAGATGTTTCAATCCTATCCACCAGGGGGCAGTGTATGTGGATTTCAACCACCAGGGATCGAAGGCCTGCGGACCTAAGCAATCAGTCTTCATTGACTGCTAAGGTGTTTACATGAGTATCAGCGGATGTCATGGTAGCGCACACGATTACATGAGGGCAGTGAGACTAAAACCAGTGAATCTTCAGTGATTTGGCTCGGGAGCAGAAGGAGAGAGATACAGCACGATTTTGATTGAAGCAGAGGTGGGGAACCAGGGCGATATCTTTCTTCTGGTTTTCATGCAATCTTCTTTCCCAAATTGGTAAGCTCCAACATTTATGGGATCTGACATTTCAGCAAGAGTTGCTGATAAGTGCATGAATGAAACGATTTTTGTGTTTGCACTTGAAATTTTTTTACTGTTATCATCTAATTTAGAAGAATGCCTCACAGCAAAAGGAGCCCAGCCTAGGAGTTTTTCCATGTGGAGGTTGCATGTCTTCGCATATTCACACCGTGTTTGCACGGCTTCATCCAGGTACGTGGGCTTCGCTCCGCAGTCCAAAGACAAACATACAAGGCTAATAAGCGACTCTACCACCCCTACATATATAAGCGAATGGTGTTCCATACCTGTGATGGATTGGACTACTGGCCAAAGCAGTGAGGGCCAACCTGAGGCCCATGGGTCACATGCAGCCCATTGAGCTCTGCGACAAGACAGTTGATCAAATGATGATGTAAGCCTACTGAAAATGTATAGAAATAAAACTAATACAACCATGATTAGGTCAAAACCTAGTGCATGGCTGGACCGTTCATGGGCTATGAGCAAATTTGAGGGCAATTTGTTTCAAGGATAGTAAGAGGTATGGTCTATAATAAAAATTCCCAGATTTTAAAAGAATTTTCTGTATCGGTCTCTGTAATAATTGCTGTTAAAGTGTATCTGTGAGGATCCGCTATCAACACTCCCCTGATGATATTATAGAAACTGTTTGCACAAAATCAGTTTGAAAGAACTATAATGGGAGAGTACACTCAGCCAGCCAACCAATTGTGTCACTCATTCATTTACTCACTCACTCAGCCAAGAAGTTCCAACAACGTCGGGCCAGACTATGCCAGTCCAGTCAATATAGAATAATACACTGTATTTAAAATATATCCGTATGATTCATTGTATAGGTCAAATTATGAAATATAATGTCTCCTGAAGGCTTTTGTTTCACGATATTTGCACTGTAATAGGTCGCGAAAATCACAGAGGAAGTTAGCATGAGACCATTTATTCCGGAAGATTACATTTTGCCCGAAGTTTCCTCCTTCATCACCGTAAAACAGGCTATTAGAAACAAATTCTGGATGAAAATGTCCTATTCAAAATGAGAATAAGCTTTGAAAAGCACAGATGTTGCTGAGCATTTTGAAAGCCATCTTGTTAGTTTAGTTGAGACTTTCAGTTGCTGCCGAGTTGGTTCAGCAGGGACTTCGAAACAGAGTCACCATTTCTGACTCATTTGCATTTGATAAAAAGTTATTTGATGAAGAATTAATGGAGGTGCATGTGATGGATGAAAACCACATTGAGCTGCTAAACAAAGACATTTGGAACCTTGGCTGAATTACACCAGTCATTTTATAGTTTCAGAAAGCTGTTCGTTTTCTGTTCAACAAGCACATGCAACCACACAATAAAACCTATCATAAGTGATAATTTTGACACAGATTGATGGAGATCTTCCTGCTCAAATAAGATGCTCATTTATTCGTGTTCAATAAGGCTCAGTCGACTGAGTAAGCATTAAACGGCATCTAAATTTCCACATTACCTCATAGACCAATTTGTGCATCAGATTCTACATTTCTTTTTTATGAAATAAAAAAATGAAATAGGATATTAAGCCTATTGTACACAGCTGTACAATATACAGTGTATCATTATGAACATAGTAATATATAGGCTACTGTTGCCTTCATATCGCCACATGCAGGCCACGACTGATCCAGACTGTGGTCCTACTAAGAGCTATTGGCCCCCTCCCCTTGATATTGTCATAGTTTTGATGTGAACTGAGCCATCCGCTTGAGTTTTAGCTACTTTTATTTATTGTCATATTTATTGTTCTGGCTGTAGGTGTGGAGAATCCATAACACCCATGTTATTGATTAGAAATTAGATTTATTTTTCATTTATTTAACCTTTGTTTAACCAGGGAAGTCCCATTGGGATTGAAATCTCTTTTTCAAGGGAGCTCTGGGGGGTTGAGGTGGGGAGGGAGAGGACAATTTGCATCGCAAATTAGATCAGGGGATGATTAGGCGGCAGGTTGAAAGAGCCAGGTTGGGAATTCAGTCATGACACCAGGGAACCTCCAACTCCAAGAATGTCATAGGATCTTTAATGACCACAGTTAGTCAAGATCTTGTTTTAACGTCTCATCCGAAAGACGGCGTCTCCTCCTGTACAGTGTCCCCATCACTGCGCTGAGGCATTGGGGATTACTCCAACAGAGGGAAGAACACAACCTACTGGCCACCGACACCTCTTCCAGCAGCAACTTAGTTTTCCCAGGTGGTCTCCCATCCAAGTACTAACCAAGCCCACACCTGCTTAGCTTCAGCCTCACAGCTGGAGCAGATTGAATAGTGGTACGGCTGCTGGCTAAATTTATGCACTAAGCTTGCGTCCATGATTAGATAGTTGTAGCAGCGTACCATTTGTGAGATGGGATTGTAGTTATAACCTTGTGGTGGTGGTGGTGGTAGAGGGTGGGTCGGCAGGTGCCAATACATATTTGGCCCCCACAATTCTGAAATGATTTCAGCGTCCCTGTTCCTGCCTCTTGCCCACTGCATGCTGGGAAAGGCTGTAGTCCATCTGACCCTGACCAGGAACGAGCTGCGAACCAGTGTAGGTATAATCGAGCAAAGTAGCCAGAGTAGTTGGTGGAAGTAACAACCCTCAGTCACAGCAGCCCTCCAGGACTACAACTGCCTACTAACAGTGCAAACATGACCCCTGGATGAGGACAGAAGCGCAACCGCGTTCCTCGATGCGTCCCACATTAGCAACATCACGTCGCTCACCGCTCAGCGGAATCTAATGACACAAAAGGGAGCAGTCGGTGCTAGAGCCATTACGGCAAGCACTGCTGTAGACCCATCAATTTAAAGATATTACACAGTCCTAAAACAGGTCCCGAAGCAGCCCTCAGAAAGGGTAGGCTTCAATACAGAACAAAATGCTACAGTTCCCAGAACAGATACGCAACAGAAAAATTCTAACTTTCTCTCCTCTAATGAGAGGAATGGCTGTGACCCAGAACTGATCACATAACAGTCATCAGAAACACATGATTCCATTTCTCCGGTTAAAACAAAATAAAAACCTGGCCGTCAATCAATGACCCCAGGGCATTCATCAATTTTACTCACGATTTTAGGACACTGGGCACAGACAGCAATGAGCGAAATTAAATACATTTTACTGCCAAAGGGTAACGGCAGAGGCAGTCATAACTAACCCAGCTCTCAGAAACGCTCCCTATGTTCCCCTGAAACATTCCAGCAGAATGTCTGCCAGCTTCCCACAATGCATTAACGTGACTGTCAGTGGGTAATAACCACAGATGAAGTGATGCAAGCAGGTCAACTTTGCTAATGCCCCGAACCATGAGGATTTGTCCAGTGTGCTTGCGTAAAAACTCAAAAAATTCTAAACGGAGACAAAATCCTCATAACTGTGGCCTAAAACCAGGACAGAATCTATATAATTACCCAAAAAATGATGAGAGAAAATCCATACAATTACCCTTCCCCCCCCCTCCCCTCGCCAAAAACATGAAGAAACCGTGCTGTTTCGTGATAGCGAGACGCTTGCCATTAGAATCTTAATCCTCTACACGGAGGGGATTAATTAGCCCATCCTCTAACGAGCTACAGGCCTCTTCCTCTCTTCCGCCCTGCATTACTTCTGCTCCAGGTACCCAAACCCCAAACCCTGGCTCCGAGAAACGCTCCCAGTCTGAGGCGGGCTAAGGAGGCGATATGACAGCAACGCGCCCCCTGCTCTTGAGCTCATTTTTCGATTTATTTTCTCATATCTGGCTGGCATGAAACTCAGTCTTCAAACTGAGGCTGACTGCCTGCGCTCCCATTTGTACGCACAGCGGATCTCTCCCGGCGTTATCAGGCTTCAAACACACGTCCCCACACACACACACACACACACACACACACACAAGCGCGGCCATCCTCGGTCTCGCTGCCCGTTTCGCCGCGATCAGCGCAACAACGGAATGAGAAAAGCACCAGAGCTGTCTAAGCCCTTTAATCCTCAATGATGTAGCATCACAATGTAGCATCTCAAATGTGATTACAATATTCTCAGCGGGACTCTTTATAATGCTGATGTCTAAGTCTCTAAATGAGAGCCGTGACTCCAGAACACCAACTAGACACCAACTAACACCACCTAAAACCACACTAACAAATGTAGGCCACTATTTAAAGGCTTTAAGTCTCTAAATGAGAGCCGTGACTCCAGAACACCAACTAGACACCTTCTAACACCATAACAATAAATTAGGCTACTGTTATAAAGGCTTTAAAGGGGTAGTTCACTTTTTTTGAAGTGGGGTTGAATGAGCTACAAATTGCCACTACGTACATTAGTTGCAGTAGAAAGCTCCCTGCTCTCCCCCAGTTAGCCGCACCAGCACACAGTGCTGGGCAGAGATTTACGCGATACACTGATGTGAACGGTCCCAAAGTAACGGCATATTTTCGCGGCCTAAAAGAGGTCCTACCTGAAAATAATACACCACTTCAATTGTACGCTATATTACAAAAATTTACAGCACGGAGCTGCCGGATAGCTCACTCGGTTAAAGCATCGCATTGTGAAGCAGAAGTGACTATCACGACGCGGGTTCAAGCCCGCTTTTTCAGCGTAGCCCGTAATTGGCCATTCCGCTAGAGGGATGCAAATTGGGAAGGGTCTGCCGGGAAGGGTAATATCACATGGTTCCGTTGTTCGTTGCTTTGGCGCCTCCTGTTGGCCAGACGGGCGCTCGTCAGGAAGATTCTAAGCCTGGTCATGTCCGGGTATCCTCCGCCCTCGCTCTGAACTTGCTATGATTCAACCAATGAGTGTATAAGGAGCGGTGGCTGACAGGCGCGTGCTTCGGAGGAGAGCCGCGAACTGTCTGCACTCTCCTGAATTGGCAGCAAGGGGTCACATACGAGCAAGCCTTGTACATAGTTCACCAATTGGGCATTCCAGATTCGGGTGGGATTGATGCCAAATTTATTAAAAAAAAAAAAAAAAAAAATTTAAAGTGCTTCAGCTGCTCAGAAAAAAAACACAGTTGCTCTTGAACTAACCAACTGACGTATTCCATTGGAGTAAACTGCGCACTGTAGCGATCAGCAGTTCGGGTCAGACTCTTAGTGGTTTGTGGCAGAGATAGCATTTCAATGGCATAGAATTACATGTCAAATTTAAAAAAAAAATTCCCTATTATAACCAGCACAGCAGATACACAGTATGTGGCTGCGTAGGCCCTGTGTGATATCAGTTTGTGCTGCAATGTTAGATTAGACTTTTTACAGGTGTTTCGCTCTTTTACCTGATGCATGGGTACAGCAGTGCTCTTCGGCATGCACTGTTGAGATTTCCATGAATGTGGCCTCACGAAATCCTCTTTGGAAAAATGAATACTGCGAACACGGAGCTCTTTTAAGGATGTGGGTGGCATATCAATATCCATGTTGAGCGAAACTAGCTGCAGCTGCCGAAGTCCAATATCCCGCGAAAGAATGCGGTGGAAGCTGTACGTGCACCAGGATACAGCTTTGCTTTCACATCCAGGAAAGCAACACACACGGACCATTTTGGAAATGTTTGCGCAAGTTTAACGACCTCGCAACCGCAGTTACTGTGACCCAAGCAGCTGATCGCTACAGCGCGCAGTTTACTCCGATGGAATACGTCAGTTGGTTAGTTCAAGGGCAACTGTATTTTTCCCGAGGAGCTGAAGCGCTGTAAATTTTTGTAATATTGCGTACAATTAAAGTGGTGTATTATTTAAAGGTAGGACCTCTTTTAGGCCGCGAAAATACACTGTTACTTTGGGACCATTCACAACAGTATATCTGGTAAATCTCTGCCCAACACTATGCGCTGGTGCGGCTAACTGGGGGAGAGCAGGGCGCTTTCTACTGCAACTAATGTACGTAGTGGCAATTTGTAGCTCATTCAACCCCACTTCAAAAAAAGTGAACTACCCCTTTAAGTCTCTAAATGAAAGCCGTGACTCCAGAACACCAACTAACACCAGCTAAAACCATACCAAGAAATGTAGGCTACTGTATAAAGGCTTAATTAGAACATACGTGTCTTGGTGTTAAACACGACCGCACTCGGAATGGAAAGGCAAACTCAGAGGCGTCTCCTCGGTCAGGGGGCTCTTACCTGTGTCCGTTGAGCGAGGCGTGATGTAGGGGGGTGTACCCGGAGCTATCCACACAGTTTACGTTCAGGCCGCGCCAGATACTGCAGAGAGAGTGAACACAAACAGACATGTTTACACTGGGGCCTGTAAGATCAAATACAAGAGCACAAAACAAGCAAGTACTTTGAATATTTCAATGCGCAATTACAATGGAGTGTTACATTTGGGGCTTGATTTCCATTAGCTGCACCGCGACACAAAAGGACAAACAGTTCGGAATATTAAAGTGGCTCTTGGAGTGGAACCGCAGAACAAACTGCCTATTTCAGATCAAAAAATTCTGGACAGATATTTGTGGAGTGCCCTCATCGCGCATAAAAACGAATTACATTTCCAGTTCGAAGATCTGCTCCCCTCCCAGCCCTTGAGAAAAATCCAGCAGAGACCAGCTGGGATTGTAAGATGGTAAAGGTTGGTCTCTGAGACTAGCTGGTCAACTCATCATTTTATAGCTGGTCTGTAGCTAATGAAACCAGCCAACACTCATGGCCAAACGGTGGACTAGCAGGCCACTCCAGAGGACTAGCTGGTCAACAGGTGAGGACCAGGTTGATCAACTATAAAATGTCTAAAAAGCATCTTAAACTAGTTTGGACCAGTTTAAGCTAGCTTACTCAGGAATTTTCAGCGGGAAGGGAACAGTGAGAGGCAGTAAGAGGCCTGATTCTTATCAGGAGACTCCTTTAACATACTCCTCCACACAGCTTCTCCTTCTTCAAAAGAAACACAACTCTACAGTACATACAGTAAGATGAGGAGATAATAGCGTGACTTCCCATATTTTGCCTTTCCACTGCCCCAGTGGTCATATAAATAAATATAAAAGAATACATGTTTTTGAAATATAAGCCCGATACTCAGAAATTCCTGTGTTTGCAGAAAATTTCCACAAAAATATACCAGGGGGACAGAGGGTGAGATTCACCTGCAATAAAACACAATGAAAGTTCAACTGTGTGCGCTACACAATTTCTATACTGACAGCTCAGGTCTCTGAAAATATTCCAACATGAGGAAGGGGTGGGACTTCTGGTTCAAAAGAGTAAGTGATTGGCAAGTCAGCTGGCCATTGAGGAGACAGGAAAAATGCTTTTTCATTGCTTGATTAATCAGGGCAGGGGGTATCTGAAAGACCACGGCAAAAGCCCAGGCAGCCTTAAAGAGGCAGCGTAGCTACCTTATCTCAGGGTTTACGCTGATGGAATGTGTCTGTCCCCACAGGTAAACACAGAACAATATCCTGCGCTGTCACTACCTCCCAGCAGGGGAGAGCATGCTCTGTCAGAGGAGGACAAACCCTGAGCCATAATCACATCAGGGGGTACTAAGCACATTCCTGTCCTGCTGAACAAAAGAATCCAGAAACGACCAACGGAATCCCGCCACAATGCAATCCCCCAAACTGCGCAGTAAAACCATGCCTCCTGTTATGTTCCAATATGCATTTGTTGTGCTTTTTTTTTTCCTGCAACATTTTCTCCCCCTACCTTTCTGTTCTCCTTCAGGTTCCTGACAATCAGCAATCCACCAGTCAGAAGATGACCAGTGTAATCAAGTGCCAATAAATTCTCCAGTTGGCCAAACAGAAACCCTCCTGCCTTTTACAGCTTGACCAATCAGAAGCATTACCCTCCATCATAACTATGTGGCTCTTCCTGTTATTTCTCTTTTCTGCTATGTTGTTAGCTTACAATAGCTTTGTTGAATACATTTTGTCAATAGTGTGTTTTGGAATTGGAGCAGGTAAGGGCCCCATACATTTTTGCAACATGTAGTAATATCCTGTCTAGACACTTTAGTTTAGGAGTGATACAACCCCTTGTATGTTTTGATTTGGGTAGTCACAATAGGTAGTCAGGAGAACGCTTTAGTTGGCTTTTGCTCTTTTTAGTGAGATAGCTTTTTACCTTCAGATACAGACTTGTTTTGTTCTTCCTTAGGAATCATTCAAGCTCCTTTTACCCGCTTGCGGTTATGTGTCATTAGTAACACCAATAAATTTGTCTTTTCTACTTGTAAATAGAGTAAATAATTGGGGACTTTGTTTCTTTATGTATCCGTTACTTGCACAATATAATTACTTATTCACCGCACATTTGTTGTCTGGCGTTGATTTATTCTTCTTTTGGGTTAATTTATCCCCAGGTTACTACACAACCATCTTTTATGCTAAATACTCCTCCCCTTGACTTACTGGTGTTGTAGCACCTAAAAATCACTGCCGCAGTGCAATTCAAATACATTCCCTCATAAACACAAACACACACACACACACACACACACATGAATGCCCATGAAAACACTCAAATACGGACACACATGCTCTTGCGCACACGAGCACACACACAGGTACACAAAATCACAGACGCACACAAAAACAAATACGCGCAGAGACTCTCACAGATGCACACACTCATAAAGACTTATGGCTTCTACATGCATGAATAACCCTGAACAAACATGCGCACACACACACTCACAAACACATAAAAACAAACCCACGTATAAAAAAACCGCACATACACAATACACAGTCTGATTCCCAGTGTCGCTCTGCATATCAGGCACAAACCAGTTTGAGTGTGAGACCTTCAGGCACAGACAGCAGCACAGACTGTGACCTCACATGATCACATGATGCTGTCCACGCTTCAGCACTGACCTGAAGACTCCCAACACCGTGTCCCATATGCGTGCTCAAACAGCCTATGAGGACAACAGCACCATACAGCCCTGTTTTACCTAAGCTCTGACCACTGACTGGGACACGTGGTGCTTTACACAAGCCCAAGGGAGGGCAGTGGAATGTGTTTATGTTGCAGGGGGGAAAAACACGGTCAATGTACCGTAACACAAAACAGGCCGTGTGGAACCTGAAGCGCCAAGAAATCCTCTCATTCCCTATGCTGCCGTCAGGCGAAATCGGTAAACGGTTTTCACAGCAGTGCTAAGGCCCCCAAATGTGTGTACAGTGAGGTACTGGGGGCAATGTTCGCTCCATATATTCCACTGTTACAACTCCTCCCCCCCCGACCCTTTCTTCCCTCGTCCCAGGAACACAACACATCTCGGGTTCACTCGCAAAATGCTCCCTGCAAGCCAGGCCAATGAGTGTTATTTTATGATCCTGCCCTCAACCCACAATTACTAATATTTACTGTCCCCACGGCCCCTGGGAGCCATTCGGCCTTTCAAACAGGTTACTGTGGTGAGTGATGGCCGCGTCCCCTCCCCCTTTCCTCATGAAAGAGTAAAGCACAAACACTAAAACCCTTCAAACAGTAGGTAGTACATGACCACAGACTCTTCAAACTATAGGCTGTACAGATTTCCAGACCATTCAAAAAGTTTACAGTGCATGTTTTCAGACCCTTCAAAAAAAAAAAAAAAAAGTACAGGTTTTCAGACACTTTAAACAGTAGGCAGTTCATACTTCCAGATTCTTCAAAATGCAGGCAGTACAGGTTTCTAGACTTAAGTATAGGCAGTGCAGGCTTCAAGACTTAACTGTTAACAGTTCAGGTTTCAAGTCTTAACTGTTAGCAGTTCAGGTTTCAAGTCTTAACTGTAGGCAGCGCAGGCTTCTAGACTTAACTGTACGCAGTGCAGGTTTCCAGAATTATTTGTAGGCAGTGCAGGATTCTAGACTTAACTGTACGCAGCGCAGGTTTCCAGACTTCACAGTAGGAAGTACAGGCCTCATCCGTGGCAGACTTGACTTCATGCCTGTGTCCGTCGTTTTTGTCACAACTAGACTCATCTCCCACCCACTTCAGCGCAGTACAGTATTCAGCAGTGGGAAGGTTCTGCAACAGTGCATTGCACATTTTACGTGCTCCTCTTGAAAATGAGAGGAAAATTAAATGTGGCAGAAAATAATGTCCACCGAAATGAATTTTGCAAAAATGACAGAGAGGGGGATACTTCTGCGCGTCTGTTAGGCGAGATATTAGGGGGGGAATGCAGAATGCCTTCCTCCTACTGACAGTGATTCTGGGAAACACTTAATGCAATTAAACCCGGGGCTCTTTGTCTTTTACACACACACAAATACCCTCTCTCTCCCTCCCTCTCTCCCTCCCTCCGGTTAGCATGCCAGCTTCAGTTTCAGTGCAGCATCTATGCTGATACTGGTTGTGAGCCGATCTTGGTTCTGCCGGCCGTTATTCAGAGCCTTTCCTATAAGCAACCCATTTCCCTTGCTGCCACACCCAATGAACAAACAGAGAGCTCTAATATCAAAATACGATGGCAAAACACATGAAGCCGAAGATGACAATAAGCTCAATCAAGTTATTTTTTTGGTTTCATTCAACACCATATCTGGCGTTAAATGGAAAAAGCTAGTAAGTCACATTTCAGACATTTTGAGAAAAATGGGGAAAACATTTCCGACCCCGTCAGTAAGGCCACGCCTTTGGCCATTCCTTTGTCTGGCTTTCTTTTTTTTTTAACCTGTGCATTATTACTATACAGTTCCAGTGAGACATGATGCGGAAAAAGCCAGCAAGTCCAAAGTAACATCAAAATCATTTTCCTCAAAAATGTGACTTGCTAGCTTTTTCCATTAAACGCTAGAAATGCTTTCATGGTTTCTTCAGTCAATGACTTTTGAGGGCTGACAACAGGCGTCCGACAAAGTTTCACATACATCTCTCTCCTTCCTCACAGAAAAGCAGCCTCTCCCAAGAACTCTAAATGAAGGCTAGTTGTCAGGCTTGTTGCTGCACACCTTAGTTGCTCACTGGATGCACATGCACTCAGATGTACTGAATATGACTTCTACCATCCCCAATCACCGACCTAGATGTACCCAAACTCAGCAATTGATGCAGCAGTAAATTAGCTGAGTCTCAGGAACTTGAGATGTATATCACATGAGAAAGGAACTCAATTAAAATAATGTTCCAACAACCTCCACTTGTTGTCTGACAGTTACAACATGAATTGACCTATGGTTATACTCAAACAATAGGGTTGTGTGATTATAAATTCAGCCACTGAATAGGGCCAGGGTAGAACATGACAATTTGGAGGCAGACAATTTTGATAAAACTAACGTTTTGTTCGGACACAAACATACATGCACTGTGAACTTGCAATTTACTATGGATATACTACTACTGAAGGCAATTTTGAGTCCAAGAAAAACTTTCCCAGAGGGACAATAAAGCATATCTCAACTTCCAGCCGCATGAATGATGCAAACAATGATGAACTGGTGTCATGAATGATAGAAATACACTAAATATGTTGATAATTTATTGTAATCTCCATGCCATGACCTCTCACCTAAATGTATACAGCGCAAATAAATTATACTTTCTTAAATGCATGTATCTCTGAAGACTCCAATAGATCACGAAAGCACTTCCAATGAAATTACAAGAATGAAGTACTTCTTGACAAATTAAATTTTTGTAAATGTATTTTGACCATTTTCTTGGAACGAATACAGGGTCAATAACACATGCAAGTCGTATCTGAATGGAATACCATCCAAAACAAAGTTGACATTAGAGCATAAAATTCTCAACTATATCGAGCCACTTATTCACACTGACAGCACATCGATTCAAGCTACAGCGTTCCATCCTCACTGGGATATAAGAAATTTCTCTGCATATTTAATTCACACGGAGTACTGGAACAGTGCTTGACACATCGGCCACGAATGACCACACTACTATGTATTCTGGATTGAGCGCAACTATGCGTTTTGGAGTACAGCCTGGACAAGCATGGCTGCAAGGAAATGAACAGTCTATTAAAGCACTGCTTCACTCAGGCGTAAGAGAATCTGGAATACCAAGTCAAATATGCACAGCTGTGAATTTAGTGCGCTGGCTAAGGCTATTAGCACCCCCAAGACACCATGGCAGCTAACAGTGCCATGCATCAGGCAGAGTGAGCGTGTGTGGAGCGAGCACTGAGGTCCAAATATACCAGTAAAGGTCAAGAAACAAATACGGCAAACTGCATTTCTAAATTGGGCTAATCCTCATAATTGTGTTTCAGCGTTGCAGTTCATTTCAAAGGGTGAAGTGCCTTTTGAACATTTAGTTCATCTTCATTTCACAACGTTTTTTTTTTTTCACGCTATTATAACTGTTATCATGTACCAATGGCCACCGAGAGACTAACCGAATATGGCCCAATACAGGAACATTAAGGGACAGAAACTGTGATTCTATTCAATAGTGCTCCATTGATTCTTTATAGACGTGCCGCGTATGAGAGAAAAACTGTATTACCGATAAACTGACCCTCGCAAAATTCGATGTGGGAGGGCGACTGCGTATGCTCACTACCCCTCATATTGCGGAAGACTGAAATTATATTCATCCCCCAGGGACTGGGGATAAGTTCCCAAGCCTATTAAGGGTGTAAAATCCTGCATGACATGTATTTAGTCGACGCATGAATGACAGCTGAAAATCAGCAATCAGCCCATGACAACACTATTGAAATTAACCAATATCACAGTCCAAGGTGGAATCCAGGCACTAATGAAGAGGTCTGACAACCGAGGGACCGCATGCGTACAGCAAGCAGGGGTAAGCGGCTCAAGCATAGGGAGGAATCATACAGCCATAGCCATACACATAATGTATTAAACTCAAATTAAAACATAATGCTGTGCCAACTGCCAAAAAATTGATCTTCACTGTTAAAGCATTTCTTGGATAGTGGAGGACCTTTGAAGATGACAACATCCCACATACAGAGCATGAGTTATTAGCCAATGATTTCAGGAGTATGACATTATGGTTTTCCATTCGTCAGAGCATTCTATGATACCACATCTAAGCACTCTCAGAAATGATGGAATATTCCGGCATGATAACTGAGACAGAGCTTTCCGCTTCAGGAAACTGTGAGTGGATTTCTGCTGGAAGAGTAGAGTCATATTCTTCATTCAAAAGAATGAAGATATGACCAAGAATTTTATGCAACAGTGCACAGGCAGTATCATCCTGCCCGTGTGGACCCAACACCCAATCAAGTAACTTCACATTGGTTTTTCCATTCATTTGTTCACCACGTATACATTTCTACATGAAGAAACATGGAGGAAGTTTCCCATTAAGACCTGACATACATACAGATGACAAAGTATTGATCAACACACCCAGTGCTGAAAGCAGTATTTAAGCGAGCAAAGGTCAATGAATAGCGGGTATTTTCCTCTTAGGTTTAATAGTCTGACTGAAAGTGATTTATAAATACATTTATGGACTTAAGCAGCTATTGTCCAATGAATCATGTCAGGCTTCTATTGGAACTTCCATAAAAGCAATTCATGACTCCTCCCCTCAATAGGGCCTTCAATCGACCAGCGAAATTACCTGACAAATTGGCAACCGCAGCACTTTAATTCAGATTAAAAACGTTGATATGGTCGCTGTTCTTCTGCGTTGTAGCGTAAATGCATTAACTGCGCTTTTAAAATCCCAGCTCAGCACATTTATTTGATAGGTCGACACAAAAAAAAAGCATCATCAATCACTCGATCATTAATGCTCCGCCTCCGCCGAACATGTAAGGTTTACCTTGCCAAGAATAACATTGTCCCGTTCAATTCAATTTCCGGTTCGAATGTAACTGCTGAGAACAACTGCCAAACAAACAAAAACAAACAAACAGATTTACAATAAAGTGCATTCAGTACCCAATAACACAGTATGACTATATTTCTCCACAATCCTTATGGAAGTATTTACATTATATTAAATATTGTCATTTAGTGAATAATCTTAAGCAGACTGGCGTACAACACACAAAGCATGTAAAGGAATACAAGTTCTGAGAACTCTGGAGGGACGCAACATTCAAAACAGCAGAAGTGACAGTGTAACTACAGTCAGGACTTAACACTGGAGAATCCCTATGGAACAGATGCATCAATAAGACAAATCCATCAAGTCATTAAGCTGGCTATAAACAAGGACAACACCATTCAATTCAATGTCTTCAACTTAGTACCAGTCAGAAAATTAGGTAGGGGCAGAGGAACAGTCTGAAGAGGTGAATCTTAAAACTGCTCATTTCAGATTTCAGACTTATGCATTTCTATTTCTGATTCAAGCTGAATTTCAAACAGCAAAACATGAAACTTTGGAAGGCACAGAGTAAGCGCTATTCAAGATGATGACTAAATGTAAATTTTCTAGTTGTGCTTATGTCTTACCCACTGTACCTTGACAGGGAACAAGATCTTCCACAGCAGGAAATGGATGAATTCTTGTCTACATCAAATACATTTGCATTTTTCAACCAAGGACTAATGCATGAAGCCAGATACTTCCTTTTGAACTTTGAATAAGGGTTCGGAACATGCGGCACAGGCTCATAGCAAGAGAGCCATTCTAAAAACATCATTGTGTCAGTCACTCCGTAATACATGTAAATCACTTGGTTCCATCACAGTGAATTAGGCCTAAGACCCCGTGCGTTAGCCATATGTTATCATGCATGTAAACCACATATCAGCCACACTGTATTAGACGTACTGTACACCGCATACATCAGTCACGCTGTATTAGATATCTACACAGTAACATACGGGCCACAGTCACAAGTGAAAAGACGTGTGAAGTATGCAACACAAGTGGTCTTTTAAAATCTTTGTTAAAGGCTTATTGAAGTAAACACCATTAAATGAACAAGCTTATTGTAAACTTAATAGAAAAAAAAACTACAGCGCCAGCCCCCTCCTCCCGAAAAAAAAAGGCTTATTAAATGGAAGTAAATTAGATTAATTCAGAGTTGCCATAACAACCAACTAAATTACCCAAGCGCATTTGAACGATTAACAAAGTCCTGTGCTCCGCATGATCCATAAAGGCCTTCGCAAACTGCTGTTCTGCAATTTTCCCAAGTACACAGAATTATTAGCAAACACTCACTCACACTCACACACACAAAAACACAAACACACACACGCACACATACACACACACAGGCACATATACACATACATGCAACTGCGCACACACACACACACACACACACACACACACCACAAACACACTCACGTGCACGCAAACACGCACACACACACACTCAAACACACAGGCACACATACATGCACTCGCGCGCACACACACACACCACACACAAACATACACACACATAAACACAGCCGTTCCAACAGTAAAACAGAGCATGAACACTCATTTAATTCTCCCTCCCCATAGCCCCCGGTGAAGAGAGGGCTGAGTGCTGAGTAATGGGGACGCCGATGTGTTTGCCCTCTGACTTGGGCTCATAAATCACACACATTACCCAGCGGCCTGAGGCAGGGGGTTCATGGGGACAGGACATGGCTGGAGTCACACAGCACGGTCCCATGTTACTCATGCTAATTCACAGACGCCATCATCCGGCAGGACTCGCATCACTTCCTGCCGACGGTCATGACACCCAGCTGGACACAAACAGCGAGGCTCATTTTATTTAAGCGACCCTTGCTGAAGCACACAGCAACTACGCAAACAATCCATCACTGCCAAAATATTAAAATACGTCAATACAGCTTAACAAGCATTTTATTCTTATATTCAAAATCGAAAATTATTCATACTCATATTACTATTTTCGTGCAATTAAACTAAATATTGCCTCCGAAGTGTGACAGCCAGACTCATTTGCCAACATAATAAGAAAATGCAACCGGCCAAGCGGACAATAAGCAAGCATTCTGAATATAAAACTTGCAAATAATAAGATAGAAAGTCTCATAGAAAAGCTAAAACTCCTATTAAGACAAACATTCTGTACGGAGTTGCTTCAAACCCCCAGCCCTTGCCATAGCATAGAAGGCTTTCCCAGCACCGCCAGTCCCATGTGACAAAGAGCAGTCTCAAAGACTCAAAGGGAATCAGTTCATGACTCGCCACTTCTGTCTGTTGCTCACCAAAGGCCAGTAGGCATGGGCAGACTGGAGGTTGTTATTGAGCGCTTAGCACATACGAGTGCTGAGCCTGTGATTTTGACTCTGTGGAGTTACTGCGAGTGACCTAAATTCTGCAGGCTGGCAGTGCGGCTCAACAATTAAACAAAACAAAACGGCCTTTACCCCCAAAGCTATCTGGCAAACCTTTTTTTTTTTTTTTCCTCAGGGCTTGACTTCAATGGGGCTGAGGCTTTGAGCATCCTGGACGTGGTTATTCAGACACACTGGCAGGCCGGCTATCATACATACGTACAATGTAAGATGGTAAACTTCACCTTGAGATTTTACAGTATAATGTAAGATGGTAAACTTCACCTTGAGATTTTACAGTATATAGAAGTGTGACAATCCAGCATAATAATATCTTGTCTCTTTTAAATAGGGATGCGCCAAATCCGCCAATCTGGATTTTCAGTCCTGAGACTGATTACTGCGCTTTGGGAATTGGCCAATACTGAGTACCAATCCTATATTAGTGCTTAATTTAGTTGTATACCTCACTGTGTGGAATATACCGTGATCATTCTTTTAAGCATCAGGAAATATCCACATTGACTTAAAATTGCTAATATAACTTTATAAAACAAAATGTCACAAACAAACGGGTAACGCTTTACAATAAGGGTAAATTAGTTAATGTAGTAATAAGCATTAACTACCAATTAATTAACAGTTAACAAATGCATCTGAGAGCTAAATAAGCATTACGTAACCTTAGCTTACCATTTATTAATGCTCTTTGACATCCTTATTATGAGCTTGAAAACATTCCTTATGTATCCCTTACGTAACACCTCAAACTATCAAACTATTCAATAATGTATAAATTAATTCCTTCGTTAACATGAACACCATAAGTAAATGTTTAGTAGACCCATTAGTTTACTGTTAATTAAGTGATAGTTCATGCTTCTTACTGCATTAGCTAATGTTAATTAATGTACCCTTATTGTAAAGTGTTACCAATAAATGCATAGAAATAAATGTACTGAATTGCAATTTATAAAAATAATGCAATCCGATTCCAGATCAGCCCATTGCAACCGCCAACCGATACCCAATATCACTATCTGTATTGTTGCATCTCTATTTTTAAAGGCGAACCTAAATTATGCAGCTGGTGCACTTGGCCTTTTCTAGGCAAGTGCAGGATTCTGGGGAAGCAAGACAGAGCAGCGCTTCTCAGCCTCCTTCACCTTATTAGGCTGCGCGTTCTTCTCCGAGATTCAATTCATTTGTCATACAAACCGCAGCTCATGTCTTCACGAGAACGCCACTGTTTACACTTGTTAAGGCACGAGGCACCTCGGATCCAAGCTCGCCACAGCAAAACTGTCCGGCAGCGCCTTTTATTACCTCCGACCACAATAATAAAAACACAGAGCGCTCGCGGTCCCCGTCTCCGTGGCGATGCTTCCCTGTGCCATTTGCTCCAAGATCTGTTGATATCATACTGGGTGCTCATCACACAGCACCATGCCGTCTCATTATTACCTGCGGGGACATGATATACTTCGCAGCTAAATCAGTATTAAATCAGCTCAGCCTGAAGCCCATCTCTTCTCGGGCTCATATAAAACCACAGCCGAATGAACACTGTAGTGCGCAGAGAGCAAAGAATCTTCCGCCCTCAGCAGTGGCCCTCGAAGCCACCGCAAATTACCACCGACTTCTCAGCGGCATGAATCTTAACTGCGCTATGTCTTTTAGCGGTTCAGTCCCAGGCTAGCTATGTTTACCAAAACGAAAGCGAAGACCAAAAAAAAACTCTAGATACTTTACAGTTCCTATCTGCTGTATTGATTACCGCCACTGGCATTTAATCAAACGCCACCAGAGAGACAAATCACACAGGGCCATCTGTTCACTGGAAGAGATACAGAGAAAAGCTTTAGCGAAATTAGCCGTCTGACTTCCCCAACAGATCATCCAGGTTATACACTCGCCACAAAACAGCCAGACCAGACCTCTTTTTAGGTGAAAAATAGGCCGGCCCACAGGAAAATCGATGCGTTTCATTGATTTGGTAGAAATCCAGTTCGCAAAGCGTAGAAATGAACGCGCCACCATCTCTCAGGCCAATCGGGGAGAAACCTCCACTGCATTCCCAGTAACACTACACCACCCAGAAGGCCGCCGAAACATTCATTCAAAACGCAGCTTTGCGTGGAAACAAAGAGACAGCAGTCGGTCTCCCCTTCTCTCTCACACTAGAAGCCAAAACCCTGAGCACTTCTCAGGGTCCCAAAGATTCCACTATAACTCAACTGAGAGCCCGAGCTCTCAAAATAACAGATTCCAAATGACATATTCCGCAATACAACGGCATTCCAATCGTGCCGAGCCAAAATATAAGACGAGCAGGATTTGGAATGTGAATATTCAAACTAAGAACTGAATACTTTTCCCAGGAGTGTCATGTCATGACTTCGCAAGTTCTATCTTTTGAAATATCCACAATCATGAATTTACATTGATTAGGATCACCACAAACAATAATGCACTGACTGGGTGCCCCGCCCCACCCCAGAAACCAGAATTAACAGAATCCAGACTAACCTACAAGCAATTTGTTGGGAAAGGCGGATAATCACAGCTTCTACTTATTACTGGTAGCAGCTGGGAAATGGAACTTCTTTGTTCACGCATTTTCCTTTTTTGGGTGAACAAGCGGTTTTAAAATGAGCCACAGTAAACTCCAGAAGCACTCATTGGATGATGAGTGCCATAAAAACTGCAGAAGTGAGTTCAAGCTCTCGTCTCCAATTCCCACCAACAGCAAAGCAAGAAGCTCATTATGCAGTTTCTCCGTTAGTAGATCTATTAAGAAGAATCCTGCAAGGAACGGTAGTTAAATTCTGTTTGCCTTCCGGAACTTCACCTAAAATGTGGATTTATCATTTATGCGCAAGCTTTTCGGTTTACACTACACCTGACTGCTTACACATAGTGAGCAAACACAGAATATTCAGACTTATATGCATGTAAACACCATGTGTGGATCATCAATGCAAGGTCCACATTTTTGGAGCATTGCCTACTTATAAATATAATCACAAGGAACTCTTTAAAGTACTAATATGATATCCAGAGTCGTACAAACCTGAACCTACAAATATTTACCTCTCAAGAGGCCACGGCTTCCAGATGCTACGTTTACATTTTAAAACATAAACAATCCATGCTATTTAAAATAGAGAATAATTCCGAGCAAAATGTGTCACTTAACCAGATCAGTGAGTCCAAATTTGCATAAATTCTGATCAAAAAGATGATTACTTGCCAGTAAGAAATAGGGCACCGAAGAGGACTCAATAATAATAATAATATGCGGTGCCATGTAAGCGACAGCTGACATCACAATTCGGACCAGAGCGCGCCTGTCCGCGTTTTCTGATCAGATCAAAAGGGGAGTTGGGCTAGCAGAACTGTGAGCCCAGTCTCATCCCGACTCGTCATATAGTGACGCTACCTGAGCAAGCGTCAATAGATGTCGAAAAAGGAGGCTTTTGGCGTCCTTATTTGACGCCAGTTAAATACAAACCTTAACCTAAACCCTAAGCTTAAATTTCAAATAAGGGCGCCAAAAGCCTCATTTTCGTCGTATATCAACGCTTGGTCAGGCAGCGTCACTATATGACGAGTCGGGATCAGAATGTGTTGCAGATGCGAGCTGATAGAAGTACGACTGGGCGTAGGTAAAGACGACAAGCACAGACAAGAGCATGGGAATAAAGGCTAGGACGAAATGCGGGTTAAAATGGCGGCACAGGACCTGCTGGCAGTGGCTGGGCTGTGTCCATTTGACTGTTCTCAACCCGCGATTGCCAAAGAGAGCGAGCTGACAGGTGGCTCGTGCCGCTACGGCCTGGCTGCTCCACTCGGTTCAGTGGAGCAGTTAAACGGGCACAGAGCAAAGAGGCTCTGCTCCGCACCGAGCAGCAACCATCACCAGTGCGCAGCCACAGTCGGCAGGGTTGAGTCTGTTCCACAGTATTATAAACAGCCTTCGTGTTCAACACGTTCACGTGGACCCTCAACGTGCCAGCGTGTACTCAATCCTAGCTCCAGATGGTTCCAGCCCTATTGCAGTTATCCCAGAAGAACCCAGAAAATGAAGCGGAACCCAACCGCCAGCCAGGCCACCAGACCCAAACACACAGAGAGGTGTCAAGTCCCAGGTCAAAAAGTAAAATTCTGGCTCATGTGTTTCTCCAAAGCAGGATCTCAGCCATCTGATTTCAATAATTCCTTCGACTTTCCAAACCCAGATTTTCCACCGAAGCAAAGAGGAAAAATTAAAACAAAAGCCATTAGCCCCATATTCCAGCCAGCAGCACCTCAGGACCATGGACCAGCAATGCATACAGTCAGGCCCGAAGCCCAGTGATCCATGCTATCTGCAGCATACTTCAGTGTTCCTAGCCATGAGAGTTACACCTCAGCCAATAGCAACAGCAGGAGAGCACACTTAATATAAGACACATGGTGAAAATCACAATGTCGGAATAAAGTGAAAGACCTAACACCAGAAATTAATTTATCAAAAACTTGAAGCTCAAACATAAGCTGAAAGCAGAATGGCCGCACACAGAACGACCATTAGCTGAAGGGCTGACAGTTGAAAGGTCTATAGCATAACTGCCTCAAGCTGAACTTCCGCTAGCTGAATGACAGCTACCTGAATGGCTGCTAGCAGAGTGGACTCTAGCCAAATGGCTGAAAACTGAATGACCGCTGGCTCAGACAACACTAGCCGACTGCCTGCTGCGAACTAAATGACCAGTTGCTGAGCGGACACCAGCCGAATAGCCGCTCGCAGAATGACTGCAAGCTGCGGCACCGCTAGCAGAACGGTTCCAGTAGAGTCCCAAGACAGAGTCAGTTGTGACAACTTAAGAATAGGAGCCATTTTGTTTCCACTGAGCAAAACCAAGCCATTGTGCGCAATGGTAATCTCTGGATTTTTCTTCTTTTGAAGGGAAACACTAATTTTGTGCAGGAAACAATAAACCTAGCAATGGTTTCAAAAAAATAAAAGGGTATAATGTCTGGACATGGGAAAACAGAAAACTCATTCACTTTGAGACCCTGAAAATGCGATGGAAACAAAATGGCTCCCTGACCAGATTTTGTGTAACCCTCATGTCGCAAATCTCTCGATCTATGAACTCCAGGCTCTGATCCACTACATTGGAACGCCGTTCGGATGCAGCAGTCCCCTACTCCCATTCTGACCCACAGAATGTCATTCTAAAACAAAAATCGTCCCCACAGAGGGCTCAACATCGTGCATTATTCAGCAGCACCACAGCTGATCTCCAACAGAGGCCCTCCCACTGAGCAAGGAGGTCATTATGAGGACTAAGTTTCAGATCCACATCATTACAATCTTCATTATCACTCTCCTGGCTGCCTGCCACCGTCAGTCACTGGAAAGCGTACAGATGGCGCGACAGAATACGTTATAAAATACAGTACAATAGCTGTTTATATCCAATCAATTCGTTCAGGTACAGCATCTGTCTTTATCCAAACAAAGCAGCCGAGCAAAATACCAGTCAATAATAAGACAATACACTGAGTTAAAAAAGGCTGCCAATATTGTAAAAGTAAATTCAGGTAAAACATCTGTCAATATCTCAGATTATATCCACTGGCGACATTCAGGTAATCTTCATGTGTACACCCAGTAACAGCATTCAGATAAACTGTTATGAATTTAAATGATTATGCATCCATTTGAGGCATTTGCTGGCATCTTTAAGTTATACTATGCACGGTTCAACAGGATAAATTCAGGTTAACCTGCCTTTCACTGAAAAAACCGAGACACTAAATCAAGGTGAAAACAGTGCATCAATTCGTTACATCTAATTAAGTTCTCCCAGCTCAATTTTGTTTTGAATAAATCAACTTTTTGAGAAAGCACAAACATAATTTCATCAGGTTGGGTTAAGTAAAATTCTCGCTTCAAATAAATAACAACCCACAATTACTTTTTTCTGAGTATTCTGGAGTTTGTGACGTGCTATCAGCGAACTGCAGCAACAAAGATCTGACACGAAATGAGAATGCTGTCTTAGCAACACTGCATCTGTCAATCTACATCTTGCAGGCAGATTGCACCATAATGCCTGAGTTCATACACAGCACAAGGCAGCAAAAATTTTCTGGAGAGAATATGGGAAAAAAAAAAACTGGTTGAACTAAAATGACTGAAAATGGAAAATATTTCATGATCATTAAGCCTAATAGATAATTTGAAAGAAAGTGAATTTAAATTCCAAAAAAACAACAGTGTAATGTACAGAACCATATGAAACCAGGGCAGAAAAGGGAACAGGATGCTAAGGCCAGGTGATCTGAGTGTTGAAATGTCACACAACATTCACTGAACTTAACGAGTGAACCTAAGTCAAACAGTATGCCTACATCTCTCACTTATACAATCCATTTCATACTAGGGTCCACTGTACTGTGCGACTGTGAAGAATGTTCTGATTGATGTTTTTGTTGCCATACATGTGACCCTACGACAGTTCACTGCCCATTAAACACCGAGACTCAGGGAATCCAGAACCATTCGTTTACTTCAGTGGACCACAGGGACAGCTACTCTTCAGTAAACAGAGAAGGAATCAGACGACTCGGCCAAAATTCACTCACAGCATTCACTCTACTTCTGTGCAGAGCAACTCAACAATATTCCTGTTTTAGCACCCTTTAGTGCACGGAAATCTGATCAATATTATTTCTGTGACACACCCAAGGTAGGCTACTATGTGCACTGTGCCATATTTTCACAGTGACACAGCCCACAGCCATCTGGTCACCTAAATCTTCCAGTACACCTTTATGGCTACGCAATCCAAAGCAATCCTTACCTAAAGTCACTCTGGTCATGATAGCAAAAGAGAATTGAGTTCACAGTTCGGCTAACAGGGTAAGGCTTTTCGATTCTTTCTGCAAGATAACACACTGAAGTGAAAACTGAACAGTTTTATAACTTTATCACAATCTAGTATTCTAAGAAGGGGACACATTTTTATCGCCACTGCCTGTTCCATTCGCACAATGAGTTCTGTACTCTCACTTTCACACTTTAAGAGGTTCTCTAAAGAAACTTCCCAGCACTGAAACACTGAGCTCTCTTCAACGTCCCTCTTTTAAAATCAAACTGACCATACATCCCAGTTTCACATTAAACAATTAGACAGCCCAAACCTTTACCCTGTGGGAAGGTTTTAATTTCAACCCCAATTTTGCAAAGGCCAAAACGTAGCCAGCACATCTATGTATCTCATACCACAGTGACCTCAAATGTGGTCTAAAAGGAGGGACGCTCAATACAGGGCTACAGAGAGCCCACCCTCTCAGAAAAAAGTAGTTCTGATTCCGCTGGGGAAATCAATCTAGTTCCAACAATTTTTGAAACGAAAAAAAAGATCAAATTTGGAAGCTTTCGTGCATCACATCCCCGCACCTACACTGTCAGAAATAGGGGTACAGTAGCCGTCCATTTCTATTCCCCAAGGTACATTCAGCACTTACGTACCCCTTAGGGCTAATCATAGGACCTCAGGGTACTTGTTTCGAACCTTTTTGAGGGCCTAAAAGGTACTGTTATGTTCTAAAGCAAATAAGTACCCACTTCTGAGGGTACAACAGTAGTGCCTTTGAGGGTACTGCCCCAGTGACAAGCCCTTGTACCCCTAAAGGCACAAATAGGTACTTTTTTACTGAGTGTATGACAGAGGGTTCCATTAAGTGCCATGAGGACAAGCTTAAGAATACTGGTTTTTTTTTCAGAGTGGGTCTGGACCAGCTGACAGAGTGGACAACCTTCCACCGCTACCCCACCCTTTGGAGAAAAGTCATGAGAATGCCCCCTCCGTGATTGGAGTATAGAGGAATTCGGGAGGGGATGGGACGATCCGTCTGGAGGGGCCTCTCGGAGGACCAGGAAAGAACGGTTAGCATCTAGAGCTTGCCGGCAGCAGCTGTTCTACTTTCCATCGCCAAATCCTAATCCTTCTTCCGAGTCAGTAATCCTCGCCCTCTGAGCACTGTAGCCATGCTGCAGCACAGAGAGAATGAATAGACTAAAAACAGCCACCGTCTACCAGTGCCTCCCCCCAAGGTCACTAACAGGTCCCTCCACCTATCAAAACGTTAGAAAATATCATTTAGACGGAATATATGGTTTTTCAGAGCAATCCAGCCTCTGACGTAATGCTGCCAGATTGCAGCCCCGCAGGCGGTTCACTCAGGAGCGCGGCATCATGGGAATGAAGTCACGGTAGAGAGGGCGCATCTCCTCATCGACAGGTCCAAATGGCGCCTATCCCATACACGGCGGTTCACGGCATTCAAGATCTAACAGCATGAGGCTATGTGCAAATGAGCCCCAATCAAATGACCTGAAATACAATACAGCCACGAGAACAAAGAGCGCAACCATTTTTATGTATTTTTATATGTTATTGCTTCACATAAATTGTACTAGAAACCTATATAAACAACATGAACCGCCAGCCACAGAACAAAACGCCAATTTAAATATAAGGTACACAATCAGCGGCAAGTGATTTACTACTTTCTCACACAAGAGCACACACACACACGTGCGCACACACACACACACACACACACGGAAGAAACAGCCAAACGAAAAGTCTTTTACACACAGCTGTACGCAATTACCCTCCACAAGAGCGTATTTAAAACAACAGTGGGCTGCCCTCAGCTTTCTGCATATCGGATCCGTCTCCACAGCTTTCCAAGGAAATGTCACAAGCGGACAGTAACTGTAGACAAATGGCCATATAAATATGTGAACAGATAAACACTCATAAACATATAAGCTACACAAGCAATAAACATCACATGCGCACATGCAAAACAAAGATGGGGATCACACCTCTTAATTTTTCATTGTTCTACTTTTTTTTCTTTTACTTTATGATTAAATCCAGACCATATGCACAAAAATGAGCTCAAAAACTGATCTCAAGCAAGAAAATTTGTGTCCTTGGACACGGATGCTCCCACCACTAAGAGTTTGTGAAGCCCCTAAAATTGTGAAATTATCCAATTTTGTGAAACAAAATATGAGATGCACACCTTCGAACTATCTAGAAAGCATTTACCAAAGTTTGTTGAATTCTGTCCAGAAGTTTTTGAGGAGAAGCGGATAGACAACATCCCCTATACAATGCCGCAAGTATGGACAGACAGATCTACTGACGGACGGATGGACAGACAAGGGAAACTGTGTATACCCCGGCCAAATATGGCGGGGGCATAAAAATAAAGAGATTAATATCCCTCCTGGAGAAACCAGAAACACACCGTTTTCAGATATGCTGGGGAAAAAAAATTCCATACAAGTTCACAACACAAAAAAATAAGCCCTCCCGAGCTTCGCTGTAATACTTAAACTCAGGGCCATTTGAACCCAGCTTTCGCTGACTGTAAAATTAATGCCCTAAAGGTACAATTAGACTTATTAAATATCAAGTGCCTTCCCTTCAAAAGCACTTGTTCTAAATCCATTCAGATATTATTTCCCTCTTTTCTCAACATTTAATTAGATGGGATGGATAGAGGGACAGATTCCAGTTAGTTTACTGATAGAAAATCATTATCAAAATCAAAACGACTGCTTGTAATGATAAATCTACTAATTTACAGCTACAAAACTCACACATCTACAGCCGGGCCACAAATTGAAGGAGAGACTTACGTAACCAACATGTGTCTTAGTAAGGGGTTGGACCACCACAACCCATCAGGACAAATTCCATGACCTCTGCCATAGATTCTAAAAGTCTCAGGAACTCCACAGGGAAAGATGGCACTCCACTTCTCCAAAACACACTCCCTCATCTGGGGCCTCATTTTTAAATGAAGCCTATGCACAGAAAAGATGTGTACGCTACTTTCTTTGCGGATTTCAGAGTTATAAAAACCGACCTGACTTTAAAAAACACAAAATTAATTGGACTGAGCATGTTTGCAAAATTCCAAGTTGATTCAGATCATGTAAAACTTACATGCAGTTTAGCTTACTCACCATTTTATAAATTGCATATTTTTACTATACCCTACTTTTCTTTTTTAGTGCGTAAGCAATATTTAAGTATGAAATCCACACCAATGTTTACAAATGAGGCCCCTGGTGTTTAGATGATAGTGGTGGAGAACGCCTTCCAACACGGTCCAGAATTTCTCATTGGCATTAAGTTGGGCTGAGATCTGGAGACAGTAGGCTTTCATACTCATGTCATTCAGTGACAACTCGTAGCTTACATAATGGATCGGGCACCGTCATCTTGGGAGATACCGCTCCCGCCAGGATAGAAATGTTTTATCATAGGATAAAGGTACTCATTATGCAGTGACCCATCCCTCTGAGGCGATAATTGGGCGCAAACCAAGCAAGAAAAATGCCTCTCACAGATTACAGTAATTACACATTGATGCTAGTAAACACGCGTGCACAAAAACCAGGTATGCACATAAAGTAGTGTTAGGACCTCAGGCCTCAACACCGAAGCGTGCAATCTTGAGTCAAGGGTTCAATATTTGGTGACATTACAAAGCCTGCTAAAATATGGTCAAAAAACAATCCAATACAGAAGGAAAACACTATGCGTGATCTCCGCTCACAAAATCCTGTGAACTGAACAGTTACAGTACAACGTAAACTTACAGTCCAATTGAGGCATGAAGGTTTATTGAAATCAATACACGAATATCACAAAGTAGCGTTCTCTTTTTGAGTACATATGAAAGGCAACACGAAGACACTCAGGCAAGGTCCAGCTTAAGTAGAGCACTAAACCTCAGCATTAACTGCAGTGACCCACTGAAAGAGTTGACTCCGTCGAGAAGATGAAGAATATTGATGTCTTTTACTCAAGTGAATGCTAAAGGAACGCAAATGAATTCATACTAAAAATGAACCTTTTACTCAGAGATAGGTTACGCTATGACTGAAACAAGAGTCAATGTAGCTGTTGACAGGTTTCGGTACAGATATCACACAGCATTACTGAAAGCAGAGATGGTCATCATAGCACCCACTTCAGTAGACTGTCCCTCCTGACCATGTTTATAACACTAACTGTGTAGTAGTGAACTTTGCCATCATAGTTACTTTATAATTTATACAGCAGTAAACTTTCCTTCTGTCATAAACTCCACCTCTCTTGAGCCGCCCCATTCACTGACAAAAAGGAATCATAAAGGGATCAAATCCTACGTTCTGAAATGACGAAGAGAAATTCCACATGGAATCTTCCAGATAGTAATGAGGAGGAGCAACTGTATAAACATTCACTTTTTCACAGGTCTGCATTTCTGTGCCACAGCAACTCCATCAATCGAGGGCTCCAGATGACAATTATTTTCACTGCCAATTAGTCTGTCGATTATTTTCGTGACTAATTGTGACTAATTATTGTGTGCATGCCAAAAAAAAAATGTGAAAACCGCTCGTCGCAATTTCCCATAACGCAAAGTGAAGTCTTCAAATGCTTCTTTTGTCTATCAACAGTCCAAAACCTAGACTCTTCATTTACTACAATAAATAAGACAGAAAAGCAGAAAATCCATACATTTAAGAAGCTGGAACCAGCAAGTCTTTGAAATTTTGCTTGAAAAATGACTGAAACGATTAATCGATTATCCAAATAGTACGAGGCAAGTAATTTTTGTTTGATTAATTAATTGTTACAGCTCTACATCATCCATCCAAACATTATCAAACCCACTTTTTCCTGGGCAGTGTTGTGAGTGTTCAGAAGCCTATGCTAGCATTCATCTTGGAAAGCCTGCCAAACCATTGAAGGGATCTCTGACCATTCACTCACATACTCACGCCTACTGGCAATATGGAGTCTGTAATTAGCCAAGAAAGCATGTTGTGGGACCGTGAGAGGAAACCGGAGAACAAAGCGGGAAACCCATAGGAACACTAAAGAACAAGCAAATTTCACTCAGAAAGTCCCAACGCCAGATTCAAATTCATGACCTTCTAGCTGAGAGGCAACAGTGCGCCCATTGCGTCACTGTGCCGCACCTAGAGTAACTCGCAGCTGCCTCATCTAACTGATATTACTCTGAATGAACATGGCTGTATTTATAGAGGTTGAGCTGACCGGACCTTCTTTTCAACGGTAAGCCATCAATATGCATGCTGTATCTTCTCAGTGAACCTTTTGTTTTCCTAAACACTAGGAATGTCAGGCATCTGACTGAGATGCTGACCTGAGGCTGGACAATGCCGAGCAAAATAAATTCCAAAGTCAAACAGCAAATAGTCTCAATTCTCATTTAACTGGTAATTGAGAAAAACTAATTGAGAATTTCCTCCAGTAGAGGTTCACAGGAGATCAGTAAACCCATTTTCTGATTACATTCTCAATATTATTTCTCTCCATGAGTCCGAATGACCAGTCTCATTAACATCCAGCATTTGCTATAAAATCAGAAGAGGATGAGCACCACGTAAAGCGTCACAGTCCTCACTCTTCGCATTTGGGTCCCATTCGGAACCCCACCAGATTTTCAGACAATTTGGAAAAGGTACAGCGAGTGAAATGTGTCAAAAATGAGATAATGGCTAAGCCTACCATGGTTTCTGCCAACACCCAACAAGGCACGAGCCACGAAAAAAACTACATGATTGTTTCAGCAATGCGACGGGCCTAGATAAGGACGTGATGGACACAAAACGCTGGACTGTTCCAGTCTAAATTTATCACTGAACCTTAATTTTTCAGCAATGCATAATGGCTAGTGTAGTTTGCTGCTTGGAGCGTATGACACTGTTCAGCACTTAAGCTCACTGTGCAGTGGATTAGTTACACAGACAGAACAAATATAAACTAACATATCTACCGAATTAAGACAAACTACGCCTTCAGTCAAACCATACTTCAGTAATGAAACTGTCCAACTGGGCAGAGACAGAGTTATGCATGCTAAGACTGAGGCATTTCCCCTTTTTAAAGCATCAGCGTGACATACGAGCCATGTAGCCCCTCCTGAATCCTGCCATTTTAGATATAATGGATGCATTATCTGTGAAATAACATGAATAATGCATGCGTGAGACTCAGATGCAAGCCAGTGGCAGGTGCAGTCACACTGTTGCGCACAGATAAGGATTATTAACTGACTGAGAGTCGTTAAAAAGCATAATCAAGCCTTGACACAGTAATCAAAGTGTTCTTTTAGTAAGGTAGTGCACTTACTGTAATCTGACGGATCACTTAGAATTACAGCCCCCAAAACCTAAATTCAGACAGAAGGAGAGTTGCCCACCGACAGCAGGGGTCTCAAACTGGTCCATAAAAGGGCCAAGTGAATGCAGGTTTTCATTAACCGAGCGGAAGCACATCTAATACTACTGATCAACTGTGCAGACTGAGATCATTTGATTAAATTGGTTGCATCAGGTGTGCTTCTGCTCAGCTGGATTGAAAACCTGCAGCCCCTTGGCCCTTTTACGGACCAGTTTGAGACCCCTGTCTTATAGTAAACAGATAATGGTCTTCGAGGTGTTCCTTAACAGGTACCTCACATATACATGAGAGGGACAATAAAAGAGACATATTCAGGTCTCTGCAGACTGATGGTTAGTGTTTAAATTGGAAAGAAATTCCCTTTCTCACAGGTGACCTCTCAGACTAACAGAATAACCCCAGCGTCAAGTTTTTTTTTTTTTTATTATTGGTTTGCTGGTAACCTATGCAACCAATGGGAATGCCGGGGAAACAAAATAAGCAAGGACCTCTGAGACAGGAGCATTCTTTGTTTAGGTATGCAAGTCTCAGTTTAACCATAGCAACTGAGACCTCACCTTGGAGTCCGAACACACCATTCAATTCTTTCATCGTCGTCCTTTGTAACCAGCTCTGCAAGCAATGCAACCACAGTTGGTTGCTAATGAGATTTATAGCCAGCATGTCTGGTGCTTTGAGGGTGATTCACAGAAGTGGCTTCCAAAAAACATTTTCGGCAACTCTCACCACCAAAATGTTCTTAATATCTCGTTAAAGAACAAGTGGTTCCGCACTAAACTGGCTCTTACAGTGCTGCTTATTGTTCAGTACACCAAAAACACACAAGAAAAGTACTGAACTTGCTGGCACTTGAATGACCACACACAGCACCAGGCTTGCTCAGTGAGCACTGAGTATACTCACAGCCTAATGAAACAGGGTTGGACGTATACAGCTAGGCATAACCGCCAGCAGGATTTTCCATCAATCACCTCCACGGCAGACAGCGCCCTCCACTGATACCGTCTCCATGCCATGGACTTGATGATGAGATTGCTTACTCAAGAAAACACAGAGAAAAGAGCAGGAAGAAATGCCCTAATTTGAGCAGAGCTGGGAAATCACAGTCACTGCAGTGGTGCATTACCGAAAGCAGATGATATTCACAACTCAGGATGCCCAAAGAGACTTTGACAGTTATGTAAGACATGGCACATCTTTTGTATTTGTTACATAGTGTTATTAGGCCTAGATGTTTTACTATATCCAGAAACATACATTTTCATAAGGTTATAAGGCCGCCCAACAGATGTTCCTCCTACAGCACAATAGACTCATCCAGTAAGTGGCAAGAGATCCCAGGTAAACATCTAATTAATACCTTATTCGCCTGAGTAAAGATCAGCATTCATAATTTCCTCAATAAAAAGAACAGGGCAAACCAAAGGGAACATTAAGGCTCGTCCCACATTTGCCAAAAACTCCTTCATGACCCCAATGCTCTTTGGGATAAAGCAGACTCATGAGTCAAAGGAACATTTTGAAAGTCAAGGGCCCTCAACAATCTGATGTAAAGTTAACCCTAATCGCTGCTATAGTCACACAAGGTGCAAAATATATGAAACAAAATTTCAGATTTCAGCCTTCAAACGGTCAACAATTTTGTCAATTTTCAGTGGGAGTGAAAGGGTGAGTAAAAATTAAGCACTTCAAGGGTTAATGCAGTATTCCACAGTAAAAACCTTGTACGAATAGACAAACGTGGTGATGTGATGGTGTGAGGATGCTTTGCTCTTCCAGAGCCTGGGTGACTGGCCATAATTGATTGTCCACAAACATTGCTCCACCAGAAAATCCTGAAGGAGGAACATCTGGTCATCAGTCAATGATCTGAAGCCCAAACGCAATTGGGTAATGCAATAATCTGAGGCACCACAGCAAGTCCACCACTAAAGCGCTCAAAAGACAGAAACTAAAGATTTTTTGGTGGCTTTCCCAAAGTCCTGACTTAAACCCCATTGAGGTCCAGACAGTTGACAAAACAAAGGAAAAACCTAAATAAATGTGTTGAAAAATATGACTAACACAAATGCTTCTGTTAATTTTCTGGCAAGGTCTGGGTCCACTTGTTCCCTTAAAGGTCCCCTATTATGTCACCAGGTGCACAGCCAATTAGTTACTACAAGCCATTTCAAAATCTTTCCCCTCTTGACATCACCTGGGGAAGTAACTAACCAGAGGAGAGAAGAACTGATCAACTTCAGCCAAGCAGTCAACTTGATTTGGGTGGTCACTCCCCCATGTGATGTCAGGGAGGGGAGACTTTGAACTGGCTCATAATGGTTAAATTAGCTGTGCACCTGGTAGCGTAATAGGGGACCTTTAAAGATAGTAGGGTCACTCCAAATGAACACGAAATTATTTTGTGCTATCACCTTTATATCCTATGATGAAGCATTCCAGCCATAATGGGAGTGGTCTCTTCCTGGATGACAATGGCCCAAGACCCCACAGGGTACAAGCGGTCATTGAATAGTTTAAGGAGTATGAAAATGATCCCAGGCATATGACACTGCCTTCACAGTCACCAGATCAGGGAAGTCAATTTATGAAAACACTCGAAAGTAGCTGAATTAAAGCAATTTTGCAAAGACGAGTGAGCCAAAATTCCTCCACAGTGATGTGAAATTCTGAAGTCCAGTTATTGGAATGGGTATTCAATGTCAAGCCACCAGATGAAACTGGTTTTGACACCCACCATCTCAGATGTTGCTGAAACTCTATCAGATGGTGCACTCTGATGAAAGTGTTCTCAAAACATTTTGTTGTGAAAATATTAATTGATTTAATAAATAATAGTTAATCTATATGGACCAAGTCAGCCATTTCAAATGCAGATGTTTTTGTAACTCTCAATTACTTTAACTCTTCTCCCCATAATGACTGCATATGATGACTGTGTGTATATCATTGAACCTTTTCCCCAGCCTCCCCATTGATTGAAAATGATGGTATCCTTAAGGCGTCAAATATCATCTTAATTGATATGGCCAGGGTCGTAATTTGTTGTCATTATGGGGAAAGGGAGGGGGGAATCTATGGGGAAGGGAGTTAAAATCATAATTCCAATGTATATTGTACAGTCAAAATCGCAGATTTGGCACATATAAACTATTATTTATGAAACTGATAAACATTTTTACAAAAGTGTATGCCGTCTGATAAAGTTTCAGCAACATCTGTGGTGGTGGGCACGAGGCCTGGCTGATTTGACATAAATTACCCAGAAGCACTTCACTTTGGTTATTGCCGTTTTAGGCAACACAACCAGTTGTATATTTTAGGAGGTGATTGATTTTTTTTCATATGGATGATATAGGCATTGAACTGCCTTTTTTCATCAATAGATGAAATAATCATTTTAAAAAACTGTATTTTGTTTCCTCATGTTCTCATTGTATCATTACATTTTTTGACAAATGTCTGAAACAATATAGAGTGACAAATAAGCAAACACAGAGGAAATCAAGAGGGGGGCAAATTCTTTTTTCAGGACACTGTATCATGACACAGGGTGAACAGAGATTTTTCATTGTAAGGGGAGAGCATAGGCCCTTTTTCATAAGAAAGCAACCATGATGAATGTTGATATTCTCAAAACAGAAATATCTCCTACTGAATGATCATAATATACAGACTACAGCAAGACTGTTCCAACCTCATAAAATACAAATGAAATGAAAAACAAGTTCACACAATTGAAATATTGCCTAAACCAACAAGTGGCTATGGTGCAGACGGCTTAAAAGCTGGTTTAAATTAGTCTGGCGCAAGGATGCATTACAACAGACTGGTACAGTGCTGAGTTATTACATATTAGCACATACATCATTTCATTCTTCCATTACTATTCAGGGCTAGCAGATAGATTACTGGAAGTCCACACAAATTTGCCAACATCATAGGTTTCCAGCACACCGTTTGATGCCGCTAGTATTTTCATTTCAGTGACTTCACCTGCTATTGGCACAGACATGGAGCTTGTAATTTTAGGGCAGTCCACGGCAATAAATATGTATTAGGCTATTTTTTTCCACAGTTAAGTAGCGCTTTTTTTGCATGCTGATTTCTGTCAGCTCACATAAATGAAGAGAGGAACAATATATCATGCATTTTATTCAATCAGAAGTGAAAAGATATTTCTGAATCTTCAGCTGGCCTGCTGCTCCCATTTAAAATTAAATAAAACAGCTAGGCAACAGAAAGCCTTTTTTTTTTTTTTTTTAGCAAACCGGCTTATTTAATTTCTGAAGAAACTGAAAATACACAGACACAGGAATGGCAAGACGGATGAAGCTAACACTATAATTTCTCCCATCCCGCCAATCTATTCCAAGCTAACACTTTCTCAGTTTTTCCGCAATTGCAAGCTAAAAAGCTCTAAGGCATACTCTAGACACAAAAAAAAGACACAAAATGAGAATTATATGGCGAAGAACTAAGTTTTTGCCATTTTAAATCAAGGTGTAATTGATTGTTTAATTACTTAAAGGGATACTTCAGGATTTTGAAGTGAGGTTAGATGAGGTACTCATCCCTAAGAAGTGTGATACTTCCACTAGATAGCATTTAACAAGCTCCCAGTTTACATAAAAAGTGTGCAGAGCAGGTACAAAGGCAGAGCAATGGGGATAATTAGCAATTTCATCACTTCTATTGTTCTATCGTAATGTCACATGGTCACAACTGCCCTTGGATGGGTACAAACAAAAATGCAAAATGGCGCCTGTTAGCTTTATTCTGTTCAGAGGAGCTAAGGCTCATTAACAGAGGCGAAAATGCAGTCAGATCTGGACACATGGTGAAGACACGACACCACTGGGAGCTTTCAACATTGAAAGCACAAGTGCAAGCGAGTATGAGGGATAGAAGTTACAAATGTCATGGTGAGTTTCTCCTTGTGTACAGCATTCAACACAGCAAGCAGTTTTGTTTATGGTCAATATGGTGCATCTCCATGATGATAATTAGGTCATGACGTCATACTAATCTTCCCATACACTGCTGGGGAACAGTCGTAAAACATATGTTAGCCACATTTAAGAAGCCCCACCTAAAATAAATCAATATGGTTTTAAGTTAATGCAATATTTTGAATATTTTCAGCGCTTCACATTGCTGACAGACTGTGCATTCCTTTGGTGCTAACATTACATTTTCTAACCAAAGAACTTTGATATTCCTGTTATAACAGATAAGTATATGTATTGCAAAACTAAAAGGCTGTCTGAGGGCAAGGTAAAGAGGTGAAAATATTGCAAATATAGTGTACTCTGATTTTGTAGGTGGCACTTATTTTAGGTGGCTACCACATATTTTCTTCTGTCTGCATGCTGTACTGCTCTGCTTCCGTGCCTGCACTACTCTCTGCTTCCATTACCTGGGAGCTTGCTAGCCGCTATCAACTGCGGGTAATGAACTGACAATGGATAAGTACCACACACAACACCACTTAAAAAATACCCAAGCTATCCCTTTTGCAAAATGTTACAATGAAAGAACAACACATACTTTGGCAGTGGGGTCATTCCATGTCAAATCATCAGATGTACAAAACATTTGTCACCAAGTAGTCAAAGATTGCTTCCATATTTTCACATTAAATAAATATGTATTAGTGATGAACAAATCCGAAATTTCAGCTCATTCGGACCAAAAATGAATTTTTGGTGAATTATTTTCTAAGGGTACTGCCCGTCAGTTTTTTGTCAATTGACATTTTTCTTGTATTTAACATGGCATAACTTTTTTATTATTACACCTATAGCTTTGAAACTTTGCATCTAACCTAATATTATACTGCTTAATCAGAAAATCTATTCCAGTTTACTTTATCTTTCTTGGCTGTGGAGCTATGAGGACACTAAAAGTGCCTTTTGTTCCGGCAGTTCCATGTTTAGGTCCCCAAAGCACCCCCAATATAAACCCTAGCATAGGCTCTCTGGAATTTTTCCCATTCATTTGTGTCTGCTGAATATAAATCAGGCTGAATTCACCATGAATTCATCACCAACTGCAGTCAGCCCCTTGCCAAATGTGAAAAAAACGCTAAAATGCCACCTGTTCAAAACCCCGTATCTCCAGGGGCACACCTTGGATTTTCTTCAATTTTTTTTAACTGATTCCTCTATTATAGTAGAAAAACCACTCGAAAAATTGTTGATGTGTTTTGACCAATATACATTTTGCAGGTGTCTGAACAGGGGTGGGGTAATCTCAAGAATCGCATGGCACTTTAAGCTTCTTACACATTTAACTATGCAACATTTTAAGTGCTTTCAATCATTAGGCAATCACACACTAAATTGTGCTAATTCCTGTATTATAGTAGATGTAACAAAACAAAAATTGTTGATGTGACTTGAACGAAATACATTTCAGAACTGTCTAAATAGGGGTCAGGCAATTTTTGAGAATCACACTTCTTTGCATCAAAAAAATTTACTGACATTAATTCTTGTAAACTGACTGTCAAATTAAAACTTTGTATTCCATGCTATGTTAACAGCATTATTGCTTCCTAAATGCAGTAAAGAGCACAACAATGTTGTCTGTCCCAGTTTTGTCCAACTTATACTGCCGGGCTGTGCGTCCAGTGACATCTGGAGTTGGAACAGTTCGGAGAATGTTATTGAATGGCACCCAGAATTTTTCAGAAGAAGTCCATGTTAATGCTTGTGTCCTCTTGTTTCGCTTCATGAAAAACACTAGCAAAAATCAGAAATTATTGATCAATAACTGGTTCAAGTTTCTCCTTGCCAACATGATCTACCAACCTGCATATACTGACCTTTCTGTGAATGTGTCATGCATTAATGAATTGAGAACTTACAATTATTGTGATTCAATAATCATTAACATTGTGTAAGAAACTGAAAATGCTAAGCGATTCTTGAGATTACCCCACCCCTGTTCAGACACCTGCAAAATTTATACTGCTCAAAACACATCAAAAATTTTTGGAGTGCTCTTTCTACTATAATAGAGGAATCAGTCAAAAAAAAAATAGAAGAAAATCCAAGGTGTGCCCCTGGAGATACGGGGGTTTGAACAGGTGGCATTTTAGCATTTTTTTTTTTTTTTTTTTTTTTTCACATTTGGCAAGGTACTGACTGCAGTTGGTGATAAATTCATGGTGAATTCAGCCTGATTTATATTCAGCAGACACAAATGAATGGGAAAAATGTCAGAGAGCCTATGCAAGGGTTTATATTGGGGGTGCTTTGGGGACCTAAACACGGAACTGCCTGAACAAAAGGCACTTTTGGTGTCCTCATAGCTCCACAACCAAGAGAGATTACGTAAAATGGACTGCATTTTCTGATTAGGCAGTATAACATTAGCTTAGATGCAAAGTTTAAAAGCTATAGGTGTAATAATAAAAAAGTCATGCCATGTTAAATACTAGAAAAATGTCAATTGACAAAAAACTGACAAACAGTACCCTTAGAAAATAATTCACCAAAAATTCATTTTTGGTCCAAATGAGCTGAAATTTCAGATTTGTCAGTGATATATATTCACACAGCTGCATAAAAAAAATTAGCAAAATTGAGAAGGTGGTGGTGAGACCCATTTGATGATCTGACATGGAATGACCCAGTGAGAAGAAATTTTGACTCAACTAATTAAATCTGGCAACAGTGGTTTAAGAAATGCCATCTCAATCAGGAATCCGATTGTTTATGCTGAAACTTTCAGTCTTTCTCAACCAGGATCATTCAGGCGTTCCCTCGGCTTTGTTCAGCATTTGACTCAAAAACTTGCTGGATCCATAGGGGGCACCGAAGATTATCAGTGGACCAAGGACAACCCCTGTGGACTGAAATGTCAGAGTAATGCTGTAACCTCCTTCCATAACTCAATTAATCACAAAGACTACACTGAGAACTAGAGAGACCCTCAGACAGCACAGACCTCTGCTATGGCCAATAGTCCACTCTTTCATGACATACAAACCTGCAAAGGCAACCATTGTATTTCCACAATTAGCTGCGTTTTGTCGCGTTGAACTTTACTTCCACCAAGTGGAGTTGAAGATGAAGACCAAAATGGAAAAAATGATCAGAGTCCAAATTTAGCATTTTTGTGTATTTTATATATTATATTTTATTATAATATTTATAATATATAATACTATTATATATTATTATAACATTTTATATATTAAATATTTTTTGCATATTTTTTCAGTGCTTTGTTTCTAAGATCGTTTTGAATTTTTACTTCATCATTTGTCCACAACGTGAAAATGTGACTGATCATTTTTCCTTTGTGGTCTTCAGATGCATGGCATTTATGGCCCTATCTTGCAATCCCGCAATGGTGAAGACTGGAGAGAAAAAATCCCTGGGTCTGGATGGTGGTCTGGATCAAGACCAAAATCTAATAGATTGTTCTTTGGGCCATATGCCACCCTGACACTTGCACGATTTTTGTCCCCGCAATGCCGCGCAATGCGTCGTGGCAAGGCGTGCCATTTCGGTGGTACGCAGTGGAACCTTGTTTGCGCCCTGTCGCGCACTGTACACGCATAAGTTACGCACTGTCTACGCAATGCGCGGCCAAAAATGCATGAACACTTTGTGAGAAGTTCCTGCCATGCGCGAATGGTTTGTGACGTGCGCCAACAATGCGTGAGCTGGGCGTGCCATGATCACGTGAACAACTCGTGACAACACCCTAACACGGCACGCATTGACACGCACCGTCGGCAGTGCTCGCGCCGAGTTCCCGTAGTGTTCAGGCATGGTTCACGCAAGTGGCACGCACATGGCACGAACATTGCGTGCCGAATGTGTGCCGAATTTTTGAACATTTCAAAATTCTCTCTACGACATGGCACGCACCCCCGCACCCTTCACACACTCCTCACGCGTGTTCCCGAAGACTTTAATCATTGTCACGACGCACTGCGTGGCATTGCGGGAACAAAAATCGTGCAAGTGTCAGGGTGGCAATACTCTATCCCTCCAAAACAAAATTTCATCAAAATCCAACCTTAAATTTTTGAGTAAAGCGGCTAACAGACAAACAGACAGACTCAGGCAAAAAACCTTACCTCCTGGCAGAGGTAATTGCTGTGAATACTTTATATGTCACTGTGCTGGGAGATGCATAAAGACATTGGGATTCCAGGCACAGAAAGATTATGAGCCTAACGGCTCTTGAGCATGAACACCCCCAGGCCCTCACTAAAAAAAGCACTAAGTATGAGCCCCATAAATCCCCCCCCAACTATAGGCCCCTCATACTGGACCAAAAGGGCCAATTCCATAATCCATACTAGAAATCTACAAGTACATTTGTTGGTTAATTACAGTGTGCAATGGTCAATTTTCACATCCCTGGGGCAATATTTCAGGCTTTTAGATCAATTTATATCAGTCGAAGAGAGATTAAGAGGTGAATTGAGACGGGTTCTGCACGGCAATCTTTAACCATATGGAGGAGCAGCACGACTGCTAACACTAGGTCGCCGTGTTTACATAATTAGCAAATTTGTAAAGCTGTGTGTCTATGGCATGAAAATACATAATAATCCAACACAGCTACGCAGGCAGACCGAACTACCCATGGCTACACGGTTTGGGGTCAAAGGCTAACACTGACCACAGGTGTGGTTCCAACACCAGCGCCTTTTGCAGGCCTGTAACACAGGGCTATGTTATAACAGTCTTTCCCAGGCTTGTAGTCAACGGTGTCAGGGGTGTATTTCTTTTGGTGTCGATTCACTAAAGCTTGAATAGAACAGTGCAGGCCCAGTCCACTGACATCACGTGGCCTTGTTTGGAGACTAGAGCTCTAGCGGAGCTCGCACTTGGACCCGTTCCCAAAAGTTCCACGTCTCACAAAGAGCTAACTGAGGTCCTTTCTCAGACTGTAGACATGACGCAGACCCTGGGATTCCAGAACCAGCCCCATTTCTAATATTACCCTCTATGGCAGGGCAGTTAACCTGATATAGCCCCAGGCACTGAGCCAATGCAACTCGGGTGAGTTTAGGCCACTATGGAGCAGTATATGGTAGGTGAGGAGGTGAATATAGTGAATACAAGTAGATACCTCACACTCAATATTCAGTATTTCTTCTCAATTGACTTGGACCTGCCAAATGATTCAGAATTATTCTTTCTTGAAAGTTGAAACAGACCGTGGTACAAAAATTTCTTATGGGAACAAACCTACTGTTACCGCACACACACACACACACACACACACACACAATCATACACAAACTTCTTTGAAAGCTACGTTTGTCAGGACATTGTATTGACTTACATTCATTCGGTATGCAGCTGTTCCCAAACCCTAACTGTAACCAAATTATGCTCAGCTTTAACCCTCACCTTAGCCAAACCCGAACTGTAACTGAAACGCTAACTTTAACCAATCAGCCGTAATCCTCCATAATCCTTTGTGAGGACCACCCAAAATGTCCTCACAACACTGTGGTTCCTCAGGAGTTGGTTCTCACAAGTATGGCTGTACAAGCCCACACACACGCCCGTACACACACACACACAAACACATATACAAATGCAAACACTTACATATAGAAAGATGCATATGACCGTAAAAACGCACACTCACATGCACACACACACACACACACACACACACACACTATGACAGTCATACATACATGCATACAAAAATGAACACACAGTCAGGACTCTGCATTAGTGGGTGGACTCTCCTGAAACTGAATGATGTGGAATTCCGAGTCTCCAACATTCCAGAGCATGCAACATTGCCCTCCTCCCCCACACGTCAAATTCAGCAGCGGCCGTTCGCTCTCATTACCTGTGCAGCCTTATCGGACGCACTGCACCAGTTCCAGGAAAGGGGTCGATATTCCCCTGATTGGAGGAATGACATGTTCACTGTTAGAATACAATACTGCCACTCTGACAGTCCAGGTAAACCACACTCATTGGATAGCAGTCTGGTCCTAACTTATGATATATATATATGACATATATATATTCAGCTATCACATTCCTCAGCCACCATTAGGTTACATCACTGGCGAACAAAACAAGAAAAGCGCTAATTAGATAATAGTTCATTAGATAAAGGAAACCTTTGTGGTATGAGGCCTCTACAGTGTCAAGCAGTTCCTGGCATTATGCAACAACTAGGTCTGAAATCACCATTAATTCAATCAGAGACACCACACCCCGCAGTGTCTAATTTAATATTTTTCACATTCAATAGTCAAGGCTGGCCTGCATTACAAGCAAAGAGATGAAAGGCATTCCTATTAACTGAGGTCTCAAGCCATCTCTTGTGGCATCCTCATATTAACACTCCAAATTCACTGTTCTGATTTAAAGACACAATTAATGTCCAAGTCCAGTGCACTAGAGCTCCCACTCTACCAGCAAAAATCACACATTTTCTGGCTGGATCGCATTCCTCCTGTGGAACTCAGACCACCACAATCCACAGAGCTCTTGTGAGGCAAACTGAAGGAACCATTTTACCTTCTAACCCGCTGACCTCGAAAGCCAGGAGACAATTGACCTCAAAAGTCAATTTACAATGGACAGAAATTTACAGCAAAATTCCTCATTGAACCATAAGGCACTCCTTGTCAACAAACCTCCAGCACAGTAACCTTTGTTATTCCTGCAACATCATCACAAATGGCAGTGTACAATAACACAACAATTCACATGGGATGTCACACAGAGCTTCTATGAAGGTTTTCAGAAGCGCTTATGACTCAGAATCGCACAATGCTCAAGTTGCCCCCTGGGGACGAGATCTACTCACATGTAATGAAAAGGAACCTTTGTCCCCAAAATGAACTACAGATGATGAGCTCCCTGATGACCTCACTGTTGACATCAACCTGGGTTTGAACACTGCACTGTAGGCAGCCAGCTGAGAAACTATAACCTGTTCATTGAAATCACCGTAATCAATCAAGAGGTGCACTGGCTGAAACTCCACCATTTTAAGAAAGGTATTTTAGGGTGTTTCTTTCGAAGAGGATGCAATAGCTAATTCCCTCATGGTTATCTATTCTATCAAGTTTATCAACCAAACAAAGTAAAATATATTTTATCTGTGTCTATAGAAGCAAAGTAAAACTTTTACAATGCAACTACATGGTCTGACTTTATACAAGCCTAAAACTTTACTCGGAAGTACTGTAAAACAGGCGAGTAGGCCTGCACGATAAATCGCCGGAAGATCGTGATCTCGATTCACCCCTACGCGCGATCTAATTTCTAAATGTCAACGATTTTCCAGCATTATTTCAGGAGCCGCAGGTCAAACTAACTCGTAGTTTTCAAAGAAAGTGAGTAGTAGGCGGTCTCTTAAGGGCGCTTGAGACCGCCCCCAAACGCAGCACTGACGTTGCATTCGCGCTCATCCTATGGCGAAGCAGCTCTACATCACTTGAGTTCATGTAGAAGCCAGAGAAGGGAAAGAGTGCGGTGATGTTCCGAATCGAAAAGAGTTGGCTAGCTGTGCAGATTCAGAAGCAGCAAGGGAGACACGGAGAAATGTTAAGGTGCAGAGTGCAGGAAAGTTTGTGGTCAGGAAAAATAAACGCAGAATGAACACTGACGAACATCCACCCGGGGCATTAATAATAACTCCCGCAACGGGGCGAGCGGATGAGCTCGCTATTTTTGCTTTACGAATCAAACCTGATGCTGCGGTCATGACCATACGGTTGCCAAAGTTCAAAGCCATGAACGAAGCAACGTCGAGGTTGGCAGAATTATCATCGTCTAAACAGCAATAGTTCTCACCTTGGTCCCATGCTCAATTGACAATCAAGCACTTGATTCGCTCAATTACAAATTTGAATCGGAAGACGGTCCAATTTATTTTTATATTGTTTTTTGGCAGTCGCATTTTGAGATTCGAATGACCAGGAAGCAGCACAGATTCACCTGCGTGTATTTGCCTGATTATTTTTATAGGCTTACATTCGACGATTTGATGTGAATACAAAAATAGATCACAGATCGCGGTGGATAGGCTTAATGAAACGTTTTCCACATTGCGTCGGCCTATATTGTTATATTTTTGAAAACCAGGGCCATATTAAAATGGATTTATTGTTATTGGTTGTTGGCACTCTTACACGGAAGCCTATGTCCACTTCGTATTATCGCTTTTTAGTCATTATAGGCAACATGCCGGTCGTACTTGTTGGCTAAATAAATTGCTCGATTTTTAAGCTGCTTTTCCACCGAACGCGAGACGAATTATTCGCACGACATATTAGTACATTCAAAATCAATGCGAAAACGCAAATACACGCGATGTATTCGCGTCTTTGCATTGACTTTGAATGTTATCTGTCGTGCGAAAAAATCGTTTCACGTTCGGTAGAAAAACCGCTTTAGTTCGGCAAAATACTCAGGAATAGATTTAGGGTATGCTAATTACGTCAAGGTGATGGAGCTGACTTCAAAGCACCAGAAGCATTTTAAACGGCCACTGAAGTTTGATAATCATTTTTTCAAGACTGCAGTTGGATGACACGTGGTTTAGCTTTAAAATGTTGCCCCAAAACTAATCTTGGTTTATGCTGGAATGCAGTCGGCGTGCTGCTTTCTCTCCGTGCAGGCTTTTGTTTGTGAGCAAATGTGCCTCGGATGGGCTTGCATCAGTGCCTGCCTGTTTGATATGACATAATTGAGCAGTATCATCTCCTGGATTGCGGTTTGACATTGTTGCATCCCTAGTTCAGGGCCATGTGGAGTCAAAGTGCACTTAAAGTGCACTTATTTTGTCTTTTTACTTTTTTAAAAACCTTTTTTTTTTAAACTGCACTTTAATGGCCAATTGGTTTATTTATTTATTTTTAAATTTATGACTACAATAAACATTTCAGTTTGTGGGAAAAAAATCGTGCCAAAGAATCGTGATCTCAATTCTAAACAAAAAAATCGTGATTCACATTTTTTTCCGGAATCGTGCAGCCCTACAGGCGAGTATGTGTATTTCAAGAGAATGTTCGGAACTGAGAGAAAACAAGAAGGGAGAAGGAAAATTAGATTATCCACCACAGGGTTTGTGACAGTCCAAATTATAATGACCATAGTTATAATGATTTTGTATTATGACAGCAACCAAATCTAGTGGAAAACAACGCGTAACATAACAACACAAAGGATTTACATTAACGAGTTTCAAAGGACTGGAGGAAAAAAGACATTAAACATCCAGCAAGAGAGGGACAGAGCCACAAGGAGAGAAGATAAGGAGGGGTAGAATGAGAATGGAGAATGGACACAATAACAACATAAAAATGTCAAACTGGCAGAGGCTAACATAACTGCATCCGGAAGGACTAAGGCAGCTGTGAAACCTTTCAAATGTGCTGGAAATGCATACCAAAAGGAAAGGACAGAATGCAGCAGAAATGTAACAATATATCAATGTTTTCAGTTATTTTTACTGTACTTTGCTAAAAGTGACAACCAGTCTGACAAAAGATCCCCACTTTGAGAAAAACCTGGGAGTAAATCAGGATGCACAGGCATCAATCTGTATTGATGGCCACAGCTGACCCTCTCTACCCTGCAAAAATTCAAAGACTGGTGCTCCAGTATTCAGTTTTCCTTAATAAAAGTTTTTAAAAACTACATATCCCACCTATTACAAAAAAATGATACTTTCAAAAGATTAAAGCTTTCAATTCTGGCCTGGGTCACAATCCATATTGGTATGAGAAAGAGAGAAAATTGTTCAATTTATATTCAGTGTATTTCAAAGAACATTGCATCATTGATAACGAATTCAAGACCTCTGCACACTTGCAACCCTGATGGTGCAGTCTCTCCTTTCTTAGTCTTTATTACATCAGCATCCATCCATTTTCAATCTTAGAGACATAATTTACTCACTCGCTCTTGGTTTAATCAAGAGAATGAGCATTTGATGGACTCAATGGTTTTGTTTTCATTGTGTTTTGCAGACAAAACAATCACAATGTAAAACAGAATCACACTGGCTGGTCTAAATGGAAAATCTGACAGAGTATCTAAACTCACATCACAACACATCCCCAGATCTGCTCAGTGTCAGGTCTCAGAATCAGCCTTTAGATATTTTCTCCTCATCTTATAGGTATTGTCACAAAGCAAAAATCACTAAGTAGGAAGATGACAAAAACATGTTCCAGTCGAACTCCAACCATCCCAGTGGAATGAACTCTACATTAGAGAGAGTTACAAAGGAAAGATGCAGATGTTAAAGCTGCTGCAAGTGTTTTTTTTTTAAATTTTATTAAGTAAGTGTTAAATAGCACTACATTCTGAAAGCTTGGTTTGGTTATTACTGGGTCTCCCAGTTTCTTCGCTATGCAGATAACAGTAACTAAATTTATCCCATCAGGAGAGTGAATGCCTCAAATCCTCTCTGCGCATTTACGAGCAGACAGCAGAATTTTCATTGAGAATGAACATGGTGGAGCAAGCAAAACTACCAAGTCCAGCACTCCCAGAAACAGCCTACATGACCAGATCCATCAAGTGATATAAGACAGCCGAAGAAAAGAAAGATGACAAAAAGAAATAAGAGAGGTGGCATGCAGGACCTGCATTTATATCGATTTAGCATTCAATTGGTGGAAAAAACTATAGGTTTTGAAGGGACTGAAAAGTAATGCGTAGCTAGCTGTACTGCTTCCGGACAGGTAAATTACATTTTACTCGCAATATATGAATACTTGTTAACCAGCTTGATTTGTTGGTGGTTTTTACCCTGATAGCTAATGTTAGTTTATAGTTGCCTGAAAATTTGTAATTTTTGACAAGACTTCAGCTTCATTTTCTGTGTAGCAATAGCAGCGAAACGTGTTGTTCGCTCAATAGCCAATATTAGCTGTAGTTATACCCCCTTCAGTAGTGGGGGAAAAAAAAACTCCATAATTCTAGCTAATGTTATATACAGGTGGATGACTAAGAAGTGAAACATTAGATAATATTGTTCATTGGTGCTTTCCAAGTAATGAGAGAGACTGCTCAACAGTGACTCTCTGGAGTGTCTCTGTCAGTTGAATTTTTTAAAATAAAATTATAACAAGGGTTCAGAAACTGAAATTATGACTTAATTCTTATTGGCAACTGCAAGTTCATAGCTTGGGTTACTGACTTTTCAAAGAACTTGCATGCAAGTTGGCATTAACACACTTACTGGGTTTGAAAACACTGTCAGCAATTCCTAGTTGCTATATTCATGTTTGAAAATGATATTAGAATAGTCTGTTCAGCCAGCGGCATGTTATCTTCGCATTGACAGCTAGCATGCCTCTAGCCGACGCTAACATTCGCCAACTATCAATCTAGCTAATAGCACAAGTAGGTTTGCTGGCTAATATTTGAAACACTATATTCATTGTAAAGTTACCACATGGGTGTAATGTATTATTAGTCTCTAATTTCAGTAGATGGCTACAGAGCTACATTTATAACTAATGTTTGATTTCATTTCATTTTGGTAGATTAGCCAGTGCTTTCTTTCAATGCTAAAGTAAGCTGCTGTTTCAAAGACCGCTGAACATTCATGTGATGACGTAGTGATGAGGGAGGGGACTGATAACTGTGAGAATGAATAGGCGGTTGGCCAAAATGTCGATATTGCTTACAGCAGTTTTGAGGCGATAATTAACAAAGAGGTTGCTACGACTCGTAGCATCAATCAAGCCAGCTGAAGCAGATGGAGGAGGATGAGAGCCAACATGCGACTTGGCATCAATTTCCTACAAGCTCAATTGCTTAATCCTCACCTGATGGTCTTATCATGATTTCATATTTGTACCTTTATATAACAGGCCACATACTGTACATACCTGTCCTAAGTGCAATCACAAATTCAGAAAGGAAAACAGAAGTTCAGGTCCAAATTTTTTCAAACATTTTTAACCTCTACCTTCCACTACACTGTAAGCCCTGATAGTGTGGTGAACTCAAATGTTTTGTGGAAACCGATTACCTCAAAAAAAATAAATGTGTAGGCCAATTTAATTGCATTGCATGGAGGGAACTTAAAGACTATAAGGTTAAGTTATTTTTTTACGTTTTTAAGTGCTGTGGACACAAATTATGAAGTTGGCATACTCCATTTTTTTGAGTTTGAGGTAATCGGTTTCCTCAGAAAATTTGAGTTCACCACACTTGTAAGGGTTTACAGTGTAAAGCCAAAATACCCATGAAGGAACACAACCAAACACAGCAGGGACAACAGATTTTATGGGTCCCATCAGGACACAAGCCTTCATAGTATCTGTGGCCAAGGGCGGGGAGGCAGAAATGTCTAAACCGCTGCGGATATGCTGACTCACCATACAATGAGAGTCATCATCTATATTCTTCAGAATAAGTTATGCTGGCTTTCCGTATAGCCTACATGTTGATTCTGGCAGAGGTAGGAGAGGAGTGTGGGGGGGCATGCTCAGAAATTGAATTTTAATTAGAAATAATATTTGAGAAAGGCTTCCTACAGGGAGGCAATGTGAGCATGTCTGAACAGATCAAAGAGAAGGCGTGAGGACAGCAGAAAGATCCCACAGCTACGGAGGGAAATGGCTCAATGCCTGTGAATCCGAGACGGAAACAGGGGGAAGTGTTTAGATTTCACTGTGTCAGACACAAGCTTCCATACAAAAGGGATGATGAAAACCTAATAACGGATATGTATTACCAGCAGCACTTTCAGAGAACCTGATGAAAAAATAAGCAGATTCACTGTGGCATCCTGGGGGGACGAGATAGCCAGTATACATTGATTACGGAGAGCTTCCCTTCCCTGACCTCAGTTGAATTTAATCAATGTGAACTCGTAAAACCATTCACCATCATTCTGACTGGACAAACATCAGGAGAATGATTGATTTTTGTCCATGTGTGACCTCCAATGTTATGTTTTCAGCTGAAACAAGAAAGCCATGCATCAAAAATATTTTGATTCTGACAGGGGTGACAGCTTAAAATGGATTGCTTCCTAGTTTGCTCTAAACATCTGAGAAAGTCTGATTTTAAACTTTCTGTTCCACAATGCAATGTACTACAATGCGCCTGAAACTTTGGAGAGGGAACTCTGTGAGTGCATGGAGAGGGGAACTCGGGTCAGGCAGTCGAAACAATTGACAGTACATCATAATGACCTTGAGGGGAAACGGTCAAAGGTGTTGAGAGAAGAATCAGCAAAATCTATCAGGACCCCATCAGTAGTTGAAAGCAGACCTCCATCAAGAAAATTGAGAGGGAAAGTCCATCGTAAAGGAGAGAGGTGAGCTCTATCGGGACAATCTAGAGGGAAGCTCTACAATAAAAGTTAACTGTGGAAATCCAGGGGGAAACAATCAAAGCTAAGAGGGGAAGTCCATGAAAATAGTGGATAGAGGAAATTTAACTCAAGTGAAAATCTTCAAAGAGAAAAGTCAACCCAGCGGCCCCGTATACCACATTTTATACAGTTCAAATTTCTATAAATCTGGAATACGTGGTTATTTTGACGTATGTGATTCTGAATGAGAGAGAACCAGAATTTGTTCCAAAAAAAGAGCAGCAGGGATACAATGATACATTGGAGAAGAGGGTATCTGACCAAAAGCTACATTTTTGAGATGGGCTAGTCATTACCATAGATGGTGAGGAGGGACACTGTGATCTGCAAAGCTATTCGGAATGGCCTTTGCCCCTAAACAGCAGCTACCAAAGAGTGAAAATCATGTTTAACTTCTTAAAGGTGCAGGAGCTTACTTTTATTTTAAAAAATGAAAAAAAAAACTCTTTTTTTCATATTTGTTGAAACTCTCACTCTGTACTGAATGATGTTGCAATGATGTAACATGATGGCTTTTTTACCAGTGCCTACAGTGTTTGTAAAGTGTTTGCAGAGGAGCAAATTTCCCCATATTCCATTTGGCTTTACATCTTTCTTCTTTTTAATCTTCTAAAAAGAAAAGTCTTCTTTCTCCCCTATCTGTAGGGGAATTTTCACTCCAGTATACTTTTTGGACTCCCATGACTAGCGTGCGCACTTACATCCATAATAAAGTGGTTTCCACAGCTCTTTTGTTTCACTGAGATCCCCCCTCCTCTAATCAGGAACTATTCAAACAATTTTTGGTTGCAAACAATCTCCTGGCTACCACACACATCTGTCTTTTGGAAGTTCCATTCCATTAGCTGTCCATGTAACCTAAAAGAATTTGATTTGTCTGATTTTTTTGACTGAGGGCTGATTGGATAAAAGACATTAGTATTCAGTGAGAACAGTGATTACAGTCAGTGGGGGGGCTTATTTTGTTTCTGAAGGGATACTGGACAATACAAGGACTGACATTCATACTGTACGGAAAAAGGTTTATAATGGTGAAATTCACCGACACGCTGCTACTGTCTCCGTGTCAGAGCAGTTTGAGAGATGTTTGCCCAAGCTTGTCTTGGGGATTAAAAACTATAATGGGTTTTGATCGTTGGATTGGACCACAAGTGAGGTAAGAGTATTGATATGAACATTATTTGACAAATCTGTGCACTGCTATTCGATCAAACTTACAGGACTACATAGTCAGCCCGAGGGTTGTTATGAGAAATTTTTATATGCTATTTTTGTTATAGTACTTGCATCATAAAATGGCTAATGCTGTTAGAATGCCGAGTCTTCACGCTCTTCAATGATAAATAGTTTTCTGCCAGAGCACCATATTTGACAGTATAAAAATGCAATTATGTTTTGTGACCCTCCCTCGGGCCAGTGGAAACTAAAGAGTTAACAGCCTAATTGGTTTTCTTGTCTTCTGTACAAGGGAATTGTTCATCTCTTGAGATAAAACAAGGGACAGATGGAAGCGATAAATTGAAAATTGTACCAAATCTCCAATCGTATTTCATAGAGTTTCACAAAAACTTCATAATAAACTCATTTCAGATCATCCCGGTACATCACAGTACAGCAGCAAAATGGCCACAACCTTAAAAAAAAATGATTGAAAGTGCAAATTTACTCAAAGAACATAATTAATGTCCCCATATATCTAAACTGACAACCTTATGTGGAGTACTAAGAGAACGATAAAACTACTCATCTGACACATAGTATAATTATCTCCTCCATGAAAATGTTCATTTACAGAGTATGGAGCACAGAATAAACACATAATCAACCCACAGCATGGGAAGGGTCCGTGTACACACCATCAAAAACATCACAGCAGCTCAGCCACCCAATCAACTAAGACCCTATTTCTTCACAATAACCCCTTCAAAAACTTATGGGGTGCAGCTAGTGGAGCTACTTCTGACAGACTCGAGACATGCCCACATTCCTACTGACATTCCCATGCACATCACAAACTGCTCTACCCCTTTTGTTGGTGGGCTAGTAGGGCTACATAAGCTGCTTTCATGACACTGCCTGCTCCCGTGCTCCATTGCTCCGCTGCTGCAGAACACTCGCCTGCTGCTAGTTAACATCCCACCTCCAACCCAGCATCCACCTATGGGCTCTGAATCTCCCCCAGGGGGAGGAGGGTATCCTGATACTCCCTGGATTCCTCTCCTCAAGCACAGTAGGCCGCAAAGTGAGTCAGGGTTCGACCCTAGATGCCAAACTTGTTTGTTACCGTTGTTACTGACAGTTAACAAGTGAGTTGGCTGACAAAAATAGATGTCTATTTCTAAAATATCCTTCGCTGAAACAACCCGGGAAAAACTAATTCCAGGTGAAAATCGTCAATTAAACCAAATTATAATGGACAATACTTTCAAAACTGAGAGAGGGGCTACTTATTAAGAGGGCGTGGCAACCAAGACAAAATAAATTGTTGGCCGAGGTCAAGATGAGTCCACTGAGCTCAAGAGGCAGCTCTTTTCACTTGAATAATCTCTAAACACAGGCTGGCTGAAGACAGATTATTCACTTTCTCATTCACATAAAAATTTCTAAAAAAAAACCAGTTTTTTGCTGTTTAAATAGAATTGCCTTTTAAGGAGTGGATAAGGACTGTAAAAGAAAATTAAAGGATATTAAGTAAGAGTGGGCTGCCTTGGAGTGCATTGGGAACAATTTTATGAACGTTTAGGAGTGCCGTCTAATAAAGCAACACATTAAGCACATCATACCCTGGTTGTTTGAATTAGGCAACCATCTGCAGACAGTAAAACATTGTTACGTTCAATTTTTCTTTAAAGGATGTATCCAGAATCAGCAGGTATAATAAGTGAATAAAAAGGCAGACAAGGCCGTAAACTATAGAACAGGAACCTTTGAGAAATATAGCACCTCATTATGGAACAAACTGAATGCTGTTACAAAATTATGGGGTGCTATAGATGTCATGGGGAGCCTTGCAAAAAAAAAAAAAAAAAATTAATCTAAAAAATTAAAAGAACTAGAAGGGCACTCAGCCAAGCACAGGGCCCCGTCAAAAAAACAATTCCAAAATCTTTTTTTTTTTTTTTTAAGTTTCTTTACCATAACTTTTACATGGAAGTAATTCTACTGAGACTTTCAGATAACCTAAACACTGATAAAAACCCACAACATAACTTCTGACATAGACAGGTTAATCCCAAAAACTACCAATATGATGCCATAACATTAAATCAAAAAGTTTTAGATATTGAAGTGGACTGATTTTTACCCCTTAACAGCGAGTCAATTCAACATTTAGTTCTTTAGATATCGCCATAAAATGATTTTAAGTTTTAAAGACATTATGTCATAACAATGCGCTGACACTACGTCAAAACATCCTCAAAATTAAATACCTACCTGAACTGAGCACTGTCTGCCTCACCTTTCAGTTTGGTCCAAATTAGCCAAATATTTTTACAAATATTTTGTTCACAGACAAAGAACCAAACCAGGCAAACAACTACACCAACAGACACAGGCAATTACATGAGACCCTTCCAACTTTGTCGGTGGGGCTAATCACAAGCACTTCAGAACACTCTCTGGAGAGCTACAGGATGTGCTGGTTTTCGCTTTCGCCTTAAAGTCAGTTTTACTCCAAGAAACCAGGTCAGGGAATGTTCATTAGATTAACTGCTTTGATCAGGCAGGAGCAGTGCAATGACAAAAATACTACACACACATTCCAGTAGCTGTACAGTCATACGTGCCATCATGCCATAGACTGACTTCACTAAATAACCAATAATCAAGGGTTTGAATATCTAATAAACTCCATATGCAGAAACTGAAACAACCTTCCGGTCATCGCCAATAGTGTGAAGAGTCGACTCCATTTCAGATCAATAAGGTGCATCATGTGGGAGGCCTAAATGCTGTACCTCCTCTGCAAGCAGCCCCACCATTTTTCTCCCAGAAGCCCACAGGGTATGAGACAGGAAGCTGCTGGGAGTATCTACACTGAAATTCACCAGAAAACACAGTGAGCACTGTTTCATTTCTTCACAGTCCACTGTCATTACACTGGCCTATCCGTTTTCAGCAGAAGATCAGAATTAGGTTGAGAAATAGGAAATGCATGCATGCATACACACACACACACGCAAACACACACACACACACACACAAAACACTCAAACACACACACACACACACACACACACACACACGCAAACATTCAAACACAAACACACGCACGCACACACACACACACACACAAACACACACAATACCATTCAAAAGCATGAGGTCACTTACAAATGTCAGAGTTGCAAAGATGATTGGGAAACATATTTAAGACTTAACAAGGTTATAAATAACTACTTTTACTCGTAATAATGATTATGTCTGCAAACATTTCCTTTTCGCAAAATATCTGGCACTTGCACAATTGCAGCCTTGCAGACCTTAAGCATTCTAGTTGCATATTTATTAAATAAATGCTTTTTGTTAACCTTAATTTAACCAAGGCAATTCAAATGAAAACATATTTATCCTTTTCAAAGATGCCCTCGGAGAAATTCTGCGTAGGAACAGTTCGCGACTTTAGAATTACAGGGTTCTAACTGACATTTTGGTCAAAACTGAGTTAACTATTGCACATAATTATCTCCGCCAAGGAGATAATGCGATCAAGTCGGTTTATTTATTTATTTATTTATTTATTTGTCTGTCTGTCCTTCTGTCTGGCTGTGGACAGGATTTCTCGGAAACTACTGGCCGGATCTTCATGAAATTTTCACTAGAGGCAGATCTTGGGCCAGGAACGACTCCATTAAAATTTTGTGATGATCCGGATCCGGATCTGGATTCTGGATCCGGATCTGTATTTACAATCTTAGTGGCATATCTTGGAAACTACTTGACGGATCTTCATGAAATTTTCACCAGAGATAGATCTTGGTCAAGGGACGATTCCATTAAAATTGTGTAATGATCTTGCATTTGTATCAACATCATCCCTTGGCGGAGATCAGAAATCTCGGATTGCTCTTGTTGGTAATAAAATAGTTCTATCAAATGATTAAATATGGGTATTCAATTCACATGTTAAATTGGGTTCAGATCAGAATTACAAAGTTCCAGTTCCCTATGTGTACACTGAGCGGCCAAACTTTGCAAGCAAGTTCCTCAAAACATTGTAAATGTAAGTTAGAACCCTGTTCTTAGGTCTCAAGTTGCAAGTGAGGAGGGGATAGAGAGAAACAGGGTTAGAGGCCCTGGAGCAAATTTGGGGCTAAAGGCCTTCCTTGCTCAAGGGCCCAGTTGCAGGATTCTTCCCAACCTGATCTCTCCTGATCAATTCAAGACCCCAAGCCTTACTTGGGGCTTGAACCTGCAACTCTTCAGTTACTAGTCAAGCAACCTACCACTAAAGAATTTCTGAAGAAATTTAAAAAAAAAAAAAAAAAAAGCTTACCGAGGCACCTTACACATGCTGGATTGGCTTGATGGGAACTTCTTGCGACCCATTCATTCGAGCGGCTTCCACAACAGGTCGATATGGTTGAGATCTAGAGACTGTGTTGGCCTCTCAATTACAGACAGAATGCCAGCTGATTTCTTCTTTGCTAAATTGTTCCGACCTGGTCTTAAGCAGTGCTTTCAGTCATCGTCCTCTTCCAGGAGTAAATTGTCGCCAACTGACATGGCCTTGCAAAATGGAGTGATAGCCTTCCTTCCTCAAGACCCCTTTCACCCTGTACAAATCTCCCAATGTGCCACCTCCAAAGCAACCCCAACCATCACATTGCTTCCACCATGCCTAACAGAAGGCGTCAAGCACTCCTCCAGCATTTTATCACTTGCTCTGCATTTCAATAATGTTTTTCTTTGTGATGCATATACAACTTGGAATTGTCTGTCAATAACATTTTTTTTCCTAATCATCCTCTGTCCATTACCTGCGATCTATTGCCCATTTATGGAGGCATACATATATACATACATACATTCCTACATTCGCATATGCATACATATACACAGCTACCTTTATAGCATATCGTATTTTTTTTTATTTTTCCATATGCGACGGAGAGTCCAAGGTGCCTCACCAGCTCCTTGCTTGTCAGTGGGGAGGCCGTAAATTCAAATCCCTGCTGGATTCCAAGAGCCAAGCTAAAAGTCACAGCCCGTAGCCCGTACAGTATGGCCCACAAGTGCACTGGTGACGTGACTTGGCAACAGCATCCATCTGAACCCTGAATAGAAATACATAAGCGCGAGGCAAAAAAAACTGCACTTATTAAGCATACAGGTTGGTCATTGCATTGCGCGAACAGAGGCAGGTGGGCGAGGAGGACTGCAAATGGAGACATTAGTTAGTAAAACACATTTGGATAATCGACAGGATTAAACGCCCTCGGTTCTGCCGACAGTAAAGAGCCCTGGCGAGGCAGGCGCTCGCGAACGCTCATCATCTGCACGACTGACACGCGAGCCTGATTTAAAAGTCTGCTGATAGGCATATGATGCGTCTGGCAGCCCTTCCAAATTGTAAATCAGTCTGAGAGACACATTCCCGAACGCTCAGCATGTCGCGAAGCCTTAAAAAAGAGCTCAATGAGAGAGACAGTGGAGAAATGGAGGCTGAATACAGCATCTGTGTGTGAATGGAGGAACTGTGCGCCACAGTCAAGACAGCGTTCAGCCACAATACTCGACATACTTTTACTGCTGATTTCCCGACTGTGTATTGTCTACTGTACTTCACTGTTTTCTAAACAATGAAAGGACAGTTGCTCTATTGACTATAGCAACATATTCAAGGACCACATTCAGATGAATGGAAGAAATGCATTGCTGACTGCAACTGGCATAAAAAAAGGCAGAGCAAGCATAGAAATGGAAATGCGTGCATTAATCAAAAGTCCAGAATAAAGATGTGTATATAGTTGTTTATATAGTGAACAAAAATATGTCTGCCAAAAAAAAAAACAATCTCTCAACACTGCACATTAAACGAGGACCAAGTCTCATCCCCTAAGAATCTACAGACCGCCCCGAATTTAATGTATTGCTCACAATTTCCTTTATTTGCTTCCAATCTTCTCAGTAGTCAGACCAAGATAAAATTGCATAAGTACATAAACGAATGCAAAAAAAAAAAAAAAAGACCACGGATATACGTTCTTTCCCAAGTTCTTTCCCAAGTCTATTCTTCCTGCAGCACTATCGAGTGAAATTACATCAGCTTTTGAGAAGCACAGGACTATTCAGTCATTCTTTATGGTTTTGCATCCATCACGAAATCAGCTGAAAATAAGCCTCCATCATCCTGTATCTGGTGGCAATCCTTGGCAACCTCCTCTGCATACAGAAGAGTGGCTTAGTTCATTTGTGGCCCAACTGTTGATATCAAATGATTTAAAAATGGTACACAAAGCCATTTCATTTGCAACTTGGGAAGAGAAACAGATTGAGGTGATGGCCCTATGATCCTGACAAGCTGCTACAGGCTGGCTCACACTTCTTCAACAGCAAGAGGCCCTTTCTGGGACACAGTTTTCATTGCATCATTAATGGCGGAGTATGAGAATACATTATTACATTCATGTGCTGCTCACCATGGTTTGCATTACTGCAGAGGCTGACTGACTGAACAGTTCACCAAATCAAACGAAATCCATGGCTGACCACATACAAGTGCTGGTCATCAATATTTTACATGATTATAAATAATCTTTGATGACATTCAAAGACAAATTCTGAAAAAAATTCAACAGAGCCAACAAGCCTTTTCCTTTGTATTCTAGTGAAGGACACCTAATACAACTAATTAAAGGCTTGATTAGGAACATTAGATGTGCAGCAGATGGAACGCATCAAATATCTGGTTTTGGCTGGGCCTGTGAGGAGAAAATTAAACCACTGAAATATTCGGCTCATATTAACCTTTCTGATGATTACTGCACGCAAGCTAAATGTGGCTAAGACGTTCTCCAGGCTGAGACCCTCCAACCACTCAAACAGCATCATACAACTGTTCTATACGGCCTAATAGCACCACGAGGAGCACCAAAATATACTAGCATACTCCTACAGATCACCACATGAGACTCGTACAACTCAAACGGCAAAATAAAATACTCTCATGAGCCAAACAGAAAAAGACCACACTTTCAGCTCCCTGCAAGGACAAGGCTGTTGAAGCGTGAAAAAATTCACATTGTCTCTTCAAAAGAGGCATTATTGTGAAGGAACTACAATGACTGACAGTGATGAAAATGAGGTGTCGTGTCTCTGCTCAGCATCGATCTCATCACCGGCCTCTTCGCGCTCATGTGGATTCAGTCCCATGACTCCAGGCAGAAAATAAGGCAATCACCACACACCTGTCCTATTTCTGCTACCAGCCCGTCAAATGCAGACCCCTCTGTCAATGGAGACACAACAGTGTTATCGATCGTGCAATTAAAGTCTAATTAATCTCAGAGCCAATTGCGCAGCACCTAAATGATTGTAGCCCCGAACATTTGACCATCAACCATGACCAACTTAGTTTCTCTCACTCAATAATGCATGCACTCACATTTTAAATGCTTGAAAGCAGTATTAAGTATTCTCTCAGGTTTGTATTCCAAGTGTGGCCAGGACAAATCTTCTCTAGCGTCCTGTACCATCCACTGCAGCTTGTAGAGAAAACATTCCAATGGTTATTTCGAGCCAAGCTTTGCCCGACTTGAGATCTGACTGGCCTTGACTGGTCTTTGACTATACAGTTGGCATGCAGTTGATTGAAGGAGATGAGAAGCTTAGGTTGTGGCCTACCGCAGACAACCCCTAAAGTTGTTCCCAAAACAAAATCAACAAAACTAAAATCCTCCAATATACAAAGTTAGCTTTACAAATTCTATGTAATTCCCTACCTTGTTACCCTCAGACTATCTGATTCTCCACTGCTTCAGCAGTGGTCTCGGAGTCTGAAATTGTGATCATTATAAATCATATTCCCAATGACATGTTTAGAAATGGGGTGGGCATGGTGGTGTTTTGGGCAGCCATGTAGGCTAACAGCAAGAAGGTTTTCAGTCTGAATGGGTTCTCTCAGGATTCTCAGTTGTTCTCAAAAACTGCAAAGCCAAGCATGTCAGGCTTACTGAAGAAACTAAATTGCACATATGTGAGTGTGTTCCTCCCTCTTGCCCATTGTGTGCTGGGATACTGCTTTCAGATGTTAAGAGACCTTTAGTAACCTCACCTTTTACTGCATGGTTGCTCTCAAGTTGTTCCCTTTTAAGTCTACCTGAACAAGCAATGTATTAACTGAATAATCAGGAAAAATACATGGTCTGTAATGATTAAAAAATGATAATGACCATGTGATTGTGAATTAGCTACATTTATGTACCCCTGGGCTAAAGCTAAACTCTACGCAATTCTTATAACAACTTTTACTCACCAAAGGACAACAGTAATATCATCAACAAGCATTGCCCAATTTCTGTAAATATGGCTTGAACATACCTTTCCTGGCATACAAAATCAGTTTCAAAGAATTTTAGCTTCATTTCACATTTTATTTGGTTTTGAAGAAAGAGTATATTTTCAACACATTTCTCAATACTAAAAGTATGGGCCAACTGTCTTTCAAAAATGGTAAGGAGACCTGCATTCACCAAAAAATGGCCCCGTAAGGTCTGAACTTGAATTGGAAGAAATGGAGTCAATATCTGACGAAGATGAAACCTAAGTTTTCAAAAGTACCACCGAACTGCTAACATTATGCATGCACAATTATGCACAGTTCATGAAAAAGCCTTTTGAACGTGAAATGCATGTGGAATGCATGCAAAAACCTTCATGCAAATGTGCGGAGTTCAGGATTTTTTTTGAAATTCCATTTTGGATCTGGTGGTGCTTAACTTTAGCCCCGTGGCGCGTAATGGATGGGAGATCATACAGTTGGCAATAATCCGAATAAATGCAAAAAATCCAAAACTTTTGCAGGCTTCCATTTCTCATTTTAGCATATTTTCAGCAGCGTGAAAAAAAACTGCCGAAATGAAAGATGGAAGTAAGTGAAAGTTTTAGATTTTTTTGTATTTATTCGGATTATTGCGATCAATCCTTACAATGTCACCCCAGTGCGCATCATGCCTAAAATTGCCCTTTAGTCATGACTGTATTCGCAATATAGCACAGCCTCTCATACCTTATTGCTTAATAAGCCTCGCAGACTACCATAATTTATGCAAATCTGTGCCATTTCATGAGCCTCATGAGTTCAGAATCTTTGAAAGGCATGCTTTGCGATCCAATGTACAATAATACAATATTGAAAATAAATTTGACAGTCATTCACCGATTAGTCTTAACATCAGTTGCTAATCAGGCAAAGTAAACTGCAACAGGTTTGAGGAATTAAGCATGGAAAGGTGAAGGCTGCGAAAGGCCGTTGATACCGCCGATGGACCACCACTGGGCTGAAATAGGGTCCGACCCTACAAACTTGATCAGGAATAAGGTGGGTTAAATAATGGACGGATGGATGCTAAGAAATAACATGGATGAAGTATAATGAGTTAATACAAGATCCCGTGACTAAAAATGGGCATAAACCCTGTGACCCCTCAGTAACAACACACTAATCAAACCATCTGCCTTGACGACAGAGTGAGTGAATGACAGACGAAGAGAGGCCTAGCCTGTCGGGGTCAGACTGACTATCTTAGTGATAGATCACTAGAAATATACTGAACCTGCACATTTCATGCTTGTGGTATGACTATTTCAAAACAGTAGTGGGGCCTCTGAATGTATTTTTTGTCAAAATACTTTTTACTGCATACTGCCTTAATCAACTAAATTAAACTCACAATTAAAATATATCTAATGAATAGATTATATCCCTCTACATACATAAATTAACGGAATCTAAATGGATTTAGCCATATTCTTCAGAGGAATTCACAAAATAAATATTTGGCCCACCTACAGCAATATATCCCGACTAAACTGTAAACAAACCACATGTCATTGACAGTTACACATTACATTAAATTACTCATTAATAATTCAGGATAGCTACCACCATCAAAAGACATTTTACAGTAGAGGCCCCTTAACAAAAACACCCCACATTTCAACTGCTGTGGTTTCAGCACAGTCCCAAAGTTGCAAAACAGTTGTAGCTGCAGTTAAAAAAACTACAGAATTACCACACTGTTACTGCTGAAGCACATGTAAACAAGGCCGCAATTACACTACTGCTGTCACTGTATAAAATCAGAGAAGTATAAAAGCGTTTTTTGTTGACTCTACAAAAAAAGAACGGCAGCAGTAACTCTTACCGAACAGAAATGCAATAGCTATTGCATTATAAAAGAACTACAAACATGAACTTTACTACTGTCACCCTGCAAGAAAAGAATGGGTAAGTACCCTTCGGAAATGCAGAATTTTATCGCCATTACTGTTAAAACGCGTAATTATGAAACCATAACAATAGCACAGTACAAAATAATCAAGCAATAACAGCTTCACAGTCACAGCAATAGACTGTAGGAAAAACGGGGACCGAGTAACTGATCTCACCCATTGACTCCATGGGCCTAGTGAAAGCGCTTCAAACTCAGGACAAGCAGTTTCCGGACATCGACATGCAGTATGCACTGGTGCCAGAGACTGGGCCGACAGCCATTGAGTCGGGTTTATCCAGCTGGCCAATCGCAAACAAGCACAGTGATGTAACCCGCTCCTGATTCGTCCTCTAAACATGTCTCTATTGTCCACATACCATAAATGGTCAGCACAACGTGAGACCCTAGTTGAAGGAAAAACACATACTGAGTGCATATTCCCATACAGAAAAATTATTTACTTCATGATGTGCAATACATTACAGTCAAAAATAACTCACATTGAAACTGGCGGCTGATCCAGCAATGTATACTGAAGCCAATTGGATTGGTGCAAGTGAGCACTCTCTCCACTAGACCAGGTGGTGAGTCTTGAAAACTAAACCTGGTTTTTGGTACTCGGTGACAGTGCAGAGCTAAAGCATTCATCAAGAAGAGGCGAAATCACCCAGAACTACAGCACTGTACGTGACTCCTGACTTTCTTTTTAATGCGTTCCAAGCCCAACGCATTTGATTATCATTTGAAATACTACCTGCAGCCGCGCTAACAAGGTACAGTGTGGGCCATGACACATCGCAGATTTGAGTCACAGTTACTGTCTGTCAGGGTCTCCGCCTCTGAAAAGCTATTGACAAAATGTCCCTGCCAGTTAATGCCACTTTTAGTGACACTGACACATTTCAATAATTCATTGTCCCCAATTAATTCTGCAGACATCGCAGGGAGTCAGCACTGCAGGTTAGACAGAATCTGAAATCGTGGCTCCGGTGTAGAATTAAGATCTGTACTGTGCTATTATTGCATAAGTGATACACTGCAAAGGACTGTCTCCCACACAGAGTGACACTGTTACGCCTAGTGAGGTCATCTTTGCCTGTGTGTGTGTGTGTGCGCGCGTGTGCGCGATGATAATGTTTGCATGTGTGTATATTATCATTTCTGGATATCTGCGTGCTCTTCTGCATGCTTTCGGCTTTCGTAAAAATTATAAAACTAAAAATCATATATACACTACAGCAGGGCTATTCAACATTACCAGGAAAGGGCTGGTATGGGTGCAGACTTTGATTTCAACCAAGCAGTTACACACCTGATTCTACTAATCAAGCACTTTGGCAAAAACCCTCGGGGTTGATTAGTAGCATCAGGTGTGTAGCTGCTTGGCTGGAATGAAAGCCTGCACCCACACTGGCCCTTTCTGGATAAGGTTGAATAGCCCTGCACTACAGTATGCATATATATGTGTATGATGTGTATGTATATAGTATACATATAATATAGTATATATACCAATTTTAATTCTTTTTTTACGTGTGCCTGTGCTTGTGTATCCAAGTGCGTAAAATGCATTATAGTCATTGCTTGCATGTATTGTGCAAGAGCAGCTGAGTCCAAATGTGTAAAATGCCTTTTTGTGATTGTTTATATGTGTGTGCCTCTGCATGTGAAATGTGTGCGTGTGCTTGTGCATGTGTACGTGTACATACTATGCAATGAGCCTGAAATGCAACACCCCGTCTCCCACACTTGACCTCTCCCAGTGTGACACAGGAGTGTGTGAGGAGTGGTCAGCTGTCAGTGGGGGGGGGGGGCGCTGATATTCCCCCACAGCTGAAGGAAAGGATGGGCCCAGCAGGCACTCACCCACAGTGGAGACTTCATTTACCACCGCTCTGATTAGAAGCAAGCGTATAATTACACATCTCCCTGATTGCTGGTTGCGGTTGCAAAGCACAAAGACATTTATGTGAGCAGGGAGAAGTGACAGACAGGCCCTCATTGTTACTGGGAGAAGCTACGGAGTGAAGTCATTTCCTTTCTCCAGTGCTGATGATCTTCATGGCTATGATTCTATGGAGCAGCCAGTCCAGGACCTGAATGTGCTTCTGGTGAGGGTTCCGAAGCTCATAACTGCTAAAACGCTCACATTAAGGCAGGCAGTTGAAACTCAAACCCTAAATTCATTGATTCAGGTTGCAGGAGTACAGGGCCGAGGCAAAAACTAGACAGGTTGGTCGCCCGCGACCAATGGGCGTAGCCCCTGATCGCCCACATTTTTTATTTTGGCTTATTTTTGACACAGAATGGTCTGTTATTTGCAAACCCCAATTCTGATGAAGTTGGGACATTGTGTAAAACGTGAATAAAAACAGAATACAATGATGTGCAAATCTCATAAACCCGTATTTTATTCACAATGGAACATAGACAACATATCAGATGTTGAAAGTGAGACATTTTACCATTTCATGAAAAATATTAGCTCATTTTGAATTCGATGGCAGCAACACATCTCAAAAAAGTTGGAACAAGGCTGTGTTTACCATGGTGTAACATCCCCTCTTCTTTTAACAACAGTCTGTAAACGTCTGGGAAATGAGGAGACCAGTTGCTAGAGTTTTTGGAGGTGAATATTGTCCCACTCTTGTCAGATGTAGGATTCAAGCTGCTCAACAGTCCTGGGTCTTCTTTGCCAGATTTTCCATTTTATGATGCGCCAAAGGGTTTCTATTGGTGAAAAGTCTGGACTGCAGGCAAACCATTTCAGCACCCGAACTCTTCTACAGCAAAGCCATGCTGTTGTGATGGATGCAGTATGTGGGTTAGCATCATCTTGCTGAAATATGCAAGACCTTCCCTAAAAGAGATGGTGTCTGAATGGGACAACATGATGTTGGGTCAATGACAAATAAGTCTTTTAAAAATTTTTTTTAATAAATCTTTAAAAATGTACAGAATACATTTATTTGAAGTTGGAAGAGTGTGTTTCAACAAGTCTTGATGGTTGCACAATATTTACAGGGTTTTAGTACAGTTTTAGACTGTATTTGCAATTTCACCAGCCAAAAAATGTCAGGTGGCGCAACCAAAAGTTTCTTGAAAAAAAACACACTTCCCTCTTCTTTTTTCTAAGTGATTTTTTTAAGTAAGTATACCTGAGAGTGTCTACTCTGCCTAAAACATTACTATTTTGTAATTGAGCTGGGTATTAAAAGTAACTTATGGATTCTTTATTGTAGGGGGCGGGTATTTTGGTTTTCCAAACAATTTAAAGCAATTCTCACCTTTCTGGCATGTAGCACAGCACTTAGTAAAAATTTGAACATGAACAACTCCGCCTCCCTCCAAAGTCCCACCCTCTTCCCCCCACCGATTGCCAGACTTCTCCTACAAAATTAAAAAATATAACTTCTATATGGTAGTTCGTCAGACTACAAATGGTAACTAAACGTTACGAGGGCATTTTATTTTATACCACATATAGAATTGAATATTATTTAATTACTGTTGGTTAGTTTTCACTTACCAATGCCTCTGAATCTGACTCCATTGACCCGTTTCACTCGCTGCTCACTTCCTCGCGCCGCGGAATGTTTTTTTTGTAGGAGAGTTTAAACGGGTCAATAATTAACATACAGATTCAGAGGCAATGACCAGATAAGTTTCAACAAAAAATTAACCAACAGTAATTTAACATAATATTCCATTCTATATGTTACATAAAATAAAATGCCTCTCAACGCTTTTTTTAGTTACCTTTTTATTTCTTATTTTTTAACTTTAGGAATTTTACTTTTTTGTGTTAACGTTATAAATATCGTAATTATAGCATTTCAGCACCCGTTTGTTTACAGTCAAATGCGTCGTTTTTTTCTGCCAGAGAGGCGTGACTTCATAGCGGTGACAGCTATATAAACTGGCTCTGCTCTTGTGCACCTTAAATATACTTAAGGGGTGTGATCTTCAGACAGGCAGCTAATAATGATAAATCATTCGACGGATGACAGACAGAAAGCTCGGCAAATCATTTTATTGGACCGAAGAAAATGATTGGTCAGAAATTAACAGTTTTTTATCAGAAATATATGAGAATTGAATATTGAAGAGTTTCAACACCTGGTGGATTTCTTCTACATTTTAGTGTGCCATACATCATATTAGGAGCATTTTAAGATTACAAAAGAAAAGTGTAAAAATGCAAGAAAGGTAAGAATTGCTTTAAGAACAATTAAACTATTAAACTTTGTTTATTTGAAAGGTTTTCAATATAAAATTATGCCCCCATATTCATATTATATTAATTCATATTTTAAATTACATATTTAATACATTTCACATAGTATTAAAATTAAAAAATATATATTGCTTGCTCGGACGGTTAAGGAGCCTCAACCTGACATTTTGAGGGTTTGAGATGGCAGAACATAAAATATATATCATTTTTATGATAAACTGGAGATATGTTCAAATTAAACAGGTTTTATAGAATAAAATGATGCTTATTATGACTCATTTAAAATTATTTTAAACCAAAGTAGTGCACCCGGACAATGTCACGTCATTGACCCTGTTGCAAAACCTCTGTATACTTTTCAGCGTTGATAGTGCCTTTCAGATCTGTAAGCTGCCCGCGCCATAGGCACTAATGCAACCCCAGACCATCCGAGATACTGGCTTTTGAACCGTGCACTAATAAGAAGCAGGATGGTCCCTCTCCCGCCATCCATGGTTTCCGAAAAGAATTTCAAATTTTTGATTCATCTGACCACAGAACAATTTTCTATTTTGCCTCAGTCCATTTTAAATGAACTTAGGCCCAGAGAAGACGGCACCGTTTCTGGATCGTGTTCACATATGGCTTCTTCTTTGCATGATACAGCTTTAGCTTGCATTTGTAGATTGCACGGCAAACTGTGTTCACATACAGTGATTTCTGGAAGTGTTCCTGAGCCCATGCAGTGTATTCCAGTGCAGAATCATGCCTGTTTTTAAAGCAGTGCTGCCTAACGGCCCGAAGATCCCAAGCATCCAATATTGACCTTCCGCCTAGTCCCTTGTGCACAGAGATTTCTCCAGATTTTCTGAATCTTTTGATGATATTATGAACTGTAGATGGTGGAATATTCAAAGTCTTTGCAGTTTTAAATTGAGGAACATTTTTCTGAAATTGGTCCACAATTTTTAGATGCAGTTTTTCACAGATTAGTGAGCAACTGGCCATCTTTACTGAGACTCTTTCTCTCTAAAATGTTCTTTTTACACCCAGTCATGTTACTGACCTGTTGCCAATTAAACTAATTAGTTGCAAAATGCTTCTCGAATTATTTTTTATTAGTACCACTTACTTTTCCCGCCTTTTGTTGCCCTTGTCCCAACTTTTTTGAGATGTGTTGCTGCCATCAAATTAAAAATGAGCTAATATTTTTCAAGAAATGGTAAAATGCCTCACTTTAAACATCTGATATGTTGTCTATGCTCTATTGTGAATAAAATGTGGGTTTATGAGATTTCCAAATCATTGTAATCTGTTATTCATGTTTTACACAACATCCCAACATCATTGGAATTGGGGTTTGTAGTAAATTGTGTTACCATGGCAACAAAAATCGATAGGCGCCGTGTCCTAGCCACTGCCCATATACATACCAAATATAAAAGAAATAGTTCTAATTTGCGCCCTGTAGAGCATCCACAAGAATATCTCTACGGCTGTCGCGGACGCGTGACGAGGCCAAATCCATAGTTACCCCGACTTCGTCCTGGGGCTACAATTAAACTGCATCATCGTCCAAATCCTTTCAAGCTTCACCGTACGTAAAGGTGTGCAAACGCACTTTAGCACATCAGAAACAACCGGCTGGTAGATGTTCTGCCGTTTGGGGATGTTCCAGAGGAACTGATAGAGGCCTGACCCACTTCATGGAAGAGCAGTGCTTATGATAAACTCCTCTGAGCTCATCCCTCTTACCTGACCAATCGGGATCCTGTGGGACAAGATCCTGACACACAGCTTCGTACAAAGGTTTCTACTGTGGAGTTTAACTGGATGAAAAATGCACAGCTGACGATCTCATTAGTTCAGCAGCAGCACCATATCTGGCCTAGCCACTGCAGCTCAGAGCACTGACAGGTCTCCTGTTCAAAGGAGCCGAAAAGAATAAGGGTGTCCAGGGAGAATCTGCTCTTAAATGAGAGAGGAAACATCCTCTCTCAACCATTTTTTTTTCCGCAAAGATACTGTCCCTGCGGTCACGCTTCAGATGAAGAGTTGCTCATAAAGGTTTTATACAGCATGCATAATGTCTTCATATATCATACATAAGCAAATGTCATGCTTTGTAAAGGGTGAAATAGTACATCCTTATTACCTCCGCCAACAAAGTTGGGGCGGAGGTAATGTTTTCGCCCCTGTTTGTTTGTTTGTCTGTCCATCTTGTCTGTTTGTGAACAACATAACTCAAAAAGTAATGCACGGACTTGCCTGAAATTTTGTGGGTGGATTGCTATTAAATCAAGGATGGATCCTATTGATTTTGCCCGCGATCACTGAAACAGTATGGCCGCCACGGCAGCCATGTTGAAATCCTATCACATGCGATAACTAAAAAAGTTTTGCACGGACTTGTCTGAAATTTAGTGGGTGGATTGCTATTACATCAAGGATGGATCTTCTTGATTTTGACCGCGATCACTGAAACAATATGGCCGCCACGGCAGCCATGTTGAAATCCTATCACACGCGATAACTCAAAAAGTAATGCACGGATTTGTCTGAAATTTTGTGGGTGGATTGCTATTACATCAAGGATGGACCCTATTGATTTTGACCCCGATCAGTGAAACAATATGGCTGCCACGTGATAACTCAACTTTGCTCCCACTCATGCACATTAGGATTGTGCTGCCTTGGCGGAGGTTTGCACTCTACGAGTGCCTCTAGTTCAGCATGTGATGCCAGATGTGATATAACTGACAATGTCACTTAGCTAGCGGCTAAATGCTATAAAGGGTGACATTATTAGCTAAGGGGCAATGTCTTTGTCACATCTTGGATCACATGCTGAATAAGGATGTGTTATTTCACTGTTTATAAAGCATGACATTTGCTTATGTATGATTTATGAAGACATTATGTCTCATTTATGAAGGCATTATACATGCTGTATAAACCCTTTATGAGCAACACTTCATCTAAAGTGTGACCGTTCCTGCAAACCACATATTGACCTTTTATGTCAACTTTGAAAGATCTCCCAACACTCCAACCAAATGTTGTCCACAAATTCCAAGACTTCGCCCCAAGCCCATTTTCATTCTACACTGTAAGTCTGCAAAGGGCATGACTCGACCCAGTTTATTACAGTCTGTCATTTAGGCCTGTTGCTAAGGGGGGGGGGTGATGTTTCCATAGTGCTGACTCAGCACTTTTCCTCCTCGATCCCCCCACATTAGTATAGGAACGTACCCAATAGGAGGCTTCACTGGCAACGGCATGACCCCTTTTTAATGGTACGACCAAAGAAAATGTTATTAGAGTGCTCTTCAGTTAACATTGCCTGTCATTGCTCTAGTCTGTCACAGCGCACAAAGGGCAAGAGACCATAACCAAACACTGGACTGTTCAACAATCCATCTCTGTCAGGCTCCAGAGCACAGACTCCAATGTAGGCCAGAGGAGTTCAGTACTGGGGCATATATTAGACCCAAGGAACAGCGAAAGCTGCATTCAGACCAAACAGCCAGAGGCAAACCCAGGGGGAAAATCCACAAAAAAAAAGGCTGGTGGACACAAAGCATCTAAAAATGCGGAAAAAAGAGACAAGATAGTCTAAAAACAAATCCAGCAAACAATTCAGAGGCAGCAGGCAGAATTGTGGTCAACTGACCAGCAAGTTTCACAACATAGTTAGGAATCAAAAGGAGCCAGGACACTAAGTAAGAACAAACACGGTTTAGAGACAATATAACAAAGACCAGTGGACATGGCAGGGTGTAAGTAGGCAGAGATAACAAAGAACAGGTAAACAGACAAGCAGCAATAATGGGGAACAGGTGAGGCGAGGGGCACCAGTAAGGAGTTGGAAAGACAGGTTGCTGGTGCAGGACTGCTTTGACAGGATCACATGGAGGCACAGATGAAAATAAAACAGAGTTGCACGGCCCCAGTATTGACAAGCAGCACAGTGCATACACAGGGGATCAGGCAGAGGTGCTGACTACCGCAGGAATCACCCAACATTCGCTCACACACTCATACCTACGGGTAATTTAAAGTCAAAAATTACCCAAACATGCTCATTGTTGACTTTAATGGAAAACTGAAGCACACAGAGAGAGGCCACTCAGACATGAAGAGAAAACGCAAACTCCAAGCTGAGAGGCCTCAAGCCGGATTTGATCCCACAACCCTCTGGCTGTAGGCACCGTTTTAACACTTAGAGCACTATAAGCAACTATAGTTGCCCATTGATGTAAGACATCAAAATCAGATGCTGTTGAAAACCTATCATGTGGCAACTTGTTTAAAAGAGCTCCCCTGCGGGATAGATTTTCAACAGCTCAGGATAATTACATTTTTGATTCTTTGAAAATTTATTCAGCGCTCTAAGGGTTAAAAATCTTTACTGGCAATTGAAAACAAATCCAGGACTCCAACACGATGGACAGGAATAAGTGACCACGCCGGACACTTGAAGCCCCCCAATCCCCACCACTGCTGCTCAACTTAAGTGCGACCATCATCGCTTCCGCCAAATACTTCAGTCTTTAACGCCACTGCCAGAAACATCGCCCACTTGCTGACTAGGCACAGCGTACCGCCGAAAATCTCCAGAAATATCCCGCTTTGTCAGTGCTGCTCCAATTCACTGAACAGTTCACACCAGCTTGGACACCGCACTCTAAAACTCATAAATGCGTAAAATCACTTGGACAGTTCAGGTTGATGGATGACGCCCCGCCTCCAGGCATCAAGGAGGTGAAGGCCTTTCCCGTGCTGTACTCCCTGTGGCGTACGTTTTACAAATCACATCGCTGAAAGATTTGAGCAGCTGGCTGCAGGTGATTGGAGAGGAAGGGGAGGGTAACTCACCTGTTGATTGGCTACTTTGTCTGAGTCACAAAATTGCTAACTTGAGGTGCACGCAGCTACACCGCCTGTCTGTACTGTATCTATATGTTGACAAGCAGCAACATAATATATTTTGTATTCAGAACTGTCCCTACAATAGACTGGGGAAATGTCCACACTGTATTCCCGCCGTTTGTCCACTGCATGCTGGGATAGTTTCCTGCCCCCCAAGACCCTGAGCAGGGATAAGTGGGTAAGATAGATGGACAAATTACAACTAGCGAGTAGAGCATTGATCATCAACTCACGGTCCTTGAGAGCCGAGAGCTGCTGGTTTTCTGCCGTCTATTTACCTGGGAGTCAGGTGGAAAGACAGTCCGGCAAATCAGAAGCATTAAGTGTGCCATTAATTAGTCAATGACCTGGGACAAAAAAAAAACCAGGGTTGAACTTGGATTCAAGGGTAAGATTTGATGATTCATTGTGGGAGTTCAGCGTTGCCACAAGCCTCCACAGAAAGAAATCCAAGGAATCCCATGGGCATAACAATCCTACTGGCTATAATATTCCCTGAAGCACTGATATGGTTGGACTAACGTAACGTTGCATCCTTTCTATTATGGCCATCTAATGATATTTGCATAGAGGAGAAAAGAAAATTTGGGTGGTAATCAGTTCTTGTTGCTTCTAACTAAATGTTTGAGTTAAAGTATCATGAAAGGCCAATAAAATGTGTTTTGCTACGCACCACTATTCGCAATTTGTCAAAACTTTTCTTCTATATTATCCAAATTATACTGGTCACAACTTCACGAGGGAAGATACTCATGTATAATGCATTATCAATTCATTTCTAAATAACACTATATGGTTCAGTACACACAGGCCATGAGAAATAAGATCACACATTATAATTTCAGTTTACTCAATTATAGCAAACTTGTGCCTACTTGCATTCATATACTGTTTCTATTGCACCCTTCAACAGAGACCCACTCAATTATAACGAAGTTAAAAAACAATCTACGAACGCTGAAATAATGTAAAAATTATTTTGGGAAAACAATTCTATGTCTTACAGTAAGAATGACTCAGCGCACATTAATGCTGACTACGATGACCGTGGGCTTCCAGTCTTTCCTGAGAAAGGCTAGTGTGTGTGCGCAGTTTTTGGCTATGGCTCAGCAATACAAAACCTGACTCAACTAATCACCTAATCATGGGCTTCCATCAAGAACTTGACAAGCTTAATCAGATTAGGAAGTGCTAGGCTGGAAAAACATGCACCCAATTTACTCTTTTGGGAAAAGTTTGGACACCCCTGCTCCACACCGTTGGACACAAAATAGGTATCGGCCACTCGTAGATGATCCTAATTAAATGCGGCAAGCGTGTCAGCCTACCCCACATCCTGCTGGAGAATCACATGGACGAAATAGTGAAAAACTGTGGAGGACTAAAATGCTATTCCACGCGGCAGGGTAAACTAGAGCCAGTGTCGATAAAAATGACAGCCCAGAGAAAGGTTGAGCTTTGAGGAGTGAATGCATCGAACCAGCGGCGTCCCAGTAGGTCGCAAACCCACGCATTCTACACACCATTGTGAAAGTTCAGATCTAGACAGACACCAGACTTACCTTCCCCTTCAGCTAGAGCACCACTCCCGTCGAAGCTGCACTGCAATAGCTGACTGGCTTTAAGGGCTGACTGACACGCTCTCGACAAGCTCCGATCGAGCTTCAGAATAGGTCCTGATAGAGTCTTGATACTTTCCCCAAAGGCTGACCACAGTTGACAACACTTTTACACCAACCAGACATTACCCAGATGCATCTTCTCAACCTTTTACAGCAGGGGTCCTCAATCTTACCCTGAAAGGTCCGTTGCAGGTAAAGGCTTCCATTCCAACCAAGTAGTAACACACCCGAATCTACAAATCAAGAACTTAAGCGAAGACTCTAGGGATTGATTAGTAGAATCAGGTGCATAAGTGCTTGGTTTGATTGACAGCCTGCACCCATATTGGCTCTGTCTGTTAAAGATTGAAGACTCATACTTTTCAGCATTTATGGCAAAACTACAACTACTCTTTCATTTCATGCACCTGAATTGTTAGTATGGTTAGTATCTGCTGTTGATTAAAGAGGAAGGGGTAAGGGAACTGATGTTTTTGAGAGGTAGAGAGCCCATACGTTTAATAGAAAAAGTCCTGGGGTCTCATTTATGTATATGGGGCATAGGGACAGAAATAATGTGCATGCCAATTTCATTGCGGATTTTTAATTCATAAAAAATCCTCGACATTAAATAACACTCAATATTGATAAGAAAATGCATTCAAAAAAATTCCAAGTTAATGCTAATTAATTAAATAAAAATTGTTTGCAGTTTATTTTACCCATGGTTTTACAAATTGGGATTTTTTTTTTTTTAACAATCCACCATTTCACTTTTTTTGAGTATATGTAATATTTAGGCTTAAAATCCTTGCAAATTTTTTCTAAAACGACCCTGGGACACAGCAGTCAAATGAAAACACTAAAATGTAAAACAAGTGAGTGAGTAGTTAAGTTCTTCCAATGAAACACTGTTCAGCACTGGTGGTTTTGTTGCAGAGAGAAACTGGCTTTGTCGAGGTCCCAGCAATCTGTGTGTGTGTGTGTGTGTGTGTTTTTCAAGAGTGTCTGTGAGAATTTACATCCATGGGCAGGCGTCTGTGTGTATGAAAGATAACGCGTCTGAGTGAATATGATTGTGTGGGTGAGCGTCAGAGCAAGTGTGACTGCGGTCTCGGTCTGGTGCCTTTGCATTGAGTCACGATGCAGAGAGCAACACTGTGAGCTCTTATCAATCTCCATTAGAGGCCATCAGTCAGATTGGTCAGGGTAATTCACTTCCTCTTCTCCAGATCCACACTCAGGCTTGCCCAGAAACTAGATATATACGAACGGGAAATCAATTAGCAAACCAATTAAAGAGACATCATAACCCAGCCGCATGCTGCAGCTCTGACATTGCCTCTCTTGATGGGTCATACATCACTGTCTGAGCATGACAGCTCAGGAATACACTTCTTATAAACTCCCTCACACATTAGAGAGAGCCTGAAAAAGCCGCAACATGATTTGCAGTGTCAGCGTTAAGCTGACTCGCCATTTTCTGGGCTAAGAAGCCCTACCTACTCCATTCTCCCAATCAGACAAAGGATACCCAAACTATATACTGAATGTCAGTGGCGGCTGGTGAACTTAAAATTGGTGAAGTACTTGGAAATAATGACTGGTGTTGACCTGTTTTCGATGATTTATTTAAACTGACATTAAATGAACTTAGAAAACACTTGGGCCATCAGATGTAGCCAGTTCTCCTTATTAAGGTAAGAAAAGAGCTAATAAATCTTGATCCGTTTTCAATCATTTCAATAAATTGGCAAGTTTTCCAAAGATAAGAACAAGTCATCGTCAGTTAGACACAGCTTCCTTGTTAAAGCAATTTTGCAACAATTAAATAGAAAATGCTTTATTCACTTTCCAAAAAAGATCAACCAACACATTAACATCCCAGTTCGCTTTTAGTACATCTAGTACTATCTAATCTTAGCTTCATGATTGCTCAGTCACAACAAAGAAAGCGAAAAAATATCCGCAAATGAAAAGATAACGTAGATTGAAAAACAATTTCACGTTGAAATGACGTGTTTTCTTTCTCGAGTCATCTTGGCGAGGAAAATTGGCAACACCTGATAATGATGAGTGTTTTTTTCGAAGTTTATGTAATGTCAATTTAAAACAAATGATTGAAAACCGGTCAAGACCGATCAGTAGTCTCAAGGGATGTTCTGTTTTTCACCAATTTTCAGGTCACCAGCTGCCACTACTGCATGTACAGTGAGGCCCATAAATTCTTGGATGGGGAAGTAATTTTAAAGAACTGTAATTCCAACATGGTTAAGCCTACATAATTGTAAATATCCCTGTTTAAGACCAGCCAGTCAGCTTTGCTTCAAGAATATTTACATCCTTATCGATTGACTCAGCCTTGCAGGAATTAAAGCAGTTTAAATTTGTGTCATCCAAAAACTGCTTACGGACATCAGTATATGCAAGTAAGCCCCTATGAGCTGTACTGTAATGTATGTAAACAAGTACATCTGTATGTAGGCATGCAAGTATGCACTGCAAGTAATACTATGCATTAAAGGATGTTTTAATAATCACAAAACTTAATAAAAAGGTCCTTTATTACCGATAAAAAGGTTAATGTGACATGACAGCTGTTCAATGCTAAGCAGCATTAAAAAGGAAAGGAGGAAAGGAATGACATGCAGACCAGCCCTGCTAATCGGCAAAGGCTGGACGCAGCCCATGCATTCCAGGTCTCAGCCTTGCACGACCTCGCGGCCAGTTTGTTTTTCACAGCCAGATATGCTGACAGGCCGTTTGTTTTTTCTAGCAGGTCTGTGCCAGGCACCTCTATTGCCTCCACCAGGAGAGTCGTGCCTGCATTCCCCACCCATATAACCTTGTCAAAGCAAGCTCACAGCAAGCCACCTAACTGGGGGAGGGGAGCGCATTGGGCCGCTCTTGAAATACTGACTCAGCGTAATCTCAGAACTTACAGCTAATGCTGCACTGATATGCCCTCATGTATTTTCTTTCTCAAGTTGATTCCTATTGATTTATTAAATTCAGTTTTGTATAGGTGTGAATCGAAATGTTTATATCAGGAAATAAAAAAATAAGCATATATAGGAATGGTCTTAGTGTATAAAACTTTCTTGGGGAGCACTCTGAACTTAAAGGATTTTCTTAAATAATTTTTGCTCTTGGTTGACATTTAAGGATATCTTTTTGTTTGTTTATTTTTGAGAATAAACAACTTCTGAGCCCATTATTCCTCGCCAATACCCGTTTCAGATTTAAAGATATTCACACAAAACGTGGCAACATGCCCACATGGCAGCCGTGTCGATGACATGTTATCTGAGTGAGATTTTTTCTAATCATCACCAAAATCAGTCGGGATCCTCTTCAAATTATCATAGACCCACAAAACAAAAACGAAAAGAATCCAACCAAAATTGTATTCTGTAGAGTGAGAAAAATACACTGTGGACAGACTGATGGACAGACCGACGGACGGACAGGGGCGATCCAGTGCAGTGCACATATAAAAAATGTTTTTCAAAATGAACATCCCCATAAGAAACTGCATACGTATTGTTTTGGGACCCGCGGAGTGGAATGCATATTGCACAGCGGCCTCTGTATCAGGATAAATATTGATACTGCGAGTAACCTCACTATAATCCAAACTGGGGAAAAATGTGTACATCTACAATGAGAATGGGAGAGAAGAATAAATATGTACTAACAATAGAAGATAGGGAACTTATCTGTGCTTGAACTGGGAGACAGGGATGAGATACCTAAACTAGGCAAGGGTACCACTGAGCCAGGAGAAAGGGAATGCATCTGAAATTAAAAAAAGGAGGAGAGGGAACTGATCTGGAATTGAAATGGGAAAAGGGGATCTAATCTAAATTTAAACAGAGAGAGAGGGTACCGACATGTACTTAAACTCGGAGAGAAAGTACTGATATGTACGTAACTACTAGATAGAGGTATTGCACTGAGAGAGGAAGAACTGATCTATTCCAGTCCTGGCTCTTGAAGATCTACTGGCACAGATTGAACCAGCAGGTGCACAACTCCCTCCAAATCCCTGAGACTACTTCCTGCTGCTAGGACTCAACTGAAAGACCCCGCAAACCCCATCCAAAATCCCTCATCAAGGTTATAATCACAGCGAGAGAACATGCAGCTAGGCAGTCGGAAACCCGTGCAAAGCAAACTGCAGCTGAACACACAGATCATGTGAGGGAGGCCATGACTGATAAATCTTGAGAGGCCCATGGTTGCACCTGGCTCTGAAACCAGTGAGTCCACTTCATGCCATGTACGCAGATTTCAGCACATTCAGAAACTTTGAAATGGTAAAGTGTTCAAATCAACTGAACACAAAACTGAATTAGAGGCACTCCGAGAGTGCAAACCTCCGCCAAGGCAGCACAGTGGAAATCTTGCTGAGTGAACATGGCTCATAAGAAATTTAAGGATAGGTTCCGTCCCTGATGCGAGACCAATAAACCTACAAAATTTGAGTGATATCACTGGGAGCAAAGTTCAGTTATCGCGCGTCATAGGATTTCAAGATGGCTGCTGTGGCGGCCATATTGTTTCACCAATCATGGTCAAAATCAATACGGTCCATCCCTGAAGTAATAGCAACCCACAAACAAAACTTCAGAGATATCCGTTCATTACTTTTTGAGTTATCTTGAACAAAAACAGACACACAAACTAACGCCGGCATAAACGTAACCTCCTTGGCGGAGGTAAAGAAAATAAAAGATAAACATTGTGATGAAAGCCCTCTATGGTATTCCCTCCAGCTTCCTGCTGGAACTCTGTCAGGTGTTCCAGGAATAAAGACCCCGGTGTGGTATGAGACAATCCCCCTGTTAGTTTGGGTTGCCAGATGGAGTGGGAGAGAGGCAGGAGTGATGCTGAATAAAGGGACATCTGCCGGAAAGAGAAGGCGACACGGAGCACCACTGGAGAGAAATCGCCACACAGAAGAAGAGCTGGGAGAGGAAGGCACAAAGAGGTGTAAGACTGTTCCCTCCTCTTCTCTGAGACAGTCAGACACACAAGCACACGCAGGCATGCTACTCAGAGGAAACAACTGCTCCAAAAGGCCCTTCTGTGATTCTATAAAAGAACCGTATCCAGTTTTAAGGACTCCTTACCTAGCAAAACGGTTCAATCTGGGCACTTTCACACTTCATACCAATGATGGAGGCGTCCAAAAATAAATAAAAAGCATTCTTCCATGCAAGATTGCAGGAGCACAGGCCAGGCCTGAGTTTGTTTGTGTTTCGCAAATGCTTTGAACTCGAAAGGGCCCAGGTTCACATTTTCATGTATTTTTTTTTTTTTTTGCCATGGTAATGACTGAACAATTTGTCCTTTGTATTTAATGTTCTGGCATTTACATAATTTTTTATTCCTTACTAAAAACCTCTCCTTGGCCCAAATCCAGCACACACAGCATTTTATGCCAACACTAGAATAGCTCAGATTAGAACAGGCTAATATATGTACCAATAAAAAATAGACTAATTTACGGATTTCACACATTACATACTACATCCAAGTAGAATATGCTAATAATGCAATATAAATCAAGTTTAATGGTTTGATTGAAGAAACAATCACACAAGAATGCAATAATGAAATAATCGGCTGCAGCGATTGTTGAGCAATGTGAAAGGTGACAGGTCAAACTCGGAACCAGGAGGTGGACACCGCTGACTTTGACTGATGAATTTCGCACTGATCTCCTCAGTATTAAATATCAGAATTACTCAGACTCTCTCGCAGCCTGTTCCTCCTCTGCATCGCTCCTACGCCACCGTTAGGAACTCCGGCTCGAAAACTTGGCAGGCAGCGCTCAGAAATTTTTGGACGTGGCCCTAATGGGGCTTTAAGCAGAGTGCAGGTTCGATCGCAAGGCCCCGTCGTCGGACCGGGTCGTGTGTGAGTGCTTAATCACATCCCTGATGGGCCAAACAGAGCCGCCCCGAGCGTCCTGATCGATTTGCCTACAGCCAAGGTGGACCGACCCAGATCAGCACTTGGCTTTAGCTGCCCAGTCTCCAGGTAAAAAAAAGACACACGGGCGTCGAGTTAGGGGATTGATCCTGCAATTGAGTTCAAGGATCACTGTAATGGCGAACAAAGTTTGGAAGCCTTTAATTACCGTGGGACCAGGAAGCTGTGAGCTTGAATTCTTGGTAGTCAATGGAAGATGTAACATTGCGGAGAATGTACAGTCCCAGAAATGCCCCCTCCGACCCCACCCTCTCAACACAGACCTAGAGAATTCAGGCCAGGAAAAACTAATCAGGAAGGATAATAGTCCAGTCTTGTTAATAACTGCAGGAAAAGTAAACAGACAAAGAGAAAAGTATTTTAAGTCTATCCATGGCCTGTTAGCTCCAATCACAAACAGAAAAATCTAATAACTGAATAGACATCCAGTCATTTCCAATTAATAATAATCAGTCCAGTGTAGGATGAAGTCAAAACAGACACATTAAGGTTATGACTTCTCCGACATACAAAACAAATAGGCCTGTGTCGCAAGCTTCTCTTGGTGCCAGTTATGACTTCAAACAGAGGAAACATGTTAGTATGAGAACAGATCTTATCAAGAATATAATTGGTCACAGATTAGCTTGCCAAACCACTTCATCCGGACATCCTACATGAAAAAGGCAGCTTATTACTGCACAGATTTGACATCACTTCAAAGCAAAGCACTTTCTGAGAAATGGCTCCAGCAGACAAGGCAACAAGGCAGTTACTAAACAAAGTAACAACTAGCACAAGCTAATACAACTAAACAGACACAATAAAGGCAGGTTTGTTTGGTTTCCACACACCCAAACTTAAAACAAGAATCATTCACGGGTCAGTGCAGTGAGAACATATTCACCCCCTTTCCAATTCCTTCCATTTTCGCTTATTTATCAAATTTGAATTTTTTCAGGCCATTCAACTAATTTTAACATGAGACAAAGACAATGTGAGCGAACATTAAATGCAGCTTTTAAATAATCTCTTCATTCATTGAAGGTAATTATGCAAAACTGAACATCATCAAATCCATTCCAAATAGTGAAGCACAAAATGGCACACAATTCTGTGACAATTTGACTTACTCATCTGGTCTGTTGCCATTTTCATTTGAAATTTCAGGTTTTTGCCATGAAATATCCACGTGTTTTTAATTGCGACCAACCTTTGACCTCAATTAGTGGCTATTTTTTTTCCCCATTTCCAGAAAAACTAAGGATAGTGCATGTACAGTTATTTTGACGTCCAAAAGCAGTTTCAAATTCCGGAAGTTTGTTTGGGTAGTATTGGTATCAAGTTAAACCCTTTCTGCACCTTCACAACATCAATAGCTGTTTTAGGGAGTGCATCATATGCACTCACCTGTTGCTGTTTTTGAGCTTTTCACTGGGCAGTTTCGGCCTTGTAAGCTATAGCAGCCTTATAGACTAATCGGAAGTCAGACGATAGACAAAGTAGCAACCTTCAACATAAAATAGCCAATGCAAAAAGTGAAATCCTTAGAGTCTGGTGGCTTTTTCATACCTAAGGTTTTAAGTAATCAACTTATTTGCCCATGTATTTTAATTAAACTTTGCATTCACCATCTCAAATAGGCATAGTTTAACATTACTTACCTTGTGATCGCAACCGTTGCAAATTAAATGACAACAACAGCCAGAAGTTGAGTCAGCGAGCAATTGTACGGGATTGTAGACAGTGTCCATAAATGGATACCATTCCTTCAGATCACACAAGGTAAAAAAACTGTTGCCCCTTTAAACCTATGGAATCTAATTAGGGTCATTCATATTTTGAGCATGGAAAGTTTTGTTGCAGTAGAAATATTTTGTGCATGTGTGAAAAAATTTTGTATTCGCAGATATAATTTGTCCATGTGTAAAAAAGTTTTGTAGCTGTAGAAATATTTTGTACATGTGTGAAAAAGTTTTGTGCACACAGATATAATTTGCATCTGTAAAATGTTTTTGTAGCTCAAGTCAGGGCTATGACTTGGCCACTTTTGTCTCTTTCATGACATTCAGAGATGGACTTTCTTGTGAGCTTCAGATGATTGTCCAGCTGCATAACCCGACTGTGTTTGAGCTTTTCAGCTGTCACAAACTGATGGCTGGACATTCTCCCTCAGCACTTCCAAGAAGAGAGCAGAGTTTTCTTTTTTTTTTTTTTTTTTATTTGGCATCTCCAATCCCACCCGAATCTGGAATGCCCAATTCGAGAACTATGTACAAGCTTGCTCGTATGCGACCCCTTGTTGCCAACTCGGGAGAGAGGGAAGGTTCGTGGCTCTCCTCCGAAGCATGCGCCCATCAACTGCTTCTTTACACTCACAGGTCGAAACTTCGCACATTCAGAACGAGGGCGGAGGATACCCGAAGATGAGCAAGCTAAGAATCCTACTGACGTGCGCCCGGCCGGGCAACAGGAGGCGCTTGAGCAACGCGTCTATTTGTAATATCCCAAGCTGGCAGTCCCTTCCCAATTTCCATCCCTGCAGTGCGAACGCCAATTGTGCGCTGCTCTGAAAAAGCTGCCGACCACTGCCGGCTGGTGCGACTGGGGATCGAACCCGCGCCGTGGTTGTCACTACTGCTCCACAATGCGGCGCCATAACCGAGTGAGTTAACCCGGCAGCTACAGACAGCAGTAGCAAAGCAGCCCCGGGCCATCATATTATATAATGCTCTAATGGTAGAAAGTTGTGTTTGTTTTACGCCAGATGTAACCGGACCCATGTCTTCCAAAAAGCTCCACTTTTGACTCATCAGTCCACAGAATATTATCCCATAATTATCTGGGGTCATCAAGATGTTTTTGGCTAATGTGAGACGAGCCTTTCTGTTCCTTTTTTTGGTCAGCAATGGTTCTCGCCTTGCAGCTCCCCCATGGATGTCATTTTTCCCCAGTCTCTTCCTTATTGTCCTTATTGTGTAAATGCGAACACTGACCATAACTGAGGTAAGTGAGGCCTGCAGTTCTTTAAATGTTAGTCTGAGTTCTTTTGTGACCGCCTGGATGAGTTGTCAATGCGATGTAGCAGGCCCACCACTCCTGGGTAGGTTAACCACTGTTCCAAGTTTCCTCCATTTGTAGATAATAGATCTCACCTGAGTTCACTAGAGTCCTTCAGCCATAGAAATGACTCTGTAACCCTTTCCAGGCTGACAGATGACAAAAACTTTACGTCTCATCTGTTCTTGAATTTCTTTAGATTGCAGTAATCATAACTGGGCGTGTCGAGTGAAGTTGAGCCCAATTATCAATTAAATCAGTTTAATTGGTTAATTTAATCACTAAGAGGGCAATTACTTTTTCACATAGGATCAGGTAGGGTTAGTTTGTTTTTTTCCTCCAATAAATGAAATCATCATTTGAAACCTGCATTTTGTATTTACTCTTATCTTTGTCTAATATTAAAATTAGATGATGATCTGAAGCATTAAATGAGACAAATGCACAAAAATTGAAAAAAATGGGAAAGGGGCAAATACTTCTTTACAGCACTGTGCGCACGCATCACTCAAACACACAAAAAAAAATTTTAAATGCAAAAAACATACAAACAGAAACACTGTGAGCTCATATTGGGCTTCTGGAGGGTCCAAGACCGGCGCCAGAGCTCATTCAAAAATTAACACAACAAAGTCAGCCACCATCGCTCAGTGCCAATTTAAACAAAAACTGACGCACTGTACCTTTCCACAGAATTAGTACTCAGCACTCTGCCTCACCCCCATGTTTGTTTGGGACTGAAGATGACATCTGTGTTCTCTCCCCTTATTGGATTACAATTTGGCGAGGTCTGATGTCACAGCACAGTATTGCAGTCATTGCCTTCTACAGGAAACTCAATCAAAACCAGAATATCCACCACATGGAAAGAACCGTCTCATTTTGCTGTCCGCACATGACTAATAAAGTCTAATCCAACCCCCAGTAGTTTGAAAGCTGACTCAGATCAGAGGGTATGTTTGGTAGACATGGTGCATTGTGGTTTGACTGGCGGCCTGTGGTGAAGCTGTGCAGTTGCACTCATCAGAGGAGCCCTGAGCCACAGCAGTTGCGATAGATATCCATCTCTAGAGGGAGTTGCACTTAAAGAAAAAGAACTACAAAAGTAATTCTTGATGACAGCATCTGGGAGATGCCTAAAATTAAGACTTGTCTCTTTGCAAAGTGCGCATTAGATACAGATTCCTTACCACGCCCACTTACAGCTTGTGATTGGATGATATGTGACACAGGCAAGCTAACTGGCAGCCTGTTCTCAAAATGTGAGGAGAAATGATTGAATCTCCCCACATTACTCATTGATAATGGGCTATTAACATAAAATTCCACACACTGAGTAACTTTAATTTTACAACCTAATTTTGAATCATAACAGAGGACACAGTTCTCCGGAAAAAAAAAAAAATGTTCTTGAATTACAGCAACAAAGTGCAGATGTAAAGTAGAGGGTCTGGTCTGCCGCAACTGCATGGGTGAAGCCCCTGAGTGCCCACTTGTGATATATTGAAAACTCTGACCTGCAGTGCATTTAAAAGCCATACAGTGAAACGGGCACAAGCATGAACTTGTGCTTTATTTGGCCAGTTCTGCTGTCATGGGAACCAAAATCGATAAGGTGTCGTAACCTAAACATAACCTATGCCCACACCAAATATCAAAGGATTCAGTTGAAATCTGTGCCCTGTAGAGCGTCCACAAGAAAACCGCTATGGATGCAGTGACGGTGGAGACGACGACGACGACCATGAATCCATAGTAGCTGCCCGACTTCGTCCAGGGGCTAAAATTAGCATTGAGCAAGGGAATATACTCAGTAACTGCTAATAAAGAACGTTAGGTGATTGCATCAAGTCCAGGGTTTTCAACAGGTATGTAACCACACGAGTCATGCCAAGTACGGTAAGACATCCCCTGCCAATCTCGACAATGATAATAGATTTGGGGAAGCATTTCAAAATAAAACCTGTTTTAGTTTATAACAGGGGTGTCCTGAATGTCTTTTAGTCATGATAGGGAGTCGCTGGATCGGAAAGGGTTTAAATCCAAGCGATGAGCTTGTCCACAAAGGTTCCTGCTAGGCTGGTACGCTGCCGGAAATCAATCTGGTTCATCTGCAAAGCAGGTGACCGCAATACTCTCAGTGGTCAATGCGCCACTTGTCACCCAATAACTGCCAAGGACCAGCCATTTCAGGATGGTCTGAAATGCTGAAACGATGGTCACCTACACTGCCTCTGGAGATCCTTTATCTGTCAGGTTTCCATTTTCTATCATAATTTGCTGCACCTAACACAATCAATTAGCAGCTCAATGCAGATCTCCATCTGGAGAATGAGCAGGGCTCATTGGGTTGGAGTTGAAACCGACTGGACTGTAGGTCTCCAGGAACAGGGCTGGTGACCACCACACTAGAATGTCATGTTGTGTTCTCTGTTGCACGGGCTGCCGACCAACGAAGGAAGCTGACATATCGTAGCCATCTCCTTCTCCCTGTAGCTACCTCCACCTCCCTCCCACACTCCTTGTGCACGCAATCACGCAGGCATGCTAGCTACCCCTCCCCCATACTTTCTCTGCTGTGAGGTGCACATCTTTGCCCTGTTGCAAATTTTACATGGGCTTGTGAAGTAGTCCTCATAGTGCCCTCCTCATGTATGCCCCACAGCTTAACACAGGACACCTGGCTGGGGCGTCACTGGCCGAAGATCACCCCCCTCTTGCTACTATTGGGCATACCAATGGTTAACCTGATAACTCCACCAGGGCTGAAGTGTAGGGCGAGATAGAGCCATAGAGCGAGAAAAAAGGGGACGTGTGTGTGTGTGTGTGTGTGTGTGTGTGTGTGTGTGTGTGTGTGCGCGTGCGTGTGTGTGTGTATAAGGGAGAGAGATTATTTCTGTTTTGATATGGAGACACGCCGTTTTTATTTGGATTCGGCATTATCCTTCGTGCACGATGAGCACAATCAAATCGCACACATTTGACAGCTATACAGGGACTGTTATTTTGTCCATTTATAGTCATTCATTTGTTAATCTGCAGCACAACCCCACCTTCCAAGCCTTTTAAATGTCCATAGTCACTCTTACAAATCAACAATAAACCAAACCCATTGCTAGACCCAGGCGTTCTATCGGGGAGATCGATGCTCAGCAAAATAATATGAACAGCAAATAATTAAAAACAAAGAATCGCAAGTTGTGTGAGCGCGTTCCAGAGTCCCGACCAATTAAACGCTAGGTTACCAAAAACATCCAACACCAAGCACCCCCTCCCCTTGCGCTGTAGGTCGATAATAACCCGCATAGGTATGCTACACTTAAATTCCACGAAGCCAATGCATTTCGATATATCAATATTAAGTCCGCCGATTGCTCAAAATCGCATTGATTCTGAGACAGTTCACCTTGCTGCATCTTTCAAGCGTAAACCAGTGTCAATAAAAGCCCAGCTTTTGTCGAGCCTCTTCTGGTTGTGTTGTACAAGTGAGAGTAGAGTAGGCAACTGACACAAAAGTGTGTTTACATACCTCAGTAAACTCGGTAGCGGTATGGATCCAGATGACGTGCCCAGTAATCCTTTTTTACCGCTTAGTAATTTTTCCACTAAGACTACGTTCCCGGTCCGGGCCGCTTCCAGCAGCTCTTGCTCTTTCCCCATCCTAACGAACAGAAATAAAAATATATCCAACCCCGTTGGGTAGAGCCACAGGAAGAGCGAGGTACCCCCTCACTGTCTCATTGTACCGACAATAATTGCATTTTCACTGCATGTTATTACGAAACGACGCTCCCATTGCACACAGAGCACCGCCGTAGGTGCTCTGCAAAGCAGGCTCGGATGAGTACGAAATCTCCGCTCGTCCACCGTGCGACGAAGTAGAGGAATAATATACTGTAGGCTGGATAGCGGATTTCGCACGGTGTTGTGCAGTTCGACTTGAAGTAGCGCCAGCCGACTGTCGGGCCGGTTGCCTGGTTACGCTGTTCTATGGGACTGTCACCCACACACACACATGCATAGACACGCACGCATGCACAAATGTACACTACTATCCCTCCACTAGTACCGTCTCCGAGTTGTGGAGGTGCTGCATGTGAGGTTTCCAGTCGAAGCACCACTCTCGTACACTTTCCCTCTTCGCAGCGACACGCGCAGCAGCTTCCGCTCATACGGCTGTGGAAAACAGTAAGCACCAGCCACTCGGCATGGGCGTGGATACAAATGGTGTTGTAGCTCCAGCAAGAGGCGAAACCTATTGTTGGTCCTAGACATGAAATAACTGTGATAATTTTTTTAAAAATGCATTTAATTTTGCTGGAATTTTAAATTTTGGATCATGGTTACACTACACATGACAAATTTACACGTAGTGAAAAGTGGGCAGAACTTGCTACTGGCAACCTTTTCTTTACATCACTATTTCGTGGAGCTGTACAGAAGCAACTGTGTAGCCTTTGAGAAAACTGCACCAGATGATTAGGCGCAATTATTATCTGCGTTCCGTGCATCCACCAAGGATTTAGCAGGCACGTAGCAATTTAAATCTTGCTACCGACTTGGAATCACGGAGTGAAATGAATAAGCAGACGGATTCCGACAAGTTTTTCAGTGGTTCTGCCGCGCTGTGTTTATTTATGGGCAGTGTGATTAGGTGCAGAGAGAGCGTGAATTTATGGAGGCAGACACTTTCAGGAAGTCTGCATTGATTTATGTTGAACTTGACACGTCGAGATAGAGTGCGACTTGGTTCATAAAGGAGAAACCCCGTTCGAGTCGTTCGTGTTGTTTTATTCACTCTTTGAATAGCACTGTTTATGAGGCATATCTAAAACAAATAATGACCATGTGACGAAGCAGCTTTGTCATGTGGTACCGTTTCTCACGGAAAATGGGAAGCTATTAATTAATTCACAGGATTTGGTTGATCTCCCTGAATAACAGAGCGGATAAACTCAAGAGCGGATAAACTAGATAGGAGTCAAGTAGTGTTGAAGATGTAGCTCAGTTGAAAAGCAAATTGATTTTTTTACATACTGTAGGCCAACTCTAGTCAAGCAAGTTTCCAAACAAAAAAGGCGAGTAGTTCAGCGCAGAGAACACACAGCATGAAGTTGACTTTATTAACACATATGGATCATTCCTCTATCTCAGACTTGTGCGAGAAAGATGCATTTCTCACTACTGGAATCTATATAAAATAGGTCTTCCAGGAAAATCTTACTGCCTGGCGAGACTGAGGGTGCAATAATCCAGTAACTCGGGTGACTCATGAACTATGACGCGGCAGAGCATCCACGAAGGGAGAAACATTTCCATCTTTGGCCCTACTGGGGCTGAGAACAAGTGACCCCGGATACGGAGGTGCAGTGCTAGTGCCTAGCCATAGATGTCACTGCGGCATCCAGAATGTGGTTCTTCGCAGCAGAGCAAAAGTATAGCTACAATTAGCTTGGAAAAATAAAACGCTCATCAGTAATCGAATATTTGGCCCATTTGAATATGGACTCAAACAAAATATACATCATCAAGTATCATTCCATGCCACCTTGTGAGATGAGTAAACGGAAAAAAGAATACATCACTTTACCCTTTGTTGCATATGCCTCACATACGTGAGGTTTTTTAGTTTCCCCCCGGAAATGCATTCATGTTACTTTTGTGAGGTATTATAGTTCCTGTATCAGTCAACAGATGTCTCTACTAGCGCTCTTCAAATTTCCAAGATGGCTGCACCCATGAGAGAGAGGTGAGTGTGCTTTTCTAAACTTTTGACACCCCCCAAAAAAAAAAAAAGGAGCAAGAGCAGGAATGTCTTACCCAAAGTAGTTTGTTACACTGTTATATAAGATCACATAGAACATATACACTACAGGCCAAACGTTTGGAAGCAAGATCAAATCTGTACAAAAAAAAAAAAATCATAGTTTCATTGGCATACATTGCAACAAAATAAACATGATTATTATATAAAGAGTCACTTATCAGAATACATTTTTACTCAAATTATCAGGCCCATATTACTAGGCCCATGGTCCTTGTGCCCGCCGGATTGCCGTTGGGATCCGGTGGGCTGTAAACCTTGACATAAAGTGAATAATGCAAACTGATTTGTTTTTTCCCTTTTCACTGAAGTTGTGACTCTTGCAAATCTTCACAACCCAAGAACTAAGCCCCTCCTTTCTTTTGTTAAAATTTATTCAGCAATGGTCTGGTAACATCAATGTATACAGTACCTAAAGGTAAATAGAGGAAAATGGTGCATATCAATGAATGAAGAGTCTAATCATGCAGTAAATACAAAGATTTCATACTGGTTTTTAAGAAAGGCATTGTGAACAGAAACTTGAAGTTGCTTCCAAATTTTTGACCTGTATTGGCCTTGCTTCCAAACCTCTAGCCTGTAGTGTAGAAGACATCACACGTTTTAGATTCATGACTTATTGAACAGTAGGCAGTTATATGGACACCTCACGTGTGAGGTTCATGCACATGAATGCTTTACAAAAAACTCATACGTGAGGTAAAAAAAAAAAAAAATTACCCCCAGCTTTGGCAATCCTTGAAAAACAATCAATGATATTTGGTCTATAAACAAGAAGAAATACCAAAAATCATTGGTATTGACCAAGGGGAAAGGTCTTATGCATCAAAGGGTTAACCCTTTGTTGCATGTTGTCCAATATTTTTGACATATTTTAAGTGGAGTTTCTGATGACCAGGCTCATCGATACCTCGAAAAAAACAATGTACATTTTATTGGACATTTCCAGTTCAACATTTACCCAATAGGTGCCTCTCTGATTAGTCATGTTTTACCACGAACAATGACATAGGCACGTCCACGAGTAAGTGGCAAGTTGACAGAAGTCAGAAATATTATATTGTTCAAGTGTTGATCAAACTTTTTCCAGTTGGAACAAATAAGCTTTGTAATGCATGTGTATCTGCTGGAATACACCAGACTTTACACTCTGTCAAAAATATTGGACATAATTGCATGCCAGGCAAATAGCTCAAAGAAGCCATGTCCAGAATACTGGATATCATGCAAATCAATTATCAGGTTTCTTCAAATTCTCATTATTTCTGTCACCACATATGTATAATGTCTAAAATACTGGTGGACGGCAGTATTCATTCCACACGCATAATGTCCAAATTAATGGACAGACTGACCAACCACTAGCACCCCTCCTAAAATTTTACCAAATCCCATCAAATGGTCACAAATGAACACTGGATATCAATTTTAACATATCTGTTCATTCTCTATGCAACAAAGGGTTAATACACACAAATATAGACATTTATATGCAATTTGTTTATTATTTCAATAGAAACATCAAAGTGTAAAATGCAACTTGATCGATCCAATGGGAGTGCTGAGAAACTGTGATCTGACACGAGAACCTGATGTGTTTAGTCGCATCAACTACAAGTAGCTTTTTCAGAAGTGTAACCTTCAATAACTATGCGTAAAGTGGATGGAAAAAAAAAAAAAAAACCCACAAAAAAAAAAAAAAAAAGAAAGCTCTATCAAAAAAAAAAAAAAAAAAAAAAAAAAAATCAATAAATAGGCAGTGTTATTCAATAATCTTTTATTGTACAGTTTCAGCAGCTTTAACAGAAATATTACATCATAATTACAGGATTAACACCCAACGGTTTAAAGAAGATGCAAAAGAACTCTGTGAATGTGAAAGCGAGGCAAATCAGGAAGTGTGAACACAAAAAAATTGGGGCGGGGCTTCTACAGGCTTAATGACCAATGGCAGGGGAGAGATCCATGGGCCAGTCACTCAGAGCAACAATGGAGGGTCAGATTACAGGGGGGAGAATCAGGGGACAAGATTCAGGCAAATTACCCAGGTGTCTTTGTACAATCAAGTGTTTTCCCCACCCAACCATCTCCAGTCAGGCTTACAGGTCTGAGCAGGACATTCAATTAGACTCCGTGTTAAAGGGGCATTAGGGGCACTGGCTCACGCCCCCTGCTGGGGCAAATCAGAGGCACTTTGGCTTCAGGGATCGGTCAGGCGCACGGCATCTCCACATTTGGGGAAAAAAAAAAAAAAAAAAACAGGAGGGAGGGACACATTCTCCTGGATACCTGTGAGAACAGGTTAGAGAACTGATTTGAAGAAGACAGCCCCAATTCAGTCTGAAGTGCATGTGTTATAAAGGCCATTAATGACAGACCCCTCAGTTTAGCTGAGCAAACGCCAACATACAGCCGCACCAACAGACACTCATCTCTGATGCTCACTGTTCGACACCAGACCGACACACATCAGGCCATCAGCTTTCAGCTCTCGAGTTATCTGCTACAAAAATCCTTCAGTTTGTACATTACTGGACATGTGTGCTTGTGTCACTCCGAGCGGCCAGCTAACCACGATGTGCAACGGATTAAGACCAGAAAAACATCCTCAGTTGTACGTCTGTAGTAAGTGTACGTAAGCACCAGAGAAGAAGAAAATATTCTCTTCATAGATTCACAGATTGAGAGGACAACACTGTGTAACAGACCTGGGAACAGCTCAAACAGAGCAGTGTGTTGTGCAGTACATGGGTGATTCTGGTTAGAATAGCGTCCTGAAGCATCCACGTGATCTTCCTGATATACTTAGCTGTTCCACTGATCAGTGCACAGTTACACTGATTTTGACTGCTGATCTTTCTCCAACAGCATGGTCTGAAGAACACAATGGTTTGCAATACTAAGTTGGTGCACTGAACATAGCCTTCTTCCAATCCATGCTGATCTACTATTAATAGTGTGTCAGGCAAGGATTTTGTAATTAATGGAATCCTCTATATGTGATCATCTACTGAACCATCTTCCTGCTGTAACGAGAAGATCGAGTGAACAGTGCCTATTCTATAGTCAACTGGTCCACCAAACAAGCTCCTGGAACAGGGATGTCACGTCAACACTGCCTGGTTACCCCAGGTAAGAGCATGTAAGAGTAGTGCTTTGTTATATTATGTGCCCATTCAGGGGGATCAAAATGGCCGAAGATGCGTTCCTCAAGCACAGGGAATAGTGACCGTAACACAGATTTGTGTTTGTGTTTCTGACTCAGGAAAATCGTGATCCACAATCACAGCAGTTCATCTGATTTACCATCGCTTCATAAAGTGGCTGTCTGTGTGCACCTCCACAGGCGACTATGGTCCGAATACACACAAATCATGGAGTGGCAGCACACATACAAACGACTTTGCTCAGTGAAAAATGATATAGTACGCATTTAGTTCTAGAAATATATAAATATGGAGACTCTAGAGTTCTCACCCTTCATTGAAGCACTGGAAGCAGATGCCAGTGATCACTCTCCTCATTGGAGGATTTATAGCACACTGCAGTATTCCCACTCCTAAGTGGAGGGATATTTTTTGTGTGATCTTATTTACAGCAGCCCCAGTAAAAAGTGCTGCATTGAAAAAACTATGTCTATATACATTTAGAAAAATAACAGACAGCTCAGGGTGAGTGGGATGTGGGAACATCACGTACAAATCAACACGTTTCACGGAACAGACTGAAATCTGGGTCTACTGGACAATGAAATTAATATCATCCTTATCTCAGGCAAATTAATCAAATATTTTTCGTGGAACTGAATGAAAGTAAATGCTTTCCAGCTATGAGAAAAAGCTATTCAACAGACTCAAATATACTGCCTAAAACCTTGCACTCGTAATTCCTCACAGAACATTCCGGCGCATAAGCGCTCACACACACGCGTGATGGGTGATTTGTTAAGAGCTAAATACTTTTTAAAAAATGCATTAAATACATATGTATAGTACAGTGCAAATAGTCTGCTGTAAGAAATTAAGACATTCACTGTCCACCCTCCCGCCCACAGAATGCCAACCCCCCCCCCCAAATTATACCCCTGTACCCCCGCCTCCGCCCCCACCCAAGGGTTCTTGGTGTAAATCCCAGACTTTACACACCAATAGGCAGCAGCTGCATTGAAAAGCTCCCAAAACGCATGTATTCAAACAGAAAAAGGACGCAGGTGTGTGCGTGTCCGCGCGCACACGTGCTCGTGTGTATTAACGCACACTCATACGTATTCATGTACGGCTGAATGAAAGACAGTATGAACGAATGATTTTGCCGCCTCTTCAGACGGGTCCTTATTCACAGAGGGGCGGTGTTGTAGTCAAATGAAAGGCCGCACCGAGGCAGAACTGCAGCACATTCTCCAGGCTCCCAGTCGCCCGGGCTCCCGGTCTCTCCGGACTGCAGCGTCCAAATGATCGGACTCTGGCTCATTGTTTTCAGTCGCCCCACCGCTCAGGTTTCATCCTCCTGCTGATCAGTTGCTGCCCCCGGGAGTCAGTTTCAGGCTCTTCATCCTGTGCATCAGAGAGTCCTTCTCCATCTGGGCCTCTGCCAGCGCCATTTTGGCTCTGGAGAGCTCCACTTTCAAACACTCATTTTCCTCCATGAGCAGCTGCAGCAAACAAAGGGATAAAGGGGAAAATAGTCAGGGCGTGTGTGTGTGTGTGTATCCGTGTTTGGGTGAGCGTGTAAGTGCGTGTATGTGCGTACATGAGTGAGAGTGTGTCTGTGTGTGGGTGGGTGCAACTGTAAGTGCGTGTGTGTGTGGGTGTCTGTGTCTGCGCGTGCCTGTGTGTATGCAAATGCGTGCACACCTGTGTGTATGTATGTGCGTGTATACACATACACTGTCTGTGTATTAGTGTGTACACATGCGCATTTAAGTTTGTACATGTGTATGCAAGACATGCAGCGATTGATGACATTAACTGACCAGGGTAAAGAGTCAATCGGTGAGTGTGCATCAGGTATAAGAAATATGTGCGTGCATCTTTCAGTGCACAGTATGCAAGTGTGGTCATTTATAAGTAACCAGTGAATGCAGCAAGCAATGTCCAGAGCTTATAACTCCCTCAGGTGAATAAAGTAGGTCATTAGCAATGCAGCAGAGACAACCATACTGAACACAACCAAGATCTATTAAGCCAGCTATGAAGAGAAAACTCAATTTGCTAACTCGTTATGACTTTAAATCCATAAGCAATCCAGGGCTCGCCGAGTGCAAGATGAAACAAGATCATATTTGACAGTCAAGCATCCGTTTATATAAAAGTCAACACATAACACAAGTCACTTGATTAACAGTGCATTAATTGTGCGCAATGCGGGCATCGCAAATTAATGCTATAACATGAATTAAATTAACGGCAATTATTTACTGTATGTATTAAAGAAGCAATTAATTTTCCATTGTGTCTCACCTTTAATGCAACCAACACCTAATCTGCTGACACAGCTTCACATGTGACATTTTCAAGACACTGTAAAGCCTTAGGAAGAAAATAAATAGAGGCTGCAACCAGTCAGTGTTAATTATGATTTATATATGAGTGACAAATGAAAGATTCAAGAGGCCTCCCACAGATTACATAGCTTGACTCCATCACTCATGGCCAATTAAAACACAGATCGTATCAGCATTTTGCACAGTGAACCACAGAGTCGTGCAATTCCAAGAGGGTGAGCACAGCAGGCACAAAGCCTTACTAGGGGTCCTGGGGAATGGCCCCCCTAAAAAAATAACTAAAGAAGGGATATAGAGCATTTTGGTGTAATATTACAAATATTTATATTTGTAAATATTTATGGGAGTTATGTTAGATAATCTCTTAAGCTGGAAACCACATGTAAACTTGGTTCAAAGAAAGTTAGCTAAAAGCGTGTCTATTCTTTGGAAAATGCAGAAATTATTAAAACACAAGTCTCTTAAAATAATCTATTCAGCACTCATAGCACCCCACTTACACTACTGCGTTGAAGTATAGGGACACACTTATAATAATACAATAGAATCATTGTTTAAACTCCAAAAAAAGGCCCTTAGAATTATTCATAATGTTCCCTATGGAACTCATACAAACGATTTGTTTATTAAGGCAAAGTTTCTTAAATTGCAGGATATAATAAAATTCAACTCCTTGCAAATTGTATATTTAGGATACCACAAAGAATTGCCTAGAAATATACAATGCCTATTTCTCCAGCGTGAATGTATTCATGACCTAAGAGGCAGAATGTTGTTGCAAACTAGAAGGGTCAAATCGACTGAGGAGCACTCCTTATCTGTGGCTGGAGTCAGTGCATGGAACATACTTGAAGACAATATTAGAATGGCAGACAATCTGAAGGACTTTAAGTATCTTTTGAAATGTGCATGTTTGAATAACTATAAACTTATCCAACAAAATGGCATTGGATAAATTAAACGGAACCATAACGGGCATAAACAATAGGGGTTGTTATAGACACTCAGCTATATTGTGATTAAAATTCTTCATGATGTTCATAAATCTCTATGATTTTATGTTGTGACGTTTAAATCGTAGTGTAAATGGACACTCAGCTCTGTTGTGATTCATAAATCTTTATGATATCTTAACCATAATCAAACTGTTTTTCTGGGAGTTGGGGGCGGGACTTTGACAAGCGATTTCGCTTCTCCCGCGACCCTTTCGGTCATGATACATGTTGTGTTGAAATTGTCATGGAACGACTGTACAATCATGCCGAAATGAAAAAACAAATAAATAAACAAATTTAGCAAAAAATTTTCACAAAAATGTCCTTAAGAGCAATTTTTATCCTTCTGATACAGAACATACATTTTTAGTAATATTCCCTTTATTAAAAAAAAAAAAGTCACACTAATTAATCACTACTTTTTATTGTGATGTAAAGGTATTGAAAGAAACAAGAGCAGGCTGGACAAACGAATGAATGGATGGACAGACGAATGGAGCAAAATACTATGTCACCTGGAAGGGGAATTAATTTGAAGTCACCTAACCAGCTGACAAGACTACGTTTGATCATAACGGACAAATCTTTCAGCTAATAGAGCAAGGAAGCAAATGGATTTTGCCAAGATAATGTCACGCTCAGCTTTGCACAATAAATCTGCTGTTCAAATAGGGGGAAAGTGCCTGGTGTGTCACAGAGAGTTACAACTGTTTGTTGTTTGTTATAGACACTGAATCACTTGGAGCTACCCAAATTGTAATACATTTCCCCACTGAAAACCTTGCAAAAAGAAAATGGTCAGTAAGCTGATTGGATGTTAAGAGAATGGTGGCCTTGATGGTTTGACCAGTTGATGCCTAGCTTCGTTTGCATAGTCGATCATAAAACAGCGTTCCATATTAATGACACTCAATTTGCAAGATTACAGTGTTAAATTGATCTCACTGTTAATGTCAGCCACAGATGGGAAACCTCATGCGATCTATAGGCTATCACAAAAAGTAACATTAGCGAAATGTTATTAACACCTGACATTCACTCACATTAATTTGAAGCTATCTAGAATTGACTACCACTGAACCCAGCAAACCTAAACACATTTGCTGTCATTAAGGTCAAATTACAAATTACAATTGGCTAATAACAAACAATATACTGTATTTTTCAAAATATTCATAACTGTGTATTTGTCTTAATTAAAAACAGAGGATTTGTTTGAGACATGTCACCTGGAAAAATACTATTCTGCATTGAGAAGCTGCATACAGAGTCATCTCCGCTACAGGATGCAAGGTAAACAGAGAGCAAACCGCTAATCATCAGGCACAGCAACATGGCCGCTCCGCCACTCCTGCTGGCTTCAACCTCCCGGCGCAGCTCAACACTGCATCAGCAATCCAGTCATTCTACATAGATCTGTGATGGTGACCCATAAAGGTGTGAAGAGTGCTCGTGACACGCGAGACAAACGTAAACAACAAAGCTACCTCTATACAGTCTTGACGTTCGAAGAAAGGGCACATATAGCCGTGATAAACCAAGAATATTTCACTTAAATTTGCCACGATAAGTAATAGAAATGAATACTGGAGACTGTATTTTTTATGTCTGTCAGCATGGCGGGATTAAAACAGCGTAGAACACCGCAGTGAGGAGCTCTCTGAAGGGATGTAATTGGGAACTCAACACAGTTTGAGAGCAGAGAGTAGAATGATGGCGGCTCATCTCCAGATAAGGTAAGAGAGCTACAGCTAACGTGGGCTGCTCACCTCCTCCTTGGGGGACAGGGTGTTGCTGGTGAGAGGCAGTGGGGTGGTCTGCGTTGCACGGGACGTATGGCTCACTGCCCCAGCGACACCTGGATCAGAGTTCGCCCCAGACCTCCCCACCTGACTGCCAGGCCCATCTGCTGGAGGTTGGGTGACTATCAAAAGAGGACAAGACCGAGGCGAGGGGTCAGAGAGGACAAGGGTACAGGGGCCAAAATAGAGAGCTCACATCGGCTAGGAAACCAAACAGACAGAGAACCTGTGGGTTGGTGGCATTACTCACGTAGGTTGAGCTCGGCCATTGAGACTCAGATTAAATTGAAGACCACAATGGAAAAATTATCAGTCACATTTTCATATTGTGGAGAAACGATGAATTAAAAATTCAAAACAATCTTAGAAACAAAGCACTGAAAAAAAAATGCAAAAAATATAAAATATATAAAATATTATAATAATATATATTATTATTATATATTATTATGAATATTATAATAATATATAGCATATAAAATATACAAAAATGCAAAATTTGGACTCTGATCGTTTTTCCTCTGTGGTCTTCGATAGTATTCTGTCAGAAGAATCTCCATTCGAAATTGAATACAGTCCGAGACTTAACCTTTAGATCAAACACCAGCCGGACTGGTAGACAGACAACCGCCACAAGTAACTGGTGCCAAGCTAAGCTTAAGTGGCAACATGAGCGCACTTACACAGCGGGGCTCAGTACTGCACCGGGTCTGCCCTCCAAAATGCGGGATCGTGGGACTCACCTCCTATAGAAAAGGACCCATCATCTTTCCGGTAGATCACCAAGTTATCGATGTTCAGGGCTATGGGCGTCGGCTCCGGATCAGAGGGGTTGTCACGGGGTGCATCATCCTGTTGGGCGGAGGCAGAGGTGGCAGCAACTCTTAGTAATTCTAACAAGTTGCAGAGAATGTAAGAGCAAGTCTGTTATGTTTGACAAGCTTCTGCTCCCAACGGATACTGCAGAGGAAGACCATCTGTGTTATTAGCGTTAGTTTGAGCCTCCTCAGTGTAATGTCACGAGGAAGGGAGGACGGATTCACTTCAGTTCACTCGGTGCAATATCCAAAGGGGGAAGCATTAGCCTGCATGTTAGCATTAGATTTTCACAGCATTATACAAAGGAATGGCATGCGTGTTGCATTAGCGAGTGCTTCCTTGGTGCACTATGTTGAAAAATGGCATCCATGTTAGTGCTAGCTTTCACTTCTTCCATTCACATGCAGCTAATAGCAACTAGCAACAGCCTCCTCACCTTCAGGTTGATGTGCATGTCCCGGATGTCGATCTGCATGGGCAGGATATGGGAGGCGGAGTCGTCCTGCACGAAGTGGCCCAGGTTGCGCAGGGAGGACATGAGGAAGTCGGAGTGGAAGCCCTGCAGATGGCAGCGCAGGAAACCGCTCTGAGCCGCTAACGGGGAGCGAACGGCTGCCCGGGACCCGCTCTCCAGCCGCACCTGCACCTCCGGGCAAGACTTCTCCTCCACTGCGGTCACGCCCGGGGCGGAGCCTACAGGTTGAAGGGGTGGGGGGGTGAATAAGCACCGCAACGTCTCCGAAATAAATATTAACGTGAAATGTGTAAGTATTTGGACAGCAACACAATTTTAGGATGTGATTGTGAGATGGCTCACTGCATATGGGCATGTGCACAGTCAGCTTTACAGTGTAGATATTACTTCTCTTTAAGAGCGTGCCATCATCCAAGTAAAGACCCTAGTGCATGGCCCTGAGCACCTCAGTATTAATTAGGTCAGAATTAAGGGCGACCACACATACTAGCCAAGTAGACCCAGCAGCCCAAACAAGAAGCCAAAACCCCTCAGGATTTACATAGTAGTGTAAGGGAATCAGCAGGATAAGTGCACAAGTTAAAGCCCAGAACAATCTGGAACATGCACTTAAACAAAAAAAAAAAAAAAAAAAAAAAAAAAAGGCTGACCCAGATTTGGGCGGTACAGGTATCCGACTGACTCAATAATCCTTCTTAATGAACCATCCCCCTGGGGCCACCGAGCAGGTCACATAACAAGAGGCAGCCCGCTGGGGGACCAAAATCTCTCCAGCCAAATGCCTCAGATGCTCACCAATTATAGGCTCGGGCTATTGGCTCATACTTCTGTATTTTTACTCAGGTCAATAAGGACTTAACTGCCCATTTTACGCAAAAGCCATTTTGGATTTCACAACTTGAGTTTTATTTTTACTGCTCTTTTATGTAGCAAAAATAAAATACACTATGCTGAATTATCACAGTATTCGAGCAACAAAGTCAAAGAACCCAGGACAAGCCATAATACCAGCCTTTCAGAAGCAAGAAGGTGGTCAGAAATTTCGCGATCTGAAAAAAGTCACACAAATAACACCTGTATCAATCAAGAAACGCTTGCAACATCAGAGAAAATTTAGAAAGTGCGCTATGCCTTTAAGAAACTTCACGCACGGGTGAACAGTTCATCTGTCCTTGGAGTCCGGCACACTTCAGCACCTCCTGCCTGCACAGTGACTCCCAGAAGCCCAACTCAGCACTGCTGTGCGGCCGCTGTGCGGACAGTGATCCTATTCCTGCTGTGAAAAGGCTGAGGCAGGGAAAAGAGCAGCCTGGAGGCTTCAGCACTGCGGCCCAGCGACTGATAAAAAGCCGCCCCAAACACCTCACACCCTCCCTCTCCTCCCTGCACAGCCTACAATGCATTACAGCCACACCAGAAACAACAACGTTTGTGTGGGGGTGGGGGGGTAGGTGTCTTATTCAGAGCCGAAAGTGCAAATTTGGTTAATTGCTTCTTTCATGTTCTCCGACGCTCGTGGCGGAATTAATCAGAAAATGGCAGCAGAGGAAGGGAGTGTGATAGATGTCTCCAGAACACAGGGAGCTGTTGTTAATTAAATAGTGCTGGAAGAGAGGCAGGGAAAGAGAGGGGAGGTGGATGGAGCGGAAGGGGGGGGGGGGGTTGACACTGGAGGGAGGGGTAGCGGGGGGGCCTTAAACGTTTCTGAATTTGCGGTCCCCACTGGTCTGTGAAATGGGCCCTGGAAGGAACGCGGTGAGGCCGGTCCCTGTGGTTAATGAGGCCGTCGCTGGAGCCGCACGCCCCATTAGGGTCAGCGTTCGCAGTTCTCCCGGAGTCACGCGGGGGAAATTACACGCGCACCTCGGATATTAATACAGCCGGGCTGGGGGGCCCCACTCATCTCCATTAGTCAGAGGTCACTAATTTACTCCGCCGTCGCCGATGAAGTGAAAACAAACGCCGCCAGCGAGAAGAAATCTGGGTAAAATCCTCGGTCTAGAACATTCTGCCTCTGCAGTCAGAACTCAGGCAGCAGTTATGGCACGGGCGCCACCAAAAATTTTCAGCGCCATGAAAATACATCTCATTGGCCCCCCCCTTCAAACCAGAAGGGTGGACTTAATTGGGCAGTACATTTCATACATGGCCAATTAGAGAGCACATCCGATCCTTACCCAGGCAGCGGCTCTCAAAACACTGTGCCATTACAGAGGGAGCATTCTATCAAACAAAACTTTTGATATATGGTAGGTAATGATGAGCAATGATTCTCACTCTAAATCGCATCAGCACTGCACCATCATTCATCATCATTCATTTGCTCAGTTTGCTGGGAGGCTTGGTAACTATGCCATTGCATAACACTACATCATTTAGCTGACACTTATTTGAAGTGACTTGCAGTTTAACCGATTAGGCAGGGGGCCAGGGGCCAATCCCCCCCCCAAGGAGCATTGTGGGGTTAAGGGACTTGCTCAAGGGCCCAACTGCTGCACTGATATCCTAATGTGGGCCCCCCTCAGCCACAAGGCAATAGGCCTGTGCATCAGCATCTAGGCAATTTCATGATGTAAGCAAGATAAAACCAGAGAGACCATGTTGTGTTGGTGTCACACCAGATGCTCTTCCTACCCTGTCACTTCTGGGGCCCATGCTTGAACCACACCCACCTTCGACCCGGGCCTTCATTTTGATCTTTACCACACACCTGTACAGTTTCATGACTGCATCTTACATGGCTGTGATACTATTGCAACAACAAAATCTGTCCAGACAGACGGAGGTATAAAACCTGACAAAGTACTCAAAACGGCTTCTGTCATTGTTCTCGCCACAGTGGATGTCTCCACGGTCACATTTTCCCACGATGACGCGCACACACACCCACACCCACACCCACACCCACACCCACAAGCACGCGCAGCTATCCTTCTTAGGACATTGCATTGCCTTCTATTCATTATGGACAGCCTAACCCTAACCATACCCCTAACCATAACCTTAACCAAATCATACCTGACCTTAACCTTAACAAAACCTCAATTCACACCTGACCCCTAACCTCAACCATGACCTCAGAAATGACGTTTTGCCGTATTAGGACCAGGCTTTGGTCCCCATTAGGACTACTGGTCCCGAAAAGGTCAGTGTTTATACTGGAAAAGGTCCCTAATGGGTAACAAAAACGTGAACACACGCAAACACACACACACACACACACACACACAGACGGCGAAAACAACAGCAGCCCACACAGTCGCAGCAGGTAATAAGTGCTGTACTGTTTTGGAGGAAGTATCTGCTTGGGCAGTATGGCACATGCGTGGCGAGGTCTGCGCACATCAGCTGCTTACCCAGACTGCGGTTGCTGAGGTACTGCCGAAGGCTGACGTTGCCCAGCTGGGCGGGGACCACCTGCCCGACCTCCAGGGACACGGCAGTGCTGTCCCCGTGCATCTCCAGCGACCCGCACACAGAGTGGACCTTCAGAACCAGCACTGATACCTGGGAGCACACACAGCAGCCTGGCTGTAAGAACTCTGCATGCTGCTCTATATTATCAGAACTAGAATGAACCAATAATAAAAATATCATTCCAAGTCACAACGGGACACGACACGCAAACATATCGTGCACTTTTTCATGGATAGTCAAATCCCTAATTTTTTGCTCCTCTCAGGCATTACAAAAGGAGTAATGTTTATTACCAGAAAGTCGCAACAGTTATTAACTGTACAAAGCATTACTGGGTATAATGGTAGAGGTGTAAGATATTTACAGTAATTACATAACTAAAAAGGTATTACAACGTATGACAACATCAAAAGTAATAACTGGTAATTAACAGTTATGAAACTGCTAAATAGTACCACAGGGTGCGATTATACCGAATGGTAAAGGTTATTACCGTTATTAATGGTTATACCTGCTTTATATGAACAGCTATACCTGCTATGGAGTATTACAGGGGTTATTGCCAGTTATTTACAGCTTTTACTCTGCTATAGACCATTACAGTCCAATGAATCTACAAATGTAAAGGTTACCAACAGTTATGGACAAACTGTCACAGAGCCAGAAAATGCAATTCTACCAAAAAATAAAGAATATTAACAAATATTACCCAGCTATTCAGCATTACAGGGTGCTACTATGTTAAAGGACACAGGTTATAAGCAGTTATTAATGGTCATAATTCTTCTATGCAGCATTTTAGGGTGTGGCTGTGTTAGATCAAGAGTCCTACCCATTACTAACATGCATTGTACAATCTGATACTGAGTGTTACAAGGTGTGAAAATGTTAAAATTAAATCATTCACACGTATTACTTCAATATAGAGAATTACAGGGTGAAGCCATGTTAAAGGATAATGGTTATTACAAGTCATGAACATCCATTAGCCTACAATAGAGTACTACAGTGTGTGCACTAAAGCGTAACCGTGTTAGGCCTGGGCCAAACTGCCCGCCTCCACCTCCGTGAGACGGCTACCTCGCTGAATCGCCGTAGCTCACAGGCATATGGAGTCCACACAGACAGCTTTGCAGCAGCAGCGCTGCTAATGCCAGCTCCATCCTTCAACACTGAGACTGGGTTCAGTCTCAGCTGAATTAAAAGTGTTGCGCATTTGCCTTTCTTCATCCTGCTTCAAGTTTGAAGAATTTTTTTCCCTTACAAATGGATGCATAGACTCCTCGGTTAATTATTCCACGGAAACATTTTGGAAAACTGCATGCTGATGAAGGAAATAGCCGAGGATTTGTCCACTTATTTATAAAGGGGTTATTATCCATTTTTTAAATATATTTTATGATAATTTACTTTAAGTAGTTTTGATAAGGCTACCTTAATTTCCTAAATAACAGTAACGTGGTAAATTTATTATCGCGCCCCACCCGAAGGGTGAGGGCAAGGGGCATTGTTTTTGGTTTGATTTGTTTCTGTTTGTTTGTTTGTTAACACTTTAGCAGCAAAACTAATTGCCAGATTCACCCCAAATTCGGTATAGGGATTGCCACTGACCCAGAATAGATGCCTATTGAATTTCGGAAAAGTAGGTCACAGTATGTGCGAGGGGCAGGGTTTGTTGTGCCTGGCACCACTTGTTTTCACTGTCTTTTTGCTGGAGAACCTAGCATGTAAAATAGGGGAGACGCTAAATCTCTAGATGATGCGCGTCTGCAGTGCGGACAGTGACGGTGCATTTACACTGGTGCGGCGCGTCAACGTCTTCTTTCCCTTTTGGTCTGGTCGCTTATGGGTGGTCCAGCATTCTCAGTGACATCGCCGAAAGCAAAATACTTCCATCAATAGCCTAGCTCTTGGCCAAAGTAAGCTTCCACCGAAAGAAATATTAATGAATCTAATTTTTATCTTCCCGCCTGAATTTTGGAGAGATTCCAGTTGTGCATAAAGGTTTACACAGTTAGAATGTTGAGCCATAATACTTTCGACCAATAAGCAGTTTTCCTATTCAACACATACCAGCTCGTATAAAAATGTAATTACGCCAAGCGGCCCACCCCAGGCACTGAGGCAGCACTTTGCAGAATTTCACTTTCAGCTAAAACGGTAAACCCACCATCGACGCCAACAATCTCTGCCACCTTTCTGCATGCGCCATTTCATTTGTCATTGTCCCTGTAATTTGGCAGAGATCAGTGAAATAAAATCAGCAAAGAAGAAACCGCGACGATCAGCTTCTCCTGCAAATTTGAAGGGGGAACTTACAATATATGTGGAACCAATGTTTCATAGGCTCTGTGGCTGTGAAGACAAGGTACACTGCCAGCCATCACTTGATTGGATATTTCGCTGAGTCCGAAATCACTCACTCATTCACTATTCCCTTCTCACTATAAAGGGACTCACTATGTAGGTGACTATATAGCGAGCTCATTGGCAGAGGGAAGAAACGCTTTCGGACACTACCAGGCTCGTTTTGTCGCAGCTGTTAATAGCGTCATTGCTGTCGCAAAATTAAATCGTACCTATTCAACTTCAGCTGAAGTATTTGGGCGTATTTCTGTAATAACCGAACGGAGTATATTTCCCACTGTGTTTACCAGTGTCGTTTAAATGATAAAATTTGCCATAAATTTTTTAAATCGTCATCTGTTTTTTGTCCTCTAACTCACCATTATTCGTTTTAATAGCACCTAAATGCCCGTTTATATCCTGTGTAAAAAAAAAAACAAAAAAAAAACCGGGTCTCCTGCGCTGCTTGGTTTCCAGTAATAAAAAAAAATTTCGCGCCTGAAGCTAATAAATGTCTCGTGCCTGTTTTCAAACTCCGTTGACTAAACGCATCTCTTTCGGGAGCTTTTCGGTTTGTGTGCAATGCATGATGGGATGTATAGCTGGGTTAGTGACCATCGGATGTTCACTACATTTCGCGGTGGATTGTGGGATGTAATGAGTTCACAATATAGGGGATAAAAATTCTTACAAACAATTCGGACAGCCCTACAAAATGGCGAACCCACTATATAGTGCACTACATAGTGAGTAGTGAGCGATTTCGGACACAGCCTTTGTCTCCCTTTTGCCGGATTCATTCCCGTAAATCTGAGCTCTCCCAGCTTCTTCAATGTGCCTCGAGCACACAGTTTGATGCACTGTTAAATCACACATTGCACCAATGCTTCCGATATTCACCTAGTTTTCCATAGAAAATGTACAGGAGGCGCAGGAGTCAGCTGATGTACCGCACCAGTGTAAATGCACCGCGAGGCTGCTCTCACGAGTTAAATTTTGTGCCATAATTAAAGGCATGACGTTTTGCGAAGTACACTTGCTGCTCAGGTAGGCAGTGAGGCCTAATGGTTAGACAGTAAAGCTCATACCAGATCCTTGGCGGGTTCGTCAATGCTCTGAGACGTGGCGCTGACAGTGTCAGGTGACGCCCCACCGTCAGTAATCAACCCCAGAGCCTCATTAGCGCTCTCCGCTCCGCTTTGGTCGCTTTGCGCGTCCTTGAGTCCGGAAATCGAAAGATCGTCCCCGACGCCATCTGCAACAGAAATCATTAAGTTATCTCATCACTCCATCGCTAACAAATTAGCATTCGGCAGTGTCTGGAGCTCAATGTCAGTCAGCAGCAGAGTCGCACAGTTCGAATTCAGTCCCTCATTAATTAGTGCACCCTGCCTCCACAGTCAAGGGCTCAAGTCGTCACGATCCTGAAAGTTTGTACACAAAATCCTTGGGAATAACATACTGCTGTTGAATAATCCACTAAACTGCGATGCCCAATTCCCTGTCACACAAATAACAGCCCTCTACCACCACCTAGTGGTGAATTACTAGAAGGCACCGTGAAAACAAATATATTTTTGTAAAATAAATAATGGCACGGTGGAATCTGCAGTGTGTTGTTTTACATCTGAGATTAGATTTACGTAATTTCAGGACCTGATTAGGAGCAGCTGATTTTCCATTATGTCCTGATACTTAAAACTGCAGAACTGAACGAGGATGTACTTTCCTTTTCTCATGACTGTATGTGTAACAACATGAGTGAGTACACGTACATGAGTGTGTGTGTAAGTACATGAGTTCTGTATATTAGTGTTTATGGGAACATGAGTCAGTACAAGTATAAATGAGTGCGCATATTCAGCGAGTATAAGTGCATGAGTATGTATAGGAGTGAGTATAAGCAAATAAGAGCACATATTAAGTGACTATAAGTACGCGAGTGTGTACATGAGTGAGTATTATTACATACTGTAAGTGCTTATGAGTGCATGAGTGAGTGCACAGCTCATTCACCTCTCTCCTGCAGGCTGAAGGTGTCACAGTCCTCTATCAGGTAGCTGTCGATGGAGATGTTGTCCAGAGAGTGCAGGGAGGGGCTCTTCTTCAGGTTCTTATAGGAGACCGAGAAGCTGGACTGAGACCGGTCCTTCAGGAGACGACCGCTGAGACACAGGGAAGAGACCTCTTTAGGTGTGTGTGTGTGTGTGTGTGTGTGTGCGCATGTTCTTCCACTGGTGAACAATCTTCGCTCTCAGAGAATACGTCTCCAAATGGAACCATAGGATTTCATTGAAGAACTAACATACCAATGACAAAAGTTGTTTCTCATTCTTTGTCTGGGAGCTTTAAACAGCCTTTGTGCAGAATACTAATATCGCCAATTTTTGCCTGTCGTTCATGAGCCGATTGAAGGCTATATAACTCAGTATTTCTGTCACAGAGACCGTGAAAATTATTCCAGTGAAGCAAGACATTTGGAAATTCAATTACAGAATTATTTAGCAATCAAATTTACGGACACCAGCATCTATATTTGCACAATTGGGTTTTAAAGCCAGATATGTGGTAGATTTATGGTAGTGTACTCGACAATTTTGGTGAGTGTCGCTCAACACAAATGAAAAAGTCACGTGAAATTCTCAAATTATGTTTCGGTAAAAGGTTTCAGTCATCTCCATGGTAACCAGACACTATCTTCCAGCCGGCTTACATTACAAGTTATCTAAAGTGATAGACCAAACTGTCCAGAGAAACATCTTCTTGTAAGATGTGTGTGACGACCTGACCAAACTGCAAAACAAAATATGACTGTCCGTGACATAGAAAAAATTCTATGTGTGCGACATGAGAGGAATGTGTCGAGTGACACTTAATAAGTTGAAAATATGTCATTTCTGTCTAGCCACACTCATAACAGAGTCGAGTGCCCTACTATAAATCAGACCTAACACTTTACATGCTTCTATGTCAGAGGGTTCCTCAAAACAAGGATCTTCTAACTAGATGAGCCCAATAAACTTTCTGTCCCCAACAACATTTCCGGGAGAGAATTCAGTCCTGTCGCAGCCATGTGGGCCAGTGTCCAGAGGCAGCTGTTTCTGCACTGGCAGCCTCTATTTTCATCACAAATTCTATAAGTTCAGCATTGAGAGCTCAACGGCCACAAAATAGAACTTCTCCTCCACTGCACTCACAGCACTCCCAGTTGAAAACAGTTCATCCTTTGGAACCCCACTGGCCTCACCAAAGTCACTCTTCCCTCATCGACCAATAAAAATCATAAAAAGGGCGGGACTTACAATATCAACAGCAATGGCGGGGGAGAAACTAATTTTGCTGCTGCAGTCGTGTTTCTATCCAGTTAGCTACAGTTGAGGTTTGCGAGCTAGTTAGCAGCCAGTATTTTAATGTTTACAACAACTATAGAGAAATCTGGAACTATACACGGTTAATGGTGAAACTATTAACTATGAAAGTTAGCAACTGCATTGGGAAACGTACGCCAGATTGAGCGGATGAATGTTTGTTCGCCAATTGCTTAGACTAATTGCGACTCGTTTCCATCGTTGCAGCAATCTTTCCAAGGAAATGTTAAACGACTAAGACTTGCATTTGCAACAATGGACCGCGTAAGTGCTTAGAAGATGCTTTTTGTAACCTAGCAACAATAAGCACTTGAGAGAGGCGCTCTGAAAATGAGGTTATGGGCGCTTCCAGTGCAGAAATTACTGTCTGTGGACACAGGCCCTTAAGCTGACATGAGTTATACCAGCACAAATGTATATACTATCTGACAAAATTACATCCAGTGAACCACGACACGGCACAGTTCAGGTACACCACAGCTAACAGCTAATGTCGTGTGCTGCTGGAGCGTGCTTACAGGCTGGGAATGGAATAGAGGGAGAAAGACCTGCTGTGTGTGGGGCTCAGAGTGTCACACACCAGCAATAAGCTCCCTTTCCTTAAAGCAGAGGAAGAGAAGAAGCCAGACATGGATGAGATGCAAAGTCTCACCACACAGACACACACACACACACACACACACACACACAGATATATGCATTCTTTCTCACTCTCCCTTGCACTTCCTCCTGTTAACTCCAGCATCCTGATGGTAACAACACAAAAACAGGACTTTGTTATGCAAGTGGAGTAAAACACGGGCTCTCAAACGTATCCAGAAAGGGTAGGTGTGGGTGCTAGCTTTCATACCAACCGAGCAGTTACACATCTGATTCTACCAGAGTTCACTGTTATCAATGTATTCAGCCACAATAATTTGAATCAGCAAGTTAAGAGCAAAAGGCTGCGTCCATCTTTTCCGGAAAAGGCTGAGAACTCCTTTAGTAACGTTAGCGCGTGTGCAGAGCTTTACGGCAAGCAATGAAGCGAGCAGGCGTGAAAGTAAGTGCAGAAGGCTCTGAATAAGACTGCCTCGGAGAAGGCGAGGACTGCATGCATCCCAAAATAATGACACGGTGAGAGGCATCATGAAGACAAATGAGCTACAAGGCCAGGGGAAGGGAACCCTGCTAACGGAGAGCCATACGCCCACGTGTTTCAGATGTTGCTCTTCTCGAATACAGCCGATTCAAATGACTGTAACTTCAAGGGCCTGATAACAAGGCAGTCATTTGAATCAGGTTCATCTGAGACGAGAGACATGCAGGGCTAATGGCTCTCCAGTAACGGGGTTCCCTATCCCCGGTCTGATCTGTAAGCTGGTGTAAAGAGCTGCAGTAATAGAGCAGAAGGTTACGACACATAACTGTTGAAGTATGTTTGGATTGTATTGCCATTTCAATAGGCGAAAATATGTTGTACGGCTATATTGCAATGTGATATTTATTAAAACATCTGTATAAGGAACCAGTAAGGAATACAACACTGTGATCATGTTAAACATCTTTTATTAATTGATTAAGTATGTTATTGCTCGCATGCAGTAAAAACGGCCCGCCAATATATCCTGTATTGGCCGACCTCAAGCCGTTCTGGCCGAGTTCAGCACGCACACAAGTTTCCCTTTGGCAACTGTGGCATTCGCTCTCTTCAAAGAAGCAGACGACAGTCGCGACCTAGCATTTAGCTCTGTAATGAGTCTTGAAGTCGCGTACTTCAGAAGTCATAGTCATAATATTGTCATGAAAGCACAACATACTTAACCAATTAATAAAAATATAATAATTTGCTTATTTTCGCATTGCCTTGGTATTGGCCTTTGGGTGCCATATTAGCCCTCAGCCACCAATACAGCGACCCTCAGGCCAATACCAAGGCAATACGGAAATAAGCAATTAATAACATCTTATATATGGTAGCATCAGTTTGAAGGATGTACCTGGACATGGACTGCGGCATCTTCACAGAGGAGGGCTTGTCTTTGCTGTCGATTGAGTCTTTGGTTAGGGGGTCAGTAAGGGGGTCCAAAGGCACTGCCTTGCCCCGGGGCGCTTCTTTCTGCTGTGTTTTACTGTCTGACGAGCCCCCCTGTTCCGCCTGCACCCCGTCCACCCCAACAATGGGATCCATCGACATCTCCCCAACATCCGCCTTCTCCTCAGAGGACGATGTCAGTCCGGCCCCCAGCCCCAGGCTGTCCTCCCCGTCTGACTTCTCCAACGATGCCTCTCCATGCCCGTCGAGGAGAGAGGGGGAGGGGCAGGCGGGAGCGAACCCAGGCGTGACCCTGCTCTCCGGCTCACCGGCGGATGTGGGGGCCGTCGGTTGGGCCCCGTCGCCCCCAGTGACCAGCGTTCCGCCGCTTTCCGAGGGCGATAAGTCCGAGCCCAGCGGGCTGGCGTCACCCTGCGGGACAGGGCGAAGGAGCAGAGCCACGTCGGCGCTCTTTAGGAGGATCCCCACGCACACGCCGAAGGGCTGGGAGCGATGGCGGTCGCGGTCCTGCTTGCGCGAGCCGAACTGCTCGAGTCGAGCTGCAGGGTCTGCTGTAGTCTCTTAATGGACTGCTGTAGCCGGAGCAGGAACAGGTACTGCTGGTGGCTAACCTGCGCGCTCAAGGGCTTCAGTACGTGCACCAGCACCTGGACGTCCGCCTCACCGGCGGGAGGGTTCGCGGTCGAGGGCTGGGCGGTGGCTGCAGCGGCAGGGGTAGGCCGTCGAGAGAGCGAGGCTTTCGGATCCCATTGGGCCCGGACGGCAAGTCGCATCCATAGTACTCCTTCAGCAGCCTTTTCCGCTGCAGTCGCGTGGCGGTCTCAGCCGATTCGCTGCGGGGGATCCCCTTGCTTGCCCCGCCAGCTCGCAGTCGCTCCTGGTTCTGGGCGTGGCGAGCGGGCTGGCAGACCCACACAGACAGGGGGAAGGAGTCGACGCAGGGCACAGGTCGGCCCCGCCCGCTCCTGGTGCCCTCGTAGTCCACCCAAAACTGAGAAATGCAGAGCCCAGAAGTCACCGGCCGCCGGCGGCTTCAGGGCGTCTGTGGAGAGGGTGGGCGGGGCCAGCCCGCGGTAGACGTTGTGGAGCGGCGTGTCCTGCTCATGGGCATGCCGCTGGAACACTGGGTGCAGGACGGGGAAGCTGTTGTTTTCAGGTTTGCGGTGAGTGAATAGCGCCTCCTGCCGGAATTCCTGCAGCAGCGCCTCCAGGCAGGAGCGGGTACACCCGGCAGGGTGGCGGGTGTTGGTCGCCACCATCTCCGACGTCTGGATGGACACGGAGCGCGGCTGGTCCGGAGGGCCTGGAGGATCCTCGTCTGTAGGCACCACCAGCTAAAGAAAGAGACCCATGAGGTATATATCCCACCGAGGAATCAAGCCTGCTTGCTTTGGGCTACAAGTACTATTACCTGTGTGGGGGCCAATGACTGCATATACAGATGAAAAACCAAACAGCTCCCCAAAATTGAGACCAAAACATCTTTCGCTATTTAATTGCTGGCTGCAGTACAAGTTATAAGCCTGCCTGCGCCAACATTTAGGTACATGTCAAGTAAGCTTTTTCCAATATGGTCTCTGTCATTTTAAGTAGCTTTCATCATGCTGATGTATCTTCAATTGTTTGCTTTTCCAGATTAATTTTGTTTTATTTAGTTATTTGATACTATACTACTATACTGTATTTGATATTGTAAAAAGGAGGTGTAAAGTCATGATTGACAGCTTTGATTGACAGCTTCTCTTAGAAGAGTCATCATCTGTTGATTTGCTTCCAGTAACTGTACGGAGCCTGAGCGCGACCATTGAGAAGATATATTGTTAACATTACATCCAAAAAAGTTGCCAGGTCCCAGTGCAACTGAATATAACCAATACTGATATGCAAGTCCGACGACTGTTTGCAGGAATGCTACTGTAGAAAGGTACAGTAAGCTTGTTAGCTACTAAGCAACATTTTATAATAGGTCACCGCAGAAAGCGACAGAAATCGTTGGTTAACAGCCATTTACTTTGAACATGGCGCAATGTAGCTACTGTTCCCAGCAATGTTATGCTCAAATCAAAAGGGTCTATACACTCAATTTTCGTTGCAACTGTAAGTGACCCAAAATCTGATAGCTAGCGACCAAACTAACATTAGAAAATTGAGATTCAGTAGGGTCAACCCTTGGCTAGAAAGCTCGCTAGTTAGAACTTAAGTGAAAATCAATGATACAGTAGTGAGGAGTCTACCTTATTTTTTAAGACATGTTAGCTTAGATTTTTAAAGTGGGCTTGGATGATGTAGCAAGCTAGCCACCTATCCATAGTCAATGCATGAGCTTGCAAGCTACTGCCGAACATAGGCTAAACCATGAGAAACCAGGAATGGGGAAAGTGGCAAATGTATTTTAACTTCGTATGACTGTAAATAAAAAAGATCCCAACTACTGAATCCTTTAACAAGCTTTAAGTCACGGTAGAACCAGTCAGATGTCTGTGTACAACATGCAGCGTTTACCGCAAACAGAGGGAGCCATTTGGGCAACGTAGAAGGTGTAGGGGATGTGATTGAGGCGGGGGTATGGGCAGGACCAAGATACCGTGGGTCAAACCCCCTATCACTACTGCACAGACTCAGGTTCCAAATGTGCAAGATGGCGGCGTCCATTTGAAGGATTTTTTGGCTCCATTTTTGTATAGTGCTAGGAAGTGGAGATGCATCGTCCATCTTTACATACTGTCTATGGTGCGGGCACGCATCTCTCAGCTTGCTCTGCTGTACAGTTACTCGTAACAGCGACTGACACCGAATGAGTGCATTTTCAAGCCACAGTGCTTGTTCAATTCCCCTGTGCAGCTGCTGTGAGGACAAAGTATTTAGTCATACACACAATTTTATAGGACTTAAATTCTTATAAGGTTCACTTAAGGATGAAAGTGCCCGTAAATTAAAGCTGACACTCCAAGCTTTAATCTGAAGCTAAAGACATGCATATGCAGTCAACTGTGCAGAAGTGATAGTTTTTAAAATTGCATCCACGTCCAAGGACTGCATTGCAGCTCCACAGGGTAATTCAACAACCACCACCAGCTGAAGACACTCTCCAATGGGGTCACAGTCCATAACAAGAAAGCACACAACACAACCAGCCAAGACCCACATGGGATTAAGGCTTGTATTTTACTTGGATTGTGTTCCAGGTGGTTTGTGTCCCAGGACGTTCCAGTTGTACCACTGGGCAGGGTACGAAGCCGAAATTGTCTCAAAATATCCAGAAGCGCACCATTTTCAAAGAAGCTGTGCAAGTCACTCATGCTAAGAAGCTCGGCTAAACGCTATTTAATGCTACGTAATACACACGAGCTAAGTACTACGTACTCAATACCGAAGTATTCCCCAAACACAGTCACCTTCAGCATGAGGCCGTCCACCTTGACGTCGACGTGCTCGTCCGGTTTCTGCGAGTCGTTGAGCTTGTAGAGCTCCACGAACTGCTCCAGGCTCTGCCGCAGGTCCAGCACAAACTGATTCAGCCAGATGAGGCTGCGCGGATCCATCACCAGTTGCAGAGCGTTCAGCTGCACGTACAGGTTGGGACAGGGTACTGTTGGGTGAACGACATCGCCATTACTCATCTGCAGCTACAGCTCATTTTGCTGCACATACAGGTTCGGACGGGGCACTGCAAGAGAAATACTATGCCCGCAAAATATCTGGGATGAGATAACGATGTTGCACATCTAGGGATCTTCTATCAAGCTGCTGAGCGCACATATACGTCTCTTACTGGGATAGTCCTTGCCATCGGGGAAGTAGTACTCCGTGAACTCCAGATGGATGGCAGGCATCTCCTGAGGCAGGTACAGGGACTTCTTGTTGCAGGATATCATGGCCTTGGGACTGGTGCGACGCTGCTCTGCAGTGGAGACCTAAATACAAACATACACACACAGATGTAAACACACTCACACACATGTATACAACTTATTTCAGTCCATATTTCCAATCCGGGAGTCTCACAGGGTTTTCCCAGTACGGTTTTTCAGCTGACTAATTCTGCTTAGTGAAATGCCCCTCTAGGACTTGCAGTACATGCTAAGCCCTGAAGCATGTCCCAGGAAAGCAGGCCCTGGGGGATCTCCTACGTTCCCCACCTGGTAGATGCTAAAGTCGGCCATTCGCAGCACGAAGGAGCTGGACATGAGCTGGGATTTCGGGGGCGCAGTGGTGGTGGTGAAGGTGCTGGTGGAGGTGGTGGAGATCTTTCCTGTTTAAGAGGAGAGGAGGGGGAAGGAAGAGGGAAATGGTTAGCGTTCACCATCAGAACACAGCTCGGGGGTAAGGTGCGTCGCTCAGACCGAACGGCAGGAATGGGAGGGTGTGGAGAGGGTACCTGGCTCACTGGGACAACAGCATTGTCCTACCCGCAAACCACACCCCTCCGGTATATGGTCCGGCTCCCTAACCACTACACGACCCCGCTGCCCTACAGGACCACATGCAGAGACTGGGGTTGGGGGGAATGGGACAGAGAAGCCATCGTTACGAGGCCATCCACACCGCTCATATGACTACATTTTCTACACTGACGTAAATGCCGTTATTGCTCAAATTGAGATTTCTATTCGTCGTACAGTGAGCAGTTGACGGCTCACACGCAGCTCAAGCCACACTTATTAAAAGCCTGTCAGAGGCAGTGGAAGGGTGAGATCATTAAGTTGTCACACACAGTGGAAGTGTGATGCCATTATTACTGCAATTCCAGCGCAACGATAGAATTAATGGGCTTGCTATGCTGGCCGCAGACCTGATAATGAACCAAAGACAAGGGGTGGTCATATCATCAGTAATACTGCAATAAACCAGCTTTTTAAAGCTCGCGACATATCGTTTTTGTCGATATTAGTAAGAATATGGACTGATTCAATTCAGCTGAGATTTTCAGAACTATACCTCCCTCGTTATTAGCAACTGTCCAACTCACAGTCTGTGTGTCCCCATCGGAACGCTTTGACTCACAGCTAGTTATTTTTCTGTGCTGCCATTTTTGACATTTGGCATCTCGACGTAATTTGACGCATTTAATAATTTTTCACCATTTGTGACAAACACACCTGTAGCTCCAGCACCAATTATTTGGCCTTGTTGGAACTGTAGGCATCATGCTATGGAGATTTAAATAGCAAAGGCCTGCTTTTTTGAATCTCTTAAGCTGACAGATGAATCATATTAGCATTAAAATTAATTGGCATAAGCAAATAGATGCTTTTGTGATAGTGATTTACCGTCTTCAAAGTTCAAGCAATTTTTCAGAAGTGATTCTGATCATTTGTCCACCTGATGCATTTAACACACAACACTTTCAGACAGCATGTTATCAGATGTTTTAGTGCCATGAGCATTACTAAAACGTCTTGCTAAAAAGAACTTCCTGTTTTTCAGAGAAGGTTTTGTCTTTATACCCTTTATAACATTCTGACAACAATCAAGTGATTCAATTATGACAGAAAAAACGTGCAGATTACGCAACCCGCATGTGTTTGCATGCATTGTGAGCGTGCATGGGTGTGTTGTCAATATGTCTGTGTACAGTGTTCTGGGTAGTTCTGCGAGGGTAAGCTGGTAGACTGGGCTTCAGTCTGTGTGTGAGAGTATACCACACTGAGGAGAGCCCTGTGGGGGTGAGACAGTAGTGTGTGTGTGTGTGTGTGTGTGTGTGTGTGTGTGTGTGTGTGTATACCATACTGAGGAGAACCCTGTGGGTGAGAGACAGTAGTGTGTGTGTATATACCATGCTGAGGAGAGCTCTGTGGGGGTGAGACAGTAGTGTGTGTGTATATACCATGCTGAGGAGAGCCCTCTGGGGGTGAGACAGTAGTGTGTGTGTGTGTGTGTGTGTGTGTGTATATACTGTACTATGCTGAGGAGAGCTCTGTGGGGGTGAGACAGTAGTGTGTGTGTGTATATATATACTATACTGAGGAGAGCTCTGTGGGGATGAGACAGTAGTGTGTGTGTGTGTGTGTGTATATACCATGCTGAGAGAGAGCTCTGTGGGGGAGAGACCGTAGTGTGTGTGTATATACCATGCTGAGGACAGCTCTGTGGGGGTGAGACAGTAGTGTGTGTGTATATACCATGCTGAGGAGAGCCCTCTGGGGGTGAGACAGTAGTGTGTGTGTGTGTGTGTGTGTGTGTGTGTGTATATACTGTACTATGCTGAGGAGAGCTCTGTGGGGGTGAGACAGTAGTGTGTGTGTATATGCCATGCAGAGGAGAGCTCTGTGGGGGTGAGACAGTAGTGTGTGTGTGTATATACCATGCTGAGGAGAGCTCTGTGGGGGAGAGACAGTAGTGTGTGTGTATATACCATGCTGAGGAGAGCCCTGTGGGGTGAGACAGTAGTGTGTGTGTATATACCATGCTGAGGAGAGCCCTGTGGGGTGAGACAGTAGTGTGTGTGTATATGCCATACAGAGGAGAGCTCTGTGGGGGTGAGACAGTAGTGTGTGTGTATATACCATGCTGAGGAGAGCTCTGTGGGGGAGAGACAGTAGTGTGTGTGTGTATATACCATGCAGAGGAGAGCTCTGTGGGGGTGAGACAGTAGTTTGTGTGTATATATCATGCTGAGGAGAGCTCTGTGGGGGAGAGACAGTAGTGTGTGTGCATATACCATGCTGAGGAGAGCTGTGTGTGTATATACCATGCTGAGGAGAGCTCTGCGGGGGTGAGACAGTTGCTTGATGGTCTCTAACTGCACTCTTCAGCATCTCCACATTGGACTTGAACTCGTCCAGCAGGTTCCGTGCCCAACTCTCCCGAGCCTTAGTGGCTTCACTGTAGTGCATCCAGTGAAGACAGTTTTCACCTGAAACAGAGAGAGAGAGAGAGAGAGAGAGAGAGAGAGAGAGAGAGAGAGAGAGAGAGAGAGAATTGTTTTGCATTCTTTTCTCCATCAGCAGTAATTGCCTCCAATCAGTCTACCTTTGATGCCTCAGTAACAAGCAGTTCTGGTTCTAACATCACCTTTTTCCACCCAGCCAAGATGAACTCCTATTTATTAAAATGTTATCCATTTCGTTGATCTAACATAATGAAGTTGTCCCACAAAGTGCAGATCTTTCTACTAAAGATCCTGTTTTCAGGAGGCCAGCCAAAGATGATTATCCTTGGTTACTCCGGCACAGTTACTTCTAATTATTTCATCCTGTACCAATCAATACCTGACACAAAATAAAGGCTCGCCAACTTGCCTCCGAATTGGTGTCTCAAATTTTTTTTTTTTTTTAGAAAAACAAACCTCTGCCTTACCCTACTTTTCTGTTCTAGACAGACCGTCTTCAATAATATTCAGGCCATTTGTCGCGCTACCACTAAGACAGCTTTCGCTTCTCCTGTTATGGCAGAGGTAGCAGAGAGCCATTTGTACATCCACATGGCTGTTGTGCTGCATAGAGAAATTTGCCCTATCCATGTGTGCCTCCAGGCCCGTGTAACAAGGGAACCATTCGAATGAACTTGAGGCTGCTGCAAGCTCCACCCACTGTCCCGCCTCTCCAGGAAAGCCCACAGCTGGCTCCCTGTCTGACTCCAGTCATCATTGGAACAAGAGCTGTTTCAGCAGCGCTTCACCAACAAGCAGCCCAGGCTGCTATTAATGCTGTACTACCACCAATATTCAAGTCATATTACAGAGGGATAAGGACTGGCCTATGCCCTTTACACATCAAGAGGTAGTATGTAAGGGCAGTATGGTCGGCACATATATTGGTTCAGTAGCAGCAGTGTTAATATATGGCGTGTGGTAAGTGTTTGTTCTGTTAAATGGAATGTATGGAGTCACACGAAAGATGCAACATTATATCCACATATAGGAATATGAACAGAGCTTTCTGCCCGTACTGTGCATTTATTTTATCAAGACTTCCGCATGTTTCAAGAAAGTTATGAATGATACGAAGACAGGTCCGCCATGAATCGTGGGGGCAGTAATGGCAATACATTATTACTACATCTTCCAGCACTGCCATGTTAGTTCTTGTTAGTTATTGAAATTTTCCACTCTGAACTTCCCTCTAGCTGATGTCTTGCTTAATGTCCATGTCAACTTAAGAGACATCCTACCATTCATTCCAGCAAATTCTGCATTTTGATTGGTTAATACCAGGTATCTATTCACCGGTAAACTACCTCGCACTGGGTTAAGACCTCGCTCTGCGTGAAGAGCTCTCGCTTGATTATCGAGCCGCTTCAATAGAAAACGTAGGCTATTAATTTCCTTGTCCAAAAAAAGGCAACCGCTATGGCGCTGACATTCCCACTTCAAACTTCGACTTCAGAACTTTAGAGGAAATATTTCACAATGATGATATCAAACCTGAATGGTTTGATGATGATTTTGATACAGTTCAAAATATCCTATTAAATTAAAAAAATAAAAAATTCACTGTGTATTTGTTATTAGAGTTAAACTTTGCTCATGTAGATACCGATGTAGTGTAACTTATGTATATTTTGAACTGTTCAAATGATGTCTCTGAGGCAGCGTTTACCAAAGTTTATAAACTACTTCTTACATATTACTTACCGAGTGTTGTGGTGTTAACTAAAAAATATTTTCGTAGGGGTGTTGACAAGAGTCATGTTTCAAATGAAATTTTGGGGTATCTATCCTACGATAAATACCTCTTGTTCGAAAAAAACTGTAGGTTTATCTCCTAAATGTAAGCCTGGGCAGTGACGGTTACATAATTTGAAATGGTCATACAAATTTTTGTGCACAATGGGAGCATAAATGAGCCGTAAACTTTCTGCATAAAAGCAATAGTTTGGCAAGCTACACATGCCCAAGTCGTGAAAGACTTGGTTCATTATGTAGGATATAATGTTCTATCAAAGCAATCACACGAAGTATACCGTACTCACACACAGTTTGAAATGTTGGACTCCCATACTACACTTCGTATTAAATTTGATCAGGATCAGATCACTGCTTCTTGAGATATTGAGCCAACAAGAACTTCAATGTTAAAATCTTAGAAGGCGCGCTGTGACCTTGAAAATTAGGTCAAGGTCACCAAAATCGACTGGTGTCGGGGGATCCTCATACGAGACCGTAATGTCAAATTTTATCAAGTTTGGATCGCTGGTTCTTGATATACCGTGCCAACAAGTCAACTGGACAGGACGTACGGACAGACGGATGGACGGTCGTGAATACTATGTCCCGCTCTGTCCTAAACGTGCCTTCACCAGACTTTACTATGAAAAGGGCCATTCGGATTGCTGTCCGTACTCCCGTTCAGGGAAAAACACATTTGATGGTGCTTACCTGCTCTGTGAAAGGGGTAGTAGTCCAAGGTTATGAGGCTGAAGGAGAGCTGCATGGCTCCTCCAGCGATCCTCTTGTTTATTACTGCAGCGAGAGAGGAGAAAAGGGGCACGGTCACAAAGCATGCTGGGAAATAACTCATTAATATACAGAAACACATTATCAAGCAAGAGCATTGGCAGGACTCAGCCAGCAGATTAACCAGCCCACTAGGACACAGCAGTAAGTTTGATCATAGAGGACTACAGGGTAGGGAATGATAAACATCAGAGGTATCTGTCAAACAGCCACACAACTACACATATAAATGTCAGAAAGTTATTTGGTGGCATATACTGGAATTTAGAATTCATCGGTAATTTCTTTTGTTACAATACAAATTGCTGGTTTGGTAGCATCAAATTTATTATTGAGACATAAATAATCAGAAGGTCGATAACCTATCATTACATGGCAATTATACCCAATGTTTATCAAAAGAAAAAAACTGCGAGATACAAGTCAGTGTGATCCGCATATTTCATAACGGCAAGCTGATTGTGCATGACAGCCTCATTATGAGGTGAATCCGTTACTTCAGGCTGCAATGAGCGTATGGAACTGTGGACAGCTTCTGCAGAGCAGGTCCATAGACTCTTCTGGAAGCTGCCCAACAGCTCTAAAGGCCAAATCATAGAGGCTGCTACATTTGACTGTGGGGCTTTTTGGTATCTGAGCTTACACACTGGGTGACCAAACAGGAAAGATGAGTAGGAATACATAATAATTAAAGCAGAATCTTAATTGTGGTCAAATTATATAATTTAAAAAAAGGAATTTAAAAAAATTGGTTCTGGGAAAGTAATTAGGTACATGAACAAATTTTTAGAATATAAAAATGAAAGGATATATACATTCCAGAAGTCCCTACAGGTTCATGGATTCAACAAATTTACAAGGGTAAATCTGCTTTCTGGCACCAGAGTTAACTAGACAGGTCGGTTGCCCGCAACCAATATCACATCATCACAAAAAGCTGCTGCTCACCAAAAGGTATAGTTTCATAAATGACCAATTATTCAACTGTATTCCACACACTGAAGGGACCAGCAGGAGAGCCCCAGTTATCTCTCGTGATCATTTTGGCTTATTTTTGACACAAAATTGTCAATCATTTCGTGAATTATGTTACCATGGCAACCAAAATCGATGGGTGCCATGTCCTAACCACTGCCCATATACAACCCCAATTCCAAAATAGTTGGGACAAAGTGTAAATTGTGAATAAAATCAAAATACAATGACTTTCAGATCACATGAGCCTATGTGTTATTTACAATAGAACATAGATGACATCTCAAATGTTGAAACTGAGACATTTTACATTTTTATCCACAAAATGAGCTTATTTCAAATTTTCTGGCTGCAACAGGTCTCAAAAAAGTTGGGACACAGGCAAAAAAGGGCTGAAAAAGCAATTCATATATAAGAAAATCAGCTGAAAGAACATTTAGCAAATAATTAAGTTAACTGGCATCAGGTGTGTAACATGATTGGCTATAAAAGGGATGTCTTAGAGAGGCTGAGTCTCTCAGAAGTAAAGATGGCCAGAGGCTCTCCAACCTGTGAAGGCTTCCATAAAAAAAATTGCGGAATACTTTAAAAACAATGTTGCTCAACGGCAATTTGCAAAGGCTTTGAAGGTCTCATCATCGACAGTGCATAACATCATCAAAAGATTCAGAGAAGATATGTATGATGATCATGGTTTCTGTTCATTTCAGAATCTTCAAAATTTATTCAATTTGCCGGCATCCTCATATTTTGTCTATCTACAACTACGCTCTGCTCTCAGAGCATACGGTGTGCCGTGGGACTGTCCGCCAGTGGTCCACCCAATGCTTGAGTGGGTCAAACCTTGTGAAAATCTGCGAGGTAGAGTCTCTTACATTTATAAAGCTCTTTTAAATAATTCTGCTCCGGCTTTGTCTATCGAAAAATTATGGGATAGGGAACTTTCCTCATTTAATCATGATCTGGATTGGGACACAGTTTGGTTCAATTTATCACATACTTCCAAAAATTTGGCTCACCAGCTGATTCATTATAAAACCATCCACAGAGCGTACGCAACTCCGTATAGGAAATTTCGGATGAATAGGATTCCCAGTTACAATTGTAATATCTGTAATGCTTCCTCTGGTATATTCATTCATATGTTCTGGGAGTGCCCCAAAATTGCAGATCTGTGGACCTTGGTTGTGAATGAATTATCTAAATTGATTAGCATTACTGTTCCAAAAACACCACACCTGTGTTTATTAAATGATGACTCTGGTCTTGGATATAGTATGATCCAACGGAAAATGTTGATGGCAGGTTTCACGGCCTCTAAGAAAGTCATTTTACAACTATGGATCAGTCCTGAGATATTACCTCAGAAGTTCTGGATAAGCTATTTGGATGACATTGTGAATATGGAATACAGTACTGCCAGATTTAATAAGGCTAAATTGCCTACTTTGAGAATGTGGGAATCTCTTTTGTGTAAGATTCATGATCTTCGACAGTCTCCTGTAGGATGATTTGTTTTGCTGGGGGTTTTTTTTTTTTTTTTTTTTCTTTAAAAAATAATTCATTTATCTTTCCCTTTTGAATACAGCCACGTGTATATTTTTACTATTTGGAGTTAATTTTGTATGCGTTATGTATGTATCTGTATATGTATGATGCCTCGCTGCTTTAATATACCCTGGAATGGGATAGTAAGCATATAGATGTTCAGAACGATATTTTATTTGTAACCGTTTGCCACCTCCTCCCTCCCCCCCCTCCCCTCCTTTTTTTTCTCTTCTTTGAAAACCAATAAAATGTTGATCACAAAAAAAAAAAAAATTCAGAGAAACTGGAAAAATCTGTGTGTAAGGGACAAGGCAGAAGACCTTTACTGGATGCCCGTGATCTTCAGACCCTCAGATGCCACTGCATCTCTCACCGGCATGATTCTGTCCTTGACATTACTAAATGGGCCCAGGAATACTTCAAGAAACCACTGTCTGTAAACACAGTCCGCCGTGCCATCCACAGATGCCACCTAAAACTATCATGCAAAAAGGAAGCCATTGTTGAGCATGATCCAGAAGCGTGCCATGTTCTGTGGGCCAAGGCTCATTTAAAATGGACTGTACAAAGTGGCAAAGTGTCCTGTGGTCAGACGAGTCCAACTTTGACATTCTTATTGGAAATCATGGGCGTCGTGTCCTCCGCGCTAAAGAGGAGAAAGACCACCCCTCCTATTATCAGTGTTCAGTTCAAAAGCCTGCATCTCTGATGGTATGGGAATGCATTAGTGCATATGGTGTGGGACACTTTCATGTTTTAAAAAGCACCATGAATGCTGAAAGGTATATAAAGGTTTTAGAGCAACATATGCTCCCCTCCAGACGACATCTATTCCAGGGAAGGCCTTGTGTATTTCAGCTGGACAATGCAAAACCACATACTGCAGCTATTGCAACAGCATGGTTCATAGTAGAAGAGTTCGTGTGCTGAACTGGCCTGCCTGCAGTCCTGATCTTTCACCGATTGAGAACATTTGGCACATAATTAAACGAAAAGTCCGTCAAAGGAGACCCAGAACTCTCCAGCAGCTGGAAGCCTGTATTAAACAAGAGTGGGATCAAATTCCAATGGCTAAACTCAAGAAACTTGTCTCCTCAATGTCCAGATGCCACCACTCTATGTTAAAAAGAAGAGGGGATGCTACACCATGGTAAACAGGCCCCTGTCCCCACATTTTTGAGACCTGTAGCAGCCATCAAATTTGAAATGAGCTCATTTTGTGGATAAAATTGTAAAATTTCTCAGTTTCAACATTTGCTATGTTATCTCTGTTCTATTGTGAATAAAATACTGGCTGGTGTGATTTGAAAGTTATTGCATTTTGATTTTATTCACAATTTACACTTTGTCCCACCTATTTCGGAATTGGGGTTGTACCAAATGTAAAAGAAAAAGCTTTAAATTTGTGACCTGTAGAGTGTCCTCAAGGAAATCTCTAAGGTGGTGGCGGCGGACACATGACAAGGCCAAATCCACAGTAGCCCCGTCTTCGTCTAGGGGCTACAATAAGCTGAAATAACAGTAGTCACTGCTGAAGTGAGCCAGGTTCTGGGGGAATGTCACTCCCTGACGACAGTGAGGGCCGCAGCTCGGCCAGTGTAGGATCAGAGAGCTGTGCATTGTGGGACAGCACCTCTGTCTTTGGCGTGGATGTCATCACAGATGTGCAGGTCCAGGTGCGCGATCTGCAGGTGGTGGGATGTCTCGCGCACATCGTAGGCGTTGAACCGCTTGGCGATAGCGGCATTCTGGTCAGCGACCACGGACGTCTGCTGCGCGCGAACCTGCTGAGAAGATGGCGGAGGAGCTGCCGGCTGCAGGCAGGAAAAGGAACATTTAAGTGTGATCTTAATATTTCAACAGTGACCCAGTTCCACAGATTATAATTCCAACCCGGTTCAGTCAAAATGGCTGCCAATAACCTCAAATTAAACTGCTAACAGCAAGATTAAAGGTTTCAATTTAAAAGTATCCGCATCCGTATTGAGACAACACTGTAGGAATTACTATGGCCCTTTCAAATCAGTTAATTGTCCTTATACTAAAGAACCTCACCATCATGCTGAATAATTTCGCAAAAGCCTTCAGTCCCTACTTATACCAGGAACCTGAATGAGGCCTTCACTCCAAAACTTAAGTTCTGTATAAACGCAGCTAAGCACCAGCATGCAACTCCTATTCTGCCCACCAGGGCGCAGACTTTGAAAAGTTATTACAGCAGAGAAACCGGGACAAGCTGTAGTGATGTTAACACTTCAAACCACATCAGGGAAGACCAAAAACCGCTATATATGCACAGGACATGCAGAGTCATTCGTAAAAACCATCATCATGATATAAAACAAAGAGGTGAATAATTATCGGCGTGCAATGTTGGATATGCGTTTCAATTTAGCACGTATCTACTGCAAGCAAACAAGACACGGGAACAAACGAAGGTTCTGGCAGACCTGAAACTGTGTCGCGAGTGGGAGACTCAGTGTGGGTGTGTGTAGGAGGCACACAGAGAAGAGCTAATGAGTAGGCTGGGAGTGAGGGTGTTTTACAGGTGTACAGAGATATTACCAGAGTCATATCTAATCTGTGTGAGTGCGTGTGTGTGTGTGTATATGTATACGAACTTCACAAGGCCAAGGAAAGGAACTCGAGAGCGGACCCAAAAGTATGCGTGTGTGAGTGTGCGTGTGTGTGTGTGTGTGTGCTGCACGTGCTCATACGCATGCGTGAGTTTGTTGGGTGTGCAACTGTGTGAGCGTCCACACATGTCCGACTACATGTTCCAGACTGCGCAAGCTTGCGCTTTTCTGCTTAAAATGTGCACGCGCACGTGTGCGTTGAGTGCGTCAGGTAACAGCACTACAGAGACCCACCTCAGACGCCTCCGACGTCTCGGAGGCCGTGCTCTTCCTCTGCTGGGCAGACTTCTCCATGGCCTCGCTCAGGGACTTGGCGTACTGGACCATGGCCTTGAGCTGGGAGTCGGTCAGGACCCAGAGCAGGTCATCCAGGATCAGAACCAGCTTAGAGGCCACCACGTTACAATCCTTCATCTGCAAATGAATCAATCATACAGGACATTGTAAACTAAGGCAGGTCATCCACAATCTGAACCAGCTCAGTGGCCACTGTGTTACAATCCTTCGTCTGCAAATGAATCAATCAAACAGGACGTTACAGACAACAGAAACACATTAGTACGGCTATGTTCGGCCAGCAAGTCAACACACAGACAACTGAGATAGTCTTACTTCAACACATCCCCAGCAGGACTTAACCGCTAGTTCAGCATTGGAAAGAGCTGATTTCATAAAGAGACCAATATCCCAACATATAACTGAATTTCCAAACTGTCAGTTACATGACACTCCTGACACCACATGCAGTATTAGCCACAAAAGCCCAAAGGAAATTGATTGGCCCCAACACCAACATCAGCCAGCTCTCCAAGTTGTATCAGCTGAGATCCTTGTCTACAGCACATAAAACAGCATGTACTCATCACCAGGCGCTGATACAGATTCAGATCTATACTCGTTCCAGGCTCAGTCGAAAGCTGATTTGCATGTAAACACATCCTTACCCTTCTTTTGAGTGTGATGCGGATCTTGGACTGGTTGGTGATGAGGCGGATCGGAGCGCTCAGCACCTCGTGCTCCCCGCTCTGGATGGCATCGGCCTCGATCCGGATCATCTGCCAGCTGATCTCCTTAAATGTGAGGATCTGAGGGAGGGCGAGACGGCACAGGGGCCCCAAGAGTTTAATCACGAGCTGTTAACGCAAGATTCTTCCACACAGTCCAGTCTGCTCATTCACCTATCGAACAGTGCCCGTCAAGGCCGGACAGTCGATTCCTATGCAATGATTAGCACTCCGTTAAAGACCAATATGCACAGGGACAAAAGGGATAGTCATGACAGCTTCTGAAGGAAGCAGAAAGCCCAGGACTGGTGTTCAGAAAAATCTCTGCAGCAGTAGGTGGCAATAACCTCAATACATTCTCAAAAGGAAGGCTAAATTAGCTTACAGCTTTTCAAAGAGCTGCTTTCACAGAGGCCAATATCGCACTATAAAATTCAATTTTAGGTATTTGAAGCAGATAACACTACATAATGCATCAACCACGAAAAAAAAAATTGAAAAACCATTAGCGGCAATGAGAAGGACGGAAGCAAGTTTCCCTACTGCACTATTCATTATTGTTTTGTTAGTCTATAAAAATTCTGAACCTTTTCGTTCTGAGCATTACTGTAGTGTAGTAAAAAACCCTCTGGCCAAGATTCAACATGGATAATGCTTGAAACTAAACTATTACAAAGTGGTGAAGGACATATGAGGTGTGCGTACACAGGGAAGTCGGAAAATGAAAGTTCAGGCTCTCTCATTCCTCCCCATCAGAGGTTCCTGTGGTCTTCCAAAGTCCAGGTAGCTGAGGTAACGAGTTCAAGCTAGTTTCAGTGGTACAGCAGGTGTGCTGCAGTGTCTACAGGGAATTCAGTTCTACCTGAGCAAAGGCCTTTCTTCCTAGTCAGCACAATCCAGCACACAAGGTAATCAGACACTTCTTAAGAATACAGAATTTCTATTCAAGGGTTGGGCTAGTGTGATGAGAGGAGCCAGTTCCGAGATGGCCTCCTTAAGACAGCTGAGCTATCGAACTTTGAAAGCCGATATGTCACGGAGGGTGTGGAAGGAAATTTTTTATTCATCATTCCCATTGATATTCTTTGAAACTCGCTTTTAAATTATTTCTGGTCCTTAATGGCATACCATCTATTCCTGGATCGTACGTTGTTAACCCAACATTCGAAATTACTTCGGGCAATATTCTACCTTACATGGCAGCTGGATTTGAAAGATCACATGATCACGCAAGAATCCGTCTTGAAAGGCTCCAAGTTTTCCGTTTGTCTCTGAACCACAGTGGTTTGGTACCGATTGCCACCCTATGGGGCGTGGTTTAAGTGTGATGACAGCAAACAGCAACTTTTCCTTCGAAAATAATAATGGCAACTCCTTAAGACTTCAGTGTAGATGCTGCTATAGCATCAGTTACATTAGAACTAGATGGTATTTCTTCATTGAAAGAAGAGCTAAGAACGGCACTGAAGGCTTCTGATGGGAACAATTTTTTGTTTGTCTCCTGACTGGCAACAGCAAGAGTTTAATGTGATCAGGTCACTGCAATGCATGCTATAGTAAGGGAACCCGTCAGCTTGTTATCCAGTTGGGAAATAACACCGTAATGATTACCGTGTCTACTTTATTTGCCCTCATCGAAGATCAAATCAAAGTGGCTGGGAAGCTGGGTGTCATTATGCAGCTTGGAGATAATGACATCCTCCATCGGCAATGGCAGGCAGTGTTTGGTAACCCTGAATCATAGTTACATAACAAATATTGACAGAATATTCCAAAGAGTATCGTGAAAACCTAGTGAGGATTGTTGTTGTATGAGGTTCACATCACATACACTACAGGCCAAAAGTTTGGGGTCAAACCTATTGGCTTCCAATATTTTATGCACTGAAGTCATTTCATATGCAAAAAATAAGGAAAGAACAGTTGATGTGATTTTTTTAAAAATCTGAGGGTGGCCCAAAACTTTTGGCCTGTAGTGTAGAAGTGGTAAGTTAAATAATGTCATGGCTACATCATTGTATTGCAACTGAAAGATAGTTGACGCTATCAGCTAACAACTAGCACTAGCAACTTTTTCTTAAGTAGTTACAGTATCATACGGTAATGATGAAACATTTATGTACAATACAGAAACGGCTATGTAAGTCGTATGTGAATCTCAAGCAACAAATATAAAGTAATAAGCTGGCTGACAAACGTACGTATGCCCCATATATTGCTGTAGCTATAATGTTATCTTAACCAGCAGATAGGCGGATTAAATAGATTATGTTTGCAAGTCCATAACTAGCATGGTATTATTAATGCCAACAGTTCAAACTTATTGCTGGAAGGCTCAACCGACAAATCTGACCCGATTTTGACTTCTCCTTAAGCCATGTTAAGCCTAATTCTATTAGTCATTCGTTAACACTTTTCTAGTTTGCTACTTTCTTTGTATCAAATACTTTTTTGTATTCATGAGAATGCCTTTTATGCACAACCTTTCATACAAAGACAGCAGAAATCATCTTCCAACATGCTAACTACATAGGTAGCCACACTGACTGCTTGCTAGGCTAGTAACCTTTCAAAGTTTCTCAGGTGGCGGTTGGTTGTCATGTTTTCTCTTCGGCGTTCTTTTACTACGTCAAATGATTCGTTGATCTGATTGATTGAAGTTCGCCCATGATAGACCGTGACAGACAGCTGGTTCATCCAATCACTAGCCAAGTATGTTTTGAAAGTGCCTGCCCATTTCCAAACCGTTTCCATGGACAACTGCTCGGACGGTTCTGTGTAACAAACCATCAGGCCGGTCTGGTTACAATATTACAAGTCAGTGTAATTTTTTTGCAATTTTTTTCTTTTTTTTAAACTTTGAAATAATTTACATTTTCTCTCTATCCTGATTCCAAAAAGGCTAATCCAATAGCATTTCAGTGCATGAAACACAACCGACGTAAAGTTATCTTAAATTATGTACAAAAATCATGCCGATTTCTCATTGCCTTTTTACTTCTGGACCCGGCTTATACAACCTCTCTTTCAAGTTCAGTGTGTGGAAGGAGGCCGCCAGCTCAGTCAAATGATCCTAAATTTTTTTATTCATAAGATGTTCTATTGAATCTCTCTCCTTAGCAGGTTCCTCATTCATCATCTTACCCTGAGAAGGGGAAATGATACGGATGTCAGTTAGGGTACAGCATATCTGCGTGGGCGTGCTTCATGCCATTTAAACTCATTTAAACTTCCGTCAGAAGTGGAGCATTTCTGCTTCAGGAGGAAGTTTAATAAAGAGAAGCACATCACTCATATTCAAGCGCCGCATTCACTGCAGTCACGCTTCTGGAGAGCTAGCGCAATTCTGCCTATAGAGACTGTGTGGGACGATTACGATACCACAGCACTGATGTTACCTGATGCTGGGCTGGATCTTGAGTATGTACAGTTATTATACTGCCTCCTGGCACTACACCATTATACCGAGATGCCAGGGTCTGAATGTACGTGTTACACCACAGCTTGATTGTTTGAGAGTGGGAGAGCGGGAAAGAGAGAGATTCCCTCCATTTTGATAGACACACTGTTTTTATTGGGCTATGATATTATCCTTTACTTACAAGGAGCGCAATCTAATTGAACACATTTGACAGTTCCACAAAACAACAATTATACTGTCAATTTTCATTGCATTCATTAGAAACTCAATTCATTTCATCTGAGGCAGAACGCCAAATGTCACTCCTTCTTATAATCGAGCACTACATTTGGGAGATCAATGCACAATGATAAAAGAAGAAAAAATACAAACAACCCCAGGTTGAGAGGAGAGGGTGATGGGCAGAGACCCAGAGGAAGAAAAGGAGAGGCTGTGTTTGAGTGTTAGAGAGAGAGGGACGGTATATGGGAGAGAGGAGGAGAAGGACAGCATGCCTTAGAGAGTGTGAGAGAGAGACGTTTGCAAATGAAAGAGAGAGAGGAGAGTCCATTTGAGAAAAACAATGACTGTGAGAAAGGGAAGGAAAGATGTACAGTACCTGTCAAAAGTTTGGGCACATCCACATTTTTTCTTACAGGACATGCTAAATAAAGAAATAGGCACCGTTTATTTTGCAAAAAAAAAAAAAGATCCAATTCTTAAATCCATCAAACTAACCAGCATTTGTTGTCATATCTGCATTTTTATTTTACTAGAGCAGTTTTACGGCGATAATGAGTTTGCTGCTGATTGGCCGTCTAAGCTCCCAAAGATGTGCTCCACTGTAGTTTGCTTTTCATCGACTTTTGCCCAATAAATTCCAAAACAGCTTGTCTTAATTTGGCTGTTGGAAAATGGAAGGAGCTTGTTTGTCTGCTTACTTTGTAAAATATGGCTTCTTTGAGGATTCTAAAATTTTGGACACTATTCAAACAAGTAAATTATTCTCTTTTAACTTCTGACTGTTTACCGCTTACCAGATACCACAGAGAAGTTCAGCTGGTTAAATTTCTCTAAAAACAGAGCGCTGTGACATTAGCAAAGTGTGTCCAAACTTTTGACTGGCACTGTAGACCTTAAGGGAGAGAGAGACGTTTGCAAGTGAAAGAGAGAGAAGAGAGCCTAAGTGAGAGGGTGACAAAAGAGGCCTCGTGAGAAAAAGAGGGAGAGGGGGAGAGGGAGAGAGAGAGAGAGAGAGAGAGAGAATTGTTTTGCATTGAGTGAGTGAGAGAGACGTAAAAGAGACAGACTGCGGATCCCGCAGTAAAAACGCTCACCTCCCCTCGCTGCGGATCGAGGATGCGCGTGGCGCGCAGGTCGTTGGCGGCCCAGCTGGTGTCCACGCTGTACACCTGAAGCTGCGAGAGCTCGAAGGAGGCATTGAAGGCCTTGGCGCTGATGCGGATCACGATGGAGTTGATGGACAGGGATATTCCCTCTACAACCTTCTCCGCGAAGCCGTACTCGCTGAGGGCAGACGGACACGGACATGAGCCGGGCCGAGGACACGCGGTGTGGAGGAAGGAAGCATCTCTTGCCTCCCCTCCCCACCCCCCTCCTTCTTGTACCAGTCTTCACTCTCTCTCACCTTTCACTGTTATCTTTTGAATTTCCCTCCAAAACCCCCTGTAGGTCATTCACTGGTTTTCATCTCCTTTTATGTTTCTGAGCCCATTCAACTTGAACTTTACTATACTGGACAAAGAAAATTAGGGATCACCCCAATTTTCGAATTTGAAATATTTGATAGTTCAAATTATGTTCCACATCATATTTCAATATTTAAAATCAGAGTGATCCCTAACTTTCTTTGTCCAGTATATAATAAACAGCCCACTTTATAAGGCCTACCAAAGAAAATGGCCAAGCTGTAACAAAAGTTTGTCCGATGTCTACCTTTTTCAAATAACCAGCAACACAAAATCGAAAACATGCCACATTCCTGCTAAACTTTGCACCACAACACTCTGAAGTTGATACATTTTCACCAGAACCCAACTCAAAAAAAAAATTAAAAATCAAATGGCTTGTTACAAATCCAGAGACAAATCAAATGAGTTTTCAATTGTGTGTTGCTGGTTCTTTGAAAAGGTAGACATCTGACAAACTTTTGTTACAGCTTGGCCGTTTTCTTTGGTAGGCCTGTTTATGAAGGTATAAATTTACAAGTCCCCATTCTAGGAGCCTCTTTTCTGGTACCAGGGGGCCACAAACTTCAGCAGTTGGTTTTTGTATGTAACCACTTCTAAATTATTTCATCAAAATTTCGCCAGCATAATAAATTGAATTTAAAAAAAAAAAAAAAAAAAAAAAACCCTATCGGCTTAACTCATTTGGTTCCAAGACAGCTGACAACACTCAAGAATGCTCACAGAGTTTATCCTCGACCCGCTCACCTTTGACCCGAGGCCGTCGCTATGGGAGATGGGCCGTTGGGCGGGCGAGGCTCATCGCAGGTGCTCATCTCCATCACCACTTTGTCGAGTGACTGAAAGAGAAAGAACGCCGGGGTAACTGTCACTCAAACTGCCAATGCTACAGACCCTGGAGCCCCCCTGTCAATCAAAAACTGATAAACATCAGAGGAATGTTCCTCACCAAGGAGATGGGGTGTGTCTTCAACTTGGTCCATGGAATCTGATAAAGAAACAGACAGTTCAGTCACAGACAAGACTGTAACTCATTCAGTCTACATACACAGATACAGTCCATTTAGCGCAGGCCAACACGTGCAAAGACTGGTCTTGACCACAGAATTTATTTCAAATCACAACCACAGGAGAATCCAAGGCACATCTTGCACAACAACAGTAAACACCAGTTTCTCAACTGAGCTACAGGGTTATTACAAACAGGGATGTCGAACTAGTTTTTCCTGAGACAAATCATCAGTCAACTCTAACCAAAACTAGATGAGATATCAAGTGTCACTGCCCCTAGGGGTTCGGAGGATCCTTGCCCAAGTATCTAGCCTTCCTCCTTCTTTGAGTGAGAGTGACAAAGCTATCTGAGAGACACAATGACTAAGGACATTTCTGCATAATGGGGTAGAATAATAAATGAATACTGACAGATACTTGACATCCTGAATCTGGAAACTGTATACAGATCAGCTGACGCCTATGTACGAAATGCAATCGGACATATCCAACTCGCAGGCAGTGTAATACTAGCCCAAATCAAGTCTGTGCATGCTTCTCTCCTTCCCTGCCACCATCGTGGGAGCAGTTATTAGGGGAAAATGAGTCACGCTGAAACTTAACGGCATTTTCTCCAACCTGCTTCCTTCCGACACTTTGGATAATTGTCAAGAATTAGCATTTCCCAAAGGGGAGCGTCATGCAAACAGGCTAAGAGCCAGCAAGCAGCAAACACCATGTTCTGCAGGGCAGAGATGAAGATTCTGACACTGCGTTTAGATACTCGGGAACCACGCCGCTTATACTTGGAGAACTATGCACAGTTCAGCTACTGTTACAAATGTGATTCGACGAGAATGCGAATGATACCATCACACAGCCACAGGAGTATTGTAAAGCCATAACTCCACCTCCCATGTTGAAGCAAAACACTTACTCCCATCACTTCCTACAGTATCTGATGCTGAAAGAAAAATTATCCCTTTCTTTTTTAACCCCATAACAACTATGGACCCATAAATGGGTCCATCTAACGCAACTGCTGTATTTAGACCTGTGGAACCTCAGTCCCATTTTAAATTTGAGTGAAGATCCGAAGGTTTCCAAAGGTCGCAAATATATTCCTGCTGAATTACACGGAAATGCGTATATAATGATGAATGAGATCTGGATATTCTTTATTTGATGTATTGCTTGATTAACCAGGGTACTAAGAAGCAACACCACCAAATATCTTCAGTAGGCCAAGCCATTAAAGACTGAGACCACCAAACATTTAAATCAACCAGAATATTGAAGACTGAGAGTTCCCAATACCTTCAGCCAAACAAGTTTTTAAAGACCAAGAAATATATTTAATCAGGCCATTAAATACCAAGACCACCAAAAGCCAGCCTTACCATCAAACATTTAAAATACAGCAACGCATGAATTTATAGTAATTCACTGAGATCATGACAAGGAGTTCAGCTTCCTGTACGAGACCAAAATCACCGATTAGATCAGAATCTATTCATGATTCAGCACAGAGAGCGCAAAACAGCGAAGTATCAATCCGCCACTCGACAGAGACTGTTCAACGACTCCACGTCAATTAAGCATTCAAAACAGACACCCCCACCCAAGCAGCACGCATTGATTAGCTGCAGCAAAGCAGTCTCTTAAAGCAGCTGAGCTGTGCTAATTTCACGCTCATTGGCAAGATGAATTTCAGTGGGGATGTAGTGGTGTCCATTTCAGAGGCAGGAGAGGGAGGAGGTGGTGGTGCGATATGGCGGTGGTGAAGTAAGTGACTGGAATAGAGAAGTGCTGTAGCACCGTCACTCTGAGTCAGCGGCAAGCACACCACGTTCCTCACTCTACCCTCATAAAACACTCAACCCTCGCGGACCAAATGCTCACGGCCGTCATCCGCATTGTGTCCACTCAGGAGGGAGTGCAATGCACCAGGTCTCCGCGTTCAACTGCATCTTACTGGTCCGCTTGCAGTACAGAGGTGCGCACAGATGGGCATAAAGATGTTCACAGGCGCACCAACTTGCTCTTTCAATATTCCTCGAGGCAGATATAATCTTTTGTGTCCGAGATCCCACGTATGTGAGTTTGTGTGCACGAGAAGACAAAATTAGCACCAGCTACAAACCAAACACTGGCAAAATATGCGAGTGGCTGGCAGACTTGCTTTAGTCACTAGCCAAAAAGTAATGGTGGCCAGCAAAATTTGAACATTCACCACGAAGCCATTTGGCCTGCAGACAACAAAATTAATTATGCAACCTGAGTGTGAGTGAGTCAGTCTGTTTGTCTCCTAGCTTGCTCCAGTCCTTGTGCATGTGTGTGTGTGTGTGTGTGTGTGTGTGTGTGCACATCTCGACTGTGCTTGTTAGGAGTTTGAGTCACTTGGCAAAGGAAAGCGTGCGCGTACACATGTGTCACTGCACCAACCCAAGAATGTGCTGACGTAATCCAGACCAGCGAAACGCCCGCTCTCACTGCCTCTCCCTTCTCAGCCAGACAAATCGGGAGAAAGGACTCAGCTGTGACGAAGCGGGAGGTTAGATCACCATACGCTTTGCAATGTTAAATATCAACCCGCACTCAGGCCCCGCATCACATTACACCACATTACCCCACATTTACCACCTCAGACTCTGTCATGACACAGCATTACATGCCTGCTTAACGGCCAAGCTCATTTACCGAAGCTCACAGACAGAGCAGGTTCATATCCTAACACAATATCAAAGCAGTATAACTGCAGTCATTAGAGCATAGGAAACGCATAAGTTACTAATAGGCATTTATTATACTGAGACAAATGATTTACGCTGGTAATATTTTATGCTGCAAAATATTCCCTCGGAAGCTGTCCGAATGGACGAGGCTTGCAAAAGTCTGAACTATATGTCCAACGTTCCCCGTAGTCGTCACTGGTTCCACACTCTCCTCGTCGCGACTCCGCTGTTGATCACGACTACCCGATGAAGGCAACCACTGCAATGCAATGAAAAAGCAGCGGCAGCTTTTGTTTCTGGGCAGAATTACGGCCCTACACTTGACCCCAAAGCCTGCACTGCTGACCTCATCTAATAGCTGCATAATGAGACCACAAAGTGCGATACGCTTCATTGACAATTTAAAAAGCCTTCATTAACATTCCAAACAGATAACTCATACAAATTAGCTCGGTGGCAGAGGTTTGCTGCCAGAAAACAAAGTACGGGACAATACATTAGTTTATATATGAAGGTTTCATTTGCAGACACAATTATCTGCATTTGAATTTATTTTCCTAAATTATGTTTCTTAATAGTGCAGTCAAAGGAATGTTCATCAAACTGGTGTTGGTTCATTCATTTAAAGAATGGTTTTTATCCACTTTTGCAAATGAATACAGAATGAATACTTATATAAACACACGCACGCACGCACACACACACAAGCGCCCACACACACATACACACACGCACACAGATCAGCTACAACGTTAAAAGCGCCAGCCTAATATTGTGTAGGTCCCATTTTGCTGCCAAAACAGCCCTGACCCATCGAGGCATGGACTCCACACGACCTCTGAAGGTGTGCTATGGTATCTGGCACCAAGAAGTTAGCAGCAAATCCTTTAACTCCTATAAGTTGTTAGGTGGAGCCTCCATGGGTCAGAGCTGTTTGTCCAGCACATCCCACAGATGCTCGTTTGCATGGAGATCTGGGGAACCTGGAAGGCAAGTCAAGAGTTGAACTCTTTGTCTTGTTCCCCAAATCACAGTATTCCTCAACAATTTTTTCAGCGTGGCAGGGTGCATTATCCTGCTGAAAGAGGCCACTGCCATTAGGGAATATGGTTTTCAAAAAAGGCATGTACTTGGTCTGCAACAATGTTTAGGTAGGTGGTAAGAGTCAAACAGCCATATGAACGACAGGACCTAAGGTTTCCCAGCACAACATTTTCAAAAGCATCGCACTGCCTCTGCTGGCTTGCCTTCCTCCCATAGTGCATCCATAGTCTTCCCCAGGTAAGCAACACACATGCACCTAGCCATCCACATTATGTAAAAGAAAACTTGATTCACTGGACCAGCCCAGCTTTCTTCCATTGCCCAATGGTCCATTTCTGATGCTCAGGTGCCCATTGGGCATTTTTGCCATTGGACGGGATCAGCATGGGCACCCTGAGCAGTCTCCAGCCATACAGCAAAAGAGCAAGCTGAAATGCACTGTGTGTTCTGACACCTTTCCATCACAGCCAGCATTAACAGCATTTGTGTAACAGTAGATTGGAACAGACAGGATTGCCTTCGATCCAAACCTCTTTTATTAAACCTAGGGTGCCCATGACACAGTCTCCGGTTCGTTAGTAGTCCTTTCTTGGACCACTTATGGTAGGCACTAGGAACACGTCATTAGACCTGCCATTTTGGAGATGCTCTGACCCAGTCGTAAAGCAGTCACATTTGGGCCCTTGTCAGAGCCTGCCCGATCCTTATGCTTGTCCATTTTTCTTGTTTCCAACCAATGGCGGCACCAGAACTGGCAATTGGGTGGGAACAGAACATCCCTTCACCACAACAATTAGTCCTGGTTGGTTCTCAATCATTTTCCTTTATTAACGCGTTTCCTAATCTATATATTATCACTGAGTTGGCGATTTTCTTAATTTCACACATCTCCTCCGAAACCACCGTGAATAATGAGTCCGTTTTCCGCATACACCGGTTTCACTGTGTGACAAAGACGATGCGCCAGGTTTCGAACTTCATTATGAAGTGAAAACTGCATTTTGAAGCCGTTTTTGCAAGTAAAACCAGCTAATTCAATCAGCTGTTATCATGCCCGCGCATATAGCCCGTGCATAGCAGTTGAAGACACGGCTTCTCTCCCCATGCGATCTAACAGCGACGAAAATGGGCTAAAAGTGGGACTCGGCAATTAAATATAAAAAGCGTGAGACTCAAGCCATATGCGTGATAGTTGACAGGTATGCGATTTTGAATAACGCTGGTTTAAATGCACCAAATACTCGTCCAAATGTCATCTTACCTAAACGGGGAGAACTAGCAGCACCTGACAGTGTGGAGTGTTCTCGGAGTGAATCTATTGTTAATTATGAAAATTACTGAGAACAAGCCAAGACAAATAATTGTTTGAAAGGGATATTCTGTGCCTCCCCAATTCCCAGTTCTGGCACCGCCTCTGTTTCCGACACATCAGCTTCAAGTACTGACAGCTCACTTACTGCCTAATATATCCCATCCATTGACAAGTGCCTATGTAAAAAGATAATCACGGCTGTTCACTTCACGCGAGTGGTTTTAATGTTGTGGCTGATCGGTTTATATAGCCGAGAAATTTATGCGAAAAACAAAAAAGAAGCTACATTTAATTGCAAAAAAATTTTTCAACATTTATGAAAACAGTCCAAATAAACCGTTCATAAAATGAAAATGAGAACAAAACATTTATAATTGCCTCTGCTAATACAATAGAAATATAATTGCTTCTATAAACAAAGCAATTCATCAAATACTACCACAGATAAGATTGTACGATGGGAACAGTTTTTGCTTTGTTATAAAACAGCTAAAAGTCACGTTTTGTGCACACTGCAAGAAACTATCAAGTAACCTCACATTTTCCCAAAAGCACTCCATTGCCACAATTTTTTGAAAAGCGGGTGGAACAAGTTGAACGATGGCTAAGAATTATCAAAAATTTCCGCAATCCGTTCCTCAGCTCTAAACGCAGTCTCCTCTATCAGCTGCCGCCCACTTGCCCAGTCTCCCTCTCTGCCACGTTTCACGAGCTTTCGCGTGATGCAACACCCAGAAAAGTCTAAAGCTGCTTTCACACCGGACGCGAAACGAATTTTTCGCACGATAGATTACATTCAAAGTCAATTGACTTGGAAATGTAATCTGTCGTGCGAAAAATTCGTTTCGCGTCCAGTGTGAAAGCGGCTTAAGCGGCAAAACTCGCTCCGAAAGCGGCGGGCCGCAGCCCTCGCGCGGAGCAGCAACATCAGTGTTAAGTGAGCTCCGGTGAAAGCAGCCAACCCATTCCACTACATTTCATAAAGTATAACACTTCAAAATAAACCGAGAGAAAAGGCTGCATCGATTACACGGCGGAGCTTCGCGGGATTACTTCCGGAAAGACCGGAGCAGTCATTTAAACCACAATAAAAGACCTACACTCACACGAAAGAAATTGGATGAATTTACAGCAAATTGGTGGATTTTCATGTAAAATGCAATAAATATTTCCAGCGGTGTGGAATAGAATGTGCATTTGTTCAGGTGCTGAAAAGTGTTTCAATACCCACGTCATACATTTCAACGCATTTTCAACGCGCAATCTACATAAAAGCTAGCAATCAGAGCACCACTCATTTCTCAATAATACTGAAAGTACAATAATGCTGAAAATAAGCCCCTAACAGCTTGAGGAGGTGCAATACTCAGAAACTCAAGCAAATCCGCGTCGTGTATGTAGTTAATACCAGTTTATCATTTCAAGTACTGTCTTATTTATGTTGCCGCAAAAAAAAAAAAAAAAAATCGGGTCACCACACAAAATCCTTCAGCAGACCAGACTAATTTGGTTAGCCTCATATTATGGATCAAGAGCCAGGAAGGAAAGACACTGCGGTTGTTTCTGCCTGCAGTTTTCACACTACACCAGGGTAAAGAAATGAATAATTTAGCACTGAAACAAAATAGGTGATGTCATGGCAAAGTTGTGCAGCCAAATTTCAACAGACTAAGCATCAGTGTCTAAAAATATTTCCAGGGCTGGCCTAGATTCATCTTGTCTGCTGCAAAGCCCAGCAATCCATGCTATAAACATCAAAGGTCTGTGCAGATTGATTTTATATGCTGAATAGAAGAGCGAGATAAGATGAACAGAGGTATGGAAAAGTCTGCTTTGACTATAAATAAGTTTTCCGACAAAGACAGGCCATCATCAATGCGGTCAAGAGGGTAACCAAAATGAAAATTGAGGGAATAAGCTCAAAGTGCATCAATCACCTTTTTTCAAACAAGCAAATAAGCCCAACACAGTCCATCGACATTTTAATATAGGTACACAATGCTATCAATTTATCCATGTGATACAAAATCAGTTTTGTGCATTTCCATGTAATTCAAAAATTGCCCTGCATCATGTTTCATTTCTATGTGAATATTATTTCATCAGCAAGTATTACCTTCATAAATGGCCATGTACCAAAACACTCTCCCTAAATGGCCATCTTGCCAAGCTACTTAATTCAAATATAATTTTAGAGTGCTTTAGCCAATGCATAGCTAACTGACTTCATAGGAGTCACCGCAAAATAGAGACAGTGCTTCTCAAGGGTTTATCCAAACAAACTCAGATTTAAAAAATAAACATTGCAAGGGTGCTATTCTTTGTTTAGTCCGCGCTCAAGCGTGTTGTCTCTGTTAAAATATAGTACGACAACATAATCAAAGCAGAGTAAATACCAAACTGAATTTCTCACTACGGCCTCCAAGCAAATGTCTGGAGATGCTGGAGGTGCAATATTTAATAAAACATATCCTCCCGTCCTCTACTCATCTTCTATCTAGCACTGCAGTATAAGAGAAAAATACAAGTTGAGGAAAGGAGGGTCCTTTTTGGTTCAAAAAAAGCACCTAGAGAGCCTTTCAGGTCTTGGTGATATAGTGAAGTCAGACAGCCCATCTGAATACCCATTAAATGATTACCATTTCGTAAGTGAGAAGCTGTACGTGCGGGTCTGAATTTGTAGTATGTCTGAGTGCTCAGTATGGATCAAACTGCAGGCGAACAATACCCGGACGGCCTACTGCATTCAGCATAATTCCGATGCATGTGGCCAACAGACCCATATGCTATCCCACCCAGGCGCCAAGACTAGAAACCATTTTCAGGATGATTGAAGGAGGAACAGTTCACCATTAATGATGTAAAAAGTGATGGATGAACAACAGATGAAAAGTACAGGAAGGCCACATTCACCTGTATAACTAAAAATCATTTGTAAAAGCCAACAATTTTGGGGTAAAGTTGTGGTCCTCAGGATAAAGGACCAAAAGCTCACTTAGTTACATCCTTTTGGTGTTGTTATTCTTCTTGTTCTTGGTGCAGATACTAACTTTGAAGCACTACACCTACATTATTATTAAACATATTGTAATGAAACTTGTCAAGCATGTTCTACATGTCAGTGTGCAGGCATTACCAGAGCCCAATTTTGCAGAGGCGGCATGTAACATCCACCCTGCAGAAGCCCTCAATAATTACACGCCACTGTCCTAAGAACTTCATTTGAACTAGTAATTTTCATGGGGTGAAGGAGTTGCAAGTCAGGCAAAATAATGGTTAAGCATACAGGTCAGGGGCGAGATGGTGGCTGTGTGGTTTACTGCGTACAATGCTGATGTTTACACATTGTACCTACTACTGTACATTGACGGTTGAATTCAGTATATACAAATTTAGAATGGAAATACAGATGGGCCAAGAGATCACCAACTGATGACGGTGGGATAGTGGGGTCGGAGGTCAAAGGTCGGCAGGGGTCTTACCCGAATGGATGCTTTGTTGCAGCCCACCTTGTTGATGGCCAGCCAGGTGGGCAGGTCTAGCATATTCTGCAGAACCTCTTCATCCAGCTCCAGGTTGGTGAGCTGACCCTCCCCCTTGAGCGTGCTCAGATTGATCTTGTCTGGGGAGAGGTTCTTGGCAAACCTGTGTCAGAGGAGGAGGTGAGGGTAAGGGAAAATTCCAGTAGCCACAGAAAATACCAGCACGAAAAATCACTGCTCTCCACAGAAAACAGGTAATGGAGATTATAGAGGGCTTCTTTCAAAGAAGATTAGCAGCAAATTAAAACAAATGCAAAAAAATATAGATACACAATGTTCCAAACAGCTATTAAACCCACAGCCGGTTGAGTGCAACATCCCACACATTGCTCGCATTGAACCACTTCTAGTCTACCATTTCTTCCCCTTTATCATTCAAAAATTTTTAGTTGCAAGCAAAAAAAAAAAAAAAAAAAAAAAAAGTTTTCTACCCAGGTACGACCCAGAACTACATTCATAATAAGGAGGCTTGAGCGGTCAGTAAGTTTGCCACATTTAAGCAAGGGCCGTGGTCTGAGTTTGAGATTATATGGTCCCATACTATTCCATTTCCACACTTCAGCCATTGTCAATGAAATTATGCTATCCGTTTGTAATGCAGAAAAACTAAGAATTTCAAACCTCTGTCATGGAAAGTGGGGAATCTATGGGTCCTTTCAAATGAGAGTGGCATCGCTAAACCAAAACATTTCATGTAGCAAATAAACAGAAACCACCATAAATACTAGACAGGCACTCAGTAGAGTGCATACCTCTGCCCGCACAATCGTTTCAGAACTTTTGTGTGATATTGACCTTGACGTGAAAATTTAATCGCCTCTTACTGGGTGCAGTCACGGTATTTGCGACATGAGTGTCAAAATTTTTTTTGTCAGATAGTATTAATTTTTTAATGTAGATGGGACGTAAAATGGTTGAACCTCTTGAATCTGAAAACTGTTTGTCCATATCTTGTTTCGTTCTCAAGATATAAGAGCATTAATTAAGAAATATTGGTTAATGAGATATGTAGATGGGACACATGATTTTATTGTTTTACAGCCAAGGCATAGTAGCTATGGCTTTCAAATTTTGCATATTGATTGGGCATCACATGAGACATTCTCTATACAAAAATTGATGTTTACTATTCACTGGAGGGTGCTTACACAAAAGACTTAAGCGGTTAATTAATTAATTAATACATATTGTAGATGGGACATCTCTGTAGATGGGACAATTTTAAAATGCTAGTTTCTAGGAGTGTTAAGATATTTATATTGTTATATTTCAGCTTTTAGTTGATCTTATGATATGTGCTACTAAAACATTGTTCATTAGTCTAATTAGTAAATGCTAATTAGGCTAATTAGTAATCACTAATTAGTTTTTCCTCAATTTTCTATTTTTTTTCTTCTTTCAGCTTATGGTTGACCTGATCACATGCAATACTACTAGAACACTGCTAATTAGTATAATTAGCGAATACTAATTAGGCTAAATACAATCACTAATAATTTTTTCACTGATATTCTTTTTTTTCATCGACGTAGTCAGTTTTTTAATAAGCTTTGATGTGACTTTGAGTAGATTATCAGACGAAATGTTGACCACTGATTGATCTATTGATTTGTGTACTGTTGATGCCAACTCAAGATCAGATCAAAAGGGTCATTTTCATCAACTTTCACCTCGATATAAAAGAAACTCACTGTACAGGAAAGTATGAGCACTGGATCAAATCATATCTTGTGAATGGAGATGTGGCAAACATACTTATGCGGTGCAAAAAAGTAATTAATGCCATAGAGTTTAGTAACTTGCAAAATATGACATATAGAAATATGTACATTTATTAGTTTGTATTGTATTGCGAGCAAGTTATGTGTCATCAAGAAGAAAATGACATGTATTCTTTATTTTCTAATTAAGCCCAATTAGCTCTTAAGTTGATGTTGTTCTTGTTATCATCTTGTTTGCACTAACCTGAGTGCTTTATACGCCTATCAACTCCCATCAACTCGTAGAATTGCCTGTGTCCCATATCTGTCCCATCTACAAACTTTCAGGGTGTCCCATCTACAGATCTCATTATTTGGTCTCATTATCTTAATATTGATGATTTAACAAAAATTTTTTCTCCATGTCGTAGGGAAGTTACTTTACTTCATAGATCAATTGAACTAGTTCCTTGAAAATATTTAACAGATCAGGGATTTTCATTTTCCATGAAAGGTCTAAAAACAATGTCACAAGCTGTCCCATCTACAATAAAGCTTCCTTAAGACAAAAGAGTCTTTTACACAAAAGTGATATCATTTTGCTTCAGCACAATTGTAGTTCATAGTAATGTCTTCCAAATAAATGCAAAACATTTCACAGAACTATAGTAGGGACGTGTGCAGAAGACAATGAGTTTTGTTTTTGTCCCATCTACAAGAAAACAAATACCGTGACCTTACCCTAATGCTGTCATATATAACCTTCACACAAAGTTTCAACAAAATCCGCCCAGAACTTTTTCAATAATCCTGCTTACAATCGAAGAGACAGATCGCTCAGGGAGCGACAACTTGATGAAGTCTCAATATTTGTTCCCAAATTCTTATTCATGAACCTTTTTTTTTCCCATTCCTCATACCAGGATAGAGGGCAGCACAGGAACAGACTGTGTTGTTAATGGGGATTCCCAATACAAATAGGACACCGCCAAATCCACAATCCGCCGCAGCAGAAGTGTGTAATATTTGGTCAGGCCATAGAGCATAGAAATCTTCACCTGTCTATCAAATTACAAGTCAATGGGATCAACTTTGTCAAAACTTTACATTTTCAAATATTCACCACTGTTTCAAAGTAAGGATTTTTGAGATCTCAGGATTTTTTTCCGTGATTCCAATGATAGATTTCACCCAATATCAGATGTGGCCTGTGGTTAAGGGTTCTCTGTGCATGTAATTTTTTTCCCCTCAGAATAGTCCAAAATTGCAGCCACTATAGAGTGGACAGCATGACAAACAAATTAAACTAAGAAACAAACTAACGGGTAGAAACATTAGCAGCCAAACTTGTTAGCGGAGGCAATAAGTCTTCAACCGCATACAGTAATAGCTTATGAGCAGAGAGAGCATGCCTGCAATCCGAGGGTGTCAGGTTATGGCAAAACTAGCGCTACAATCAAGTAGTCCAACACACACTCACATGAGAAATGAAGAAATGCCAAAAGGGAAACACATATGGCAACTGACAGCATATTAGGGCAGAGCCTCCCACTCAGTCGCTTGTTGGATGACAGTATTTGGCAGCATTACTGGGCAGAAGCCAGCATCGGACGCCATCCTCATCAGCGGCACTAATGAGCCCCATCTGAAGAGATTTACAGTATGATTTTCCCATTACTGAGGCCAGTTTATAATTTGAACCGACACGTCTGCTTCAAGCAGACTGGCAAGTCAGGAATAATACAATTTGACATTCCTGACCATGTTATCAAAGCTTTTCATCTCCGTTATTTGTCACATGATACAGCCACTCTTGAGGAATAGAAAATATATGTATTTTGCTGATAAGCAGTGTCATTGATTGATCCTGAAGTAAGTCAGGCCTGTGTTGCACACTTCACAGGTTTGATGCGTGCTTTTTTATGGAGTACAAGTCTGGGATCATTTGGAATTATGGTAATGTGAAGATTAGCCAAACAAGGGCTGGGCGATATGGACAAAATCATATCTCAAAATATTTCTGACCGAAAACCTCGATATCAATATTGCGCCGATATTGTTGGGCTAACTATTGGTGCTTTAACAAAATATTTACACAATGATATTTTTGATAAACCGTTATTAGTAATGAAGATACGATAATCAAGTAGGTACAGGTAACAGTTAGACCAGTCTGATAAGTGCAGAAAACTGCAAACCTTTACTGTAATGCAGCCTTAAGGACCACAGGAGAGAACACATATCATATCACGATATTACAATATCTAAAATTCCAGACGATATCTTATGCCACGATATAGACATATTATCGACATATTGCCCAGGCCTAGGTCATACCATTACACTCAGAGTAGATTGTAATAAATTAATTGGATGCTGCCTGTTCAGGTGGGATAAAAGATAGTAGGGGGCTGGTGCATTTAATTGTTCACAGGTAGGCAAGGCAAAGGTTATACCATTTGGATAGGCCGTGTCCCTGTGTGTACAACAAGCCAGCCGCTGATCAAAGCTCAAAGAGCAAGAGTGCACCAGTAAGTTTCTGAGAGGAACTACAGGCCCACGGCCCATAAGTGGAGTTTAACGTGGTTAAAAATTCTCAGATGTAATTTGATAATTCTGTAAATAATTACCCATCGCTTCGTAATAAGGTCGTTGCGGCGTTATTGACCATTCATTTGGTTGTCTCGCCTAATGCCGTTGAGTAGAAACAGCGACCATTGTTTTTCGTCCCTGAACAAGCACGATGTGGGCACTCCGAGTAAATGAACACACACATACAAAACAGGCATTCATAAGAGTGAGATAAGAGTCCTCTGAGTTCAGCTGGACTCAAATACAAGAGTAATCATTAGCTAGAAAGATCCATGAAGCTTCAGAGCACTGGAAATCCCTTCTCATAAACTATACAAATGTATCCAAATTTAAGAGATCATTCATAACGAGATCGTTTCGAAAACCTTCATTTGCCTATCTCACCACTTTGGTTTGTAGGCCTAGCTATGACTGGATTGCAACCTTAAAAGGAAGTTTGCAGAATACGCAACCCAAATTCAAATTTCTTTTCACCCGCTTCAAGCAATGTGACAGTGCATCAGTTCACAACAATATTCCGTTGACAGCCTTTGATCTTCGATTTTAATGAAAACGCAGCGGTTTGGCCGAGAACACACAGCATTACGGCCATCTCCAGACACAGGCGTCCATTATTAATCATGACGCAGCAGCTCCATTTCTGCTCCATTCCCGTTCATGCGCACCCTGTAAGGAATCCATTTTTGGATGAGAGGATTAAGACCAGGCCACTGTGTCCTCGAAGAGAAGTAGAATAATACACCTAACGCCAAAACATTATTTGAGCTGAATGTTCTGGAAACAGCCTGCTTTCAGACGGATGGGGACTACCTGGCTAAAAAATGTGAATCATGTTGAGCGTGTTAGGCAGGCATGAGGCATACAGGTGACATGAGGGGGGCGAACATGTAAGGGAATCGACAGCAAAGCACTGCGTGACGATAAAGCCAAGTCTTGCCTGGAGCTGGAAACTCATTTTCAAGTCGGTAACAGACAAGACTGGCCTGACAGCTACAGTTACAGCTACCAAATTTATTTAGTAAAAATCTTCAACCATACAAGTTCATGCAGAAATACAGCTTTCATGACTTCAGGCAAGTTACAGGGTTTCAGTCAGAGATATATCACACCCAAACAAGCGAATTATTGCATTGTGCTGGAATTAAAAAAAAAAAAAAAAAAAAAAAGAAGACTGCTTTGTCCAACCTTTCCTTCAAGAAAATAAATTAATGAAACAGATTCTAGTGCGTGTCACTAACAAGTTTATATCTCCTTTTCACTGAAGTTCCCTTGTTAAAATCGATCACTTCGTAGCAATGGGGCAGCCAAATTAGCTCGCTGCCATCCTGGGATAACAGAGGCAGCAGTTTTCGGAGTAGCAGGCTAAATGGTTGCTGCTGAGAAATTTACACTCATACAAAGAGTAATGGGAAAACAGCTGCCGCACAGTGAAAGTCATTGAACAGATTTGGACCCTCACCCAGTTTCACAAAGTATTCTGGCCTCAGGAAGACAGACTGGCAGGACTTCAAAGTTAACAATATTACCTTGAAGTCCATTATTATAGATACAAATTTATCTTACCACAACAGTACTCCAATTGTCTCACTTTTTGGATACAGGCTAACAAGTAAAAATACTGGCAGCTGGGTAGGACCGCAGTAAATAATGCCAAAGTGAATAGACAGCATTGCTATATTACACACTGTGGACAAGGCCGGTGTGCAGCCATCTTGTTTGACACTGTGTGATCCCTACATACTGGTTGCACAGTTGCCTGCGGCTAAGACTATGTGATTCTGAATTACGCATCATCAAACTGACAAAAAGAGAATTAAGAGGCAATTTTTTTTAAATCAGCACAGTTTCTGCAGAAGGTGAAAACTCACCATCTCCAAATTTGTTCATATTTTACATTTTTGAAGTTCTATGCCTGGAATAGAAAAATCACCCATGTCTGTTCCGATTAATCCCTCCCCTGCCGTGTGGGCCACGCCCATTTTTGGGGGTAGTTTAACAACCCTCGCTGTTTGAGAGCAGAACTGTTGGCCCATGGTTTTCACTGCTACAGGGTGCTACCATGGCAAAGTTGTACCATCTATACCAAAAAACTTTGTGGGCACGTTTCTGCCTGAATCTAGCGCCACCTGGATAACAAAAAAAACATGAATTTGTATCAGAGATATTTGGCCCTAGTTCAAGACAGAATGGAGTGCCGATGGAATTTATGACCGTTTTTCATTAAGGAAGTGGCCCTGAATAATAATAATGGGTAACTACCTTGGGTCACCCATTCCGCAAAGAGAAACTTTGAAATATGAACAACTTTGGAGACTGAGTTTCCACCACTGCGCTGATCTTAAAAAATTGCCTCTTAAGTTCTATAATCAAAGATACTGAATGTATTACTAACATTTTTTGTAATAGGCCAAATAGGCCTAGCAGTAAAAAGACATTTGAATACCTTATCAGGCTTTCTCCATAACGGGATTTAATCTCCCATACACATCATCAACTAATGGCCTTGTACAGCACGATGTTCATTAAAAATAATTCATCAACTGGAACACAATGGTCATTCAGTGGCCTAAATGACCGTCTTGTTGTCAGGCACACTCAGCCATGCACTTCCAGAGATCGGCATTAAAGATGGTCATGATTTAATTTCCCTTGGTGGTCGTTCCGTTACTAAGAAACCGCAGTGTAGTGGAATATCGATACCAGCACATCCCTGACAGACTTGGACCCATTTCTCATTTAAACCTTCCGCACAAACTTGAATGTGGCCAAGCATCCACCACAGGCCAGGTTAGAAATCACTTGCACAGAATCCAAATAAACAGGATTTAGATTTCAAAATAAGTGACCCTGTGCAAAGTATAAAACCGCTTTAAAATTAAAGTATAGATCAATAAATATATGAAAAATTTTATAGTGTAACCAAGTTATGACCCTATCGACCAATAACCATAGCAACCTATTCTGCTGCAGAGTTGGCAATATCGATGCAAAGGTGCACAGTGAGATTAACTGGGGTCGCCACGGTATGATTACACACAGACCACAACAGACATTAATCCCCCCAGCCTTATCAGACTGAAAATCTCATCCCAAATTAGCACCACGGTCATGAAAGGGAACAGGCCAGTCAGGATACCGTAGCCCAACATCACACACAGCAATCTCAATCATACCAGGCCAAACTAAGGCCTAAAGGCCTAATCCCATTAGTGAGTTAATCTCGGTTAACAACAGGAACCAGCTCTAAAAATGGCTTTTGACGAGATAAGGGACATTACATGGGGAATAAGGTCTCTGTGGCAAGACACTTTGATTTTATGTTTTGTATGCAAAAACACAGGCACACACACGCGCGCAAACACAGTATCAAACACTCAGACACACACGCACAAGCATCATTCCACAGTATTTTGGACAGAACGTGTTATCTTCACAACTGAACAACTGATTTCTTAAGGTTTCACAAAGGGAAAACGAGTTGTTTTGCTACTGACATCCACATCAATTAATAAATCAACACCACGTCACTGCAGGAGTTACTAAGATGGGGCCAAATTACCAGGCAATTCAGAGAAATTTCAAACAAACAAACTTTGATTTCCAAAAATATGCAATTCTTTGTTGTTGTCTCCGCAAAGGTATTTTTTTCATTGTCATTCTTATCGATATATTAATTCTCAGTTTGCGATGCATCTCATCCCAAACCGCCTAAGGGATTCCCCCGCCCTCTGGCGTATGCGTTCCAGACGAGCCTGCCACTGTCGTCCGCCACGTGGGATCGAACCAACTCGCCCTGTTACTCAAATTTGGGCCATTTAATTTTATCCTTTTTTTTTTTTTTTTGCCCTTCGTTACCATGACAACAGGTGATGTCACTACTCGTTAGGATTACTGGTCACAATCAAGCCCGAGTGGAGCACGGGTATGGCTAGTAGATATAAATCTGAAGTGTTCAAAGTAATATTATGCATCAACCTTAAACTTTTCCCTGACTGAAATAAACCCTTGAGGGTGTTAACAAATGGCATCTCTGCAACATGCAATAATACTGTGGAATGACCCATGAACACACCAACACACGCAGGCAGATACACACTCAGGATTGCACACACAATCAGACAGGGGCACGAACATGCACGCACACACGCAGGGAGGGCTGCACACACACATAGCTGCGGACACGCAGAGGAAAACACAAAACACACGTACAGACAGAGACAAGATATGGCTATCCAACAGAATGTTCTCCAAATCCTGGCTGCCTGCCAAATGCTAGGTAAGTGACTTGAAGCTTGTTACTTTGGTTGTCAGCCATTTCTAATAGCCAAAAAAAAACCAGCCCGAGACTGGTAAATGTAATGTAAACCTATGCACACTTTAATGCAACTCCCAGGGGCAAACTTGGGCTATCAATTCAATCTATACAATTATCATCACCTTTTACAAAATTTCAGCATCAACTGCAAAACTGGTCTTCCCCGACTGCACTGACGAGCCCCAGCAAGAATCTAAGATCATGAGTGACGAGACTACTGTCCCCAAATTACTTATGGGAAATACGAAAATAGTTCTGTTCTCAAAGGTAGGTGATGAATTCATTTTCCTACTCTTATGAAATAATCAGAGAGAGAAATTCCAGATATGTACACTCCCAGCAGATTTTTTTAACATCGACAGAGACCAGGGGTTTAATTCATTAATGTGAGTCAGAATCAAGCCTAGAATCCTTCTGCACCAGCTCATAACCTGAATGTTGCTTCAACACCACATAAAAGAGTAGACTCACTCTGCACATTAAACTCACATTAAAATTGTATGCGCATCAAATCTAAAAAATGGACTGTGGAAACAGAACAGTGAGTAACATTTTTGATGTACATGAATTACTGCACCTACTCTGGACAATTAAGTTGGTCTTTAGTAAACTTCAATGTTCCAGTGCATTGTGGTACATGGACAAATTGTTCAAAATAGAAGCTCAACAGCTTCTGGAGTGTGATGTCAGTAGCAGGAGAAAAGCCACCGAGCCTTGCCAAGGGAACACCCACATCAGCTAAATCTAGGTGTGAGAGACTGAGGTGACAGCAAGGTACGACACCTGAGGACAAATAAGTTCAGTGTGATGGGTGTGTGGAGAAGACTTCTTCTTCATGGGTTTTTAGGCAACACTGTAGCCTTAACATCTGAAAACATTTTTTTTTAAATATGATGCAACACGACGATGTCATTGCGAATAAAGAGAGGGACGTTTCCAGTGATCCAACGTGATTGGGAGGCCAGCTGCTCGCCACTGCAGCGACTACGAGCGTCAGGTCCTTTCTCTTCGCTGCAAGGACTGCGCAGTCAGTCTATTTCGGTTTCCAGTTGTCTTCTTTTTTTTCCCCTTGGCGTTTCGGTCGGACGACTTCCCTTCCGCTTGCTCCTTTCACTGATAATTTAACCACTTCCTTCTCAGCGCGATTTCACTCCCCTGAAGCCCAAGAGAATTGCCGTAACCAGATTAAGCTGGATTGAAAAGCCTCGTCTGGCAATCACTGCAACCAGCATTAGTCACACATACAGGGTCTAGACGGGACTCTCCACTTTCACCAGGAATAGCTACAAGGTGGGAAACGCCCAACTTCCTCCTGTAATTAGGGTCATTTACAGAACAGAAACTTGTCCTTTCTCTCCGCTAGCCTATACTTTCCACTATAACCAGGCCAAGTTACAGTATAGAGGCTAAACCTAATGCTTAAAGCCACTGAGAGGTCGCTGCCCGGGAGGACCTAATTGACGCACTTGGTTTTGCGTTAGTAAATGAAGCAGAGTCCAACAAAACTGGTTTGCAGACACTAGGTCCATTCCCAATGTCCGTTAATGTTTACTCAAACAGACTGTGCTCCAATAAACAAACAAACAAACTGACTGCAGCACACACACTGCCTCAGTTGCCAGTGTGGATAAGTGGTCAAAAACTGGTTGCCTTTCGGGCAACAACACCTAACCAACAACAGATGGGCTCCTACCTAAAAACAGTTGGTTCCCACAGAAAGGCAAGGAGCACCAGCTTAACCCCAATTAACCGCAAATTGGCTCCTACATACAGTATATGAACTAGTCCAGTTTCTACTGCGACTAGCCCAAGTTCCACAACAGTGACTATCCGGTGTAAACAGGACAAGTCATAGAGCAGGAACTAGCATGCACCTTCCACTGCAAGCAGTGTTATACAGTGCCGGGACTGACTTACACACATTGACCATAACAGCCATTATGCAAAACAGACTGTCATTTATTTAAAGTACACTAACCATGTTACACTGAGCTACAAACAGGGCTTTCAGGGTGAGATCCAGAAAATAAGCGTGCGCCTCAGTGTAAAAGAGGAAGACCGCAGAGCTGGGGTGAAAACAATCTGCCGAAAATCGAGCTTCGTTTCCCTTTGTTAATTCAGTTTCTTTCTGAGTGACGCTGCTCAATCGGGCCACTGTGGTCGGCTTTAGCACAGTGGATTCTTATGAGGTTTTCCAATGTCAGTGTCAAAATGATGGACTCTAGTAATTTTATTTTAAGAAAGATGAAGTCAATATCCGTTTTCCCCGCAAGAAAATTAACTGTTTTTTTTCTTGTTTAAAGGTTCCCCTTGCACCGATTGGTCAGGCCGAAGCGCCATTTGGACAACAGAGAGACATTTTGTGGAATCAGATTCAGCTGCTGTACAATAAAAGACTTATTAGCATTAGAACATCAGAGCGCCCAAAAACTGCACTTAGTGCACTGAAATAAAGGGCTTAACAAATTTATTAGACCACCTGTCTTAAAAACGAGAAAACAAATGTTTTAGAAATTTGTCAAAAACTTGTTTATAACTAAAAATTACATTGTTATTTCTTTAGCAAATAAACTGAAACAACTAAATAGTACTTATTCACACATAAAAAAAAAAAAAAAAAAACTTAATATCTTGTAAGGCCTCCTTTGGCCTTGATAACAGCTTCCATTCTTGCATTTAACCACTCAAACTAATTTTTATGTTCAGGAATGCAAGTAAATAACTGTTAGGCTATTTGGCATCTTTATCAAAAAACAATAATGCGCTTAACCATTTTTTCTGCTTTTTCGCAAAACAGTAAATTCGAAAATTCATGGATAACATTAGTTATATTTTAGCATTAAAAATATCATTTCAATTAAAGAGCTTGTGCATACTGGTGGATTAACCATTACAGAAACATAAAAATACCAATACTGTTAATTTAGGGCAGCTGTGGCATTAACCTTACATTGGATGGTGGTCTAATAATTTTTTCAAAAGCACTGTACATTCAACCAAGCCTGAGAAAAGTCAGTGTAAGACATCAGCGCAAACTGCCCATATTCTTTCCACAGTCTACGGGTGGTCCATTCAAAATGGTGCCACAGCTCGATGTGACACACAGCATGTTCTCCCGGTTCCTCCCCATCTGGGTGAGCCCAGGGCTTGAACAGGAGCACAGAGAGGTGCAGTGTGTTGGGCTCTGTGAGTGAGGTTCAGGAGCAGGTGTGAGGACCAGTACTGCAACGGGTTAGGATAAATCGCTCTGCTCTGAAGGCTTTAGTTAGGTTTCGCACATCTCCAGCACCTCTGCACCTGCAGAAAGGAATGCAGTGCACGCATATACAATACCTGCTCTATAAACACCTCCACCACCTGCAGTACTTACATACAGGATTTTGCCCCAAAAGCCCAAAGAAGAAGGTGCAAAACTGGAGCACGTTCAAGTGCAGCAGGGATCATTCATGTTGCCAACGGTGACCACTGCAATCACAAGAGCCATCAGGAGATGGCGCATCCCCCCGGCCCCACGTCATCAACTTCTAATTAGCAAAAGGCACCACGTCAGGTCATGATTAATGTGCACACCAAGTTTTGTGGAAAAATATTGAACAATTTTCAAGTTATACTCCGGAAACAAAATGTTCACAGACAGACAGACAGACAGACAGATGGATGGACGGACAGACGACCGCACCCATGACTATATCCTCCCGCATTATATGCCAAAAAAAAAATTACAAACTCTCCTTTCCCGAAGTTATGAACCATCCGTTTTGGAATGCCATGATAGGATTTCTTTCTTATCTTGCAGACGGCTTGCAGTATTACTGAATGAAAGATGAGGAAAAAATGCTTGTGAGGATGAAGATGACCGGCGAGATATACAGGCGAAGATTAAAATAGGCCAAGATTACAACCATGCCCAGTTTATTTTTTATGTTAGCTTTCATGTAAATCCTTCAAAGTCAGTATTGGAGAGCCCTGCAGGTGCTGAGCCAGTGTTTCCCACAGACCAGGAAGCAACGTGTGGTGGCAGACCGATGTTGTCAGACAGAGATGATTTTAATTTTGCTGGGGGAGATGATTCTAATTTTGTTGAGCCGTGGGGGGGGGGTGATGTTGAGGATTGCGCAAATTTTTTTTCCATTTTTTTTTTTCAACATTGCAATGCATGATCAACACGCGGCAATTGCTCATTTACTCAGAATTAACCAGAATCCATTTGTGGCGGTCCGAATTTATTCTGTGGCGGCCCGCCACATAATGGTCTATGTGTGGGAAACCCTGTGAGCGAAATGACCTGATTGAGTCGCACGGACGGTGTTAGTGGTTACTCAGGCTATGTCCAAACTAATACATTTTCGTTTTAAAGTACATAACTTCTGCTACATCTTCGCCTAGCATCCTCACAACTCCGACGTTTTCAAACCCCTAAAAGAAAGACTTTCGGAAATGCTGCTGACCCCTTTTTAGTTTTAAAACTCCGGGACTGCGTTTTAGTGTGAACGGAGAGTGTTTTAATTTTAAAACGCCGTTTCAAAACAAAAACGTATCAGTGTGGAGTGGACGTAGCCCAAGTTCATGGCAGTGTAGTCTACAGATACAACATTAGTTAAGATAGCCTACATTTTTTGAGAGCAAGAGACATCACATTTTAATAGTGTTAGCCACAGAGCTTTCCATAAACATAGATCCAATGACCCCCAATGGCTGGTGCATTTCAGCAGGCTAAGCCATCGCAGAAAGTGGCTGATTCGCATTACATTCCAAAAGAATATGCATCCAGTCAAGATGCCTTTGTTAAAAAGACTTTGTTAAAGTGCTTTGAAATGTCAGCCTGTCCCAAGCACGCTCAGAAAAAGGAACAGAACAGAGAAGGTGCTATATGCCACATTGAGCTGGCCTATGGAAAAATTATGACATCCTCCAAAGTGAAATTCATTTAAAATGACATTGTGTCCACAGGAAGGGCACTGTTGTGGGCTGTATCGGCACAAGTTGACATGGGCGCTTGAATGCTGTGGAGGGAAATACACCAACTGAATAGAAATAAACAAAACCTTGTTCCGGTCAACTCAACTTGACACAATTGTATCCCAGAAAAATATCCTGACATGCATGAACAACTACCACCAACACCTCCACCATCTGCACAACCATCCCACTGATATACAATGTACAATACCTGGCATATAAACACCACCTCCACAGCACCTAAATGTGCACAGAGCACATATTTAGGGCCAGGCACATTTTCACATGGGAATACACCTCCAGCACTGGGATATTTAGTGCCCAGACAATACAGAATACTAATTCCGGTTACACACCCTCAGGACTTCACAGGGGAGTATGCCTGTATACCAAATGGACTCTTAAACATCTGCCATGCATACTTTCTGCTCCAGCAGACGGACGGTAATAAAGAGAGAGAGGCAGGAAGAGGGAGTTGAAGGCCCGGTCAGTTTATTCACTGCAGCAGTCCCTCACTACACATGCACTTCTCCAAACCTTTATTACACTCATAAAGTAAGTCTGCCTGCCCGCCACCTAATTCCCTATGGTACCCACAATGCATCACCACACATCAGACTGGATCTCGACGACAGGCCAATGCCGGATTCCGTCGAATGCAATAAATGTAAAACTCACAGATGCGCAGTAGCAGAACAGGCTTTTACTAGGCTAACCAAAACCCAAACTAATGTATACAGCTAAGACAGTTGAGGGGAAAACATTTGACTCAGTCATGAAATTTTAGAAGTGTTCTGTAGCAATGAGAAACCGAGATGTGACTGGGAAATTCATGGAATCGTTCATGTCACCAGCACATCGTGACCCTTGAACCGGTTTGACATGGAAGCGTCTGGAAGGGTCGCGGTGTTGGTGGCATAAGCCCATGGTTGATTGATTGATTGACTGTTTCTTTATTGTTTAACGACACTTCCAGCAAATTTTCAGCTCTCTAACGTAAGGCTGGGCAATATATCAATATTATATCGATATCGTGATGCAAAGTAAAATATCATCACGGATTTTGGATATCGTAATACCGTGATATGAGATAAGGGTTCGCTTTTCTGGTTTTAAAAGCTGCGTTACAGTAAAGGGTTGCATTTTTCTGCTCTTACTGGACTGTTGAAGCTGTTGCCTGCACCTGCTTGGTCGTTATATCAACATAACTAATAAATGGTTATCAAAAATATAATCGTGTAAATATTTTGTGAAAGCACCAACATTTGTGTCGATAATATCAGCAAAATATCAATACCGAGGTATTCGGTCAAAAAAAAAAAAAAAAAAAAAAAAAAATTTATATATATATATATATATATATATATATCTTAGATTTTGTCCATATCACCCAGCCCTACTCCCACGTCACTCGCATAACTTTTCTAAGCACACGCAGGAATCGAGGCACATGCCATTCATTCACATTTATGGGCAATTTAGAGTCTCCAGTTAGCCTAGCATGCATGTCTTTGGGCTCTGGGGAAGAAAGCAGAGCACCTGGAGGAAACCCACAGGAACACAGAGCACACATGCCAGCTCCACACTGAAAGGCTGATAAGCCCATAGAGCCAGACACGGTGCATATGGGGCAAACAGATGTAGCCCAGCAGTGCTGCAGCACAGATACAGGAAACAGTGAATGATGCCACAGGCATGAAGGTCAGTGAAAGGGCCCTCATAGACGGAGCTGCCATTCATCACTTCCCAGAAATAGCACAGCTGGCGCCACAGTAGCCAAAATGCTCGCTAGCTTTACCCGCTCTGTACTTCCAGTTTGTACCAAAATGCCAAATCTACATGTCCCCTCACATGCTTGTTAGAAATACACTTACACTGCGGTGGCGCAACCAAAGCTCAAACATGATGTCGGGCATGGAGCAAGGTGCATTCTGGGTAACACTGCTGCACTCTCAACAGCCCTGGAACATCTCGAGTCCAACTGTCCCCCTGTAGAGTGCCAGGTAAGAGCTTCACAATCCTGGGCCCAGTGAAATATTTATACACATCATCAGATGAGCCGGGCCAATGATTCTATCAGGTAACAGGAAACTCAAGCCATCTGCCAGTGTCTAACGGGCGGCCCGATTCGCCTGAGCCACAATATCTCTTCTCCGATCACTGGGAGCTCTAACCAGACCCAAGGGGGTTTTCCATCCAACTCGATGCACCTGAGGGCTGAACCGCAGGCTGCTACGAAACAATCATAGTGCATTCTGCACAGTCAGCAAAGCCTCGCTTCAGATTAGACTGCGAAAGCTCTGGACTCACACGAGTCAGTCCTGTTTTAGAAGCCATTCAGAACAAAGGAATCAGGACCAGCACAAACAGACACTAAAACCTGATTGATGCTTCGGAGGACAAAAAAAAAATTTCCACAAGGCAAACTGGAACAACCTAGACAAAAGTCTGCTTTTATACTCCATAGGCACAACGGCCTTCTAAAATGGGTGTGCTCATTTTTAAAGGAGTTCAATTGCAATTGTAAACATTGAACATCTCATCGCAAATCCCAGTTCTGACCAATAATTGACATTGTTCACCTAGAATTGTTTGCCTGAGGGAAGAATTTTAGTTATTTACATAAACAAACTTTGGCCAGGCAAACAGCATGGCAGAACAAATTACATCATTAGCTGAACTAATAAAAGAAAGTTTAAGCTTTAGAAACTCTAAAATTCCCTTGGGACTACAGAGCTGCATCCGAGAGAGAAAAACACCGCAAGACACTCCTGAATGTCCAAACCTAGCAGAGCCAGAGACCCAGAAATTCATGGACACTCATAAGGCTCCGCCTCTCCATAAGAATATATGGGCTTGTTATGACCCAGTACATTTATGCTGCCCCTAGTGGCAGGAGGACCTTTTATGTGTGTGTCTTGAGTGTTTAATTGCAGGATTGGTGGCACCTGGAAACACCCTATAAGAAGAGTTTGGTGTTGTGCAAAGAGGCTCTCAACTGCCAGCCTGTTCTCCAGCAGCCACTAGCTCTCTTCATTTTTGGGCCAGCTGTTTTTTCAGATAAAGTGTTTTTAGAAATTAAATCCTATTTTTTTTTTACAACCATGTTGTTCTCCCATTTCATGTTGCAATCAGTCAGTGGGCTGGTCGTAACAGGCTGCAGGGTAACCTAGTGGTAGGCTGCTTGAGTGGTAACCTGAGAGTTGCTGGTTCAGGCCCTCATTGGGGCTGGTGATCCTGACTTCATCTAGAGAGATGAAGTTGGGAGGAAGTCTGCCATTGGGCCCTTGAGCAAGGCCCGTAACCCCAAAATTTCTCCACGGCCTTTACCCCTGTTTATCTATATCCCTCCTTACTTGCAACTGTTCCATCTTCAATTTCTCCCAGGGCATCCTTCAGAGAGAGATATGTTCTCAATGGGACTTTCCCTTGTTAAATAAAAGTTAAAAAAACCAATGGAAAAAGCCTGAATAGGAGATAAGAAAAAGTGACAAACTAATGAAGTGCAATATAGCCGATGTTTTGCTTTCGCTTTACACAAGTAGATAAGGAATGGATAAACATGATTTATAAGGCTGCAAATTGCACAGCAGATGTAGTAAGGTTTCACGTCATTACAAAGGCAACTAACAAGCTTTTCAACTTATACACATGCACAAAAACTGACACTCGACTAATACATAAGCCAATTCAGCTTACGCCGCATTCCAAAACAGGCTTAAGCCGCAGATAAAGAGCTGCTCATCTGATCCGAAGAATTTGAGCCCAAACCCATGTACAACACTGATGTCTCCGCAGACAGGTAGAAAGGTTAGTTTGCGCCCAACAAATCATAAATTCGTGACCAATAAAAGTACATGTCCACAGGGAAGTCTGCAAAATGTCATCCACCGAGGGAGAGAGGACCAGCAGAACCGTGATTATGAGCCGCTATGCTACACATTAGCACACTATTCTGTTCACAGAGCAACCTCACACAGCCTACAATACCAAACAAACTCATTACACTGCAGCAAGTCTGCCTAGGATAAATCGCTGCCTTGAGGTGAATTTCACAGCTTAAATCTCACACATTTTCCATTTAGACTACAGCGAGAGATTTAAAGAAGCAATTTGGGCACTTTCACGGTAAAACAGCAGCATGCATCCCAGAAATGGGCGGGGGGGGAGAGACACAGCCCCCTTGAACACAAGTCCAGCTTCCTCACTGTAAAATGAGCATGTGACCATTTAAGAATATTAACCCAATAGACCCTGGAAAATGGCTTAAGTATCTCAGTTCTGGGTCCACTGATGTTAACCACAGTTCTCCCCCCAGGTAAACAGGCCTATGTTGTAAGCTCAGCAATCGACAGACCACAAAAAGCTAACAAAGACCCAATGAGAAACACAAACGCCACCAAGATCTGGTTCCAAGGGTGCTGAGGGACGCCCATTTTGTGAACTTGACTCCTGCTACTGTCCAGAACCATCATCTTCAACAGGACTTCTTCTTGGGGCAGTAGCAGTCCCATTGGGTCAGTAGCGTCAGTCTTTAATGACTCAAAACCAATCTCAAAGGAAACGATGTAGTTTTGAAGGGAGAAATGAACAAACTTTAAAAGACTCAAGGATATCTTTGAAGCAAGGCTTGCTCTACAGTGTAAAGAGAGCTACAGGGATGGGCTGGATTGTACAAAACCCAAAACCAGTGAAGTTGGCACGTTGTGTAAATCGTAAATAAAAACAGAATACAATGATTTGCAAATCCTTTTCAACCTATATTCAATTGAATACACTGCAAAGACAAGTTACTTAATGTTCGAACAGGTAAACTTTGTAATTTTTTGCAAATATTAGCTCATTTGGAATTTGATGCCTGCAACATGTTTCAAAAAAAAGCTGGCACAAGTGGCAAAAAAGACTGAGAGAGTTGAGGAATGCTCATCAAACACTTATTTGGAACATCCCACAGGTGAACGGGCTAATTGGGAACAGGTGGGTGCCATGATTGGGTATAAAAGCAGCTTCCCTGAAATGCTCAGTCATTCACAAACAAGGATGGGGCGAGGGTCACCACTTAGTGAACAAATGCGTGAGCTGATTGTCGAACAGTTTAAAAACAACATTCCTCAACGAGCTATTGCAAGAAATTTAGGGATTTCATCATCTACGGTCCGTAATATCGTCAAAAGGTTCAGAGAATCTGGAGAAATCACTGCACGTAGTTTACAAGGCCGAAAACCAACATTGAATGCCCGTGACCTTCGATCCCTCAGGCGGTACTGCATCAAAAACCGACATCAGTGTGTAAAGGACATCACCACATGGGCTCAGGAACACTTCAGAAAACCACTGTCAGTAACTACAGTTCGTCGCTACATCTGCAAGTGCAAGTTAAAACTCTACAATGCAAAGCGAAAGCCATTTATCAACAGCACCCAGAACGCCCGCCCGGCTTCGCTGGGCCCAAGCTCATCTAAGATGGACTGATGCAAAGTGGAAAAGTGTTCTGTGGTCTGACGAGTCCACATTTCAAATTGTTTTTGGAAACTGTGGACGTCGTGTCCTCCGGACCAAAGAGGAAAAGAACCATCCGGACTGTTATAGGCGCAAAGTTCAAAAGCCAGCATCTGTGATGGTATGGGGGTGTATTAGTGCCCAAGGCATGGGCAACTTACACATATGTGAAGGCACCATTAATGCTGAAAGGTACATACAGGTTTTGGAGCAACATATGTTGCCATCCAAGCAACGTCTTTTTCATGGACGCCCCTGCTTATTTCAGCAAGACAATGCCAAGCCACATTCTGCACGTGTTACAACAGCATGGCTCCGTAGTAAAAGAGTGCGGGTACTAGACTGGCCTGCCTGTAGTCCAGACCTGTCTCCCATTGAAAATGTGTGGCGCATTATGAAGCGTAAAATACGACAACGGAGACCCCGGACTGTTGAACAACTTAAGCTGTACATCAAGCAAGAATGGGAAAGAGTTCCACCTGAAAAAAAATTGGTCTCCTCAGTTCCCAAACGTTTACTGAGTGTCGTTAAAAGGAAAGGTGATGTAACACAGTGGTAAAAAAGGCCCTGTGCCAACTTTTTTTTGCAATGTGTTGCTGCCTTTAAATTCTAAGTTAATGATTATTTGCAAAAAAAAAAAAAGTTTCTCAGTTTGAACATTAAACATCTTGTCTTTGCAGTGTATTCAATTGAATATAAGTTGAAAAGGATTTGCAAATCATTGTATTCTGTTTTTATCTACGATTTACATAACGTGCCAACTTCACTGGTTTTGGGTTTTGTATTATTAAACAGTCACTCAACAAGACCTATAATGGAGAGAAATCTTGGAGATTAAAGGACAGATCCCCTGTACTACATAATGAAGGTGGATTCGGGTACAGCACTGCAGAACACGTCGTTCTCCAGCACTGTTATTTCACTGTGACTGAGTGAGGCAGACTGAGATCTGTGGCACATTTACAACTTTCTGTGTACAGAGTGTTCATGGCGTCCCCAACGTGGGCCAGCTATCAGCAGGCAGTAAAACACTGAGCTCACCGCCACCAACAAAGATCAACGACAGATCATGACAATGAAGCAAAATGGCTCTTCATATGGCTGGTTCATACAGTAGCAAAATTATTAGCCAAATAATCCCTCTTAACTGAAATGGATTCTCAAAAAAAAATAACATAGGAACACATGCATGTCCAGTTAGATTAATAATAATAGAAATTTAGCAGAAGGTTTTGCCAAAAAATGGCCAAAAGACAGGTAAGGAATACAATAAGGCTGTTAAAGTGCATCACAAATTTTTGAGCTAGTAATGATTGAAGGTGAGGTGCAAATGATATCAGACACACATTTGTTGGGAGAAGGGCTAAGACTGAACCTTTCATATTACATGAGAGAGCCGTAAAAAAAATGCTCATTCCGCCACATTGCAGGTGGTTCAAAAGGTTCAAAAGTGGGAGATAACTGGCAGATAACATAGACTATAACCATCCCTCAAAGCCAAGAGTAAAATGCCAACATTATACATCAAGGAAGCAAGTCAAAGAGCAAAATCTAATTCACATCAGTGTTCAAGATTATCAAGACATCCCTATTTTATCCCATGTTTACAAACACTTCTTGGTTCAGGATTTTAGTCTCCAAATGCAGGAAATTAAAATACTTATTTCTATTGAAAGAAAAATGTGAGAAATGTAATACACAGTGTTTTCTATGATCCGATACTCTCCGTCTATGTGCTGTGGGTTAATGTAGGTCGATCAAGAGTTTTCCCATGCACTAAGATCACAATACAAACACCAGCAGCTGAAATAGGATTTTCTCAAATTTCCAGCAAACATTTCAATTTAATGTGCAGCAGACGTCACGATACATGAAATTTCTCTCAAAATGGCACTTTAGTTAAATATGATTTTGCAGTCTCAGTCAGAAATTTCACTGTTTTAAAACAGGATAAGACAGTAGTGACCCAATTGAACCCCAGTGTATGTCAAGCATGAAGACGAAGAACATAGTCAAACCAGCAGACTTTACATTTACCTTTCCTTTTCAGTTAGCATAGGCCCTTACAACTCATAGAAATAAGAAATAATGAAAAGAAAAAAATCCTCCCAGCTCTGTCTTTCATTGTATCCTTTTATCAGCATGAGAAGGGGACCCACTTGGAGGTCGGTGGAGTAATGAGTTCATCTTGCACCATGAAAGAAAACAGGACAATTGACAATCAAATCCAAAGGGCCTTTTATTAAAACCATAGAAGGACGACATATTAAACACAAACAAATACCGTTATTATTACGCAATTGCTGCCCTTTCGATTTTTAACAGCAGAGATAATTGCACCTTAATCGTCTCCAAACAATCTCAGAACTTTGTAGGACCATTTTTTTATCTTTAATTTGACTTTTCACACAATCAGTCTTTTCTCTGAACTCATCTTCCTTATCTTCACACAAATATTTGTCATTTACACAAAGCAAACACAAGGCAGATTAACCCCAGTGAATGAATAACTCCAGGCCAATGGATTTGCTGCCTTACTGCCCAGCCATGAAGTTCAGATCGTAAGCCCCTTACCCAGAACGGACCTCAGGCTGTTTGGACCTCAAAGGCAATTACAATCTCCCATTATAGGCGCATCTGCCCCGCATAAGCGATGTGCGCCAACTGGAAGAACACATTCAGGAGCACATCTCCTAATAACAATGAATTAGTGTACCCAATTTAGACACAAGCAACTTCCTTGGGGAAAATACCTCTGAAATGTTCACATTTCTTTATCCTGACTAGGAGTCTGATTGCCTCAGATGTAAACTGCCATGCGATGCCAGTCCCAATCGGGTCAGGGTGGGCCCTCTCGTCCTGGTGCACAAGACCGTTCTACCTCATGAGGTAGAAGTTTAAACAAATGGGCCACATGGGTCACTGATGAAGCATCGTCCAACCAAAGGTTTCCTTCCACTTTCAGAGTGAAACATGGTACAACACAACAGGAAGCAGTGATCACTATGCCACCACCTGCCAAAGCTTCATACGCCCTAAAAGTTGATCTTCAGCCCCCACATACATCTGACCCGTGACCCGATGATCTCCAAAGCCCATTAAGTTCTGCTACCCTCTGTGGGGAGTTACCATGCATAATTTTGTGAAAATCACCTCCTCTCCTTCAGTAGACATTGCATGGACAAGATATTTGTGACAAATGGTGCGAGAGACTCGCACACAGGAACCAGAAAATTGTATACCACCTGCCCAAAAAGCTCTGACGTGCATAAGGTCTCCGTAGTGTCACTAAACTTCCAACCAACCATTGCAGAAGCATGCATGCATACCTATACATTTTTTTTTATTATTTTAATAAATTTGGCATCTCCAATCCCACCCGAATCTGGAATGCCCAATTGGTGAACTATGTACAAGGCTTGCTCGTGTCATCGACCCCTGCTGCTGCCAATTCAGGAGAGTGAAGACAGTTCATGGCTCTCCTCCGAAGCACGCACCTGTCAGCCTGCTGCTTCTTATACACTCATTGGTTGAATCTTCGCAAGTTCAGAACGAGGGCGGAGGATACCCGGACATGACCAGGCTTAGAATCTTCCTGACGAGCGCCCGCCTGGCCAACAGGAGGCGCTTTTTGAACGAACAAGGCAACTATTATTTCCCTTCCCAGCAGTCCCTTCCCAATTTGCAACCCTGTAGCGCAATAGCTAATTGTGCGCTACTCTGAAAAAGCTGCCGACCACTGCCGGCTGGTACGAGGCGGGGATCAAACCCGTGACGTGATAGTCACTTCTGCTTCGCGACGCAATGCTTTACCGAGTGAGCTATCCGGCAGCTTGCATACCTAGAATTTGACTGGTATATGACTGGCATGTGTGTATTTGGCGATTAATTAATATTGGAATAGGGCTCCACCAGCGACGTGAGTGCCTGTCGTGTGTATGCACACATGAGGTGACTGGTACGCTGGTTGCTAGTATAGCAGCACTGCAGGGATCTTAAGTTTAACCATGTTTTTTGAACTCTGAAAGTGAAAAGAAAATTAATGTAAGATTAGAGTATGCTTTATCAGTCTGCAATTAACACATGTTGGGCACTTCATGGGGACTAAGTCTAGGCAAGTCATGATCCATTGGGTAGTAGCGGAAAATTCCAAAAGGAATTGGACACCTGCAGATTGCAGGCAAGGATGGCGTTTATGCGTAAACAGTAGTAATTAAAAACTCTGCAGTAATGAGCTTAAGAAACTCACACCTGGAAAGCTCCTAATCTTATGACATGCCACTTACTGTTCCCCGCTATAGCGGACTAATATGGCCATAATTGAGTGAGTGAGTGAGTGAGTGAGTGACAATCATTTCATAATCAATATCTCAAGAATGGTACAAGCCATAACCTAACTTTGCGCATAAACAGATATAGGGCCGGTTTCACAAACATAGATTAAGTTTAATCCTAGACTAAATTCAATGTTAAACAGAAAATCTCTATACAAAACTCTGCTTAGTCAAGGACTACACTTAAGTCATGTCTGTGAAACCGCCCCATAGTGTAGCAGATCAGCTGATTAAAATTTGGTGGAATCAATGAAGTTGCATCGTGCTAAATTAATGTACAAAAAAGTAGCACATCACACAGTCCTGTACAATCCACTAGGACTGCACGTTGCTTCTATCAGTTAACCTGCTGACTCAGCCAGCTAGCACGCTAATAAAATTAGCGATTCGATCAAAGCCTGAAAAAGGCTTGATTTCACCAACAGTTGTGCTGGTGATGTTTGTTTTGTGTTTCTGGCAGAGTTAAAGTGTACTGCACTTACCTTACTTGCGTATAACTTTATTAAATGTCTACAGTAGCCAGCTAGCTAGCTACAGAGCTTCATGAAAATCATGGCAAGCAGCCCGTTTTTTTCGTAGCTCTGTAGCAACCTAGCTGGCTACTGCAGACGTCAAATTATGCAGGCCGCATCACAGGGTCCTATACAATCCAGTAAGATTGTATGTTGCTTGTTCTTTGGGTCATTCTATGTCAAATCATCAGATTACAAAACATTTGTCACCAAGTAGTCATAGATTGCTTCCATATTTTTATATTAGATAAATGTGCATAAGTGATGAACAAATCCGAAATTTCAGCTCATTTGGACCAAAAATGAATTTTTGGTGAATTATTTTCTAGGGGTACTGTCCGTCACTTTTTGTGTAAATTGACATTTTTCTTGTATTCAAAATGGCAGGAACTTTTTTTATTATTACACCTATAGCTTTGAAACTTTGCATCTTAGCTAATGTTATACTGCTGAATCAGAAAAAGCACTCCATTTTACTTTATCTTTCTTGGTTGTGGAGCTATGAGGACACCAATAGTGCCTTTTGTTCGGGCAGTTCCATGTTTAAGTCCCCAAAGCACCCCCAATATAAACCCTAGCATAGGCTCTCTGGCATTTTTTCCATTCATTTGTGTCTGCTGAATATAAATCAGGCTGAATTCACCATGAATTCATCACCAACTGCAGTCAGTACCTTGCCAAATGTGGAAAAAAAATAAAAAAAAAAAAACGCTAAAATGCCACCTGTTCAAACCCCCGTATCTCCAGGGGCAAACCTTGGATTTTCTACTATTTTTTTTAACTGATTCCTCTATTATAGTCAAAAAACCACTCCAAAAATTGTCGATGTGTTTTGACCAATATAAATTTTGCAGGTGTCTGAACAGGGGTGGGATGATCTCAAGAATCGCTTGGCATTTTCAGCTTCTTACACAATGATTACTGAATCACAATAATTTCAAGTTCTCAATTCATCAATGCATGACACATTCACAGACAGGTCAGTATATGCAGGTTGGTAGATCATGTTGGCAAGTAGAAACCTGAACGAGTTATTGATCAATAATTTCTGATTATTGCTATTGTTTTTCATGAAGCGAAACAAGAGGACACAAGCATTAACATGGACTTCTTCTGAAAAATGCTGGGTGCCATTCAATAACATTCTCCGAACTGTTCCAACTCCGGATGTCACTGGACGCACAGCCCAGCAGTATAAGTTGGACAAAACTGGGACAGACAACATTGTTGTGCTCTTTGCTGCATTTAGGAAGCAATAACACTGTTAACATAGCATGGAATACTAAGTTTTGACTGTCAGTTTACAAGAATTAGTGTCAGTAAATTTTATTGACGCAAAATGGTGTGATTTTCAAAAATTGCCTGACCCCTATTTAGACAGTTCTGAAATGTATGTTGTTCAAGTCACATCAACAATTTTTGTTTTGTTAGGCCCTATGTCTACTATAATACAGGAATTAGTACAATTTAATATGTGATTGCCTAGCAGCGCTCCAGACTGCGACCAAGATTTGCGTTTTGCGACTTACATTCTCACATCGGTCGCGACCATACACTGTGCGCCTATACTGGGCCGCGATTCACTCCCTAATTATCAGCCGCCGGCCGCGAATTTTTTTCTGCAGGTCGGTTGGTACCATTACGTACATCTCGGCTGGTGCCATCAGCCAATCACAGCTCGGCTGTACTCATGCATCGATAAGAATGGCAAAGCATTCGACCATGTCACTGTCAGCTGAGTTGTGCGCGCGGCAAAATTGTAAAACCTTGTCTGACAATAACGATGCAAATGCTCCACACTACGCGAAATTACATGTACACTAGCTGGTCTGCAGCAGAAGTCCAATAGTCTACGATATAGGCCTTGGCTTCGGTGACTAATACTGCAGAACGGAGAGCAAATTTCATGATATCAGAAAGTGTTTTCATTACCGGTTTTTTATTTCGCTATTTTGATTTTGCGCATTTCTAAGGGTAATGGAAACGCACCTGGAGAGTGAGAACGATGTCCGACGTTATTAGCCCGAAAAAACAGTCTGCTTCGTGACTGTAAACTGTTCGTGACGCAGTTTTGAGTCTTGTTGATACCAGCTATGGGTGCTTGCGTCCAGTGGCAAATGGTTTTATTTAGCGTTTCAATATCAATCGCTAACCTTCTATCCTGATGGATTAGGTTGGATGCGCACTTCCACTCTGATCTGAAGTTCCGCATGTACATGATTATTCATGCAGTATGTATGAAATCGGTGACTGGTTGGTCCGAGTGCAAGATTATTTATTTTCATTAGAGTACGATAAAGATGAGAAAAGCTGCGGTTCTTATAGATTTATAGTCCGTTTTCTTTGGGGTTCCGATAATTGGCCAGCTGTCAGAGGAATGGTATTTTAAATGTTCAAAACGGATTCAAAAACTAACTGGTGACGCCTGTCCAATGTACTCCAGCGACGACCATAGGCTTATCAGCACAATGCCTCAAATATGAGTCTGTGTCACGAACAGTGTACGGTCACGAAGCAGACTGTTTTTTGGGGGCTAATAACGTCGGACATCGTCCTCACTCTCTGTGCGCGTTTCCGTTACCCTTCGAAATGTGAAAAATCTACATAGCGAAAAAAAAAAAAAAACGGTAAATAATAAAAATTATTACTATCATAAGCCGTCCTACTACATTGTTACCGGTGAAATAATTTCTTGAAACTTTGTGCTAACGAACTTGGCATACTGCACCTACTTTTTACCAAATATTTAGGGTGGATCACTTTGGGAACTATATTAATTTTAATGTTAAGCTTTAAATATGTGATGTAAAAATGTAGCCAAATTATGCTTTTTACGGCTTCAATTCCTCCTGGGTTTCATATTTTCAAAGCAATTAAGCCATGTTTGGTGTCAAATTGTTCCTTGGGATGGCAGCAACAATAACAGTTATAAATTTTAGAACTAGCACTGTGATAACTGGGAGTTATTCATTGATTTATCCCCATATGTTGGTTTTAGGGGGTGCTCATCTAAATTTGGCCATAATTTTTCTATGAATGATTCAGTTTATGTACTGGGGAGGGTTTGATGAAAAGTTTTCCCTTGGAGAAATGGAGACTTGTACGTACATTTAGACTTGTGATAACTCTCCAAAATGATAACTGCATTTATACATTTTTCAAACATCCTTGTGAACATCAATATCTACTTTTCAGTTCACAAAGTGCTTTCTGAAAATGTTTCTTAAATAAATGCAGCAACAACTGATAGTCTGTTCAGGTATCTTTATTTGGGCTAGTAAATATTCAGGAAAGTATCAAGGTACTTTGCGTGACCACAGTTTTGGCCTGCGCGCCCAACTTTTTCAGGTTGGGAGCGCATGCGCTCCTAGGTCCAAAAGTTAGTCTGAAGGGTTACCTAATGATTGAAAATACTTAAAGGGCCGGTTTCACAGACACAGATTAAGCTCAATCCTAGACTAAATTGAAGACCTGGGTGCAAGAAGTACTTAAGTCACATTTTCCAAAAAATGAGCTGACACTACTACCATAAAGTAGAGTGTCATGTGCATCATTTAAAGCCAAAAAATTCCAAATATAAGTACTCAAGTCCTCAATACTGATATACGGCCTTCCCTGAATCTACTGAATTTTTGTGCAAGAAATACTCAAATCCTTGTCGTCATCAGGAACAAGTGCCTAAGTCCATGACTGTCCAATCAGCTTCTAGTATGTGTCATGTGACAAGCGTACCAAAAATGAATGTTTGGCAATCAGAAAATGATTGAAACGGCATTTGTGTGGTAAAAGTACCGAAGTCCATGCATTTTATGGTAAAAAGTACCAAAGTCCGAAACAGATTTTCTTGTTTTTTTTGTAATAAAGCATTATTTTTCCACAAAAACGCGTCTGTCTACTTTGTATAACCCCTGGGACTAGCAGCAGGCACCACTGAATGTTATCTTTTAAAAAAGTATCTGCAACATGTTTTCAAAACTTTGACCCTTAATATCTCAAAAGTGTTATTTTGTGACTAAAGTACTTCTTGCACCCAGGTCTTCAATTCAATTTTCAAAAGAAAATCTCTGTACAAAACTCTGCTTAGTCCAGGACTACGCTTAAGCCATGTCTGTGAAACTGGCCCAAAATGTTGCATAGTTAAATGTGTAAGAAGCTTAAAGTGCCACGTGATTCTCGAGATTACCCCACCCCTGTTCAGACGCCAGCAAAATTTATATTGGTCAAAAGTTAAACACATCAACAATTTTTGGAGTGGTCTTTCTAATATAATAGAGGAATCAGTCAAAAAAAAAAAAATAGAAGAAGAAAATCCAAGGTGTGCCCCTGGAGATACGGGGATTTGAACAGGTGGCATTTTAGCGTTTTTTTTCCACATTTGGCAAGGTACTGACTGCAGTTGGTGATGAATTCATGGTGAATTCAGCCTGATTTATATTCAGCAGACACAAATGAATGGAAAAAATGCCAGAGAGCCCATGCTAGGGTTTATATTGGGGGTGCTTTGGGGACCTAAACATGGAACTGCCTGAACAAAAGGCACTTTTGGTGTCCTCATAGCTCCACGACCAAGAAAAATGAAGTAAAATGGAGTGCATTTTCTGATTCAGCAGTATATTGTTAGCTTAAATACAAAGTTTCAAAGCTATAGGTGTAATAATAAAAAAGTTATGCCATGTTAAATACAAGAAAAATGTCAATTGACAAAAAAACTGACGAACAGTACCCTAAGAAAATAATTCACCAAAAAATAATTTTTGGTCCAAATGAGCCGAAATTTCGGATTTGTCGGTGGTATATATTTATACAGCTGCATACAAAAAATTAGCAAAATTGAGAAGGTGGTGGTGAGACCCATTTGATGATCTGACATGGAATGACCCCTTTATTTCATACTTTTAATGTAAACGGCCTATTATGTTAGAATATGCCACATGAATTTTCAGAAAGTGACCCATCACAGGAAATATAAACACTCAATTAAATTAGAGCATAGACTGGCAGGTGATATCACATGAGGCAAACTGCCAAGAGAGCAAACACTAGGCTACACAACCTATTAATCCAACGTTAGATGAGAGTTGTGCTAAGAGAGTTCATGGAACAAGCAGATGACCAGATGCAAAACTTCCTCAAATTGTTTCAGGAATACTTAAGGCAGAACTTAGAAACTGTCAACAGCGTAAACTGATCGAGTGATTGTTTGCGGCAAAAACCAGCACAATACAGACAATGAGTCCCCAGCAGCAATTGTGGGAAAGGCTTCTGTAGTGCATCCTCTTTTTCAGAGCAAACTCAATTACCACTGTTGCAGAAGCATCCTTTACAATCTGGCGCCTGTCCAATGAGCTGCTCAGATCTATCAGAGGTTCTCTAAATGAGAAGGAATACAAGATTGAACGATGAATAAAACTTTGGAATGAGGCTCCTGTTGCAGACATGACATGCCAACACATGCCATTAAAATGCCTGTTGGGCTTTATTACACAACAGATAAAATGCATTCTTCTGCAAAAAACAAATTAATCAGTTTGTCTACAAGTCTTTACATTCTCAAATGAAAACCCTGTTAAAGACCAGCTGAAATCAAAATCAACTTTTCCCTCAGTCAGAGAAATTGTGAGGAAACTCCAAGCAAAATTGTATAACTAGAGCATTTCCTCCTTAAACTTCCTCAAAAACAATTTACTGACAATACAACATCATCTGGCACCAGCAGGAGTGGTGTCGATTGTGTCTGTTAATCATCAAGTCCTACCAATCTACGTCCTTAAAAGTGTGTTAACGTTAGACTACAACAGCTTACCTCACTGACACCGACAGCACAGGTGGCATATGTTCTAGGCACCAGTGGTTAATTAATCACAGACTCTGACAACAAGTATGAGGCTGTAATGTGTGCTAATAAACACAACTGGGTGTCCACGTAAGATCTCGCTACATAAAACACATCCAGAAAGGGTTCCCTGATATTAGCCTAAAACTCAACAGGGTCATTCCATCCCAAATCACCTAATGGTCCCCAGGTGACCCTCTTAGATTTTGCTGAAACTCCATGAAAATGTTCATATATGCAAATAACGAACACACAGAAAATTTCAGGCCAAAAGTCCAAGACGTTTTTGAAATTACGGCTGTCCGAAGACCCCCCTCTTTTCGCCGTTCTTCATGATTTTGTTCATTTTCAAATGATCATATTTTTGGATTTGAAAAAAAAGCTACAAAGCTGAAAATTGCTACCTGGGGTAATTTGCACACAAGCTTTCAGAATCTGCAATCAAAAACAGTGTATCTTGCTTCCTTTTGAAGATATGGGCACCTGAAAATGAAAGTTTTTTCTAGCGGAAATTATTTTTGCAATTTTTAGGCTTACCTGGTGCCCGAACCATTGATCTGAGGATACCCAAATTGCTGATACATAATCTCTACATACAGCTAAATAACTCCCTGCAAGCATAGACTTATAAAACAATCAGTAAAGGTATGGCTAGGGTCCAAAGTCGACTTTCACAAAAAAATCTCAAAAATCACCCCTTTTCGGGGGGTCGGTTGACCTTGTGAACAGTTACTCAGGGTAATGAAATTTGCACCACAGAATTATATGTATCTGACCTTTATATGTACCAAATTTCATTGATGTGACTTAACTTCGTCATAGTTAGGCAGTGTTTCAAATAAACCCAATAATTTGATCAAATTATGCTACTTTACGGTATATAACAACATCCTTGAGCTCTGGTAAATTGACAATTACAATAATTTGTAAAAGCAAATTGAAGCAAACCTACTTGAAATACGTTTCTTGTGCATTTTGAATGGATCACTGCAATATTTCTGAGTATATTCATATCGAGAGATGTACATCTTCTCATGGTGAAAACACACTGTGCTGTCATCACGTAGTAGTACCCCACTTCTCCATTCCAATAGCTTCTTATCATCCTGTGACAAGTCAGAGGCTGCAAGTGTGCTAACATTTCTGCCATATATTTTCTTATGGCATTCCTCCTCCAGTGCAATTCCAATACTGCATCCCGATCTTGATGCTTCAAATTCCATGTTTTAAATCTTGATTTTTACAGAGCTCACAAAATGTACACTTCATCTGCTGAACATTGCAGTTGAAATGAATTGTGAGGAGTGGATGTGAGCTGAAAAGTGAACACACTGTTCAATTATTCTGTAAACAATACGGCCACAACAGTGAGGTAATTGATCCAGCTATTTTAAATAAACAGTTGTGGTTTGGAGTTAAGTAGACTAGGATGAACCTAGATAAACAATGTTTTAACACCTAATTAGACTAGGTCACCTGGACTAGGATGAATCTTAATAAACAGTTTCCAACAGCTATGACCTCATGCAAATAATGTAAGTAGAGCCCACTGAAAATCAGTAAGTTGAATCCACTTAAATAAAAGCAGTTTTGTATTAGTAACATCAATGTACAATATGTACAATGTATGGTACTATGGAAAACTTTGTTTTAAAACAAGCCATATGATACTATTCCTGATGTACAAAGTCATGAATTTTACAACTTTCTAAGAATTATTATATATAAAAAGGTTATCAAAGATTACTTATTCTCATTTTTTTGCCCTTTGACATCTACCAAGACATTGTAATGTACAGCAAAATGGTGTAATTTGATCAAATTAGTGGGTTTCTTTGAAACACTGCCTAACTATGAAGGACTTAAGTCACATCAATGAAATTTGGTACATATAAAGGTCAGATACATATATTCTGTGGTGCAAATTTCATTACCCTGAGTAACTGTTCACAAGGTCAACCGACCCCCGAAAAGGGTGATTTTTGAGATTTTTTTGTGAAAGTCGACTTTGGACCCTAGCCATACCTTTACTGATTGTTTTATAAGTCTATGCTTGCAGGAGTTATTTAGCTGTATGTAGAGATTATGTATCAGCAATTTGGGTATCCTCAGATCAATGGTTCGGGCACCAGGTAAGCCTAAAAATCGCAAAAAATAATTTCCGCTAGAAAAAAAACTTTCATTTTCAGGTGCCCATATCTTCAAAAAAAGGAAGCAAGATACACTGTTTTTGATTGCAGATTCTGAAAGCTTGTGTGCAAATTACCCCAGGTAGCAATTTTCAGCTTTGTAGCTTTTTTCAAATCCAAAAATATGATCATTTGAAAATGAACAAAATCCATGACATAGCGTCAAGAAAGAGGGGGGGGTCTTCAGATGGCCGTAATTTCAAAACGGCTTGGACTTTTGGCCTGAAATTTTCTGTGTGTTCGTTATTTGCATATATGAACATTTTCATGGAGTTTCAGCAAAATCTAAGAGGGTCACCTGGGGACCATTAGGTGATTTGGGATGGAATGAACCTGTTGAGTTTTAGGCTAATATCAGGGAACCCTTTCTGGATGTGTTTTATGTAGCGAGATCAACATTATGAACATTTTCATGGAGTTTCAGCAAAATCTAAGAGGGTCACCTGGGGACTTTCCTGAAAATTAGGTGATTTGGCATGGAATGACCCAACAGCACTACCGTCAATGATTCCTTACCTAGATTGACTGGAAATTTGCTTGACACTTTTGGTAAAAACTGATGATTTGGCTCTACAGTTTACTGGATTGAAAAAACACAACGTCATAGCACTTAACATGCCTGTCATGGAAATCACCCCCCCCTTCAGATTTCAAATTCAGAATTAATGGCATGACTGATTCCCCAGTAAAAGAGAAGGAAGTCACTGCCAACACGGAAATGTGATCAAGCTTGGAGATAAGATAAGCGTAAAAGGTGCAGAACAGGAAATGAATGCCATTTGCTCTGCATAATATAACGAATTGTATAAGAGCATTTAATCTTTGTTAAATTACACTGCAAGGCAATCTAAAGTTGGGCCCCCAAATTTTGTCCCCCTTCCCCAGACACAAAATTTCTGGCCAGAAGACATGAAGGCCAGAAGTGTGAATGAAAAAAAAAAGAGATACAGCCCAGACATCACCTCCTACCCATGCTGTCATAAGCGTATGTGTACATTCTTCCCTCTCAATCAGGCAGCAACAGGAAAATCTTCCGCTTAATAGAAAACAGGACATGGAATTGAGTTTGGACTCCACACCCTGAATGGCTGTGGGTCAGGGTCACACTGAACTCACTTAAAACCAGGAGCAAAACACATTGAACCTTAGCACTGGACTGTGGAAGAGCAAATCCGAAAAGGAGACAGAAAATAAAATCCATGCTGTGTGCAAGTTTCGTACATGAGCTCAGTCAGTTGATTTCTGGAGTAGGTTCTAACTTCTAGCAGAACAGCTGTGCTCATCAAAAAAAATCCTGGAGGTTGGGAGAAAACTATTGAGGTCACCTCTGTTTTCTTTACTAAAAACTGCCATAAAAGTGATGAAAAATGAGAAGCAGAGAGGACCTATAAATTACACTTTTGTCCAGCGGCACAAACGCGCTGGATTTCATCAGTAACTACAGATTTATGAGCGCAGACTCCACGTGGAAGACACGGCTGGCTGCAATCTGTGGCAAAGGTTTTTCACCATTTCAGATCGCTACCAACTGCACTGCTCCAAATACCAGATTACAGAGCAGCTCATAACAGCTGCCAAGGGGTGAAATTTCACATTTTTAAAAACAAACCCAGCCAGTTCAGCTTGTTCGCAGAGTAAGCGCAGCCCCTCAACAGCCGAGTTCCTCACAAGCTTTCTCCCCATCGGGGAACATTTTTCCACAGTCATGTGAGGTTTTTTTTCTCTCCACTGGGGACTTTTCTTTTATTACCGCATGTGCTTGCTAGTTGAGGGCTCGCACCTCTTTTTAGTTGACTCTACAAAGCAACTTCGACACAGTTCCTCGGAAAAGTACTGGATAAGTACAAATGATTTGATCCGATTTTCTTTTCCTCCTGCATTCTAGCGTAACTCAAGGTTATCTTTAACACCCCCTGCATCCTGTCGGTGTGAGTCAGTTCTAAAATTTTTTACGATCCAACCAAAAAAAAAAAAACCAAATCTTTACATCACACAATATAGGCGTTGTGATGTATGGTTTGTGACAACTAATAAGACTATCAATCCAAACCCCGTAACAGCGCTAGCACTTGACCCCTAACCTTCGAGGCCCTTTTTTCCGTTTACAGCCCAAAAGAAAGTCTTCTCTCCGATGATGATGTAATCTTTACATACTATTGAAATACAAGTTTTTAAAAGTTATTTACACTTTTACGAAATTGAAACACATTTTAAAGATTGGGTTAATCAGAAAGTCATGATATCTAATGAATTAGCACTTGAGTTACGATTGTTCTGTGTGTCCCCTGTAATTAAATAAAGGTGTAGACGCCGCATTGCGTTCATTTCAGCATTGAGACGTCACGACTTTTCCGTGCATGGGAACCGTTACGTCACTATGGCTTATGATTTTGCATTCAGTTGTACGCCACCCTGACGTGCGGGTTTGTGACCGAACAAGTGACACTGCTCCAGTATTTGCCATTCGTCGCGTTTCGTGGATTTATACTGTCTACAGTTATTAACGCATAAAAAAACACAGATTTAATACATTAAGGAATTTTTACTCGTCAGCAGCATGTGCGGACTCAAAGGCTGAATTCTGATACAGCACACGGGAAATGTACTTGAATCATCAGGAAACGGTTCCTTGGAAAACAGCTCCAAGCAACCAATACGGAGACGAAAATTGTGTAAACTAGGGACGGTTTCAGTTTCGCGACCAATGGAACAACGTCACCTAATCTTAACACTGCGTCTGTATAACGTTCACGTTATATGGAATATCTCACCACCGCACACTGTTCTTCGGCTAACGTCATTGTGACGGGAATGGAGCACTAGCTAAATCAGCCAACACAGTCAGACTACTCGTGTCGCAAGTCTATCACTGCACAAGCTTCATTGTATTAAAATAAATAGTGCTTTTGGTCTCTTGGCTACAGAAGATAGCATTATCTTGCGAGCCATCTACCGTGCAAATCGGGCTAATCTGCTGAAAACATTCTGCTGAAAAACTACAACCATCTATACTTTCCCTCATAATTTCTTTATTTCCCAAAATATTGTGATGAAATTTTCGCCAGTCATTCTTGAGATGTATATCTATCAATAAGAAATTATGAAGGAAAGTATATATAGATGGTTGTAGTTTTTCGGCAGAATGTTTTCAGCAGATTAGCCCTACCCCTAAGTCACCTCCAAGTAACAGCATTGTCCACCCACCTGCTTAGCTACAACTGTGCAGCTACATGAAGTAGCGAGCTAGGCTAACGACAGAAGAATCTGGGAGTTTCTCGCTAGCTATGTGGTGCAGTACGGTGTCGTCAGGCAATCTGATCTGAAACCCCTCTCTTCACCTTTGAGAGCATTTGCACTAGAGGTAACCGCGACATTTCAGTGAGGAAGTCAACCACAACTTCAGGAACTTGACACAAGGGATTCCCAGTGTGATTTACTTATCCAGCTAACTTAGCTAGCTAGCAAACTGGCCACCGATTCGCGGCTGGAATTTGAGCGTTTGGCTAGCTACGTTAGCATGCATATATTGGCCATCCTGACATGCATCATTTGGTCACGAAGGGCAAACAAACCCTTTCAGTGTAGCAACGCCGAGGACAAAGGTTTATCCTTGTGGTAAAACAGACTGGCAGGCAAACCGGTCACTTGATCTTAGAGCCGCTTTCACACCGGACGCGAAACGAATTTTTCGCACGACAGATTACATTCAAAGTCAATGCAAAGACGCGAATACATTCGCGTCTTTGCATTGACTTTGAATGTAATCTGTCGTGCGAAAAATTCGTTTCGCGTCCGGTGTGAAAGCGGCTTAAATATCATTTAATTGAGCCGCGGAAATTATTGGTTATCTAGCGAGGAATCAAGCCTGATCTTTTGTGTTACAGACAAACACAATTTTATTTACAGCACCCGCCATACATCCAGTTCTTCAAATGACATCATTTATCAAATGATCAACAGCCACCGACCTGGATAGGTGCTTGAGGATCTGTTTCTTGATAAGTCCAGCCATGACTGAATAATAAATTATTTAGTCCAAATGCTGTTCAAATTCCCGTGACCGTGGACAGCTTCATTCTTATGGTCCTCCAGCTACCAAGAGGAAAACAAAAAACGTCCCAAACCCTGATAGACGATTTGCGCCGGTCGATGTCAGACTACCAGCCATATCTAACCCACTTTCCACAAGAGTCCATCTTTTCTGCAACATCACCTGGAGACGGGCCTGGTTGCTCACAACGCGTCGTAGAGGCGGGACCAAGGCTGCCGACTGCTTCTAAAGCGAGGCTTGGGGCGGTGTATCTGCGTGTCCCAACGAATAAAGACCGTCTGCGACAGCAAGATATTAATCTGGCCTCATGGTTCACATTTGAAATCCCACGCAGAAGTAACTGAAGTGAGAAGTTGTAACCATTAATGACAAATATTCATGGACCTGAACTCCTTCGCTTTGAATTCGGGTATATTACCAGTCATCAGCTGCTGCATATCTGCAGTTGTGTTTCTCATCCTTCTGAGCCCGTTCGGTCTGGAAATTCCAGTTTTGGAGGACTAGTACAGACATCTAAGAATTATCATCAATAAAATAATTAACCGTACTGTATGCACCAACACTATTTCATTTATAGATTAGATCACTGTAACATAAATACAGGGACATGAGAAATGTTTGCAGGCATTCATATGCTTGCTTGTCAAATGGTTTAAATGGCAGGTTTAATAAAGAGAGAGGCTGGTAGAGGTTGGTAAGTCATACCAACTTACTAGGGACAGATTTTGCCATCGTTGCCCCTCTGCTGTATATGCGACGCTCGAACTGTCACCCTTATTTTTGTTGTAACACTGCCCTCTTGTGGAATTTAATATACCACAGCGCGTTATTTAAATCAGGCGATCGCCAGGAAACATGAGTTCAAGTCAGGCTTGATTGCGTGCATTTAACTCAGTAAAGTGTTTGCAAAACGTGCAGACATCTTGTGAATTCAGTGTCAAACTTAGTCTTGCCTTAAATTTTCTGAATTCATCCTTGAGTGTGTAGAAACGTTACACCAAATTCATGAAAACTAAATTTCTGTCTTTATGAGTAATATTAAATTACCTGCTTCCTGGTACAAATTGAAATTTTAGTATGTGATTGGGAGGCTATATGGACAGAAGGTGTTGGGTGGGGTAGGAGATGGTGACAGATAAATTTGGTAAACTGAGGTAAGACACCTCCACCCGAGTTAAGAAGGTCCCCCGTAATTACCCTCCTAACCACTGCATGAAGCCAATTTTCATTTCCGCTCTTTTATTGGATAATGGCCATAATGATCTTTGAATAGCATCAAGATATTTTTACTGGTGGGAGGAAATCAAAAGAAGTGTTTTTGAGGTAAGTTGATTTAATTTTTTGTATGGTTTAGCATGGGAGAGCCACACAGGTGCAAAGGAATGCCAACAGACAGGAACAGTGGCAATAGGTATTCTGCCATCCTGAATGAATGGCAGGGACCACACTGCCAGGGGGGATATCCAGTAACAATCAGGCATAGTCACTATCTTGTAGGATATGTGCTGGGATTTGAACATGACCTTCTTTTACTTAAATAATGAATCTGGTGTTCAAATCAATCACGCATGTGCATTATCATGCACATAGTTAATAAAACACATTGAATGACACTTGCATAGCATCGCACTTCAAGTCATCTGTCTGACAGGAATTAATATCACAAATTAATACAAAAATGCGTGCCAAGTTTAACTATTATGAGCTTGTGAGGTCATTGGTGTAGTCTGCACAGTGTTATGTATGAGTATTTCATGTGTACAGCATTGTATATCATTTGTGGATGGAGATTTGTTGCATGCTGTTTTTGCTGCCTTGCTGGTCAGTTATTTATTTTGTTCATCAATCACCCTCTGGTGGTGTGTCTGTAGCAAAACATGATCTGATGCAATATCACTTCTTTGTGATGGAGTGGACTGGTGCTTTCTGGGGGCTTCTGGCGTCTTCTTGCCTGGAGGAGGTGGGATCGCCCAGGAGTCCTGTGGATCTTTCCAGAATGTTGCTGGTCTGTATAGATGCTGTGATTTTGGTCACCAGGGGCAGAGTTTTTGTTTTGGCAACAGAGTTACATAGTGGCATTAGAATGTTATTATAAGATTAAACAGTGGATTATTTGTAGGAGTTTTTTTTTTTTTTTTTATCAGTGAAGAATAAATTTGTTTAAGTTGTCATTGCTGGTTTTCTTCTGATTTTTAAGTCATAACAACAGCAGTCCCTTCAGCCCACTTGAGGCCCCCCTATTCCTCCCCCCCCAATGGTAAGGGATTTGATTTCCTGCCATGTCATTTCCTGCTTTGCATGCCCCTACAGTCCCTGCTTAGTCATGTTTGATATTATACATCATTGGTAATTTGATACAACTTTTGTGCATCTTTATGAGATGGCTTGTCCTGAAGTTGGTGCTTGGGTAGTCAGCAGTTAATCTGCCATCCTGTGAAGAAACTTTATGTTTCTCAGGCCTGGTCTACACATACACATGTATTTTTAAAACCGGGGTTTTTCCTCCTTAGTTTCTAAATAAAAATCTCTGCCTACATGAAGACGTGCATATGCTATTGAAGCTCTGTCAAGAGCATGGCAAACCAGCAGGCTGCAATGATACAATTCGATGTACGAAAATGTGGGCCAATCACAAGCTTTAAAACCACGCTATTAGCTTCACACACTCTGACATCACTATGAACTCCATTTTCCCTGTCTACACGTAAACAGTGTAAACGGACTTTCAAGAAATCTTAACCCTGGAAGGCATATTCTAAAAGGACCATTTTCAGTGACTGAAAACCCAGAGTTTGCAAGTGAACGAGAGCCTGAAACGCATGGAATCAAATTTCAGCCCTGTTTTCCTCCCTTCCAGATAGCTTAGTGAACAATTATCAACACTGATTGACGATACTGCCATCACACCTGACTCTCAGGTAAAAGGAGGGTAGAAAACCAACTGTACTCGGGCCATGAGGACCCTGATTTGGGGAACAGGGACATATACCAAAGTAGCACAGAAGCGAAGTCAAATTTACTTTTGTCTCAAAACACAAACCCATACTGGAATAAGCTAAACTTTGAAAAGGAAACTCACTGTGCTTGCCTGCAACATGCAACCGAGGAAGATGGCATCACAGAAATGCAGGTCACAAGCAATCAGTAAAATAAGGAAACACGTTTTCTGGCACTACCTCATATGGACATACAGTACAGGCCAAAAGTTTGGAAGCAAGGTCAAATTTGTACAAAAAAAGATCATAGTTTCATTGGCATACTTTGCAACAAAATAAACATGATTATTATGCAAAGAGTCACTTCTCAGAATACATTTTTACACAAATTATCAGGCCCCTATTACTAGGCCCATGGTCCTAGTGCCCCCCCGTATTGCCGTTGGCATCTGGTGGGCTGTAAACCATGACATAAAGTGAATAATGCAAACTGTGATTTGTTTTTTTACTTTTTCCCTGAAGTTGTGACTCTTGCAAATCTTCTCAACCCAAAAACTAAGCCCCTCCTTTCTTTTGTTTACATTTATTCAGTAATGGTCTGCTAACATCAATGTATACAGTACCTAAAGGTAAATAGAGGAAAATGGTGCATATCAATGAAAGAAAAGTCTAATCATGCAGTAAATACATCCCAAAATCCATAGATTTCATACTGGTTTTTAAGAAAGGCATTGTGAACAGAAACTTGAAGTTGCTTCCAAATTTTTGACCGATATTGGCCTTGCTTCCAAACTTCTGGCCTGTAGTGTAAAAACATTTGATTATTGATGCTTTAATTTGGCTCATCTTGGACATTTTAAAATTAAGCCCCTAAGAACCATACTGGGCCAACCGATGTTGGGGTACTTTTGAGAAAATGGGACTCAAAGTTGCCAGCCTCCTGTGTCATCTAGAGTAACTGGCAACAAAAACACTGCATATGTTACAAACTCAAGATACGTAAAATTATGTACATGCACTTCTTATGCAGGTTTTGGATGCCCTTCTGTTTCATTTAAAATGAAACCTATCCCCTTCTGAAGAGGAACCATCATCTTATTCATTTGTGACAAACTCTGGGTCTCTGCCATCTTCCTCTTCACCATCATCATCAATCATAGCAAGCAATTCCTGATCAGTGAGATACCTAGCCACCATGTTTACATTGAATAATGGGAAAGTTGTGGGATAGCCCACTATGGCTTAGGCAGTGTTCGCAAATCAGCACCCTGCAGGGCTAGGGCCATTGTCCTCCTGAAGGAGACCACTACCATTATGGTAGGAATGCTTCATCATACGATATAAAGATGATCACAAAGAATAACTCTGCATTGATTTTCAGAGACGTTTCTCTCTTTTTGGGTGTAAGTGGGCCCAAACCATGGCAGGAAAATGAGCAGAAGAGTATGCTATCATTTTTGTCCATGCATTTGCTCAGGTTTTATCTTTTAATTTGTCACCCATATGTGTATTCAGGTATCATAGAAGTGGAGCCTAGGTTCTGCTTCAAAGAAAATAACTTTGGCTGTACATATAAAAACGCACCAGACCACCAGGTTAGACTGTAGGGCAGTGCACAAACTTGATCACCATCTTCTGCCCTCCAGTGACTATTTATATGATGTTAGTGATGTCAGATAGCAAAAGCAACCACAGGTCATCCTCAGGGAAATTCCATGAAAATAGGGACACAGACCTTCAAAATTTTTCTCACAAATTTCTATGGAAATGTCAAACATCATACTTTAAGGAAAAATACTAAATTCACTATTTCTAGCCAAATTCTGTCAGAATCCTACATCTTCAGAGATGATAAATAGACAAAATTTCATTAATTTTGGGCTTAATTTTAGAATGTAATGCGAGTCACCACGGAAACGCCCTTCATAGTTTTCTTTCCAATGCACTGACAACCATATCTACGGATGATTTTATGCTTTACTGAGTCAAGAAAAGATCACCACGTATAAACATGCTTGAAACCAGAAGAAAGGCTTCAGATCCAGATAATTAATTCTATTTCTCTGGCTGCCATCTGGGTCGTGATTACTGCAAAGGGAGAGACAACTGGCCTGAATATATCTCTGGCAGAATCTAACGAAATTCTGCGAACCCTCTCTGAGAGATTGTAGCAGACATGCAATCATGCAGGGCAGTGAAATCGGAGAGCTCAAACGGTGGATCACAGATCAGCAGACAGCAGCTGAATCCAGGGATTCACAGCCCGGGGAGTCCTGCAGAATTATTGGAGATTTCTGTAGCAAAGGGTAAGAGGGGACATACTTGGAAATGGGAGGAAATGGAGGATAACTCCTGCAAGCAAACATTTTGGAAATTTTGTCTTTTTAATATTCCCAAATGAAAGCCTTACAACAAACCAACTCTATGGACAAAATGCAAGCAAAAGATCCCATTTGAAAGGCGACATTCTGAAGAGTCCAGAAATCAGCTCATGTACAACGTAACACATAACTATACCAAAAGCAACACTACATCAGCTCAAACATGAGGGAACTTTATTAATTAATTAATTAATTTATTCATTCATTCATTCTGGTGAACCAGCAATTTGCCTTAGCCAAGGATTTTGGACCCTTGTAAACTACAGTATGTTGTTTCAAAATGTCAGGAAATAACAATGTATTAACTTAAAAAAAACAAAAAAACTAGATTTCATTGCAGTTTGAAACATCCAGTTCAAAGGCAAGGCAGGCAGCTACCATGTAGCCTATTGTTATTCCGACACCAGCTTTCTGCTGCTTTCCCCAAACTAAATGAACCAGTCAGGTGACAGGCAACCACATGGTAATTTCTTCCTCTGTATACATGCATGCTCCTGTTTGGCGGTCTTTGATTTGCTTTGAAGTTACAAGTATCCACCCAGTCTATCTTAAATCAACATTCATGGATCCTGAGGATGATTACATTGACCATTGTCACCTCTGTGTGAGTCTGTCTCTTCCCATTTGGGTCTGGAAGACCATCAATCACCCATTTGATCAATTTGCATTACCAGACAGCCAATCTTGGTTAATCATTTGAGCTTACTGAAGCAAATTGCATCAACCAAAATGTCTTTCACCAGCAATAAACCTCAAAAAGTTGAATGTAGAGGTATAGTACGTGGACTCTGCCCCCAAAGGACCATATGGCTCCACAGATCAAAATTAAACAAAAGAGTTAAAGTTTGTGCCATTTAACTTGCAAGAATCTTAAACTTGCACTTAGGATTTCCTATTTTCCCAAAACTTGTTTTTTTTTTAATTCTTCGCCATTATGTAAGAATTTGTGACTTCTAGAATAACTAAAAAAGAACAGAAATATAAAAGAAAAACAGGAAAATCAGCTGCCAAGCTGGAGCATAATTTAGTTAGAACAAAGAGAATGCAGAGATCATCTTTTCCACTGTATAGCTGACATAGGTCCATCGAGGCTATTTCCTCTCGTGGAGGTAACGCTATAGAAGCTAGGAAGGCCCCAACAACCCGTTAGGCTGAAACTGGAAGAGGGGGGGTGTTCTATGCAAGGAAGTGTAACTGAAAGACTTCGGAGAGTTCTACAAACTTCTTTGTAAGCCTTACATTACCTGCCCTCAAGACTGGCGCAAAACTGCAAACTGACTGGCCAGATACCATGGTTCCTCTCTTTGTTGTTAATTTGCTGAGTCGAGGTAATTGAGAATGAGAGTATGAGACATTACATAAATCTGTGATGCTTTTCACCATATCTATTTTTGCAAAGCACTATGCGTCGTCTGAAAGAGAGAAGTTCCAGTGTGTTCCTGCTTCCTGACAAATAGGATTTCACGACATAAATAAAATGAACTTATTTAAGTGCGTCCAAGCACAAAAATTGATCGAAATTCGCATTAGACGCACTTACAAGTGTGGCCAAGATCCGCACATTGCTCCATTGCCTACACTTCTTTTAAGTGTGTCCAAAGCCAACATTTTTTTCTTGGCCAAACTTATTTTTTAAGCTGTGGCCAAGGGAAAATTTCAGCATTGGCCACACGTTTAAGTGCGAAGTGTGGCCGAGGAAAAAATTCAGCATTGGCCACACGTATAAGTGCGAACATCATTGGCCAACAATAAAATGAGTGCGAATGAGGACAGGCGGTAGAGCTCAATCGTAAAATTGCATAGCATATTTTGTGTTGTGCTTTAAAGGACAAGAGACTTGAAACCGATTTGCATTCGCACATGTAATTTGGTTCTTCGACGCTCAAATGACCCAAAATGCCAAGGTATTTTCGATATGCATCGGAGAGAGACCATTACATAACAGCTGTTTATAAGTCTATCCATACATGCGTAAATCGCTTCAGGACCTATGTAAAAGCCCTGCCTTTATGAAGCACAAAAGTAGCCCATAGAACTACGTTCAGTGACGGACAGTCAGAAACTAAGTTTAACCAAGGTTTAAGATAAAAAAAAGTACATTATACAATAAAATGTTTAATGGCGAACATGCCACAGAAATCATTAAGCACGTCCTCCGAATAACACTTAAACCCCGTGTATGAGAAATGGACACGGCTCAGTTTTTCTGTATTTCATTGGCCAAAGGGAAGTGATGCGTGGAGAAACGTCCTTCCAGTTTTTGCACCACTGCCACGTATGAAGGGCGGAGTGTTTCGCGGAGCATCCCCCAACACACTGCGACCACCGAAGGTTCACTGTGGTAACCCATTATATAATAAAAGAAAACATTTCATTATTTAGCGCAGACTGCCCCATCAGCGCATATTTTCACACTCCTAGTGGTTAACAAAAACGTCAACAATATGTCAAAAGTCTCCCAAATCACAAACCTATAACTTTTACATTTAAAAAAATCATCAGAGTAGGCCTTCTGAATGAGCTCAGCAAGTTTTGGTTTAGGCGCTTCAAATCCAGCTGGCGAGTTGTTTTTTTATTTTTTACTTTGCGTATTCCTGTTTTGAAAACGTTTATCGTATTGCATCTACAACAAACTACATTCAGAACCCCGGAATTGCAACTCCCGGGACTGTAAAGGAATCGCAGCTTCCAAAAGTGACGCCCCCCTCTTTGCATACCTCGGCGAAAGCAATAAGACAGACACGACGCGCTCACTGATACGCTCAGCTGGATGTTCGGTACATCAGCATCACAATCAACTTTTGTGGTCATTTAAGCACGCAACTCTGTTCCAAGCATGACTGCGAAAAACAGAAATAAGAATGCCGGAGACAAGAATTCCTCCTCTAACCAAGATGACGTGGCGAAGAAAATACCGAAGGCCAGCAAAGGCAGCGAATGTACTGGGTCGGGGTCAGGGAACTGGACAAAGGTTTTGGCCGGGCTAAGTTACATTGCGCTGGTGGCGGCAGCCGGGTTCGCTGCGTTTTATCTTCAAAAAGTGGTAGAAGAAGTTGGCCAAATAAATAGTAGGACTGAGACTGCCATCCAGAAAAACGTTGAGCTGACAACAAAAATGGAGAGTGCATTGCAACAGGTAAGTAATTTCAATGAACAAACTGCCTACTTGACCCTCTCGATGTTCCTACCTTCATAGGGTTAATGTTGTTCTGCGCGGTTATACATTATGGCTGGCATGAAACTTTTGACGAATAAGAATTTAAAGTACTTTGCTTCGTTATTTTATTATTTCCGATTAATTAAAATGTCTTAATGCTCATTATATACCATGCAATTAGCTCGTGGAGTGCTGCGAGTTACGACATCGATCTCCCCCATTTGAAGTACCCAACTTGGCCTAAATCACTTGCTTCGAAAGTTGAATTATTATACAGTTTTTGGAGCGCACGGGTTGAATATGTTATGCTCTTAACCCTGTCCAGCCGAGGGCATATCCTCGCTGTTTCCGAGACATACCGGGGTCATTCTGCCTAATTTTGACACTTTAACATTATAATTATACAACGAATATCGGTGAACGCGGTCTAGTAGACTGAAGTATTTCATTTTGCATGTGCAGGAACCATCTTCAAAATACACATTGTAAAATATTCAAGTTACTTTTGGCACGAAACGGGTATATAGGCCGGAAATGTTTTTTAGCGGCGGACCAATTTGGGAATCTGCTTCCTTGATGTCTTTTATTGTTTGTGACCTTATCATCTGTTAATTAGTTTTTATTTACTATTTAGTGGTGTATATTTAACACCGAAATATGGTCCTCCATCTATTTCATGTTTTTTAGATATAGAAAACGTGCGGGAATGTCCAGAGCATAGCAATTGCCTACTGATCATTACATATTAAACCAGCCGAAGATGGCGATGCTGGTTTATATTGACAGTTTATCTGGTCCGGTGTCGTGGCCCCCTGGCTAAGCAGTCAGTTTGTTCACTAGCTACTCAACCAGCTTTGATCAGCTTCAGTCCAATTATAACAATCTAGAAGAGGAAAGAAAACCAGCTGAAACCATCTTAAACCAGCACAGAATCCCACCTCGGCTTTGCTGGAATTTTAAAATGAGATTATGGGGACCAAATCCTGGTGATTTCAATACCTGTTAAAGTTTGGTGCTATAGACTACACTGCATGCCTCATTTATTATTTTAATTTTAAGCAGTCAGGGCTTATGTATTGAATTGTGGAAGTCTTCCACAAATCAATGTAGCATGTGTGATGCTACTGTTCCCTTCAAGTCTCTCATATAGGGCTGTTACTTTTAAGGATGACATACTTGTCCCTTTGAGAGAACACTGGAGTGTTTTTGTGTTTTGGTGCCAACTGGTCTAGAACTGTGATTCCCAAAACTGTCCTCAGGGTACACCAGCCAGTGCCTGGTATTTGTTGTGTTCTGCTTGAAGCACATCTGATGCAACTTATGAAGACAATGATGGTGCACCCCGAGGGGAGGTTTTGGAACCACTGGTGCTCATAGAGGAGCAGGAGTAACAGTAATTACCATTTGTCTCCTGACTGGTTTTAGGTGGACTCCTTGAGACAGACAGTGGAGGGGTATGGGTCGACCATCAGCAGCATGCGGACGGAGCTGGACAGCACGGGGTGGGCGCTGAAGAAGGGGGAGGCGGAGACGCGGCGGATAGAGGAGGCGTTGCAGAAACTGCAGAACGAGCTCCTGCAGGACCTCTCCGACGGGATCCGGGAGGTGAAGGAAGCTCGCGAGCGGGACTCCGTCTCGCTGGAGCAAACGGTGGAGGAGCGGCTGACAGAGCTGACCCGCTCCATCGGCGAGAGCGTGGCCGAGTTCGCCGGGGCACAGAGCGAGACGCAGGTCCAGCTGAAAGAACTGAAGGCCCGGCTGGACAGGCGCGGCGGACCCTGCCGCGCTGAAGCAGGAGCTGAAGGCTGTCGCCGAGACTGTTGGAGAGCTCCAAGCCGCCAACCTGGAGTCTGAGAAGATGGCGGAGTCCCTCAGGAAGCAGATAAGCTCTGTGGGGGAACAGCTCCAGACCAGGAATGAGGAAGTGGCGTCCACGGCTCAGGAGATCGACTCGGTGCGGGAGCTGGTGCAGAGCACTGCCGGCGTGCTGAGGGATTCCGTGTCTGCAGCTGAGACCTCGGTGAAGGTCCTCACAGACCAGGCCCAGAGCCTGCAGTCTGGGCTGGACATGGCAGCTGGGAGCATCCAGGGACTTGAGGAGGGCCTGCGAGGAGCGGTGGCCCAGGCCGAGAAGACCGGGGAGGAGGTGGAGGCCAGGCTTAAGGCCTTAGAGCAGAACGCCGACACCTCAGTGGCCTTCATCGCTGAGCAGAGGGAGAAGGTGGAGTCCCTCCTTTCCAAATATGACTCTCACGAGAGCGTGCTCGTCACGCTAGGCCGGGATGTCGAGAGGGTCCGATCGTCTGGGGAGGCCCAGCAGACCCTGGTCGGCCAGGTTGAGGGTCTGCAGACCGACCTTGGGGAGCTCCAGAGCAAGGTGGCCTCTCTAGGTGGCTGGCAGACGGAGCTGTCATCCCGGGGGTCCGGCCTGAGCCAGCAGCTGGAGGGGATGGCGCAGAGGCTGACGGCTCTGGACAGTTTGAAGGCCTCAGTCAGCCAGGCCCAGAAAGATGTACAGCAGCTCAAGAACACTATGAAGAGCTTAGCAGCATTTTCTAAGAAGGTGGAGGGCCACGAAGCAGCCATCGCCACACTGAAAAGTTCATTGGCGCAAGTCAAGCCTTCTGTAAATGGGAACTCCAAACAGAAAGCACCGCGTAAGGTCTGATGAGTGCTTTAAGGGGGTCTAAAGGAAAAGGGAGCGGGAAATGTCAGTTTCAGGGAGAGAAATGGGGTGGACTACTGCTCTCGGGCTAGAGCTGAACACTGAGACTGCACTGTAGTTTTTATTCCAATGTTTTCAGGGTCATCACCAATCCCAGCTGCGAGTGAATAATTTTACAGATGTCATGAGTTGTCAGGTTGTGATTGTTTTTTTTTTTTTTGCAATAAATGTTGTTTTGACGTACAAACCTATGTACATTTGTCCAGCCGTAGCCAGGTTATAATGGATTCAAGTAAGTTATGGGCGGTTATTGGGCCAAAGTGCTCTATGGTGGATCAAAGCATTAACGACCACAGTAACGAGGTCTGGAGGCACTGCATAGTTTGGGGAAGGGATAGTGCTGGGCCGAAGATGATGTGTTACATGTCAGCCAAATATTCTCCCAATAGTTGGTCTAGAAAATATCAACATTTACTATTACACTTCAACATTATCTATCCATCCATCCATACCCTATCTATACAGCGTCTTCCTCACAAGGTTCGCGAGGGAGCTAGAGCCTATCCCTGCTGACTATGGGTGAAAGGTAGGGACACACCCTGGAGAGCTTGCCAATCCACACAAGGCGCACACACCATTCATTCTTTCACTCATACCTATGGGCAATTTAGAAACTCCAGTTAGCCTGAAATGCATGTCATTTGAATGTGGGGGAAAACCGGAGCGACTGGAGGAAACTCACAAACATGGGGAGAACATGGGAATTGATATCTAATATCTTTACGGCCAACATTCAGTAGTACTGTTTGCATTACTGAGCAGAGGGAGCAGATGATCTGGTGGTCTGGCAGTACAGTGTTAGCATGGGGATGGGAACAGTGGGGTAGACTCCCAGTGTGATGTGACATCCATATTTGGTAGGAACTCACTGCAGGACAAAATCCTGCTCTTCCTGCAGGACAGATGGTCCTGCCCAGCTGAGCAGACCCTGTAATTCCGCTGCAGGTCAGATCCCTATCGGGGGGTCATTAGTGAATACTGGTGGAAATAATTATCATCTAAATGAAGCAATGAATTTTATTCTCAGATTCCACCAGTAAGATAACATTATCATGCACCATGCTCAGAACCATTATTATTCGCATAGTTTGTACTGCAGATGAAAACATATTTAGTTTAGTGCTAGAGCAAATGATGCTCTCTTGTGCAAATTAATTGAAACAAGCTGTGACAAAGGTAAATGATTTTTTTTCTAAATTTAACTGGACTTTTGTTATGAATCATGTTGATTTACACATGGTATAAACTCCTTGTTTTTTAAGACTGAAAGCCGGACACCATCTGTACTTGCCATGTGTATGATTTGCCAGTGTGTTAGTGTAAAGTCATGATCTTCTAGTGCTTTACATCCTTCATGCACGCTGTCTGATTCACAACTAACTAGCCAGGGAAAGTAAAGAACATAGCCAAGAAACATGCAGTGCAATACAGATTCATGTAATAACTGAGCATGTGCAATTATTGTGTCCCCCTCCCCGCCCACAAATCCTATGAAATTTCTTATACAGGATGATTTCATTCTATCCTGTGGGAAAAAGCAAAAATCAAGACAAAAGGCAGTTTGTTTTTTGCTTGAGAGCATAAATTGAAATAAAAAATTTGCACAAGGGTGTACCATATATACATATAAAAATTTGCAATGAGCTATGTTGACTTCTGTTCTGTAGTTTTAGTTTTCTTTCTGATTGAAAGAAGAAACAAACACAGGACTCTGATGAAAGTTTCATTGAAATAGAGCACGAAGAGGAAAGGGTGAAGTTAAAAAGTAACATGTTTATTTAAAAACTGCTCCTTAAATTAATTTTAAGGGGTGATCTGGGGTTAAATGGGCAAAATTTGATTATTTTTCCAAAATTTTTTTTTTGAATTAAAATATTCTATAATAATAACCCACCTTTAATAATCACTAATTGCTACAAGGATTAAAAACTGAATTTTGCCATAAAATCATGATTTAAAAGCAACTGTGATGATGAAATTTATGCTTTTCACTCCAGGAAAGTGATTAACATTTGAATAATCAGATAATACAGTCTGAAAAATGGGTGTAAGCCACAGACTAAGACTGAACTCAACTTTTCAATGCAGTCTAATGCATTTTCCATTGATTTCCTAAGGTATTACTTTTTCCACGTTTCTCATGTTTGTGGCAGCCGTAACTTTTTTATTTATCATTGAAAATCAATGAAATTTGGGCTGCAGGTACTTTACTTCATTAGAAATGCAATGACATAGGGAAATTTTGCCTATCTGTTACATACTTTGAATATTTTGAGTATTCGTCAGATTCTGCGCAAAATAATTTCAAAATTTGAGTAAGATGCCCCAAAATCACAAAATTGATAAATTGGGCAAAGAATGGCTATGTCATTGCATTTGGATAAGCAATGGCTTTTAAATGATGAAAGAAAAACCGAATTCTATCATAGAGTTAAAGAGGAATTGGTGCCAGAAGTTTCCACATATTTAATGAGCTTGCTCTGTTACCATGGCAACCGCATAAACAGAAAAATGCCAACTTGTATCTTTTTTGGTGGTTATTACATATACCTCTTTAGATTAATTCTGAGTTGTTTCCTGGTGTCATTTTTTCATTTAACCCCAGATCACCCCTTAAGCCACATAAACAATCAGTACAAAAAGCAAAACCAAAGAAATGACCACTAACGAGAATCTCTGTGGTCGGGTCCATTGCAATTCAGGGAAGAGGAGGTGCTGTCCTGCAGTAAGAGGACTTGAAACGATGGGTAGAATATGTCTTGGTTTGATGGAGAAAATTTAACAGTAGTGGACCTCTTGAGTTTGTCCAAGACCATTAACAAGATCATACTTGACAGTCAGTCTGCCTCTGGTTAACAGACTGGTTTAACCATTTTTCAGAAAAGCAGTGGTTCCCAAAGGAATCCTACCCACTGTATCTTTTTTGTTCCAAAGAATTACGATCCCAAAATTTTAATTTTTTAATTAGTTGCTTTTCAGATGAAACATTTTCCAACCACAATAACAGAAATGGCTATGCATTCCATGATGTTGCAAAGTCCAACTTTCATATTTTGTATTTTGATGTATTCCAACTAAGCATGGCAAGTGAAGGGAGCGATGTTTTATGTGATCAAATGCAAGATTGTGATCAATCAAAAAAGCTGCTGATTAGGTTTTTATGATTGCAGGTGCTGAAGTTCTTTCCTGAAACAAACAAGTAATATTTAACAGGTTTGACTCATTATTTTATGCTTTATCTTCAATTCTTTGCCTATTGATAGTTAGTTTAACCATAATCCTAAATTTTTTAAATTAGAAGCCAATTCACAGTTTCATGTCATCAATTGCAGATTTCCACGTTTTATGTCAGAAAAGTAATTTCCAATATAGCACACATATTGTTTTTTTTTTCATCATGGCCATTTTCGCATGTTTTCTAAAAGGGTAAATAATCAGGATTTAAAATAATAAATAAAATAAAAACAATTAACAACTTGTTAGTTCTGCGATTTGAGCTGTGGTTTGAAAAAACCAACCTACACAGTGGGTCCCCAGGACCGAGTTTGGGAACCACTGCCCTAAAGCATGGGTGTCAAACTGGCCCGAAAAAGGACCGAAAGGCTGCAGGTTTTCAATCCAACCAAGCAAAAGCATACCTGATACAAATAATTTAATCAACTGATCTCAACCTGCACAGTTGATTAGTTGTATCGGGTGTGCTTCTCAGATGAAATGAAAACCTGCAGCCATTAGGCCCTTTTACGGACCAGTCTGACACCCCTGCCCTAAAGCAATCACTCCCGAAATCGATAGGCTCCATGACCTTCCCACACACAAGGCGCAAGCCAAATATGAAGCGAATTGGTTGAAATTTGTGGCCCGCAGAGCGTACACTAGAAAATCTCTGCAGATGTGGCATGATGATCGCTGATCCATACTATCCCCAACTTGTCGTCCAGGAATTCAATTAACAAAAGATTACTAAAGCAAACTCGTGTGCACATCCCTGTATTGTATTGAGAATTCTGATAAAATTTTAGGACACCATTATAAAGATGTACACAAGCATCACTTTTCTCAGGAACCACTTTAATGAGGCCATGAAATAGTTCCACAGAATTCCCTGAGACAACTGAATCTAATCACATTTATGAATGTGTTGTGTGTCTAAGCTATACTTAGTTACAACCTCTCAAAATCAAAATGTTGACATCTGAAGTTGTTTATGCATTCAAAGTCAATTCCTAATAGCTCAGAAATGTCAATTTAAGGTAGTTTACTCCAATAATGTACACTTGACATGGCTTTGCAATAGAGCAGGGGTTCCCAAACTTGGTCCTGGGGCCTCCCTGTGTATGCTGGTTTTTGCTCCTACTTGGTTTGCAATCATAGGATTTTAACAAGCTGTTAATTTGTCTTAATTAGGTGCATTTTTGTTCAGAGCAGCAATTTATCCTCTCTTGACAAACAGTATTTTGATAGATATGCATACAAACTGAGGAATAAATTCTGCATCAACATTGCAATATATGAGTAACAACTGCATAAAAAGAGGGAAAAAATGCACCCAACCAAAGGAAAAAAATCAGTGGGTTCCTAATTGGTGAAACTGTGGGCACATGGTTGCAAAAACTAACAATTTACTAAACAAGCAAATGACAGAGTCAAACCTGTTTTATGTTATGTTTTTGTGATTGAGTGCAAGCACATTATTTTGAAAGAACACTAATAACCTGTCTTCAGCAACCTAATTTGGAGGTTACTGATTTTCTCAGTACCGGATTTGATCTGTTTAAAATGTTATTACTTGAAATTGCTTGCCACACAGAAAAAAAAAAAAAAAAAAAAAAACTTTATATGCAAGGGTCTTTTATTCAGTCTTTTATTCTTCATGGCACAAATGGATATTTCTATTAAAATTTGGCTTAAAACAGCAAGTAGCATATTTAAACACAAAATGCACCCAATTTGGACAAATTAACAGCTTGTTAAAGTCCTATGATGGCATTTATGGTTGGGACAAAAGCCAGCATACACAGGGAGGCCCCAGGACCGAGTTTGGGAACGCCTGCAATGGAGGCAACAGAATGTAAGTATATCTTTTTTTTTTGCCAACAAAGCCTAAATTGTAATTCTTTCAGTGAAAACTATCAAAACTGATAAATAATATGATCATCTTAACTTAAGCCTGAAGGTTAACAGGTTTTGCATCTGACCCAGATGCAAAATGGCATCAGGATAAATATTCTTTGATTAATAGTCAAAGTTCACGCCTGCAGTCCTCCCCATTCAAAAATACAATTTCCTTACAAAACTGAATTGTATTTCAACATCAGCCTTGTCATGACCCTGGTGATCGACGATGCAGGGGAGTTCTCACTCTGAACATTCCATCTTTTCAGACAGCATTCCAACTTTAACTTTACTTGCACAGCCATTAGACATAAATGCCTTTTTCAGTAAACTATCACACATGGAATCTTAAGTAAACATTCTTTGATAATGAGCAACTGGAGGTTCACCGGTAAAAACACGAATGCAGAGAAGCCAAGCCCTGTCCTTCAAGATCTGCTGTCCTGTAGGTGCTCATACCAACCCTGCTGAAGCCCACTGCATTCCACAGCTAGTGATCCACTTGGGCTGTTAAAGGGGCCACGTCAATAGCTGGCATGCGTAGTTTGATCGCGAAACTACTTTTCCGTGGGCCACGGGAAAGTCTGGTGTTTGCCATTACAAAGGTGGAGCGCGACTAAACGAATCCAGCTTTTTTCGTGTCATCTGCAAAAAAATTTGTAAAAAAAGAATTGTGCTGCATTATTAGGCAATGTTGTGGGAAGGAAATTTTGGTTATTTTTAACTTCTCAAGGCCAAAATATGGCTTTGAGGAATCCAAATGTGAGACGGGGCATTATCGGCAGACTGACGCTTTCACCCGATCACCCTTTCAAAACCAGGGTGAGTGCGGAGACATTACCATGTGCAACCGCCACTTTTTACAGCGTTTTATCTGCCGGAACGATTGCATAAGGGGGCACAAATATATTTCGGGGGTTTTATGAGTGAAAAGGGGTTTAGAATATTAACATCTAATGTTAATATCGCAAATGCATATGCTGCCCAAGCACTAGCAGCCCGGTTGCATATGGAAATGTCTCCGCACTCACATCTCTTCTCCGAAACTCCAGCCAGAGCAAATGGCCGGCAAACGCAGACTCAGTGCAGTACAAACAGGTCTTTTTGAGACTTTGCCAAGTTGTGAGTACTTCCTTTTCAATCCATGTCCTTTTGTGTCCGTCTTCCCATGCTTACCTGGTTTTGAAAGGGTGATCGAGTGAAAGCATCGATCTGCCGATAATGCCCCTTCTCACATTTGGATTCCTCAAAGTCATATTTTGGCCTCCAGAAGTTAAAAATAACCAAAATTTCCTTCCCATGACATTGCCTAATAATGCAGCGCTCTTCTTTTATAAGCATTTTCCGCGGATGACATGAAAGAAAGCTGAATTTGTTTAGACTGTCGCGTTCCCCCTTTGTAATGGCGAACACTAGACTTTCCTGTGGCCCAGGGAAAAGATAAGTTTCGCGACCAAACTGCACATGCCCGGCTAATGACATAACCCCTTTAAGGAGTACGATCAAGTGTACGGATTTCGAATTGATATGAAATCCGTCAGGACAGTGGATCTCTCGGCACTGGCTTGGGCAGTCTTGCACAAACAGGTTATTCTCACTGGCAGTAATAGGACTGGGCCAGCCTCTGGACTTTATAGAGAATATCCCTTGATCAGAAAAGGAGTCCCTGCATTATTTCACATTTGAGGGGACTCTATGCCCCTGGCTTGTTGGTCTGTGGTAACATATCGCTGACGTTAGGGATCTGGGTAAGCTGTTGCTGGATATTCTGCAGGTCACCCTGGACAGCGGTCAGGTTGGCCAAGGTTTCTCGAAGCTCGGCAATGTCTTCCTCCCTCCTCATCAAGTCCTCAGCCAGCCTGCCAATCCGCAGCGTCAGGTCGGCCATTTGAGGATCGAGCAGGGCGAAGTCCCTCTTGATGGCCGAGACCTTCGGCTTCAGGTCGCTAGCGAAGGTGACGGTCTTCAGCAGGCGAGCGCGACCACTCTCCAGCGTCTGGAGCCTGTTAGCCAGTGCGGCGTCAGCAGCAGACAGCTCCGCTACCTGCCGGCGTAGCTGCTCCAGACTCTGACCGTTCCTCGCCGCTGAGCTCTTCAACACCGAAACCCTGTCTATGCTGCTTGCCAGCACGTCCCCAATCCTTTTCACCATGGTCCGCTCCGTTTGGGTCACCTTTTCCTCCAACTCCTGCTCTGAAGCTAACAGAGACTCCACCTCAGACTCCAAACCAGCCATTCGCCGCACGTCCGTTCTGACCGAGGCCACCTTGGCGTTGACATCGTTGGTAATGGCGGTGGTACGCTCCTCAATCCCCTGCACAGCCTGGGACAAGCTGTGCAGGTTCTCCTGGAGCCTCTCTCGTTTCTTCGTCAGGCCTGATACCCACTCTTTTAGCTGGATCAAGTCACGATCCAAGCTCTCCACCTGGGACAACACAGATTGCCCTTCCAGCTTCTCCACCAGTGCCTGGATACTCCTGAACTGAAAGGACAAAAGGGGAAAAGCGGCCATTTTGTATCAGCTGCCACCGACCACCACTTTACTGATATCATAGTTAGAACATACACACTAGGTAGCCAGTTATAATAGTAAGTTATTTTATTCCTTTTTCCAAAATTCAAGGGGAATTTTAATTTGAAATTATAATAAAGTAAAAGAAAAAAAGCCAAAAGCTTGCAAATACTGAAAAAAAGACCCTCAAAACAACAAGGCCAAGTCTCAGTTCACTTATAACCCTTTTCCACCGAGCTGGTTCCAGTGCTAGTTTGGAGCCAGAGCCTGATTTAGCACCGGTTCTTTGCTTTTCCACAGCCTAAGCACCAGCTCTGGCTGTCAAAACTGGTGCCAGAGCAAGCACAAACTCCTTGCTGATCTAGAGCCAAGCACCAATTACGTCAGGAGCTGGGGGCGGAGTTAATGTCACCAACAAGACCAGCGCAAACACTGTACCGCCATTTTTAAAACAACAGCCGAGCGAGTGTAGTCTGCTTTCATTTTCAAACAAACAAAAATGGAGAAGGCTAAGCAGCAGTGGTCTGAGGAGGAGGCTCAGTGCTTCCTGGCACTGTGGTCGTCCTCCACCTTCGATGTTTTGTCTCCATATGGCGCGAGCGTTGCTGGGTAAGGAGACTCATATACAGTGATGTACTGACGTTATATGGTGATGTAATTGCATGGCTCCAATTTGGCTCCAGGGTGATGGAAAAGCAAACAGGTTCTTAGGAGGTGCGTGGGTTGAACCATCTAAGCACAGGCACTAGCACCAGGTTCTTTTTGGTGGAAAAGGGGTATTAGTCTGAATAATGTCCCAAAATACTCTTTCATTAACAAATTGCTCTTATCCAAAGAACCATTTTACACATGGCTTCTTGTAATGTGATATAAAATATAACAATGATTACAACATATAACCCCTCCATTTCTTGTAAACACTCCACTAGCTACTCCACCATGCATCACACTCAACAATGAAGTATCTCCTAAGAGAAGGCATTTAATTGTTTAACTCTTTTCCCCGTAGACTCCCCTCTTTCTTTCCCCATAATGACTACAAATTACAACCCAGGCCATATCAGTGAAGATGACATTTGACGCCTTGGGGATACCCCAATTTTCAATCAGTGGGGAGGCTAGGGAAAAGGTCCATTGATACACACATGGCCATCACATGTAGTCATAATGGGGAAAAGAATTAAGGCGTCATATGTTGTCATTATTGGGAAAGGAGAAACAATCATAAACAAGCTGAAATGCATTCGAAGAGTGATTATAAAAAAGCAAAATAATTTATCTGAAGGAGCATCATGTGATGTATGGCTTATTCAGACAGCCGTTTTAATTTAAAGAATTCAATACATAAAAAATGGCTCCCACAGGGTAACTTTAATAGCATTGCAGTAAGAAGTGCCTGAGTTGAGCATCAGTGCAGTTTTTCCCCATGAGAATAACCAAATATTTTAGCAGATCATAGAAACAGCTTTGACAGTGTAAAGGAATTACAGTGTGACAGTGGTGGACAGTTTATGATGACAGTGTGCTGCCATTTCAGCTCAGTAAAATACTGCTGCAACAGCCATGAACCCTTAAAATACTTTGTACATTTATAACACTGATGAAGGGCTAAATACCACGTGATGTACATGACTGCTCTCATGCCAAAAAGAAATGAACAAAAAACAAACATTTTTTGCCCGTGAACCTTTCACACTGCTTACAGAGGAATATGCACCACTGCATTCAGTTACCACAGATGCTCTGAGTGCAGTGACTTCTACGAAAACAGAATGCGAGAGGAGTACAGCAGAACAATCAGACTAAATAACAGGTCCCTGATTTTTGAGACTCTGCCATTCTTGGGTCAAAGGATCACACAGTTACATTTAACTTAGTCCTCAGCTTAACTGAGATTTCCATAGAGAATCTTTATTCAAAATTAAACTTATACCAGGGCAGAGCCTCATTTGTGGTTGCAGATCATCTACTCCATAGTAAGCCAGACTGTCTCCATTGTATGGAATGATATCACTCATTTCTCATCTCGGTGGGTTCCTGGTCAGAAAGTTCATCACGTTCGGACCCATCATGCCCCTCTTCCCTCTCTGGTGGCTCCGGCTGGTCCAGCTTCCTAGTGGCCTGGTACATCTCCCTGACGGCCTCCTTCACGAGGCCCAGCTCGTTCCTCATCTTCAGTATGCTGTTGTCAGCTTGCATGGCGTCCAGCGCCTGCTGGATGGCGAGGATCTCGGACACGGCCTTGAGCGCGCTGTCCTCCACCCCGAAGACCTGCAGGGTGAGCTCCTCCACCCTCCGCTGTGCGGCGCTCAGGTCAGCCGTCAGCCTCAGGATGGAGCGTACGGCCTCCTCCACGGCAGGCAGGTGCTCCTGGCAGCGCTCCGCCCGGGGCAGGTGTTCAGCCAGCGCTTCCTGCAGCTCCTCGTCCCTTTGTAAGAGGGCTCGCTGCCTCTCCTCCAGCTGCCGGATCTGCTGGGTGTTCCAGTCCAGCTGGTCCTGGATCCGCCCGGCGTCGTCCTGTTCCGTGTTCTCCAGCACGCGGGCGTTCATGCGCGTGCTGTCCTCCAGCTCGCCCAGCCGCTTCCTCATATCCCGCACCTTACCCTCCGCCTCGTTCACCTTCTCCGTCACCCGCGCATGGGCGGCTCGTGACTCCGCCTTCAGGTCGCCAATGGCGCGGGTGATGAGCTTCAGGCTGGCCTCCCACGTCTCCGTCACGTTCAGGAAGTGGCGGTTGACGCTCTGGATGTCGACTGAGGCCGACCGCTCGCTGCCTTCCATCGCCGAGACGATGGCGTGCAGGCCGGAGATGTCCTGCTGCAGCTTATTCGCCATGGACGTAGAGGATATTGCCCCCTGCAGGGCGTTTTCAGAGGAGTCCAGCTGCACCCACAACACAAGAGAGGGAGTTTGTGTCTGACTCCCCATCCGCCCGCCGCTCAAATTAACACGCTGCCGCGCGCAACATGCATACAAAGAAAAACTTCATGCGTGTGTCTCGCGTTTCCACACAATCCAGTGTTCTGCGGACAACTGAGATAGGAGCTGTACACATATTACATGTACATTATGCTATAGTACAAAAAAGCCACAAAAGTCAGTCAAGCACATAGTATACATACCCCACAAAATTCCTCAACCAACCTTGATGAACAATGACAAAGATATACTCTAAATAAGTGAGATTACGCAGCCAAGTTTGTATGCCACATCTCTCCATCTCATATGTGACATTTTAGTCGATAAGTTTGTCTTTCTTGAACGATACAGAGCATTTCTACTGGACTTACCTTTTTGGAGATCTGGCCAATTTCATTCTCCATCGCTTGGAGCACTTCTGTCTTTTGGTGCAGCAGTCTGTACTTTTCTTCAACTTCAGCAAATTTTAAGTTTTGCTGAAACACTAACCTGTATGACAGAAACGTTCAGAACAAACTGAATGAAGCTGTCGAGACTCGAGTTAACCAAAATTCGCTTTCATTACATGCATGTATGATCTATCAGAAAGCAATAGGCGGCAAGGAAACCAAACAGTGCGTTTTAATTGATTTAATGGGCACTAGAGGATGCAGGATTGCGTCTGAAGAAATGAAGTAAGATCCCTCATGAAAAGAAGCAACCCTCTCATTTAGACCGAGAGCAAGGCCCCGCACCAAAAACAATCCCATGCGCTTAAGAGACTTTCCTATCGTGGTGCGAATGAAAATCTGCGCAAACCGAACACTATATGGAATGACAAAAATAAAGTAAATACCTGATTGTACAACTTTAATCAAAATAAAAACCAACGGCCAAAATGATCGTTAAAAAGCAGCACAGGTAACTTACCATGACAATGCGAGGCACGCTGTTACACAGAGGAGGCAGGCAATTGTCCTGAGATCCAGCGTTTGAGACGTCGGCTTTTCTGTAGGGGTATGTTTCCCCTCCGCTCCGTCTTTGTTCGCTTCCTGCTCCTCGGCAGTAGATTTTGACGAGTCTTCACTTCTGTCATCTTGCTTTCCTTGCGGAGTTTTCTTCCTTTGCTTCAGCTCATTACTCGGCATGTCTGAAATCGCCTTCTCCTCTTTCCTCGCCCGTTCCGGGACGGCTGCGCACTGCTTGAAGCTCACGCTATGTGGAAAAAAGCGCAGAATAACCGAACCCGAAAAACTAAAAACGCAATGCGTATGTCTGCATTTTATCCAAGGACCTAAAAGCTAAACGTGATTACTGAATCGTAGACTTCTCGTCGGAAGAAGTCCCGTGAACAAAGTGCGAACTTGGTTGACCAGACAAAACCCTTTAAATTGATTTTGTCGAAACGACATTAGTGAGCTAGCTCGTCCGCAATTTTTTTTCTTGCTCAGTCTCTTGCTTCCTTGTAGAATATGGCTAAATTATTTTGCTCCACCAGTTAACATGTCGGTAAGATCAATAGTTGGCCCAGTAAAGTGCATTTCAATCGGTCAAAGCGGCTGATATCTGCCAGAGTATCCGATTGCTGCCTGCCCAGTCGCACCGTTGCCTGCCAACGTCATCACTTCTAGCTTTTTTGGCCAGATCTTGGGGAATGCGATGACGCAGACTTGGAAAATCAGAGCTCCCGGTATGGCGTTCCTCTCCAAATTTTCCAAAGTCGCTGGAGAAGTCTTGCGAGTATGTGTGAAACCTCGCGTTGATCTTTGCAGCCGGTCTGTGAAGACTACGTTGTCTTCTTCAAAAATGTAATGAAACAGTGCACTTCGAGAGCGAACACCTAAGCCCTTCAGCCCTCCACATGTCTGGGAAGCATAGCGTTACTAAAGTAAATTAAAAATTCCTGGATCCAGAATTCGATCCGAATCACTCTCGAAATGTGGTCTCTTCTAATCTGGATCAGGACACACCTCTGGTAAAAAAAAAAAAAAAAAAAAAAAAAAATCATAAAAATGTGTCCTTAACTTTTTCCTTAATCGCGCTAAGAAACATATTTACCCACAAATTGAAGTTAAAACTTAATCCCCTTGGCGGAGGTTATTAAATAAGAAAAAATCATGTTTTAAAATTGGAAGTAGGAAGTATATCGTGCGGGCCAGAAATGGACTATTTGTGGGTCTAAATGGGCTCATACGCGACCGGAAATTCAGTGCCCCATCTTTACAAAAATATTAATTGACCCTATGGCGCTTGGATGACATATTGGCTGGCTCTGAGGTAGTATAATATTGAACAATTTTGCACATCATATGGAATTCTTCTGCGATAGCTTCGTTCACATTTTTAAGTTCAAAATCTCAGCAAAATATGTAATGTAAAATATTAAACATGGCGCTCACTCGCGAAGCACGCTGTGTATGGTTTATCATCGTCTGAGGCATGTTCATCCCAGCCGCAGAAAACTGATGAAACAATCCTGCCATTTTTCACCGGCTTTATTTGATTGGCTTCTGAGAATTTTCAACATTCTTTTAAATTTACAGTTTATCATCACAGAAAATAGTTTATATATCAGTTATCAAAAGATGAAAATAAAGTGAAAATAAAGCCTGTTGTGGTTTCCATTCAGACATGTTTTGTATTTTCAAGGTCCTCTTATCTTCAAATAATGGAAAGAGGCAGAAGCTTGAGAAAATTACTTCATTCCAGCTCATGATGCTACAGTGACCTAAAGCCCAGAGTAGGCTTTGCATGCAAAGAATACTGAATACATTCAAAACTGCCTTTTTTATGAGAACCTTCTTCCAATCGCATTACACTGGTTATCTCTTCTCTCTTTCCCTTCCCCTATTGCTTGGCATGTTCTCTATGGAATTTTCTGGAAAATATTGGAACTTGGAGGTACAGTCCCCATGAAGAAGAAAGAAAAATACATTTAAAAAATAGAATACAAATGGATTCGTACATTGCTCAACTGATTATGTTTCCAGTAATATATAACTAGTGATTCAACTGAACAGATACAGATCTTGACTAAATCAACTGAACAGATACAGATATTGACTTAGTCAACTGAACAGATATCAACACTTAGATCCTTCGGACCTCTGCTAAAGAAATCAACTGCTTACGTGTGTGTGTGTGTGTGTGTGTGTGTGTGTGTGTGTGTGTGTGTGTGTGTGTGAACTGTTTCCATAATATAATTACATATGGTTTTTTGATTATGGTCATTAATTATGATCATTGATTTACTGATGAATACGATGAGAAATATTGAAATATGATCCTCAACACATATTATATCTCTGAACCAGCAGCATTCTTCTCATAATCTCAATTCATAGTTTAACCTTGTGGTGGCACTACAGGAAAAGGTATATGGTCCAGAAAATCCAAAAAGGTATGATTCTGCGCTCTGGACATGCCTCTAGAAAATTTTTACCCAATTCCCTTAAGACCTGTCCAACTTTTTGCATATTAGAAATTTTTAAGTTTGGCCTGTAGGTGGCATTACACGAACGGTCATAGTTTCATCAGTTGGATTTGCTCTTTTATGCACAAAGATGTTCACAGCAAAATCGGTTGGATTCCAATTAAAGCTAGAGTATGCAATCTTGGAACAGCGAGCAAGATAAACCCACCCCCTCCCCTCAAGTCTCTGACCAAAGCCACAGCCCCTGATTCATTGCTTCGGTAAAACTCCAGAGGCCGGACGTAGGCACAGGTTAAAGGTTGTATCAGCGATTCTGAGCCAAAACATAATTTGTCACGTACAGGAACCATTTTGGCATGAGTACCATAACCTCCACTTTTTTTGATTTTTTTTTGGTCAGAATGATTTTAAAAGGGGGCACAAATATTTTTGGGGGGTTTTCATGAGTGAGAAGGGGGTTTAGAATGATGGGGGAAAAATTTTAAAAGGAAGGGGTAGATGTGGCGCGAGTAAAAAAAATTTTGCAGTAAATGCACTGTCCACATCTGTATTGTTCCCTCCTGTCATTCACTCTGTGTCCTATCTCTTGAACTACTTATGTTCTCCTTTTTTTATGTTTTTTTTTTTTTCTCCATCGATGAGGCTGTGAACAAAGGTTTACATGTTACGTTAGACATTACATTAGTGTCTGCAGTGGGATTCAAACCTGGAAACCTGTGGAGAAAGCAATGTTAATCACACCACACACTGTGGCCTTAACCACTACACCAACTGAGTTTTTTGCCAGCTCAGCGCCATTAGTTTCCATTCATCGCTGAAGGATGAAAGACAACCAAAACTGTGTGTGTGTGTGTGTGTGTGTGTGTGTGTGTGTGTGTGTATATGTGTGTGTGTGTGTGTGTGTGTGTGTGTGTGTGTGTGTGTGTGTGTGTATAATATATATATAAAAGAAATATATATATATATATAAGAAATAATATATTCATTTTTTTTCTTTTATTTATTGTTGTCAATGAGGAGACGTCGAGTGAATATCCAGTTTGATGTCTTTCATGCTGGTGAGTCGGCTGATCCGTTGACACTGGATAGAATAATTTGAGCGGAACAAACCATTGTTTGTGGCTGAGTTGGGTTAAGGTTAGGGCTAGGGCCAGGGATAGGGATAGCATTCTTTATGAGTTGAGTTAAGGTTAGGCACAGGGATAGGGATAGCATTCCCTATGAGTTGGGTTAAGGTTATGCACAGGGATAGTATTCCCTATCAGTAAGGTTAAGGTTAGGGTTAGGGATAGGGATAGAGATAGTTTAGTTCGTTTGGTAAGTGTGAGCACGAGTGTGCGGCACGCGAGTACGGTTGGAAGAGGTGGATTCGGGCACGATCCATCTGTACTAGTATCAAATGTGAAAGCAACCGTACTTCAGCTCGGCAGATTACCCTTATGTGTCACGGTTGTCTTGTTCTAACAAATGCAGCGGCGAAAGGATCTCTCCATTCAAACCAAGAAATTCAGTACTTGCTCGAAATGTAGGCGCACGAAAACACAATCCACCACTGGGTATTACGCACAAAAACTCGGAGGTTTTCGGAATAATTTGTGCGCAGTTACATTCGCGTGCTTAAGACAGAACAATAGATCAGTGTCGTGACAAATTAAAGAAAATGTGCGCGACGCGGTGCCAAAGTCTTGCAGCTCAAGTTATGAGGCAGATAAATTTTCGTGGTGTGAGGCATGGATAACATAATCAGCCAAATACACAAGGGCGAAATTATATACAGTCATGCCCAAAATTATTCATACCCCTATCAATTTTTGGGTTTTTTCAAGATATTTTTTGACAAATCAAATTTACTCTTGCACAAATGACACAGTAAGTTGACATAAGGCTGTAAGAAGTCCAGTAAACAATTTTTCGAGAAATACATTACTTTTTGGTATTTCATTTGACAGATTTACAAAAAATGCCTTGTCCAGAATTATTCATACCCTTTTCTCAGTAATTGCTGGCAAAGCCTTTATTCACGATTACAGCCTCCAAATGCTTCCTGTGGTTGATCACAAGGTTTCTACACGTCTCCACGGGGATTTTGGCTCACTCCTCTTTGGCAAGCTTCTCCAGGTCCTTAAAGTTAAAGGGTTTCCTTGACATGACCTTGGTCTTCAGTTCCCTCCACAGATTCTCGATAGGATTGAGGTTGGAGCTCTGGCTTGGCCACTCCAAAACATTCACTTTGTTGTCCACTTACCATTTCTTGACGGATTTGGCCCTGTGTTTAGGATCATTATCCTTTTGGAAGATCCATTCCTGCCCTAGACCAAGTTTTTCAGCGGATTGCTTAATGTTTTAACTGAGGATCTGGATATACTGGTACTGTTTCATAGTGTCATTAACTTTAATAAGGTTTCCAGGCCCATTCGCTGAAAAGCAACCCCAGAGCATGATACTCCCGCCACCGTGTTTGACTGTTGGGACCCTGTTTTTCGGTTGAAGACTTCACCTTTTTTACGCCACTTACACTTCTCCAACCCAGACACACAAGAACTCATCTAGCCTTTGCAGAAGCTCACCTGGATGAAGATAAAAGCTTCTGGCTGTCAATGTTATGGACGGATGAAACAAAGATCAGCTGTTTGGGCACAGAGACGTGGCTTTTGTTTGGCGTAAGAAAGGTGAAGCGTTCAACCTGAAAAACACGGTCCCAACAGTCAAACCTGGTGGCGGGAGTATCATGCTCTGGGGTTGCTTTTCAGCGAATGGGCCTGGAAACCTTGTTAAAGTTAATGGCACTATGAAACAGGACCAGTATATCCAGATCTTCAGTAAAAACATCAAGCAATCCAAAAAGGTCAGTTAATACATTTGGAAGTGTTAAATTTGGCCAAATAGTGGCCTGGCAGGACAAATTGCAGAGCCACCACAATAAAAACTTCCTCTTCCATGCACCAGGAATGCTGACCGCAGATTTGGCATGATTCCTATCAAAACAGTTTAAGATATTGCAGTTTGTAAAAATTTGCAGTTAGGCCAAGAGGTGCAGATCAATCAAGAATCAGACATGATGACATTTATGGGAGCAACAGTTTATTCAACATTTCAGCTGGCAGTTTTATTTGGACACAGTAAACAGGCCTTCAGAGATTGTGATGTAGAACAGTGTTCACCGTTACCTTTTCCACCATATCCTAAACTGATGCTTGGTTCCCTATACTGTGCAACAAAAGCATACATAAATTCAAGCTTGCTTACGTCTGTACATGGCTACAAAGGAATTAAAATACCAGCGAAGTAATGCAAATGCATTTTGATTTTATTCAGCTTTATTAATGAACCCCAGCAATCAAAACCACTGTCTTTTATTGGTATAAGCAAAGAACCAAAAGCCAAAGCATGACGCCCATTTTACTCAGTTGAGATTACACTTATTTAAATAACCCACAAAACACCCACATTTTTACACTGCTGTACAACAGAATTTGGTTTTGGTAGTTTTTAATTTTTGGAAACAAAGCTGAATAATGAAGTGATTGTACAGGCTCTTGAACAACTGCACTACACTCCAAATGAAGGCACCGTATAATCATTATTTGTCCAAGAGGCAATACAATTTGGCCTTGGAATGATTTGCTTTGTGATTTTTTTTATATGCAAGTAATTTTCTACAAAAAGCTTTGACAATACATGCCAGTCTTACTGGTATCAAATAATATACACAAATGAAATGGATCATCCAAGTGAGAGAGCATAACGATACAGAAATGCCACTAGAGCGATTGATGAGCAGACCTTGCAGACTGTCAATCACACGGCTCTATACATGCCTGTTCCATGCATGCCTGCCCACTCTGATAACTAGTACTGGAAGTCTGCACTCGAGCCTTCATTCGCAAACTGCGAGCCGGAGCCTCGAGCTTTACTAAGCCACCCATTCCCTGCAGGAAAATGCCATGCATTCATAAAGCAAAAAAAGCTGCCATCTGCAATTCTGATCTAAGGTCAATCAACTAAACTAAATTAACTTCAATGTAAACTTAAGCGAATTGTGCAAAAAAAAAAAAAAAAAAAAAAAAAAAAAATGGCTGCAGTAGACATAGCAAGAAATAACCTGTGCAATGTCAGTTTCAGGGAAAACATGCACATAATTCCATAATTTTATGTTCATTATCTACTTCCCGCAGCAAAGAGAGATCAGACTCCCTTACACTTGTTAAAAGTGCGAATGAGTTATAAGGACTGACATTATAAAAAAGTGAAAAGTGCATAAATTTTATACTTTGTTCTGGGCAGTGTGCTGTATTGGCCTGTACTTTCATAGTCCTAGCCCCGCCCCTGCCAATCTGGTCAAATGAGCAATCTGATAATTCTTTATCATGGGTATTAATAGATCACTAATCACGAAATGATTGTCTGCTTGATTGAAATTTCCACCAAACATCAGAGCAGCTAAAAACTAAAAAACTTCAGCCAGTCACTCTGAAGACGGTGCCTTTCATACAACCATAGAGTCAGAAATAACAGCTCAAACCAAAGGAAATACACACATCACAGGGTAAACATCAGGGGACACACTCCCTCTCCCTCTCAGTTACAAAAAACAAGGCAGAAACTGCTCACAGAACTCAGAAGGCGCAAGGACAGCATTAGCGCGGAGTTTCAGCCATGGCAAATTCCCCAAATGGGAAAACAAAAATGTACCATTTTTCTTGTTACGACGATGCTGCTTTTCCTGCCGTCATCACGAGTGCGAGGGCATCGTAAGGGCACTTCGAGGAAAAATCTAAAAGCGCTGGTAACACTTTGCAATAAGTGTACATTAACTAACATTAGTAAATGCAGTTACCCAACAGTTAATTAACATTTAACTAATGTATCTAGTAATCGCTTACCAATGGTGTTCATGTAAACGAAGGCACTAAATTGCACATTATTGAATAGTTAAACAGTTTAAATTGTTACTTACTGGATACTTTAGGGATGTTTTCAACTTCACAATAAGGGTGACAAAGAGCATTGGTTAATTATGGTTTCATAAGACTTATTCAGCGCTCAGATGAATGAGCCACCCGCTAATTAGCTGATAGCTAATGCTTATTACCACATTAACTAATGCTAATTTATGCATCCTTACCGTTAAGTGTTACCAAATGGTTTCATGCTGCAATCACACAGGCCTCTCCCTGCTCAATTTTAAAAGAAAGACTGGCCAGAGGGAAAGTGTGACCGGATCCGTTTAGAATGAAGGAGCTTATATTATGACCTTAAAGGGCTGACACAAAATGCTCACACTAATATAGTTGAGTGAGCAAAATCCCAGTATATTGGGCCTTTTTAGTAATTTGCAGCATTATATTTAATCTGGCCTGACATTTGCAAAGAAGCAGCAAAGCTCAAAGATCAACTCTTGAGGAATTTATAGACATTCATACATACATTTTCAAATTCCCGGCATCCAATTTAAAAGAAAGAACTGGACAATGAGTCTCAGCAAAACTTGCCGCAAAAAACTGTTCTCTTCTTAAGGACCAGCAGTGCAAAAGTCTGCAATTACTATAGACTACAACAGAGCACTAGAATCGCTCCTAAATAAACATTTTTTTAAACATCTCAATTTCAAGATTACACAAAACCACATACCAGGGACAAAAAAAAAGCTTTGATTTACAAGAGAAAATAATTACTCTTCATTTTAACAGCGGCATAGATGTGAAGTGACTTCCTTCAAGCGAACACCTCGCAGAGGAACGGTCCCACTGCAAAGTAAATATATACAACATATCCCAAGATGCACCTCTGCTGGATACACACACACACACACACACACACACAGGGCAGTCAAGTGTTGTAGTGGTCCTGAAACACAAAAAACAAAAAAACAAACAAACAAAATGTGGATCAGGCAATAAAGAGGCAAGGAACACAACTGCATAAGAATTTCACATTTCCAATGCACTGTGCACATGAGTATAATCTGTGTTAGTAGCAGTCAACCCTTTCCTGGAGATCCACAGTCATGCACATTTTTATTTGATACTTAATTTGACATATGTCCAATTCTATCAATTAGCTCATTGAGAGCAGTAGAAGGTCGCGAGTACTTGGTTGAACTGAAAGTGTGCAGGACAGAATATGGTCTATTGCCAGTGGTCAATGTGGTGTGTGAGAGCATAGGCATGTACACGCATGTGCATGTGCGGGCGTCGCAGTGTTCATTGGTGGGATTGACGAGCATCACTGACCTGGATGGATGACATCACCCCGCTGGCCATTACAGAGAGCCGGCCCGCTACGGTCTTGACTCCGAGTTTGAGTTGGGACATGTCCGGGGCATTGGGCAGGACGTTGCTCAGCTTATATGACCCTGAGAAACACATATGAGTGCAGTGAGATACCCTCACACTGCACTGCTGTAACAAGACCTCAGGCCGGGCAATGCTCTGTGCATCTACATGTCCCCTTTACATCAGCTAGCAAGTCCAGTGAAACTCAGCTTCCCTTCCATTCCACTCAATTTGTGGTAGGAACATTTATTTGAAGTGCGCAGGACTACTCAGAGACATTGGGAGATTTCAACCCACTCGATCTCGGGTGGTAAAAGCAACAATTTCACACCCGCACTCTGTGCTTCTGGTAATAGCAGGTGAATGAAGTGGAAATACTAAGACACCAATACAATAGTTGTCAAGGGAGAAGAACGTCTTGTGAGTTTCCTTGAAATTCACAGACTGTAGTACACTGCGGCCTTTCTGATTATTTTAAAAGAAGGCTCCATTCTATGCTGTGGTACAAACTGTACCTCTTATCCCAGGGCTGGAGTTAAAAATTTTGGGCCTCCTGAAAGAATCTCATACAGGGCTTCTCTATTTTCATCATGGGGATTTCTTTGTGAGTGCTCTTCAGCTGTGTGTTGTTAAAATGCCTCAAATCCATGGCACTAACATCCTTACCAGTCTGTTGTTTCTTCTGCTCATCAAACAGGTCGGCTGAGCTGATGGCAGAACTGCCTGCGAGCCTCTCTAGCCTGGCTCTGCTTTCATACTGCCAGAGAGAGAGAGAGAGATTGGGGAAATTTCAACACACCAAACAAGGCAGTTATACAGGACTGCATCTTAAGCTGAAAAAGGCTAACGGACATTGGCAAAAAGTCCCAGGGGTCAGACAGTCAGAACCTAGTAATGGGTTTTGTCCAATTTTTCAGTCAAGCGGCTGCTTCATAAATTACGCCTGCCTCCTGGCCAAAACATTCAGCCAATTACCTCACTCAAGTGGCTTAAAATAAACTGCGAGGGAGGATTTTCATTTTATAGACTGGAATTTTCCACCCCTGCTGACGGCGGCCTTCATACTCGGCCGTGGGTCAAAGTTTAAGACCTGCCTCGGAGTCGTCCTGCTTCCCGAAGAACATGTCGGATGAGATGGCCTTCGCGTTGCCAAACTTCTTCTGAGCGTCATCCGAGGAGGAGACGGGCTCCAGTTCGTGTTTTCGTCTCGTTGTCCTACGGCAAGAATTGAGAGAGAGAAAGAAAATTTGTGCTCCGCATCAGAGAAGTCGTCAGTGCACGCTATGGCTTCTATTGTTGTTTGAATGACTGCGCTGAGAAAAGGGGTGAAAGATCTCTGCATATGATTGGCTGGATCAGCCATGACTAGCACCGTGTGATACCTCTCTTCGAATGAGGTCTTTGTGCTGAGGAAGAAGTCTGGCTCCGGCTTCAGGTCCTCCCGCTTCCCAGGGGACCTCTTCGGCTCCCCCCACTTGCCGGATGGTTCCGCAAACTCATCTGAGTATCTGGAGGACATTCTGCGAGAGAACACGAGTAGTCACTTAGCTACAGTTCACAACTCCTTTAAAGAGGATAGAATACAAAAAAAAGACATATAGGAGGTATTGATAGCACATTGATGTGGTGTTTAATTACCCAGGCGACAGACGTTTATGGATACTTTTTGATATGTTTATATAAATGCTAACCGTTTCCCATTTGTATTTGACTGAAAACAGAAATGTTTTGTCTAAGACTGGATAATGGGGTCAATAACAGGTTTGTTTACGATTGACAGAAAACTTGAAGCAGAGGAGAAGGACTGCAGGGTATTTCACAAAACGATATTACAGAATTGACTGGATAACTGCAGAACACACACAAAGAAAAAACAAAAATCTCCCAAATTTCAAACGTGACCAAATGATAAGAGCCGTCTGGGTTTTTACACTGAGCCAAAATGGTAATCCTGCTTTGTGAAGTCCTACACCAGTTATTTCCACGGGTTAACAGCATTTCTCAGTCTGAAATGAACAAAATACTGAGCCCAACTTCCAGTGCCGACAAAACGTTTCAGTTGTTCAACATTTCTAGTTGAATTAGTTCATGTACAAAACCCAAAACCAGTGAAGTTGGCACGTTGTGTAAATCGTAAATAAAAACAGAATACAATGATTTGCAAATCCTTTTCAACCTATATTCAATTGAATACACTGCAAAGACAAGTTACTTAATGTTCGAACAGGTAAACTTTGTAATTTTTTGCAAATATTAGCTCATTTGGAATTTGATGCCTGCAACATGTTTCAAAAAAGCTGGCACAAGTGGCAAAAAAGACTGAGAGAGTTGAGGAATGCTCATCAAACACTTATTTGGAACATCCCACAGGTGAACGGGCTAATTGGGAACAGGTGGGTGCCATGATTGGGTATAAAAGCAGCTTCCCTGAAATGCTCAGTCATTCACAAACAAGGATGGGGCGAGGTCACCACTTCCATTGAACAAATCGTGAGCTGATTGTCGAACAGTTTAAAAACAACACTCCTCAACGAGCTTTTGCAAGAAATTTAGGGATTTCATCATCTACGGTCCGTAATATCGTCAAAAGGTTCAGAGAATCTGGAGAAATCACTGCACGTAGTTTACAAGGCCGAAAACCAACATTGAATGCCCGTGACCTTCGATCCCTCAGGCGGTACTGCATCAAAAACCGACATCAGTGTGTAAAGGACATCACCACATGGGCTCAGGAACACTTCAGAAAACCACTGTCAGTAACTACAGTTCGTCGCTACATCTGCAAGTGCAAGTTAAAACTCTACAATGCAAAGCGAAAGCCATTTATCAACAGCACCCAGAAACGCTGCCGGCTTCGCTGGGCCCAAGCTCATCTAAGATGGACTGATGCAAAGTGGAAAAAGTGTTCTGGGGTCTGATGAGCCCACATTTCAAATTGTTTTTGGAAACTGTGGACGTCGTGTCCTCCCGGACCAAAGAGGAAAAGAACCATCCGGACTGTTATAGGCGCAAAGTTCAAAAGCCAGCATCTGTGATGGTATGGGGGTGTATTAGTGCCCAAGGCATGGGCAACTTACACATATGTGAAGGCACCATTAATGCTGAAAGGTACATACAGGTTTTGGAGCAACATATGTTGCCATCCAAGCAACGTCTTTTCATGGACGCCCCTGCTTATTTCAGCAAGACAATGCCAAGCCACATTCTGCACGTGTTACAACAGCATGGCTCCGTAGTAAAAGAGTGCGGGTACTAGACTGGCCTGCCTGTAGTCCAGACCTGTCTCCCATTGAAAATGTGTGGCGCATTATGAAGCGTAAAATACGACAACGGAGACCCCGGACTGTTGAACAACTTAAGCTGTACATCAAGCAAGAATGGGAAAGAGTTCCACCTGAAAAGCTTCAAAATTGGTCTCCTCAGTTCCCAAACGTTTACTGAGTGTCGTTAAAAGGAAAGGTGATGTAACACAGTGGTAAAAAGGCCCCTGTGCCAACTTTTTTTTTTTTTTTTTCTGCCTTTAAATTCTAAGTTAATGATTATTTGCAAAAAAAAAAATAAAGTTTCTCAGTTTGAACATTAAACATCTTGTCTTTGCAGTGTATTCAATTGAATATAAGTTGAAAAGGATTTGCAAATCATTGTATTCTGTTTTTATCTACGATTTACATAACGTGCCAACTTCACTGGTTTTGGGTTTTGTATATGGAGGCAAAACAGTGCAGACCCCAATCGGCTCCCACCTCGAGAACCTGGAGGAAAATGATCCGTCGTCTTCGTCCTCCTCATCCTCGGCCGCATACTTCCTGCCCCAGGATGATTTGCGCTCCGCGGGGGACTCCTGCTGGATTGTGTGCATGTCTGACAGTACCGAGTGCGACACGCCGCTGGAAACAGAGAGAACACATGGAGTGCAGGCCCCAAAAGCATATATTAATGGAAGGAATGGGCGTGTCTTAAGGGGAGAGGATTCAGAAACACTACGAATGCCTTACGCTGCTAAATGCTATGCTAGCACATACACATTTCAACATAAAGGGAAAGAGCGACAGCTTCACATAATAAACTGAAGGATTACATCTTAAAATCGTTAGCAAAATGACCTATTTGCAACTTTTCATACATTTTTTGAAAAAAAGTTGAGTTTACAGGACACAATCAGATTTGAGTACCAAACTCAAGAACTGCAGTGACATTTATCCACTTTTGCCCAAATCGATGTGTCTGCTTTAACTCCCCATTAGCATGTTTTCGATATTGGAAACATGCCAAGACGACGCTCTTAAAATTATATGCATAGCTATGGCTGGGAACAGGGTCTATGCATCTCAATACCCCCCAAAAAAAGTTCAAGCCAAGGTTATTCCCTTACAGGCAACATGGCGCAGAAACATCAGTCTTAACAAGTCATTTAATCTCGTCCTGAGATTTAAAAACCTATTCCATGACTCAAAATAGAAGATTTTTTTCCCCTATCTAACTATCCATTTGACAAAATTTTCCAACCCCATCACCAAATCAATAAATGTATAATGTGTCTCACCTCATTAGCATGTTATCTAATTTACCAGAAACTTAACTGAAATAGCACTTTAAAAATAGAGATGAAGAATAATACTGCAGCTTGCAAAATCCAAAAGCTAACACAGTGAGCCATCTGGAGACTGACACCTGTCCAATGTTAGCATTAGCATAAGTGATTTTAGCGCGCACAATTTTAGCATTAGCATAAGTGATTGTAGCGTGAGCAATTTTAGCATTAGCATATGTGATTGTAGCGTGAGCAATTTTAGCATTAGCATATGTGATTGTAGCGTGAGCAATTTTAGCATTAGCATAAGTGATTGTAGCATAAGTGATTGATTGTAGGGTGAGCGGTTAGCATTAGCATATGTTTTAGCATTTAGCATTAGCATATGTGATTGTGATTTTTTAGCATTAGCATAAGTGATTGTAGCGTGAGCAATTTTAGCATTAGCATATGTGATTGTAGCGTGAGCAATTTTAGCATTAGCATAAGTGATTGTAGGGTGAGCGATTTTAGCATTAGCTTGCGGAGAGGCTCTTACTCACCTCCTGCCCGTCAGGCCCATCCCCAGCCTCTCCGCCTGCTCCTTCTTCTTCCCCTCCAGGTTCTTCATCCTCTGCGCCTCCTCCTTCTTGCGCTGCATCTCCAGGTCTTTGTAGGCCAGCCGTAAGGAGGTCGTTCTGCCCGCAGACATAAAAAGGAGGCGTCAGTAATGTAAAACCTGAGACCTGTCTCCTGCAGTCATGATCCCCATTTCCATCCATCCATCCTTTATCAAGGCCACTTATTTCCAGTCAGGAGCCTAATCTGGGATCCATTTGGCAAGAGGCAGGGGTAAATAGCACAAAGCTTTCCAATCTACTTCAGGGCTCGCACGCTTGCAGGAAAATTTAAGTCTCCAAACCGATACCAATTTCAGTAGCTCGAAAAGAGAGAGTGATGACAATAGAGGTATAGAAAAGAGAGAGTGGGCGGGGGGACAGGAACAGGATTGTGACTCGCTGTGCAGGTGAGATTGTGCATGTGATGGAAGCAGGAGCTTACACTGGTTCCTCAGGTGTACTGGGTCCTTGTGAGGCCTCTTCGCTCTCCCGGAGCTTGTCCACGGCCTGAGCGCGTTTCTCCACCTCCGAGAAGTTCTTACTGCTCACCTTCTGAGCCCCCAGACCACCCTTCTTCGAGCCAAGCTGATCAATAACCAAAATTGGCATCAGGTGAGTGTACAGACTCCCAAATACACCATTAAGAGAATGTACATATGCAAGCAGATAGTCAGGAGCAAACGCAAGCAGGCAGAGACAAGCAGGCAACACACAAGCAGGCAGACACAAGCAGGCAACACACAAGTAGGCAACACACAAGCAGGCGGACACAAGCAGGCAACACACAAGCAGGCAGACACAAGCAGGCAACACACAAGCAGGCAGACACAAGCAGGCAACACACAAGCAGGCAGACACAAGCAGGCAACACACAAGCAGGGAGACACAAGCAGGCAACACACAAGCAGGGAGACACAACCAGGCAACACACAAGTAGGCAGACACAAGCAGGCAACACACAAGCAGGCAACACACAAGCAGGGGGACACAAGCAGGCAACACACAAGCAGGGAGACACAAGCAAGCAACACACAAGCAGGGAGACACAAGCAGGCAACACACATATATTATACATAAAGAGAAAAGGTCATTACATCACATTAGCATAGACATTCTTAGAGTCTGTGTGAAGGCAACATGAGCAGCTCAGTCACACATACTTACCGACTTTTTAGCAGGGCCTGGCTTCTTCCGGATAAGAGAGGGCTCTGTGAAGGAGTGGATAAGCAAATCATTCACAGCAAAGTAGCAGTACACAAAATGGAATGATATCATTGTATGGTCAGTGCTGAGGACAGTTTCTGGTTGTACTGAATTAAAACACCACTCCCAGGTTAATAGGACTGTCCTGAAAGCTACCATGAGAGAACAGCCGAATGTTTCCCTGCAAGAGCAACATCACATTCACACAAAATCACTCAGAGCAAAACCTGAGGCGCCGACCGATGTGTCCTCAAGTAGTGCAAAGCGTCACTCGCCCATAAAGCCTGCACTCACTCGGTTATAGGAATGCAATGTTAACAGAATAAGCGAAGATACTGCAGTTCAAACTCTGCTTCCTAACTACCAGCACTGAAACTCTTCTGGGCAGGGGGGAGGAGCATAATTAGCTAGCTGTCTGTCTACCTTTACTTGCCAAGATTCCTGTGGAGGATGAGTCAGCTAGAATGAAGGAGAAAGATCCGTTACACCTACAAGTGTGAACAAACTGTGACTTCAGTTCATATAACTTTTAGACAATATAAGCCTATAAATTTACAGTGCCCGTGAGAATTGCTTGTCAAAGCCAGTTCTTCAGAGAGCTGATGAATCAAAAGATGTCAGTAGATCAGTCTGTGGAGTCAATTTAGTAGACATGAAAATTCATGGGCACTAGTCACCATTCCATGGCTTGATATATTTTGCCTTGGAAATTATCGTCACTCGTTCATTATGAATTTTACAGGTTTCCAACATTCCTAAAAATCCTCAAAATGATTAATTTCCCAGTTTGCGACTGTACACAGCAATTTAAGGCCAGATCAGACATCAGGCATTGAAGTCATTTGATATCAAGAGGTGTTACCCAGAACAGCTTTGGGAGAGACACTGAGCAGGTCCACGCTAGGGCCGTCCTCTGATACGCCTGAGTAAAAAAACAAAAGCAAGAGGGTAATAAACAAAAAAGAAAAACAACAAGAGCAAATGAGGCGTCACAGACAAAGCCCATATCCTGATAAGCCACAATACTACAGCTGCCACTGTTTTCAGCAGCTCTAAACCCTGATAAGCCAACACCCAGAGGAAATTAAGTTTACCATCGTCGGCTCCTGGAGTCTCCTGAACTTTGGCCAGCTCTGTCGTTGCGGGATCCAGGCTCACCTGAGCTGAACCAGGCTCGAGCTAACAACAGAAACGGCTTCATGACTTAACACTGAACACACTTTACAGTCCGAACACAGGAATCACCTCCAACACACACGCACGCACAAGCACAACATACCTGGGTCAATTAAGAAAGGGTTTTGCGTTAAAATACTTTTCCATACTTTACTGATCTCGTTTAGTGAATGGCAAAATCGCAAAGTGCAAACCCCACCGTCTGTTCCATTTTTCTTGGCTTCCACCAGGCGAGATCAATGAAAACGGAAAACAATTTCAATCTAAAACAAAATACGTAATGGACTAAGGTCTGGTGCCCACACATATACCTGTGCACGATCACACGCGTTCACTCGTGTCCCATCACAGGTGCACACACAGACAAATACATGCATAAACTGAACTCACATGTGCATGCAGACTGAAGAAGTCCACGTGCTTGTCTTCAGGTGACGTAGGGGACAGGGGTGCCTGACTGTCCAACCAGAGCTTCAGAAGACAGAACAGCAGTTAGCATCACCCAACAGCAAAACAGAGGCACCAACAGGGCTCTTATCAATAATACAAATTTATCCAGGTGTTATATTCGCACACAGATGGCAGCATCTATGGAACTGACAGATTTAAATTGACAGTGTAGCCCACTAACACTTAAACACTCAATAAGTATAAAATGGCCGCAGTTCTCAAGATGATTTCAGACTATGAAATAAATTACCCTCAGATTAAATCGAGTTATTTTGTTGTGAAACAGAGGCGAAACAGAAAAAAAACTGTTTTGCAGTCCAATACAGACCTCCCTGTGCATTGAGCCAGTAACCTATGATAAGATATCGTAACTGGAGCAGACTGAAGAGAAGGGACATACTGGTTCTACAAATAAGCAGATGTAGAGAGGTCTGTCAGCAGTTGAAGAATGACGTGATTTTGAAGGACTGCTATCAAACTTTCGGAGTTCACTTACAAAGGGCTGGAATCACGCAAGAGTCATGGCTCTTTTAACACTAAGAGCACTAAAATAAATTTAATAAAATAAAAATATATAAATTAAATTAAATTATCTTGTGCTGTTGAAAACCCATCATGTGGCAACTTGTTTAAAAGAGCTCCTGCAGGGGAGCTCTTTTAAACAAGTCGCTACATGATAGGTTTTCAATAGCTTTGATTTTTATATCTTGTATCATTGAGCAAAAATAGCTGCATTTAGCACTCTAAGGGTTAAAGTGCGTCATTGCATACATTTTGGACGTCACTATCGATAGACAACACTTGTGCACATCTCTATGGTACCTCAGTGCCGTGTTGTCTGGTAGCCTGAGTGGCCAGAGTCTTGATTTTGTCCCTGTAGAGCTGTGCAGCCCTGCTGTTGTACTTCGCGTTAGCTGCAGTCGCCGTGCAGTTGTGCTGATGAAAAAAACTCACCTGCAACGAATACTGCGGTTAGGCAAATTCTAATGACAGATCGCCGGCGGGAAATTTGGTCGCCGACATACCTCAGCATTCTAAGGCAAATTACAAAGAGTTAATTACACACAAAGAGTTAATTACACAGGTTGCAACAACAGCGGTTACATCAGTTTTTCTAGTAGCGGCGCGTGTGCCCGGCAGCTTTGATGATTTTAACCTATTGCGCATGAGCGTGACGTACAAGCTATATCTCCCTTTAAGGATCCGTATAATGTCCAGAATGAGTTTCATCATATCTCTGCAGCTTTAGACACATAGTGACAAGCTAAAACACATTTAAAATTTAGTAGTCAACCTGAACCGCACTGTGGGAAACCGAATATTAATTTCCTCTGACCCCCACCGTTTTCATTTTTACGTACAAATGTCGCAAGCACTGCTGCATAAAAAAAATGCTGGATGACTTTAGTGACAGGTTTTGTCAACAATGATGACGACAATTTTGATGAAGTTAACCACAATCCTCTATACAAGGATCAGTGGGCAACAGAATAATTTGAATGTTGCCGTTGACGGACTTTCTCCTATCGTACATGTTAACAGCTACTGAATAAAGGCCTAGTTGACTGCGCTCAAATCAAATGCCATCCATGTCCTGTCCATCTGCTATAGAGGCTGAGAAATTCAGTTTAGTGGATTTTTAAAAATATGATTGTTTTTCAGAAATCCTAAAGGATTTAGGGAGTCATTTTCACCTGTGACCTTTGTCAGTTAATGAGAATGAAACTGCCTCTACTTTCATTCTCGGTATATGCAGTGCTACAAGTATTGCTTACATAAAACACACCTATTGCCCAACATGGAGCCTTCCATCTCTCAACTGGTCAGACAAGTCAGGGAACGCAACAGAAAGCACTTTCTACAACACAGGACATCCTGAGCAGCAGCCGAAATGTATGCCCTAAAGGCAATGCATATAACAAACCATCTATATAGATAGGTGTTAACTCACCGCATTGGCATTTCCACCAATTTGCATGCAGCGTAGCTGGTACCAGGACCAATTGGAGTCCAACTCCGTGGACCTGCAAGACAAAATCGAGACAGTCGCTGGAGCAGGTTGTTATCTTTGCGTCTTACCTGAGTCAACAGTCAAAATGCTTCCAGTCAAAACCAAGATTCTATTTACCAACCAATCAACAAGCAAACATAGCTCAGAATATCCAACATTCAGGGCAGGTTTGCTTTCTTACAAGCAGAAGACTTGATTTATCCTGAATTTTTGAAGAGCCCTATTGAACTCCAGTGAAATGTTGCACAAGACTAAAGTAGAGCTCATTGCCACAAAGGCAAAACAAATGCCAAAACTGATTATAAATTGGAACAGCACAGAGACTCAATGGCCAGGAGGAGAGGTAGGGGGTATTGGCACTAAAGACCTGGACTGAAATGTTCACTTTTTGAAAGGAGACCCAGAATATTGTACTACATCCCTCCACCACCGTCCCCCACCTGCACAACAGATGAATGCAAGTGTAACCTGAAGAACAGATAGGGAAAACTTGAGCAACAGACCAAAGCAGGTCTGCCACAAGTCACAGGCTAATTCAGCCCCTGAAGAACAAGCATGATCAGTTTCACCAGCAGGACAGGTATACCCCACCTGCATCTAAAAAAAACAGAGGAGAGAGACCAAACCATGGTAGACTGGTGCAAGTGTCTCCTACTAGATGAAGGACAGGTATACATTGGTTCCAAACAGGTCAATGCATATTCTGCACTGATCAGCCACAACAATAAAAGCTCCTGCCTTATATTGTGTAGGTCCCCCTCCTGCTGTCAGAACAGCTCTGACTAGTCAATACCATGGAATTATCTACAAGTCCCGTGAAGTCATCCTGTGGTATCTGGCACCAAGACTTAACCAACAGATCCTTTAAATCCTCTAAGTTGAGAGGTGGAGCCTCTATGGATCAGACTGGTTTTTCCAGAACATCCCGCAGACGCTCAACCGGACTGAAATCTGGAAAATCTGGGGGCCCAGACAAATTTTGAACTCTTTGTCATGTTCTTTTAGCCATTCCTGAACAATTTTTGTCAAGTGCCAGGGTGCATTATCCTGCTGAAAGAGGCCAGTACCATCAGGGAATCCCATGGTCATGAAGGGGTATACCTGTTCTGAAACAATGCTTATATGGGTGGTACGTGTCAAAGTGACAACCACATGATTGCCTGGACTCAGGGTTTCCCAGCAGAACATTGCACAGAGCACCACACTTCCTCCCTCGGCTCGCCCTCTTCCCATAGTGCATCCTGGTGCCATATCTTCCTCAAGTAAATGCACTAACGCATCTGGCCATCCATGTGATGCAAACAGAAACATGATTCAGACCAGGCCACCTTCTTCCATTGCTCCGTGGTCCAGTTCTGATGCTCACATGCCCATTCTAGACCGTTTCGGCAGTGGACAGGGGTCAGCATTGGTACTGTGAATGATCTGCAGCTACGCAGCCCCATATGATGTAAACTGTACTGCACTGCGTTCTGACACCATTCTATAATTGCCTGATTTAGCCAACTTTTTTTCAGCAATTAATGCTTCGCTAGCTCTTCTGAGTGATTAGGCCACACGGGCTAGCCTTTGCTACTCTTCCACATCAACAAGCCATGGCCTCCTGTCCTTCCTTAAACTACTTTTTGTAGGTACTGGCCACTGCAGACTGGGAACACCCAACAAGAGCTGCCATTTTGGAGATGCTATGACCCAGTCGACTGGCCCTCACAAAAATCGCTCAGACCCTTGCGCTTGCCCATTTTTCCTGCTTCCAACACATCAACCACAGGAACTGTCTGTGCACCAGCTGCCTAATACATCCCCAACCCTTGACAGGCGCCACTGTAACAAGATAATCATTGTTATTGACTTCACCTGTCCCTGGTTTTAAAATTCTGGATGATCAATGTATACAAGTTATTCAGGTCACTGATGACAGGTAAGTTCGTGTGACAGGCAATACCTGATGAAGGACAGATGCACCCCAAGAGATCTGTGCGTTCCAGAACAGTCAATACATAAAAAGACTCCATAGGTAATACTGGCCCAGCTGGGGTTCTTCGCATTGCAGTCAAAACAAACCTAAAATGAACATAATGTAAGGATGATACCCTTGGAAATTATGCATGTTCAACTCCATTAGCATTAAGAAAAATGAAAATGAACGTTTCTGTCTAGATTTGTCAGTCAGGGTGACAGTCGTGATTTTTATGAGGACAGAGAATTTTAAGCATGTATTCTGGGGACATTCTCAAAAATCCACGAGTCAGGCTATTATGGTCACTAAAGCCCGGGGATATACGTACATAGGACACATAGGAAGCTGAATACATATGAAAGCAGGTGCCAGAATATAGACCAGCTGTTTCATTAAACCGGTGAACCAGACAAATCAATGCCACGACTTTAGTAACAGCAGTTTCTCTTTAACATTATCGAAAATGAAAAAAAAAAAAAAAAAAAAAGCAATTCCATAACTTGGGTATATGGCCATGCTATTATGGCCACTGCCATTCGAATACACCCAATTACAATTAGTATTTTTTATGCAATGATAAGATCAGAGGTGTAAAGTCCGGGATCAGAAAGTAAAAATCCTCCCCAGAACTTTATTCCAACCACCTGGATTTACTTTGGACAGGAGATAGAGACAATATGAGTGATCAGCTCATTCTGTGAGAGGGAGAAAAACTTGGCAGGATTTTCACTTTCTGACCCCTGTATTTTACACCTCTGGATAAGATAAATAGGCCATAAATACGTAGCTAAGCAATTCCAAGCTGACCTGAAATGGGGAGGCATCGGTCTGAAGTAAACTAACGCACACAAAGCAAATTTCTCTCTCTTCAGAAAACCACCGAGTTATCAAGCGCATCTGTCGTCAGTAACGCCAACTAATGTCAATTTAAGTGATCAACGCTTGCCGACGTCACGCTTTGCCAAGGCTTAAGCCGCTTTCACACCGGACGCGAAACGAATTTTTCGCACGACAGATTACATTCAAAGTCAATGCATAGACGCGAATACACGCGTTTCGCGTCTAACGCTTGTATTCGCGTCTTTGCATTGACTTTGAATGTAATCTGTCGTGCGAAAAATTCGTTTCGCGTCCGGCGTGAAAGCAGCTTTAATGCGGCACACAGGATGGCGACTTTTGAAGACATTATTAATTTCAAGATACAAGAAAAACGATTTATCATCACGGATCATTCAATCGTGTTAACAGTGACCGCTGATCGTATTTTCGTTGTCTTCTTTGTCGCCGTCGGGCGAGCTAGCTAGCCAAGTTGATTCGTGATCCTTTCCAGATGGCTCAATGTAGCTGTAAGTGCCGAAAGCCAACTAGGCGAAGTTAATAGCTAGTAGACAAACTTAGCGAACCAGACATCAGTTGTCAGATGAGTCTTTGTTACGGGTCGTATGTTAAGGGAACATGCATGCTTCCTGATAACAAAATAGCTAGCGACAGGGCATTGATTGCAGCTAGCAAAGTAAACAATTGAGGTTAGCTCGCACAACATTGCGACGTGTCAAAATAATTCGGCACTTCCTCATCCTGGCGAACGGTAGACGGATACGGACTTCACCTCCTCTTACCTTATTAGTGGGCACTGAGCGGAGCCGCTTGAAAATGGCTGAAATCTCTTGCTTGCTTGGATCAGACATCTTTCAGTTAGCTACCTGTTGTTAGCCAAGTTGCGGAGCACCGAGGCAAACTTCATCGGACCAGCGCTCACCGTCGCCACATCACCGAGCTCTATCTCAATAAAAACAGCTTCCGGACTCTGCATCCAGCACCTACGTCATGGGGATAACAATTTGGCAGCGCTGTCATTGGGCAGAATAAACTGATGACTAGCAACAACAGTGCTTTCCGAGTGGCGGACACCTCCCTATTTAAACATGAACGCACGGCACTCATCCTCAGTACGGGCGTGGAAAATAATTCATACAGAGGTTGGCAACGAGGGCCGTATCTGTCCCTGGTTTTCGCACCAACTTCTGGCCTTTCATTAGTTGATCATCTAAATTAGCCAAACTATTTATGAAATCTGACGTTTCTGGGGCATTTCTTTAAATTATCATGAATGGCCACCAAAGACTGTTCTCGTCTCCCTACATAAAACATTTTTCTGTGATTTAATCTTTGCACAAATCTATATTTGTGTATACAACCAATTAACTCAATTAGAGTAATTGGTAGAAATAAAAACCTGCATACACACCGGCCCTCCAGGACCCAAATTGCCCACCCCTGATATAGACCATATACTGCTTAACGTACACAATAACACCATTGAAATTCTACATTTGGCCGTGCCTAAATTTGCGCACAACAATCAGTTTGGGTAGAACACTGCGTCATGTGGTTGAATCAATAAAGGCACGGGAAGAAATAATCTCAGCATGTAAGAGTTATTGTTGTGAAATTATGAGAAAAGCCAAAAACACTGCTACTTTTAAAGGCGTAGCCCGATTCGGACAAAGTAAATTGAAACACCTCAAACTCATATTTTTAGAGTGTTTATTGTTGTGTTGAGGGACTTTTACAATCAAATTGTGCAAAGACACCTTGTGTGTTTCCAAAAATAAGCTTGATCAATATGCGACACTTCAACTCATTCTTATACGTATACAGAGATCGAGTGTCCATCCAGAGCAATAATTTTTATGTGGTCTTCATCAGGAACATTGAAAACCGAGAGTGGACACAAACATGTACAGGTCTCATTATAGGTTACATAAAAGTACCCCAAGAATACTCCTGAAACTAAGGCGTCTGTCTATTTATAATTGAACAGGACCCGAGGGAGAACATTTATTTACAATAAACAACGAATCAAAATAGGCTAATACCTGATGCGTCATACAACGTGAAAATATTGTACAAACTCATCTGAAATCGTAGCATTAACCCAACGGCAAACACTGCTTAAGGTCATATAAATCATCAGTCCTCAAATTATTAGTGAAAATTCAATTATCTCCCAATTTCTTCGGTGCTACTTGCATGTAGCTTTATTTTTATTTACATGCAAATATACATTTGTATTCTGATAAAACATTCAAACATTATCATATGTTAGGGAGAACATCGGATTTCAGCGGTTCAACTCTCCTTGAACGGCGAAAATTTCAGCTTCCAGTGCTAGCTTAAATAAATACCACAGCTTCAATAGACAGAAACCTTTTCCCTAACATGGGGAGAGCACAAATTCTTATTCTTTTTTAATGCAGTACACAAGAGCAATAGTTGCAAATATAGTGTGATGGTAGTATGAAAGTTCACAAGTCTCATGAGAGGCGTGAACAGTGAACACTGTCCAATCATTCAGGTAATTACGACGTGAATAAACTAATTTCTGTGCAGTGTGCGGCATGCTTGTCTATGGGCACCCTGCGCTAGTTGGTAGTGAGCCTTTATCAATCAAGTTCGTAAAGGTCCTCCATTTAGCCCGTTTGTGTGGTAACGAATATGCAAAAAGAAAAAAATTGTAACAAATATAACTGATGAAAACATTTACAAATAACTATTCTAGGTGCACTTGAGTGCTGAACACAAAGAAAAATGCGTTAACAAAAATTAAAGTGTAACAGATGGAAATGACCGCAGAACCCAAACCCATATTTTGATTTGCTGCCATTGCAATATTCTTCATACAAGTCTGCCTTCCTGTAGACAGCCTGAAACTTCTAGGCTGGCTGTTTGTGGCCTGAAAACAATCAATTGTGGCCATCCAGCATAGAGATAAAAATAAAGGGATGTTTAAAAAAAAAAAATCAAAGCATTTAAAAAGTATATCAATAAAATCATATGTACAAGTAATGAAAAAAACAAGAATGCATAACAGCTCATCTCCTTTACTATGGGTGTGACCACATCATCCTGGCTCAGGATTCTTACCAGTATTTCTGTGCAAATTATCCATTACTTACTAATGGGGACCATAGTGGAGATCAGCCAGTTTTTCATTTCTAGTGCGCATGTCATAAACTGGGATGAGTTTAGGAGATTTTAACTTCCTCTCCCTCTCTAACTTTCCTTCATGTCGGATGTCATTAATGGAGATGTGCAGAGGCAATCGATTCATTCTTGTCTGCAACAGGAATGGGTGAGAATTGGGGATATGTCGAGTCCTCTCGGCCATATATGGCCTTGATTTGGTACCCTGATCTCAAGCTTTCAGCCGCGACCTCCCTAATCGCTCAGAGACTGGTAATGGCTGCAGTGGTCCGGACTTTAGTTTCGAGTTGTCCTCTGTTCGGAAGCACGTTCGGCTGCTCAGCCGCCCCCCGGCAGCATTCCGTCTCCTTCGTACCCCCCCGGTCTTACTGGATGTCTTCCACATAGTTGGCCGGGTACAGTCCCACCTGCCCGTCCTTCAGGCGGCCCGTGCACCAGCCCTGCTCGTCCTCGTCTGCAGTCTTCATGAACTCGTCACCTTCGGCGAAGAGAAGAGTGAGAAACGCAAAAAGGCGCCACTTAGACAAAAAAAACTAACAGGTTCTTCAGGTTTCTTCCTGTATGCAAATGAGACAATGAGCTGTCTCCGATGGGATACTGGCGCTCTTATAGTCTGACACATAACTCGAGACTCCAGAAAGGTTTGTCACAAACATTTCCAGATAGGTCAGTCCAACATCTCCCTCCCCCCAAATTAACCCATTTGCGCAGAATACCAATATCGCCAATTTTTCCTGTTGTCCGTGAGCCTATTTAAGGCTTTATAAGTCAGTATTTGTGTCACAGAGACTGTGGAAAATTATTCCAGTCAAGCAAGATGTTTGAAAATTTAATTACAGAATTATTTAGCAATTAAATTTCAGAATTTACGGATGCCAGTGTCTAAATCTGTGCAGAGGGGTTAATTCACAATGTCCACATTTTTGACCCCATATGCTTCCCTTGTTTTGTCAGTTTTTATAGGAGGACCAATCACCTTGTTCTTCATCCTTTTCTACCCAACCCCCTACCCACCCCACACAGTTAATTCCTACCCGCTTTGAAGCTGAGCTCGTCCTGCTCCTGGCCTTCATAGTCATAAAGGGCTCGGACTGGTACCGCCATTGCGGGGACCGTGGGCTCCTCCTCAAATGGGTTCCCATTCCCGTTTGTGTCGGCTGTGAAGGGGTTCCCTGTCTCCTCGTCCGACCACTCCTGGGTCTTCTCGGCGCTGCTGGTGCTGTGGGAACACGCAAGAGCCAATCAGATGCATGGGGCGAGACAGCCGTCGGTCACGGGCCGGCTCAGAGACTGAGTGGACAACCAGCATGCCAGACAAGCGGAGCAGGGCAAAAGATGGCGGTTAGCTGGGGCAAGAAAAACACCGAACAAAAATGAAGGACTGTCACGTGTTCCACACGAGCCACAAACCAATCAGGGAGAAAAAAAAAAACAGAATAGGATTCAGCCATTGTGATCAGGAGAGGACATCATCAGTTGTCACGTAATTCAGTGCCCTGAGAAAAACTTGAGCTTGGTGGTTCACATTCCAGTGCTGGAAAAGTGCGGAAAATGCTTAAAAAGTGCGCAGGGTACTGAAACAGAAAACGTGATTGGAGAATGAGCTGAAGCCCGCATGACAGCGCTTGTTCACCCGTCCACCAGCAGAGGGCAGTAGCTACACGAAAAGACAGGCCTGAAACACCCTTCCCTCGGTTAAAGAGCAAGAAAAGACAAACCTAAGACAACAATCTGGACACACAAACACACAACATAACTGTACAATCAAACCAGTGTAGCCCAAACATGCCAAGCGTGGATCAAAGACAACATACTGCTTGTTTAAATGTACAGAGGTCTGCCTTTGAAGCACAAAGTCTGTTTGCTCTCTGCTCTAAATCTCACCGTCTTGCCTCAAGCTCATACTTAAGCTATGTACTCCAGCATATTGTCAATGCAGACATAGATTTTCAGCTTGAGCAGAAAATTGCAGCAGTACAGGTGATAAAGAGGCACAAATAATTCAGATAGAGTCTTTCAGCATACACTGAAATGGCTACAGCAGGTCTGAGTGCACTGTAACAGGAACAAACTGGAACAAGGAGAGATATGCTACGGCTTATCTGCAGGGAAATAAAACTGCGCAGAGACGGTGGCTCCAAGGTGCCATTTGGCTGAGAATGTGAGCATGCAGGGAGACACTGGACCACCTGAAACACACCATGGAGATGAAGAGCTGGCAGATGACATGGAGGATAAAGGAATGAAAGTGAATAGAGAACCAAGAAAAGGCTTGAGAAATACGGAGGAATGAGAAGATGGACAACCAGGAAAGGGAGAAGGAGGAGACAAAAGGGACGAGGGTATGTGGGGAAGACGGAGTTGTGAAAGAGAGGAGAGGACCGAGGGTAGAGAAGACCGTAGAATGAGGGGAAAGAGTGAGAGGACGAAATGGTAGAGGTGCAGTGCTGCAGAACATCAATGGCAGGGCTCTTTCACCAACGTTTTGGTATCAGCCTCCTCTTTAACCACAGTGACAGGACTGATGTCGGGCTGCTCAGCGACCTCTTCCTCTTCCTCTTCCTCAAAGGGGTTTGATCCCACCTGCTCTGTGCTGTCAGGCACAATCAGGCTGACGACACGGAGACAGAGAGCACAGTGACACGACTGCACTTTTCAACCAACCGGGAGCAATTCTGCCTGGCGACACAACTCTATTCAAATCAGCAGGAGCGATATAGTGGCCTGCCCAATCAGAGGACAGAGTACGTTACAGCACTGTGCCAATGCCTCCCCTAGAATTTTATCTCAAATGAAGGGTTCAGTTTAGCAGTACTCCGCGAGGTGAGCCGTGTTTAGAGTGTGTGAGCGCGTGTATGCGTGCGTGTGCGCATGTTAGCTGCTTTTCTGGCAAACGTAGAAGGGAAGGTGTCTAGGGTCACAGGAAGTGGAGATAAGTGGGTGTAACCTGCTGTTGGTGGGGGAGGGGACATAGAGAGGGGTCAGGTGAGGGTCATTTGTCAGGAGGGCATGTAGGTCATGTGAGAAAAAAGAAAGAGGTGGGTCTTAAAGGAACAGTTCACCCAAAAATGATTAATTCTGTCATTATCTACTGTCCTCCTTGCTAGTTGAAACACTGCCAGCACAACCTTGTCTCAGCCCACTCCAAAACAACTGAAGTCATTGGGGACTGTTTCATTAGTACTTCAAAGCCCAATAAATATCCGAAAATGACCATAAAATTACTCAATACACTTCTGCAGCAAAATCCTAGTCTCCTGAGGCCAAACCATCACATTAAGATGTTAAAGACCCTTATTACACCATTATTTAGCACAAATCCTCACCGCAGTCGTAGTTATTAAGAAAAAGTTCACAATTCTGTGGACACGGCCTCACACTTTCACGCTCTGAGTTTCTCATCTGTATACTCTGGTTCAAATACATAAGGGTGATCAAAGAACTGCCGTTGCTTTTCTATAATGAAATTGGAGGACATTTTTATTGTTTTAGAGTCTGATAAGTAAGTGGATAGCATTAAAAGTCACTTGAGGAGAACTCTTTCCGTGTCTGTAATGTACGCCGATAAGCGTGCAGGAGTGGTTGCAAGTTTTCATCAAGCAGTGCACATAATGTATTTTCATCAAACACTAAGTACACGTATAATATGGGTCTTTTCCAGTCACAGTGGGGTCATTTGGCATCAGGAGACTTGGATTGTGCTGCAGAACCTGAATGGAGTAGCTTCATGGTAATTTTTTCTTGGACTCTAAAGAACTCAAATGAATAAGTTCCCTAGGACCTCAGTGGTTCTGGAGAAGGCTGCAGCCTGGCATCCTCCCAATATGTTTGTAAGGACTAACAAACTGCACCCTTGTTTCAACTGGCATCAGTGTGGGTAGATAATGTCAGAATTTTCACATTTGGGTGAACTATTCCATCGACTCAGCTTTTTAACAAAAATTCTTAAAACTTATGGGGAAATTAGTGGAATATCCAATGCCTAATAGCCAATCATTCCAATCATTTCTTTCGACAATTACCAGCCGTGACAGTGATACAGCAGGTATTGTTTTAAGTCGGTTTGCGAGTGTGTTTCATCATGGCAAACTTTACGACTAGTCTGCAACCACAATGCAACTGCTATATGAAAGATTTTTTCAGTATTTTTACAGGTGTTTATAAGTCAGTCTGAAGTCCGTCTGTCTTTCCGTTTGTGGATAATTCTTCTGAACATGATAGCATAGCACCCTTTTAAAATGGAGTCACAAAATATTACAGGTGAGTAGTTGAGAAAAAAAGAAGAAGGAGGAGTTAAAAGATGGATGTGGTCAGAGTAAGCGCTCACTGAACGTGTCATAATAAGGAATTCTGTACTGAAAACTATACCAGCATCGCTGTCACGTCTGGTGCAATCCCAGATGGTCTCTAGTTCAGTATAATAGTTTCTATAGCACATTATACAGTATGAGAGAATTCAAATAATCCAACAGTATCCAGTATGCCAGTATCCCAACTGATCAATCTAATTATTTATGATGGTCATAAAGCTTACCAAACATGACCAAAGCTGAGAGGCAAATGGTCCCATGTCTGCATCAAACAAATATTTTCCATGTACTATAATTTCAGGCACAGAGAACTGCTCAGTAAATCCATACACGTGGTAAAATTCTCAATGTTCATGTGCAATAATCTCAACAGAAAGAACTCCCTTACAGGATACAGTAAAGGGAAATTTATGGTCCGCTGGTTTCTTCATTATAAACAAACAAATCAAATTCGCTCAGTAACAATCTTGCATGTAAAGGCAGGAGTCAAACTGCCACACAGCTTTTACGGGTTCCCCACCATTCACCCACGCATATAGGTACTGGTGTTTCTAGAGATAAGCAATAAATGGGCACCCAATTTGCATTTCCGCAGGTCACCGAGGAATGCCTCGGTCAGATCTAGTGTGGTGGGCATTCCCAGGCGTGAAAATAGTTGAACCCAGTGTAAAAGTTTGTGTGAAATTTCATAATATGCCTCAGAACTGCCACAGTGAGTGCTTCCTGTACCCACTCTTGGCGGCAGTAGGACAGCAGAATTCATGTGTGGGGAGAGGAAAGGGGGGGAGGGTCAGTTTCTGGGGAACCACAGGACAGGAAAATTGATGTTACCTGCTGCTCTTTGCTGCTTGTTCCCCGGTCTGGCTAATCCCAGTCAGAGTCACTCCCTCTCCCGGCTTCTTCTTATCTCTCCTGCTGAGAGTCCGATTCAGATCTACAGACCACTCCTGAAACACATATTAGCAATTTAGCATAGCCAACATCGTACATAACACAACAAGCATTGCACAAACTCGCCAATATGTGGCCATTGACAAAACTGCCAGCATTCAGGATGAACACGAGTTCCAATTCCAAGGAACAGTATGTGCACAGTAGTTTTAGCCAAGATGGCCGCCAGTGACAAGCCACAGTTGTTGAAAGTGGTGCTGCATCACCTTTATGACATGCAAACAGTTGCACTGTGATCATGAAACAGTGTCCAGTCCTTTTATAGGCTGAGTTCTGAAGCCCTCTGGTTTCCGAAGAGAAGCATGCAATATTCTGCGATGATGTCATATCACACAGTAACAAATGCAGTATGTTTCTAGTGCCACAAAGGAGATGCTTTCTTCACAAGGATATGAAGCGAGTGATAACAAACTCAGCTAAGTGCAGTGAGGAGCATAGCCCAATGTTGTCTGGAGTGTCCACTCACTTGAGAGTTTTCTCCATGTCAGTCCAAACCCATCAAAAGCCAGAAGCAGACCCACCACCCTTAGCCCAAAAGCAGCCGTAACACCTCCACCTTAAAGCTCCACTCCCCTGCCACCATCCACACCAGCAGCACACACCCCTCCTGCTCTTGGCTTCAGCCAGGACTCAACCGAAGCTCTGAAAATCTGGCTTCTCGTTATGCCTGTACTCTTCTGAAGTACAAGTGCACTCCTCCATCACTCGATCCTCGTGAACCAAGCAGTCATTAGGACTCGGAATCTAAATTCCCGCAGGTTTCCCTCCATTTAAAGTGTATTTGACATGAAATCTGTTTTTCTTGTTTTTGGTTGTTTGAAATCTGCCTGATTTATACCGATTTTCCCCTAAAATTGTCCTGGAGACTGGGGCCCAAGGTTATAAAACTTTACTCAGTCTCAACTCAGAGTCTAACTGAAATCTCTGAGATCGTACTCCGCAGAGTTTCACTCACAGTCCACGGTTATTAAGCGTTTTGAGATTGAACTCCGCTGAGCATAACTCAGCATTGAGCCTGCGTCTCTTGGGTGCACTCTGTAAGATGGTAAATTTGCACCAGCAAGAGCGGCATTTCAAAACTCTTCAGCGAATAAGGGTAATTTCGATGTAAAGCATATGATGTCATCTGTTTACGCTTTCCAGTTTGACAGCTGTCTCAAGTTATTTGGACCATACTTCAAAAACCCTCAAACTACGCCTCTGCAAATGCAATCTAACACCATAAACTGCATCTCCCAGCATGCACCAATGGTGCTTCAAAAGGGCCCGCTAATCTGCTCTGTCCGCCACTCGTAATGAAAATTGCCTGAGTTGGGGTCTAAGCGAGCTCTGGACCATGCTAGGATTTCATGCTCGCGCTGAGACCAAAAACAAACTCAAAAAGTTTTATAACCTCAGCAATGTGAGTCTGAGTCCGAAGTTGAATATGGAAGCTGAGTTGAGCATAAAGTTGTTCTTTAAAAAATGTTATAACCCCGGGCCCCGGTCAGAGAATGCCCAACTTATGAAGTCAGTGTTATTGATTGCAGTTTTCGAGTGCTTCAGCTTTGAGTCATTTAACTTACATTTGCTCGCCGACATCAATGCAGTGCCACTGCATAAATTTGACCCATTTTTCAAAGTGGGATCTCAGGGAACCACATGCATCAATATGCCCAGTCTGTAAAGAGTATTCGCACAACGCTGGTTGTTTGGCGCTCTAGCCATGCATCACCGGCCTCCTTTCTTCACTGCCTTCCACTTGCTTTCTGCCGTGACTTTCTAGCCATGCGTCTTTGCGACAAATTTCAAGTCAAAATAGCGGTATTTTCGGACGCAATTTTGCATTTATTAAATCTCTAAAGAGAATGACAAATCCTGCCTGGAAAGTTTGACTGGTACCAATCAGAGAACATTAATAAGTTTTTGGTGAGATTGCCAAGCCCTGAGCACTACGATGAGACTTGAAACCAGTAAGTTTACACCGCAGAAACTTTGCCTTCTAGCAATAACCGAGAATGGCTACCATGTTATTTACAAAAGCAAAAAAAAAAAAAAGTCACTGAACACTCTGGCTCCAAAGCAACAAAAAAAAGACGAAAAAAATATTTTCTTGTTTACCTTCTTCCTGGTTCTTCAATGCATGCTTATGTCGAAACGTTGGCAGACAACAGTAAAAATTTTATTCATTTTTCAAATTGGAGCCAGAGTGCTCAACAGCTTCTTTTGCTTTTGTAAATTATACTGGTGAAATATAATATAGGGGCAGCCCATCAACTCAGGTGTGCGTTCATTTTCTCAAAAACTACCAGAATGAAGCTACTGCCCAACAGCCAAACGGCACTCAATCCTAACAGCGTGTTCCACATATGTTTTTACAAGCAGAGGTCAGAAAAGGCTGTGAGGCTCGCAGTGTGGAGGGATCATGTGCACAAACACACACACACACACACACACGCATGAGACAGATTAAGGAAGTTAAAACAAAAACTTGAGTTAAATGTTAGCCCAGCCACCCTGGAACGCGGGGAAAAACGTCCTCCAAGCAAAACTCACTACGATCGACCTTCTCTTATGGGACCGAGCCTGGGAGAAGTCAGGAATCTACCGGAAGATCAGATGAGCCAGTACAGGGTCAGGAGGAAGAAGGTAGGATTAGTAACAGGTGCTTTTCTACATCAATGTGCAAGGAGTAACATTACATTGTTAAGGATGCCAGTCAGATATCAGTAGGATCGTCCCGAGAGACCTCTACAATACTGCTATCCCACAATTATAACCAGAGATGGCATTCCACTATACAGAAGGTTCAGCACAAGTCAGGTATGGACCTGACCAATTCTCATGAATATGCATGAAGTCCTAGCTCCTGTATCAGAGGTAGAGCGTGTAAATTGATGGATAGAAATAAAATTCATGTATCATCCAAGGGATTGTGAACTGAAAATCTACTATGACTGATGGCGAATTTCACATAGCAATTTTTACGATTTTGCGATGTGGCCCATTTCAATCATTAAAAGGGAAAAGCTTGAACTTCACAGTGATCTCTAATACTGATTTTCTTCCCAATTTCAGGATCAATTAGTCAAATTGAAGATTATTTTTGAGCAACCCGGCAACAGTTATGATCATTCTTGAGTTTAAAACCTTCAAACCACAGCCACCCAAACCTGAAACCTCAACAGTCATCTTGCAGGTTTTCAATTCAGCCAATCAAAGCACACCTCATTCAGCAACTGAGAAATGTTACTGAGCTGCTCATGGAACAGGCTTATGTATTCAACTGGGGCTAAAATAAAAAGTTATTGGTCGAAAGATCCCCTGGAACAGGGTTGGGCAGCTGTGCACAATACAAATTTATATAACTCAATAATTAATCATTATAAAGGCAGCGCTTTTCAAATAAACTAGAAAATCCCACATTTGGATGGACACAGCATCTTCTCTTGACGGTAGGCTAACAGTACCTCAAACTGCGGCCAGTTCATGGGCATCCCTGGACCATGATTGGAGCGGAACCACTTCAGGTCCTCCTCTGCATCTGCGGCTTTCATTGTGTCCTCCAGCGTGAGATAAACAGTTTGGAACCTGGACACATCAGCACGAATTTCAACATAAATCACAGTAACAAGGGCTGGTGCAGTCAGCAGATATATACGCTGGGAATTTCACCCTAGACCTTGAATTCACATCAGAATTTCATGTATTAATGGCACTAGCTGTACATGAATACCTGAGAGGCCTTCAGTGCAACTGAGGCATAAAAACTCCCAAAATAAGTAATGATAGATGCATACAAGTATGGCTGGTTGCATTACAGATGACAATAAACCAAGATGGAGAACTCACTGACTACCAAATTAAAATGCATGTCAAAAAGTATCCCACTTGATTTGGCTGCCTAAGTAATGTTTGTGCCTCGGTCAGAAAAATGACAAAATTATTCAAGATGGCAAGAAAAACTGTGTCAAAAATCAAGACGTGCCAAAAAAAAAAAAAAAAAAAAAAAAAAAGAACAAGTTACGCTCGTCAAAAGCCCTCCGTCAAAGCTTTGTGACAGGGACAGACAGACACTTGGTGGTGTGGTTGCTAATAACTACAGGACTACAGGTCAGAAAGTCACCACAAAATGGAATCAATTCATAAATAAATGGTCTCAACTAAAACCATTTGTCCTGCCCTCACAAAGTGGGCATGAACTGTAGAGTTTCCGGCGATTATGTTGCAGGTAACGTACTTGTGGTTGGAGGACAGGTCCAGATGGTTCTTCACCTCCAGCAGAAGCTCCTTGAAGAAGCAGATCCTCTTGTCCTCAAACTGCTGCCACTGCTCAAACACCTGCTCCATATTCTCCATATACTGTGGGGTGCACTTATCCAGCTCCGCCAGAGACTTCTCATAGCGCTCCTTCGCCTGGAGAAGGGTGACACACAAACGCACACATGAGCAAACACACAAACACATACACACAATGTAGTGTTCTCACGTTATGTCGGGACATCCCATTGACTAACATTAATTCCCTAATCTCTTACCCCAACCTTGATCATTAACACAGAGTTAGATGCCAAACCCAAATGTTAACCTTACTACTATCCTTAACCTAACCCTAACCACTTACTCTAAAATGGGTCAGTTACCTTTAGGGTACTGGAAAATGTCCCCATGAGGATAAAAATCATAAGTATCCCCATCACTTATAAACACCCACAAACACACGTATGTGCACACACATAAACATAAATGCAAGCACACACAGACACAACAAACGTGATAATTTTCCTGAATGTAGAGCCCGTGGCATATTGATGGTTTAAAATCCTTGAAGGATGACTCCACAGTCTATTTTTATTACAGTGTGTGTTGTTCAGCAGCATATCACAGTAAAGCCCAAAAGAACAGCAGTTTTTGGGGAAAAACCATCAAGCTTTAGCCCAAGTGCTAAAATGTTTTTATTTATTCAAGTTAATATTTATGTTTCATTGTCAAACACACTTCTTACACAGAAGTCATTTTCAGAGAGCAAAAATAGTGACAGAGATTAACCAACGTATAGTTTTGGTAAAAAATGCTAGTCGATGGCTCAGAATGAATGTCTATGGTGAATAAATTAAATTAAGGAGGCCAAATAACAGCCGAAGTTAGCCTACACCTCTTCAAAGGGTAACAGCTGTCAGATAGACCACAGGATACAGCAGAGGGTACACTGTGCATTGTTAGAAGAGCTCCCCTGAGACCACAGACAGGCTGAACACACTGCCAACACACCCACACCACAGCACTAAAAATACACCCCGGATCAGAGATAACCATCGGTCATGCGACACAAACATGTTCCACTGCTTGTGCTGACACGCAGAGGCGTAGACCAGAGGACCGTCGAAGAAAGCCTTCCATCCAAATCCAACTGTGGTTTTCTTTTTGTGAATGTAATTCACTGAACAATTAGCGCCGCTTGACTGGCCAGGGTGGCTTCACAAACACAATGTCCAGCACTGCAAAAAGTGTCCGTCTTAAGTCTTTTAATCATACTATGAAACTTAACCTCCTAATTTCTCTCTCTCAAATGAAAAAAATATTAGCTTGTTTTGATTAACCATGCGCTTGACCAGTGAAATTTTCTTATTCCATTGTCAAATCAAGAAATGAGTCAAAATTCTCTCACCAAAATTCTCTCACAAAAATAACTGTTGTAAGTTTAAATATAAGATTAACCGGCATGGTGGCGCAGTGGTTAGCATTGCTGCCTCACAGCAAGAAAGTCGTGGGTTTGAATCCGGCCTGGGGCCTTTCTGTGTGGAGTTTGCTCGTTCTCCCCGTGTTCGTGTGAGGTTTCCTCCGGGTGCTCCGGTTTCCTCCCACAGTCCAAAGACATGCACATCAGGCTAATTGGAGATGCTAAATTGCCCATAGGTATGAGTGTGAGAGCGAGTGTTGTGTGAATGGTGTGTACGCCCTGTGAGATATATATATATATATAAAAAGAGCTCCTGTGCGAGAGCTCTATTAAACAAGTTGGTACATGATAGGTTTTCAACAGCACAGGTAAATGATAAATGAAATGTATATATTTTTTTAAATTTATTTCAGCACTCTAATGGTTAAAATGGGAATTATTTTTCTATTTTTTTGCAGTGAGGAGAAGGGGAACTTCAATTAAAAAAAAAAAAAAAAAAACTAGACAGTCCAGTCGACTGCGACCGCATGGATGAAGCCCCCAAAAGCTCGCTTCTCCCCTTTTTTGCACATTATTTGACCAATACTCTCGCCATGGCCAATCGATAGGTGATAAGTATAACACATGTCCATACCAAATATGAAAGTAATCGGTCAAAAATTACAGCCTGTAGAACGTCCACAACCAAGCGTCTATAGACGTGAACGCGAAGACGACAAGTATGAATCCATAGTAGCCGCCTGACTTAGTAGGCCTGATGCCCGGGGGCTACAACTAACACACACAGTTCCCAAGGACAGTCATTTGATTTTCCTTCTCCTGGTGTAGACCATTCTCACAGCTAAAGGCTCAGGTGCTCATCTGGGTCTCAGAAGGTTGGTGCCTCAAGTCCCAGTGAAGCCATCGTGCGATCGAGCCTTAACCACACACTGGACCAGGGGAGGATAGGCCCCTGATTAATCAAATCAACTATAGGTGCCTTTGGATAAAAGCTCTGCTGAAATTATGGTAGCGCCATGCGTAAAAACACCTACCTTCTGCATCTCCTGTTGGCACTTCTCCACCTTATCCTGCAGTTTCTTCTGCGCCTCGGGGTTGCCGTTGTTCTCCAGCTTGCTGTTGTTCTCTCGGCTGGTGGCCAGCTTCTCCTCTTTACAGGCCGAGTGGTACGCCTTCTTCATCGCCTCCACCTGCAGCGCCGAGTCACACGCCCATCACACGCCCGTCAGGCTAACCCTCGGGACCACAGCATAATGCGCTGTCCATCCCCATTAGAACAAAGACCAATTTCTCCACCCTTATTTTACTTCACTTACTTTATTTGGCTTCATTTTAACAACAACCCCCTCCTTTAGCCTCCTGAAGAGCAGTTCTGGCTCATGCAAGGCCGTCATTGTAAATAAGATCCAGATCTCAACTGACCTGGGCTACATTTCCCAAAAGCATAGTTGCTAACCATGTTAGCAATTTGCTTACTTCTCTCTTCATGGCTCTGGTTCAAACTATGCAAGTTGCTACATACATAATTGGCAACTGTGCATCTGGGAAATGTACCCCTTCTTGGTAAGATAAAGATAAAATTAAAAAAACATGTTTCACCCCCTTCATTGCCGTTTCAGTGTCATTCTGAATGCTTTTGAATAGTTTTAGTAATACAAGCTCAATGCAATATGTTTAAGTACTAAACCTTAAGTAAGCTACTTTCCTCATTAACAGTGACACAAAAGCATCTTCAAAGGTATACCCAACACACTAATGAGAGCATTTTCATCACTTCCTAACACCGTTCGTAGAACATGACAGCAGGTGCACCAGCCTCACTATAAAGGGTGGATCTTTTCAATGTTTTTTCATTTTTGAATTGTCAGTTCAAGCCAGTGCACAAAGCCCAGTCAGATAGCAATCAGCATACAGGATAGCTACTTGGGTCTGAGAACCGGCTGGTTCACAATCTGATCTTAAAGATATTGAGGGAACTGGCAGTGAGAAAATGGTGCTCTCTATCCATTCATAGACTGAGCCTCGTTTTCATCGAGTATCTCTCATATCATGCATCATTTGGTTTTCTCTGTGCTCCATTGGAGAAGCGAGACACAGGGTAAAGGGCAGCTCATAGATTACACCACTGAAGAAACACTGAGGCTACATTCCAGCACCATTAATAATACCCAACTAATGTTCCGCGTTAAAAACATTTCACAGCACGATTGATAGAAGAGCAAGACTCAGAGGCTTCAATTAAGAATCACCGTCTGTGGTCCATTGATCTAATGTTTGGCATTAAGGGGCTGTTAGATGGCTCACTGGGTTAAGGCAGAGCACAGCTGTGCATCAGTCCGCCACACTGCCTTGTACTGGATCCAGAATGTGCCAATGCCAACTGGGGGGGGCAATAGCTTCATTGTAGGGCCGCGTGCACTAGAAAAAGTGTCACCCAAGGTATAGGACAGTTCAGCTGATTAGGGTCAGGATTTATCACGATCCATCAACCTTTGCTGGTTGATCGACTGCTAGCTGACTGGATGTGAAAATACCATTAGTCTTCCTCTGACCCTACTCAGTACAACTCAATCAGCAGTAAGGAAAGCATAGGCAGCTGGTTCAACTACAATTTTTATACAAGAACCCTGGATGTTCACACTCGCTCCAATCAGTACCGGGGTAAGTGGGACAAACATGACAGCGGTTGCATGCGATTGACCTTTCTAACATGGTAAACCAGTAAATTGCGGCTAATTGCAGAACAGGTTGTACCTGGGTTACAAAGTGTGGTAACATTAACACCATGCAAGGAGTTATATTAACCCTTTTGAGAGCTAAATGCAGCTATTGTTGCTCAATGATGCAAGATATCAAAATCAAAGCTGTTGAAAACCTATCTTGTGGCGACTTGTTTAAAAGAGCTCCTACAGGGGAGCTCTTTTAAACAAGTTGCCACATGATAGGTTTTCAACAACTCAAGATAATTAAATTTATATATATTTTTAATTTATTTCAGTGCTCTAAGGGTTAATGCCAGAGCAAGAGGTTTACATTAACATAGACAAAATTGGAGTAAATGTCTTTTATACAAAGTTAAATGTTTGTGGAGGAAGACACGCACAGAGATACACAGCATAGATTGAGCCAGGAAGCCACGATTGTGGCCCCGCACAGATCAATTAGGTCTATATATATAAGATGCTGACTTTAGCCTTGGCTCTGAGGCACGTTACACAAGGCAGGAAGTTGCACCAGCTTGTTGAACAGGCAGGCCACAGGGGCGAGAAAGAAGGCTAACCGACGGGTCGATGAACCAGCGCCTCAGCCTTGATAGCGCTTGTCCAGAACAGGTGGGCACAAATCTCTGAGGACTAGTCTTGCGGACAGATTCTGCAGAGTCCTGGACTAGATTCAAATCCTGAGATTCTCCATGCATCACAAAAATTTGTATGGGACTATGCTTATTAATACATGTCTTTCAAGTGAACCTCAGAGTGTCAGACCACAATTTTCAGGCTCTTAAATGGAAAAGTACATGAGGGCTTTACTGTTAATGCATTGGAGAATTGAGCTCTGCGTGTCAAGACCGAACTCTGCGTGATTGCAGCGAGAGACTCGCGAGGCTGTGCACCATTGATAATAGCACAAGCTTGTTTTGGACCCATGAATTTAAGGCACCGTGGAGATAAGCAGGACTTGCCCACCAGTGACCTGGGGGTGCCCTGGGATCTTTGCTATAACTGCAGCCTCGTGTGGCGTAACGATCGCAATGCAAACAAACCAGTCTCCGGAGCCACCCAACAAAAATCTAAACTCAATACTAACCGAGCGCACTGTGCGCCCTTTAAGAGCAAACATCGCTAACGCAGAGCTAAAACACCAGCCTCAAACTCCCGTCTTACACAGAGTGCACGACTGGCACACAGTCTCTGCCACAGCAAATCACGAGAAACGAGCAAAAGCTTAGGACCGAGCAGGAGGCAGGCAGAGATTAAATTCCAGTGAAATCCATTATGTAAACAGCACCCGTGTATCATTTTCCACACAACTCCCCCAACCAGAGCCAATAGCAGCAAAACACAATCACTCCATTAACTCACATCCTGAAAAAGGCATGGAAAATAAAACCAGTGTAGCAGAGGTGCTGAGCAGATCTTTATGCTCCCCTAAGTCTCTCTGGTAAATGCTCTGACTAAAATAAATACTTACATTGTTTTTCATGAACCAGAAAAAAACTGAAATGTTTGGAGTTCAAAGGACCAGATACATACACCCTGTTTGAGTTCATATTGACTCCGAACATTAAATCATGCTGGGTCACAGCAAGAATGGTGTATGACAATTAACTGCATCTAACAAATGGTTAATAGCTTACTTGGAAGCTGCCTTCAGACAACGGCATATTACCCTTTGCTGTGTTATGCATGTCACACACTGTTGAGTGACTACCTTAATGCAGCCCTGAAACCTTTATAAATCCTTAGTGCCCCCCCATTTCACGGCACATACTGCATGAACAGGCTCATATTTCCTCTTTGCAGTGCCTCCGATGCCTTGAATCTCTACGCAAGCAGGGCTGCAGGCCTGGCAACAAGTCAAAGGAGTGCGCACTGCTACAGACACCTACTGCAGTGTATCTGCAGGGCTAACGGCATTTTTGGTCTCTCTGCTCACAGGTAGTCTACAGTTTTAGAGGGCTAACCCTGTATTCGCGCCAAAAACACCAAATTGACGATGGTCACTCTGGTGGCTACCAGCTTGACGCCTGCCGTTGCCAGCCCTCACTCGGGGTTGAGGCGTTCAAGCACCGCAGAAAATGTGTTTGCATCATCCCTCGCTGTGATTGGGTGCTGCTTTAGTGAGTCACCGCCATTTTGCAAAATTGGCGTTCTGGTTGCTCGTATTGCATCACTCGCTATCGCCGCATTTTGAGTTGCTCTTAGTCGCCAGCAATCATAGAGAATGAATATAATCCGGTCACTCCGGTTGCTCAAACTGCTTTTGGTGCGGATGCAAGGTTAGATAAAATGCAGATGAGTGTTGCACCTCTTTCAGCTTCTTAGCCCAGGGCTTCTGAGCCTTGCGGAAGCCGTCGTCGGCCTCCTTGGTCTCCTTGAAGCCCCCGATCATCTGCTTGTGGTAGGCCTCCTTCTGCCAGTTCTTAATCTTCTCAAAGTCCTCCCCCATCAGAGCTGACTTCACCTCCATGTGCAGGTCACTGACCTTCTCTGCTTCCATCATCAGGGCAGTCCAGGCCCGCTCCAGCGTCCCGTACTGGGGACCTGTGGTGGAACATGGCAGAGATGAAAATCAGGTGTGGACTACATGGTAACTAACCATATGGTGACATGAATAATGTCATTTGGTTTTTGGTAGCGTCATGCGAGGGTGCAAGCCATTGCTTTTCTGTAACCCAGTCAGAGGCCAGATGGAAAACGACGCAGAGAAACCGAGGAGAAATACGCGCTTCAGCTTAAAAGTATAGCCAAAACCGGTGCCTCTCAGAAAAAGGGGATATATTATCAAATATCAAAGGAAAGAGTCCTGGAGCATACAGTTATAATTGGCGATTTATTGTGGTGCAGGTGACTGTTTTGACACAAAGTCCGACTCTGAAGAAGACTTTGTGTTGAAGCGTCAGTCACCTGCATCACAATAAATCACCAATTATAACTGTGTGCTCCAGGACTCTTTCCTTTGATACTGGAAAACGATGCAGCTTTAAAGGAGTTGTGTGAAGTAAGCAGACACATTGTTCTCATTCAGTTTTTCTGTTTGTGACGAGAAACTCATTTCAAAACATTCTGCGTTGGAATTTTTCCAAAACTACCTCCGGTTTACGAGTAATGGCCCTAGCAACGCCCTAAGCAACGCTGACAGAATTCTTCGGCGATCTTTGGTAATCTCCGGTAGTGACGTCAATTCCAGAATAGCCAATGTTACGATTCTGTGCATGCCATTGAAATTCCCGTTCATTCTTCGCTGTTTTGGTGGCTTTGTGTCGAAATTCATAGGATGCCTCAGCGGTGTGTCGCGATGTATTGCTCTCATTCAGCCCAACAGTTGTTTGAGTGGCCGAACATTATCAGGTGTGGCCAGTTTTCATTAATAACGTATACCTGTCAACTCTCATGCATTCAGTGAGTTTAAGTAGCTTATTTACACTCCTCTGCTGTAGTCAGTAATTATTCAATCAACACATGTAAGAGATTCTTGCGCTGAAGTGCTTGTGCATGGAGGGGTTGGAAGCAAGGGAATTGCATAAAGACGTTTAAAATGATATTATTTGATTAAAACGATCATGAAACACATGCATTCCTTCCAACCCCTGAGTAAAGAAAAGTGTGAGAAATCAGAAGTCGTTATCGGTATGCCTTGTAAATGAAAACTGGTCACATCTGACAATGTTGAGAGTTTTTGGAGTTTCTGTAATTGTCATTTAAAGGAGCCAAATGTAAGTTTGTGGCCAAAACTGGTACTGCAATCACATTCAAAATACTGCAGAGCGCAGTATCCCCTCCCCCTCTCCCCCAGATGAGAGGTTGCCAGCTAGGTTGCCGGATCCAGCAAGAACGTCACCAATGATTTGCTCTCACAGGGTTGTGTTTAGTTCAGTTCAGAAAAGATCGAGACTAATGACTAACTAACTTTAGCAATGGTCATATTGGTCAACTTGCTCGTCACTCTTCTGTGTGGATAGCCCATTAAAGTCCATACTATAATATGCGTAAAGAATGAATGAGGACTCATTTGACCGACGTACTGTCTCAATTACATTTCATATTGCCATAATGGCAGTGCTAATGTTGGAAGGGTTTCCACAGCGTCTCAGCATAATGCCAGAGAAACGGAGTCCAATAATGCATTGCTAATGTTAGCAATGACGAGTCACGGTTTTTATTTCTCAAACAATTTGTTACCTAGTCAATTCGATGACCAACCTGCATACGCACTAACGTACCATGAACGAACATACATAACATTATTCGACGGTAGAGAATATTTGAAATGTCTGTGCCTACATTAAATAGAATTAAGTTAGTCAAACTTAGCTGAATCTTACCTGTCCAGGAGAAAATTAGCAACTTCGGCGTCGGTCTTCAAATTCTTCTCTGCTTTCAGCCGTCTCCATCTTTCAAAGGCATGTCCTATACAGATCCTCGTTTTGTTTCTGACTTTGTCACAACGTATTTCGGAATCACAATGAGGCCTTTTAGGTTTAGTAACGTCAGACATTTGTGCTCAGAATCGCTGGTAGCTGCAGCTCAGTGGTAACTGGCAACCTGGATGCCGAAATGCTACTGACTTCGTGATTGGGAGATGGGTGGAGGGTGGCGCAACAGGCCAAAACAAAAAATGACAACATCAACATTAGTTGTGGGCTGCAACTTCGCTTTTGTAATGAGAATATTCTGGCTGGACTGCTGTTGTCAGTGATATAAGTATTTGAAATTAACATCATTCCTTAATGTCTGGTGATATATCAGGGCCATTTCATGATTAATCTCGATACATTTCTTACATACGGCTCCTTTAAGTGAATGATTGAAAACAGGCCATGACCAATCATTAATTTAAGGGATTGTTTGAGCTTCCCCTATTGCCAGTTCACGAGCCGCCACTGACGCCGACACATACATGTACATGAATACGCATGCATTAGGCCCACCGCCAAATGACCATACATACAGGGTATTCATTTACGATAAATATGACTTTTTACATGAACATCAATAAATTTGTTGTCAATGTCGCATTTTTATGTATGTTTATCAACGACAGACGAAGTCATACGATTAAATCAGTGGCGGTCCGTCAGCAGAAACACAGGGCCAGCAATAACCCCACCTTTCACTGCTTAATGACCTACACCTCTCGAAGTTTACCTCTCCCGATTAGCAACAGTTGCTCAGACTAATTGGTAGAACCGACGAGAGTCTAATTTATTTTTGAAAGCCTTGTTATACATTGCACTACGAAATTTTACAGCGTTTTCTTCCGCATATCAATGACTACAAAAAATATCAATATGCCTTTATAATTTCTGCGCTCGTGTAGCTTGTGAAACAGCACAGATTTGCGTAAATTAGTTTGCGAGGCTCATTGAGCAATAAGCTATGAGAAACCGTTCTATAGTCTGAATGTAGTGACAGCTAAAGGGCATTGTAAGGTACGATGCACAGGTGAGTGATGACGAAAATAATTGCTGCGAAGTCCGCAAGTGTTTCTGATTTTTTGCAGATTTTCATCCTTGCGGAGTCAAATCAATTATATCAACATAGGCAATAGGCAATCACTTTGTCATTAGCATTTCTTTATCATTACGTGTCATGCATTGGTGATTGTTGTTCAGTTAATAAACTGTTTGATTGTTAATCAGGCAAACTTGATCGCAAACAGTTTAAGAGCAATTATGCAGGAAAGGGTGATGTTACTGAAGGCCTTCCTGACATCTGACGGCACGCCACTGGATCAAACAAGTCAGCAAGACGATTCATGCCATTGAAGATCGGGTCTTTCAGGGGCAACGTACTCAGGATTATCCACGGCTTCTGGCTCATACATATACGGTCCAACATACATCACTGCATTGCCCTCTTCCTCATCTGTCTCCTCAAAGACTTGAGGGTCACCAGAAACTTCAGAAACCTTGGAAACGAAGGTTTCTGACTCGCTCTCCGAAAAATCTTCTACTTGTTCCGCTATTGTTTTCGCTGTGTTGTTCTTGTTTTGATGTCAGACTTCCGGGTTCGCCGTCTTTCGCAGGAGAATTATAATCGACTTCAGAAAATTGGCATTTTAGCCCCAAAACATATTACTGACCCCCTCTTTTCACATTTATTTTACCCGATACCTTTTATTTATCATCTTTTACACGTGAAAACCATTTATTCAACATTTTGCTACGATACTTCACACAACCTCTTTAAGGTCCAATAGTTAATAACACAGTATATGATACTGTACAGAGGAAAACTTAACCATCATCAATATGTAGCATCCACAGAGGAGATACTAGGCAGCCATTTTGCGGCAGAACGCTAACTGCACATTGGATTATTTGGAGCTCAAGGAAACTGCTGAGCCAATTTAACGGAAGGTCTACAACCAAGCGGCCAGGTTGACAAAGCTGATTCCGGCAGAACCAGAGCCTAGCTGCCCAGAGTAAGAGGTTACCTTTCTCCACGAGCTGTCTCCAGCGCTTGGACCACTCGGTCAGCTGCTGTGCATAGGACTTCTCGATGCGAGCGCGTTCGTGGATGCAGGTCATCAAGTCGTTGCACAGACGGTTCCCATCGTCCACTCGCTTCACTGTCCGCTTGTAGTTCCCCACCTGAGCGAAGTGGGAGGAGGAGAAGGGTGAGGCCTTAATGACGGACATGACCGACATCCAAGAAGACTCACACGCTACTATTTAAATAAAAAAATAACAGAAGTAGAGCCTGTAGATATAAATAGTGCAGTTAATGCCGCGTTAACACTTTGTCCGCATTGTGCTAACCAGTATTCTCCAACCCTGTTCTTGGGGAGCTACCATCCTGAAGGCTTTTCCTCCAGCCAAAGCAAATGTGCACCTCATTTCCCAGGTAAAGAACTTAATGACCTGCTAATTAGCCAAATCAGATGTGCTGAATTAGGGTTGGAGAAAATAGTGCAAGATGGTAGCTGTCCAGGCACATGGTTGAAGACCACTCATGCCAACATTATGCTAGCGCCATGCTAACTTTACATCACCTCCCAGAAGCTGTCGCTAGAGACGTCGATCATGGAGTCGTCATAGGTGCCAGACATGGCTGCTTCCCTCTCAACTCTGGGGCAGGATCTGAAACACAGCAGCGAGCGGGTGAGCAGATCGAATGCGCATGTGTGCTCACACACCCATAAATACACAAAAAAAGCAGCGGCATGTTTACACAAGCACGCACCCACACTGAGAGTCCGCTCATAAGGAAAGCGCAGTGACATGAAGGCTGGGGGACGCATTGCAGGAGCTCTGCGTGTGGGAATTCCAGGCCGGGGACAAGATGTATGGCTTAGAGCACATTAACATTCCTGCCGCGCCACACAACACTGCTCATTCTCAAAAACAAAAATCGCAGCAGTTCTCCTTCCTCAGACCTGCGCCGCTAATCGTGTTAGCCTCAGCCCCTCCTTCCACAAACACCGCACTCTCTCCACCTGCCCAGGGAGCGAGTTTCGTGCCCAGTGGTCAGGTGGAAAAATGGCCCGAACTGAGAACTCTCCCTACACCTCTTTCTCCATTGCCCCCTCTCTCTCAGAGCTAACACAACCCTGGTATTGTTCCGTCAGTATACCACCTCAGTCGCTCCAGTCTCCAGCTCCAGGGCCACCCTCAAGAAGCTGTGCTTGGTGCCCCAAGAGAGGGCATTCTTTCCAGGGTTTGTGATGAAAAACCCAGCCATTCTATTCCAGGAGGATAACTCCGGGATAACTACACTCCTAAAGCAAAGGGTGGGGGGGTGTCTGGGTTTCACCACAGGCAAAAGGTCCACAATTCATTTAAAAGCATGTAAGCTGAGAGAAAGGAAGTGGGACGGGGGCAAGGTGAACTACACGGGGGTGGGGTGGGTGGGTGTGCATTTGATGTGTCAAAATCTTAAAATCTTTGGTAGGACAATTGTTGTTAAGAAAGGTTAAAATATTTGAGTCCTCCAGCTCTCATTGATTGTGGTCACAAATACAAAATACATAAAACCATTAAAAACTCTGATGTACAGTGATATGCAAGCTTTCCTGAACCCAATCTTACATAATATATTCACAAGAGTCGTTGAATTCATAGAATATGAAATAAAACAATTCAAATGGGAGGACAATTGATGTTGATTGGTAACTGAATTTCAAAAACACACTCAATATGTCAACAAGCATAAATAAAAAGACTAATGTACCTGGAGGGTGCCTGAAGCAAACGTTCTACATGGAGAAAACATTTAAAGGGGCCCATTAAATTATGCTTTGTTTTTTACAAGTTATAATATTCTTGGATGTCCAATAAGAAAGTCTATAAATTTTTTAACAGAAAAAAAACACAAAAACTGCATAATTTCTCGGCGATGTAATTCCCAATCATTCTGAAACCTCTGAAAAATGGGCTGATCTGAGAGAGCATCCAGTCTATGCAATGAGCTTCATTCCAATAGGCCAATAAACAGAGCCACCATGTCAACAGAGAGCAATGCTATCATAATTCCCAAGCTACTGGCAAGTCTGTAAATATACATCACTGAAAAAGTAGCTTCATAAGTAGCTACCAAGCTAACCATTAAACTACACAATAAGAATGGAAAGCATGGAACTTACATTCACGGAAGTAAGACATGCAATCACCATAATAGTTTTACTTCAGCTGTAGCCTATTTAATCTCTATGGTTAAGAATGATCCATAGCATAGTCTGAATAGTAAAAACCGTTAGCAAACACTCCATTTACTACACTAGCTAGTCCATTAAAAAGGACTTAATTTGATAAAAAATGGTCACCATTCTATCTGTTATATCTAAGTGTTTAGACTTGTACATTGTTTCTGGCTGAACTAGAAAGGCTTTCTAAATTCATTCAATTTAGAAGCTAGAGAGCCGATAAACCACATTATAATTATAGAGAGGTAATGCTAGCATGCTAATTAAGCACGTTAGTTTCGAGAGTAGCACTTAGCTGACTAGCTAGCTAGCTGCATCAACAAACAAGGTCTATACATTTAACTAAGGTCACACCTGGAATTCAGTTTGTATATTACGAGAAATTGGAAATGCTTACCTGGCTAGCAAGCAACAGATTCTCATAGAAAGTAAATCTAAAACACTGCTTCTTTGTATCTTCCAAAAAGCACAACAGGTCCCCTTTAATATAAATTTTGTTGTCAGTCCTGCATTGTACCGATCCAGGTCAGTAGTATAAAGCAGTCAGATAAAAAAAGGATAGCACACATACAGCTATGGGCTTTTGCTGATTGAAGCTGTGATGCTGCCATAAAAAATAAGGAAGGGTGGAAATATTAAGATGAGGGGCAGAAAAATTCTCACAAGCTTGCATGTGACAAAAGACGGGCAACCAAATCTGATTGCCATGCCGGATGGCAAGTTTTATGAAAAAGGCAGCTCACAGAAAAATGACTGGGTCGTTTTACTTCACAGTTAGTGGGTAGATAAGCACTCCAGATACTGGAACTTATGTGCAAAGTGCACAAGGACTGAGAAAGTGTTTTTCACAAAATGTCCCCTTTAAAGAAAATGTAAGAAAATTTCACAAACTTGGCAACTTTTCCAAATGTGCAGATGCAGAGTCTTTCAACTTTTACTTCTGGGGCTTTCAATACCTCGCCAAAATGTGTAATCCATGCATACAGCCCCACAGTCCTATTTGTATTGTACAGTATTCCAGACAGGTCACGTGCACTGAGCAGTTCTCCGCTCTCAGGAGGAAACAGGACCCTTTGCATCCAATTTTTTTCCAACCAAACTCATTCCATGCTTGCTTTCCCCCCTGTTGGGGATAACATAACTGTACTGCGGCACAGCCTGGCTATAGCAAGCCGTTTAAACATTTAATAGCTAGACTGGATATGTGTCGCAGATATCCACAATTCAATTCTTTGTAATAAAAAAAAAGAGCATTTCAGATATCTACAATCACATTCTTCCTATCCACAATTGTCATTTCAGATATCCACAACATCATTCTTCCTAAGATAAATGACGTCACTTTTGCCATTCACATGCATGGGGTTTCTCATTACAGATATCTACATTTCAGTTGCAGACATCCGCAATGTGAATTACGGATATCTGCCACTGAATTACGACTAGTTGTAACTCCAGTTTGAGATATCTAAAAGGACAATGTAGATATCTTGAATTGAGGGCTATTAAAGATATCTTGAACTGGAATTTTGACTAGTCAAAATTCAATTGTTGATATCTCAAACTGGAGTTACAACTAGTCCTAATTCAGTGGCAGATATCCGTAATTCACCTTGCAGATGTCTGCAACTGAAATGTAGATATCTGTAATGAGAAACCCCATTCACGTGAATGGCAAAAGTGACATCATTTATCCTAGGAAGAATGACGTTGTGGATATCTGAAATGACAATTGTGGATAGGAAGAATGTCATTGTAGATATCTGAAATGCTCTTTTTTTGACGAGGAGGAATTGAATTGCGGATATCTGCAACACATATCCAGTCTAGCTATTAAATGTTAAAATGGCTTGCCATAGCCTGGCAGGTTGAAAAAAAGGAAAGACTGCATAATCACAGATCACTTCTCCAACAACTAAGAGCGACATAAATAGGGTTAATGGAGGATACGACTTCTTGGATCACCACTGGTTTTGTTCCACTGTTTATTACCAGCACACTATGCCACGGTGGCGGTCCTCAGTTTTCTTTTCATGCCACTGCTAATATATCTCGATTTTATCATTCCAGTCCTCTGACAGGAAATAATTCCACATCCACACATTCTCCACAGAGAAAGGAAACACCAGGTCACATGACCAGCCTGAAGAGTGTGATTCACAGCGTGTGGAGAGGCTGTCAGCAATCATTTGACTAAACATTCTGATGATGTCATGCTAATCCAGAGGTGCTGACTACAGGAAAAACTCAGTGGTAGTTAAACAAACAAGGCTTGCGCCTGAAAGCCTATCCAGTTTCCACTGCTTTTAGGCACCAGGGCTAGTCCCATCACCCCTCATTATTATGTCCTAGCAATCCTTTCACACCCGCAATGAAACACCCCTGAGATTCCATATTAGAAATCCAGAAATGCTGACAGGCAAAACTGAGGGGGCTAGTCCCACACATGCATTGCATTGAATAAGACTTAGCTAGAGCCAAGTGCTTATTCAAAGCTTGTTCCAGAAACTTCCTCCTGGACAATCGTGAAGGAGCCCATTGAGGTGTACCATAAGGATAGGGAACAGGGGATACACTTTGGCCTTAATGCATGAGAGCAGACAGAGGGCTTCTCTTCCTGTCTAACCTCCACTCTTCTCCCATTTACATTCATCCTCCACTTCCCTCTCTTTCACACTCACTCTTTCCAAGGACATGCACAGCACTGCATAGGCTTTCCATGGACCGAAGCAGGAAGTGTACAGCAACACTGCAAAAACAAATCTGAGTGTCACCTCCCATGTCCTTCCCTGACCTTCCACTCCCCCTACAATGCTCCCTTCCTCCCTCTTTCCCTTCACCCAGCACCTCCCTCTTTCTCTACACGCCTGAGATATCACCACAGGCAGACTAAACAGCGTTCAGGGCGGTGCCGAGAGATTAAAGCTTACTGCTGTTAGTTGTTACTTTCTGACGAGCGAGGGTCAGGAGTCAAAGGTTGGGGGGCACAGTCTGGAAGGAGGCTGGCTTTACCTCATTGATTTTTGTTTCCGGGCCCCTGGTTGTCAGATGCATGCTAACTGAGGCAGCGGTGAACAGGGAGGTTGCTGTGGCGGCCGTGACCTTATGATGACCACAGAAGAAGAGCCACACTGCCCGCATTCACCAGCGCGGCCCTTCATTCAGCCGACTCCTCACACGCGGAATGGCTTTATCAAGGCCAGGCCAGTGCAGCTGCCTCGACTGCATACATTAGTGTGTCAGTGCATCTGTGTTACCCTCCGTGCTGCATGCACAATGAGCTTTTCAACACAGCCATGCAATAAATCATCAAAACCAGTCAAGGGGGGCCTGGTAGTGTTCATTGAAGCCGCAAACAAAAGCCCCCCAAAACTTCAGGTGCAGGGGGCTCTTATGAGACCGAATATCTGTGCCAAATCTCACTATAACCTGTAATGATTGAGTCCAAAGGTGTAGAACAGGGGCTCCTTTATACTAGCAGTGAGCAGACAAACATGGTGCAAGATAAGATTACCATAAAACCACTTAAGACTGCAAGAGAAGAGTGGGGTGAATTGATCCGGCCTCAGTGACCCTGTGAATGGTGAGCAGTACATTTGATGCAGAGGCAGTTAGAGTACAGATCAATACTCTGTGTGCAGAAGAGATGCAAACACAGCACTTTCTCAAAGAGTGACTGAGAGAGAGCGAGGGGGGGAGGAGAGAGAGAGAGAGAGAGAGAGAGTGAGGAGTATTGAGGAGTATCATTTTCAGCTCCCCATCACCTCCTCCAATTACACAACATCCTTCTCTCCCCAAAGAGAGAGAGAGAGAAAGAGAGAGAGAGAAATATCAGCAAAACAATACCTAAATTCAACTCCCCGAACAACAATTTGGCTCAAACTATTTCATTCAATTATAAAACATATTCTTTTGTATGGTTGAGATATTTGGGGGGGTCTCAGATAAGGATGACTTCCTAACATATGACAAAGGCCCAACAGAGTTGCTTCACCTCGAGTTTACACTAGAGTCCAAGGCGGCAGCAGGCGTGCCTCTAACATCGCATTCAGAGCTAAACTTGCCAGATTACCTCTTCTGCAGGACATAAGCAAGAGCTGCCAAGATTTGGTGTCATTCAGCCACATCTGACCCAGACTTCTAACACCGTAGTGGATTCCACAATAATGAATCCTGCCCAGAAAAGGATCCCTTACATCAACTGGCTCTGAAACACTATCCACAGATTAAATTGAAACCAAATTTTAATGAAGTTTCCAGCAACAATAAAACTAAATTCATACAAAATTGGAATAACCAAATTAAAAACACAAGAGACTAGAATGCTATACAATTCTTGAAAGGGAGAATAAATTGGCTGCATATCGAACAAACCTCAGAAGTAAAAAACGTGGACAAACCCTCACAAAATACAGAACAAGAGATCATGATCTGGCCATTGAAACAGGCTGCCATAAAAGAACATGGCTACCCAGAGAGCTTCAAAATGCTGCCACTTTGGCTAAACAGAAGCCGAGACAGTGCAACCCTTCCTGTTACACGTTAATGTACTGTATTACAAGTACAGCAATGTGAGGGACTTGATCACTTCCAAATTAATAGCCAAGATGGCTGCATTGTATAATTTCAAAGAGGGAGAAAAACTTAAAATTCACCTTTGTTTTTATAGTCGTTTGTTTGCTTGACTGATAACTCCTTAGTTTTTTTTTAAATTTACATACAGTATACAACTTTATTTAATATATCAATTAATTGCTTTAGCAACATAGGTGCTTGTGTTCCAGTCCTGTTGTTCACTCAGTCACTCACTCCCCATTGCCCTTGCTGCCATGGAAACGTCAGAACACAGAACACGCGGCATGTGACTCAGGACTTCTGCAGCTGTTACAGGCCTCTCTTGCTGTGTTCTTGGTGTTCCTGGCCGAAAATGCAGATGTGCAGTCCCTTTCTCTGCTGTATGGGCCCAGCATTCCTCAACAAGTAAACTATGTGCAAACAAGCAAGCACAGAGTGTACAGGGCATCCTGCCCAGTTTTCCCAAGCCTTCAGAACAGAAATGTCCACTAATGCTAACTTTAAGTGCTTCTCAGAACTTTTTCTATAGCTGTAAAAAAAACTTCTCAAACACCCTACCCAAAAGATCAAGGAATGGCGTCATGTCAAATTATAACAGCACAACAGCCATTCAACTAAGACTTTATTAAAACTAGTCAGTAAAACACAATGGCAGTGGAATTTCATAGAAAAATAAAGATGCAAATAGTGAAAATTTCCAAATGATTTAGTTAATCTTCAAATAAAACTAACCTATAACATGTAAAAAGCCAGTGAAAGAGTAGAGACCCAATACAGATCTTTCCGGAATCTGGAGCGCTTGCAAAACCATGCGCAAACAAAACTCCTAACTTGTACTGCAACCTACAGGATCAGAATCAGTAGGGAAATAATCTAAGAGCTGCAATGCCTGGATAATTCAAAAACAGCAGTTACGTCACAGTTTATTGACAGCTTCTGATAGATCAGAGAGTGCCCTGTACACCATAAAGTTAGGGTGAGATCTCCAATAAGCTTCAACAACAAATCTAGCAAATGTCTAATGCATGATCCCTTTCTCAGCTTGGCTGTTTCTACAATTTTAGTACAATCCCGATTCCTTACCGAGACAATAATGTAAGGATTCATGCTGGGCTACAAGGATTAATTAAGGACTAATGCGCACTGCGTGCAGCCTATTCAAGTTAATCCAAAACAGAGCAAACGTTATGGAACAAAATACAACTTGGAAACTATGCAAAACACATAACCCATGGCTTTTTAGAGACCCCATTGTGTCCGACACAGCATGAGAACTTGCTCAGAGTCATGTGCCGCAAACATCAGTCGTGCTCTAACCGCAAACAAATCAGCTTTTATCAGCTTCATCCCTCCAGAGAAGAGGGAGAAGGCTTCATGTGTGAGGACCTGTGAGGTTTACACATAATCTGCGGCAGCCTCCAGTCTCTATCCTACACAGAGGATGCACTTGGTGTAGCGTTTCCAGCTAGATTTCTGGCGCAGGTTTCATTTTTAAGTCTGTGCTTAGAAATACCTTTTGGCTCAAAAAAAAAAAAAAAAAAAAAAAAAAACTTTGAAGATGCTAAGAATTAGCCGTAGTCTGTGGTCCAAACTAATATGATCTGGCAACATATGTTTTCCTCAACACTGGGATTTTTACCAGGGCATAAACGTGCCTACACATGGACTTTTGAGCTGAACCAGTATAAACCCTCGAAAAACCTGCACCATGTAGCACTGCTAAAAATAAATACATAAAATAAATCCTTGGGAAGACACTGGTCCGTGTGGCGACAGCCAAATTACTGCTCTCTGTTTCAAGCCTTCAATGAAAGCTTCACAGTACGCTTGAGGCCTTCAATGAACTTTTCACTGCCTGCTATTAGACAGTGCTGTGAGGCACAGCTTTTCACACAAGCCAATGGCAACACAGCACAGCCCAGCACACACAATGCAGACCTCTCGAGTACACACAGGCTAAAAGCCTGCAGCAATGTTGGACTTCCCAGTACCTAAAGAATGGTGTGAATGCAGCCTTTATATTGGTATGTTTGCAGGCCCGAGAGCACCCTCTCTCACTAATCTTAGCACCGTTATAACATCTCTACAGCACCAAGTCATTCCCTCAATAAACAAAGGTGTAAATTAGCCAGAGGGCACATATAGTCTCTCCTCAAGGGGACTGCTGGACAAATATCAACAAGAACATTTAACAGTATGTAAACAGCCCCATGATATCACTGTAAACTACATTCATGCCCCGTACATTCCCAGCTTTCGCAACTCATTCTTCTAATGTTGCTGCAATGAGCTGGCAGTGCAATAACAAGAAGTCTGACAAGACACCCTAGCAACATTGTGCAAAGGCTTTGCACTAAGCTGTTCCCTCTTCATTTTCCGACTATTTCATTTCGCAGAAATGCAGGATGCGGATTGGTTTAGTCTCCCCAGTTCTGTCATGCAGGTTCCAGTAAGCCAAAACACTTCTTGTTGGTTGGTTTGTTTGCACCTTAAAATCAAGAATTATGCCCCTGCAAAAAAAAGCCAACTGATTCAAGTTTTCAAAACTGAGTGACTGATTCAAACTGAGTGATGAGGATCAAGAAGATCCTGGCCCAATGAACTCAAAATGTTTTTAAAATGTTACCAGAATGTTTTTTAAGTGCTTTAATACTGGCATTACATTGCTGTGACATTGTGAGAATGCTATATTTCGGGGCACAACAGGCTGCTCTGCAGGGGTATCCAGTATCCGCGACTCTGCGGTGTGACATCACCACACCGCCACGGAGGCCGGGAGGGAAAGAGCGAACAGAGACATCACAAGGCACAGAAAACTAACCGCCCACGAGGGGAATGAGGAAGAACAGCCCGGAATATTCCGCGCCGTGGCCCGCGACATCGGAAACCTCACCGGTGACGTCAGCTTGGACTCATCGCTGCAATCCAACCCTGTCTTCCTGTAGGACTGAGTCATTCCTGCCCTTGAGTAATGGAGTGTCTGTGGCGCTACATTTTGCGTAAGGCCACCTGGCATTTAATTACTGTCTGCAACCCATATAAGCACAAACACTCTACTTAACTTATCCAGCTCTCATGTCCTTAGAGTGGAACAGAGAGTACACTAGGCAAATGGTGAATAGCTGTTTGAGGCCCCTTTGGTAAAAGAAAAATGACTAATGACTGCAGAGAGGGAGGCCAGCGCTATTGAAAACGTATGGAGTACAGCAAGAGCTGTCTGAAAAAATCTTTTAAGCAGACGGATGAGACACAAATGACCTTTCCAGGGAGGAGAAAGATGTCGAGGCGAACAGCAGCTAGTCTGGTATGCGCGGTGAGCTCGACAGTCAAGCGGATTCCCTCTGCTACGACTAAAGTGAATCTCAGATTTACTGCCGTCACTAAACTAAACCAGAGAGCTTCCCCCTTCTGCTTTTCTTTGAGGCTCCCCCAGTCAGCGCAGGGTTAAATCAGAGGAACTACCATCACACTGCTCTGTACTGCTGAAACTACGTCCAGGCCGTGTCGTGCGTTCCCTTGCCGATATAAGAGCTGCACTCAGTCCAGAGTGACCTGTGCATTCCCGTGTGTCAGCACAATGTCCTTGGCAAAGGACACAGGGTAAAAAGTTGTTTTTAAATTTACACAGGGTAAAGTTTCTCAAACACTGACAGCCCAGAGTATAAGGGGCGTGCACTGATGCAGTAGAGCGCAGTACTAAAATAAGAACACGCACACAATGAACCATGTCCAAGGTTAAAAAATAAATGTGATACAAATACACAGCAGGCAATTAAACACTTTTCTTCAAAAAATATTTAACTTAATGGGCTCAATTACAGCTATCTAAGCGCGCAGTCTGAAACGCATGGCGCAAGCGCATTTAGGGCTCGTCCAAATCCTTTTTCGCTGGTTTAACAGCAGGCTATCTACGTGTATGCTCTTTATAATTTCTGACAATTTGTGGCAGAATTACAACACAATCCAAGTTTGGCTGCCATTGGCACTTAGACTGCTACAACCTTCCAGGCTTTTCAGCACTTTTGGTCCTTCTAGAATGCTCTTTGTGGTGCGAGTCGCTCTGGATAAGAGCGGCAACTAAATGCCTGTAATGTAATGTAATGTGTAAAGTAAGGTGCATGGTTCAAAGAGGTTTCCCTTAATCTCTTAATTATTCATAGATACGTTTTGTGCGTAATACGAAATAAGCCAATCAGAGAATGATCTCCCATCCCCTTTAAAAGCCCAGTGTGCTTCCAATTGCAAATTTTTATTAAAAGGGCGGATTTGCAGAGTAGGAAAAAAACGGTTCTCTGCAAGAAAACGGGTCTGCTCGAGCGCGAAGGGAAAGTGCGCAAGCAAACCATTGCTCAAAGTATGGAAACCTGATCACTGTACCCAAAAATGTTATTCAAAATATTTTTAAAATATTGTTCAAAATTGTTCTAATCATATCCAGATGGAAGAAAACAGACAGCGAATCCCGGGGTCGCATTTGCGTAAAACAAAATGAATGGAAAAAATTTTCAAGGGTCTCTGGTAAAAAAAAAACAAAAAAACAAAAAAACAAACAATTATGTGCAGGCAAGGACAACCGCGAGAAATTGAAAAGAGTGAGAAAAAAACAGCTAAAGAGAAAGAAACTAAAATAATGTTTATTTAATTATGCTACTGTAACCCCTTGAATAATATCCAGTGAGCATGAACTCAACTTGCTTCTGCTTTCTTGACTGTGAGGCTGGGAAAGCAGTGGATCAACCTGGATGACAAGAACAAAAATAACTTCTGGTTAATATCATAATATTGTTGATATCTCACCCTTGAAGGCCAAGGTGCATCTTTGGAATAAATCTGGATTAATTATAGACTGAAACAATAATGCCATCCATCGAGTTGGTGCTTGTAAAAACAGCTGCCCATTAAGGCTGCTTCATTTGTCGGCCGAACTGCAGATTATAATAAGCAGATTTCAAACGAAACGTAGATTTGAGGGTTTGATAATCGGAACGGACAGGTTGCAAGTATTGTATTAATGGATCAGTTCGGATTCAAAATTGATATTGCAAGTATTGCGGGTGTGGGACTATGACTTGATTATCTAAACGTCTGAAACACCCCAGACAGCCATTCCATTACAGTACATGTTTTCAATTGAATGAAAATTCACGTGGTTTTAGGCAATATATGCCATGTATTTAATACGCTAACCACTGTCTCCTAACAGCCACTCCTCCAGGGGGATTCCCTGGAAGACTGCAGACATGTCAGAGTTCACCAGAACAAAAGAGTCGTGGCTCTATCCAGAATAATCTGTGAATACCTACATGTGTATCCTCACACTCTGAATTGCAAATTACCAGATGGAGAAGGTTCCCTTCCGATCCAAACAGCCTACATCAGAGCATTCTCTGATAAGGGACATTGATCAAACAAACCAACTATGACCTGTATTTTTTAAAATATATGGATAATAATCTTTCACAGTGTTATATTTTTATTTTTAATTGTTTGCGTGAGTGGGTGCTGTTGTTTGTCCCTTTGTAGTATGCAACAAGCAGGGTTTATGTGTGTTGTGCACTCGGCTACAAAGATGCATAATAATATCTCAAAATGCACCCTTAAAATAGCTGTCAAAAAGTGACAATTGACAATTGACCAGGTTTTTGTCAGTGAACTGCACAGTAGCTTCCTGCAGTCTCAAGATAGCAACATGCCATCAATGCGCCTGACCACACCTCATTTTATAACCAACACGCTCATTTTGGAGCAAGTGCATTTGCTATTACGGTAAACTTGGCGCTGGACAGGAGAACAACAACTGGGATATTCATAAACTAGCAAAGACACTTGCGTCATGCTTGGCCCTGCTCTGCGCCGGGTGCAAGATCGAGCCCAATGACTTTCAAAAACACCACCAGCCCAATACACTTTTCCTTTTCCAAATAGGTCCAAAATTGGTTACACCCACGGAACCAGTATTTCCTATGGCTTTATCCCTTGGAGAAAAAAAGTAAGGACATATACTCAATGAACTAACAGTCCTCCTGGGGAACTGAACATTAAGCTCCCAAAACCCTAAGCTATAAACACTGGACTACAAATCATAGACTTCAGAGTCCAAACAGAGCAAATATTTAGATAACACGAGCTCGCACATGCACGCATGACACTCACAGTGTGGTTGGAGAAAAGTTCCACTCTGCTCATGTACTCTAACCAGTGCAGTGTAAATACGGCCAGACCCAAACCCCACAGTCACAAAGACCCATTGCAGGGGGGGGGCGTCATTTCAGATGCACCCGCTTCCCACCCAAAAGCACAGATCAGCATAGGTGCGTGCGTCCAGTCGTCCACGGCAACAGCTGAAGCATTACTCACTGTGCATGCATCCACTCCACATTAATCATACACAGGCATGTCAGGCAGCGGTCATGTACACACACACACACACACACACACACACACTCATAGAGAAACGCCAAGCCAGCTTTATTCAGCGATGCCCTTTTGGAAACTCCAGCAAATGAATCAGCACAAGAGCTTCTTTTAAGAGGGACTTCCAGCCTATTCTTCCGCCTCTTCCTCTTTCTCCCTCCCACACGAACACCTGCAAATTTCCCTCTTCCTCTTTCCAAGAATCCTACATATGGGCCATTGATATCATTTACTGAGAACCAATACGTAGGTCTTCGTGTGGAGCTGGTCCCTGGAACATTCTGAGGTTTGACAATGTTTACCAACATTCTCCGGTTTGGATGACAGACATCGGGATTTCCTCAAACCCAGGCAGCAGGGACTTGTTAAGGAGTACCATGTAACACAAGGCCAGGGAGAAGTCTACTGCTCAACAAAGGAGTTGCAGCAAGTCTAATGCACAGTTCCAACTGAGGCGCATTTCAACCGCTGAACAATCAAACTGCAGCGTTCCTCATCACGACACCGAGGTTAAACGACATGTGGGGGCACTGCCGAATACCAGCACCTCAAGAAGTCCACCGTTTCACACTAGGGTGTAGAGATTACAAAAGCCCTTTAATTAAAATGCTGATGGTGAATAATGAGAAAAAAGCTGAAAATGCTTTGAGCTCAAAACATAGTCAAGACAAGGGAGCCATTTCTGGACTCAGAAAAATAGTAACAAATGGCTCACAGTCTTAAAACCTGGATTCTGGTTTTTGTTGTCTGTGAACCCTGAGGGAGTCAGGGACAAACACAGGTCTGCATACACAATGTTCTGCACACTTAACGACCCGCAGGGAGTTCATCTGCACCCCACGTGTCATGAAGAACCCACTTGAACAGGGTCATACCGGGGTTATCACAGGTTTACGGAAACAGGGGGCGCTGGTGCTAAATGAAACACACCCTTGGCCATGGGAGCCATTCCCCTGGTACGGTTCTCCACAGCTCACCTCCTTTGACCCCAGAAGAGACCCAAAATCCAACGCCAAAAAACAACGGATGCTTGTCGAGCGCTGCCGAATGGAAATTCGCCATGTCATCAAAAAAAGAAAAAAAGAGCCGTGTCCATCGAGACTCCTTCGCACTGCATCTGCGATTTATAGCACTATCTTTCACTGTTTCCTCTCGCTATTTATAAATTAGCCACGTGTTTCCTTTAGAACTTTGCTACCGCTGAAGCCAGTCGGCTCAAATTTATTAGCAAAGCAAAGCACAGTATTGCATAAACTCAATCGCTATAAAGTGCATAAGTGAGGGGATGCACCATCTTATGCACCTCACAGTGATTCTGTCACTGTAATGTAGACACAAAGGTCAAAGAAGTGTACATTAGAAAGCAGATAGGATTACACAGCCTCCCAAAGATTTCACTGAGGTGTAGAAGAGTAATAGAGTATTTCCCATGCAGACTGTGATCAAGACAATGTTACTCAATTTCAGACCACAAGCTTTAATCACAATGGAGAGTAAGACAGCCGTTTCAGTGACTTTCTAAAAACTTTCATTATTGTTTTTATCTGTGCTTAGAACAAGTCAATACAGCTGAAGTTTTTTTGCTTAAAAAAACAAACATATTGAAAAACTGTAATCTGGAGAGTGGAAATAAATCAATAAACCAGAACATAAAAATGGGAAAAAAGAAAAATTTCAACAAACATACTCCTGTAGCCCACTGTTGGGGTTATGCACAGCAAATGTCACTTCTGTGGAAGCACCCAATAAGACTGAAAGCTTGTTCAAGATCTTGCTTTCAAACTGAAACGGAATCTAACACAATCCCAATTCACAAATCACTTTAAAGTGACAAATCTATGCAGAATACAGTCAGCATCTAAGTGAATTGGAAAATCGTATCAAATGCTTTTGACAGATCTGTGGAAAGGAGATGGAGACCAATTTATGAGAGGCACAGACAATGTCAAAGACGCAGCAGAAGCGGTCTCGTGTCATTCCAAAAATCTGATTGAAATTCAGATAAAACACAATTGTCATTTAAAAACTCACAGCTGATTGCTCACCAATTACTCACTAGCATTTCTATGCTTTTCCTCAAATAAAAGCTGTGAAAATCACTTTTTATTTTCAAAATGCATAGATTCACCCACTTTGACATCTGAGTTAATAAATACCACACAGAGATTATACAGTTGTATTGCAAATATTTTCCCAAGCATACTGTACAAAAGATGGCGTTCTCCTGACATCAGAACTTACAGACCAGATTTCTCAGACAATCATAAAGCCTTTTCTACCGCTAAATTTTCTTTTTCGTGGGATTATACCGTTAAGGGAATGTTTATAGTTAAATTATAAGATTAATCCGAGTCTCGGAAACAGGCCCATTTCGCACTACTAGGAAAGGTTAGGAGCCGTTTCACTGTAAATTACGGAAAAGGCCCAGTGCTTTTCACACGCGGGCGCGAACAAACAAACCACATTTTTTAAACTCTTCTCCCACTGCTGGTGATTGATGTGAATCATTCAAAAGGACTCTCGATTCTCGCAGCAACAATGACAGCATTCCTTATCCTTGCTAAAACAAACAGAAGGTTGCCTCATATTGCACGAACACTCAAACCCTGCAGTCGTGCTGATGTGAACGAAGTCCAATACTTTTTGCTACCAAGAGACATTTTTAGACATTGCGAAGGCGTCCCAAATTGCCACCAGTTCAAACTATGAAAATATAAGAAATCAACACTTATAAGCAGCTAATGACACGCAAATAAAAAAGATCTAAGCCCACTTCAAGATAGGAAACACGTAGTTCACACCGGTGAAAAAATAAAACATGGTGCGACAGTACCGTTAGCTAGGACTGCAATATGCACATTACAGCAAGCTACAGTATTCAAGTTACTGAATTCAAAGGAGGCACAACAAGTCCCGAGAAAAACATGCACGGGATGCTCCCCAAACCGGCTCAGCTAATACTGCAGCGTATATCTTTTTTTTTTTTTTTTGAAGAACGCAAGAGAACAACACGCAAATCATTGTGGGCAGCGCTGTAGTGCAGCATCGCTGTCACGACCCAGTCGGCTCCATGCAGTTAGTTTGCATGCAGGCTAAAGTAAAGCTGCTTTCACACCGGACGCGAAACGAATTTTTCGCGCGACAGATTACATTGAAAGTCAATGCAAAGACGCGAATACGTGTCTTTGCATTGACTTTGAATGTAATGTGTCGTGCGAAAAATTCGTTCCGCGTCCAGTGTGAAAGCGGTTTAAGTCAGCGCTGAGAACTGCAAGTATGAAAAGTTGTTCGAATCCCAACATGAAAAGGGCAAGTCGTTCTGAACGTATGATCATATCAATAAACGAAAAGTATCACTTTGTATTCAGGACAGCTACTCGGTAGAGCAGGCTATGTATTAAACCACTGCCCCGCCCTTTGGTACAGGAGTTTTTCCGCATTAAAGACACAAGTAGCCACTGTGGCCACACGTTTAAAAAAAAAAACAGTACACAGTCAGATTTAGTTTCATAAAAATGACATGTTCCATAGCGTTAGGTCGGACCAGTTCGATCTACTGTCAATATAAGCCAATAGCTACATATTTAATATCGACCTGCGCAGGCGTGAATATAGAATTTTACCCAGCATGGCATCTTGAAACATTATGGCAGTGTAATTTTATTTCTAAAATGAATCTCATATTTGAAAGTAATATTTGTTAATAATATTAAAATATTTGCTAAGTTGACAAACAAAAGTTATGACAGAACGTTATAGCAACATATTATTTAACTGCAGCCACAAACAATGCAGCAGACTGATTAACTTGTTTAACCCCTTTTTCCACACCAAATTAACACGCGACGCAACTAGAATGTCTAAACGGTTAACGTTAAAGCCATAAGCTATTGAAATTTTAAGTGTGTAACTTAGCGAACCATTTGACTACTGTAATGTCAGTCATTTCGCAAACGATACTTTCCAGGAGGATCACGAACTACCAAATAGTTTTTACTAAAAAGTTAAATGGAAAATAAAGATATTTTGCCGATAAAGATGCTATTCATTTACCTTGGCACTGTAATTCCCAGACAATAGGCCAACACTTGAGGATGAATTGAAACCTTCGGCAATTTTTGGGGGGTTCCTTCTTTTCCTCTTTTAGTCAGCACTGACGAAAGATGACTGGGAGCGGCGCGCTTCTCTGACGTCATATCCCCAAATCAGAAAAGTTGAACAAAACGTACGGTACCGTTAAGTCAATGGGGGAGGCTGAGTAAATCAATGAAATTTTGTAAATGAAAAAAAAAAAAAAAAAAAAAAAAAAACCTTCTTGCAATTCTATAATTCAAGAAATCTTGCTCCAAAAATAATACGACTCTGTAATGAACCTACAGTTCACGAGCCACCTTTTGAAAACAACTTCGACTCAATTATTTTGCGATGACTGCAGAGTAGGCTCAACAATATATTTGACTGATTTGCATTTATTGCAGAATCACCACAGTCATAAGGGATTTCGCAGCTTTTTGTGCAGTACTGCAGTACTTCGAATCATCGAACTCATCGAATCATCAAACTTGTAACGTTTTTCTTTTAACATTGTGCTTTAGTGTAAAAACTACAGAAGGCGAACGGCCCAGTTATGACCGTCTTTGTTTTCGGAAGTACATTATTAGTATCGCTTACACTTCAAAATGATACAAATATTAGATGATTGACTCTACCAGAAATTAATTTCTAGAACAGAACTCGAAGTGCAGCTGATATGCTCGAGAATTTGAGCAATGACTCTTCCTAAATGAGAGAGACATTGACGCATGACACTGGAAAGGTTTGCATGTGGAAAGTAACAGGTTTTTGATCAGCTTCAGGAGACAAGAGATTTTAAAATAATGTATTATTGTGGCATTACAGATTTTGATTGACCTTCTTGACACGGAGTTGCTAATTTTGACCACAATGATGCAGTGATCAAGGAATTATTAAAGATGGAGTAAAATCTGATGGAGTACACATACATGGGGGTTTGCATATACAGATATATTTTTGATTGTTTGGCAGATATCACTTTAATGGCAATAAAGATTTAGACAACCATTGACAAGAGTTTATAGATACTGCAGTTGCCTTTGGTGGGCCCTGGTGGCAAGAAGAGTAATACAAGCTAGCTATCTAGCTAGCTTATATTACAATACAGGACGTGAGCAGATGGCAAATGACAAAAACGGTTTAAACAAACCAAACAAAACTATACACTCTTTCAACACATGCACAACTTCCGGAGAGTTAAACCAGACTGGAAGAATAAAAAAATTACAACAAATTCTAGTTTTATTCCATTGACAAGGGGATTTCTGTGAAAAAGTAAGCACCAAAAGTACTAAGTATTTACAAGAGCACTTATTAGCCAACCCCCAGTTCAGACTACCAACTTACGTATACTTGTTATGTTGTGGGACAGCGATTCACACAGTAAGAACTGCAGGACACCTTTTGCAACACTTTACAACACAAATGGATTTCACTGAAACTGCAGTCGATCGCAAGTTTTTTAAAACACAGGCTTGTGGTGGAGGGTCCTCTGGAACACTTCAGGCAACAACGTAAAACTGAAATCTATTTCTCCTCAGTGCTTGGAGGGACTAGTTGGCTCGTACAAGGTAAACCAGGAGTCTTAAACACACAAAGTTAGCACGCAACAGCCAGCAAGGTCACAAGTACAGTGGCAAGTAGGTAGAGCCAAGAAGCAGGAAATGGAAGGGAGTTGGGTCTGCCATATTTTGCCTTGAGCGGTCTTCCTCCATTAAATCAATCTGAATCAAATGTCAATTTTAAAAACTTCTCCTCCTAACCAAATCCTACATAAAAATGTATAGCTATTTAAACAAATGCAATGTCACTTTATAGAATAAAATTTCAAGCATGCATTGCAGAATGTTACCAAACTATTTGTTTTGCAAAAATATCTTCAAAGGTGTAAAAACTTAATGAGTGCTACTGATGGTGATTCCTGATATTACCCAATACAGTAAATATTGACTAAGTTTTAAAATTTTGCTTAGCAATTGCATTGTATATTTCACCATAAATTCCTGCATATTTTGTGAAGCCAGGATGCAATACTAGGGATGGGAAATAGACTACAAGCTAGGACATGCTTACAAAATTGGGAGTATAATTAAAAAGGTTTTTTCTCTCGCCAACCTGGTTACTCCCAGCTCAGTATTAACTGAAGTAATTCTATGAGCAGGGTAGATGGTGCCTTCTGAATGCAGTAGTATTTGTTTCAACGGGACCTGAACAATTAATTTAATGGTCTTCATATGTTCTGCCAGACTTTCCAGGTTTTTTCAAGATAAAAGCACAGAGCAGAACAAAATTTTTGCAGTTAAATCAATAAAAACAATTTATAAAAAAACCTAGTTCTGTACAAAATAAACACCCCAATAAAATACCACAAAACTGAATTGCTAACAACCTTGTCAGCTTATTCCTTTCAGTGTTGCAGACTTCAGTGACTTTCACAAAACAGACATAGGCCTAGAGATGCTAATCAATGCAAACATATCAGTGGATTCATCAAAAAGAACAAAAAAACCGATCATTTAGGAAGATGATATAAACACAGGTCGTCATCATATTGCACATCCAGTATGTCAAATTAAGATAAAAAAAATAATCTTTGGTGCCAGTTCCAGGTCGTCTAATTCATTTTAAAATACCTTCAATGTTTGGTTAAAGAAACATTAATGAGGGAGATGGCGGTCTACTCCCACAGTGAAAAACTAAACATCGAGATTACATTTCAGTGCTTACATGTATACAAGTGTGATTTGAAAGCAGGCTTTTTTTTAACCGCAAAGTTCAAATGTGCAAGGAATTTCTGCATTCAGTCAATGAATGAGCCAGGTGAAACCATACGGTTTATCAACACACGCTTATATAATTTACATACGCACTTACACTTCCATTCAATCAACGAACCAGGTGAGTAGAACATAGCATATAAAGATACATACACATACTCTCCTAAAACTTCCAGTCCTTATTTATACAGAAAAAGCCAAATAAAAGGCAACTTCATATGCTTTGAATACAACGCGGGGATACACCCTTTCCTATTATCTGTGCTGACGCACTGGAGAAATGCCATGCTGGTCATGCAGGCTGGACCAAACAATTAACAATTACTTGGCGAGTCGGCCAATACCCTCAATTCCCCTCTCATTCTCTGCTGTGCTGGAGTAGGAGAATCAGTGACGTCATGCCAAGGTTCCCTTTCTCGTTGTCTCCCCCTATTGGTGGTTTGTGGGAACAGTCAGACCAATGAGTGAGGAGTGGTCTGCGAGCAGCCACCAACCACAAGCTCTCTTGCTGAGAGAGGAGGGCAGTGAAGAAGGGCATTCTTGGACACCGCACTCTCGCAGGTGCGCATCACTTCCAGGTGGCTGCCGCGGGTCGCAGGGTGTTGGCCCTCGTGCCCTTTGACCCTGTGGAATGGCCTGAGCGAGTCCGTAGCTCCCTCTCTGTGCTTTCACTCAGTGCCTGCTCTTCGTCGTACCTGATCCAGCCATGAAGGGAGCCAAGAGGGGCAGGAACACAGGAAGGTGGTCAGTAACATCTCCAACCAAGGAACACCAATACTTAATACCACCATTTCCAGTAGGCAGGCTTATTCAACATGACCTTAATTTGACTAGTATTTTCAGTATATTCAGCTTTAAAGAAACACATGGGTCCCGGAAGTTTTTGCTACACAAGGGAAAAGTTTCCCAAAGAGGAGAAAATATTTTTCTTGTTTCAAGATTTTTCAGAGGCAAGTCAATTTCACTAAACGAGCGAAAAATAATATAAAACAAGCAGTATTTTCTACTAGGGAGTGAAAACAAGTCATTGCAATTTCCATCACATTACAAGGCAAAAACAGAAAAACAGACTTTTTTTTTGCAGGGCATTTGCACATGATATCCATTCATAGAGCCTAGTATATAGTGAAGGAATTCAGGCTAACTCCCCCACTCAAAGATTCAACTGTGGCGCAGTGTCATGCCAGGGATTTGATGAAACTGGTTCAGGAGCTACACAAAGAACTTACACTGAGACACAATGTCTCACTTGAGCAGACAGCAGACATCAACATGCCACTTGCTAATTAGCAGTGGTTTGCATGGAGTGCTGACAATGTTCAGAGCAAATAAAGGAAGTCAGAATTTCCCACGATGCATGTGATTGGCTGCACTGCCAGTCAGGAATGTCTGTAATATGACTTCCCTGGAAAGTGTTCAAACACTACCAGACCGTAGAACTGGTAATTCCACGGTAAAATGAGTACGTATATTTTCTGTAAGTTCTGTATTGTATAATACAATGAAGTATATGAATCAACTCTGGATTGGCGCTCATGCACAATAAACATGGATTATCCCCCATTCCCCTCCCTCTAACATCTGTCTGCCACCATGAAATGTGATTGGAGGATAGTGGTGCCACTCACAGGACTTGGTAATTCCCCAAAGCTTCCCTGGGAGGACATCGGTTCCAACGACAGTCTGGGAGCTCCCCGTTGGGTGTAACAATGTTCAGCGTGTCGTTTATCAAGTTGTACTTCAAGATGCGGTCATTGGCCGTGCTGGAGGTTAGCGAAGGAGAGGCGTTCACCTGGAAGGAGCACAGGTGAGTCTTCAGAGAGTCCTCACAAACACAGGTCAAACACGCACAGTTGGGGAATATTTAAAGGAGCAGCGTCACGATTACTGCGCATGCTACGAACTTTGAAAACTGTTCAGCCCAAAAGGAAATTAAACAAAGTGAATCCACTCAACTGCGAGTCAAAATCGGATTCCATCGTTGCTAATCCATCATTGTTTTGCATTGCATTTATACATTTTAGTTACTCAGGAATTATGCTTTTTGTATTTAGCAGTTTTCAAAAGAAATTCAAGGATTCAAAGTGCTATTTTAGCGCTTTAGCCGAAGGATATGAAGAATGTAAATGTAAAGCCGCCAATATACATCATAGAAGAAGAAGCTTCGATGATGTTTATTAGCAATGATGGAATCAAATTTTGACATACAGTCAAGAGGATTCACTTCACTTTGTCTGATTTCTTGTTAGGCTGAACAGTTTTCAAAGTTCTGAACATCCGCAGTAATCGCAATACAGCTCCTTTAACAAGTTCACATAAACACCAGTCAAATACAAAGAATTAATGAATCTTCAGAGTAAACAAACAAATGAAAGACAATTTCACTTAGTACTTTTTCATAGGCACACAAAGCGCTTTACAGCCATATGGGGGAATCTCACCTCAACCACCACCAATGCACCCGCCTGGGTGATGTATGGCAGCCATTTTATGCCAGAACACTTGCCACACATCAGCAGAGGTGGAGAGGGAGAGTAAAATGTCCACAGCCAATTAAATCGGGGGATGATTAAGCGGCAGGGGAAGAGAGACAGGCTGGGAATTTAGTTAGGACACCAGGGAACTCCCTGCTCTTGTTGAATGATCACACAAATACAGCTCAATCAAATAGAGCTCATTAATCTTTATAATGTCCGCTCAAACAGGTCCAGCAGAAAAAGCTGATCAATCTTTTGAAGAGTAACACAATTCCAGGTTTAATACATACAGTTGGAAAAACTGCTCTATGACCAAACATGTAGGTCGGATTTACAGTGTTATTCATAGTCTGTACAGTGACCACACAATCACATGAGAATCAGAGGTTACTGACCTCAGTTATACTGTACTCTTACAGTCACAAGCATGGGCCAAACACAGAGGCATGAACAGTGTACCGCAGACACTCACTACAGTCCTACACACAGGTGTGGCACACCTTTACCACACACTGGAGAGCCTTCAAGTAGATGATATTTACATGATTAGTTTTAAACCAGAAATAAACAGCTGGTTTCAAAATCAGTGAGTACCTTGACGAGGTATTGAAATATTCATCCCCAACACCACATGAGTTCACCACATTGATCTCTGCTGAGGCCAAAATCTTAAAACTATAAAACTGTCCACTAGGCTGAATTTATCCGCCCTCCTGGGTACTAAAACATAACGCACCTTTTACCTTGATTTCTATTCAGTACAAAAACAACCACCCCCGGTTACTCTCGTGTGCAGAGTTGTGATCTCAAGGCTGTGCAAATGTTGAGTAAATACTACATTACAATTAGCCAAGTGTTGTGTCAATACTGAATAACGCTACAGTTGGGTACGTGTTGTGGGAACACCATGTGCATTGCAACTGTTGCGAAATGTGTGTGCATACCTATTGAAACTATTGGCCATTGTCTACACCCAAATACATGACGCCCATATATTCACTCTACGGGCCCTTTTTGAGTTGTTTTTGCGCTCAGTCAGAATGAAATGTGTTTGAATATGCCCTCACCGCGGATATTCTTCACCAATATATAGTTGTGAAAGCATACCCTGCAGGCCTGAACATGCACAATCACAGCAGAGCCAAGGCCCAGGGTAGTTTTTACAAAACAGACATGCAAACGCTCCACACACAACTATGTCAGGGCGCAAACATTCAGCCTTTTAAGCCATACACCAATGTAAAACTATTTTACATTTCAGAGTGGGTTAGCTCAATGATGCATTAGTTCAGCCATCAGTTGCCTAATCTTGTCTAATAAAAGTAGAGCAGCTCCCCAAAAAATTTAACACACAAAGCATGATTGAGAAATCAAAGGCAGGATATCTTGGCAGAAAAAGTAAGCAACCAATCCAAAAGCAGTGAACAAATTTTGAAAAATGCTTGAACTATTCTGTGAGAACACATTCGTTTTGTATTTTCGTCAGTTAAAGCATTTCTCACACTTCTGAGTCCATTTCATGAATGCCCTCACCTCAATTAGCCAGGGCTTGAGCCTGTCGTCAATGATGATGTCATAACCATAGCACTCAAAGCAGTGTTTGTCATTGTTCATGACTGGCTGAAAAGAGGAAAACATCAATCATGAGATTGCACCAAGAACTAGTCATTCAACCAGAAGAAGAAATCCAGGGTCGCAACAAAAACATGAACTGGAATCTGCGGAACCAAAATCTCTGAATGTGAATACTCACTGCTACAGCCTTCAGGGATTGGACCATGATCCAGTGAATCTGGTCAAATAGTCTGTTGGTCACCTCCTTGCCCCGAGTGCTCTCCAGGTAAAGACGCAGATTGCTGACGGTCCATTTACCCCCATGGACGTGATTATAGTCATCCTGCAACACAATGCATGATGTCATACAATCTTACACTCAGACAAAGGCTCTGATGAACGCATGTGAATTTTGATTTTGCGAAATTGTTCGGCTGCTCGTCTCTCAAGGTCTCTCTTGCTAAAAACTGATCTCAATGGCACTAACCCGCTTAAATAAAGACAGAAGGAATGAATGAATATTAGAATGAACAAATTTATGTGCATGAAGCTTGAGAAACAAGTGAAACTAGAATGTGTTTTTACTCGTAAAAACAGACGTCTCCCCCCCGGCCCCCTTCCCTGCTTAACCCACCAGACGCACGGACAGACGGACAGACACATACCAAAAGGCACCGCTGCAGGACCTGAGTAGTAAGTATGCAAAGTTTTGTTGAGATCATACAAACGGTTTAGGAGTTATGCTCCGGCCAAAAATTGATCACATCCAGACAGACAGACAGACAGACGAATAGACTAACAGGCACATACCAAAAGGCACCACTTCAGGACCTGATTAGTAAGTAAGCAAAGTTTTGTTAAGATCATGTAAACGGTTTTGGAGTTACGCTCTGGAAACGAAGTGGTAACGCCGTCGACAACGCGAACTCAAACGCGCACGGGAACCAAGCCTAAAACAATGTCTCCGCTCTCCCGCCGGGGGGGGGACAGGACATAATAACCAGAAATCAAATATTTTGATACAGCTTGTTCTTATTTCAGTTCATTTCCTCTCACACAGATCAGAGTAGTGCACTCACCCCATGTTTTTGTATGGCTACATTAGTAAGGTGCACAAACATGTTGTCCAGTTCGCTGGTGCTGGGGGTATATTTGACAGTACAGAATCTGCAAAATCCCAGTTTATACCTGCAAGACATAAAACAGACTAAATAGATTTAAGGTAATAGCCAACTAAAAAAAACACATCGCAGGGAAAACACCAAAATAAGCTTAAGATAAGAATTAAGAACAATCTAGAAGTTGAAAGTGATAAGGGCTGTATCTTCGCTTCGACAATTCCAGCTTAATTCACACTACATTATCAATCCATTATCTAGTTCGCCAACGCTGATTTTTAGAGTGGCAGAGCAGCCGTGGCCTATCCCAGATCCAATGGGAGAGAGGCAGAAATATACACCAAATAATTCACCTATCTGCCACAGGGAACACACGCCATCCACTCACACACTCATTCCTGTGGGCAATTTAGACCCGCTGTTTAACCCAACATGCCTGTCTGTGAACTGTAGGAGGAAAGCGGAGGATCCAGTGAAAACCCATGTGAACACATGGAGAACATGCAAACAGCAACAGTGCACAGAAAGACCAAGGCTGGACTGAAACCCCAGACCTTCTTGCTGTAAGGAAACAGTGCCATTAGCTACACTGCCATGTTAGCATTCGAGTTGCGGCCCTGTTTACGTCCATTCAGGAGGTTATGTGATTGGTCATGTTTGTTGCTTTGTTTGTTTGCTTGTCGGTTAGTCAGCAGAATTACGCAAAAATTAATGGAAAGATTTGCCAGAAAATTTGACCAGAGGTGGATCTTAGCATGACTTAGAGGTGATTAGATTTTGGGAGTGATCCAGATCTGGATTTAGATCCTGAATTTTGTTGAAGGATTCTTCACTTATAACAAGATAGAGCAAAATTTGACATTTTCAGCCACATCTTTGCAAATATATAATGATTTGAAAAGAAAAAAAATGGGGGGCTTCAGCTCCATGATGTCAAGAAAATATCACAAACTGATGGAGTTGACAAACGGGAGATTGTTCAGCCTTGGCGAAAGTTTGCAATCTCAGATTGCTCTTGTTATGTCCGTACAGATCCTGTCATCTGTGAGATACTTCACTGTCGCAGTTAGAGACCAGGCGTTTGTACAGTCACTTACACATAGCACTTCAGTGGACGATAGGTGGTCACCAGCACATAAAGCCGTAGATCAAACTTCTTCCCACCAATCAGCAGGGGGTTATCGATGTACAAAGATATGACATACGCCTCTTTGCCACTAGAGGCCGCCATAAACCTGAAAATGCAGAGAGCGGAAGAACGGTGTCGGTTTACTTCGAGTGTACACCGCCAGACAGACAGGAAATGTGGACGTAAGGAGCAGGAAACACAAGAAATAGGCTCCATGTCGAGGGTTTGGAGCGCAATGGTTATATGTTCATTTTAGAGGTTTTGAGAAAAATTGATTTTTAGGTTTCCAAGTGTTCCATTAAATCAGGTATTTTATATTTTTTTTTTTTTTTTTTTTTTTTTACCAGTCACTCTTTTGCTGCATGGTTCAGAAGTATATTGAACACCTATGTTTTCATAGGAGTGTAACCACAACATCATGGTCAAATTGCCAAAAATGGACATGTCACCTCAGTGCTCCAACAATTCTAGCACATGATGTGACATAACACAATGGTGATTGGTTAAAGGTAAGTTCGTTTGAAATGGAAGACAGACTATTCTGTATTAAAATTCATGTTTATTCATCAAAATGTCAATGTTTAATTCATTTAAGCAGATTTTGTTGGACATATCACAAAATGAAAATGTGAATTCTGATTAAAAATGAATGCAGATGGACATAGTTATTGTGCTCCAAGGATTAGCTGATAGAAAGCTGTGACAGGGGGTAAAAATCTCAAAACCACAAAATTTGGACATATAACCATTGTGCTCCAAACCCTCAAAATGATCAGTGACAGGAAAGATAAAGTGGATTAAATCATGAATAAGTAAAATGATATTCGATGTGTCATTAGCAAAGCAGATGAAGTACCTTTATCCCAGGTACTTAACCAAGCTGATTGTAATTTCAGACCCTGTTTTTTGGTTTTCATTCCACACTGCCTCAACTTGTCACACAATAAGGACTTACTGAGCTGCGGCAGCCGCTATGAAAATGCTAAATGACCACGATGGTCATATTAAAGTGCCACACAATGTCAGTGTGATAAGAATACACAACCACATTCTCAAAACTAGATTTATAGGCATTTTGTACAATGAGCACACTGAACACTATTAAAAAAAGAATGAATTTTGTTGAAGAATGTCTATGGAAAACAGAAAATATGGATTTATGCTGCACTATAAGGTTTCCCACTGTGAAATGGGCATTGATGAATGGAAGCCTTGCGAGAGGAAACCGGCGCGACAGACAGGGGATGTGATGAGCATTTCAATCACTCTTCAAGTTTGGGAGCTCATCACTGGAAATTCACCTCCGCAGAAATGAACTCGTAACAAACTCTACCAAGCCCCGTACTTACGTGGAGGTTCGGCTGTCCCGGGACCACCTCTTGATCTGGGAGAGCTTGTTAATGAGGAAAATGCCTTTCCCTTGGGCTTTCCCGCAAGGCTTCATTATCCAGGTGCTGGACGGACTCTTCCGGAACTCCTCCACAAACAGGTTATAATCTGCAGGCAGCATGAATGTCACTGGCACAAAGTCTGTTGGGGAAAAAACAAACAAGAATGGTGATCAAAAATGCAGCATAATACACTCAAAGCCTGACTGTCTAGCATGTAAATGGATTCAACATCACCACTTTACTACGTACAGCAATTGACAGAATGTTCAGACATTTATTTTTTTTTTTAAAAGACACAGACCAATCAGAGCGGGGAAAACAGTACCCAGGTGAAGGTATTTTCCGTTCTCGTCTTTCTCAGCCAGTGGGTTACTCTCCTTTTCCAGCTCTTTCCGGTAGCGCTTGATGTTCTTGATCATCAGGTCCTTCCGAGTGAGCTCATAGTGGTTGGGGAAGTGGTTGACCATTTGCTCATCAGATAGGCGGTAACCGGTCTCCACGGTAAAGACCATCCTGATGGTCTGGACACTCATCCTGTGGAATGGACGATGAAAAGGCAAATTAATAACTTTTTTTTTTTACGCTAAAAGGCCGCAGTTTCCAATGTGATACCTACCATCCAGCAGGTTTTCGCTCCAGCCTGGGCAAAGCACATTGCCCCCAAAAGCTAGAGTCCATCCTGTTATGCTGTGAATTAGTAGCATCAGGTGTGCCAAATGGAGGTTGCCATAAAAGCCTACACAATGTTCGATCTATAGGATCAGGGTTGGTGGCCACTGCTGCAACACATTTACTACTGGAGAGCAAATGCTAGTCATAAGCAGGCCATCCCTGGCTCACAACTGGCAAAAGAATCCGTTCAGACTTCAACTAGTTTTGGCTGCATTTGTATTGTACAGTGATAAGGTTCAAGTGCTATTAAGGACCAGGTCATCTGAGAGGTCTTAATTTCTTTTTTAATGAGCATATGTTCAATTCGCTGGACCGTGACGGTTAACAATTGCACAGAAACAAAAGCACCAAAGGGAATACAAAGCACATTTCCCGAATGGACAGATAAATCCAGAGCAAAACTTCATTTTATTTTCATTATATATGAACTGGGAAACAATATTACGAGAAAATCTTTGCTGACAAATACAACCGAGCCCGCACCAGAATAATGCCCTAAACAAGAGGACTAAACAGCACTCACCAGTAAAAGTTCCAGTCATCGGTGTCGGACACTTGGACCCACCCTCTCTTCTCAAAGTTGTTGATGAGCACCGATTTCTCTATGTCAGTCACCCATTTCACCTTCCCTGCCATGTTACCTCCTCCACCTGGAATACATCGCCAAAAAATAAAATAAATGAATAAAATTAGCTCTTGCTTTTGTTGACCGTCTATTAAAAAATAGGGCGTCACCACAAGAATCAACAGCAACATCAACACAGTAGCGGGCTACACAAATTAAGGCAAATGACGGATACTTTATTTAGAAACGGACACCACAGGCTGATCAGACCAACGCGAGGAGTTCAAACGAATGAATGAAATATTATAAGTAAAAATGTTGCTAAATCACCTGGTCCTCGGTAGTGAATAAGCACAAACCATGGACACAGTGCCTCATCAGCAAGAACACATCACACCGAAGACAATTACTTTCATCCGGGAGTGTTTCGTCCTTCGAAATCAGGTTTTCCGACTAGTGTTAGAATTTGCAAGTCATTTCAAACGGTACGTGACTATCATTTTCGACGTCTTCGTCTCGAAGGTTGTTATTTTTTTGTCGTGCCAATTTATCGATTCATTGTAACTCACAGCACCATGACAGCCAGCTGATACAAAATGTACTTCCGGGTGAATAACCTAGCAACGGTGGACGCTTGCGCGTGGCTGGATCGGAACTAGAAAAGCCAAAGATCTTTGGAAAAGCATACTGCCAAAGACGGAACAAAATAGCAAGAGTTTGCATTAAGGCTACTTCCTCCTCGTAGAATTAAAAACCCCCTAGTGTCGATAAAAATCACTTAGGTTGATTTTTCAGTGCAGCTGTTTCAGTGCACTGAAGTCAATGGTAGAACACAGAGACGAAGCAAAATATTACATAATTTTTTCCCCCCCACATCATATGGCACCCAATCGATATGATTTTCAGTTAACCAAAGGTCTTCCGATTATTTTGATGCAACTCTTGAAGTGACCATGATTAACAGTTTTTGTAAAAATATTCGTTTTTGTGGTCTCTGCAGGTCGTCCTTCTGGCTTTGCCTCCAAAGTGAGCCATCATTAGCTTGCTGGCTAGCTCAAAAAGAAAACTGAGCATACCAGCTATAAACAAAAAAAATAAAATGAAATGCATGTTTACTAATTTAACGTTTCTGCGTTTCTGTTCAGACTTTGTTTGCAGAATGGTTTGTGTTCCTTTCTGGTCAGATAACAAATTTGCAGCTATTTAGCTAGCAGGCTAAGCTCGCCACACTGCTACTTTCATAAAAAGAGTGGCAACTGAGTGTTTTTAGTCAGCTAGCGACTCAGTTGATCACGAATCCCAGAAATCCTTGCTTGCACAAACATGAATGGCTGTGCCTCAATGCCTGACTGAGTGGCAGAGTGATTGAGTTATCTCAATGCTAACACATAATGGGAATTAAAATTAAGGCAGTCAAAAATTAGCAATGCTAACACATAATGGGAATTACCATTAAGGCGCTAAAAGAAATTAGCATTCTGATCGCAGTAATATTAATGGTCATATACTAGCCATATACTAGGTTTTGACCTAACTAGTCTTATTTAGCCAGAGGCAATGAAGGACACACATTGACAGGAAAAAAACGATTGGGTCAATTCAGTTCAGGAAAAAAACTGCAGCCATTCCCAATAAATTGAATGTTAGCTAATGATTGCTACCGTGAAGATGCTAGCCATGGAACAATTTTTATGTCAGAGATTGTATTCTAAATGTGTGAATGTATGTCAAATTTCTTTAAGAATGTAACTATCAGCCTTGATTAGCCTGCAGATGTAACTTTTCCATACTCATTGAGAAGTTTAATAGCTAGCTAGCTAGCTAGCTACTTATTCAGTCATCTGCAACTCTCTACAGGATGATACAGTATGGATAACCAAGCAATAAACTACCAGTAAGAAAACCCTCCAGTCTCACAAAACAGTCACCTGCCACAATAAGATCTAATTGACCATTAGAACTGACAGGGAGGCTGGCTCTCTGTGGCAGGAAAATCCACTAGTCAGGGATCCCGCCAGTCTGACATCATCTGCCACAAAAAATCAGCCAGTGGATAGAGCCACCATTAGCAGGTCCAAGCTGCTATTTCTGCAGTCAGCGGCAGCCCCAAGTCGCCACTGGAGGATTAAACCCCTGCTGGGGAAAAGCACAGAGCATAGCTTCATATTTTGGTCTTACTGTCCACCCATCTAACGGAAAACCACATACGCAAATAACAGCTGAAAATGCTGGGCACAGAGAGCATGCGCTGACGGCAATGCCCTTTAAATAGACCAGAACTATCCGAAAAATCCCATTCATTTTTACATTATTCTCCATCCCGCCATTTGGGATTCTAGCATCTTTGATACTGCCTCAAGATTCAGTTTCATGTCCAAAAATGTGAATAGCTAATTACTTATCGACTAATTTTGCCAGCCATAACATTATGTTTACTGCACTACAACATGAAACCGCAGCACAGTGTTTGATCGTCATCTTTGAAGTGACTGTTCTCTCTTGTTGGTTTGCCACAAATTATTTTGCTTTGAGAGGAATTAAGAATTAATCGGGAATAATATGATAAATGGAGACAGGAAACGTTTTAAAAGTAGTGCAAGTCATGGATGAAAACTCCACATTCTTGATTTTATGGCTGCCATGCTTGGTTGTAATTCAGTATAAATCTTCTTTTCAATTAGCACAGTCTTTCTTCGCCTCAGTGAGTGAAATGGGTAACACTGACTAGAACTTGCGCTCATTTTGGGCTTCTATATCCCCTCTCCCGCAGTAAATAAACATTATGAACACTGAAGGTTTGGGTTTTTTTGGGTGGGCTATTTAAACAATATTTAGGAATGTGTTGGGGACAAGGTACAACCCAAATTCTGAAAAAAGTTGGAATGCTGTGTAAATTGTAATTACAAACAGAATGTAATGATTTGCAAATCTCATAAACCCACATTTTATTGACAATAGAACAGACAACATATCAGATGCTGAAAGTGAGACATTTTACCATTTCATGAAAAATGTTAGCTCATTTTGAATTTGATGGCAGCGACACATCTTTAAAAAAGTTGGGACAGGGCCATGTTTACAATTGTTTAGCATTCCCTCTTCTTTTAACAGCGGTCTGTAAACGGGAAGTGAGGAGACCAACTGCAGAAGTTTTGGGAGAGGAATGTTGTCCCACTTGTCAGATGTAGGATTCTAGCTGCTCAACAGTCCCGCATCTTCTTTGCTGGATTTTTCGTTGAGTTCTACGTTCTATTGTGAATAAAATGTCAGTTTATGAGATTTGCAAATCATTGCATTCTGTTTTTATTTACATTTTACACAGCATCCCAACTTTTTTGGAATTGGGGTTGCATATTGTTGTGATGAATCGAGTCAAACCACAAGGAATTCTCCGGATTCCTTGAAACTAATATATAAATGATGACTGCCAGTTCGCATTGCAGCTTAATTAAGATGAATGATCACTTTTATCAGCCATGAAGAAGTAGGCTTGGTGACCCTGAGCATTTTACCTTTGCACAGCACCGACTTGGTCTATGTGTGCCCAGTTGCATGATAGCCAAGCATTCAATCTTGTCTATCATCAGTATCATGATTAAGCATAATTTACAGAAAAAAAACATGGAGGATATTAATGCAAAAACATCATTGCACAAAATGAAGTCCCAGCACATGCTTGCTTAATCTGAACATCTGAGATTTAGCGAACCTGAAACATGGTTTTTAAGTTGCTGGTAATAGAGATGTGTATATTCATCTGAACTCTGACACCAGGGACGGTATTCATTAACACATATGAGCATAGGCAATTTATCAAGGCTGCCCTCCATGTGTGCATATGCACCTGTATGTGTTTTTGACCAGCAGAGGTAAATGGGAAAATTTAGGATCAGGCCATCGCTTGCTGTAATTCTCACAAGAAGCAGCTGGAAGCATTCGAGGTAATGTTGAGGATCATATTTCAATATTTCTCATCATATTAATCAGTAAATCAATGACCATAATCAATAATCATAATCAGTAACCATATTATGTTAGCAGCTGTAACACACACACACACACACACACACAAACACATAAAACACACACATACAAGCAGTTCACACACACATAAGCAGTTGGTTTCTGTAGCATTGATTGACATCTGTTCAGATGATTCAGGCAATATCTGTTCAGTCATCAGTATTATTCAGCATTGTTAATCAGTAATCATATAGTTATGCAGGCTTGCTTCATGTTAGTAGTTTTGATACCAGTAATACAGCTACATGTGTTATATGAATATGTATAACCAATATTACACTGGAAGAGAGTTGTTATCTTTTGGTTGCAGTTTTCAAAGCAAGTAGGCAATGTTCTGGTTTGCCTGTCTCTGGGACGACCTATGACCCATTTAAAAGTCCTCTTAAACAATGAAATAGCCTTGAAGTAGTTATTTTACAAAGTATGCCAACCAATGACAAAAGAGAAAAACAAGTAAGATGCAGACATTACGTTATTGAACCATTCTAGCATGAGAGGGCAGAAAAACTATATTTGGAAGAAATTTCCGTGATGAATTGGGTGTGAAAAGCAGAATGTCAGTTCTTCTTGCGCAACAAGAGCTCAGCTTTGTATTGATCAACATGCCTCAATAAAGCCTAATTTTCTGAAGAATCTGTCTCTCTCCAATTGTTTGAGGATGGGGGAACCTCAAATATGAAAATACTTCTGAATGGAAGACACAACAGCAACAAATTGGAATATAACGTATTTTCCGCAAACAAATTAGCGCCTAAAATCAAACAATACCACATAAACACGGGATGAGACTGGAACTGAATAATTATTAAACACTCTCAATAAAAGTCATTGGTTAATTCAATATAAAGTTTAATTATTCTTCCACAAATGAGAAAACTAGACGGTCAGTTGGCCTGCAGGTCAACTTGTTTCCCTGGACCCCCTAAAGCAATCGCTCCCAAAGTTGAAAGGCTTCATGAGCTTATCACACACAAGGCCCACACCAAATATGACATGAATCAGCTGAAATCTGTGGCCTGTAGAGCAGTCATAAGAAAATCTCTATAGACGTGGCGAGACGATCACTGATCCATAGTATCCCCGACAGGTCATCTGGGGATGCAATAGGAACATTTCTTTGTAATGTCCAACTCATTTTCTACAGCCTTTAGTCCTTTTGTGCATCCTTCCCAATCTTTACCAATAATTCTGCATCTGAATGTATTAACATATATTATTACATACCTCTGGATTTCAATCATTCACAGCAAATCCAACCCATTCATAAAAATAGTCATCAACAGTTGCAGATATAAAAAAAAAAATCCCAACCACACATGACATAAAATTCAACAGTCACAACACAAATACAGTCTGCTCTTTATGAGAGCGTTAGTGCGTTCTAGCTCTTGAGTTAGTTCCCAGGCGCGGTTACATCAACATGTGTGTAATTCTTGAAAGCTTTCATGTTGCACTTCTGCAGGGTGGAGCCCAGCTGCTTGCCTGGGCCCACCTCATACGTGTGGGGGAAATCCTCCCCCTGCTTCCGCTCATACAGGGCGTGCAAAGTCTGCTCCCACTTCACTGGGGACGTCAGCTGCTTCAGCAGCAGCCGCCGCACGTGGGACTCGTGCATGTAGCGCTTGGCGTCCACGTTGGAGTAAACGGCGATCTGGGGCCGGCTGATGTCCAGCTTTCTCAGGACCTCCTGCAGCGGCTCTGTGGCGGGCTCCATCAGGGAGGTGTGGAATGCACCACTAACGGGCAGCCGCCGCGCACGCAGGAAATGCAGCTTTCTGGAGTTCTTCTGCAGGAAATCCAGACCCTATGGAGAGGAACAGATTTTATTATCTACTACATCTAAAGGAAGCAAGGTTCTCCTTTACCCTATACAGTTCGTCACATTAGCACCTACAGAGCTGTCCTTTCACATATTGATAGTCCACATACTCGTGCTCTAGCAGACATTTTAAAACATAATCAACCACCCACTAAAGAAATACATAACATAAAGTAATAATGCAATATCTGTCTCCTAAGCTTATATTTCACTTCCTGTGCATAGCATGGGCTTATGTTTCTAGTTTAATCTTAAGGTCAACAAATTGCCTAACTGCATTTCATCCCTGTACCCAGGGCTGGGCATATCTGTTGATTTTGGGGGCCCCCTGACAAAGTGCTACTGTGGGGACCCAAATTCCTGTTCGGGGATAGTTTAATTTTATATAGCTGAAACAGGCAATTCCACCCTTATCAAAATGGGCCTCTTTCATATGGAAAGTCATACATCACTTCTCGGTAGTTGAAGGGGAGGGCGCTACTGAGTGTGCCAGAGATTGGTCTTTCAACCTGGTGTATAGGCCAAAACATCTCCTATAACCTTATGCCATCGCTTTCTTAGCTTGTGTTCTGAATAGACAAGGCAAAATTGTAGTGTACTTACACTGAATTGGGAAAGAAAAAAAAAAACATTAAAACGAACCTGTGGAAGTAGGTCCAGTTAACAGGCTTTAAACACCTAAAAAATCTGTAGTTCATCCAAAACTGTCATTCCCATCGTATTAATCCTACCTCTGCATGTCCTGCTAAAACCCTGCCATCGGGGAACAGGTAGTTGGCCACTGAGCAGACAGGGTCCTGCAGCCCAAGGGACTGACAGTGTTCTTTAGCTTGTAAGCACGCATAGTTGTACTTGGCTTCAGGCCGTCCAATCACGGACAACATTCCACTGGGGACCCGCTCAGAGGCCTCCTGCATGGCCTCTGCTCGTACCTTCACTGCATACAGGGCTATTGAAAGGGGATTAGAACATTATCAATCACTCATCAGCACAGAACTGTACACAAGTAGATTTGCGTTCGTTTTACCCACCTTCCGTAAAATCCATGGCACCCGCGAATACCAAAGCTGCAAACTCTCCCACACTAAAACCTGCAGCCGCCACGCAATTTTCAATAGCCTGAAAAATGGAATAATAACGCATTATCATTTTCTATCATTTTAGCAATGAACCAACCGCTAAATTAAGCGAACAACCAGAAGTATAACTGTCTAAATTTAGTTATAATGCCAACACAAGCTCATACTTGTAACTGGGCAACAGGCTTACGTCAGGAACTTCATGGTTCAGTCGTTCAACGGCTGCCAGTGATGTGACGAAAACGGCTGGCTGGCAGTGAACAGTTTTCATTAGTTCATCCTCGGGTCCGTTTAAGCACAGCGACAGCAAGTCGTATCCAAGTATCTTCTGTGCAGCGCTGAACATTTCTTTGACATTTCCGTACTTGAGGAGTCCTCTCCCCATTCCGACAAACTGACTACCCTGTCCTGGAAAAAGCAACACAGAGCAATCGGTCGGTCTCCTCCTCGACAGAGGAATCGGCTCCACAGCGTCAGTCTCCAACAGCTGCACTGCAGATGCATTGGTCGGTGGCGGGGGTTCATTCTGCGAAAAAACACCGCACGAAGTTTGCCAAAGTTCTATTGCAGAAAGGGAACGACCAAAGGTCTAAATTTAAAGATGTCCTATAACTTCTGACCAAAGCGTTATGTCCTCTCATGTCTAGGACAAAACGTATCACGATACTGACAGAAAAACAACAATTCACCGTAAAATGTTGAAAAAGTAATCCCAGATTTGGGAGAGTTGAGGCATTATCTTCAAATGTCAACACGACACAGAATCCACGAGAAACAAGAAGGACGCGGCCATATTGAATTTCTCTTCTTCTCGATTTTCGGAATTTTACGAACTTAAGAATCATGTGGCGTTTTTACCGCCACCTAATGTACTCCTGTATACTGAATAAACCCAAACACCAACTACCTAATCCCAATCCTGGATACATCTCTCTCTTATCTAACTACAAGGCGCCTAGTAACCACAAAACCTTTTTTCTAGAATTCCTTGAATATCCTCTCTCTTAACATCTGTTATATGCAGCATCTCCCCAGCAGCATACACCATCATACTGATTCTTTCTGTTTTCATCTTCGTTTCACTGTCAATGTTTAGTACCATTGCTGAAAAAGATAAAATCTTCCTCCTACCCATAATTAGCTCTTTATCGGATCTGTTTGCTTTCCTCAACATCCCCACTGTGCTTTGTGTTTCCCTCACGTTCCCTTCTGCACGTCTTCTCTCAATAGCTTACACCTATGATATTTTTTAAATGTATCCGTGTCTGTTCTACCTCACTTTTGAACTTCCCTCTTTCACACGCCTTCATACCTGCCTTGTACTTTCCCTGACAGTGATAGCAAATGGCACTTTTTCAGCATTACACATCCCTCTTCAGTGCACCCTTTGTACATCTTTTACATCTAAACTCCCTTTTAACAATAAAGATTTATCTTATTATCTTTTCATACACGCAGCTGCCACATACCTGTATTCCTGGCACCAATATCATCCTAACAAGGCCCTTTCAAATGCCCTCACCCTGGGACTGAAGCTGTCTAGGATGACCCAGTCTGTAAATTCATTTTTATGGTCTATCAATATGGACATACTATCCATTTCTTTTCCATCTTGATGACGCTTTAAGCATCTGACTCCACATAAAGTACCAGTCAAAAAATTTGAACACACCTTGCTAATGTCACAGCACTGTTTTTAGAGAATTTTAAACATCTTAACTTCTCTATATAATCTCAAATGGAATCTTTAAGAGGTAAACAGTCAAGAGTTAAAAGAAAATAATTTACTTGTTTGAATAGTGTCCAAAATTTTGGAATTCTCAAAGAAGCCATATTTTGCAAAGTAACTGACAAGCAAGCTCCTTCCATTTTCCAACGGCCGGATTTAAGTCAAATTGTTTGGGACTAATTAGGCAAAAAGGTCAGTGAAAAGCACACCACAAGAGCAGTACATCTTTGGGAAGTTAGACAGCCACGCAGCTCCATACTCATTATAGCCATATTACTGCCCTTGTAAAAAAAACCAAATGTGAGTATGCTCAGCACATACGACCACAATTAGTGGTTAGTTTGATGGATCTAAAAATGATATCTTTTTGCAAAATAAAGGGTTCTTATTTCTTTATTTAACATGTATTGTAAGAAAAAATTGTGTATGTCAAAATTTTGAACTGGTACTGTTCCCCTTCCATTCCAAAAAATAAATCATCTTCATTTGATATCAAAACTCCACTGATGGTTCCCTTAATATCAGGTTGGTTACGCAAGGGAAAACAGGTTACCGGCATCAAATGAAATGCTATTTTCAATGCCTTCTCTCTTTGCCTCTACGTTGTACACTCTGTGATCACTAATCCACTTCTATGCATCCTTACTGGTTTCACATTTCCAACTTTGTTCGATGAATTTACCAGCAAAGAGTAGGTTATACTATGAGTTGAAACACGATTCGTTTCCTGACTTGTTCCAAATCGTTTCATCCCTACAATAGTCTAAAAATGTTCTCCTCTACTTTTTTCTTTTATTTTTCTTTCCATTTGCCCCTTCAAACTCCATTTTTGCTCCGCTATCCAACCCAACCTCATATCGCTCACGTATTTTAAAGACTTGACTACAAGTGCATGTGCTAATTAAAGATGCAGCAGCGTTAGTTTATCAGCCATAGTAGTTCTGTCTACATGCGGATTAAGCAGAGATCAAGCTAATGATCGCTTTTATAAGGACAATTTTATGATTATAAGCAGCATATCACACCAAAGTGGGGTCAGCAAACCTTGATAAACAAAACAAATTGTGTGTAAATCACATTTACTTCATAAACGAAATGACTGTTGAGGACATTCATAATCTTAGCAGGCTGTCATCCCACGAGAGTGTTTGTGTCAGGGCTGTAAGGTACAGTAGGCAAGGCAATGTGACCACGCAATCAATTTGACTCATATAGAAAATGATGTGTATTTGGAGATATTTGAAGAGACATAACATTTATATGCTGGTAACACTTTACAAATTCCATCCACATGGAGATGACGCTGATGGCTGTCACAGCCTTTTAGTGAATCCCCTGCAGCCACCGTCGAGATCTGAGACTCCAATTAGTGCAGCGTTATCAACAAATAATAGCAAGACAAGCATCGCTCTGTAAATAAGTCCTCTGGGCTTTATTGTGTTATAATTCCCATACAGTTTTAATAGTTATGTTTATGCTCGTTGTCCTGAGCCAAGAGGTATGGCTAGCTTTACTGAGCATGCACTTTTAAAAAAATTTTGCAATAAGTTCATTCGCTCATTCGCCAAAACAAGTTTTGTGCTTTCCCCAGTTCCAACCTCCCATTGAACAATAATGAAAACAGCTACCATGCAAATGTATTCCAATGAGGTGTGTGTGCCCAGGAGTTTGACATTTTTCCAATTCTGTGATGCACAAATCAACTAAATGATCATATCTCAGCGATTAGACAAAAATTAAGCCCCAACTAATGTTTACAAAGCATTTATTACTAGAACTGTTGACTTATTACAGATGCAGATGTCAGGCACTGATTCAGGGGGTGACAAAGCATCTCTACAATGCATCTGAATATACAGTTTTTATGGTTATTTTATGAAGTCAGCACAGGCCTGAATTATAGGGAGAAAAGAAATTTAACAACCTAACCCAGTTATAGTTAAAGTAATACATACAGTATGTAACGCTGTTTAATATTAACATTAAAATGTGTCCAGTAAATTCTGAATTACCTCCAAAATTCATTATGATCAGACACATTAATGCAAATAAACTTAAATACTCTTCCCCATAACTATACAAATTTGCTTAAATACATTTTCCCATATATGAATGTAAATTCACAGCTTGGTCAGAGGAAATTTTGGTAATTTAAATGTTTATCAAAGTTTTCTGTTCACAAAAAAGGCAAATGAATTTTCAGGATTGGGTATTCCCGTAGTTTTCCATATACTAGGAAAGCCGATCCAGATGTTATGAATGTCCCTAGAATGAACTGTTACATTAAGTACAAACTGGTTTTACAGAGGTTATTGTAAATGGAGTATCACTGTTTGTTTCCATTTGCCCTCATGTACAGAGCATGGTGAAATTGTAGGACCCCATGAGTATAACGCTCACTGACCCAGCCATATATTCAAAATATACAGAAACACAACACTACCCAGCCATGGTTTCTCAGAGCTCCAAGATAAGGACCCTGTCGACATGATGTTTAGAAGCTGGACAAATCGGCGGTTACAGGCTGAGCTACCATTTTGCTGGCAGTCACCAAATGATTTGCAGTACAATATTTTACACACAGACGCAATGAACCAAAATTAGCGCCGTAGTGCTCGAAGACTGCGATAACATGAAAATGAAAGTGACTGAAATTGTCTTGCAATCTCTAAGGTGGAGAACAAAAATCAATTAATTGCTGTCTTTCAGGCCTTGTGCAGCAAGCGTTTGGTCAGGATCTGACGAGCCGACATCTTTCAGATCATCCTGTGCATCCTCTTCCTCCTCACACGACTGGCTGTTGGACGTCACAGCGGCACTGGGCTGGCATTTGGAGACGAACTCTCGGCTGGTAAAAGCTTTCTCTGGCCCCTCACGACTACGCTTTAGCGAATCCAAACGGCCTGTGGAAATACGCAAGTAGACAACCAATGAACAATGGGGCAGGAGCTGGCTACACGGGGCTCTTTTCTGCAAGAGAATGTTGCACAGCAGGCTAAATAGGCTCCTCTTGAGAAAAGGAAGACATTCTGTACAATAACAGCACAGATAATTATACAGTTCAGTCATTTGTGGACTGTGACACAGTTCTTAACTTCAGATCTGTACTCCAGCACTTTGGACTGAGAAATGACTAATGATGATGGTAAAGTAGAGACTGTTAGCTTTATATTGCAGGTATGTACTGCTGTATTGTGTGGGAATGGGTCATTTGGACCCTGCACCTGTTGGACCTACACAAGTTGGACCCTGACCAGTTGCACCCTGTCCAGTTAGACCCCTGACCCTAGGCGGAGCTTGTCAAGGGCCAAGGCAGGCAGCTGCTTTGGGGCCCCAGGCCACTAGGGGGCCCCCCAAGGGCTGACGAACTTTACTCCACAATAATGTCCTAAAATGTTGCAACTGCAGTGACCTACCCCATTAAACCCATCAAACAACCAGTGGTCAAATTGTGATGACATCTTAGACAGATACCCCCCTAAAGGGGCCCCATGTTATCCCTGTCACACTGTTAAGAGACCTGCGTCCAGTAACTTTACTGAAGTGTGTCTTAAGTGTGTCAATCAAAGTAACGTCAAAGTCAGCCATGCAAAATGAAGTGGAGCTACTTATCAGGGAGCGAGAAAAGAAAGAGAAGAAAGGAGGAAGAAGAAAGGAGAAAGCAAAGCAGCGGTAAGTGGAGCAGATAACGACATGTGGCAAACACTTAAACTAGCGTTAGGTGTAAGGCTGGCTGTTAATTGTTTAATAGTTAGTTAGCCTTGTTAGCGGAGCGGGAGGCGTTAGCCTGGGGTTCCCGCTCCGTCGGCTCGCCGTTACTGTGTGTTGACACACCTGCATGCGACTGTCTTGCGAGCTTAGCCAAAAACTAGCCGACAGAGAGAAAGTGAATATGCTTGTAAGGTACAATACTGAAATTACACAAAAGTAACTAGGACACCGGTAATGGAGTGATTTGGATGGGAAAACAGCTAACCCAGACAACAGCTTTTACTATTAACTAATGAAAGTTGTGTCTTAGCTAATTCTTACACTATTGATGCTTTGAAATTTAGATCCACATTTTGACAGTGTGCTTTCTGCATGAAAGACTATCAACTTTGGAGCATATTACGTACTGAAATAAGTCTCAGACATCAAATCTTAGAACAAAGGTGAAGTGCTGGCAATTGTGGTAAAAACACACCAGGGCTGTAGCTATTTTTGGCTAATTGTATTCTGGATTACCTGTATTGCTGTATTGCTATATGTGCTGTGTGTATTGTATTGAATTGTATTTAGCTGTAGTGTATTGTGGCTTTATAATAATAGAAGCTGAATTCATCATACTGTAAGTGTAAAAGCTCAGCTGGGGACAAGAGTTGAAAATTAGCCATAGCTATCAGGTCTTTATGCAGAACTTAGTTTTATACCCTGTATGGTAATTACATTAAATTGAATCGACCCTGTCTAATGTAAGTCAAATGAAACCTATAAATAATGAAAGTTATGTCCAAGGAGAACATTTACAACATTTACGTTGAATTTGAAGAATTCCTATTCTATAATATGAACACATTTGTAACATGCTACTATACTAAGTCACTTTCTTATCTCTCCTCAGGATCATTATTACAATTTCTGTCATTGCGATTACATTTTATTGTTTTACATATTTGTATTTTTTATTGTGATTACATTCTACTACTATGAGCCATTTAAACACTGTTTTTCATAAGAGCACAATTTTCAAGTTATGTAGTAATAATAACAATTTTTTTAAAAAAGTTTCAGTTTCTGACCTCTTTTGTTGGTTTCAGATTATTTATAAATATGTTTAACGCTTTGGAATTTTTGCTTGGGGCCCCAGCACACTCAAGAATCGCCATTTGGACCCCAGGCAAGTTGGACCCGAGACCAGTCGGATCCCAGAGCAGGTGAACCCCTGACCAGTTGGGTTAGGGTTAGGTTAGGGTCTGGGCTCCAAACGGCATGGGGTCCAACTGGGCAGGGTCTGGGGTCCAAGTGGTCAGTGGTCCAAAATGTAAGGGGTTCAACTTGTTTGGGTCCATATGGTCAGGGGTCCAACTGATACTGGGTCCATTCAGTTAGGGTCCAACTGGTACGGGTCCAAAGGGCACGGGGTCCAAACGGCCAATGCCCGTATTGAGTGACCAACAGGATTTAGGAACGCCCCCCCTTTAAAACAATGTAACTGTCCAAATACTTATGGACAGTAAAGTATAGCAACAATGAATACAATGAATACATGGGTCAAAGCAATGCCACTGGATGTGGAAAGGTGTGGAGACATCTCACTTCCTGGTAAGATGGGCTTCATCAGCATATTTAGTTGTACATTCCAGAGCTTCACATTATGACTGGCATTACGGAGCCTCTCCTTGGCTACCTACAGAGAGAGGAAAGAGCCTTTTAGTCAAAGCAATGACTGTTTAAATGCATTCAGACAGTTAAAATATTCATTTAACATTCATTTGCACCAAACTAAACACATATACAGCGCCCTCAATAATTATTGGCACCCCTGGTTAAGATGTGTTAAAAGCCTTAAAATAAATTCAATTTTTATTGCAGAAGCATACTCTCACACTGAAAATTGTAGAAAAATGTAACCTTCAACTCAAGTGAATTTTAAGGGAAAAAAAAAATCCCTGACTAAGAAATAATTATTTTTCATAAAATCACCTGTTCCACAATTATTGGCACCCCTAACAATTCCTAGGAAATAAATGTAATTGAAGTATTTCTGTTATTTCTACAGTAGTTTACAAAGTTGATCAGAGTATCTAGGAACATTTAATTAGTAACTCATCACTTCCTGTTTCCCTGGGGTATAAATATGACGTGACACAGAGGCCATTTCTCTTATCCACTCTTCAACATGGGAAAGACAAAGGAACACACCATTCAAGTAAGGCAGAATTGTGTCGACCTTCACAAGTCAGGCAACGGCTACAAGAAAATAGCCACTCGCCTGCACCTGCCCATATCTATTGTCAGAGGAATCATTAAGAAGTTTAAAACAACTGGAACAGTGGTAAACAAGCCTGGATGAGGACGCAAGGTTTTTTTGCCACCACGCACAGTGAGGAGGATGGTAAGAGAAATAAAAAGTTCTCCAAAGCTCACTGTTAAAGAATTGCAACAAATGGTAGCATCTTGGGGTCACAAAGCCTCCAAAACAACCATCAGGCGCTATCTACATGCCAACAAGCTGTTTGGGAGGCATGCACGGAAAAAACCTTTTCTCACTCACAATCATAAACGCAAACGTCTGGAGTTCGCTAAGCGGTACTGGGACTTCAACTGGGACCGTGTGCTTTGGTCAGATGAGACCAAGATAGAGCTTTTTGGCAACAAACACTCTAAGTGTGTCTGGCAGAACACAAAAGATGAGTATGCAGAAAAGCATCTCATGCCCACTGTGAAGTATGGGGGAGGATTGGTGATGCTGTGGGCCTGTTTCTCTTCCAGAGGCCCTGGGAACCTTGTTGTGGTGCATGGCATCATGAACGTTTTGAAATACCAGGACATTTTAAATCAAAATCTGGTGGCCTCTGCCCGAAAGCTGAAGATGGGTCGTCACTAGGTCTTTCAGCAAGATAATGACCCTAAACATGTGGCCAAATCTACACAGAAATGGTTCACCAGACACAGAATCAAGCTCCTCCCATGGCCATCTCAGTCCCAGACGTCAACCCCATTGAAAACCTGTGGAGTGAGCTGAAGAGGAGAGTGCAGAGAAGAGGACCCAGGTCACTGGACGATTTAGAGAGATTGTGCAAAAAGGAATGGTCGAAGATCCCTCTTTCTGTATTCTCCCATCTTGTGAAACATTATAGGAGAAGATTAGGTGCTGTTTTGTTGGGAAAAGGGGGTTGTACAAAGTATTAACATCAGGGGTGCTAATAACTGTGGCACACATGATTTGATGTAAAAGAATTATTTCTTAATGTGGGATTTTTTTCCCACTGAATAAATGCACTTGAATTAAAGGTTGGATTTTCCTCTTTTTTCATTGTGGTCCTATATTATTTAGAAAAAACTGAATTTATTAGAAGCTAAAGAACACATCTTAACCAAGGGTGCCAATAATTATGGAGGGCGCTGTACATACACCATTACACACTTTACACTGGTGGAGCAGCTGCACTACATATAGCGCAGTCTGCAAATATTTGGATGATCAGTATGTACAGAAAAGGCACAACATTTTGAAGAAGGTTGCCAAATATGGAAAAAAATTGATATACACTATCTGGCAAAAAAATGAAGTAAGTTTGACCAATTTCAAGATTACTCCATAGACAGATCTAGACATGAGTCAAATTTTCTTCAAATCAGTGGCAGATTTTTTTTTTTTTTAACAGAAAAAGTTCATATAAATAAGTGTTTTAGCCTGAATACAAGATGCTTGGTTTTGTTTTGCTTTTGCAGTGATAAAATACCAGGTGTAGATGCAAAGACAAGACTGAACTGTCTATCATCCAAATAACATGTCTGGATACGGATCGAAATTTACTGCCAGGAGTAAATGGAGTGCCATTTCCCCTTTGTCCCAAACCCTCACCTCCAGCTGCTGGCTGCTCTTCTCACGCGTCTCCCTCAGGGTCTGCAGCTCCTGGGAGGCCGTGTCTAAGGCGGAGGTGCTGGCTGTGTCCTGTTCCTCCTGCCGAGCTCTTTTAGCCTCTTCCTCCTCCTGCAGCAGCTTTAACTGCTCCATCTTCTTCTCCTCTTCCTGCTGTAGTCTAGCAAGGAGAAGTAGCACACGGTGCATTCCAGTTTAGCTTTTTATCCTTCCTGGGCCGTGTTTGAATACTCTTTTTTGCTTAGGAAAGCTCCTAACTCCTCGAAAATGACCTGGAAGTATTTACGTGGCAGCCATGATAAGTGCTATTCAAATTCTCTAAATGTTTAGGAAAGGTGCTTCAATGCTTCCTAACTTATCTCCTTCAGCATTGGGCACACTGGACCATCCTGTACAAACAGAGATTATGCCATCCCACAATTCAGTGTGGCAGCAATGTTTTAAATGACGCGCCATCCATCTGGCCATCCATGAAAACAAACGCATGTGATGGGCAAGGGATGTATGATCATGTTGCACAGTGTAAGTGCAGACAAATGGTCTTAGCACCGCTGTTGTCTTTCCCTAAGTCCTTATGAATTCTCCTCAACATCTCTCTTTAAACCCATGACATTTTACATTGAGTTGAAGGAAAAGTGGACAGGAATTAAACAACAGAACCTATTTTTTGACTATTCAAACATTTAACCTTGGTCTCATCAGTCCTCATATGACCCAGAAGTTGATCAAGCTACTTAAAGGAAGTTCCAATGCAATACAATATGTTCCTTCAAAAATCTAGGTGGCTGCAGCATGTAGGCTCCAAAATCTCTTTCCTTGCTTTTCCTGATGGCTGGAGCAAGGAGCACAGACAGGAAGCAAGTAAAGGAGCAAGGAGATTAAAAAAGTGGCTGGATCAGAAAAGTACGTAGGTCAGGGAAACAGAGTGGTAGCGCTTATTGCTATGTGTGCATGTGTGTCCAGTTACACGCAGGGCTGTGGATAGGTACCTCTCCTGCTCGATACGAGCGTTTTCCTCTTCCTCGTGAGCCTGGATCTCACTTTTCAGGGCTGACTCAAGTCTCCTCTGAGTGATCTCCAGCTCTTCGATCCTCTTTCGCTGCTGCTCCGCTTCCTTCTCTTTCTGTGCCATCTCCTCTTCCATGCTCTCCCTCAGCTGGAGGACATAATATTACATGACTCCAGCCACAGCACTATCAACCACACTTCCCCCTTCAGAGGGGGGACACAATGTCATGTAACACCAGCCATAGTACTCTCAACCACATTTCCCATTCCAGAGGATGGACACAATATCATGTAACACCAGCCACGGTACTCTCAACCACATTTCCCCTTTCAGAGGGGGGACACAATATCATGTAACACCAGCCACGGTACTCTCAACCACATTTCCCCTTTCAGAGGGGGGACACAATATCATGTAACACCAGCCACGGTACTCTAAACCACATTTCCCCTTTCAGAGGGGTGACACAATATCATGCAACACCAGCCACAGTACTCTCAACCACATTTCCCCCTTCAGAAGGAGGACCCAATATCATGTAACATTAGCCACAGTGCTGTCAATCACATCTCTCCCTTACTTGGGGTACACAATATCATGTAACACCAGCCAAAGTACTCTTAACCACATCTCTCCCTCACTTGGGGGACACAATATTTTGTAACACCTGCTATAGTACTCTCAACCTTATCTCTCCCTCAGGTGGCAGACACAATATCATGTAACACCAGCCACAGGACTCTCAACCCCATCTCTCCCACAGGTGGGGGACACAATATCATGCAACATCAGCCACAGTGCTCTCACTCCCATCTCCCCCTCAAGTAGGGAAAACAATATCATGTAACACCAACTACAGCAGTCTGCTTCTCCATGCACTTTTTCACCAGGGAACACAATATAGTGTAATAACATCTACAGTAATCCCAGCCCCATCTCTCTCAACTGTAGAGAACAATATTATGTAACACCAACCACAGCGATCTGCTGCTCCATGCACTTCTTCACCAGGGAACACAATATAATGTAACACCATCAACAGTAATTTCAGCCCTATCTCTCTCTCAAATGTAGACCACAAAATTCTGTGACACCAGCAAGAGCAATCTACTGCTCCATGCATTTCTTCACCGGGTGACCACAATGACTCATCATTGCTGTGTCAAATCCTTGCTCTTCCCTGCTTGTGTGACTGTGTGTGAGAGATGGAGAGTGTGTGGTGTTTATTCATTTGTGGGAGCGTGTCTCACCCTCTCTGCCTCTTGCAGTTGTCTCTCCAGCTTCCTCTGCACCTCCATCTGCCGCTCCTTCTCCTGCTCCTCCGCCTGTTTGCGCTGGGTCTCCACCTCCCTGTGAAGCTGAGTCAGGATGCAGCCAAACATCAGTCCCCATGACCAACACCCCTCGCACCCAGCGGAGGCATCATCACGCATTACTGAACAAAAAAATGCTCAAACATGTAGCAGAATTTTCAGAACCATGTCATATTTACACCCTTAGAAAAAACTGTACCTCCATAAAGCAGTGGTCACCAACATTCTTGCTGGAGATCCAGCATCCTGCAGGTTTTCCCACTCCAGCCCAAACTCCTCACACCTAACTCAACCAATTATGTGCTCAGTGCAGATCTCTAGCTGTTGAATGAGATATGTTTCAGGTTGGAGTGAAAACCTATGTAACAGTGCATCTCCAGGAATACAGTTGGTGACCACCGCCATAGAGGAACCCCCCTTTTTTTTCTTTCCCCTTTTTAAATTTGGCATCTCCAATCCCACCCGAATCTGGAATGTCCAACTGGGGAACTATGTACAAGGCTTTTCACATATGCGGCCCCCTATTGCCAATTCAGGAGAGTGAGACAGCTCGCGGCTCTCCTACGAAGCACGCGACCATCGCCACCGCTTCTTATACACTCATTGGTCGAAAGCTTGTAAGCTCAGAAGGAGGGCGGAGGATACCTGAACATGAACGAGCTTAGAAGCTTCCTAACAAGCGCCCCTCCGGCCAACAGGAGGCGCCTGAGAACTTGTTATTTACAATACCCTATCCCGGCAGACCCTTCCCAATTTGCATCCCTGTAGCACTTGGCCAATTGCTTGCTACTCTGAAAAGAGCTGCCGACCACTGCTGGCTGGTATCAGGTGGGGATCGAACCCGCACCGTGATAGTCACTTCTGCTTTGCAATGCGATGCTTTACCGAGTGAGCTATCCGGCCCTTTTTTGTTCTAAATGGAACCATCTATCGCAGAAAAAAGAGCAAATGAAGTGCAGTCAGAGACAGAGCTGCTTCACATGTCAGCAAACCCTTGAACTTGGTCTGGGCTTTTCTGTCAAAATCACAGTGGAACCATTTTTGCGCTCCTCCTGTTTTTCTGCTCCTCACACCTGGATGATGCTTTCGATCTCCTGCTCCTGGCGTTCCTTCTCTTCCTGCGTCGGCCGAGGGCTCTGCGCCTCCTCTTGGCCGCGCTGGCACCTCCTCCTCTGCTCCCGCCTGTGCTGCTTCAGCTCCTGGTGCAGGGAGGTCTTTCCCTCCTTGAGGAGGCGCAGGGCCGTCTCTGTGGCTGGATGGGAGGGTGGAGGGGGGAGAGAGGGGAGAAGAGAGGCAGTCACGGGGAGAACCGGACAAGGCCCAGATCAAGCAGAACATAGGGCTGGTTCATTTCCAGCAGTGTCGCTGACTGGGCATCCTCACTGCATAACCATCCCAAAATAAGCCAGTCTTAACAAGTATTTTGGTCTTACATGTTAGCTCGAAATCTTGAGTCATGAGTCATGCTCCGTTGGAAGTGGGCTACGAGTCTATCAGCTGTTCTGTATATTACATCTCGCAAACTAAAGAATTAATCGATATTCATGATAGTATTTTATTCATTTATTTACTTGTGAAATCACATTTCCCTCTAAATACACAAAAATACAGCCTATGGGGAGACGGCTTGAATCATTTCAATATTTTCCATCAAAAAAATTCATTCTGTTACACTGTGACTTAAAAGCAAGCTAATATAGTATTTTCTGAGAGAATTAGTCTTTCTGAGAGACGGAAACACCGTTGAAGACAGGCTTTATTGCAGTGTTGTCCCTCCAGTGATGGGATGAATGGCAGGCCAGTTTGACCAATAGAATTTGCACATCACACACTATGGAGAAGCCCTCCTAAAAAAGGCAGCAGCAACATATAAGAGGATTTTACCTTGGATCCACTCTACCCGCTGCTTGAGGTCTGAGGCACTCATTTCATAGGTCTTTTGGTTGGTTTTCACAGAGAACAGGCATCGTTTGCCATCCTTGTCAGAAATTGCCTGAAGTACAATAGGAATCAAAAAAAATAACAGACCTTGTCAACAACTAGCCAGGTCACTGGGGGAATTTTTTTTTAACAGGAATACTATCAGCACTGACAACTGTATGACACTACTGCTCTGACCACTACTCCACACTGCTGCTCAGACCACTGCTCCACACTGCTGCTCTGACCACTGCTCCACACTGCTGTTCTGACCACTGCTCCACACTGCTGCTCAGACCACTGCTCCACACTGCTGCTCTGACCACTGCTCCACACTGCAGCTCTGATCACTGCTCCACACTGCTGCTCTGACCACTGCTCCACACTGCTGCTCTGACCACTGCTCCACACTGCTGCTCTGATCACTGCTCCACACTGCCGCTCTGACCACTGCTCCACACTGCTGCTCTGACCACTGCTCACACTGCTGCTCTGATCACTGCTCCACACTGCTGCTCTGATCACTGCTCCACACTGCCGCTCTGACCACTGCTCCACACTGCTGCTCTGATCACTGCTCCACACTGCTGCTCTGACCACTGCTCCACACTGCAGCTCTGATCACTGCTCCACACTGCTGCTCTGACCACTGCTCCACACTGCTGCTCTGACCACTGCTCCACACTGCTGCTCTGATCACTGCTCCACACTGCCGCTCTGACCACTGCTCCACACTGCTGCTCTGACCACTGCTCCACACTGCTGCTCTGATCACTGCTCCACACTGCTGCTCTGATCACTGCTCCACACTGCCGCTCTGACCACTGCTCCACACTGCTGCTCTGATCACTGCTCCACACTGCCACTCTGACCACTGCTCTACACTGCCGCTCTGACCACTGCTCCACACTGCTGCTCTGATCACTGCTCCACACTGCCGCTCTGATCACTGCTCCACACTGCTGCTCTGACCACTGCTCCACACTGCCGCTCTGACCACTGCTCCACACTGCCGCTCTGATCACTGCTCCACACTGCTGCTCTGATCACTGCTCCACACTGCCGCTCTGACCACTGCTCCACACTGCTGCTCTGACCACTGCTCTACACTGCCGCTCTGATCACTGCTCCACACTGCCGCTCTAATCACTGCTCCACACTGCTGCTCTGACTGCTGCTCCACACTGCTGCTCTGATCACTGTTCCACACTGCTGCTCTGATCGCTGCTCCACACTGCTGCTCTGATCACTGCTCAACACTGCTGCTCTGATCACTGTTCCACACTGCTGCTCTGATCACTGCTCCACACTGCTGCTCTGATCACTGCTCCACACTGCTGCTCTGACCACGGCTCCACACTGCTGCTCTGACCACTGCTCCACACTGCTGCGCTGATCACTGCTCCACACTGCTGCTCTGACCACTGCTCCACATTGCTGCTCTGATCACTGCTCCACACTGCTGCTCTGATCACTGCTCCACACTGCTGCTCTGACCACTGCTCCACACTGCTGCTCTGATCACTGCTCCACACTGCTGCTCTGACCACTGCTCCACACTGCTGCTCTGACCACTGCTCCACACTGCTGCTCTGATCACTGCTCCACACCGCCGCTCTGACCACTGCTCCACACTGCTGCTCTGATCACTGCTCTACACTGCCGCTCTGATCACTGCTCCACACTGCTGCTCTGATCACTGCACCACACTGCTGCTCTGATCACTGCTCCACACTGCCGCTCTGACCACAGCTCCACCTTGCTGTTGTGACCACTGCTTTATGATTATTCTACCTCAATCACACAGTTCTTCTCAAGCAGGATGTCTCCCTTCTTTTCCTTGAGATCCTCACTGGTATAATAGGATATTTTTGAGGGTCTGAGGACAAACCAACGCTCTGTCCAATTCCGGCGGACGTGTCCCTTCTTCCACATGTAGCCCTGCCAAATACATAACATGCCACATGAGACCACTGATATGACTTGGAGAATATTTCCAACAAGACACAGGAAACAGTCTCCCAGTACATCACAGTAACCGCTGCATCAAGTCCATCCTCACAAAACCATTCACATCAATATTACAACGAAGGACCTATGCATTTCATCTCCACTCACAAACTCATATCGGCACTGTGCTTATACTGCACTGTCTGTCTCGGATTGTCACCACATTCAGCATTTTTAATCTGGTTCACCTACATAACCCCACATCTTAAATGTTTTAATCTTATTTTTGTTAATGTTATGTATCAATTGAGGGTATCGCCAATACGCAAAAAATGCCTGGATGTAGCGCTTTCGGCAAAATATCTTACTACTTCCGGAACCCACTTACTTCCAGTGTGTTACTGAGATCACGGCTATCGTTTAGCATCAGCTAGCTGCGGCTCGGCCCAGCACGCACGCATACGTAAATCAAGCCGAGGAAAATGTAAACGTTCACCAAGCGCACAGCTAGTTTCACAAGCGTATGGGCGAGTATGCAAGTAAGTACCCGAACCACGGGTACCACGCACGCCTAGGCAGCGTCGATTTTTTCCCGCAGCAGCGAAAGAGATCGGAAGTGACTGGGTTACCAAACTATCCCATAATGCATCTGAAGCGGGGCACGAATGCAACATCCGGGCATTTTTTGCGTATTGGCGATACCCTCAATCCCAATATTATCCACTGATAATGGTGTGAAGAATAAAACAGATGTTTCAGAACATTGGGCACATCTCACCTTCTTAAGGACATTGTGGTACATCTCCTGGTACACCTCGTCCAGAGCCAAGCTGAAGGCCTCTATACTGGTGATCTGGAGCAACCGGCCAGTGCTCATGTACTCCAGTAGATCCCACACGGACAGGCCCTCATGAAGAGTAGGATCCTGGGATAGCAAGTCCTCCAACAGCTTCGGGTCCCAATCCCGGCTCATTGCTGTGGATATCTTCTTCAAAAGATATTCCACCTTCAGGACAGCAGCGAAGAGAAACATCATTCACACCAAAAACAAAACCATATTAAGCATCTTAGTCTTGTATTTAGATCTAATTTACCTTAGATTACCTTTTTTTCCCCAGAAAACAAAATTCTGCAACTGAATGTGGGAAAATTTTGACTCATTTCTAGATTTGTCTATGGAGTAAACAAAATCATATTACCCCATGGACAAATCTAGATATTACCTACAATGATCTCACATTCAGTGGCAGAATATTTTTTTCTGAGAGATAAGATAATCGAAATTTGTGTTTTAGGTCTATATACAAAATTAATGTGCTTGGTAAGATTTTGTTTTTGCAGTGTTCAAAATCTCACGGCAATATTGTTCACAAAACTCTCGCTTTATCATGCAATGAAACACAATCCCATGGACTCATAAGACCCATACAAGATAGTTTCACTCATAGTATCTATCTCTTCCCCATCCCTTCATCTACTCTATCTCTCCACCTCTCACTGTCTCTCTAACCTCCGCAGGGATCATGAGGAGAGGGTAATGGTCCTCAGAAAGCAGGTTGAACAGGCAGAAGAGCTTGAAACAGTCTCGCTGGGAGCACACGCTAGGTGTGGTGGGTCGGTGGTTCTTCTTCGCTGTCATCATCCAGCACAAATCATCAAAGGTCTCTTTGTCAAAGGTGCCCTCTTTAGCCTGTCCAGAGTGACATCAATAGGATCACGATCACCACTGCTATCATAATCACCACCAGTAGAAAGATTGTTATTTGCATATTTATGATTGATGAATAAGCACCAGAGTCCAAAAGCACAAAGGTTGTTTAAGGCATAAATTCTTTAACATATTTTCAGTTAAATAAGATCTGCATTACAACCGAGTGATGTCATTCATTGGTTCTTACAGTTATTTCTTGAATGTTCCTCAAATTTTCTGAACTCGTTCAGCTCGCTTCTTTCTCATTTGACACCCGTCATAACCAAAATTAGTTGGGATGTACAGGGAATGCAGTCATGAAATTGTATCTTTCAGAATTCAAAAGAAATGTGTGGTGGAAACTCTTTACATTTAAACCACTGAGCGGTTACACACATGGGACCAACAGGACATGTGCTTATAGATGCAGAGGGCAAGAACTGTGCAGTACCTTGGCCAGGATGTACTGGTTGAGGTAGGGCATGTAGCCGTGTTTTGATACAGGTCCATCGTCGTCATCCTGGAAGTGCTCCTCAAGGGCGACAGGGTCATGGGGGATATTGAGCGCCGTGTACAGATTGTGAGAGAGTACCTGACCAATGAGCAAAGAGATTATGTGACAACTGAGGGAAACGTGATCAGCCATTAACTCGCATTTAATAAGCACAGCATTAGTACAGAAATTCCACTTTCTGTGAATGAAAACTCATAGGGCACTAGAAGCACTTCTAGAGTGCAAACCTCTGCCAAGGCAGCACAGTCCAAATCTTGGTGTGTGGAAGCAAAGTTCAGTTATCGTGTGTCATAGGATTTCAAGATGGCTGCCATGGCAGCCATATTATTTGACTGATCGCGGTGAAAATCAATAGGGTCCATCCCTGATGTAATAGCGACCCACCCACAAAATTTCAAAGATATCCGTTCATTCCTTTTTGAGTTATCTTGTTCACAATCTAACAGACAAACAAACAAACAAACGGCACCGATCACATAACCTCCTGCCAACTTCGTTTGGCAGAGGTAATTACACAGTTCACAAAATGTCACTGCTACTGTACCCTCTCCATTAATGCATGTGAGCAGTGATGTCCCCAGTAAAAATCCACACAATGGGCTTTTGCCATTGTCCTCTCAACTCAATCCCTTATAAAGCCAGTTTTATTTTAAAAAATGGCCTTCAAAAGACTGTTGAATTGAGACTAAAAAAATTACACAATGGTTTTGTACCTTCGGAGGTTCTCATTACATTCGGTTAAATGGCCCTCCCCATGTCCCAAACAGTGTTAGCAGTAATAGCATTGTCTCATGTCATAATGCTTCCTGTCTTTAAGCTGGCAAAGCCACTGTTGTTGCAACCCTGCAGCACAGGACAATGATTATGAGTGGACATTCAATTTCCCAGCAATAGCGGACTAATATGTCCATAATGGAAGTAAGTGAGGGAGTGCATGAGTCACAATCCTTTCATAATCAATATCTCAATAATGGTATTAGCCAGATATAGTGTAGCAGATGAGCTGATTAAAAATTGGTTAAATCTGTAAAGTTGCATTATACTAAATTAATATGCAAAATCGCACCGCATCGCACGTTGCTTCTATCAGTTAGCTTGCTAACCAAGCTGGGCAGCGTGTGAAATCTGAAATTCAGTGAAATCTGGGTAAAGGCTCAATTTCACCAATAGTTATGCTAGTTAAGTTTGTTTTGTATTTCTGGCTCAGTTGAAGTGTACTGCGCTAATGTTACTTGTGCATACCTTCATTTCAGGTCAACAGTAGCCAGCTAGCTACCTACAGAGCTACATGAAAACCCTGGCGTTCAGCAGCCCGTATTTCATGCAGCTGTCTAGCTAGCTTGCTGGCTACCGTAGACATCAAATTATGCTGGCTGGGTTGGAATAATTTAGGCATTACCTTTACTAGCTAGCCACATTCTCTGAACTCTCTAAATTTTTGTATTTTTCCTACAAACCTCTTTAGACAAGTAAAAACCTTTGTGTATTGCAGATGATGCTGTATCTTCTGTTTGTATCAGTATTTTTATCATTCTTGTTCCAATACCATGTGCCAGTTGGTTGCCATTTTTCCGGGGCCCGAATTTGCACTCATGTCAGTGCACACAGACGAAGCAACACATACTCTAGGCATACAGTACGATCTCAAAGTGTGCACCACAGGACTGTGTCCATCTGGGAGTAAGTCCTAATCTTCGTAACGGGCAAGTCTTGACAGCCACTGATTATCTCTGGAGCGTGTAAGTGAGTAGTCTGGAAGCGATGTGCCTGAACTTGAATGGGAATGAGAGGCCGGAAGGAATAAAAGTAGAGACGGAAAGAAATATTTCTGCTGTATCATTATTCCCTGAAATAAAAATCCTCATTTTGGACTCATTGATGTAGCCTACATGCAGTCACCAACAGAATGTAGCTCCAATAAGATTGTTGTCCAAAAAAGACCAGGATATTGCCATATTTAGTGGCAGTGTACTTGCTGCCGTGCATGAAACTACGTAATCAGCTAACACACCTACAGACTCATGTTTATTTTGGACTAAAACCATGGGCAATGTCCATATCTCAGGAAACAGAACCAATGAAAAACCAACAAAGCAGCTACAGTGAGGAAAAAAAGCATTTGGACTATGAGATAAATCTAAAAGGCAGTAATTTAAATAAGGCTTGGCAATGTGCATGTAAATACCCATATCAAATTGAGTGCAGTCTGTCAGCTTTAATTTGTTGTGTGTACATCTACATCAAGCAAACCTGGAAGGAATTACAATCCTTGTAAATTGTATCCCAGTCCAAATACTTGTGGACCTCACAGTAAATGAGTATGACAAATCCATTTTCAAGTAAGCCTGCTGGAGCCAGTATATATTATTCACTCCAAGGCAAAGAACCTCGTTCTGACATCAAAAGAAGAGTACGTTGATGCAACTAACCCTTGACATTTCTTTCAGTAATTAAATAAAACAGGCTCAAGCTTTTCCATATAATTCACAAGTACAACAGAGATATATTTTGCTTTCACTTTGGTAGCTGTCAAGCAGATAATCAGACCAACTCATCACAATACAGGACCTACAGTATACCAAATTCTATTACATGAATATCGAATGCATCTAACATTGAACGTAATCTTACCGGTTAATATAATTAAAATGCCTACTTCAAAGAATGCAAAATCTCTTTACACAGTTGGTGTAATTTAAAATACCCATGTAAGAGCAAACCCTAAGAGCAAACTTAGCAAGAAGAAAACAGCCTACCTTCATAAGTGAGCAGTGTACTAACGTAAGTCAACACACTTTAAAGATTAAGAAACAAAACATCAACCATGAACTAGAGATCGGGAGACTCTAACCTTTAGTTGGGACTTGGACACTTTCCCACTCTGTTCTACGTCCAGCGATGTGAAAGCGTACCAGATGGATTTAAGAAGTTCGGATCTGAGGTCCATCGCGCGGTGCTATTCGCGACGCGCAACATTCCAAACGAAAGTCGCACCCAAAAGCACGCAAAGATGCGCAAGCACAATGAAGGTGGGTGGAGAGAACGAACTTGCTGCCGGAGTGCGTAGCAAAGTATGGCGGAACACCTGTCGGGCACGTACTCACTTGCAGAACTTGCAGACTAAATAGAGGCATTGAGACATGCATGCAACTATCAACCCTTTTTACGAGCAAACACACACAATTATTAGCAGACGAGAACGGGGCATAAATGTGTAGTTGAAATTCCACTGCACGTGTTCAGGAATCAATTAAAATAATTTGGAATATGATATCTGTTCTTGATAGTGACAGAGCTCTTAGCTTACTTTTTTTCCTACGCCTCTTCCTCTCAGATGATGCAGCCTTTATTAGGAAAGAACATCAATGTTGGGGCTGAGCTAGAACGTTCTTAAATTCGATGATTAAGTCAGCCTGAAATGCTCTCAAAATTTTCTTATTTTTTAGTTCAGAGATCTGTTTTAAAATATGTTTTTCGTTAATTATGGCCTCAGACATTGTTTTCTTTCCCACGTAATTAGCATTTCAAGCAACTGATAACATTACAGCTTTGTGACAAGGCTTTTCATTCTATTATCTCTATGCATGTTCCTCAGAGCTTATTTTCTTCATCAGGATGTCCAACATGTTCTTAATGTTTTGACATTTTCAGCCTCAACCTTCTTTGACAAAGGACCATACTTAAACATGTTCCAGTGACTCTGATGACCACATTTTAAATAAAATATCTGTTAATATCCAATGACTTGGAAAGGGCACTGAAATAAGGAGGAAAATGAAGGAGTCACATCGATGCAGCTTGCAGTCAGCGCTTGTGGATGACCACAAACTCAAAGTATTACTGGTGAAAAAAAAAAGAAGAATCATGTACACTCAACCAGAAACTTTTATCAGGAGCACCTGTACCCCTGCTTATTCAATGTTATTATCCAAGGCAAACGTCAAATTAGCGTCAGATCGTGTAGATAAAAGGATGGGATCTGCACTTAATGTTCACATAAAACATCATTTAAATAAAAAAGATCTCGGTGACTCTGACCGTGGCATGGTTGTTGGTGCCAGATGGGTTGGTTAGTGTATTGCTAAAAGCACTGATCTCTGGGGATTTTCATAAAAAAAGTTTACATAGAATGTTGACGGAAAACACACACACACACACACACACACACACACACACACACGCATGCACGCACGCACGCACACACAAAAGGACAAATAGTGAGCAGCAGTTCTGTGGACAGAAGAGCCTTGTTGATGACAGAGGTCAGAAGAGAATGACCAGAGTGGTGAGCTCTGACAGAGAAGCTATGTTAACTCAGTAACAGCTACAGCCGATGACCACATTAGATTTCACCCTTTTCTGCCATGAGCAATAATCTGAGGCTGCAGTGGTCACAACTGGCTTTTATTGGTTTTTATAGCGGACTGTCATATGCGTCTGCAGGGTGATGCATAATTCACTGTACTGGCATAGCGGTCTGCACTTTACCTTTAAGGTTGTCCATTATTTTGTGACGAGTACAGAGTGACGTGGTTAAAAGTTAGTGAGTTTTATGTTGGCTGTATTATTGGTGCGTTTGCCTTCAGTAAAGACTGTTCGAAAAATTAAGTTCTGCCTCTCGTGCTCCTGCATCTCGTAAGCACTTTACATATATATAATACAACCCAAATTCCAAAATAGTTGGGATGAAGTGTAAATTGTGAAAAAAATCAAAATGCAATGACGTTCAGATCACATGAGCCAATATGTTATTTACAATAGAACATAGATAACATTTCAAATGTTGAAACTGAGACATTTTACATTTTCAAGATTATTATTTTTTTTTGGGAATTTTTCCTTTATTTGACAGTTATGCAGTGTGGAGAGAGGCAGGAAGGTTGGGGAGAGGAATGGGGGAAGGACATGCAGCAAATGACCTGAGCTGGAATCGAAACCAGGTCGCTGCGGGAAGGACACAGCCTTTTTGGTGCGCGCGCTTAGACTGATGAGCCACCGGGGTGCCCCCGACATTTTATATTTTTATCCACAAAATTAGCTTTTTTCAAATTTTCTGGCTGCAACAAGTCTCAAAAAAAGTTGGGACACAGGCAAAAAAGGGCTGAAAAAGCAATTAATATATAAGAGAATCAGCTGAAAGAACATTTAGCAAGTACTTAAGTTAACTGGCATCAGGTGTGTAACATGATTAGCTATAAAAGGGATGTCTTAGAGAGGCTGAGCCTCTCAGAGGTAAAGATGGCCAGAGGCTCTCCAACCTGTGAAGGCTTGCGTAAAAAAATTTCGGAATACTTTAAAACAATGTTCCTCAACGTCAAATTGCAATGGCTTTGAAGGTCTCATCATCGACAGTGCATAACATCATTAAAAGATTCAGAGAAACTGGAAAAATCTCTGTGCGTAAGGGACAAGACCGAAGACCTTTACTGGATGCCCGTGATCTTTGGGCCCTCAGACGCCACTGCATCACTCACCGGCATGATTCTGTCATTGACATTACTAATTGGGCCCAGGAATACTTCAAGAAACCACTGTCTGTAAACACAGTCCGCCGTGCCATCCACAGATGCCACCTAAAACTCCATCATACAAAAAGGAAGCCATTGTTGAGCGTGATCCAGAAGCGCCGCCGTTTTCTGTGAGCCAAGGCTCATTTAAAATGGACTGTAGCAAAGTAGCAAAGTGTCCTGCGGTCAGACGAGTCCAAATTTGACATTCTTGTTGGAAGTCATGGGCGTCTCCTCCTGTTATCAGCATTCAGTTCAGAAGCTAGCATCTCTGATGGTATGGGGATGCATAAAGCCTCCGTCACAACCGGCCGTACTTCCACTCCATGGCGTATCTACAGCAAAAAACGCCAAGGAACTCACGGGCCACGCAGGTTCTTCTTGCGAAATTTTGAGCCTGCAGACTGCCCGTAAGCACATACTATGGATTTTGATCATGCACAAAAAACTCCACGATTTCCAGAGAAAGGCTAAGGATGCAAGTTTCACTTGCCCCCGACGCAAGGAGCACGCAGGCCAGACGTGCGGTTTTTTTTTTACTGGTCGTGGAAATAAAACCGATTGTCCAAGACGCAAGTCGACCGCAAGTTTCCCGCGGGTGTGAAATAAGACGGGCGCACACGCAACGTACGAAATAAATAGAACTTCCGAGCACGGCTGGGGTGTAGGAAGAAGTGCGCAGCTGTTGCAAGACTGCCGCATGTCCTCGCTACCTCTACGAAACACGCTCGTGCCAAGTCGCATGAGTGTTGCTGCGAACTTCTTTCATCACCCTGAAGGGCAGCACGGCACGATTACTCCCGCCTTACGAGCTGACTGCTACTTTTTTTTTTTAACCTCCACGTCCTCTACGACTCTCACCTACGGCAAAAAACGCAGAGAACGCACGATTCAAAAATCCGTGCGTTCGGTTGTGACCGAGGCTTTAGTGCATATGGTGTGGGACATTTGCATGTTTTAAAAAGCACCATGAATGCTGAAAGGTATATAAAGGTTTTAGAGAAACATATGCTCCCCTCCAGAGGACATCTATTCTAGGGAAGGCCTTGTGTATTTCAGCAGGACAATGCAAAATCACATACTGCAGCTATTACAACAGCACGGCTTCGTAGTAGAAGAGTCCGTGTGCTGAACTGGCCTGCCTGCAGTCCTGATCTTTCACCGATTGAGAACATTTGGCACATAATTAAACAAAAAGCCCGTCAAAGGAGACCCAAAACTCTCCAGCAGGTGGAAGCCAGTATTAAACAAGAGTGGGATCAAATTCCAATGGCTAAACGCAAGAAACTTGTCTCCTCAATGCCCAGACACCTCCACTCTGTGTCAAAAAGAAGAGGGGATGCTACACCATGGTAACCAGGACCCTGTCCCAACTTTTTTGAGACCTGTAGCAGCCATCAAATTTGAAATGAGCTCATTTTGTGGATAAAATTGTAAAATTTCTCAGTTTCAACATTTGCTATGTTAACTCTGTTCTACTGTGAATAAAATACTGGCTGGTGTGATTTGAAAGTCATTGCGTTTTGATTTTATTCACAATTTACACTTTGTCCCAACTATTTCGGAATTGGGGTTGTATATATAAGACACAAATATATATATATATAACTCATACTTTAATACTTTGTAGTTGTATTTTGGTGGTCAGATTTGAGCTGTTATTTGTATAAGTTTCTATTGCCTTAAAGAAAGTTTTGTGAGATGTTTGTATGTTTACTGCATGGCTGCATTGCAAAGGTTCATTTCTATCTGCCTTTGTGGGGGAATGTTGGTTTGGGAAATTTTATTGTAATATACAGTGGTCACAGGCTCAACAAAATTGAACCGCTGAAGACTGGATCAGCGATGCCGAACAACCTATTAGAGTTTTGTAGCTGATGTGTGCCCCCCATTATGATCACTATTTACCCATCTTCTAATGGCCACTTCCAACATGATAATGCAACAAGTCAAAAAGCAAAAATGGTCTCAAACTGGTTTCATGATCATGGCAATGATTTCAGCGTACTTCAATGGCCTCTGAAGACACCAAATCTACATTCCATAGAGCACCTTCGGAATGTGGTTGAACAGGAGACACGTAACATCAATTTGCGGTTGACAAAAACGCCCAAATGCTTCCAACATCTTGTGGAATCCATAATAATTAAGAACTGAGGCCGTTCTGGGTGCAAAGGGAGGGCCTACCTAGTATTATTACAGTGTTTCTACAACCCCAATTCTAAAATAGTTGGGACGAAGTGTAAATGTGAATAAAATCAAAATGCAATGACTTTCAGATCACATGAGCCAATATGTTATTTACAATAGAACATAGATAACATTTCAGATGTTGAAACTGAGACATTTTACATTTTTATTCACAAAATGAGCTTATTTCAAAATTTCTGGCTGCAACAGGTCTCAAAAAAGTTGGGACACAGACAAAAAAAGGGCTGAAAAAGCAATTATTATACAAGAGAATCAGCTGAAAGAACATTTAGCAAGTAATTAAGTTAACTGGCATCAGGTGTGTAACATGATTGGCTACAAAAGGGATGTCTTAGAGAGACTGTGTCATGGTTTGGTCCCGCCGGATGCCACATGCAATCCGGCGGGCAATGGGACCATGTACCCAAAGACAGAGAAAGGGACCCACTCGCACAGGCTGGTACAAAAATAGAAAAACATTTAATCAATATACTTTTAAATTTAAAAAGACACAAAGAAACAGGGGAGCAGCAGCAAAACATACGGGGCTAAAAACCAAAATGCAGCTGCACTGCCAATTTGGCGGTGCAGCTCTTAAATACTCCACTCTTCACCTCCACTTCAATGAGCAACAGGTGTGGCTCGTTGAAGTGGAGGCGAAGACAGCAAGAGGGGGAGGGACTGCAGGGCAGAACCATCACAGACTGAGTCCCTCAGAAGTAAAGATGGCCAGAGGCTCTCCAACCTTTGAAGGCTTGCGTAAAAAAGTTGTGGAATACTTTAAAAACAATGTTCCTCAACGTCAAATTGCAAAGGCTTTGAAGGTCTCATCATCGACAGTGCATAACATCATAAAAAATCTCTGTGCGTAAGGGACAAGGCCAAAGACCTTTACTGGATGCCCGTGATCTTCGGGCCTCAAACGCCACTGCATCACTCACCGGCATGATTCTGTCATTGACATTACTAAATGGGCCCAGGAATACTTCAAGAAACCACTGTCTGCAAACACAGTTCGCCGTGCCATCCACAGATGCCACCTAAAACTCCATCATGCAAAAAGGAAGCCATTGTTGAGCATGATCCAGAAGCGCTGCCGTGTTCTGTGGGCCAAGGCTCATTTAAAATGGACTGTGGCAAAGTGTCCTGTGTCCGACGAGTCCAAGTTTGACATTCTTTTTGGAAATCATGGGCGTCGTGTCCTCTGGGCTAAAGAGGAGAAAGACCACCCCTCCTGTTATCATCGTTCAGTTCAAAAGCCAGCATCTCTGATGGTATGGGGATGCATTAGTGCACATGGTGTGGGATACTTGCATGTTTTAAAAAGCACCATGAATGCCGAGAGGTATATAAAGGTTTTAGAGCAACATATGCTCCCCTCCAGATGACATCTATTCCAGGGAAGGCCTTGTGTATTTCAGCAGGACAATGCAAAACCACATACTGCAGCTATTACAACAGCACGGCTTCGTAGTAGAAGAGTCCGTGTGCTGAACTGGCCTGCCTGCAGTCCTGATCTTTCACCGATTGAGAACATTTGGCGCATAATTAAACTAAAAGTACGTCAAAGGAGACCCAAAACTCTCCAGCAGCTGGAAGCCTGTATTAAACAACAGTGCGATCAGCCATTAAATTTGAAACGAGCTCATTTTGTGGATAAAATTGTAAAATTTCTCAGTTTCAACATTTGTTATTTTATCTCTGTTCTATTGTGAATAAAAAACTGGCTGGTGTGATTTGAAAGTCATTGCGTTTTGATTTTATTCACAATTTACACTTTGTCCCAGCTATTTCGGAATTGGGGTTGTAATACAGTGCCTGGTGAGAGTATTTAATCTGACAATTTCATTTTCTGTTGGGCTGACAAATGCAGTGACAACCACGAAGAAATTATGCTTTTCTTCAAATGACCACAAGAAACCAGCAGTTCCAGCCATTACAGAAGTTGGTGAAGGATAGCAGCCAACCATTAGCATATTATTCTACTTTTTCCTAGGCACAGAGCAGCTTTTAGCCTTGTGGCTAAGTTTTTTTTCACCCAGTGCACGAAAGCCTTGAAATCAGGGAGATTTGATTAGAAATGGGTGCAGTTTATGCCTACTTGCTAGGGTCTTTTCCTGGGACTCCAAATACTGGTTGTTAAAGCGCTCGTGCTAGCACGGTGAGATTGCTATAGCTTGGGCTATACCTATAACCTCACATTGCTCTATGGAGGATTGACCCCGGCCCGGCCTAATCAACTGTACGGTAAAGCATCAGGTAATTAATTGTAGGGTATTTCATTTTCTATATTTTAATCGTCGTTGCCCAAAATTTGATTGAGGACCCCACAATGTTCTTAGCTTGAAGCCAGCAAAGAAATCATCATTAGAGATGTTACGCCTTATCCTGAAGTTTTGGACCGTGTTCAAGCAACGAGCAATGAACCTTCGTATCAAGGCTTGTATCAGTTTTACTCTTGGCTAAGCTTGAGCCTGCCCCAGACGGTGCAACTTTCCCCCAGGCAGGTGACACGCGTGTATACTGCATCAGGCAATGTTGCACCGTATGGGGATGGTTTTTGCTGCGTAACTTCCTCGCGTGACAGTGCAGCAGCGTATCTAGCTTGCTAGATATTTTCGTGTCATGCGAGGAAGTTACTCACCGTTTGGGGGCTACCTGTTGCAATGTTACACGTGCTCGACCAATCACAACGTGCAGACCCGTCATATTATGTGCAGACAAGTCACATGATACAGAAAAATGGCGGCACTCTCTGAAACTGTAACAGACATCCTGGCCGAGGATTTAGCATGGGCGCCGCCATTTTCTGTATCATGTGACTCGTCTGCACATCATATGACGGGTCTGCACGTTATGATTGGTCGAGCACGTGTAACATTGCAGCAGGTAGGCCCCACATGGTGAGTAAGGGTGCCTTCGAGCGCCTCTACAAGTAAGCCCGCTGCGCGAGATCCCCGGCTGCAGCTATCGCAGGGTTTGGAGGGCTTATCGCGCAACTTCGGCAAGATTCTCGCGTAATTTTTCGGGGATCTCGCGCAGCCGGCTTACTTGCAGACGCGCTCGAACGCACCCTAAGTTCCTCTCGTGACGCGAAAATATCTTGCATGCTAGATACGCTGCTGCACTGTCATGCGAGGAAGTTACGCAGCAAAAGCCATCCCCACACGGTGCAACATTTCCTGATGCAGTATACACGCGTGTCACTTGCCTCAGGCAAAGTTGCACTGTCTGGGGCAGGCTTTAGGGGGGAGTGTTGTGATGAGACTTGAGCGTCACTCACTAATCAATCAATTAATCAGTCAATCAATTTGCTTTGAGCACGACCAGGGCCGGTCAATAGCAGCTTATTCAAGAGTTAACGATAGTGTCACTTAGATTAGATATTCACGTGATCACAAACAAGTGAGGCTTCAGTTTTGTTAAAATGGCGTGATTACTTCGGTTGAAGCGCCAGATGGTTGCTATAAGGAGGTGAACCCCCAACTCTATTGAACATTTTCAACATTTTTATTTTCTAGATAAAAATCAATATTAACTTCCCCACCTCTTTTATAACAAAAGCATTTGTCATCCTAACTGACCCCCACGCAAATATTGTCCCTCTTGCCAAATAATCAAATGAGGGCTGAGCTATCAAAATGAACCTTTTTCAGCTGGAGCACCGACTCTCATATTGACATGCATATTTACTGGAAGATTTTTCTAAATGACTGGGATCAATGGGTGAAATCGAACACCCATACTCCTCATTAGTTGCACACCATAATAAATGAATATCATGGAAAGATTTAAAATGAACATAATTATTGTGCACTTTAATCGGTAAACATGGTCATGAAAAGACAAAAAAATGAGCACACATAATATTGTCACACATTTTTTTCTTTTTGCGACGAATCAATTCTCAGTGATGACAAGGCGCTGTAGGTCTACTTCATTCTCAATATCGTGAACAGCTTCAGTAATTTAGTCTGCGAACCACCAGATGTCACTACTGCCCACTTAGGAAGGGACGTTCTGGGGACCTTGCCTAATGTTTCCTGAAAGTCTTTAAAAGAGATGAAGGTCCCGGACTTTTAAAGAACATTAGGAATTTTCATTCACACCCTTTTTTTTGTTGTGAATGTGGAGCAGTTCAAAGTTCCCTTCATAACAATAGGAGAACATTACAGAATGTTCCTGAATAGTCCTCTGTTGGTCATATGAGAATGTGTCTTTGAGGACATAATCATAATGTTTACACACAGGTCAAATTTGGTCGCATAATACCGTTCCATATATGGCCTTAGGTGGATGTTAATGATCGCACCAATAAGTCCCCTGTTATAAGAACATTTTGTTGAGGACTAAATTAGAATGTTCACATATGGGTCTAAGTTGCACTCTGGTCATAAGATAGTGATAGCATGGCAAAAAATGGCATGTCCTCTTGCTTAATTACTGATTTCTCTCAATTAGAATATTGCAAAACAATGATTTGCAGTGATTCTCAACAGAACCCCTTATTTTATGTTCGTATGGGGATGAAACAAGTATCTGATATTCATGGTTGATGGACCAGCGAGTTAATCTCTACAGTGTCTGTGGCAGAGAAGTCACTTTGTGATATCAGGTCATCAGTGGTAGTGGGAGGAGTTAGCCCTGAAGGCTATCTTTCATAAAGCTGTCTGTGAGAGTGCCTTTTGAAGACATGCTTTACACTGTTAAAGGGTCTATTTTAACCCAAACCATGACCTTTTTCCAAACTTAACCAAGAAGTTTTGTTGCCTAAATCTAACCATGAAATTTTGTCGCTTTAAGCTAACAAAACTGTGACTGAGAGCAGGAAATTATAAAGTAAAACTGGAATTGTAATTGTAATTGTTAGTGAATTGTATTTCTATTTATATTCATTCATTTATTTAATTTTTTGTGTGTGTTTTGTTTTGTCGGGTGATGTAGGAGGACTCGTACACAATTATATAACTGACTGAATTAATAAAGTTGTCCTCCAAAGCGGGGGGGTGGTGGCGGGATATTAAAAAAAAAAAAAAAAAGTAAACTGGAAACAACATCCACAAAGTCAACAAGTAAAAACTCAATACGTGATTACACATTAGCTTTGAATCTGAATTTTCTGGATCGGAGACCTTTGCTTAACCCATACATCCACCTCAGCTTGCTCGCTCTGACGACTCTGTGGCTATTTAATCCACTTCATCTGACAGAAAGTCCTCAGGGCCAACTTCTGCTGATAGCGCTGTGGCACAGAAATCGATTTCAGCTGTAGAACACTGAAAAAAATATACAAAACAGTAAAAAAGGACCTGGGATGCATTGGACACCACACTTAGGAGCATTTTAATGTTGCCAAAGTGTTTTAGCCTGTGATTTTCGTTTAATTTACTTACGCGTTCAGAGGCTGCCTCCTCTATTTCAGAACGATTACAAAACGCAGACACAGAGGGAGGGAGGAGGAGCACGGGGGAGGTGTAGCTTATGCGCCCATTTTTTCGGTCTTAGATGCTGCTACTCTAGTGTAACACCTAGTGGTACTGCAAATTGTGTATCGCACCTTAAAATAACAGAAAGACATGAAACCGACATGACGTTATTTCATCTCCGTTAAACAACTTTGGGTTTGGCTAGTTGTCACTGGTTTCCCTAACCCTAACCTTAACTCTAACGCCTAACTCTAAACCTCGCCCCAAACCTAACCCTAACCCTAAATTTATCCATATCCCTAACCCTGAATGTTAGTTTGCCAGGTGGAAATAACTGATGACCCCTAAAAATGCAGGCTTCGAAGGCTGTAGCCTGCACTTTGAGATGCACCCAGTCACTCCAGATAAAAATTTTAGATAAATGAGCATTTAATGAATGAGTATTCCTTCTGTATACCTCATGGCGGCATCTTGGATTATTTGTTGACTGTTTATTTTGGGATGTCTGTTACGTGGTAAACCCATGATCTCATGTCTCTGCTCCCCCAGCAGGAATGGCTGTAGAGCAAACTGAGATGAAGAGCTCCTGGGTGAAGAGCACTGAGCACTGACAAGGCATCAGCCTCAAAACCCTGAATTCTAAGTTTAATCATCTCCGGTAATGTCGACTTCAAATGGAGCTCACTGGAGAAGTGAACTGTTCCACAGGTGCTAGAATAAAGCTGTGGTTGACTCTGCCTTGCACACTCAAGTTCGATATAGTTAAGCGCAGACACTACTCTGATTCTGACTGCCGAATACTATATGTAGTTAGCGCACCACAATAATGTCAGCTGGAGCTTATAGCAGTCATATTTCGGAATGATGCGGAACTAACGTTGAAACACTTTAATTTTATTCATTATTATTATTATTATTATTATTATTAATATTTAATATAGGACCTTGGGTTAAGACAGAGGTTACTGTGAATTCATTGCAATGCAAGAAGCGTATTTTATTACCGAAGTGAAGACTCAGTTTTGAATTAAAATGAGGGAGCAATTTATAAGGCGCATGGGAGGAAATATCTTTGTTACTGTAATTCAAAATATGTATTTCACCCTGCTTGTTTAACCTTTGTGCATGGGCTCCTAACACCTTATACCTGCATCATTTGATCACTTTAACACAGTGTCCAGGATCTCTAGTGTTATTTACTATCGGGGCTATGAGGTAGTATGGGTTCAGACTTAAAAAAAAAAAAGTTGGAAGTTAAAACATGTTTCTCATTCTCTAATCACATGCAGGTGACCTCAGTTGCACTGAAACTCCTTGAAGAGAGAATTTTGTACTTTGCCTGCAATCAGTGTGAAGAAAGTGGGTAATTAAGAGCTCAAATTTCCCCTGTTTCCGAGGCGCAAAAATCAGTTTTACTCAGCTGTCATACTGAGCCGAGACCTGTGTTCCGTTTTTTTCTCTCTCGGGAAAGTTCCTGACTCTTTGAAAATGACCCGGAAATATTTACATGGCAGCCGTAGGTGCTGTTCAAATTCTCTAAAAGTCAGGGAAAGTTGCTTCCATGCTTCCTAACAAATGTCCTTTGACATAGGATACATTGGACTACAGTGCATTATCTTTCTGTGAAAAATGGTTAGAGAGGATATTTTTGACCTTGTTGGTGTCTCATGGGACTCTTGGACTGATGCTGCAGATGATTTACTCCTGATCACCAAGTAGATTAATACTGTTGCATTTGGTGTCTGGTCATATGCTTGTGGGATTTCTGGTCTGCATCCTTGCCTGATTGGCTTGTAAAATTTACCACTGTGATCCCTTTGCCTCGTCTCCCAGATCAAAGTCTCCTCACCTATCTGCATCCACAGTGGGCTTGTCTCAATTGTGCCACTGAGTGTGTAGGGATCTACAAATACTACTGTTTGACAGAAGTTTCCGTCATGTCTCATAAGCATATTTGTGTTCCTCTGTCCAAACTCTTGTCAGGCAAATATATTAAAGGTTTGTTTGCCCTGATATTTGGCAAGATATCTCCTGTTTATTTGAGTGGAGTGTGAGAGAAACTGTGCTATTTACTATATTTACCCAGCACTTATCTGGCCTTGGATATGCGCTATGAATGCGAGAATGATTGACAAAATGATTTATTAATCCAAGCCCTTATCTGCTGAATCATGATGTTATCACAATGTTAGTCTATAAATACATCCACCAGGAAGTGAGTTCAAACAGTGCCGACTTTTCCTGTACCTGGCCCTCATCTGTTTGTCTTTTTACATTTGTGGATATTCATGCAAATTCCTCAAGTTTTTTGTTCCTTAGTCATATGTAGACATGTTTTATGGTCTGTGCTAGAACTTGTTGATTGGCCGAACTAACTCGCGGCATGACGGCCTGTGTGCTATCATTTTTTGTCATGGCTCTGAAGGTCAAGCCAAATCACAAAATTTATCTGCTTCTTATCGGAGTATTCTTGATGAAAACCATGCAAGAATGAAGTGGAACATCAAAAAAAAAAAAAAATCCTTGAGTTTCCTGTGACTAAATTTATCTGTACAAGTAGTCTGAAAGTCATTTCATCTTTGAAGTCAGTATCATCACTTAAGTACAACTTTCAGTTTCTGAAAATAAACTATAAACAATCTCTTTTTCTAAGTCTACTTCTGTGTAGGTTATTGAATTTTTCAATCGGATTTCACATTATTACTCTCAAAAAGGTCTGCTCACACCATTTAATGTATCAAATGCATTTTAGCTCAGTTTTTCTTTCAATGTAAATGCTTTATTTACAACCCCAATTCCAAAATAGTTGGGACGACACAAGGCCTTCCCTGGAATAGATGTCATCTGGAGGGGAGCATATGTTGCTTTAAAACCTTTATATACCTTTCAGCATTCATGGTGCTTTTTAAAACATGCAAGTGTCCCACACCATATGCACTAATGCATCCCCATACCATCAGAGATGCTGGCTTTTGAACTGAACGCTGATAACAGGAGGGGTGGTCTTTCTCCTCTTTAGCCCGGAGGACACGACGCCCATGATTTCCAACAAGAATGTCAAATTTGGACTCGTCTGACCACAGGACACTTTGCCACTTTGCTACAGTCCATTTTAAATGAGCCTTGGCCCACAGAAAACGGCGGTGCTTCTGGATCATGCTCAACAATGGTTTCCTTTTTGCATGATAGAGTTTTAGGTGGCATCTGTGGATGGCACAGCGGACTGTGTTTACTGACAGTGGTTTCTTGAAGTATTCCTGGGCCCATTTAGTAGTATCAATGACAGAATCATGCCGGTGAGTAATGCAGTGGCGTCTGAGGGCCGAAGATCACGGGCATCCAGTAAAGGTCTTCGGCCTTGTCCCTCACGCACAGAGATTTTTCCAGTTTCTCTGAATCTTTTTATGATGTTATGCACTGTCGATGATGAGACCTTCAAAGCATTTGGAATTTGACATTGAGGAACATTGTTTTTAAAGTATTCCACAATTTTCTTACACAAGCCTTCACAGGTTGCAGAGCCTCTGGCCATCTTTACTTCTGAGGGACTCAGCCTCTCTAAGACACCCCTTTTACAGCTAATCATGTTACACACCTGATGCCAGTTAACTTAATTACTTGCTAAATGTTCTTTCAGCCGATTCTCTTATATATTAATTGCTTTTTCAGCCTTTTTTTTGCCCGTGTCCCAACTTTTTTGAGACTTGTTGCAGCCAGAAAATTTGAAATAAGCTCATTTTATGGATAAAAATTTAAAATGTCTCGGTTTCAATTGAAATGTTATCTATGACTATTGTAAATAACATATTGGCTCATGTGATCTGAAAGTCATTGCATTTTGATTTTATTCACAATTTACACTTCCTCCCAACTATTTCAGAATTGGGGTTGTATATGACTTGATTTGACATGCATTGAAATACAAATCAAAGAGCTCTGTAGACACACAAATTTGTTGCAGGAATTACTGATTTCAAGACTCACAACCGTAATTAAAATAATAAATGAAATTAATGGTGAAAAAGCATGTTTGTCGTGCGTTCTGCTTGGGTGAGAATGTGTTTCTAATGCAATTAAGTGTTCATAAGATAAGATATACTTTATTGAACCCTGAGGGGACATTTGTCCTCTGCATTTAACCCATCCTATAGTTTGGAGCAGTGGGCAGCCACAGAGCAGCGCTCGGGGACCAACTCCAGTTCTAAAGCCATTACCTTGGTCAGGGGTACTGGTAGGAGTGTTCCTATAATGCATGTTTTTCCAGGTGGGGGGGACCCAGAGTAACCAGAGGAAACCCACGCGAACACGGGGAGAACCCACGATCTTCTTGCTGTGAGGCGGCAGTGCTAACCACAGTGCCACGGTGTTGCCCAATTAATCAAGCATTTAATTCATAATTCTAATTGTGAATGTAAAATCTGCACAAACTAAGTTTTCATTTTCACAGATACAATTTTGCTAATTTATCACATAAACTTGCAGTATGAAGTGGTGACTGTTTCACGCTTCAGACTTATCTATCTTAAGCTGGAAGACACGTGCCATCCAGGTTCAGTCAGTCATGTGCTCTTAAGATATATATATATATCTTAGTTTTATACTGATTCAATAAAACACTGATAGCCATCATGACCTTAGAAGAAAAGGCAGGTTGCAGGGTACTCGCACATCCTCTCCAACTTGAATCCAAATCAGCTCCGAGCCATTCTTTAACTTGTAAAAATAATCCCTCCTTTTTTTAACATTATCCCTCCTTCACAACAAATGCATTTTTGGAAAAATTACTTGAATCACAAGGGAATTTTGTTCCTTGTTTTCATAACATGCCACAGATACTACAGTTTAATGCTTGGCCCTTTTTTTGCATGTTAGTGAAGAAAATACTGTATGTATCATGCTTTTTACCTATGTTCTTAAGGCATTTAGATGTAATGGCATCAATCAGCTTTGAAGGGGGGCCAAAATGATGCTACTGCAACTGTCTCCTTCTGGACAAAACTTTGTGGGATACTAAAACAAACAGCAAAGAGGTCCTGTAAAAACACGATGGGATGTTACAAATAATGCCAATTTTTCCAGTCATGCATGAGCCTATTTAACCTTTATAACACAGTATTTGTGTCACAGAGACTGTGGGAAATTATTCCAGTGAAGCAAGACATTTGGAAATTCAATTACAAAATTATTTAGGAATAAAATAACAGAGCATACGGACGCCGGCATCTATATCAGCGCAAAGAGGTTAATTTACAGAATTCTGGTTGCACCATCAGTTAAGGTGTATAGTTGTTGAGGATGAAGATGTAAAATGCTAGATGGCTTGTCCATTCATTTGATGACAGTCTTTTTCATTCGGTTGAATTGAGACCCCCATTGAAAGTAACAGTCTTGACTGGAAATATTCCCTCATATAAGGCAAAAACCTGAAAATGGCTGGACTTACCAAGGTCTCCCTTAGTCTTCAGTGGTCGCATAATTAATCTAATGTGATTTAAAGTCATTATACTTTAGTTCAGTGTCAGATAGAAGGAATTGGGAACAGGATTTGGTCTGTACATGTAATGACCATTGAATGAGAATTTTATGAATGAATGTAAAAGGAAATGTAGAAAAAAATTAGCTTTTTTCCTCATATTTTAAATTCATTTGCCATCTGAGACTGGGGACCATATCAGAAAATGCATGAGCATATGCACTTATTTGGTACCCTAGATACATTTAAACTTTTTATTTTTATGAAAGGAAATAAATATTTATGAGCTGCCAGAGCTGTCATTGTATCAACATCAGTTTGTAATACATCTTTTGATAGAAACACTTGGACACATCAGTGATGTGTGACATCATTAGTGCTGTATCCTGGAGTCATTGGGTATTTTGGGCCTTACAACAGACACCTTCTTCCAGGTGACCCGACTGCGGCTGATCAGACCCCGGCCTATGTCCAAGTGGCATGCTGCCAACCCCACTGGTCAGCCCTCTTCACCCTGAGCCAGCGGAATGCTCTCTCTGCAGCCTCCATGTTTTCACTGATGGCTCTTCTGCTGCTCGCTCCCACAATGCCCAGGGTTCTGTAGGCCTTGCTGAGAGAATGGCTACAGAACCCTCTGGTGCCCACCTCCACTGGCATGCACCTGATCCTCCACCTGTTCCGCCTTCAGTCTTCCACCAACTCCTGGTAATTTGCCCTCCTTCTCGCCTGCGCCTCCTCCATCCTCTTCTCTCACAGCACCGTTAGTTGCAGCAAAATGAGCTGTCTAGTGGCTTCTGAGACTAAGTTGATTTCTGGTCTCAGGGAGGAGTGGATGATGTCTAATGGGATTTTGAGCTGCCTCTCTAGGGTTGGCAGTCATCACCCAGTCTCGTGCAGTAGCCAGCAAACCTGCAGCGCTGCTCTTGGGTCCTCTCATAGGTTGCTCTCCCTCCTTCACAAAGGTGATCATCTTGGCTGTTGCGTGGGCTAATCTGCTATCCCTGATCCCCTTGTCAATAGCCTCAGCGATGGACTTGAGGACCTGGTCATGCCTCCAGCGATAGCGGCCCTAGGTCAGAGCCTTAGAGCAGCTGCTCAAGATACAGTATGTTCGAGGGTCCCCATCTTGGAACAGAGAGGGCATGCAGGTGTATCTACTTTGCCCCATTTGAATGGGTTGGATGGGCTCGGGAGGACATTGTGGACCCCCTGAATCAACAACTTGATCCTCTGGGATTCCACTTCCAGATGTCCTGCTAAGTGACATTCCACCCAATCGCCAGTTCCCGTCTCATCCAGGTACCCTGTTGTCGCATTGCCACATTGCTCCTTGAATGAGGCCCGCACCTCCTCCTGCACCAGCTCCTGCTTATTCTTCCCATTGGCAGAATCATTCTGGGTTGATGTTGAGCTCCCAAGCCTGGCCCTGTCGTGTGCCACACTCCCAAGGAGGGCCCTGTGTTTAAGCCGAGTTTCTGCCGGTTGGACTGCCTCAGCTGCCTTCCTCTTTCTCCCAGTCCTCATGACTATTCCTGCACTGGAAATCTTACTGTCCTTCAAGTCAGTGTACTGCAGGTGATCTTTCTCGCACCCGTCCCCCCACAAATTCTTTCCTCACTGAGCTGAATGGGAGCCTGAGCTTATTGCTGTTCCCGTACAGTGCAAAGCTGCTCAGGCCGCATGGTAAGCCTAGCCATCTTCGGAGATAGCTGCTCACCTTACGTTCAAAGCCTTCCACTGCAGACATGGGAACCTCATGAATGAGCGGAGGCCAGAGGACTCTAGGGATGATTCCTTGCTGGTAGACCCAGACCTTGAATCTTTGAGGGAGCCCAGGCCTGCCCACCACTCTCAAGCAGCCCTCCAAGTCCACACTGATAGTCTTGATGGAGTCTGTATCCCTCAGACTACAGTTTAAGATCTTTCTGAGGCTCTTCACAGGTTTTTCTGTGACAAATGGGATGAAGTCTTCTCCCAGCTTGAAGCAGAACTTTTCTGTGACCTTACCCTTCTTCAGCTCCAAAGACCGGGACTTTGCAGGCTTGAACCTCATGCACACCCATACTATGCTTGTCCAACCCCCAGAGGATCCACCTGGCATCTGGCACTGCTGTTATTGTTACTGTGAGGTTGTCCATAAAAGCTCTGTAAAACCCACACAGCTAAACCAACGATGGAAGAGCTGGGAGCGAAGGTTCACTCGTGTACTCAGGCTGTTGTGAGGCAAAAATAAAATAATATTAATGAACTTTCTCCGTTCGCAAACGGGGTCATGCTGTAATCACGGATATATCTAATCTGCCGCCATGCGGTGAATAATCCAATGCAAGCATTAGAACATTACACCCGAAGGAGGCGGGACATCAAATGTATCAGCGATCACTGCAATAGAATCGTAACAGTTATAGTATTTACTCCCGTTTCAAATCTGACTCCATTTAGAATTAGAATTTATAATTTAGGGAGAAAATGCGTGGACCTCGGGGTGATTACCCCTCGGACTCTCAAGTGAAGGCCTGCGTTACTCAATATATGCCCCCGGGTTTTAGCATTATTGCCGAATCTTAGGTTCGTTGGTAATACCAGGGGATGGAAGTCTATCATCACAGCAACAGCATCTTTTGGCATGAATACTGCGAACCCAGATCTATGCACGCCCATGGGTTCCTTCAGGGAATTTTAACAGATAACTGACTTTTCGTCCAGGGTTTCCTTAAGGTTAAAGTCCCAGAACCGGCAATACATAAACCCTTTATGTAAGTAGATCATGATTGTTTCTCCAACTTAATAAAACTAATTCTCATCCCAAAGCCGCTGATCAGTCAGTCCTTGGTTAAGCTTAACCCCTAAGTCTCCGTCGTAACATGGCGAGAAAGAATGTAAAAGTGTTAAGAGTCACTGAGACCACGCAAGTTTAAAGGAATGACAATAATTTATTCACCAGGTAGGCAAGAGCTTAAATCAAACAAATCAAAGTTGAATCAATTACAAGTTACAAACAATTTAGAGAATGAGAGTGAAGTCATACCTGGCGAAAAAGGCTACACACGGAACAAGCGTGCGGGAAGTTCGAATTACGAAGCTTCACTAAGCTAGAAATAACGCACGGACCAACGTGTGGGAAGTCGTTTACGATCTTCCCTGACTAGGCCGTCTCTCTTAGATTTACGGCTAATGGCGTGTTTGATCAGGGCGGCTCAGCCCGCACAGATGGCCCAAGTTGGAATTTAGATTTCCCCCTCGGAGGAAATAAGAAAACAATTATTATTCAAAGGAGATAATAAAAGTTCTCAGAGAAGTGAGAGGACCTTGGAGACAGACCTCGAGGGGGTCGCAAAGCACTTCCTGCAAAGGGGGAGAGATGATTCTAAATACATCTCAAGAGATAACTCTGGTTCAGGACAAATTATTGCTGAGGAACAGAAACTATGTTTTCTTAAAACACATTTGATACGATGTTCATCCCATTCAATTCCTTGAATTGCACTGATGAAATACATACCAAACATGACAGTATACGGTACTATTACATAGTTGTTGTGGAATAAAATAATTATATCACATATACAGCAATATAACCATTGTACCAAATATACTTGAATAATGAGAGGGTTACAGTGTAATATCGTCCATTGATTAATATGACATGGATAAATGTCTGAATCAGGAAACAGGCTGCTAGGACAGTGTGCCCCAAACTCTGCACAGGGCAGAACAGGGCTTATACCCCATGTGGGGAAATTACTCTGCAGTCTCAAGGCAGGGCGTTTACAACCTTTTGGGGCTCAGAGCAAACAGATGTCCTGTAATCAAAGCAGTGGTCAGTCTCAAAAGCTTCTTGGATTCCGATCAAAAGAAATTGTAATCAGAGTCTGGAGTTGTAAAGACCACTGCGGCAAGCCCATGTGCTTTATTGGTTTATTGGGGGACCTGGAATTTGGGGCCACTGGTTTAACAAGCCCAGGCTACCTTTGGGTTTTTTCTATAGCTCTGATGGGTGGTTGCCTCACTCCAGATTTGCTGAGGAGGCCCCAGCATTTTGCCTCTACTGACTTGACCAGCATGTTCATTGCTGGTGCAAAGAGGGTCACTGAGATAGTGCAGCAGGTGATTATCCCTACTTCCAGCTGGTGTCTGTCAGATGTCAGCTGGGCAGAGGAGACCCACAAACTGAACTTGCTATAGTGGTACATTACGAGGTTTCACACCTTCTGGGGTACAAGATGTCTCTCCAGAGCAACCTCAACAGGCCTGAGTGGTATTGAGCCATAGGCATTGGTGAGATCTAGCTACAACACAGCCAGGTCCCCTCTGACCTCTCTTGCCTCCCTGATGAGCTGGGTCACCATGATGTGTGTTCAAGGCAGCCTGAGACCCCTGGTATGCGTCCCCTCTATACTGCTGTGTCGATGTTGTTGTTACTTAGCAGGAATTTGGAGAGTCTCTCTGAGATAATGCTGAAGAAGATCTTGCTCTCCATGCTGAGCAAGGAGATCATCCAAAATTGGTCAATGTTCTCAGACCTCTCTTCCTTCGGGGTTACAGGACTTTTTGTCCTTGTAATTTTCATCCCTGAATTTTTTGTTCCTAGACTTTTTGTCCCCGGACTTTTCATCCCCATGGACTTTTTGTCCCTGGACTTTTTGCCCCCGGACTTTTTGCCCCCAACTCTTTGACCCCCAAGGAGTTTTCGTCCCTGGACTCTGCATCTCGAAGGACTTTTCCCCCCGGATTTTTCATCCCCTAGTAATGACGAATCATGCCACCATGGTTGACAGACAGATGAATGAATGGACGATGGAGGGAACACCATGATATAAGGGATAGCGTTAGGGTTGGGGTTATAATGCAGGAAGAGACCAAAGCACTCTTGAGGACGAACAATCCAGGGACGAAGAGTCTGTGGACGAAAAATCCACAGGAACGAAGAGATGAAAATTCCAAAGGGAAGAAAATTCCGATGATGAAAAGATGAAAAAGGGGACAAAGAGTCCTAGAGTCCCTCTTCCAGTGTGTATACCCCTTCCCCATATCACTGCGACTGGGCGATCTTCTTTCTCCTCCAGATCACCTTCAAGGCCATCCAAAGCTGGTGGAGTAGCTTGGAACAGTTTTTGTACACCTTTTAAGGTATTCCACTTCAGCCTGGTGTTGAGCTAAATCTTGCCCTCTTCACTATGTCCTGTACTTCACTGAGGCAGGGCTCCTTTAGATTGAAGTCTACCTTTGGTTCTGATGGTGTTCAGTGCTTTGCACGCACCCAATTGTTGTTCTCTCCTGGTGTCGCTGTAGGCGCTCACGAGGTGATTGTTATTGGCACCTTGGGAGCAGGTCAAGTGATCGTTCAGACTAAGGAGCTGCTTGGTCAACTTGAAGGAGTTGGCCAGAAATGCTGCTCTCTTTCTTGCCCTCTGTCTCCGCCTCCATCTGCGGCTCCCTGCTCACTGTAGGGTCAGGAGCTTCTACCTGAGAACTGGCCAAAGATCTGTTAGACCGGCCTTCTCAACCTCTCCTGCCTTCTTGAAATATCTCTTGAGTGCCTTTAGTTCTTCCCTGAGATGCTGGATTTTCCTTGCTCGGTGGTTTGGAGCGTTGGTTGTTGATGTGAGCTTCGCTGCCTCAGTCCCAAATCTCTCAGCTACGATATTTACTATAATGGTTGTCATAGTCTTCAGCCGGTGGTCCACATCCCCCTTGGCAGTCCCTTTCAAGATCTGGTCTGCGTCCTCGTCAAACTGCTGTCACTCAGCTGTCCTTGAGCATTTTGGCTATTGGATCCTAGTTGGGCTCTTGGAACACCAACAGCAGCTGTGTGTGAAGCCTGGGAGCTCTGGGAAGACAGCATATTGCTGGCCGCTTAAGGGGCTTAGGGGATCTGAGCGCTGCTGGCCAATGGAGCAGCCAACGTCATGCTAGCAGTGGACATAGGTGACACACATCAACTCTTGGTGTACAGGTTTTACTGCAGTTACTGCCAATGCGACTAGGAATGTTATTTGTGCAAGACTTCCATGATAAGAAACGCCTGGCATATACAAAATTCAAGCATTTAAGTTGCTTTCAATTACTCTGTGACCGTGGTATACTGTATATCGTGGTTTTCATTCAGACATATTTTCATATTATGAGGTTCCCCCATCCTCAAACAATTGGAGAGAGACAGATTCTTCAGAAAATTAGGCTTTATTCAGGCATATTGATGAATATGAAGCCAAGTTCTTTTTGCGCAAGAAGAACTGACATTCTGCTTTTCACACCCAGTTTTTATGCCTTCATCACAGGATATATCTTCCAAATATAGTTTTTCCGCCTTCTCATTCTCACGCTACAATGGTTCAATAACATAACGTCTGCTTCTTACTTGTTTTTCAATGTTACAATCATGTAGTGCCTGCATGTTTCTTGTTTTTCTCTTTTTATCATTAGTTGGCATCCTTTGCAAAAATAACAACTTCAAGGCTACTTGCCTCAGAGGACTTTTAGTTGGGTCACAGGTTTTCCTACAGACATGCAAACCAAAACACTGCCAACTTGCCTTGAAAACTGCAACCAGAAGATAACAACCCTCTTCCAGAGTAATTCTGGAGCATGCATAACTATATGATTTCTCATGAATGATGGTGAATAATGCTGATGACTGAACAGATATTGCCTGAATCAACTGAACAGATGTCAATCAAAGCTAGAGAAGCCAACTGCTTATGTGTGTGTGCACTGCTTGTATGTGTGTGTTTTATGTGTTTGTGTGTGTGTCTGTGTGTGTGTGCCTGGGTGCGTGTGCCTGTGCGTGTGTTAGTGTGTTACTGCTGCTTACATAATACATCATATGATTATTGATTATGGTTATTAAATATGGTAATTGATTTACTGATGAATATGATGAGAAATATTGAAATATGATCCTCAGCACGTACATTTTACTCATATCTGCATGCTGAACCATCAAAACAAACACTATCATGAAAAATAAAAATCTGACAATGAGCATAATTGCATGCAAAAAATTCAATTTCCCATCAACTGGTGGAGACCATGTTACAAATAAGTTAATGACATGAAATATCCTGTTATTCAAGCAGATATGATCCACATGGGCAGTTCACCAATTCATTGCTGGGATTACATTCTTGCGCCATTCAAGTCACATACCTATACATGAGGGCAATTTACAGTCTAAGCCTACCTTACACGCCTTGGGACAGTGGGAGGTAATGACAGCTCTCAATGAAAACCCATACAGTAATCCAGGGCCTTACTCTGAAGCGGCAGTGCTTGAAAGACCAAAATTTAATTTGTGTTTTCATCCTTTATTCTTTATCCTTTTTGAGGACCTATTTTGAGCTCACCACAGTGTTTCTGCAGTTGCCATTAGAAATATTTGTAGGTTACAATGATTGAGGATATTTATTGAGGGCTGGGTAAAGACCAGACACCTTGTATAATGTGTGGCGTAGCTCCACTGTTACATTTTTTACACAGAGCACCGGAAGGCTTCCCAACACCTTTTACATTCCAGTCAGTCTTGTCATGATTGGCTGACCTTTCACTTTCACCTTTTAGATAGGGAATAGGTGTGCTCTGCTCTCAGGGTAGAGTGGGCTAGGAGGGCCGTAGTATCTGTTTCTGTTTTCAGAACAACTCCTGTCTTCAGATGTGTTATAAGCCGAATCACTTAAAAAAACTTTTTTGACATTTCAGCCTCATTCAGTGAGTAGCTGATGATTGTTCTTGGGCAAGCACAACAGTTGCTGGGTTTCACCATGGACAAATGTGTGACAGAATCACTGTTGGCATATAGGACTAATTTCCTCATTGAGCTTGGGTGACTGGGGGTAACTGAAACGTGCATACACACCAGGCCTTTGAGACGCTGTTGTAACTGCTAACTGCTTTGTGCCAGTAAAAGCTAAACTCTCGGTATATTCTCTCTGACAGTCATCAAGCAGCCACTAACCTGGTAGCGTGTGTACCCCACCATGGCTCATGATGCAGGTGTACGTGCAGGTTTTCACATGTCTCTAATAATAGAAGCAAAACTAGACATAAACTAGCCATTTTCACTCCAATCTTAAGAAACGACGCTGTCTAAATTCAATTTAGGGGTGTGATTGCTTTAATAAGTAGCTGATCTCCAAGAACTGTTTTATATATTTTTATTGATCTTCTAGTGATATCTTTATATTTTCCTTGTATGCAATCTTGACATTGTGTGCAAGAGAGTTTCACAGTGAGTCAGGGAACTATCTCATAATGATAATGGTAATAAATAGTTATATGTTAAGGTTTGAAGTCCGGGCTGTAAAATAACCATCATTTTTTTCCTCGTTTTTTTCCCCCTCAACTTAATTCAACTTAAAGGGTTTATGCCTTTTTATATGACTATTTTACAACCCCAATTCCGAAATAGTTGGGACAAAGTGTAAATTGTGAATAAAATCAAAATGCAATGACTTTCAGATCACATGAGCCAATATGTTATTTACAATAGAACATAGATAACATTTCAAATGTTGAAACTGAGACACTTTACATTTTTATCCACAAAATGAGCTTATTTCAAATTTTCTGGCTGCAACAGGTCTCAAAAAAGTTGGCACACAGGCAAAAAAAGGGCTGAAAAAGCAATTAATATATAAGAGAATCAGCTGAAAGAACATTTAGCAAGTAATTAAGTTAACTGGCATCAGGTGTGTAACATGATTAGCTATAAAAGGGATGTCTTAGAGAGGCTGAGTCTCTCAGAAATAAAAAATGGCCAGAGGCTTTCTAACCTGTGAAGGCTTGCGTAAAAAAATTATGGAATACTTTAAAAACAATGTTCCTCAACTTCAAATTGCAAAGGCTTTGAAGGTCTCATCATCAACAGTGCATAACATCGTCAAAAGATTCAGAGAAACTGGAAAAATCTCTGTGCATAAGGGACGAGGCCGAAGACCTTTAGTGGATGCCCGTGATCTTCGGGCCCTCAGACGCCACTGCATCACTTACCGGCATGATTCTGTCATTGACATTACTAAATGCGCCCAGGAATACTTCAAGAAACCACTGTCTGTAAACACAGTCTGCCGTGCCATCCACAGATGCCACCTAAAACTCTATCATACAAAAAGGAAGCCATTGTTGAGCATGATCCAGAAGCGCCGCCGTGTTCTGTGGGCCAAGGCTCATTTAAAATGGACTGTAGCAAAGTGGCAAAGTGTCCTGTGGTCAGACGAGTCCAAATTTGACATTCTTGTTGGAAATCATGGGCGTTGTGTCCTCTGGGCTCAACAGGAGAAAGACCACCCCTCCTGTTATTAGCGTTCAGTTCAAAAGTCAGCATCTCTGATGGTATGGGGATGCATTAGTGCATATGGTGTGGGACACTTGCATGTTTTAAAAAGCACCATGAATGCTGAAAGGTATATAAAGGTTTTAGAGCAACATATGCTCCCCTCCAGACAACATCTATTCCAGGGAAGGCCTTGTGTATTTCAGCAGGACAATGCAAAAGCACATATTGCAGCTATAACAACAGCATGGCTTCATAGCAGAAGAGTCCGTGTACTGAACTGGCCTGCCGGCAGTCCAGATCTTTCACCGATTGAGAACAGTCCATCAAAGGAGACCCAAACCTCTCCAGCAGCTGAAAGCCTGTATTAAACAAGAGTGAATCAAATTCCAATGGCTTAACTTAAGAAACTTGTCTCCTCAATGCCCAGACGCCTCCACTCTGTGTTAAAAAGAAGAGGGGATGCTACACCATGGTAAACAGGCCCCTGTCCCAACTTTTTTGAGACCTGTAGCAGCCAACAAATTTGAAACGAGCTCATTTTGTGGATAAAATTGTAAAATTTCTCAGTTTCAACATTTGCCATGTTATCTCTGTTCTATTGTGAATAAAATACTGGCTGGTGTGATTTGAAAGTCATTGCGTTTTGATTTTGTTCACAATTGACACTTCGTCCCAACTATTTCAGAATTGGGGTTGTAAACAAATGATGCTTTTCATGGATGTATTGTGATGTAAATACCTGGAAAGTCCATTTTTGCCAAAAACTTAAAAAAGGTTCAAGCATTTGAGTTGGTGGGACATTCAAGTACTTGATTTGCATATTTAATTCTTCATCGCTCGACATCTCAATTCTCACTAGCAATCTATTTTTATTTATATTTAATATTTTTTCTTACTTCATTTTCAAACATTCTTGAAGCTAAACATTAATTTTGAAATACATGCTAGAAAAGTGTACCATTAAAGTTGGGAAAGGGATCTGTTTACCGCTGTGTTACATCATCAGTCCTTTTAACACCTTTGCTAGTAATAATTTTGGGAACAGATGACACCAATTGTAGTGTCCTATTGTTTATTATTTTCTTCAGCTCAAAAGTCTGGGACCTTGATTATCATATTTCTTTTAACACTACATGTTTTACAAAAGTAAACAGAAGACAGATCTGGACTGCAGGTATGCCAGTTTAGCAGCCAGAATCTCTGATTTGGGAACCATGTCGTTGGAACACCTGCTGAAAGTAGCTAAACATTGTCTTGTAGAAAAAAGCAGGGGACCTCCTTAAAAGCGTCATCCAGGATTCAATATACATTGCCACAAATTGTCCGTAAGCATCAATGGCACCTATGCAGATGTTCAAATTACCCATGACTTAGGAACTAACACGCTCCTGTACCATGACAGATCAGCCCTACAATGGCAAAAGGCAGTAACTCCAATACATGACAATTGGAGTTACTGCCTTTTGCCATTGTAGGGCTGAGATGCTGGTTTTGGATTTCTAAGTTAGTTACAACCAGGATGGTCCTTTTCATCTTTGGCTGAAAAGAACACAATGCTCTTAATTACCGTAAACAATTTGAAAGGCTGACTGATCTGACAGCATCACATTTCCACTATGCATCAGTCAATTTCAGATGACCTCAAGTCCAGAGAGGACAGCAGCTCTTCTGGATGTTTGAGACGTACAGTATGACTTGATCAGTGCATAGTAAAGTGTTCAAATTTGCGGAAACAATGGTGAATGGTGCTTATTGCCTAAGTAGTCCCAGCTATGTATGTGGTTATATTCATCACACAAGCATATCGATTTTCAATACAGTACTATCTGAAAGATCAAAGATCAGAGGCACTCAGTTTGATTTTCCAGATTCCAGATTCCCCAGATTCTTTGAATCCGTATTAGTATTATGCACTATAGAGGATGTTGTTTTGTTGTTTTTATGTTGCTTTTTAATCATTGGAGTGTTCAGTCAGACAGCCTTTGCAAAGTGGCCTTCAACATACAGCAAGATACAGTTCTCCGCAAAAGTTTTAGACTCATTTAACACATTCTAGAGAGGCGAAGATGCTGCCAAAATCATTAAAATAAAGGTTTCTAAGTCGTGAAAAACGTATTACAAAGTAATCTGAATTGTTAAAAAGGAACTCAAATCAATATTTAGTGTGACACAGTCCTGATGTTTTACGGTTTTATAAGATTATTGGCGGTTTGGTTGTTCTAAGCATAATGGAGAATATGCAACTGTACCTTTGCAGGCTCTCAGTCTCACTAGCGTTAGTCTTCCTAGGCACTCGCAGACAGACTTGATGGTGTTGAGATCAAGGCTCTGTCATGGCATATTATTTGTATCAACTGTATTTAGTGGATACAAAGTTCTTTTGTAAGATTTGATTGATATTCAAATGTGCTTTTTTCTCAACAGCGTCACTAATATGGTAAATGAAAATAAACATCCAACACAAAATTAAAATAAAATAAAAAATCTAGGGTGCCAAAGACTTTCACACTGTACTATTGCTTCACCTGTTCCGCACCTGTACACCTGTCAATTAGCATTCAAACTCTTTCTGAGTCATACATTATCCCTGCCCCAACTTTTTTGGAGCATGTAGCAGGCATGATATTCAGAGAAGACATAGATAAAAAAAAATATATACAGCAACTGCAAAAACAATACAGCTGAGAGGGTAAAACATGAAATATTTTGTTATGTACTATTTTCCATTTAATCCTGGTCAGACAAAATCAACGCATTCTTTTCATACTTGCATTTTCCTAACTAAAGTACAGCTTTTCAGAAATAGGATTGTACATCCAGGTGCTATGCATCCATATATAACTACACAACTGTATTTTTTCTATTTGGTGTCACAAGTATAAAAAATTTCTAATGGAAACACAGCGTCCTTGCGATTATCTAAATGATCTCATTGTTATCAGCCAATATGAATCTCGATTTATGAACTCAATCAAAATCCAAGATACCGACATTAAGGTCCAATGGAAACATATAAACTACATTCACCTCCTCCAGGACCATAAAATAAATCCATCAAAACTAGGGACTAAACAGACTGCCACGCTCCATTAAAAAATAAAAAATAACCAAGTGTATAATTACATAAATTAATTTTATCAACAAATGTCAATCAGGATTGAAAGAGCAAGACAAGTAGGTACATTGCCAGATACTGCAAATATGAAACCATATTATATTTTGAAGAAACTATTCACGTTCCTGCAATAATCAAGAACAACAATTGAGATCATCCACAGGAGTGCTAGCTGGTCAGTAAATTTTTTTTTTTTTTTGCATTCATTAATGAGCTGGGCAAATGAAGCCATTGGCCCAGGTGGTAGACATGCAAATCATGGTGAGCTACTGTCGGAGGTGAAGATGCATTATCATGCGCTCTAAATAGATAAGTGAGGAGAAGAGTAAATGCCTGTAACCTTGGTTGTGTTTTCACCCAAAGGAAATGACTAATAATACAGTGAGCATGTCCCCAGATTACCCATGCTGGGATGTAAGTGATTGTGTCTGCATGATACGTGCTAAGCCCCCGTTTCAGTTTCTGAAAATAAATTATAAACAATGTCTTTTCCAAAGTCTACTTCTGTGTAGGTTATTGAATATTTCACCAGGATTTCACATTATTACTCTCAAAAAGGTCTGCTCGCACCATTACATGTATCAAAGGCAGGAAGTGTGATGATGCTGATGATTTGTCATTTCTCATTTGACTGTGTATCAATAGTGTCCTTGCCAGTATGAAATTTAACCAATGTTCAGGAAATTCTGGCTTAAGGCTCTTGGGTGCTTTCATTTTTATTTTAGTTCAGTTTTTCTTTCAATGTAAATGCTTTATTTGTAAGACTCAATTTCACATGCATTGAAACAAAAATCAAAGAGCTCTGTGGACACAAATTTGTGAGGAAATTAATAAATGAAATTAATGGTGAAAAAGCATGTTTATCATGCATTCTGCTTCGGTGAGAATATGTTTCTGATGCAATTAAGTGTTCATAAGATAAGATAAGATAAGATAAGATAAGATAAGATACACTTCATTGAACCCAGTGGGGTAATTTGTCCTCTGCATTTAACCCATCCTAAAGTTAGGAGCAGTGGGCAGCCACAGAGCAGTGTTCGGGGACCAACTCCAGTTACAAAGCCAGTACCTTGGTCAGGGGTACTGGTAGGAGTGTTCCTATAATGCATGTTTTTCCAGGTGGGGGAGACTGGAGTACCCAGAGGAAATCCATGCGAACACGGGGAGAACCTACGACCTTCTACGACCTGCCCAATTAATCAAGCAATTTAATTCATAATGCTAATTGTGATTGTAAAATCTGCACAAACACAATTTCTTTCTCACAATCTTTCACAAATACAATGTTGCTAATTTATCACATCAACTTGCAGTATGAAGTGTTGACTGTTATCACGCTTCAGACTTATCTGTCTTAAGCTGGAAGCTGTCACCACACGTGCCATCCAGGTTCAGTCAGTCATGTGCTCTTAAGATATATATATATGTATATCTTAGTTTTATACTGATTCAATAAAACACTGATAGCCATCATGACCTCAGAGGAAAAGGCAGGCTGCAGGGTACTCGCACATCCTCTCTGACTTGAATCCGAATCAGCTCTGGGCCATTCTTTAACTTGATAAAATAATCCATCCTTTTTTTAACATTATCCCTCCTTCACAACAAGTGCATTTTTGGAAAAATTATTTAAATCACTGGGAGATAATTTTGCCCCTTGTTTTCATAACATGGTACAAATACTAAAGTTTAATGCTCAACCCTTTTTTGCATTTTAGTCAAGAAAATACTGTATTTATCATGCTTTTTACCTATGTTCTAAAAGCAAAAATCTGACAATGAGCGTAATTGCATGCAAAATATTCTATTTCCAATCAACTGGTGGAGACCATGTTGCAAATCAGTCAATGACATGAAATATCCTGTTATCCAAGCGGATATGATCCACCTGGGCAGTTCACCGATTCATTGCTGGGATTACATTCTTGCACCATTCAAGTCACATACCTATACATGAGGGCAATTTACAGTCTAAGCCTACCTTACACGCCTTGGGACAGTGGGAGGTAACCACAGCTCTCAATGAAAACCCATACAGTAATCCAGGGCCTTACTCTGAAGCGACAGTGCTTGAAAGACCAAAATTTAATTTGTTTTTATCCTTTCATCTTTGTACCATTTGAGGACTTATTTTGAGCTCATCACAGTGTTTCCGCAGTTAACGTTGGAAACGGGTTACAATGATTGAGAATGTTTATTGAGAGCTGTGTAAAGGTCAGACACTCCGTATAATGCACTGCATAGCTCCACTGTTACACTCCACAAACGGAGCACCGGAAGGCTTCCCAATGCCTGAACATTCCAGTGAGTCTTGTCATGATTGGTTGACCTTTCACTTTTACCTTTTACATGGCGGATAGTTCTGCTCTCCTCTCAGGGTAGAGTGGGCTAGAAGGGCCATAGTATCTATTTCTAGTTTTCAGTATAATTTCTCCCTTCAGATGTGTTGTAAGCTGAATCATAAAAACTTTTTTGACATTTCAGCCTCATTCGGTGAGCAGCTGATGATTGTTGTTTATTTTTAAAAAAAATAAATTTGGCATCTCCAATCCCACCCGAATCTGGAATGTCCAATTGGGGAACTATGTACAAGGCTTTCGCATATGCGACCCCCTGTTGCCAATTCAGGAGATTGTAGACAGTTCGCGCCTCTCCTCCGAAGCACGTGCCCGTAGCCACTGCTTCTTATACACTCATTGGCTGAATCCTCGCAAGTTCAGAACGAGGGCGGAGGATACCCGAACATGAACAAGCTTAGAATCTTCCTGACGAGCGCCCGTCTGGCCAACAGGAGGCGCCTAAGCAACGAACAAAGCAGCTTATATTACCCTTCCCGACAGACCCTTCCCAATTTGCATCCCTGTAGCGCAATGGCCAATTGTGCGCTACTCTGAAAAAGCTGCCGACCACTGCCGGTTGGTACGACAGGTGCTCGAACCCGTGCCTTGATAGTCACTTCTGCTTTGCAATGTGATGCTTTAACCGAGTGAGCTATCCGGCAGCTGCTGATAATTGTACTTGGACAAGCACAACAGTTGCTGTGTTTACCATTGACAAATGTGTGACAGAATCACTGTTGGCATATCCGAATAATTTCCTGATTGAGCTCAGGTAACTGGGGGCAACTGAAACGTGCATACACACCAGGCCTTTGAGATGTTGTTGTAACTGCTAACTGCTTTGTGCCAGTAAAAGCTAAACTCTCGGTACATTCTCTCTGACAGTCATCAAGCAGCCATTAAACTGGTAGCGTGTGTACTCCACCACGGCTCATGATGCAGGTGTACTTGCGGGTTTTCAACTTTCTCCATATGATAGAAGCAAAACTAGAGATAAACTAGCCATTTTCAATCCAATCTTAAGAAATGACACCGTCTAAATTCAATTTAGGGATGTGATTGCTTTAATAAGTGGCTGATCTCCAAGAACTGTTCTATATATTTTTATTGATCTTCTATTGATATCTTCATGTTTTCCTTGTATGCAATCTTGACATTGTGTGCTGGAGAGGTTCACTGTTGCAGTGAGTCAGAGTACTATCGCATGATGGTGGTGGTAATAAATAGTTATCTCTTAAGGTTTGAAGTCCGGGCTGTAAAAATGACCTCGTTTTTTTCCCCTCAGCTCAATTCACTTCAACTTAATTAAATTTAAAGGGTTTATGCTTTTTTATATGACTATTTTAAACAAATGATGCTTCTCCTGGATGTAATGTGATGTAAATACCTGGAAAGTCCATGTTTGCCAAAAACTTAAAAAAGGTTCAAGCATTTGAGTTGGTGGGACATTCAAGTACTTGATTCGCATATTTAATTCTTCATCACTCGACATCTCAATTCTCACTAGCAATCTATTTTTATTTATATTTAATATTTTTTCTTACTTCATTTTCAAACATTCTTGGAGCTAAACATTAATTTTGAAATACATGCTAGAAAAGTATGCCATTAAAGTTGGGAAAGGCATCTGTTTACCGCTGTGTTACATCATCAGTCCTTTTAACACCTTTGCTAGTAATAATTTTGGGAACTGATGACACCAATTGTAGTGTCCTATTGTTTATTATTTTCTTCAGCTCAAAAGTCTGGGACCTTCATTATCATATTTCTTTTAACACTACATGCTTTACAAATGTAAACAGAGGACAAATCTGGATTGCAGGTATGCCAGTCTAGCAGCCAGAATCTCTGATTTGGGAACCATGTTGTTGGAACACCTGCCAAATGTATCTTAGCATTGTCTTGTAGAAAAAAGCAGGGGCCTCCTTAAAAGCGTCATCCAGGATTCAACATACATTGCAATAACATGTCCATAAGCATCATTGGTACCTACACAGATATTCAAATTACCCATGACTTGGGGCACTAACACGCTCCTATAGCACGACAGATGCTGGCTTTGGATTTTTACGTTAGTAACAACCAGGGTGGTCCTTTTCATCTTTGGCTCAAAAGAACACAATGCTCCTTATTTCTATAAACAATTTGAAAGGCTGACTGATCTTACTGCACCACATTTCTACTATGAATCAGTCAATTTCAGATGACCTCAAGTCCAGAGAGGACAGCAGCTCTTCTGGATGTTTGAGACGTACAGTATGACTTCATCAGTGCATAGTAAAGTGTTCAAATTTGTGGATACAATGATGAATGGTGCTTATTGCCCTCAGGGCTCCCCAAATCTGGCTCTCGAATCCAAATCCAGTCCTGGTTTCCTTTCCCTCCTGGCAAATATTGAACAATTATTGTCTCTGATTGGCTAGACTTTCTTTTCACCTGACTTCCAGGCAAAGGGAGGGTGGAAAACCATCAAGTCTCGGCCCACGAGGCCTGTGATTTGGGAACACTAGCCAAAGTAGTCCCAGGTACGTATGTGGTTATATTCATCACAAAAGCATACCGATTTTCGATACAGTACTATCTGAAGGATCAAACATCACAGGCACTCAGTTTGATTTTCCAGATTCCAGATTCCCCAGATACCCAGAATCCTTATTAGTGTTATGCACTATAGAGGGTGTTGTTTTGTTGTTATGTTGCTTTTCAATCATTGGAGTCTTCAATCAAACGGTCTTTTGCAAAGTGGCCTTGACCATTTGTTGCTTGCAAACAACTAGGCCCTTTGTAGGTACTCATGTAGTATCCAAGCTAGATACAGTACTCATTTAGACTCATTTAACGCATTTCTGTGAGGCGAAGATGCTTCCAAAATCATCAAATTGAAGGTTTCTACGAATTGAAAAATGCATTACAAAGTGCTCTGAACTGTTTAAAAGGAACTCAAATCAATATTTAGTGTGACCACCCTTTGCCCAAAAATTGGGACACAGTTCTGACGTTTTGCAGTTTTATAAGATTATTGGCTATGTGGTTGTTCTAAGCATATTGGAGAATAAGCAACTGTACCTCTGCAGGCTCTCAGTCTCTCAGCCTCACTCGCGTTTCTCTTCCCAGGCACTCGCAGACAGCCTTGATGGTGTTGAGATCAAGGCTCTGTCATGGCATATTATTTGTATCAACTGTATTTAGTGTATACAAAGTTCTTTCGTAAGATTTGTTTTGATTGATATTCAGATGTGCTTTTTATCAACAGCATCACTAATATGGTAAATGAAAATAAACATCCAACACCAAATTTAAATTAAAAAAAAAATCGTGGGTGCCTAAGACTTTTGCACTGTACTATTGCTTCACCTGTTCAGCACCCACCTATTATTTAGCATTCAAACACTTTCTGTGTTGTGCATTACCCCTGCCCCAACTTTTTTGGAGCGTGTAGCAGGCATGATATTCAGAGAAGACGTAGATTAAAAAAAAAAAAAACTTCAGCAACTGCAAAAACAATACAGCTGAGAGGGTAAAACATGAAATATTTTGTTATGTACTATTTTCAGTTTAATCCTGGTCAGACAAATCATTGCATTCTTTTCATACTTGCATTTTCCTAACTAAAGTACAGCTTTTCAGAAATAGGATTGTACATCCAGGTGCTATACGTCCGTATATAACTACACAAATATATTTTTACCCCTCAGCCCGAATTTCGGCCAGAGGGGAATAGTCGTCACCTGTGTGTCTCTCTGTCTGTCTGTCTGTCTGTCTGTCTGTCGTCTGTCCATGACTTTGTCCGGGTCAGTACTCAGCAACTAATGATTGCAGCTTCACCAAATTTGGTATGGTAACTCACTATGACCCATTGATGTGCAACGTCAGGTTTTTTGCAGGATTTGACCTTTGACCTTGGCCGAGGGGTATTCAGCAACGTGTTATGTTTTTTATGTGGTGTCACAAGTATAAAAAATTTCTAATGGAAACACAGTGTCCTTGTGATTATCTAAATTATCTCATTGTTATCAGCCAATATGAATCTCGATTTATGAACTCAATCAAAATCAAAGATGCCGACATTAAGGTTCAATGGAGACATATAAACTACATTCACCTCCTCCAGGACCATAACATAAATCCATGAAAACTAGGAACTAAACACACTGCCATTCTCCATATAAAAAAAAAACCAAAATAACCAAGTGTATAATTACATAAATTAATTTTATCAACAAATGTCAATCTAGATTGAGAGAGTAAGACAAGTACGTTGCAGATACATCGACAAATACTGTAAATATGAAACCATATTATATTTTGAAGAAACTATTCACGTTGCTGAAATAATCAAGAATAACAATTGAGATCATCCACAAGAGTGCTAGCTGGTCAGTAAATTTTTTTTTGCATTCATTAATGAGCTGGGCAAGTGAAGCCATTGACCAAGGTGGTAGACATGCTAATCATGGTGAGCTACTAATTTGCATTATCATATGCAACAAATAGATAAGTGAGAAGATGAGTAAATACACGTAATCTTGGTTGTGTTTTCACCCAAAGGAAATGACTAATAATACAGTGAGCATGTCCCCAGATTACCTATGCTGGGATGTACGTGATTGTGTCTTCATGATACGTGCAAGGCCCCCATGCATGTTATAAATACAAAGGCTTAATAAGGACAGAGAAGTACAGAGATAACGTTCACACCCAAGAATGCCAGGGAGGTCATATTCATACAGAAAATCCAGTTAAGCACATGACAGTTCAGAACCATAATGGCAGATCTCCGCCCATTGGGTCCAAGCATTTTATGTAAACAATTTATCTGCAAATGTCATTTTTTTATATTGTTGCTTGTCTGATTGTGGAGCTTTAAAGTCATTTCATGCACGTGTGTTTTCATTGTAATTGTTTGCAACTCTTAGTATGCATGCACAGTTTAAATACAACAGCACATTATTTGATGTTTCACCAAATGGATTTCAATGATTTTTCATTTCAATTTGATTCTTGCAGTGTATTTTAAAAAATTTTGGGATAGTGAAGTATTTACTGCTATATAATTGAGACATTCCTTTTCGCAACATTTAATAAACATTCATGGACTGAAGACACCGAGTGACTAAATGTCTAAAATGTAATTTTGGTCAACTCTTCCTACTCACGTCTTAAGATGTGCATGTAACGACGGCTGGTGTCCCGAGGAGTGGGGGCACTGGCTAAGTGAGAAGATGAAGGACCCATGTGCAGATGAAGTGGTTTTATTAAATTAACAAAGTGCCAATAACATAAGAAACAGAAAATATAAATGACAAAGGGTGACAGAGGACAAAGAAACCAAAACACAGTTCTCTCAAACCAAAAGGTGTAACAAGGCAGTGGTTCTCAAACTCGTTCCTGGCGCCCCACTGTGTATGCTGGTTTTTGTTACAACCACATCTGCAATCTTAGACTTTTAACAAGGTGTTGATTTGTCTTAATTAGCTGCATTCAATGTTTAGTGCAGTTATTTACCACCTTTAGCTGCATTTTTATGGACATATCCACTGTGCCATGAAGAATAAAAACCCTCAAACATGTTATGCTTATTTTTCCATATTGTGAGGATTTGCAGGTAAAAAACATTTCTTAACAGATCCAACTAGACTCTGAGAAAATCAGTAAGCTCCAGATTGGGTTGCTGAACACAGGTGTTTTGAATTCTTTCAAAATAATTTGCCTGAACTTAATAAAATGATCATGAAACAAAACAGGTGTGTCTTTACTGTTTGCCAAATAAACTGTTGGTTTTTGCAACCATGTGTTGACAGTTTCACCAATGAGGAACCTATTGAATGTTTACGTTGATTAAGGGTTCGGTCAAATTGTTTCCCTCTGCAGTTATTCATATCGGTTTCTAACATATCTCATTGTGGATATGAAATTTTAATTCTTCATGGCATGTGTAGATTTGTCAAATGTGGCTTAAGAGGACAAATAACTGCTCTAAACATGAATGCACCTAATTAAGGCGAATCAACAGCTTGTTTAAGTCCTAAGATTGCAACTGTGCTCGGAACAAAAACAAGCAAACACAGTGGGGCGCCAGGACCGAGTTTGAGAACCACTGATCTAAGGCAACCTGCCTGTGAGGGGTGAAACAGAGGTTTGAACACAAAAGGGAAGGATAATTAACTAACAAAAACCAAGTATGAACAATCAACAATGAACAGGAGGATAATGGGGACCCGCCCGGATGACATCACGAAAAAGTGAATAATCGTCATGTGATGCGGATGTCGGGCAAGCATCGGGCGTCTGCCATAGAGAACCATTGAAAACGAGACGCACTTAACTGCTTGTTATTCGTTTTTTCTCCATGGAATGATGCGGAAATGTGTGCTCAAAGGTAGTTTAAAAATAGAATTACTCCTCCCAAGGCATATATTGATGAATATTAACTGATTACACTAAATGAATGGGCGAATGACGAGCTGTAAATTTGGTCAGACTCCTCCCTTTCTCCCCCGTCCCGGGCTGCGACTTATGCCCAGGTAACCTGATTAACCTGCTGCCTTCTGATACTTATGTAGACCCACCAGCAGCGATAGGTGTACAAAACTCCTTTAGTAGTCTTCACAAGCTTTGTTCCCTTACTTAGCATTATTCTTGAACATGAACGTATTTTACATACACTGCAAGGTTTGAAATAAGCGGTATCGCATCACATTTGCGATCTAAAAATGCCTACTTTCAAACCAAAGTGAACAATACCGGACAAATGAATAGCAGCCGCTCCGAAAGAAAATCCTAACAACATAGGTGGAATACTTCGAATTCTAGCATAGAATCATACAACTAGTGTATTATCAAGTAGGTTAACAAACTGTTACCAAGCTAGCTTGCCGTTACAAACCTGTCACAGGGGTCACAAATTAAAGTATGAATACAAAGTCTCCCCCGTTATCCTGCTGTGATTCGAGCATTGAACACGTTGCTTTTGCATTTCTGTAGCTGGCTAAGCGCAAACAAAAAAAGGGTTGTTATTGTCGCGGTTTGTGTTATCTGGACTGCCCCTTATATGTGTTTCCCTGATAACTGTCGATGGTGAAGTGAATTTTTTCAGAGCCATCGTTGCTATTGCTCGGTCTGCTCTGCCGAGCCAGGAATGCGTTTCTCGAAAGAACAGGTGCGAACTTACACAGTTGGAGCCATTGACAGTGAATGGACGAACTATGTAAGTTGCTAGCATAGTTAAAAAACTACGCTTTTGGGAAATGCACCCCAGCTCCCCATTGTAAACACAAGTTAGATTTAAAATAAAAGTTGATAAAATTGCCTAAAAACCCCACTTTTTCTAACTCGGCACATTGCCTCCTGTTGTTCGCTTGCCCGACTTCCGGATTCGGAGAATGACGGTCACCTTAAGTACAGGCTATTTTTAGATATCGGGCAGGTCCTCATTGGATGAATGGATAAGGCAGGTAGCCGGAGGGAACAGGGGAGAACAGGGGGGAAGTATCACAGTGCGACAGTTGGGATTCTTAGTTGTCATATTTTGTCAATACAAAATGCTACACTTTTTTCATTGGTTACGAGACAGGACTGCAGTCAGGACCGTCCTGCACCCACAGCCTCTACTTATGCAGGCCCATCTTTGAAATTTGAGCAGAGTAGCATTATCTTGTTGAAATATTCACAGGCATCCCTGGAAAAGATGTAATCTTGAAGGTAGCATATGTTCCTACAAAATTCAGTGTACTTCTCCGCATTCATGGTGCCTTCACAAAAGCGCAAATCACCATAGCCAAGGGCAATGGCACTGCCCCATACCATGCAGAACGTCATATACTGTATCTGTAAGTGATGTGACCACACAGGCTCGGGATTACTTAGGAAAATCTTCGTCAAGTTCTACATTATATTGTTACATCTACAAATGCCAGTTAAAACTTTATTGTGCAAAAAGATAGCTTTATGTTAACAGTATTCTGAAGCACCGTCAACGTCTCAAGGCTCAGGGGCATCTGAAATGGACCATCACACAGTGAAAACGTGGATTGTGGTAACACAAATCAATATTTTAGGTGTTTCTTTAAAAAAAAAAAATGGAGGCCTCGTGTTCTGGACCACAAGAAGAGAAGGACCACCCAAACTGTTACCAGTGACGAGTTCTAAAGCCATGGTTCTTGATGCAATTCGATCTGAGTGATTGGAGATCCTGGGTGTTCAGCTTAGGCCTGCATACTTGCCCTTAATGCACATAAATCCCTCCAGATTCCTTGAATCTTTTCAATATTTTATGCAGAGGCTGAAGTGTCCCAATCCATTCAGTGATTTTCTCATGCAGTTGTTGTCAAATTGGCAATCCTCAGCCAGTCTTTTCCACTGAAATACTAAACCTTTCCTGGATAATGCTTTTGTTCCGATTCATGATTAAAATCACCTGCCGACATTAGCAGTTACAAATCACATCATTATTCAAAATTCCTAACCTAAATACTAGTCTTAAAATACCCCCATCCCACCTTTTCTTTGTAATGCATTGCAGGCCTGAATAATAGGAATGGATGTATATTTACAGATAAAAGTTGAAAAGACATAAACATTGAAGATCTTGTATTAATTCTCCCTGAAATAAAATACACATCAAAGTAAATTTAGAAATCACTGCTTTCTGTTTTTATGTGTATTTTTCATGCCGTACCAACCTTTTCCAAGCAGGGGTTGTAAAAATCATTAAAGGTTTAATTGTTGACATGTCATTTATTTAACCAGGCATAGATTTACTTCCTAAATACCCCGCACTGTATTATGGTTGGTCTTAATTGTGCAGTGAGTCTCTGCTTCAATAATGAGCCTCGGCACGCCATTCCATTCACTGAAACTCCTGAGTGAAAACCTGCATGACTCCGTTTATTACGTTAAAATTTTTGTCAACATACCAATGCCTGGTTATTGTCCTGAGACAACAAAATCTAAAATTCCCAGATTTTTCTTTTTATCCGAAATTATTATATCCTGTTATTATTATTCATATTTTATGCCAGGAGCATTTTTTTCTGATTCGTACCAGGGGATAGTTAATGCACTCAAAACCTGGTCCAAAGAATGAATTATACAACAGTATAGACCTCATTTATGCATCATTCCAGCATATATGATTGCAGAACAATCGCAAAAATCTAAACAGATCTTGACATGAACTACACTAAACTCCATGTAGGTGACAAAGAATTTTGCACATGATCGAGAGTGAGATAACAATTACAACTAACAATCAATGCTTGTAAGAACATAACTGTCAGTGTTTTAAATATTTGCAAAACAGCTGACAATTAAACTTGTCTCGTTCCTGAAAAACGAGCAGATATTGCTGTAGAAAATGTATCAATGAGCTTACGTTTTCATCTGATTCCAGCTGTTTGTAGCCAGTTTTCACTGCAAGGTCCATCTTGTCCCCATTAATCATTGTAACATCCTCTGAACAATAGATAAAGAATCTACAGTGGCCATTTGATCGATGTTTATCTAAAAATGTTTATCTTTCAGAAATAGATTTTAAAAAATCTACAATGACCATTTGATTGATGTTTTTCTAAAAATGTTTATCTTTCACAGAAGTAAGAAATAATATGCTAGCCATCATGAATGTGAATATTTGTCAGGAACACGCTACAGAAATAGAAATACAGTAAAAAGTTACAGACTTCATGTGCCCTGTTCAAAATTGATTTATGAGGTGTCAATATTAATACTGCTTACAGGTCTACACAATCTGGGAAGTCACCATTGAGGACCAGGCATGATGCCAGGTGTTTATGTGGGGGCACAGTGGTCAAGGATAAGGGAAAGCATATGCATTCCTCAAAGGTAAGCATTATGACTGCAGTTAATAATTATAGATATGATAGCTTCAAAGACGGGACTTAGGGACAGAAATGCCCATACGCGTCTTAGAGAGACTCAGGACATGCCTCAGTGTGGATCTTGAGGAAGATAGACTATTCAAACTTGGATTGTTGAAACCTTTACGTGGATTTTTTTAGGACAAGGTAAGACCACTTCAAGAGAATAAATGTTATTATTTATTACTTTGGAAAGGATATGTAAAACTAGTGTCATTAATTAAAGGCACAAAAACGCATGGAAGAACTGATTTTCTGGTATTGTGAGACTTCACTACTGCATAAATAAACAACAATGTAAATTTCTGCAAGATTCTTTCATTCAGTATGTCTCAGTTGCTGGATTAATGACTCACCAAACTGCATTTACTTATGAAAAAATAGCCAATGATACATATTTTGATTCCAAAGTTGGAGACTAAAACATAGACTGACTCCTTGCGTAGCAAATTCTAGTTTTCATACCTGACAAAATAATACACAATAAATTAAAACGATATACTATATACCTGTACTTCATACTTTATATCTCATACTTCATTTTATGGCTGTTATGTGTGTGCTAAGCATGGATAGTATCCATGGCCCCCCACACCTACCTATAGCAATATTGAGTTGTTTTGTATTTTGTATTCTATGGTTTAGTCTTATGTTTTGGATCTGCAATTTGTTTAGAAAATCGTAAAAGTTTTAAGAGAGTTGCTGATTTATGACTTATACTCCAAGTTTGCCGTTTGTAGGTGTGGCAGCATTTTAAATGAAACATTAATCCGTTTTTTAAACTCAGAGCACTGGGCCCTCAGTGATGCATGCTCTTTCTCCTCAGTCCTGGTCCATAAGTTTTATTGTGGCCCATTTCATACTGCCAAAGATCCATCATGATGCACCCAGCGCCTGCACAGTACACGGTCAGCAGGCCCCTGTACTCTGAAGACGCTTTCGCTCAAGATTACGAGAAGATCTACAGGCATCGTAAGACCCTGCTTAACCACCTGATAGAGTACTTCACGTAAGTGTACTCCTGTTGTCTAATGTTCTCCTAGCCAGTCTTAAGTTCCCTTCTGTAGTTTGTCGGACATCCCTGCTGTCGCTCAAAGTGGATGACGGGCTAGTCGTCTCAGTGCTTTACAAAAACCAGTTCAATTTGTGCCTTAATGCATATATTCCATAATAGGTGATTTAGCTTTTAGATCCTGTTGGGTAGCAACATATATAAATATTCTATTATTCAGTCAATACCACCTCCTGTTTTTGGGTACATGCCGCTCCCTGAATAGTCTGGAATATCCATTAGTAATCACAGAGATTACAGTCCTTTGTCATCTTTTGTGAACACTACTTTCAAATAATTCAATATTTTCTTCATTTACATCCTATTCGAAGATGGTTCACTGTACAAAACCAAAGGGTAAATTTGTATGTCGTGTTTCAGCTGTGACGCTAAACGAGCAAAGAATGCAGCCCTCTCCCTGTTTCCCATTATTGGATGGATGAGAATCTATCGTGTCAAAGAATGGCTTGCAAGTGACATCGTGTCTGGAATCAGCACTGGGTTGGTTGCTGTTCTGCAAGGTAAACACAACTGGCACTTGGACCTATGACACATGGCCCCTTATCCCAGCCATTAGACAGATGTCTCTGTTTGTGAAAGTCAGTATCTGAATCTGGGCAAGTGTTGTCTATTAGAATTGTATATTCATTTCAATTTATTACAACTTCATGATAATATACTAGTCCCATTAAGATTTATTTTGCATCATTCCATTAAACTGGAGACTCCACACATTCAAAGAAAGACAATGCATTTGTACTAGAAAATAACTATAAAAAATGTACTATTGTATTTATTTGTCACTACTAGCACACCTGACAGTGCAATCCTTAATTTTGTTAATGTTTTTGTTCATGGAGAACCATTTTGAAGTTACACAGTAGCACATTTGACACAGCTGAAGAATTCAGTATACAATCCACACACCCAAACAAGAGCACTGCCCACACGTTGATGAGCCTCTGAGCAGTTTCCTTTAAATCCATATTAAGTGGAGTGTGATCCACCATTAACTCTCAAGAAAACTGTTATGATTTCTGAGGTGCATAATATAATAGGGTGATCTATTTACATAAGAGGTGGGTCAGAATCACTGGCACAAAATATCAACAAAGACAATATTCAAGAGCTATCACAGCTTATTCCCTCATCTGCATGTTTGTCTTAATTTTCCGGTGATAATCCAACGTGTTTGTTGTAATTTTGCAAATTGTACAATCATTTGCACTGAATCCTATATTAAAGCAATTTAAGGATGCAAAATGTGTTTCATTCCGTAAATTCAGGTCTAGCCTACAGTCTGCTTGCATCCCTTCCTGCTTGGTACGGGCTGTTTGCGGCCTTCTTCCCTGTGATTACTTACTTCTTCCTTGGAACCTCCAGACACATTTCAGTGGGTAAGCAAGTTGCACAGCAGAGATGCTTATACCTTGGTCCGTATCTTAGAAGCTATGGACTAATTTCCTTCAGCACAAAAAAAAATGGTCTTACTTTAACTGTGGAGATGAGAGATAACCTGAAAATGAGACAAAAAGTTGTCTGTCTTGACACCAGATTTTGCCCAGTGATCAGGCTCTGTTTTTCTCCCTGAAAGCAGACAATATTAGCTTGTTTCGAATAACTTTTTACTTCACCAGTGACCTTGTTTCACGAAGTGTTGGAAAGTTAAGGTTCAGCTTGATTGGCTAGCAGGCTATTTTCTTCAGTGAGGAGGTGGGACGAATGAATGAAACCAGCTAGCTGACTTCAAGGGTGGAAATAACTCTTGGCCACACTATTACTGTCCGTCCCGCGGACTTTTCACCTGAGGACTCACCGCATTGCAAAATCTTGAAACATGTAAAATTATCTCACATCTTTGGCTATCTTTAGAACAAAAAAAAGGAAACAAGATTTCACATCTAAACATAAGAATCACATTTGTTGACACTGATGTTTCATTTTTGCTGCGTATAAGCGCAAGGGCAAATTCATCGCCCAGCACAGAATGACGCATGACTCTGCACAAGTCTGTCAACAAAAGGGACATTATCAGCTGAAGAGCAAAGTTCTGTCAGTTAGTATGTCACAACGCATATTAGCTGAAGAAATGCACGGCACCCAAATCCATATCTATTTACTCAATCAACGTGCTGTATTGATCGTGGCTTACAGTATGTGCTGGTGCCTCTGTGTGTGAATGAACGTGTTGACATGTGTATTTGTGTGTGTGTTTGTGAATTAAACAATTATCCTTTCGATTACAGGTGCTTTCCCAGTTCTCAGTCTAATGGTCGGGGCAACCGTGACTCGTTTGGTGCCCAAAGAAGGAATGATCGTCAACATCACTGGCATGGAGGGGCTGAGCATAGACCAACAGAGGGTAGTGGTGGCTGCCTCTACTACTTTCCTCATGGGAATAATGCAGGTAAACCGCAAACAGAAGGGACAGCAGATTGCAAGACCTGCAGTGTCATGGCAACCAATCCTGTCCTTTGAGACCCACTGACCTCAAAGCCCGAATGGTTACAGGAGGCTTTGTCCCCGGATTTTTCAGCCTCGGACTTTTCGTCCTCAAATGTTTTGTCCCTGGACTTTTCATTCCTATGGACTTTTCGTACCCAGACACTTCGTCCCTGAGGACTTTTCATCCTGAGATTTTTTGTCTCCTAATGATAAGAAAAATGTGCCACCATTTTTGGCAGATGGATGGACAGACGGAGTACAGACAGATCACATGATATAAGGATTAGGGATAGGGATAGAGTTATAATGCAGGAAGAGGGCAAAGCATTACTGGGGATGAACAATCTGGGGACGAAAATTCCTAGGGGATGAAAAGTCTGGGGTGAAAAATTCAGGGACGAAAAGTCCAGGGACAAAATGTCCAAGGACGTAGAGTCCAAGAGCCCCCCTAACAAAGCTCACCTTATTCAACAGTAAAATATCTTGTTGAGCCGCTAATTATGGGAGTCGGGTATGACGAATCATGGTTGACGCAAGAGCCGACAGGATGGTAGTTCTGCCGGGTCGGCGATGATTACCACAGAATTACACACGGTGTTAAGTAACAAGTCAATCTACAGTCCTCTCTTGACTCTTTACCCGGACATTGCTCCATTCTTATCTCTCAGGTTTGAGTAACGAGAAAAAGAAGTATTTACATGACATACATGTACATGCATTTCTTAGAATCTCTGGGAATCGTGGGAAAAGACATACAATGTATGCCATAGATTGTAATATTATATATTGTATTATATTATAATATTGTAATATGATTGTAATATAATATATGTAATACATGTGCATACATACAAATATGCAGCGTTCTGAGATTTTGAAAGAATGGCAAAAAAAAAACCTGATAATATCACCTTGTTCTTATGGGCATCTACTTTAGCATAGCGCAACATTGTTCTCTGCATTCCCTACCTGTGCACATAACATTCTCCTGTCTATCCCAGCTGACCTGTGCACATAATGTTCCCCTGTCTATCCCAGCTGACCCGTGTACATAGTGTTCCCCTGTCTATTCCAGCTGACCTGTGTACATAATGTTCCCCTGTCTATCCCAGCTGACCTGTGTACATAATGTTCCCCTGTCTATCCCAGCTGATCTGTGTACATAATATTCCCCTGTCTATTCCAGCTGACCTGTGCACATAACGTTCTCCTGTCTATCCCAGCTGACCCGTGTACATATTGTTCCCCTGTCTATCCCAGCTGACCTGTGTACATAATGTTCCCCATGTCTATCCCAGCTGACCTGTGTACATAATGTTCCCCTGTCTATCCCAGCTGACCTGTGCACATAATGTTCTCCTGTCTATCCCAGCTGACCTGTGTACATAACGTTCTCCTGTCTATCCCAGCTGACCCATGTACATAATGTTCTCCTGTCTATCCCAGCTGACCTGTGTACATAATGTTCCCCTGTCTATCCCAGCTGATCTGTGTACATGATGTTCCCCTGTCTATCCCAGCTGACCTGTGTACATAATGTTCCCCTGTCTATTCCAGCTGACCTGTGCACATAACGTTCTCCTGTCTATCCCAGCTGATCCGTGTACATATTGTTCCCCTGTCTATCCCAGCTGACCTGTGTACATAATGTTCCCCTGTCTATCCCAGCTGACCTGTGTACATAACGTTCTCCTGTCTATCCCAGCTGATCTGTGTACATAATGTTCCCCTGTCTATCCCAGCTGACCTGTGCACATAACGTTCTCCTATCTATCCAAGCTGACCTGTGTACATAATGTTCTCCTGTCTATCCAAGCTGACCTGTGTACATAATGTTCTCCTGTCTATCCCAGCTGACCTGTGCACATAATGTTCTCCTGTCTATCCAAGCTGACCTGTGTACATAATGTTCTCCTGTCTATCCCAGCTGACCTGTGTTCACCTGTCTATCCAAGCTCCTGTGTACATCCCTGTCTATCCCAGCTGACCTGTGCACATAGCTGTCTATCCCATGTACATAATGTTCTCCTGTCTATCCTAGCTGACCTGTGTACATAACGTTCTCCTGTCTATCCCAGCTGACCATGGGGGTGTTCCAGGTGGGATTTATTGTGATGTACCTGTCAGACACGCTAGTCTCTGGGTTCACCACGGCTGCTGCAGTCCACATTCTGGTGTCACAGCTGAAGTTTGTGTTGGGGCTGGAAGTTCCTGGCCTGAGTGGACCTCTCTCCATAATCTATGTGAGTTTTAGTCTATTAAATAAACAAACATTATATATATTGTTGTTCTTTGGTGGATACTGAAATAACCCGACCTGGTCATTTTAAAATGTGACAGGATAGCTAGAAAAATAATATCTAGCTTATAATGTTACAGGGTTCTGCTTTTTTTGATCCACTGTTTTCACACAGACTCTCGAAAAGGTATTCGTGCAAATCACAAAAACTAACATAGCTGACCTGGTGACGTCCATCATTGTCATGGTGGTGGTGTTCATTGTGAAGGAACTCAATGACAGATACAAGTCCAAGCTTCCAGTGCCCATACCCATTGAGGTCATTATGGTGAGTTTCCCATTCGCTTCAGGTTTACTTTCATTTGTGGTTGTGGGGAGATTCGGTGCACAGTAAAGATAACTTTGGGAATTCGTATTGACATAGCTACACAATTTACAAACAGCTCATGGAAAATGGAGAATTACAGAAACAATCAATATGTATGTATAAAGGCACACGAAAGGCACATGTACGCTCCCTTTTTATGTGAAAATAATCACATCGGTTTCAAATAGGGATGTCCGATAATATTGGCGGACCGATATTATAGGTCGATATTTGCATAAAATTTGCATTTGTCGATAATGAAAACGATAAAACAAGAGTACTCAGAGAGTGCAGCACCATGCCAAGGCAACTCTGTGCATTAGCTATTTTCGTTGGTTGATGTAGGGTATTGTTGCATTCTACCGCCAGGTGGCAGCAAAACCTAAAAGCACGCCAATTGGAAATCTGGCCCATTAGGAAGACTAAATCTCTGCCAGCATAGCTGGATTTGAACTTTGGCTTATATCTCAGCTGTACTTAGGCCTAGATATACCAAAATGTAATCACTTGCATGTTATTTTAGTCGGCCTTACTTGCTGCACACAGTTGTACTGGTCCAATATTTTAAAATTTGTGAAGTAGTCAAATTGCCTAGGTGTCAGGGGCATTGTCAGGACTGTCTCAGGGAAAGTGAGATCCAAACTGTTTAGACAAAATTTAAAAAAATAAATACAGCACTTTTTTTGTAACTTAAGTTGAAGTTGTTTTCTTATTTTTTTTCTTATTTATTGTTTACATTTGGAAAGCCTTGTTGCATTTGTGAATGCATCCAGTGGGGCATCATGAGAAAAGTTGACATGATGTGTTAATTCCAGGACAGGAGATATGTCATGTTGCCTGAAATTAGTTTGGGGGGAAATATAGCCCGCATATATTGGTATCGGCGAATATCGGAATTGGAAATTAAGAGTCGCCAATATTGACATATCAGATATCGACAAAAAAGCCAATATCGGACATCCCTAGTTTCAAATGATGTAACCGTCGCTGCTCACAAACTTCAATGCATCTTGTACATTTGCATGGATGTTCAGCGATATATTCACTTCTGGGAAGCTCAAAAATTCAAGATTACAACAAACATAGCGATGGTGGATGAGGCAGTAATAATGTCAAATTGTTGGTTACAGCGCTCCCACGATTTCTAGTGGTACTGCTCTGTTTCTTCTACAGCTGTAAGCTTTCTGAAAGCGTGCAGAAATACGGACAAAATTAACGCAGAGTGTGGACAGAAGGCTCCCTCTGTATCTGTGTGCATATTTTAGATTGAGCATAAATGAGCCTTAGCCAGGGCTAGAAAAGAACTTTGATGGTAAACATCCACAACAATAAAATACAAGAAAATAAAAGAACAATTGCTTCAAGTTCCATCTCATTCATCTGGTTAATGGCTGAGGAAATGAAGTCTACTTTCTACTGCTGTGTTCTACATCTCGGGATGTAGAACCTGACAAAGCTGAAATTTTCTGCATAAAGGGTGGGAGTCATATTTTATAATCAAGCTGGGTAACCATTGTAAAGGTCGAGTGTACAGGCCAGGGACACTGGATTAAGTTGAGACCCACCAATGAATTTACTAAACCAGTAGATGATCTGATACAGGGAGTCTCTATTTCACAAAGGCAGATTAACAAAGGCACTGTAGCTGAACATTACTAGCAATCTGATTTCTGGCTATCTGGCTGGTAATCAATCCGATAGTCATCATTTCTATGCTTAGCAGTAGCGCTATTACTTGCCAGAGTTGTACTAAGATTCTTACTCTGATATTCACGCCAAAACATGCGCAGGTTGCTGAACAAAAACATACGCAAAAAAGTTCCCTTGACACTCAGAGCTGCTTTCACATGCTATTGCGGACTCTAATTCATGCCTCTTTGCTTTCCACTTTTCAGACCATTATAGCATGTGGTGTCTCATATGCTTTCAACTTCAAAGACAAATACAGTGTTGATGTCGTGGGGGAAATACCACAGGGGTAAGGAATTGCACATTTATGACGCCCTATCATGATGCACATTTACAGTGAGGTCTATGAGCATTGGGATGGTGTAACACTTAAAAATGCTATGATTCTTATATGGCTCACATGATGTGATCCATATTAAAGTTTAGGGACCCCACTTTAATGGTAATTTACATCCATATCAAGTGAAATACAAGGTGCAGTCAAAATTGTTCAGATCTTATTATATCTGGTGCCCAGATATTTCCCAATGCTGATAGATGTAAACGTTTTAATGCAAGTGTCATTGCCTGGCAGGCAGTCAGATAACCACCATGGGGGGGAGGTGCCTTCTGTTGTGGGCGGGAAGCAAAACACGTCAAAAAAAGACGTCTGCCGAGCAGGCCAACCAACACCAACATGTTGAAAATGTTCAAAAGGTGGAATTTCTCCAGGTTTCTTCGGTGTTGAAGTTTTCCTGAACGAAAGTTCTTTGGCTGCAGCACACTTCGGTCAGCACTTCAGTAGTAAGCTACATGTTTGCGCGGGGCCGGTTGCCATCATCATTACCAACGAGTTTTCAGGAGTTTTGTATATTAGTACTTGACAGGGAAACTCTAAAGGACTATCGACAAACATTCTGATTAGCTTATTTTGCACAATGCCATTACATCAGGGAACTCAAAATCCGGCTCAAGTATGCAGACGTTGTGTGAGGGAAGTGCAAGTGAACCGCATAAGACGTCTACAGTGGAGGCTATCATTTTTGGAGGTTGGAATAAATTGAGTTAAATGAATATCCTGGACAGTGAATCATTCCTGGAAGCTTGACATTATTACATTGGTGACGAGGATAAACTACACGCTCAGCTACAATCGTCACATATGGCAAAATAAATGAGTTTGACCCAGATTCAAATGACTGGCAGCAAAACGTGGAACGTTTGGACTTGTACTTCGCAGCTGACAAAGTCACAGATATAGGACAACAGCAGGCCATCTTCCCGAGTAATGTTACGAGTGGAAGGAAAGTCTGTGCCACACTGAGGGATTTCTGTTGGCCGGCTAAGCCTGTAGATTCCTTTTACTTCTGATGATTTTGAGTGATCACTTCGCACCAAAGCCTCGTATCATTGTTGAATGTTTTAAGTTTCATTCAAAAGCAAAACAGCATGGACAGCCAGTCACATTGTGTCTGGCTGAAATGAGGAGGTCCACGGAACACTGTGGGTTTGGGAGAGCGCTCGGCGACATTATAAGAAATAGACTGATGTGTGACATTAACGACGACTGCATTCATTTTGTTTTGAGGCGGGTTATAACCTGACAGTGGCAAGGGATTTTGAGTTGACAAAATCAATGGAAACAGCAGCTAAAGATGTAGCTGAACTGCAGCAAGCAGGTGTGGAGGGATTTGTTCGTAAAGTACAGCCCAGGGCCTGAGACAGACCACCATGTGCTGCAGGTTGTTTTAGATGTGGCAGGAATCACGGGCCTGCAGATTGGTGATTCATGTATGTGGATTGCCTCAAGTACCACAAGAGGGCGCGCTTGGCCATAAGATGCGACAAGGCAAAGCAGCCCAGGTAGAACCGAGAAAACCTATGAGGTGCGATCCACGTATTAAAGGGTGATGAGGACAATGAGGACTACATGTTGCACAATCTGGATGAGAGAAAGAGTGAGAGAGTATGGCCATACAGAGAATGGGTGACAAAGATTGGACATGGCATTGATTTTGAAATAGATATGGGTGCAGGCATGACAATTCTGGGGTGCGTTTCTCAAAATCGCAGATACTTACATAGTTGGGCCCATTGACTGTGAATGGACAAACTATGTAAGTTAGCAACTCTGCTTTTGGGAAACGTGCCCCTGAACGGGAAATCTTACAGTAAGATGGGGGGGTCGCTCCATCAAATGAAAATAAAGTGTACATTGACACCAGACACAGAGTAAGGGTGTTTGGCAGGAAGCATGCATAATTCACTTCCAAGGGAAAGACTAAGCAGTTGGCATTGCTGATGGTTAAAGAGATGGGCCCAAATCTGATGGCGAGGCATTGGCGCCAGGCTTTTCAGCTAGACTGAAAGGCTATTTTGAGACTGCAAATAGGTCAAGGTGAAGGCTATTGTAATGGCCCACAACCACTAAACCAGATGCGCTTGAAGGCATTCCTGGACATCTGTAATTATTACATGCAAGATCTCGTCCAACATGTTTGTGCTGAAGCCAAATCATGAGTTCTTGAGGAAGGGAGACCCATGGAGTTGGGGTAAACAATCAGACCCAGGTGTTAGCGACTGCCAAAAGGTGCCTCCAGTCAGAGCAATTGTTAATGCACTTTGATGACACAAAGCTGCTGTACTTCTTGCCCTGTGATGCATCACCTTACCCTGTTGGAGTGGTTTTATCTTGCTGGTTTCTCGATGGCACATACAGACTGACTGGATACATGTCACGATCCCTGTCCACAGCAGAACGGGGTTATTACAAGCTTGAAAGAGGCGCACTGGCTATCATTTTTGCCCTGAAGATATCCCCCTAGTTTCTGTTCGGAAAACACTGCCCCATTGTGATAGACCACAAACCACTGATGGGCCTTTTGGAAGAGAGTAAGGGCAGCTCACAACTTGCGAGAGTCAAGATGAAAACATAGGCATTGATTTTGGCAGCATATGAGTATATCTTGGAGTATAAGGAAGGCTCCAAACATCTGAATGCAGATTCACAGAGCGGATTCCCATGCCCACTATGCCCATCGTCACGCCACATGAGGGGGAGGTGGTCATGCAGATGGAGCATATGATTGCCACAGCACTACAGGTAAAACAGATACGGGATTGGACCCATCAGGAGCGCATCCTGTCCAGAGTACAAGAGTGGCCTTCGCAAGACTCCCGGTCCTCAGTGTGCACCATCCCCGAAATGCAGCCGTATATGAGATGGCAACATGAATTGAGCATGGAGGAGGGGTGAGCCCTGCTGGGATGTAAGGTGATAACACCACCAAGAGGAAGACAGATTATGATTGAGGAGCTACATGAGGCCCACCTAAGGAGTCTCGAGGATGAAAACATTGGCCTGCAGCTATGTGTGGTGCTCAAACATGGATGCAGATTTGGAGTCGGCAGTATGCAAATGTCATTCATGTCAGCCCAACCAAGCTTCCCCAGCAGCAGCAGCAGCAGCGCTACATCCGAGAGAGTGGCAAAACCAACCATGGATGAGGCAACATCTGGATTTTTGAATGCCGGTATTGGGGAAAATGTTTCTGATCATCATTGATGCCTACTCAAAGTGGATCGAGGGTCACCCAATGCAGTCCATAACTTCATCTATGACTGCGGAGAAATTGAGGGGCATCTTTGCCACCCATGGAATCCCAGCAGTCCTGGTCAGCGATGAGGGGTTAAGCCTAGTCAGAGCAGAGTTCGAAGACTTCCTAAAAGAGAATGGCATGAAGCGTGTAACAACAGCACCGTGCCACCCATCCTCAAATGGCTGTGCTAAGCATCCATTCGTGTGGAGACAAAGCTATTCAGGGTCCTATTCGAGAACCAATCAACCCTTCAGACCACAATCAGAACCACGCATGTGGAGCTGCTCATAAACTGGAGGATCGGGACCTAGCTGGATCAAGTACATCCTTCACAAGTTAGCAATGTTGGACAGAACCAAGCCAGACAAAAACAGCATCGTGATAAGCATGCCCGGGACCTCATATTAACCGAGTCAGACTCTGTCAATGCAAGAGGGCACTCGGGCCAGAGGTGGGTTCCCGCAATTGAGAGGACCGGTCCTGTATTTTGGAGTGAAAACACAGGATGGCAAGTTAGTAAGGTCAAAGATGAGGATCAAATTCATCATGACCAGAACTAAACTAAATCCAGTGTCCAAGAGGGGAGCTTCCCTGTGGACTCAACACCACAAGAATCAGAAAATCCAGCACAAGAGAACATCGTGCTGGTGCCAACAGAACGCAATCCTGAAACGGGGAAACATTATCCAGGGCTAGTTATGAAGGCATCTGCTTACCTCAAGGACTGTGCTACTGCACGTGCAAAATATTTCCCCTGGGGGCCTCGAGGAGGGGCATTCTACCCCCTACACTGTAGCATAGATTTAAGTTATGTTCAGGGAAAAAAAGATAGAATAAATAAAGGGACTTTTGTGGAGTATGGAGGGAGGGAATGTTGTAATGTGAATGTTATTTTCTGTCAGGCAGTCAAATCACCACCATAAGGGGTCTAGATGGATTCTGGGGAGTTAGAGGAAGGAAGCAGATAAGCAGGAATAACTGTGTCTGTACCACTCATTTTTAGAGGTTGGAGTAAATTCAGTTAAATGAATATCCTGGACTGTGAATCATTCATGGAAGCTTGACATTATTTAATAAACAATCTCTAATTACCTGGCAGATTTGAGCCCCCCATGGCCCCAAATCTGGAGATCATTCAGTTGACAGCAGTAGAAGCCTTTCCCATGGCCATCGTGGGCTTTGCTGTGGCTTTCTCAGTCGCCAAGGTCTACTCTATCAAGCATGACTACATCATTGACGGCAATCAGGTAAAGCTGATTAAAAGGTAGTCCCTACTGAGTATTCTGAAATAAAATTAGTTGGGGCTGTCGTTAGGAATTTTGACCCTTTGGAAAAAGTATACTATGGGTAATCATACAAGTTCTGTGATAGTAGCATTCATCTATTAAGCTGTTACTCCTTGATTTTGTTTTTAATGTCCCTTCAGGAGCTTATTGCCTTCGGAGTGAGCAATGTTTTTGGAGCGTCCTTCAGGTCATTTGCTGCCAGCACAGCTCTCTCCAGGAGTGCAGTACAGGAGAGCACAGGAGGAAAAACCCAGGTGAATCTCTCTTCACTGAAATACCTTTTATTTGACTTTCCAGTACTTAGCATCAGAACATAGACCAGGGATCATCAAATCACAAGCCTTAAAGTCAGACAACTGCTGGTTTCCACCCTCCCTTTACCAAGGAGACAATCTGACCAATCAGAAGCAATAATTGTTCAGTTCAGTAGTTAATTAGCTACCTGGGAGAGAAGGAAACCACAGCTGGTTTTGGACTCACGGTCCAGATTTGGTATTCCCCGGCATAGACCATTCCACAACTTGACAAACCTTGAAATCCCGACTTGTTCATGTGTTAATGCCTTTGCATTGTGACTGTATTTTATCTTTGTTTTTTGACAAAAAAAAAAACTTTGAAAAGCATGGTGACATAAGGGTTAAGATGAAGAATTTCACATCCGCTTGCCGTGCTAGCTCTTACACTGAAATAGTTCTTCACAGGGTCACCTATGACTCTCTTTTGTTCTCAGACTGCAAGGTTGTCTGCATTTTTATGCTGTTCACCATCTTCAAATTGATGACCTCCCAATATTGCATTTCATAAAGTTCAAGCTGATAACAACTAAATGAGGAAGAAATTTTGCAACACTTCACAGAATAGTTTATTCATTTAGAGGTTCTGAGTAGATTGAAGTTGAATGAAATTATAGTATGCATGCAACTCTTTAACAAGGTTGTAAATGAAAAAAATGTTTAGGAAGGAGCACTTCCTGGACTCAGTTTAGTTCGAGGTGGTATTTGGAAAAGGATGCCTATAAACTTCAAATCACAAAAAGGAAAACGCCAAGGCACTCTCTTAAAAACAATAAAATGATGAAGGCTTCCTGCCGAAACGTGGTGGAATTTTTTTGTAAAGTTCTCCATGACCATGCCATTTCAACTCAAGCATTTTATTGTTTTAAGAGAGAGCCTTGTAGTTTTCCTTTTAGTGATTTTGAAGATTGTTAATGATTTCAAACCATCTACCGTATGCTCCACAGGTTGCTGGTCTACTCTCAGCTATCATAGTGATGGTTGTGATTTTAGCCCTTGGATTCCTGCTAGAACCACTGCCAAAGGTAATGATAGAGTTCAAATACTTACCCTGCTTGAAATGATCCATAGAAAAATGGAACGCAGAACTGTGACATAATAGTGTGAGCAGTGACCTCTGACCTTTGGTCTGTGTGTTCTCAGTCAGTGCTGGGGGCAGTTGTGATCATCAATCTGAAAGGGATGCTGATGCAGTTCAGGGAAATACCATATTTGTGGAGAAAAGACCGGCCAGACTGCGTGAGTAATCGCCAATCCAGAGAAAAAACAGCTGCATGGATACTGCAATATTATTCTGTTGTATCTGAAAATATTTCAGGGACGTCATGCTCTAGAGGTCTAGAGTTGTGGTCTAGAGGCCTGTTTTGCATTAATGATTCATATTCCAAGCCCTTATATTTGTGAAATGAACAAACCCCTCATATCTTTACATGATTTTTATTTTTGCCGATCAGAACTTCCTGGATGTGTTTTTACTTTTAATTTTTTGTTCTTTTATTTCATTAATTTGTACAATCATGTACTTTATTATAGTTATAATGGCTTATTTCAGTACTTTTTTGAAGTTGGATCACTTTAAGCCCTTCAATGCCAGCGATAGCAGCATCATGCTTGAGAGCAGGGTGTATTTTTGATAGAAAATGGAAGGGTGGGGAGGCATGCTGGGTAGAGCGGTTACCTCACAGCAGCGAGAAGTTAATAGGTTTAGATCAGGCCCAGGATCTTTCAGTGTGGGGTTTGCATGTTCTCCTTGTGTTCACGTGGGTTTCATCTTGGTATGCTGGTTTCACCCCACAGCCCAAAAGCATGCATGTTAGGTAAACTGGACAGTCTAAATTGCCCATGGACAAGAGCATAGGTTTAATGTGACAATTGATAGGGACACATATGTAATACGAGCGCGCTATGCGCGCTCGCTGGAAAAATTTTGCAAATCTGAGTGCAGATACTGCCTTTTCTGTGCACGGAGATTATCCGAATGACTGTTTTTTTTTTTTTTTTTTTTAATGATGCTAAGCAAACTGCCTCCATAATCTTAATAGATAAATGCCATATACATAAACTTCCGTTTCTATTTTATTGCCATCCAAATAATTTTGATTTTTCAATACAAGTTTACTACTGTTACTGATGTCATGAACATTTATTATGAAGGTTAGCAATATCGAACAATTGAAATACTCTTACCAATTCATAAGTTTGTTAATTACATAATGGTATGTTTTATTATTAGAGAATGTTAAAATCATTATAGGCAATTTATGTCTATTAAGCATCTCTCCGTGCGATAACGTGACTGCAGCCGAGATGAACACTTCAAAATGGAGCACTGACTATCTGTGAATTGGACAAGCCGCAAACTGAGCGTTTTATCGGACTGGATCATGTTAGATTTACGATTTACGATAGCTTGTTTCTTTCCATTTTCCCCACTGAGACAAAGTTGGTTGGGACATTTTGACTTTCAAAGGTTATATTTGCTGAACATCATGAGACTAAATTTAATGCTTTCCCTATAATTCCATACTATAATTCATAATTAGGACCTCACCCAAAGCTCTGACACTTTTGTATCCTTAACAGCTTGCTGACATGGTTCCTGCATACAAAATAATACATTAATAATAGCGCCATCGCGGGATTTCTAGACTGAAATTCACCTCATAATTTGATATATCCACCTGACTACTGGCCAACATGTGACAGAAACCAGGTATCGTTCACCAGTAGAAACTAGCGAACATGATTAACTAACATTAGTTGACATTATTTTCCAATAAAAGGTAACTTTAGGTAGCTAGCAAGTTTTCTCTTTAAATAGCTAACTGTTTCTGACTAGTTACTTCGATCACTAACGCCTTTGCCAAACACCCTTTTTTGTGGCTCCTCGGTCTTCTTCCTCTGTAAACTGAGTGGTTAGCTGCCATTAGCTCGCTAGCTAACAAACTCATGTTATATAATGGTTAGCTATGGAAAGGTATTGCAAGCACCCCTAGTTATGAGAGTGGCAGTTAGCTAGCCTGCTAGAGTGCTAAACTGCACCAATTCAAGTTCCCAACATTACACTTGGCATGCAGTTTGGCTGAATATTAATAGCATTACATGGAACAATATTTTTTTCTCACGCTCTCAAACAATGACATTTCCGTAAAAGTGATACGTACCTAAGGTAATATCAAATATATGTCATGAGTTGGGCCATGGGAAAAGTCCTATAGTTCCGTGATGAAGAAAAATCTGGATCAAATGTCAAATTACGGTTCTCTTCAACGGCCAAGCCATTGCAAACACATGTAATCAAAGCCGGCGATCCAGTTGCGCGTCTCAAGCCACGCTCTGGACAAAAATGAATATTCATGACCTGAATAGAGTGGTCAATTTACACTTGACTTTTAGCCTTCAGGTAGCCCCTCCCTTTCAACCAGTCAAATGCTAGAATGCGTAAATAGGTTGTCTTGGAGACGTAGCCTCCACAACTGGGTCTAATATAGCTTATCTGGAAAGATGATAAGAATGAGTTCACTGAAATATTGGTAGGGACAATCTGGCTTCCCAAAAATATTGGTAGGGACATGTCCCTACCGTCCATATGCAAACCTACGCCCTTGCCCATGGATATGCGTGTGTGAGTGAATGCTGCATGATCCCAGCGCTCCCCTAATCTGGTAAAACCTAGTAATTCACTTTTTGGTGGAAATTGAGTTAGACCCATTTTTGCAGTTACTAGCACCAAATAAAGTACCAACACTTGTCATTGAGAATACCCATTCTCTTTTTTTTCCAGCAAGTTTATCCTGAAGGAATTAAGTTGTTTTCAGTTTTCTCAGCTTCAGAAAAAGTGAGTTACTAGGTTTTACCAGATTAGGGGAGAGCGACAGATTGGCAAACTGCACTGGGGGTGTTCCTGACTTTCGCCCATAGTCTGCTGTGATAGGCTCCAGCTCCCTCAGGATCCTGAAGTGGTCGAGACAATGGATGCATGAAAATGAAAGAGAGTGCTCCCCAACTGACATTTCTCCATCAATGGATGATCAGCAATCTTTGATAGCATCTTTAGCTGTACAGTGGAGGCTATGTCATTTCAAGTTTAGGAAGCACCCTTTTGCTCAGTGGTATCCTACTGCTTGTCACACCCAGGTGGTGTGGGTCGTGACCTGCATTGCCTCAATCTTGCTCGGGCTGGACCTGGGGCTGGCCGTGGGTCTGGGGGCGGAGCTGATCAGTGTGGTCTTCAGGACTCAATTGTGAGTATTGACTTATAATGTGGCTGCAGTGGAGAAATCTCAACAGCTGAAACTGGTTGAGTGTGTTTTGATGCTCTCGTTGTTCAACTGCAGTGAAATAGCTGTTTTTGCATTCCACTAGATCATAGGCTGTCAACCTCCAGCCTGAGAGGCCCAATGTTCTCTGGCTTTTGTGGTGTTTTTGGCACTACTGGATCATTTAAGCCGATGATTTACAACCCTGTTTTGTGGGTACAGGCTTTTATTCCAGCCAAGCAGTTGCACATCTGATTCACCCAATCAACCGACTGAGCCTTTGCTTGAGGCTGTGATTCGGAGAATCAGGTGCATTACTGCTAAGTTGGATTAAAAGCCAGCACCAACATTGGCCCATTCTGAATACGATTACAATCCCCTGCTTGATGTCAAAGCTGTCATAATTTCAAACTCCTGATTCTACCAGTTAGCAGCTCAAGAAGACCTCTAGCTGTTGAATGAGGTGTGCTTGGCTGGGGTTTGAGTGAACACCAAAATGATGTTAGCTCTTCTGGTAAGGAGTTGGTGAACACTGATTTAAGCCAATGATTGACTAAGGAATCCACCAACTCTTTACTCTCAAGGCACTGTGGCCCCCTGGGAATTTTGTCAACGCTACTGCGAGACAGTTAGGATTGCCTTAGAGTCATAACAGCAAATGTATTAATTTCAGGGACATGGTTTGAATGTAGTAACTTTTATCTTCTGATTGGTCATCAGCCCCCGTTGTTCTGTATTGGCAAACATCAGAGGCACGGATATCTACAAAGACCGCAAGGACTACCTCAGTGTAAGTTTTTGACAGTTTGTTTTTCATTCCCATCAAATTATAACTACACCGCTTGTCAGATTCGAAAGCTTATCGTAGATCAGGATGGTTAGATTAATTAGTGTAAATCAACTGGATGTTGCTTTGCTTTGAGTGACTTTATTTGCCATCATCTGTAACTTACCTTGATAAAGTGTACTGGGCATGGTTTTGTTTCAAATATGCCTCCTTGTAATCTTTCAGATCTATGAGCCTGATGGTGTGAAGATCTTCAGAATACCATCACCACTCTTCTTTGCCAACATCGAATTCTTCCGAGGAAAGCTGGTTGAAGCTGTATGTGCATAGACCAGGACTAACTTTGCACTGATGTAACTTATAATGCAGTGCTTACTTGCATGTTATTTCCTCAGGGACCTCAGTGTGATTTCCAGTTCTATGTTTACAAAGAATGTATTCTTGAAGAATTAATCACACTTATTTTAAACTGTTTATGGTGAAATAGAAAGCTACAGTGCTGGGGTCTCATTAATAAATGGTATGTAGGCACAGATGATGCACGTGCCAAATTCTAACCCATGAGTTTATAAATCGGGATATTTTTTACTAGGCTACATGGCGTTTTTTTTTTTTTTTTTTAGCACTGTACAATATTGAGGTTAGAAATCGACGCATATGTTATAAATGAGACCCCTGGTTATCTGTAGACTCACCATATAGATAAAACATTATAATCACACGCAATATAATAGTATCTAAAAACGACTGATTAATGATACAATTTATTGACCGTCAAAATTTTATCTTTTAAGCTTTTATCTGACATTTGAACTGTGAGCTCAGACTGAGGTTGTGTTAACGGTGGGAACGAGATAAAGGTCTGGCATGGTGCTGCATTGTGAAGCAGATACGGATGGAGTTGATGCAAAGTTATAACTGTTGGGTTTTTCCAGTGAGATTTAACTCTAGGTTGTGCCATTTCAGGTTGGATTTAACCCCCTTCGAGTGTTGAGGAAGAGGAACAAAGCTCTCAGGAAGATCAAGAAGCTCCTGAAGAGCGGGGAGCTGCAGATAACAGATGTAAGTATATTGCTGTTCTGGTCATCAAGTCAGCCAAGGCTATAAGGGCCTGTGTCTACCAGCAGCTGTTTTACCACTGGCAGCATCAATTTTCAATAAAAATTCAATGAAGTTCAGCGTTAACAATGCTCAATGCCCTCGGCGAAAAAACGCCCTCAACACACAGTTCTTTTCCGCTGCACTTACGGTGCTCTCCGCTGAAAATAGTTCAACTTTTGGAACACCGCTGGGCTCGTCAATGTCACTTCTCTCTCACTGACGAATCAAAATGAAGCAGAGGGCGGGACTTACAATATCAACAACGATGGCAGAGGAGATACTGATCCTGGCTGATTCAATTGTGTCTTTAATCAGTTAGCCACAGCTTAGGTTTGCTAAGAAGTTAGATAACTAGCTCGCATTAACGATAACTAATACTGAGGAGACAGCATTGTCTAGGTTCTCTATTATTGTTAAGGTCGCCATTTCCTTTAATTAGCAGACAAACATTTAAGTTGCTCAGCTGCGAAGACATCATCATTTATTTCCATCGTTTTAGCTAACCTTTCGAGAGTAATAAGATACGACAGAGGCTAGATAGTCACGATGATGGAACCTTGAAGTACAAAAAGACAGTTTATGTAACCTAGCAACAATAGGCACTTGAGATAAGCACTCTGAAAATACGGTAATAGAGGCTTTCAGCGCAAAAACAGCTGCCTTTGGACACAGGCGTTAACTCCATTATAATTTCAACTCCTTCCCCAAGAGGATTCCTCTCCAGTTCTCCGTACCACAGTCCTGTGCTTCCAATTTTCACAGAAAGGACTGCTGCACACTGGCTCTGCACCTATCGATGAGTCAGAGGATGAAAGCAACATGGAGGACCTTGATCAGCCAATTGACATCCAGAACATTCCCATTCAAGTCAACTGGAACGCCAGACTTCCTGCCAACATTTGTGTGCCCAAGGTTGACATCCACAGCATCATCCTGGACTTTGCAGCTGTGTCGTTCCTCGACATATCTGCACTGAAGGGCCTCAAAGCGGTAATATTCACTTGCAGAATTCACACTTTAGAAATCCAAAAAAAAGTTCTCTCACCTTTGACACCTCTTTTAAAAATATGCTTGACGTACAGCTCATTCCAAAACATTCTCATCCCGACTCGTCATATAGCGAAGCTACCTGACCAAGTGTCGATATACAACAAAAGTAGAAGCTTTTGGCGTCCTTATTTCATGTTTAGGGTTTGGATTAGGGTTAGGGGTCAGGGTGCAGGGTTTGTTTCAACATTGGCTTCAAATATGGATGGCAAAGGCCAGCGTTTTCATCGTATATTAACAATTGGTAAGGTATATGACGAGTTGTGATGAGAATGGGCTCCTCATCCCAATTAGACTTCCGTAAGTTCCACGTGCTGCTCTAATAGTTAACATGCAAATGATCTCAATGATTCTGGCTAATCTTATCAGATAAATAATAAACAGTGTTAATTTCTGTTGCTCATTCTTAAGACAAGGTTTTGATTGAGATTTCCATAATGGTGCTGAGAAAGCTGAACATTATCGTAATCTCATTTTGACAGGCATTGAAAGAGTTCATCCGGGTGGATGTGGAGGTCTACATCGTTGCGTGTGATGGTTAGTAGAGAAGGACCTTTAATGCTGATGATTAAAATGAATAATGAGTGCTAATGATTAAAATGGATTATCCTACAGCTCCGTTGAATACTCACTTGTGATGGATTGAAGGACGATTTAAGGATATGCATTATTTTCCTATAACTGTCCAGGCACTGTATAATGCAGTTCCAAACACGTATATCTTTTGTAAGTTTGTATCAATTCACATTTTATTTCCAGGTTAAATGTAACTGTCACCTTATTTTTCAAAGTTGCTAACACTGGCAGTGAAGACTAAAAATAGATAAAACGAACCATTGCTATGACTTGAAGTGGGGTTGTATGTTCCATTTTGTTTTGTTCCTGATGCAGATTTGTATTTGCTAGTCCCTAAGGATCATAGTTCCAGTTGGACAGCATTCTCCCAGTTGTCATCATCATACTCGATATATGAATTGATATATCAAAACTCAAACATATTGTGTCGATTTTAGCGTTCACCACAGAGGTTTGCAATTTTGTTACACAGAATGATAGTTCAATTGAAGCTAAAATTCAAATGTGGTAAATTGATACAGGATATCAAAAGGCTAACATGTTTCAAACTACTTCATAGGTGTGCAGTCATGGGAAAATAATCCATACCAGTGGAATGTCCATCAACCAATCTTTCTCGAGTATTCAGCTGTATAAATTTGTACAATTACTGGCATGTTGTAGTATATTGCTTGCATGAGCTTTCCCCATATGCCATGTGAATGGCAGTTTTCGTAGCAGTCAATGCAACCTTACACAGCAATTTCCTCTGAATTACGGGAACTGGTTAATCTCTATTGATCAAGAAGATGACTAATTTCATCTTTTTTTTCTGAACATGTTTGCTCCCTGGCAAAGAAAGGTAGACTAGATCAAAAAATTCAGTTATCAAGAGATAGTATTCTGATCTGACTGATATTAAGTGACTGGATTTGTGATAATCAAACTGGTTTCATGGACACAGTTTGAAAACAATCCAGGCCCTTTTCGGCGAAGTGTGCTATACAAACTGGCTCTGGGGAACAGTCTGAACTTATTTTCCTGTCTATAGTGTACATCTTGGAGAAGATGCACAGCTGCAATTTCTTTGACAACGAGGTCAAGACGTCCATCTTCTTCCTGACCCTCCATGATGCCATGTTGCATATTCTGGAGAAACATCCAGATCACTCAGTGGGCAGAGACATAGATGTAAAGGTACTGCTATGCCACTTTCTACATTCCCAGTCAGTATCGTATAATTCATACAATTCATTCATTGCGTTTGAACATTCATTCGATGCACCCAGAACCACAGGCCAACCCGAATCACATGCTCTCTGTCCAAAAGGATAAGCCATCATTTTAAAATTTTTTAGACCGTGTTATCCACGTTCAAATATCTCATAATCCAACAAACTGAACAGTACGCTAAAATGTTTCTGAAAACATTTGAGGCAAGAAATCGGCAACGCAACAGAATCTCGATTCATATTTGAGCAACCCTGCCTAGTTTCATCTGAGTCTCGCAAGACTGGTGTGTTATGCTGGACACACCTCATTTGCATTAAGTGGAGAAAGTTATGATTGTTTAAATTCAGATATGGTGAACTGTTGGTCACTTTGCTGCACCGTGTCCATCATGCATTGCGTGGCTGGATCTCCTGCTTTCCATAAAAAATGTCTAGGGTTCGGGGCACCCTGTTGGCTCATCGGTCTAAGCGCGCGTATCATAAAGGCTGTGTCCTTCCCGCAGCGACCTGGGTTCGATTCCAGCTGAGCTCATTTGCTGCATGTCTTCCCCCATTCTTCTCCCCAACTTTCCTGTCTCTCTACACTGTACAACTGTCAAATAAAGGAAAAATTCCCAAAAAAAAAATCTTAAAAAAAAAAAAAATGTCTAGGGTTCGACTTCGCATACATCGATGGATTGGGTGTGTCCGCATCTTAATTATTCGTCAGAGGCTGGTGCGCTGCTCTGGCTTTCAGCCATGTTCTCGTGGTGAGAAAAGGACGTGCACTTTGCGTAAATCAAGCTGGTATGTCATTGATATCATGATATGACACTTTTTTTGGTATGCAAATTCATACCGGTATTATCGTGCACAATATGATATGGCACAGCCCTAGCTCTTGGTTAATGTATTAACTACTGCCGTCAACTGGGGCAGGATGGCCTCGGCTGTCCTCACAGCTTCAACCCTCGTACAATTATAGAAGTTGCTCAGCGGTTACGGAGATATAACTATCAACCTTCGTAATTAATTGGTGCTCAGTGTAGTGTTCACTGACGGACCACTCAGAGATAAGAAGGATATTAATCCAAGTCAATTACCTAGAAATACAGTACCTTTAAAACTTGATCAGTACAATTCCAAGGTAGCATTTGCACCTGTACAATAACAACAGCAACTGCCAATGCGAGTACTATTCCTTCATTTTTAAGTGCTAGTGTGAAATGATTTGTGCTTAATTTTCCAGCAGAACAAGTGGGAGAACATAAAAATAGCTTAGAATAATGGGCAATGAAGGTGAACGGATTCTTTGCATCGGAGGGTCTCGCCATTTTTTATTTTTGAGGTGCATCTTGCTTTCTTGTAGGTTATTCCTCACGATTTCTTGGACACGAGAAACAAAAATGGGGGAATACTGCGGAGCAGGACCAAGTCTGTGAGTATCAGGGCCGACCCAAGCTAGCTTCCCAGATACAATCTAACATGTCCAAAACAGCTTTTTTTTGCTATTCTTGCATATGTAAATTGAATGCAATGGATAATCACGTTTTTAAACTGAAAAATTTTCCTCTAAATGTATACTTAAACTCTTAAAATGCAACGCGTATTTCTAAGGTGTCTGTATGTGCCCATGCCTGAAAATACTGTGTCCTCAAAATATGATTCCTATAGTCCGTATTATACTATGTACAGGTATATACTGTGTATTGAGCGCTTTGTGTTGACTGTTTGACATACAGTACTTCAAATCATTTCCTACGGTAAGTTGGATGAGATAAAATGTCTGCCCTCCAAATAAAAAGCATCTGCTGCCTCCTCCATCATCCACTGCACTGCAATTGGACCCAGAGAGGGTCCCCATTTTTCTATCGGTGGGACTGCCTGAAAACGAGGCTTGTGTCCCCGAAATGAATGATGAAACTGATTGTAATAATAATAATAATAATAATAATAATAATACATTTTATTTGAAAGCGCCTTTCAGGACACCCAAGGTCACTGTACAGAAAATATAAAAGACAAAATATAAAATACAAGATAAAAAACAACATACAATAAATAGGGAGGGGGGACTGTGTGAAGCAGTTTAGAGAGAGTAAGCAAGTCTGAACAGATAAGTTTTGAGTTTAGATTTGAAGATGGGCAGGGTGGCAGAGTTACGGAGGTCAGGTGGCAGTGAGTTCCAGAGTTTGGGAGCAGAGCGGCTGAAAGCTCTGCTCCCCATAGAGCTAAGGCGGGCAGTGGGAACAGTGAGATGGAGGGAGGAAGAAGATCTGAGGGCACGGGATGGAGTGACAATGTGCAGGAGATCAGAGAGATAAGGAGGAGATAAGGATTGTCTTTTATCCAGTTTATTTTGGTGATCAAATTGCGAGGAAGTAATTGTGTGAAATATTGTCCCATGTTCAGTCCTTTTCAACCAGCATACTTGACTTGCTGTAATGAGGAACAGTCTGTACAAGTTGCTCGTAGGTGCTCGTAGGTTTTGGATGGTAGTACAGTGGTTTCCAACCTTGTTCCTGGGGAGTAACCATTCTGTAAGTTTTTTTTTCCACCAATCATAATTCTCCACACCTGATATAGCCAATTAGAAGGTCATCAAAATCAATCAATGTGCTTTGCTTCGGTTGGAGTGAAAGTCGACAGGATGGTAGCTCTCCGGGAACAGGGTTGGAGATCGCTGTGGAAGTGAATTTTTCAAGGACACCATAGCTAAGAGCCTGTTTCGGATGTTGCCATTGTGTGGGCACCCCTCTGTGCTGACATCAGGCCTTTTCTTCTGATTCTTAAACACTGATTTTTACAATTCATCTGAGCACATTGTATCACAGACTCCTTGCTATAAGACAGTCCAGCTGAAGGACTTGCACTCAGGGCAAGTGCATGCTCCTGGTATAATGTGTTTATGGACCAGAATAATAGTACTGCTCCAAAGGTAAAGGAAGGTTTTAGTCAATAGGATACTCTCTGCCTCACAGCGTACCCGATCTGGTAAAATGGTGATGCATATAAAGTCAGAGAGCCGCTTTAAATAGGTAGTCCCTGGGATAATAATCGAGTGGCTCAGCTTGTGTGTTACAAAGTGTAAAATGTCAACTTGCTGCAGGCATTTCAAAATCTACTTGTTACCGTTGTGCTCACTGATACAAGTAAAGGATTTTGGGACTTAGGGACAGGCCAGCACTTGGTAAACTGATGTTAATATAGCCTGAAAGGATTTAAAAAAAAAAAAAATCCAAACATCCTTGTGGCTGATGTGCTTGACTCGACCCTGGGGTTCAAACCCCAGATTGTATAATACAGTTTTTGCAGCTTTTGGGCCCTTAAGCAAGGCCCTTGACCCTTAATCCCACATTGCTTGAGAGAGTACTGGCTCATGCTTTATTCAATCAACTGTATGTCGCTCAGAATAAAAGAATGTAAAGAAATTCAGGAAAGACCGTATTAAATAATCTTGTTCTAAGTATGGGTCTGTTCTGGTTCTCTCTTCAGGTCACCGATTCAGAAACCAAGTTCTAGACTGGAAAACCTTGACTTCCTGTTGCGATTTAATGGAGAAAGCCACCTCCTATTCTCCCTTGACTGGGCACGTTTCTGCAGAAGAGAAAACAAGGAAAAAATCCTCTGTGACTTTTGGAAAAATACTGTTCAAGTCACAAATCTTTCCTTCAACCACCACACTCTTGTATGAAAAAATATGACATAGTTTTTTTTTTGTTTATATGGCAAACTAATTAATGTAAGATATTTATATTTAATTACATCCTCGCATGTGTATTTATTTATTTTTGAAATTCCAGAACAATGTGTTTTTTTTTACATCAAGAGTAAATTGAAGGATACGGCGCTTTTAGTGTACATAATAGTTTTGCATAACTTTGGCTTGTTAGAATTTGCAATATGAAAATGCTGTTTATAATAAACATTCTTGAACAACATCTACACGTGGCTGCCATTTCGATGTCTGAATATTTGACATACCATCAGCAAACGCGCTCATACAGTGTGAAAACGACAGAAGTTAAAAGTGCATTTCAGTTGATCCCCCAGAAATTTTGGATTTCCAGATCCAAACGGCTCACTTTGAAATGAACGCCTAGTTGCGCAATTTCCACAGGCAGCAATGCATTACAGTTCCAATACAGTACAGATTTGCTTATCAGATACCATGCTTGATAATAACATGCAGTACTTTTCTTTTGGAATGTTAAACAATAACCTTTATGAGCATAGATGAAATAAATGAAGCGTCAAATGAAACTGAAAAAGTGACTGACAGTTTAAGCAGCCATAAGCATGTCAGTGTTCCCAAATGTCAGTATGTGAGAATTTACAAATAGAGACATGAAGATAAAGCACAATACAGCTCCCTGGACAGAGACAAGAGCTCTTTCTTTACTGTGGGGCTCATTTTTTAGCTGACTCTACAGATAAAAAGCTTGAATCTTGGCAAAAAAGAATTTTTTTTTTTCCTCTTATTTTTATTTCACTTTTACTGCTGGTCTCCAATGGTGACTTTCCAGACAAAATAAATGTTAATCAAGCATAAATAAAATAGAAATATGCCAATGTGCATTGGCCGATTTAATTCTGAGAAAACAATACAAGGAACTCACATTTACTGATAAGAAGTGCGTGATTGGAGTTAATGATCTAAGATTTAACATGAGAGGAGGGATGGAAGTATTTTGGAAGAGTTCCAGTTTGCATAACTCATGACTGAGTGCTAAGCGCTATAAGGAAGCATCTGATATTATTGGCATCACTGCTTCTTCCTCACCAGGTAAGAAACTTCCCCCGTATTTGAATCACTTCATGTAAAATGGAAATATCGCAAACAATTGGTATCTAATCTCTGCTACTGTGTACGTTGGTTTTTGATCCCAACCACAGCTGCAGTCGTTAAATTTTAACAAGCTGTTAATTTTTCCTCTGTTGTTGCTTTTCAGGTTAGTGGGTCATTTCACCCACATAAACCACATTATGACAGAAATGGCTATGTATTCCATCATTTGTAAAAGCCCAATGTTCGTAGTGTGTCTTCTGCTGTATTACAAGCAACCGCACTATAGGTGGCATTATACTTTTACTGATGAAATTCAAGACTGTAGTGAATCAGTACTCTCCTAAATAGGTTTCAGAATGCACATTTTCAGTTCTTTCCAAATGTTTTCTGTAAGGCTATGCCTCCAGCGCTCAAACTCACCAGCCTATTAAGACCCGGACCGCATTCCTCAGTCCGAGATCATTACCTGCATCTGTTTCCCGTTGACATTATGTGGTAGCATTTCCTATCTAAGTCTGAGCTTCGCACTCATTCGGTGTGAAGTCTCGTAAGCCTCACAAGCCTGTATTTACTCTCTAGTCTTGTTTAGACTTACTATCTCCCGCGTTCGCGTGGATGACTAACTTTAAGTTCCGCATTGTTACTATTTATGTCCAGTGCTGTAATTAATATCCCGGAACCTCGATTCCGTGTTTCTTTCTATCTGTAATACATAGTACTGTAGCTGTAGTCCCAGTTGTATATTTTACTAATATTATCATCTCGGAACCTCAATTCAGTGTTCATTGTATTGTGTTTCGTTGTGCCTTCCCGCTGTGCCGCAGAGCCGTAATAAATACCAGATCCATCTTCGCACCTGAGTCCAGTCCACAATCCCTGATCTCTGTGCACAACATCGGTGCTGCTCAGAGACGAACCCTTACATTTTCCTTATAATGAAATTCAAAAATAACACATAACAGGTTTGACTCATTATAATTTGCCTTTTTAAAATTTTTTTTGTTGTTTAATGAACAGTAAATGTGATCTTGTGTCCACAATTTCATCAGCTTGGAGCTGATTCTTTGGTTTCATCAGTTACAAAACTTCTTCACTTTAAATGAAACAAAAATTACCAATATAGCACAATAAGAATACTGAACTTTAATTCTTCGTGGCATGCATACACCAATCAGCCACAAGAATAAAATCACCTGCCTAATATAGTGAAGGTCCCCCTTGTGCTGCCAAAACGGCCCCGTCAAAAGGGCATCACTTCAATTCACAAACTCAGGGTTTCCCAGCAGAACATTTCCCAGAGTATCACACTCCCTCTACCAGCTTGTCTTCTTCCCACAATGCATGCTGATGCCATCTCTTCCCATGTACAGCGCCAATTCCGAAATAGCTGGGACAAAGTGTAAATTGGGAATAAAATCAAAACGCAATGACTTTCAAATCACACCAGCCAGTATTTTATTCACAATAGAACAGAGATAACACAACAAATGTTGAAACTGAGAAATTTTACAATTTTATCCACAAAATGAACTCATTTCAAATTTCATGGCTGCTACAGGTCTCAAAAAAGTTGGGACAGGGGCCTGTTTACCTTGGTGTAGCAACCCCTCTTCTTTTTAACACAGAGTGGAGGCGTCTGGGCACTGAGGAGACAAGTTTCTTGAGTTTAGCCATTGGAATTTGATCCCACTCTTGTTTAATATAGGCTTCCAGCTGCTGGAGAGTTTTGGGTCTCCTTTGCCGAACTTTTCGTTTAATTATGCGCCAAATGTTCTCAATCGGTGAGAGATCAAGACTGCAGGCAGGCCAGTTCAGCACACGGACTCGTCTACTACGAAGCCATGCTGTTGTAATAGCTGCAGTATGTGGTTTTGCATTGTCCTGCTGAAATACACAAGGCCTTCCCTGGAATAGATATCATCTGGAGGGGAGCATGTGTTGCTCTAAAACCTTTATATAACTTTCAGCATTCATGGTGCTTTTTAAAACATGCGAGTGTCCCACACCATATGCACTAATGCATCCCCCTACCATCAGAGATGCTGGCTTTTGAACTGAACGCTGATAACAGGCCTGGAGGACACGGCGCCCATGATTTCCAACAAGAATGTCAAATTTGGACTCATCTGACCACAGGACACTTTGCCTCTTTGCTACAGTCCATTTTAAATGAGCCTTGGCCCACAGAACATGGCGGGGCTTCTGGATCATGCTCAACAACGGCTTCCTTTTAGCATGATAGAGTTTTAGGTGGCATCTGTGGATGGCACGGCAGACTGTGTTTACAGACAGTGGTTTCTTGAAGTATTCCTAGGCCCATTTAGTAATGTCAATGACAGAATCATGCCGGTGAGTGATGCAGTGGTGTCTGAGGGCCCGAAGATCACGGGCATCCAGTAAAGGTCTTCAGCCTTGTCCCTTACGCACAGAGATTTTTCAAGTTTCTCTGAATCTTTTGATGATGTTATGCCCTGTCGATGATGAAACCTTCAAAGCCTTTGCAATCTGACGATGAGGAATATTGTTTTTAAAGTATTCCACAATTTTTCCACAAGCGGACGAGCCCCCATTTTGTCATGACCCGGCTCAAAGCCATGACAAAATAATGAGGAGACGTATGGTTTAACAAAAAAAAACGAAATAATTTTATTACAAAATGCGAACTAAAAGCTTAACAACTGAATGAAAACAACCACCAAACTAACACATAATATAACTAAACCAAAAAACATAATGCACACGAGGAATCGCAGAGCTGCAGCCGCGCAAGGCAGAGCAGAGCAGAGTGAAGAGACATAAAATGCCAGCTCTTATACACCTGGGGGATCTGCCCAGGTGCATCGCACACCTCCTACCAAGCCTGCAGGGACAGACAAACACCAATAATGGGGAACACACAACACTAGCAGGCCCTAGAGGCAGGAGGCCGTCACAGCAAGCTTTCACAGGTTGGAGAGCCTCTGGCCATCATTACTTCTGAGAGACTCAGCCTCTCTAAGACATCCCTTTTATAGCCAATAGTTACACACCTGATGCCAGTTAACTTAATTACTTGCTAAATGTACTTTCAGCTGATTCTCTTATATATTAATCACTTATTCAGCCCTTTTTTGCCTGTGTCCCAACTTATTTGAGACCTGTTGCAGCCAGAAAATTTGAAATAAGCTCATTTTGTGGATAAAAATGTAAAATGTCTCAGTTTCAACATTTGAAATGTTATCTATGTTCTATTGTAAATAACATATTGGCTCATGTGATCTGAAAGTCATTGGATTTTGATTTTATTCACAATTTACACTTCGTCCCAACTATTTCGGAATTGGGGTTGTAAATGGTGCACTGGTACCCAGCCGAAGCGCATGACGTAATAGACAATGGGACTCACCAGGCGACCTGCTTCAACTGCTCCAAGGTCCAGTTCAAAGCTCAGGTGCCCATTGGGGGTGCTTTCAGAGGTGGACTGGGGTTAGAGTGGGCACAATGCCTGGTCTGCAAGCTAAAAGTGCAATACAGGGTATGATGCACTGTGTGTTGTGACACATTCCTTATTTAAATATTACCGAAATTCTCAGCGACTTGTGCCACAGTCACCCTTCTGTCAGTTTGGACCAGATGGGATAGTCGTCATAGCCCTTGGGCATCAATGAGCCTTGGGTGCCCAAAACCCTGTCGTCGGTTCATGGTTTGTCCTTTGTTAGACCACAGTCAGTAGATGCTGTAAGGATTTGAGAGTCATTTTGCTGGAGAGCGGGAGACTCATAATCTAGTTAGCCCCGGCAACCAACAAGCATGGACCTGCCACATGCTCTGAAATGGTAATCTTGTCATGGTATCAAAGGGTAGCCCCACATCCTGGCATCATGTTAACACCTGAAAACAGGAAAAGCTAATGATGGCCATCAACTATTGAAACTTAGTTAGCGCCCAAACGGCTACACTGCCGAGTAGACAATGGTCTTCTGACCATTTGTTACCTAATCATGATACACCTCATTAATATACATTGAAGCCAAGAACCATCCCCTTACTTGATATACATATGCATGTTGTATACCATAAATGGTAAAGCCTTTTGATTGCTCATTCTGACACCGATGACCCCGAAGCATTTGGACATGTTTCGTTACTGCTAATTACTGTACTTAAGACAAACTTTGCAACAACTCAGAGGAATCCTTTCCCCCCCCCTTCCTTTTTTCTTACAATACTCACATCTGCTGACAGGAAGCATTCCAGAGGACTAGCCTCATCAGAAATGCTGTAACCCACTCCTCAAGCCATAACTATGTGGCCCTAGTCAAAGTCGTTCTGTTTCCAAGCCTCCCACACCCAACATGTTGAATACCAGAACCAATTGTTCACTCACCGTCTAAGATCTGTCTGCAGACCATAGCACATGGCGTTGTTATGAGATAATCAATGTCTCTGCACCTGTGGTTTAAATGTTGTGGCTCATTAGTGGGGCTATTTTGGACATGTGGCCTTAAGTGGTGAATAATCCCTATAAACAGGAATAGTACAATTAAGAACAAGTCATTAAAATTTAGAGATTACAATGGCATTTGGAACAGAAGCCAGCATGCAGTGCGGTCCCCTAGGACTGAGATTGGAAAGTACCACTGCCCGAGTTTCGGTTAAACAGTCTGTGGGAGGACTTACTGAAATGATGGCATTGTTTGTGCTTCCAAGGTTTATTTGATTTGAACAGAGAGAGAGAGAGCCATATTCAGGTTAAAGTAAGAAGTACTCATGTGAATGAATCATGCAAGCACAACTGTGAAGCACACGCTGGAACAAAATACAATGTGAAAAATATGTGCAAATGACACAAGATTACAAGAAGAAATTGTCATTAGTATCCGCCGGACTCCATGACATCCCATTTCCAAACCCCATCAAGGTCATGACCAATAACATAAACTAAATTTCATAGATCTAGGAAAACTAGTTTCTGAAAAAACTTACATGGATGGATGGACGGATGGACATGCTCCATTGCAATATCCCTCGCTTCACTTGACGACGGGGATTAATAGTGGGCAATGGGATTTGTTGTAACACAATGAACATCTTGATGCTCTCGTGCATTGTGAAATTCTTTGTTGCTTTTTGTTACATCACTGTCATTTAGCAGATACCGTAATCCCAAGTAACTCACTGAGCTTTAGCATTTTACACAGCATCCATAAATCATTGCAATGTACTTAAGCAAAGTAGGTTAAGTGCCATATTTGTGCTATATCTGGTAGTGGAATCCTTAGCCTTTAGGACTTAAGGCAAGGTCCTACCACTATCCCTTTCTAAATGCCAACAACCATCAGAACACCAGTATGGATTGTTATACACCTCAATGAGGCCAGAAGAGGTCTTGCAAACACATATTGCACTGCAGTTGCTGTGGTCAGTAGCAATTACCAGGGCCTGTCACTCCATATTCATGGAAACCTGCAATCCCACAGGTAATCAAATCCAACATAATTTGGTGTAATCTAACCAGTTAGCATCTGAATAAGATCTTTCCCGGTTGGCAGCGGTGTGGTGTGTCAGGGCTGAAGAAAAAAAAGACAAAGGATAGTGAATCTCCAGGAACAGGGTTGGGCAGCCCTGCCCTATGCCCATGTAATAAATCCAACAGGTAACACACTTGGCTCATTGTCTGTCTTTTCACAGCTAAGGTGAATATCTTCCTCGAAACAAGTTGCGGTAGAGGTGCACACGATGATGCGACCCTCAGCAGCACAGTACTCCGTCAGTAGACCTCTATACTCCGAGGATGCTTTCGCTAATGAATACCAGAAGATCACTAGGCAGCGAAAGACCCTGCTGGATCACGTGAGGGCATACATAACAACGTAAGAACTCCGACTGTCTCCTCTCATTTGAAGGATAAGTGAAATTCAATGGCTTGGCTTACGTAGTTCATGTAACTTGACATTCAGCTTTGTAATCCAATTTGTACGATAAAATAATGCAAATGCTGCTCTTCAATCACAGATAATTTGGAAACCTTTTATAGCCCACCATTTTTAAAATTTTGTCTCTCTGATGTTCCCAATGAAAGACTTACAGTAAACAAGCAGTTGAAAAACATTATCCTCCAGTTTCTGTAAATGCGCTCATGTGGTGTGTTGCTAAAACACAAGCTACACTACATCAGCTCAATCATGAAATAATATTTTTTATGGGTGCGACCGCAATCTGGCGGGTTCTATCAGGTTACCCCGTTTGGTCCTTGGGTCAAGCATCGTTCCCAAACAGTAAAGTTATATTTTGCGCTGTCTTTTGGCTTTCAGTTGTGATTCTAAGAGAGCAAAGAATGCAGCCCTTTCCCTGTTTCCCGTTATTGGGTGGATGAGAATCTATCAGCTCAAAGAGTGGCTCCCAAGTGACTTGGTATCGGGAATCAGCACAGGACTGGTTGCAGTACTGCAAGGTAACTACAATACTAGGGTATAGATTAAATATCAATATACTCTTCAAAATGATTCGAAAGACATTAAACCACTTTAAACACATCAGTCAAAGGACAAAATATGTAAATGATTTTTTAAATTTTAAGTTGATAAGAGAAAGTCAGTGTGACATTTATGCAAACTCGAGAGAATTAAAACTAGCAGAAAACTAACTGATTTGGGTTTAATTCACATTGGCACTCTTGATAACTCACCTTGCAATAGAAGCTTTTGGTCTGTATCTGTGGCGGCGACAACAGGCGATTGCAACGACACCTGCAAATGTTCCGATACTGAACAATTCATCATTAGAATAAGCCCCTTTGTAATTACACACTGCGATTTCCCTGTGTTAACCTTTCACGAAAGGTCATTTGTACATAAACGCGAATCGAACAGCTTTTTCAGCTATCGAGTGTAACAGTGAGCCCACGTTGAATAACAATAAAGAGGTTGAAAATTACGCCACACATGAGCTTAGCTCCTTCCTAGATTATCATTAGCGAGAATTTGTTCAGAATTTCATACTGGTAAAGTATAATGTACGGTTTTCAAGAATTAAGTTGATTAGATGCTTAAACTTTGATGCTTGCATCTTGCATCGGTGGAGTGGCTGTAACTGTCCTTAATTAATGTGGGTAATTCAATTAATGAGGACCATCTAATATTTTTTATTACACCTTTTGCTGTTCATTACTAGAAGCGTGAAGGTATAATAATTTAAGCGAGGAGACAATTAAGTTGGAAGCATTTTCATGAAGTCAGTTTGCATTACGACGTATTCCTTAACACCAACAAGCATTGATTTGTAGGTGAAAATTAAGATCAAGTTGTATTTGTCCGCTACTGGTAAAGCGAACTGAGTTATTTTTGCTGGTTAATTTGAAACAGTATTAACAGGTGCATTTCCATTACATCGTAAGCAGTCCTACTGCAGCTTGCAGGTTTAACGCAAACTTTGCCCGTCGGTGTCTCCCAAAATGCGAGAACCATAGCTGATGCTCTTGCTATCGAAGCCAGCCTGACTAGCCTGATCCTTGAGAAAAAATATATATATAGTTATACAGCCAACAAACCCAATAAAACTTGTCATTTTTGCTCATCTTGTTTATTAGCGGAATGGTACACCATAGGCTATTAAACTTCACATTGCGGGTCATTCACTGGGCATGTTTGGCACTTTTAGCACAATTTAATTGTTTAAGTGCTGGCGCATTAAAACGGAAAGCTGAATGGACGAGTTGAGTGAATGCCGCTTATGTTCACGCAGCTTTGAAATTTTTAAATTGCGATTTGAGACATCATATGTGAATTCGCTTTATCCAATTTATTTCTTCAGTAACTTCTTTGATTAGTTATTTTGTTATTTAGAATAGGCTATATACTTAACATTGTTTGAATCAAGTGACCTTCTCCTGGTTTATTCTGTATTGCGGTTTCAAAGGAAAAACAAAGCATCCCTTAGAGGTAGTCTGCTGGAATGGACTGTAACGTCAGCTGCTTTCTTTAAACACACATTAAAAGCCCAACAGATTAAATCAATTAATAGCAACAATGAAAACGAAAATAACTGATTGCACCCAATTCTTTATTGAATATTATTTCCACTTTGTGTCTATTTGACAGAATAGAATCCAATCAGAATCCATAAGAATTTTGCAGCTCAGGTCGGCTCTATGTATAAATGACCTTTGACATGGTGACGTCACGCAGCTCCTGTGGGTAATTACGAAGGCGCTTATTAATCAGTCGTTAATCTTTTGGAATTTTGTGATTAAAAACGATTCATTTTTTGGGCCACTGACACAATGAGTACACAAAACGCAGCCATATATTATGTTAAGCATGAGGTAAAATTTACTTGATCAGTATGGTAAGTGGTAGACAATGCAGCAGGCTGAAAACTGAATTTGAATAAGAGGAAGAAATTGTAAAGATAAACAATAAACGGTCTTTTATAAGCCAGCTTTAATCTATGTGTTCTCTTATTCAAAGTGACAGAAAACGTTGCCCTAAATTTTGGATCTCAAATTAAAGGAGCTGTGTCACAATTACTGCGCATACTCAGAACTTACATCCTAAGAAAGTGAATCTGCTTGACTGCAAGTCATAATCCGATTCCATCCTTGCCAATCTATCTCCGTTTTGCATTGTATTTATATATCTTAGTTACACTGGCATTATGCTTTATATATTCAAGTGCTTTCTATGGAAATTTGAGGATTCAAAGTGCTATTTTAAGCTTTAGCTAAGGGAGAAGAAGAATGTAAGTTGTTTATCATCGCCAATAATCATAGAAAAAAATACCTTCCAGATTTTGACTTGCAATTGAACTGATTTACTTTGTTCAAAGTTATGAGCATGCGCAGTAATCATGACTCAGCTCCTTTAACTTATGTTTATGTAAATATCTCCAATTTATTTACCATAACATAGTATGTGGTGAAATAATATATTATCATTCTGATATCAGACCAATATTTCTATTATTCTTTTTTATCCAGTTACATGGGGGTAAAATTGTAAAGTTTGCAGTCTGAATATGCACATACATGTTTTTCAATTAGTTTTTGTAACACTCTGGATGGGAATTTCACATGGCAATGAACACCCTTATTGAGCATTAGTTAATCATATGTGTAACATTCCTAGGAGCCTTAAATACAGTTCAGAAGCATTTGAATAATATAACAATCAACATTGTCAGTAGGAGTCTGGACAGTCCCAAAAATTTGATTTATTCTGATTCAGTGCTCCAGCAAACTGAAATTGAACGAAGCATAAAAGGTCAAAGTGCAAAGCGTCAGCTACAATTTCAGGATATGGCAATCTTGTTCGGTATTAGAGCTGCTTCATGCATAGTGTACTCCACTGATGCTATTGTTGTCTTTTTTGAATGCTAAGGTCTCACAATCACTCTGCTTTAATATAGGAGAATTAGCTTCTACAATAGCAGGTATTGATGTTCACAGAAAGGACAACCACTTTTGCAGGCTAACTGTCTACATACAGCACTTAGAGTTCACTGTGCTGTTGTTGCCTGTTTGATTACTCAGGTCTAGCATTTTCCCTCTTGGCTGAACTTCCTGCTGCCTACGGCCTGTACACAGCCTTCTTCCCTGTGCTCGCCTACTTCCTCCTCGGCACCTCCAGACACATCTCAGTGGGTGAGGACAGGTCTTACACAGACCACAGATCACACTGTAAATGCACACTATGAGGGCCATAGCTAGGAATTCTGGACCTTTCCCTTGTCTAGTGAATATCTGTATTCAATACATTCCGTATTCATTTACTTCATTATCATTTTGCATTCATGATTGTGCTGCTGCTATGAAGGAGTGCAAATAAAAATGCCATGTTGAGGTTTGTGTTTTTGTATGCAGAATGTGCAAGATATCAGTCTAGCATAGTGTTCATCAAATCCATGGCTTCAAGAGCCAAGACCTTCGAGTTTACCACCTGACCTTTTGTTCACTCGCTGCTCAGATAATTACTGGGGAATCCTAGATGGGGACCGAAGGAAACCAGAACTGGATTTGGATTTAATCACCAGATTTGATGACACTTGGTCAAGCATGTTTTACATGGCAAGCCTTTTTCTACTCGCAAAACAGTTTGCAGAAACTGAAGGCATTGGCTTGCGTTTTATCCATAAATTCTAACTCAGCCTTTCCATTGCAGGGGCATTCCCAGTCCTTAGTCTAATGGTGGGTGCTGTAGTTACCCGACTGGTACCAAGCCTTGAGACTCCGGCCAATATCACCGGCTTAGAGGGGATGACCGCAGAAGAGCAAAGGGTCGCGGTGGCTGCTTCTGTCACTTTTCTCATGGGAGTAATGCAGGTATAACTCAGCAGCCTGTCTTGTCCTCAGGATGACACACCGAACGCGCTTTATCGGCGTGGAAACGCGAGGCACCTCTGACCTGTTTTTTTTGAAGCCAACGTTGTAAGAAGGCACTGGACGCCTTTTTTTCTGTGTTGCTAAGTACCGCTCCTGTCACTGATCTTTGAAAACATTCTGAAATTAACCGTTTCAATGAACTAGTCAATAGCGAACTGATTTGAGGTTTTTTCACATGATTGGACAGCAGGGAAAAGACTGACAATGACATGAATCGCCTTTATCGAGGCGCCTCAAAATAGGACTGTGTTTGGTGCGAAGTGCATCAAAAAACAGCGAAGCACCTGGGGCGCCTAAACGCGAGGCGCCCAGTGCGCAAAAGCAGCGTTCAGAATGCGTCTAATCATTGAGAATACTAACAAAAAGGGCGCCCCACGTCGATAAAGCATGTTCGGTGTGATCGGCCCCTGACTCAGAGTGAAAATAATGGTCTAAGGCAGTAGCTTCCAACGCTGTTCTGGGAGCTCTAGGGTCCAGTTGGTTTATTGACCAACTGACTCTGGTGAACCTGACTCTACTTAACAGCAGCTCAGTGAGATCACCAGCTGTTGAATGAGATGGGCTTTGTTAGTGTGGCAGGCCACAGGAGGGCCCAGGTGGGGGATTGAACCCCAGACTCCCAGGTATAAGAGTCACACGCTCTGACCGCATCGCCAAAGAGCCAGGCTCGTTGGCAAGGTAGCCAGGGCACGTACTTATTAGGGGGCATTTTTAGTGACAGGACCCATCAAGTGTCACATTAAGGTTGGAGAGAAAACCAACAGATCTGAAGATCTCCAAGAGCAGGGTTGGGGCCCACTAGTCCAAGTTAATAGTCTATCAGCCTGAGCCTGTGTAGAGTTCCCAGATAGAGAGAGATGTGCTGTGAGGTTTCCGTAAAATCTGGTCATGGAGCCATTTTGTTTCCATCACTTTGACGAGCACTGCCTCAAACTGAATGAGTTTTTTTTCCCCCCGTTTTCTCTTTTCTCATGTCTGAATATTTTCCCATCTTATGCTAGTCCAAACCATTACTAGCTGGTTTATCATTGTTTGCTACTGAAATTAATGCATTTTCCTTCCAAGGAAACAACCAAAAAATCCAAATAATTCCCATATTGTGAAACGGCTCGATTTCTCACGACGGAAACAAAATGGCTCCTATTCTTGAGTTATTGTGAGAGTTCCTCCATCTGTTTCTCAGAAGAGTGTTGCGTGAATACTGTTCCCAATCTGTGTGCTAGCTGAATGTAGCACGAGTTTCCCTGTCTGAATATCAGCAGAAGGTAACACGAATACAGCTCCCCTGTTTGTTTCTCAGCAGAGTGTAACATGAGGCCTGTTCGTGTGTCTTTTTCTCAACTGAGTGTAACGTGAATAATGTTCTCCTGTCTATCCCAGCTGGCCATGGGGCTGCTGCAGGTGGGATTCATTGTGATGTACCTGTCGGACACGCTGATTTCTGGGTTCACCACGGCTGCTGCAGTCCACATCCTAGTGTCACAGCTGAAGTTTGTGTTGGGCCTTGAAGTAGGAGGAAGAACTGGACCTTTATCCATAATTTATGTGAGTTCAGTTTAAAAACTAATTTTATGCCACTGTGCCACCCAAGGGTCAATGCAAATTTATGGATAGGGGACGAAAGCTTTCACTGGGGGTATCTGGCAAACTCTCCCCCAAGTACTGGTGATTTAAAGTGATAATGTAAAAAAATATAAGGGAGGTGAGCACCTCTGCTTTATTAGGCGAATTGTTTTTTATTCATTTTACGGACAGTCTTGCCAAAAACCTTAGGTTAGGAAGAGGGGGAAAAACAATCTCTAGTGACAAACTGACAGGCACATAAACACATTCACAAACACATAAGGTTGAAAAGATACCAGCTATATAGTAGACTTTCACAGCTAGGGGAGCTGTGAACTTCATCATAAACAAGACTTGATTGAAGATGAAAGGAAAACACAATACTAAGTGAGGTCCTGTGGTAAGGTACCCACACACCAAGTGTGGAGGAAAATCCATCAAGTCTGCCTTGAGTTACTGTACGGAAACCAAATTTAAAGATGCCCACTAACCCAACTTCTGAGACAGAAATTTAAATTTTATGCTAAGCCATGGGAAGTTGTATTCATGCAAGACAACTGTTTTACTCTCCTATTATGTTCAGAAGAATAAACCATTTTTGGTTTGAGGTCAGTTTGATCCCCGCAATGTAAAACTTCAGAAGATGTTTGTAACTGAAAGTGTTACTCAATCTTCTCTCAGCTCCTTTATGCCTTTCTACTGACCATTTCAAAAGCCAAGTTAATAAAACATGACTTATCGTGTAGGACTGGTGTATTAGAAGTTTTGAGAGTTTCAATAATCTCTATTGTCTCATAATTTACCATTCAGCGCTGAAATCAAACTCTGTGCCAGTTTCACAGTGATTAAATCAGAGTTGTTATAGGATTAAGACAAGGTCAGAGTTGTGAGGATTAAGACAAACAGTGATGGTAAAATGTTTCATAAGAATGAGTGCCAGAAAAAGCTACCAGGTGGCCTTAAACCCCACAATAAAATATTACAAACTCTATGAACTGGGTACTATAACATGCATACAAGGGAGGTTAGCACAAATAGAAAGAAAAAGCTGAATTTCTGGCTACCGGATATATTCGGAGTGGAATTATAAAATACCAATCATGTTAGGAGGTGACTGGAATACTGTTACTTAAACATTAGTACGTTGTATATTGGCGTATTAACAAAAATAAATTATTCTAAATGATGTGTAATCTGCCCAGTTTATGTCCATTAGGGGTATCGAAATGAATTTGAGATGTTTTATAATTGAATTCTACATAAGAGTTTACCATAAGCATATAGTGCACATGCCACTTAACGCTTAACCAGCAAAAAGTTTATTGGTCATGTACAAATAATAACATAAAATTCGACTAAAATCCAAGTTTATAGATTTTGGTGATGCTAATTTATCTGAAAGTAGTCATAGAAAAAAGTTATACAAAACCGGCAGTAGTTGTAAAAAGAGTTGCACGTTAAGTACAAAATGGACAGTACTACAATAAAATCGTGCAGAAAGAGTTATATTGGAGAGGCAAAAATACGAAAAGGTATTGCCTACGACTTCGCTGGCCACTTATCATAGCATCCACTTGACGACATAGGGATCTGTAGAGCATTGCTTTTATTGAACTTTGTTGTATGGGCCAATGTGCAGGCCAGTTAAAATTGACGTGCACAAACAAGTACAAAGCGGGACTTGAGTTCTTGAAGAGTCGAGATAGGGGTTTTTAGCGGTGTCCGTTGTGGACAGCCGCACCTCAGCATTCGCAGTTAATATATACAACATAACAAAGTTGTCAGGCACAAACTGTACACACACCTCTCCGACGGATTGTTTGGGGTGGTACCTGACAGAATGAATTGTTTACTGTTTGAATTGTCAGTGACACGCAAAAAAAGTCTGCTATTTTCCTGGTACAAACACGAGACACATTGTGGCCTGTTTTAATCTCGTTTACAGCCCTACTACGGTTTCCTATCGTCCAAAATTGCAACATTAAATCTTCTTTTTTCCTTTTTTTAACTTTAAAAATAGGGTCGGCGATTCCATAAACCAAAAAAAAGAAAAAAAAGAAAAATCATGAACCTTATAAGCTGTTAAATGAGTGCTCTCCAAACAATCTGAAAACTTTTCATTGAACCAAATGTGAACGCCTTCTCTCCTGATCTGTTGTGCTAATTTATAGATCCTGGAGGAGATATTTAATAAAATCGAGAAGACCAATGTTGCCGATGTGATTATTTCCCTCATCATCATCGTGGTTGTGTTCGTCGTAAAGGAAATCAATGACAGGTTCAAGGCAAAGCTTCCTGTGCCCATCCCTATAGAGGTCATTATGGTAAGTGTTCAGTTTTTGGATCCACAAGCCCCACACAGGACTCACCACCTCATGCGCTCAAGCAGTCAAATTCCACATTTTTTTGGGAGAGGAGGATCTATACCATTTATTATCATTTTTTATTATTTCAACAGAGGTGGCCCAGTGCCACTATGGGTAGCACTGTTGCCACACAGCAAGAAAGTTGTGGGTTTGAGCCAAACTGACTGAATTTAGCAGTTAAATTAACGCATTGTTTCCTGGTTATTTTAACTGTAAGTGGAGTCCTGAGCGCATTTACCTGTGGTTTACACTTAACCCCTTTGTGCAGATATAAATATCCTGTGCAAAGGGGTTGACATATACGGAACTCTGTTGTAAACATATTGTAAAATTACAATTAAAATAACCGGCAAAAAAGGTGCCAGTTTATAACAGTGTGGTGGCCTCTGTGCTGAGTTTGGATGTTCTCCGCATGTGCGTGTGGGTTTCCTATGGGAACTTCAGTTTCTTCCCGCAGTCCAAAGCCATTTATGTCTGGCCACTTGGAGACTCTAAAGTGCCCAAAGGTATGAGTGTGAGAGTGAATGGTGTGTGCGCCCTGTGATGGATGGGCAAGCCTTCCAGGGAGTGTTCCTGCCTTTTGCATAGTCAGCTGGGATAGGCTATAGCTCCCCTGCGACCCTAGTGAAGAAGAAGCGGTTTAGATAGTGGATGGATCACTTCAACAGGTTAGCCAGCAATACCTCAAGAAGTCAATAACAGACTGAAAACCTTTACACTTGGTATTTTATGTAAATTCCAATATTGTATGCACTCTTTTTCAGACCATTCTTGTTTGTGGAATTTCCTACGGAGCAGATTTTGAAGGAAAGTACAACTTGCAAGTTCTAGGTCAAATGCAGACTGGGTAAGCTATTAATAACTACACGACTGTTTGCAGCAACAATGTTGATATTGTGTAAGCCTGGCCTTTGTGACTTCTGGGTTGACTTCCTCTGCAGCTACCAGGCACCAATGGCTCCCAATGGCGCCGTGCTTCAACAGAGTGCAGTGGAAGCTTTTCCCATGGCCATTGTGGGCTTTGCTGTGGCTTTTTCTGTAGCAAAGGTGTACTCTATAAAACATGACTACATCATTGATGGAAACCAGGTGAGTAGCCAAGGAATATGAACCCAAGTTTCGTGAATGATATGGGAGCAACCATGTTATAAAAATGTTGAATGACTCAATGCTCGTCCAGGTGGAAAGCTACAACTCCACTCTTGAAATGCACTTGCCAGAAAATTTTTATACATGAGGGTTTCACATGGTCATTTGCTATTCAGCTGGAAAAAGGGATCGGTACAGTCCTTAAAAAATCCATCAAAAGAATCTTACCACGATAAAGTTCAGGGTCCGCGTGTATTGCCATCTGATCTGAAATGCGTCAGATACACAGGTGATAAACCTGCGTAAGTACTAAATGTTCTGATGACAGTTGAACTTTTTTTTCTATAGAGTCATAAAGTAGAAGATTTAAAAAAAAAACAAAAAAAAACAATAAATTTAGACTCACTGAAAAGGGTTGCATATTTTAATCACCCATTCCTATCATCATTTAAAATCATAATTTCACTGGTCTGTTCTTCCGTCTAGGAGCTTATTGCCTTCGGAGTGAGCAATATTTTTGGAGCGTCCTTCAGGTCATTTGCTGCCAGCACAGCTCTCTCCAGGAGTGCAGTACAGGAGAGCACAGGAGGAAAAACCCAGGTGAATCTCTCTTCACTAAAATACCTTTTATTAGGCCGTCCAGTACTTGGCAGCAGAACATAGACCAGGGATCATCAAATCACAAGCCTTAAAGTCAGACAACTGCTGGTTTCCACCCTCCCTTTACCAAGAAGACAGTCTGACCAATCAGAACCAGATGTTAAATCAAATGACTCACTATACTCTGCTCAATGTTTCCAAATTCATGACCCCTCTACCCTCTGATGATGATTGATGTCAAACAAACCTAAATTGTGGCCTTGGGGCAACTGAAGTAGTAACTGGTGAAAAGAACTTTGTACTTGGTAGCACTCATTTTTCGAATAAATGCCTGGTAGAATAAGAAAAAAAGAAATTTTATTGAATGTTGGGAATGCCAACAGGAAACGTACAGTAAACAATCTTATTTTTCTGCTGTGCCTCTCATGACCTACATTTCTCAAGAAATTTTATTATCTCCATTTCTGTAATCCGGCAGGCATCGGCAGTTTGGCAGTTGGATGAAACTAGTCATTGTCCTCCCTAACTAAAGGAATCCTTTCATGGAGGAGGACATTAATGGGGTTAGAAAGTTAAAAGTCCTGAAGTATTTTACTTCCACCTATGAGCGTAGCAATCGGAGTCCTCTAAGTTGTTCAACCTCTTGGCTGAAGGGCTGCTCTAATTTGAAATTCCAGGTGGTTGAAACAAATAATGGGGATTGACAACCTCTTTCCTTTGAAAACTAAGTGGGAAAAAATGTGAAGTCAAACTAGACAAACAGCAAGTGATGACATGTGTGACAGTTAAAGGTCCTGTCACTAGAAATGCCTCCTAATAAGTATGTGCCCTGGCTACCTTACCCACGAGCCTGGCTCTTTGGCGATGCGGTCAGCGTGTTTGACTCTTACCCGGGAGTCTGGGGTTCGATTCCCTACCTGGGCCCTCCTTCAGGCTGCCACACATGGACTGCTGCTGGAAAATTTAGTGTGTCATAAAACTTAAGATTCATAGGACGAAGAAAAAAAAAAACTGTCGTGACACCCTTGCCATGCAGAAGCCAAAAATCTATTAAATGAAAGAAGACTGTGAATCATTAACTCATTTTATAATTCCAGGTTGCCGGTTTTGTATCAGCAATGATGGCCATGATTGTTACCATGTGGATTGGGTTCTTGCTTGCACCATTGCCCAAGGTGAGACCATGTTCAATAAAAACGTAATTGCAATCAATTTTTCTGTCACAAAAACATGAAACTGAACTTGGACTTGACCTCTGTTTTTTTATTGTCAGTCAGTGTTGGGCGCGCTGGTTGTTGTCAATCTGAAGGGGATGCTCATGCAGTTTCGAGAGATCCCTTATCTGTGGAGGAGGGACCGGCCAGACTGCGTGAGTGCCTTATTTTCTCAGTACAAACCTCAGGAAAACACATTCACGATGTTTTCATGATATAATCGTATTTCCTTCCCAACTGTTACTGAAAAACATATAAGAAAATGTTTTTAAGTCTATTTTTTTCAACACTTCTTAGTACAAAGGTATAACCATAAGTAATGGGGTTGTTTTTATTCATCCAATTAGTTGGTCAATATATGCCTAACATCTGTCTCTTAATGGCTGAATATGCAGCAATGGTGAATATCCGACAAGCAAAATGGTTGTACAGGAGTTTGAATGCCCATGGTTACTACAAGACTCTTATGTCAGTACGCTATCCTAGCTAGCTAAACAGCTAGCTGCCTACTTCACCTGGACATTCATGACTGGTACCACTTTTCAACTGCCTGGAGTGAGAGCCACAACAATCATGCATTTCCTAGGTTATTTGACATATGCTGATATGTGGTGTATTTGAATATTAGCAAGCTATCAGAGGTGGAAAGTCCGGGTCAGAAAGTAAAAATCCTCCCCAGAACTTAATTCCAACCACCTGGATTTACTTCTGAAAAGAGAGAAAGCCAATATGAGTGATCAGCTCATTCTGTGGGAGGGAGAAAAACTTGGCAGGACTTTTACTTTCTGACCCCTGGATTTTACACCTCTGCAAGCTATGTATTCTAGTGCTATATATCTGTATAGTTAAATAAGATGTAACATTTTGTCTGCCTATCTGGAGCTAGCTTGCAACAAAACATCCTCCAAGCAAGCTTGCTAGCCCCATCTCACTGATATTTTCTCACAAAGTTAACTTGCCTCTGGGCTGTTGTCACTGTTGGGTTAATATTCATTTATTCAGTAAACGTAGTTTGAAAGATGACATGCTCAAATCAGGGGCATGCATTGCTGCCAACTAAACTCATGGCATTGAAGTTCCGCAAATGTGGTTTTTTTTTTTTTTTTTGAAATTTGGCATCTTCAATCCCACCCGAATCTGGAATGCCCAATTAGCAAACTATGTACAGAAGCTTGCTCGTATGCAACCTCATGTTGCCATCTCGGGAGAGTGAAGACAGTTCGCGGCTCTCCTCCGAAGTGTGCGCCTGTCAGCCACTGCTTCTTTTTACATTCAAACTTTATAACCATGAAAAGGGGCACAATATTATGTACCAAAGGGGTACTAACCCAGAAACAATGATTGCTCCTTTTTGTATGTGAGTGTATAAAATTGGCATCGATCATAACAAGTAGTCTTCGCGCCTGAGGCACGTCCCTTTCCTGTTTTTTTTTTTTTCCGCCAAGGTGGTGTGGGTCCTTACCTGCATTGCTGCCATTCTCTTGGGTCTGGACCTGGGACTAGCCGTTGGGGTGGGGGTGGAGCTGCTAACTGTCGTAGTCAGGACTCAGTTGTGAGTATGAATTTGTATTAGTGGGCTACAGGGGCCGAGACCCTGGTGCATGGTTCTACTGAAGTTGGAGCTTGCAGCCATTTCAAATGATGTACCTGAAGCCCCACAGTACATGGGAATTCATCTCAGCGCTTCAATTCCTTTCCTTTTTAGCACCCGCTGCAGTGTCCTGGCCAACATAAGGGGAACGGATATCTATAAAGACCGCAAAGATTACCTTCAGGTAAGTTTGTCCGGGATCCAAGCACCAAAATAGCTCACAAAATCTGCAGACAAATCAGTGAATAAGAATTCATATCAATATCAACTCACATGCTTCCTTGTGCAGTGTTTCCCGGCAAAAGTGCTTCCTCTCTTAGCAGCTCTCTTTATTTCAGATTTATGAACCAGAAGGCGTGAAAATCTTCAGACTGCCTGCACCAATCTTCTTTGCCAACATTGAGTTCTTCAAGAGAAAACTGATTGAATCTGTATGTATATAGCCAGGATTGTGCATACGTAGCTGCACACTCAATTTTAAATAAAAAATAGAGAGCATGCACAACATTTTTCAATGGAGATTACAGATGCAATTTTACTTTTTTTGACATCGATCATTTCAACCTCTACAAAATCATTACCATGTTATAGTAACATCCCATTTCTTGATGAACTTCAAGCTAGATATTTGAACAGACAGTTGCCTGGTGAATTCATGTACTGACCATTACTGTCTTGTTAATAAAGTAGAGCTAGAATATACTTAACGGTCATGCTTTTTCGCACTGCAGCTTTATGGCAGTAGGATTTTACACTGTAATGTTGTTTCAGGTAGGATTTAACCCTCTGAGAGTTTTGAGGAAGAGGAACAAGGCGGTGAGGAAGATCAGGAAGTTCCTGACTAATGGGAAGCTGCAGGTAACAGATGTAAGTACAGTAGTGCTGGTCACCACCCAAACTTTGGCCTCCATTTTAAAGGGCATGTATACCGTTTCACAATCTGATTTTATCTCATGAATCAATTAAATGGTCTTCCAAAATAATGTTGGTGATAAACATTTAATTGATGAAGAGCCTCATCCTTGTCATAGCACTTTTTTTCCAGGAATGGCTGTGACGTCACAGCTCCTTTACCATCAGAAAATCATTTCAAAATAATTGACGATTAAATAATAAATTCAAACGGTCTTTCTTGAAGCTCAATTGCTAAACAATTTTTTGATGCCTAGTTTTGTGGATTACTATGATCCTGGAGTGCTTAACCAGGGCATGTATTAAGGATATGCAGCGAAATGCAATAAATAGCGAGCACACACAGCGATTGCAAAGTTTTGATTAAGGTTATAACTTTGTATTTTGACCGGTACAAGGATTTGGTCATCAATAATGGATGTCTCAAAATAATTCTGAATGTTAATTTGATGTGTTTTGCTAATTTTCCATCAATAAATTATGAAATTTATTGACTTATGCGAATCCTGTTGTGCCTTCACTACCTCTACCTTCTTGAAGTTTCGTACTTATCCGGCTGTAGCCCTTTGCATTCTTCTGCCTCACCTGGACAGAAGTCTTCACTTCCACGACTATAATCTGATCCGACGTCACTCGAAGCTTCCAAATCGGAATAGAAACTCTCGCTCTTAAATTCACCGTTTGTCAAACTTGAAATACTGGCGCGTCCATGTGTTCCATCGCTGACTTAATAGGTTACTCGGAACAGCTCGGGATGCGGTTGGCAGTTCCTGTTTCAAGCTGTCAATAATATTGATTATCTTTGATTGGGGATTTATTTTGGCAGAAAGAAATGTGCATTTGTTTCCGCTGATACATTCCAGCTTTTTAAAATGTTGGTTGTGTTGTAGGGTTAACATGCCCTTGATGGCCTCCTAACTGTTCCATTCTGGTCCTCCTCACTACATCTGTGTTTCCTCTCTCTGCAGAAAGGACTGAGGGAAATCGACTATTCTCCCATTGATGAGTCAGAAGATGAGGGCCACACGGAAGACCTGGATCAGCCCATTGACTACAAGAACATTCCCATCCAGGTCAACTGGAATGATGAACTTCCTGCCGGCATCTGTGTTCCCAAGGTTGACGTCCACAGTATCATCCTGGACTTCGCAGCGGTCTCATTCCTCGACGTTTCGGCCCTGAAGGGGCTTAAGACGGTAATGATCGATTCCATCCAAGGACATCTTAGCGATTCTCCATTGTTCCAGAAAATAAAGACTCCTGCAGTTAGTTTATTGTTCATCTTGAAGTTTTCTGTTTTGTTAGTGACTTCACACTCATATGCAAGATGTGCTTCCACTGCCTTGAGTCCCCCACTAAAGTATAACAGGTTAATACAATGAGAAATACAGCAGAGTGCCTCGCATCCTGTTTGTCTTACTTTGTTTCTAAACCCCTTTTTTTGGCAGATCCTGAAAGAGTTTATTCGTGTGGATGTGGAAATCTACATAGTGGCATGTGATGGTGAGTTAGTCAGTGTTGTCAAGAGTCTGAAAATATGAGATGGAATGAAGAAGACAAACTTACAGTTTATGTGCATTTAATAAAGGGCTGTATAAATGCAGCTCACTCATAATTTTGGTTGAGCTCAGGTTTTAGACAGAAACCCTTAGATTCAAAATTTGAGTCCTATTGTGAGCTTTAGTTCACAGAAATATGTACATGATCAGATCCCCACTGGAGGGCAAGTACAGGCAGAGCTCAGGGACCCTGAAGTACTTCGATAAATAATGGTCCCAGTATATCTGCAGTGTCATTTATTATGATGGCAAGCACGACGTTACGTTCTCTCGAACTGACTTACAGCCTACATCCTGGAGAAGCTGCACAGCTGTCTGTTCTTTGATGACGAGATCAAGACATCCATCTTCTTCCTGACCCTCCATGATGCCATGCTGCACATTCTGGAGAAACATCCAGATCACTCGGAGGCAAAGCACACGCATCGACAGGTGCATTACCACAGAAACCACTAATTCTTTCCACAGGCAAACTGCCACCTTCATTTTTAGTCCTTGTCCAACTGATGTGCTTTGAGAATGTTTATTTTCACTAAGCAAAAACACCTGAAACAATGGGAGGTGGGAACTAGAGGCCTTTTTATACTTGCAAGACATGTCTGTCGACCAAAATGTTACACAGAATAAAGTGTCCTCTGCCAGCATCTTATACCGGTCAAATATTTGTAATGTTGCTGACACTGTCGGTGGTAGTCTTATGTTATCGGCTGGATGGATCAAGATTTTAGCGATTGTCATAGTTACAGGAAGTCAATACACTGCAAAAACAAAATCTTACCAAGCATTAAAATCATGTATTCAGACTTAATCACTTATTTTTATTAACGTTTTTCTTAAAATTACTTCAAATTGGAGGCAGAATTTTTTTTTTTTTTTTTTTACTCAATTCTAGATTTGTCCCTTGGGGCAGATAATTTCACTAACACCACGGACAAATCTAGAAGTGAGTGAAAAATTACCTCAAAGCAGTGGCAGAATTTTTTTTTCCAAAACAAAAAAGGTAATAGAAATAAGTGTTTAAGTCTAAATACAAAAGTCATAAGAAGATAACATATCCCCCTAGCCCAGCAATCTAATTTCAGAAATCCCAAAATATCAAAACACACCAGTCTAGGACCCAATGTGCACAGCAAGCTTCATTAAAAAATATTGAATGGTATTCAAGTTATGTCCACATTACATGCCGGGTGGATAACAAGATTAAAATGCTTGGTAAGATTCTGTTTTTGCACTATACAATGACGTTCATAAAAAGATGGTTGTTTACAAAGAAATCACTGATTACCATGGAGGTGACAGTTGGCGCCACAGACGCTGTCCGACACTTCTTTTAAGCATAAAAGCATCAGTGTCAGTCAACACTTTTCTTAAGACGTCTGTGGACGTGTCTTTCAAGTATAGAAAGATTAAGTTATCCTGATCGACAATAGGAGGATTTGGGCCAGGGATTCCATGGTTGCAAGTGTAATAGCTTCAACAGTGAAACAGGCACAAAGAGGCTAAGAACTAGGGCAGTTGAGATAAAATAATGCCAGCTTGTGCAGCCTGAAGTCTGGTGGCTATAGTACACTTTTGAGCACACCAGACAAGTTCATACACATCAGTTGCAGTGTACACGTGGGGCACAGAGGTGATCAGAAAGGCCCAACTCCTATGGAAAATTCAAGGACATAATACAACTTGAGCATTGTTAAAACAACTTCATCATTTACCTCACCAATGCGTGCATTTTGTTGCAGATTATGAGGCCACTTTTAATTTTACATCCTTAAGTCAAGATTTTAAGTGTTAACAAGAAAGCCCAAGTACTGACTTGAGAACCCTGGGACAATGTTTGGGCAATCTTTGACCCCATTCTACTTGCATCTTGGTGTCTTGCAGAATGTGTTCACCAAACATCATGCAGTCTACATGCGGAGTAGGACTACAACGGTAAGTCTAAGAGCCAAAAAATCTTGTTCACTTGGGTGTATTCAGTGATGCAGATTCATACATAGATTAACCCACTGCCAATACAATTTATAGGCAGACACAAGGCCATTAATAGTCATTGCTGTGCTCATCAGGAAATGCTCACATAATTCCCGCCAGATGGGGCATTCCGTGGTATTCATTTTGTTCCGGACACCATTGCAGCTACTAATGTGTTGGTCCTCTGAATTGTTTTAATGGCTGAATTTGAAGTACTGTGGGGTGATATAAAAATGAATGTCATCGACGGTAATTACTGCACTTAATTACGTAAAAGAACAACTGTAACAGACAGGACACATTGCGACATTGATTTTTAGGTAAGTGGTTCAATCAAAATTTTCTTCATTTAGGTGATATTCTTCAAATTCTGCCATCCAGTGATGTACCCTTATATCAAAGGAATATCATTCAGGAATTTTCAAAAAAAATATCTGAACAGATAAACTCGACAGAGCTGTCAAAGTGCGTTACAGACAGGACAGGGCAAAATGTTACGGACAGGACACATTTGTCGGTCTACGTAATCATCAATTAATTACCACTAAAACTTGTATTGATCAATATTATGGATGCATTTGCTTTGTGAGAGAGACAGCTACATTTCTTTTAATATGAAGTGTCATTTTAATTTCAAATATCAAGACTTACAGCTTCATATCTATAAGCATGTACAAATGCACACATCTAAGCCCAATGCCTGGCATGACTAACTTGAAAAATGTGAATTTAAACAAAATTCCATTTGTTGACAACGGTCACAGTCAAGAAATCAACAACGGTACATAGCTGCCGTAAGTGCAATGATCCATGAAGACAAAATACATTTTTCAGAAACCTTTGGATGTCAGCCAACATATCCACCGGGTATTTCATGAAAATTTTGAAAAAAAAAAAAAATCTGGAGCCATGTCGCTAATACCACGGAATGCCCCAGTTTTCATAAATGCAAACAAACAGAACTGAAGGCACTTGAAATCCATAAAACAATATGGTCCTCCTTTTCCAACCCCTGGGTTCAAATAAGTACGCAAATCCAATGCTTAAGTGAAGACGTAGGACTTCTTAATGTTGGGTAATATTTTACCAAGGGTATATCAACCTTTACTCACGAACACGATTTAAATACTCAGCCCACGTCTGATAAACATCAGTCACGAATCCATCTTTACATAATGACATTTGTGGCACATTGCCCTTTTTCACTTTCAATGATTGACAGTTGAAATGATTCACAATCACCTGAAGGACTTGGAGCAAAATGGAGACATTGTCTGTTGTGTCCCCAGGAGGCCGAGAGCAGAATGTAGAGGCCATCCATTTCCTGCGGCAGTGGTTGCTATGCAACAAAAGGGCTTAGAAGATGCGTCGGAGGACAAGCAGTTTTCTGAGAACTCCCTCACACTTTCCACGAAACCAGTAGCATTACCACTTCTTTCAAAACAATGGCTGCAAACGTCGTATTCCACATAACACATATTACATCTGTATCGGAAGATCAAGGAAAACTACGCTCCAAATTTTTCCTTCCCTACTGATTTTTCTCCATTTGTTAAGTGTGCCTAGACATTAAATAGTTACTGGTTATTTCCTTCAAAAAAAAATGTTAAGGGCAAGTGGACAATGTTACTGTATAAATATTGCTTTTAATTGTGTGAAGTTGGATTTTCTTGAGGTATAAAAATAAATTTTACACTTTCTAAAAATCAGAAGTTTCAAATTGCGTACCACACCATAAAGCACATGATTTCCCCATTTCATTTTTACAAAGTGACGAATGAAACAAAATGCCGTCCGCCTTCTTTGGTCCTGACTACCAAGAAAAATCTTAGTATCAGTAGTGGTAAAAATGTTAGAATTACCAGTGCAGTTAACAAAATGTAAATAGACATATCACGTCATCCTGGGAAAATCAAGTCATATGACTGGCAAGTAATGGTGATAGTTAACCTAATTACGGCGCCAGGAGAACTGTATAGCATCCTTGCTTGAGCAAATCTATTTTTCTGCAAGGTATCCTGGCACGTACAGCAGATCAAACATTGACAGAATTGTCATCCTCTCCCTCACATTAAATAGCCTTTTGATGTTTTATGTTCCGATTACAATCATTATACTCAGAACACTATAACACATCCAAGCCGTAATGTTAATGTCCAAAGGTCATATCTCTTGAATAAAACAATCCGTGCGCAGAGATAATAGACAAAGTCAATTACGGGATTTCAAGGGTCCGCACACACAGAACAGACCTTACATTTGTCCATTCATGTAAAGACAGTCTCATCACAGTCACTGCACAAATTTGATGAAAACATTTTCATTTTCAAATTTTAAAAATTTATTGAGGCAGAGGGGGGGGGGGGTAAAGAACAAGTCTTAGAATTCTACCCTGAGCACAGGATGTAAGCAAGCCTGACAGTGAGGGTTACAAACGCCCGTCTGACAGCACTCTTCTAGGAAAGAACACCAATGTTAAACCACCTTCTACCCTGTTAAAGGGAGTGACACCCCAAACAAGCCATCAGTGGCTTCTCCTACAATTAGTTCAGCTAAGCTTTAAGCATTGAAAAAGAGCAGAAGCCCTTACAAAGACTCCATTACTCCCACACTCAAAGCACGTCACTGTAGATTATTAGAGCCCAGTAAGCACTGGAGCACTGTCTCACACCATTAGCACTGAAAAGGGACTTCTACTGGTAATACGGTCTATAGCGGGACTGATCAGGGTGGTGGGGTCCAGGCATTTGGCCCTGGGGAGGGGGACCCTGCATTCGAGGAGGAGGGGGGCCCCTAGGGGCCGGCCACATCCCAGGGCTCATGCCCCCGGGTTGACTGAAAGGAGGGCTGAGCGTGCCTTGGTCCTCGGGGAACTGCTGCATGGAGTTTGGGTTGTAGTGGTGTGGCGGAGGAGCGCTGACGGGAGGACCGCTATGTTGGGGCGGCGGCCCTGGCGGGGGGTGGTTCATGTACGGGGGCATCTGATTGATGAGATGTCCAGGGGGTGGGGTGATGGGAGGCGGGGCTGAGGACATAGGGGGCGGGGCCTGGTTGTAGACCATGTGGGGGGTCCCTGAGCCCTGTGACGGGTGCTGCATGGGGTGGCTTATAGGGGGAGGAGGGGGGGGGTGGGCCGTAGTGCTGCTGTGGCGCCATCATGTGGTGGGGGTGTGACACTACGGGCTGGCCGGGGTACTCCCCCGGGTGGTGGTGAGGGGGAGGGCCCTGGGCGGGGCCCGGGCCTGATTGAGGGAGGGGCTCCCGAGAAGAGCCGGAGCTGCTGCCGGAGTCATCCTGGATGGGCACGGTAATGAGGTTGCTGTGCTTGCGCGTGGTTACTGTGGAGATCCGGAAGGTTTCCTGAGCAATGGAGGGCCGCGGAGGCCCCAGGTCGGAGGAAGAGGAGGAGGAGGAAGAAGGGGGTGGGGCCTGGGAAGGGGGGCGGGGGTGATCGTCGTGAGGCAGTGGCTGGCCGTAGGGATCGTGCGCTGCGTGCTGCAGGGACGGGGGCGGGAGGAGGTGGTGCGGCTTGGGCAGATGCGGTGGCGGGGGCAGCCGGTGCTTGTCCGGGGGCAGAAGGAAGCGCTCGGGGAGTTCGGACGAGGCCGGCGGCAGGTGTAAGGCCTCAGGTCGGCCTGGCGGCGGCGGTTTGCTCGCCCTCATGTGCCGGTGGTTTATATGGGCCTGCAGGTCTCTCTGCGACAGGTAGGTGCGCTTGCAGCCCTGCACTGTGCTGCACATGAAGAGTGACCCACGGAGACACTGCTCGATTCGCTGGACGGGGTCCGTGCAGCTGTACAGGGACACACTGTGCTTGAGATTTAGTAAGGGAAATGGAGCCCGCGACATCACAGAGACTCATAACTGCAGTGACAGCCCATACACACCTGGACCCGTTTCACAAAGGAGGCCAAGCGAATTCACTGGATAAGAACATTACATAAAGCCTGAAATCCTCAAAACTGCAATGCAGGTCAAGTAAAACGGCTATCTGGGATTCTCTCTGTAGTCCTCCTGAATGAAATGAACCCTGAGGACTTCAGTAAAAGCAAACACAGACCGCTACATGTGTTGGCATGGTACTAAGTGACAACACAGAGTCAATGAAAGTGATAACACCAACTGTAAATCATACCACCACATTACAGGGTGGTATTATTTGGTAATATGGTATTATTTACCACCCTGTGTACCAGGCTATAGTATTATTATTTACCACCCCATTACAGCTTTTTGCAAATGTAAGAAGTAACTACTATGCAGCTTTGGAGTTTGTCCAAATAATTTACTTGCAGTTTACCTCACAAAAGTAAAATTAAATGCCATGTAAATTGCCCATGAACCAGGGGTGTTAATATTGAGAACTAATGCATCACTTCCTCGTGTCAACAAAATAAATTTAGTTAGAATACGATGAGATACACTTTATTGAATGAACCCTGTGAGGTGATCTGACATCTGCATTTGACCCCTCCAAGTTACTTAGGAGCAGTTTGCTTCGAGACTAAAACGAAGAGGTACCTCCGTCAGCTACCACTCACAAAACAACCAAAAAGCAGCCAGCGCATCAAATGCCAGTACAGCCAAAAGGGACAAAATGTTTACTAAAGCATTCATCTCTTTTAGAAGATGATGACATAAAGCCTCACTTCTCCTGGGATTATATTGGATATATACTGGTCAGACAGGCCATAAGAAAATGAGGGCAAGATCGAGCCTGAACTCACAAACTTTGAGACAAAAAGCGAAAATCAACGATGAGAATGGCAGAAAAGGCCCTTCAGTAGGAGGAAGATCTGCCTGGTATCAATAGTAGTGACTGACTAGTCACCAATAGCAAATGGTTTCAACTTCACTCAATGCTCCATCTCATTTGCAAGGAAGCATCCCAAGTAGGTAGCATTTTTAATAAATATGGCTGCTTAGGACCATTTCATCCAGTGTTTCCCACAGAATTTTTGGAGAATATGGGGGCACAGTGTTTCCAACAGACCAGGAAGCAATGTGTGGTCTGGGGGATTCATTCTCATTTTGTTGAGCGGAGGGGGGGGGGGAGAGAGAGATGATTCTCATGTTGTTGGGGGATGATTGCGCAAATTCCGTGTCTTCCAGTACCTTTCGCATCTTCCCGTTTTTCTTCTTTTTTTTTTCTTCCCCAAACGTGCGCATGCATGATTAACATGCGGCAACTGCGCACACTGAGACTATAGCGGGGGTAAATTAGATTATGGCGGGCCGCCATAATCTCGTCAATGTATGGAAACACTTTCAGAAGGAAGCACATGAAACATCCTAGTTGGGTATCTCGATTCAGCAAAATATCGAGGAAACATGAAGTGGTTCCTTCACAGCAAAGGAAATCCCAAAATGCATGGCGACAAGCCTGGGATTTTCCGCATAGATAACATGTAGGACAGCAACGGTAGGTATTTGATAAGTTTCACGTCTCACTTCATCGCAAAATTCAGTTCTGATAATTTTTTAAGCAAGAATTTGACTCCGTAGATGTCAAACATCAGCTCTTTCATGGGAGAGGACGTTAAATTATAAACTTATACTGATGTTTCCAAAGCGCTGAAGATCCATGAACTACTGACACAAAGAAAACATTAACGTTTCCCATGGAAACCGCCACACCAGTCTCATGAAGCTTCCGAGTTGGTGCGTTTCATTTCATGAAACCTTTATAAAAAATTGCTCCCATTACAGAGAGGTCCTACCTAGGTACTAAGGACAAAGGAAGCCTCCTTGCAAACGAGACAGAGTCAATGTGTCAACCCACCGACAAACAGGGGTCACCAGCTCAGGTTATTCGTGTATAGAGCAAGGGTGGGCAATTCTGGTCCCGGGGGACCAGTGTGGATGCAAGTTTTTATTTCCACCAATTGCCCTGAGCAACTGAGCTAATTGGTTGTATATAGAGGCACAGACTAGCTCATACATCAGAACAAAGATGTTTTTTCCTATAAGGAAATAAGAACAGTTTTTGGTGTTCATTCATGAGAGTTTACAGAAATGCAGCACAAATATGAGATTTCATCCATGGTTTGGCTAAATGAGACAATCAACTCATTGAAGGCCAGAAGTTGGAGTGACAATCAGGGACAGATACAGCCCTTGTTGACCATCCCTGGTATAGAGTGTACTGGGAAAAAGTAAATGTATTGAAGTGCCAGCTATAAGGGTGAAAGGAGGACAGGCTTACACACGGGGTGGGGGGTTTAACTTACCCAGGACACATTTTGTCACACTTCTTCTCATACAGAACGGCACACTCATAGCAGAACACATGCTTACAGGGAATCTGCGGAGACAAAGAGGCTTTCAAGGTCACTGTTTCACAAGCACACAGGTTTGAAGTGGTGATCAATCGAAATGTCAAGGTGATACTGAAGTCTCACAAAAAATGTCCACTGAATGCAATCCTAAATTACTATTTGTATATAACAGAGATGTTGCTCCCATTGTCAAAACAAAGACTGTAGTAAGAATTCTGGAATTACCAACATATACGTCAGACTAGGAACCTTATTATATGCTAGTCAGACTGATTGTCAACATTATGTTTGAAGGAATTAAGAGTACGCAGAGAGCAAAGTGGAACAGTTTCCGGCTGGCTGACAGGGCAAACTAAGACCTTAACATGAGCACAGGATGGGAAATACTGTGTGTGTGTGTGTGTGTGTGTGTGTGTGTATATAAAAGAAGGCTTTATCATACCATGCGCCCATATATCTTTATAGGCAGTCCACACTTATCACAGAAATGGACTGGAGTGTCATCCTTCTCTCCAAGCAAGTTCAGCTAAGGAAACAATGTTGAGAAAATTAGCAATGCAGTCTCTCGAGCACTTACGCAAAAATTATCCTTCAGCAGGGAAGAGAGGACAAACGAGATAACACAAACCTTATAATCCCAGAACATTTGTTGGGGAAATCTCCGCTGTCTGCCAAAGGCATCCCCAGACTTGCACTCAAACCTCTCTTCTTGTTTGATGACAGGAAAGTTCTCTGGAAAACATTAAGTGGCCCAGTTAAAGGCCCGATTATAAACTGAAGACCCAACTCCAAAACGTGAAGAGCCACTGCAACATTGATGCTTGAGCCGGGTTGAGAAACTGTTCGTTTTTCCATGGCAAATGTCCAAACTGACACTCAGGAGTGATGCAAGGGTATTCATTGACATCATCTTTGACAGCAGCTTTTCAAATGAAAAGAAAACCCAATTTTCAGACACATTAGTGTCATGAACTATCACCAAGACCTTTTTTTTGGGAATATAAATTTCCTGTTGTGATGCACAGAAATAAGACCGACCTTCATCCCCGGTCTGAGGTTTGGAAGGCACCCGATTCACAGCTCTCTGCGGGCGCACGACAGGCTTGCTCCGGATGACCGGTTTCGATATGAGCTTGATCGGGATCCTTCTACGGACATCAGGACCCCCTAAAATCCCAGGGCCGTCCGTGCCCTGCAAATCATTATCTGAAAGCAAGGGATACAACAGTTTATTCATCATAAATGTTAGCATTGGTACAATAATCTCCTACTCTGCAAACAGTTTAGATTTCTATGGCTTAATGAACACCACCAATCATTCAGGCTATAATTTACCAACACTGACCACGTCCTTCGGAAGCTGTTGCTTGGTGATGTTGACAAACCCTGACCCCAAACAACTCCGGTTTTATTTCAGTCGCACAGCTGAATGTCAGCTAGCAAACAAACTTAGAGCTTGCTACTCAATACCTGAAGTGCAACACGGATGATCAATTCTGCAGGTTCCCCGTGAAATTCAATCAGCTACGTTCAAACTGTAAAGAGATTTATTCCCAATGATATTTCTGGCTAGTTCTGGGCATTGTTAGCTATGAAAGATTTAGCACGACTCCATTTCTATTCACTGGTTAGATTACTCCTGCGAGTGTCAATCTTGCCATGAAATTCACAAGATAACCACTGAATAATAATTTATTTTAGCTTTGATAGATTGTACGCACCACCCTGCACTAAATCCAAATCGGTCCAGTCAAACTTTCTGCTGGGTAGTTTCACGTTCTTCGTTGCAAGGTAGCCAGCTACAATACCTCAAATCGATGCCAAATTCAATCTTGCACAATATATTATTTATTTATTCATTTGAAATCTCCGAAGAAGGAGAATACAATGAATTAGCACAGTAAAACAATACTTTTAAAACATAATAAAATTACACGCATGACATGCATAAAACAGTTCATAATAAAATTGGAAGAAACTGCCAGCGTTGACCAATTTAAAATTGTCAGCAATAGTCAAAATGGCGTTGTTAAAGGTTCCCCATCATGTCGCCAGGTGCACAGCAAATTAGTTATTGCAAGCCATTTCAAAGCCCCCGTTTACACGTACACGGTTATTTTGACAAATGGAGACATTTCCCAGTGTTTGTGCCCTTCGTTTACACGCAAACGGAGAATTCGCCACTGAAAACGATTCTTTCTAAAAACTCCGGCCAGAGTGGAGATTTTGGAAAATTTTGGTTGCAAGTTTGCATGTAAACTGAGAAAAACAGAATTTTAGGCAGCCGACGTCACAGTATGCGCCAGAACTTGCACCTGCGCCAAAAGTGCGACCTATGTTTTCATTTTCATTTGGCTGTGGTGATCATGGATAATCGTGATTCCTTTCTGTTGTTGCTATTTTCGGGATTCTGATTGGCTAACGTGGGCTTGAGCTTATTGTTACACTGCCACCTACAGGTTTGATATGCTCTTGTCGGCATACATACACAGGTACCTGTAAACGAAAACTTTTCTGAAAACTGATACGTGTACATGGTATTATTTTTGAAAACTGAGTCGGTGAAATGTTCGTTTATGAAAATAGCCGGCCACGTGTAAATGGAGTGAAAATCTTTTCCCTCTTGACATCACATGGGGAAGTAACCAACCAGAGGCAAAAAGATCTGATCACCTTCAGCCAAGCAGTCAATCAGATTTCATTATTCTGGGTGGTCACTCCCCCTTGTGATGTCAGGTAGGGGAGACTTTGAACTGGCTCATAATGGCTAAGTAGCTGCGCACCTGGTGGCATGATAGGGGACCTTTAATAGGCGGACCATCAAATGTGTCACTGTCTCTCTACTTATAATCTTTGCTCAACAAAAGGGCTTTTAGACGGTCCGAAATTTCATAGGATGAAAGACGGCACGGCTGTAAAAATGCCTTTACCGGGGAAAAGCCTAAATGCACCATCCTAGAGATTAAGATTAATATTACCGGAGCGGGTAGGGCTGATCTGATGAAAAACTACAACCATCTATACTTTCCCTCATAATTTATTTCTTAATATATTGTGATGAAATTTTCACCAGTTATTCTTGAGATGTATGTCTATCAATAAGAAAGATGAAGGAAAGCATAGATGGTTGTTATTTTCCAGCAGAATGTTTTCAGAAAATTTGCCCTGCCCTACCCCACCGGAGCCCATTAACCGACCAACCTTGTATAAGTTAGCTAACGAAATACAGACCTGCGGCCACCAACTTGTAAGCAAAGTTATACGGCCAAGTTACCAGGCCACCTAGCTCACTTCAGCCTATCTGACATTCGCAGCGACTCCACGCAAGAGCCATCCAAACGTTCGCTCTGTAGCGTTGGCTCATAGAACTTGCAGAGCTGCAAAAACGCATGTATTCGCGTCTATGCATTGACTTTGAATGTAATCTGTCGGGCGAAGAATTCGTTTCGCCTCCAGTGTGAAAGCGGCTTTTCAACTCACGTGTTAACTATTGAGAAACAAACTAACCAGCTAGATATCGAGCCACCTCGCTACGCAGTATAGAAACGATGCATTTTTCGCAAGTGATATCTAAACTGATCACCGGATACTGTAGCTAGGCAAAGTTTGCCACTTACAACCATAATGACCACCACCCAGCTAGCCAAGTTAACAGGCCGCAACTCAGAAGCTCCTCGTCGGTCAGAATTGAGTTGATTTCCAAGAAGTCAGCATCACGAAGTAAAGTTTGTCATAATATGAAACTGACACACAATACAAGTAAGGATGTGGCTTTAAACAAATTAAACATTCTTTCTCAGGAAATAAATAGAATACTTCTCACCACTCTGGTCCATGATCCGGGGCTGTAGTGCCCCTAGAAAGCGGAACTTAGGTTCATGGGGGCGCGGCTTTCGCAGGAAGTCTGCGAAATGTTTTATGCATGGAAAGATGGTGCCCTCAAGCGGCTTTACCGTATAAGTAGCATCACAGCTCAGTGAAATATCAATCAAATTTATTTTCATTTCTGATTAATGACAACCTTGAGAACATTTCTGTCCAACTATGGCAAAAGGAAGCAAGTTACATAGAAATGTATGCTACTTGCTTCCTTTTGCCATGGTTGGGCAGATTTCTACAGACATGGGCAGGTCGCTGTTTGCAGGTGATGGGGCTCTGTGGAAGAGGGTAGGGAATTTGGAGTATATTACGTTAGTATAGAAAGTTCAAGAAGGAATTAGTAGAGTGGAAAGGTGGGGATAAGAGCGGGGTTTAAGTTTTTTTGTTGAGAAATCTGAAGTAATGTTCTTCTCAAATAAGAAAGTCAGAGAAAATATAACTCTAAAGTTGTATGGGGAGAACCTAGAGAGGGTGGACTTTTTCACTTTCTGGGGGTGAAATTTGATTTTAGGCTAAAGTGGCGAGACCATGTGAGAAGTTTTGTGGAATAAACAAAGAAAATCATTTATGTTATGAGGTGTCTGACAGGTCTGGACTGTGGAGCAGATATTGTATCTTTAACATATGTATATCTAGCATTAATTCAGTCAAGAATAGATTATGGTTGTGTAGCATATAGATCGGCAGCCATGTCTGCACTGTCAGACCTGGATGTGATTCAGGCACGGGCCCTTAGAATTTGTTTTGGGGCAGTGAAGACAGCACCAGTGTGTGCTCTCCAAGTCGCGGAAGGAGAGATGCCGTTGTTGCTCCACAGAAAACAGCTCATGGTCAGCTATTGGGTACAGTCAAGGGGACACAAAGATAACTATCCAATGAATAAGATTTTAGAAGCTTGCTTTCTCAGAGAGGAGTTAAAAGTAGAGATCAAGTTTTGAGTGGATAGGCAAGGATATGGCTGAGGGAATGAAAGTGCATGTAATTGAGTATAGTCCAACCATGTTGTGGCCTACGAGACCGGAGTGGAAGATGCAGTGTGCAATATAGACTATGAAAGATATGAAGATACTAAGTATTGAGCACAGGAACAGAACAGAGGATCTCGTAAATGAATATTATGATCACAAACATAAATGTTACGGTGAATACTTACAGCTTTTTACAGATGGATCAAAGGATCCAGAAACAGAAATGACGGGGGCAGCGGTGGTAGTGCCCAGGCTCCAGGCTGAGATAAGCAAAAGAACCTCAGATTTTCTGAGTGTACATGCTGTGGAATTATGTGCACCTATCTGGAATGGATTAAAAATGTTAGAGCAAGCAAAATACTCATCTGTAGTGACTCAGTAACAGGATTATTATCCAGTCCGAAGCAGCCAAGACTCATCAAGACTTATTATATGAAAGACCATCTAAGATAACAAGATTAGCTGATCCGGTAACAGAGTCGGTGTTTATGTGGGTTTCAGCTTAAGTGGATAAGTTGACAAAGGAGAGAGTTAAGAGAACATATGTGGACATATATGTCAATTTTTTTAAGTCGGAGGGGAAAGCATAATTTGGAGGGAATAAGGCAAAAAGGGGCAACAGTATTCGGATGGAGAGACCAAAGGAAGACTTTGCATAAACTACAGAGTAAAATGGGGAGAGATGTAAATAGATGAAACAATGCAAAAGAACGAGTAATTATGAGCAGAATGAGAACGGGGCACAGCAAGCAGCACACTGTTTCTAATGGGAGAACATCCACCTGGGAATTATGGTCAGTGTGGGGAGAGGGAAACAGTGGAGCATGTGCTGATTGTATGCAGGGCATATGAAACAGAAAAAATTTGATGACTGAAGTTCAGCGGATAGGGCGAATATTAAAGATATTCTAGAGTATTGAGTTGCAGATGATGGAAGGAAGGCGATCTTTAAATTCCTGACAGTAACGGGACTTATTAAAGGACTGAAACATAAGAGACCAGAAAGTAACCGATGACAATTTAAAACCTGGAAGAAACGTTAATGCAACGAAAAGGATGTCAGCTGCCCCACAAAAGTAGAGGAAGAAATAGGCCTATCAATTATCTGATTTAGCTGGTGGAGCCCATTTTCTACTGGCGTTGTCCAATTTTTCATCAGTTTTCATTTCTTCCTTTAAATTTACCGTTCAACTGAATCCTTCCAAATGGCAGGCATATTAGCCTCCTGAATAGTATCCAGTCAACGCGCTGTTCATGACATGATCAGTAGAGCAATGTGATAGAATAACACGCGGGGAATAGGTGCGGAAAATGGTGAAAATACCTTTTCCGTCAAACAAAATACCTAGCGAGCCTCTGCATGGCACTAGCACTTGAGAGGCCGGCAAGAATAATATGTAAATGACCCAGACAGTCGAGTCGCCTCCACTTCTTGAAGTGCGACGTTGTTCCGTGTAAGTTTTGAACTGCGTTCATGCCTGTCGCTCAAACACGCCAGGGGTGTGTGGCTGGCATTAGTTCACGAAAGGCAAGATGAGAGGAAGGATTTTGTTGCTTTTCGGAGTCTTGATGCTAGTTGCAGTGGTCAGTACACAGGTATTTTACCAAGGGAAGGGGAGCAAGCGGTCCACTATTTTTTCTAAGACTGAAGAAAAGACCAACACACGGGTTAAAAGGGACCACAGGTCTAGCGGTACCAGCTTCAGTGCATGCGTATTAAAACTCTCAGCTTCAGATGAGAAGAAGTTGGATGAAAACACCCATGCGGTAAATACTAGGCTGAGTATGTGCGGGAGCCTTCCAGTGTACTGAGTAATGCTGTTTGATAGTTTGGTTGCTACACTTAAATTAAAAAAAAAATGTTGATTTCATGTTAAAAATATTGCTGTAGACTATTAAATGGAAAACATGTTAATTCAAGGATAGAGAGTTGTAGTTATCAGCCTGTCGTGCACTTTTTCACGAGGTGAATTCATATTATTAAATATGAGAGGCAATGAATATGAATATCTCCACAAATCTAATGAATCATATACCAGAGTTTATTGGTAGGCTACTCAAATTCTACAGACTCACTCGCACCTTGTCACCTTCGCGGTTTGTCTGTATGAATTGGAGGCATACTACTCCTTTTGTTAAATAGATGGTAAGTGCTTACCATCTAGAATCACTGACTCATAAGCATCTTGAAGATTCAGTTCATTTCTGGCACCATTTTCCTCAGAGTAGTCATGAGTTTCATTTTAAACACGCTGGGTTCGCAAGGGTTGCCTGAATCAACTTATTGATGACTGATTATTCAGGGACGTACTTGGGCAGTGACTATCCTCTTGAGCAAAGTCCTGCTGACCAACAAAAGGAAAAAAAAAATGCCTCTGTTGTTTGAGCATGAAGTGAGAAGTTGCTTGGAACTCATTGCTGCAATAATGGGGTTGTGGCGAATGCCACAATATCCCCTTTCCTTGGGATTGTTGCTCCTTTCTTCATTTGTACTAAAGAAGTAACTTTGCTCTAGCCAGCTCATGTACACTGTAATGTGACTAGAACATCTGGAATACTCTGGCCTGCAATATAAGGCACTTTAATGTCTTGTAAGTGTCACTTAGAGGCTTTTTTTGACACTTCTTCATATTAAATTATATCTATTTTATATCCTCCTTATATGTGTGAGTCAGTGCATCTTTTGTCATAATGACATAACCGTATACATGGATCAGCCACAACATTAAAACCACGGAGAGGTGAAGTGAATGACATTGATTATCTCATTACAATGGCACTGATCAAGGGGTTCTGAAGTTGATTTGTTGGAAGCAGGAAAAATTAGCAAATGTAAAGATCTGAGCGACTTTGACAAGGGCTAAACTGTGATGGCTTGAAGACTGGATCAAAGCATCTTCAAAACAGTAGGTCTTATGGGTGGTCCTAACATGCAGTAGTTCGAACTTACAAAATGTGGTCGAAAGAAGGACAGCTTGTGAACTGGTGACTGGGTCATAGGCATTCAAGACTCGTTGATGTGCATGGGCAGTGAAGGCTAGTCCATCGGGTCTGATCTCACAGAAGAGCTTCTGTGGCATCAACTGCTGAAATAGTTAATGCCAGCTATGGTATAAAGGAGTCAGAAAACACAGCGAATCGCAGCTTGCTGTGTACTGGGCCACGTAGCCTCACACTGGACACACGCCCATGCTGAACCCTGTCCACCTCCAAAAGCGCCAACAATAGGTACGTGAGCGACACAACTGGACCATGGAGCAATGGAAGAAGGTGGCCTGGTCTGATGAATTATGTTTTCTTTTACGTCATGTGGATGGCTGTGTATGTGTGTGGCTTATCTGGGGAATAGGGGGCACCAGGACACACAGTGGGAAGAGGACAAGATAACGGAGGCGGTATGATGCTCTGTGCAATGTTCTGTTGGGAAACTTTCGGTCCTGGCATTCGTGTGGATGTTACATTGACACGCGCCACTTGCCTAAACATGGTCTCAGACCAAGTTCACCCCGTCATGGCGATGGTATTCCCTGATGGCAGTGGCCTCCAAAAATTGTTCAGGAATGGACTGAGGAACATGAAGAAGAGTTCAAGGAGCTGAAGTGGCCCCCGCAATTACTCAGATCCAAATCCAAATGAGCTGGATTGTGGGATGTGCTAGAAAGACAAGTTCAATCCATGGAGGCCTCGCCGTGCAGCTTACAAGACTTAAAGGATCGGCTGCTTGGGTCTTGGTGCTATTCAATTTCAATTCAATTCAAGTTATTTGTATAGCGCTTTTCACAGACTGTCACAAAGACACTTTACAGTGAGAGATTAAATAAATGAAAGGGCAGTACCCAGCCTAATCTAGTGCTAGATTCCAAAAGATAGATGATAGATAGATACTTTATTGAAACCCATGGGGTAATTTGTCCTCTGCATTTAACCCATTGTATAGTTAGGAGCAGTGGGCAGCCAGAGAGCAGTGCCCGGGGACCAACTCCAGCACTAAAGCCAGTTCCTTGGTCAGAGATACCAGTAGGAGTGTTCCTATAATGCATGTTTTTGTGGGTGGGGGAAACCCATACAAACAGGGGGAGAACATGCAAACTCCACACAGAAAGGCCATAGACTGGATTCAAACCCACAACCTTCTCATTGTGAGGCCGCAGTGCAAACCACTGCAACATCTTCAGAGTTCTCGCAGGGGCCATTCCTCAACGGGTCAGAGCTGTTTTGGTGTCACAAGGGGTTTTTAATGTTGTGGCCGATAGGTATATAAAACTCCGTTTGTTGTGTGAATAGTAAGTGTCTAATGGCTTTGTATTCCACTCATAATTTTTGTTGATGATCTCTGCAGACTGCCTTCCATGGAGACGATGGCACTAGCTTTACGCTCACATGGGTTGGAGATGGGACCGGGGTAAGTGTTCAGAGAAATGGTGATTGGAAATTGAGTGAATTTTAGTGAATGTATCACTTACCAGTCAGGTCAATGTGTTTCAGTGGGGCTTTATTGCTCCAGATATTGATGCTGTGATCTTTGTTTCTTTTTTTTTCTCTGTTGAGTTGTGCCCTGCAAGAGGAGTCGCTCTGAAACACTGATGCTAAGGGTAGGCCAGGTGACAGTGTAGTAAGGTCACCCCGTAAGGCTACCAGCCATGGTTGGCACTCGCACAGCCAGAATTGACTCTTAATTGTTGGATGCATCATTAAACCAAGGACTGGTGCTACACAAAGGCCAGGTCCGAAATCTTTTTGACTGAAATCGGGCCGCCCATGCCTAAATGGAATGCTCACTGGAGGTGGAGCTGATTTTGAGGAGCAAATTGAGTTTAAGCAATAAAATTCAGGCTTACTTTGTCATGGTGGGCTCCATAATTCATTAGATAGTGAAACTTTCTTGTTTTGATTCAGTATGAAAGGATACAATGACAGTGAAGTTGAAGTGCTGACTGTCAACATTTGAGGGTGTTTTTATCCATGTTGGATGAAGTGTTTAGAAATCACTGCAGCTTTTGTACATATGCCCCCCCCTAAAAAATAACGGATTGTTTTACATAATGTAGCATAATGTACAAAGCCATCATTTTATGATCTAGACCAGGAATTAAATGCGGAGGCAGAGTAAAATACGGAAGTGGGCTTTATCAATAGTAAAATGGTATCAGTAGGATGGAACCCAGAAGATGAAAGAACAGTTCCGTTCAGATGTTGTGGGGAAAGTGAGGAGGTGTTGCCAATTGTCAGCCTGTGGCTTTCCGGGATGACAATCAGATGGAGTGAACACTTTGCCAAAGCCAAACTGTCCCAGGGCAGGAAGGAGCAGCTTAGGGGGAACATTGTTCCAATCCTGATGACCATAGAAAGGTTGGGAGCTTGTTCCTAATAAACTGGACAGATGAGCAGTTTTGGACAGCATTAACAAGAACATAGTCCCGAACCCAAGAGCCTGAGAGAGGCTTGGGAGCTCGTTCTTATTAACTGAATAAGGAAGATAGCTTCCATAAATAACTATCATTAAAGGGTATGTTTTATTTTCAAAAGAAGAATAGTTTAACTAGTAAATACTGACTGGGTTTAAGCACGCAAAGCAAAGTACAATCCTGCAACTTGCAATTCAAAAGAGGGGGTTTAAATACATGGCACAGGTTCAAAGGGTGAGAACCAGGAAATGAGACACAGCCAGGGATAAGGCAACACGCAAGATGTAAACCAGTCAAAGGGGGACATTATTCTAATAGACACGCAGGTTGCTTTATTGGGAGGAGACACACTGAAGGCATTCACTGAGGGTTGCGACAACGTACAATGACTGCTTGAGGTCTGCAATGCAAAGATATCACCAGGCACTGGGTATCTACCCTGGTGATGCTCTGCCAGGCTCGTTCTGCTGCCATCTTCAGTTTCAAGAACTTTGCCTTTGGTCTCCTTTTCAGTATGTGAAATGCAGGTTAAGTTGGATTCAGTTTCAGCAATTGACTTGGCCAGCACAACCAAGATGACGAAAATATATCACTATACAATCATTTTTGGTGCTCTCTGTATTTTCTGTATTTTTCCTGCAGGAAGTTCATTTGATTAGTTGAATTTCAGAACTCTTTTTGATTGTTATAACTTGTCAGAGAATTTAAAACTCTCAGATAACCAAGACACAAACAATGCATTTCTCAGTTAAAGGAGGTTGAGTGTTTGGTGTACTATGTGGAACAGAACAAATGTTGGCATTCTGGAGGGTGTGGTGATGTGTCTATACTCAAAGACGAGACTGCTTAACAAGTGGTTAAACAATTAAGCATATCTGTTCTTTCGTTCAAAAATGCTAATTGAATCATGGTTTGTTGCTACCCTGCGTATGTTGGTTGGTGACTGTTAAAAGAAATGAAACAACAACCTGAAGTGTTGGATATTGATCCACCATAAGGCACTAGAACAGCTTCACTGTATTTTGGCCTGAATTCTAGTTTAGAAATTCCATAGTTTGCTCTGTTGTTGATGGTGGTGGAAAACACTTCTGGCTTCATGTGGAATCTCCTTATAGTTTATAGCTGGGATGAGAACTGGTGACCAAGATAGATATGCCATATGGCTTACTGAAAATCATTACAATGCTCATAAATTCATTCAGTAGAAACTTATTCCCTATGGATGGGGGTGCTCTCATTTTGGACCTCAACCGCATTTTGTTTTATGCATATTCCATGCCACAACACCTGTCAGAGCCGTTCATGGAAAAGAAACCAGCATTCGGGCCAGTATAGGTCTTTTTGGAGAGCTCCACACTCACACTCAAGACCTGGGTGAAGGATGACTGTGAGCTCATAGTGTTCTTTCCCCACACTTCCTGTGTTTTTACACCACATTTCTCACTAACATGTACTTTTTTGTTCATGCATTGCTACTGGACCATGTTATTCTTCCCTGTTAAGTTCGATGTAGTTTCACACGTCCTACATTGATATACTGCATGGGCAGTGGTGTCAGAGTCTCTGGTTTTTCCTTGGATCCTTAGCCAAAGCATTTACATTATCATTGTGGAGCAATAATTTTCAGCCACAGCTAATGAGGTCTTTCCCTCAGGCTTCTGAACAGCAGCATCAGAACCACTGTTTTACTCTAAAAGGAGTCTTCAGCTCGTCAGCAATCTTTATCTGTGAAGCCCCTGCAAATGCCATTATTTGAGATTAATTTATGTGAAACCAGACCATTGGTTTTTGTAGTTTTCTCTGACTGATGGATGATACTTTGTGTTGCTGCCAAAAAAAAAAGACCCAAACAATTGTAGACATAAATCAAAACTCTGTATGGACTTTCTGGGCAGGAAATTAAAAAGAAAAAAAAAGAATGGCTAGCTCAGTCTTTCAAGTCAAACCCTACTGAGCTGCATCCCTGGAACTCAAAGATCATGAAGTGTTCCCATCTTCAAAGATACTTCATTGACAAGTACTGCGGCCCAATGGAGATGCATGAAAAACAATATCTTTGTATCATGAATATTTTGAATGTTTAAAATCAGGGCAGTGATTAAATCTCACTGTAGATAACTGTTTTAATTATCATTTGGAAACTCTACCTCCAACCCTCTCGAACAATTGAAATACTGAATAAAACATCTGAAACACATCTTGGCGTTTGTTTTGTATTATTCTACATTATTCAAAAACTTAATGAAATCACAATAACTACTTCAATAACTGGTGATTTTGAACTTTTGAGCAGTATTTCATGTTATGATTATTAGCTATAAACAGCTTAATGCTCATAGCTTTATGGATATATTTGGATTAAGATCATGATGATAACTAAAGTTTTTATTTTTTCCCCCCATGAGGTGATTCTTGTACTGTCAACGATTAGTCCCCCAGTGGGTGTGGTCGTAGGAGGAGGTTCTTCTCGACTGTACCGGAGGTAAGTGGGTCTCCATGCACGCTATTGAATTTTGTCTTTAACTAGCCCTGATGGTCTATACATTTGATCTATTTTTTTTTTGAAAGATATTTATTTTTTAAGGAAACTGTCACTTATTGTCTATGAATTCACACCCTGGCAGTCAGGACTACGGGAAAACCTTTCACGATATCACCCATGTCATTGACAATGCCTTGATACGGAAAGAATTTGGCATTAGCACCGGGCCTGGGAACTCTGAAAAGGTGAGAAACACCACCAGTCACACACAACTCTAATTTATCCCTGCTGAAAATCCTAGGTAGTACCGGCTGGTCATAACTGGTCTATTGTGTGACCCCTATCAACAAAATGTCTCTGAGTAAGAGCACTGATCTAGAATCAGATTGCTCCTCTCCAGTCCTAGAGAATGAGGTGAGGAGTTGGGTGTGGAAAATATAATGTGCTTTTATCCCATATTGCAAGTAATTTCAGGTAATTAATTAATTACTTTTATAAACAAATCAAATTTGACCCTGATAAAAATGGTAAGCCGTAGAAGCTCTTTATCATTTGCTTGTATTATAAATGGTTTTTGCAGTCACGAGACAATCAGGCCCTGTCCACACGTACAGGAGTCTTTTTGAACACTTAGCGTTTTCTATGCATTTTGGCCTTTGGTCCACACACCAACAGCGTTCCTGGTCTGGGAAATTGACTTTTTGGAAAAATGCCTTATGGGGTGAAGATTTCTAGAAACTCAATTTTTCCTGTTAACATGTAGACTGGGAAATTAGAGTTTATAGGTTGTGACAGAGTGTGTGTGCCTTATAGTGACTATTTAAGGCTTGAGATTGGCCGACATGGTCTTATATAAATAATATTATTGCTGGCTGTTGGTTTGGTATGCTCTTGACAGTGCATAAACGTGTTTTTGTCTTCATGTCGATGAAAATTTTTTTGGAAAATGAAGAGGAAAAACTATTTTTTAGATCTTACTTTTCACCAGTTAGGAATTTCTTAATTCTTTCATTTGCTACTTTTTTTTGCAGTTGTTGCCTGTTTATCTCAGTGTGGATAAAGCACTTTTATTCCTCGTGGCATGCATGGATATTTCTGTCAACATGTAGCTTATGCAGGGTACATAACTGCTAAAGTAAGAGAAATTAGCAGTTTGTTAAAATCCTATGATTACAACTGTGGTTAGAATAAAAATCAGCATACAAAGTATGCTTGGACCAACGTTTCGAACCACTGGCCTTGCTAATCACATTGACTGTTTTCCTTGTGAACTGCTGGTTGATCGCCCAAAAGCATCAGAAACACAGCCTCAGCTCATCTTGACCAGTCAAAGTGGTTTTAAGCTGAAATTTTATGCAGGGATTGGACTTTTCTCCCTGATGCTATTTTGCAGTTTTTTGTTTGACAACTGCTTTCAGGGAGTGTTTCTCAACTTCATTTGCTGGTTAGGACATAGCTGTCCAGCTAGTTACAAGTTTATGTAACTAGTAAAAATGACACATTCTTCACTGCTTTGTGACAGTCAACAAAAAAAACTAAATGTGGTAATATTTTTTCTGTGTATATTTAAGTATTGTTAGATGGAACAAGATCATTGTTAGCACATCCCCTTTGCTTAAATTATTTTTTGTGCAATTTTTGTGCAGACTTTTTTAAAAACTACCTCTTGCATTATCTGTGTGTCAGTGGTTGGATGTGCACACTGAAAGAGCCTCAAACCTCAATTTGAGTGTCTTTTCTCCAATCAGCACAAGCTGTGGGCTGTGTGTCTTCACCCCTCTGTGGTAAAGCTGCTGAGACCATGGTGTCAACGTCACCCATCTTATTTTAGCGAGAAAAGCTGACCGATGACCACACCTCTATTAAAACAGGAAGAGCTGAGTGATGCCTCTTACCACAAGCTGGCACAGACTCTGATAGTTAAAATTTATAAAGCAGAAATATTTTTGGATTATTCCAACAACTTTTGGCTCTTGAGGGAATAGAGATACTGAATATAATCCAAACCAACAAATGAATAGAGTGGGTTTTGTATATGGTTCATTCCATACTAAACTGTACAAATGTGTTACAATGGTGATGAAAATTCAAATACACCTTTTCCAAAGTTTTTCATTGCAGTGATGAAACCCCATCTATGGGCATCACAAATAAGCAAGCAAGAAGATAAACCGAGTGATCACTTCATTTCAGTGACCTCATAATGTACTAAGGTGGCAGGCGTTGTGGGTGTAATGAGGACACAAAACAGATATTGAATTCCTGAAAATCAGATACATTTCAAAGTCAATTCTTTTGTATGATAAATGGCCTCAGTCTATCAATAACATTTATGGACAATTACGGCCAGTCAATGTTTTTCATGTCTATTGTCCTCAATGTTTGTATTCCCTTCACCTGGCTTCAGTGCAAAGCATTGTTTGTAACTGGTTACCTGTTGCTCTAAATCACCAAAGGAATATATTATTTTATTCACAAGAAGGCATTTCAAAGAATAAGAATGAAATAATAAATCAGGTGGCAAAGTAGGGTCATTTTCTCATAGACTTCAGTAGCATTGAACTTCTTTCTGCAACCACCGACGTCGCCATCTTCTGGCCATTAAATATTATGCAATTTTTTTTATATTTCCGCATCGGCCTCACTTTTTAGATCCGGGTGCTGCGTCTATCTTTTTATACAGTCCATGCACAGGACACGATCTCCGCATATTTCTTGATGTTGTTATGGTCGTAACACGATATTAGGATACGGAAAAATTTTCTTTTTACAATCATTATTTTTTAAAGCATGGTATATATGATTGTCTGACGCCTTGTGAAATTTTGATGCAGGAAGTGAGAACCTTAGTTTGCTGTGGTCATCTTTACGCCATTTGCATATATTATGCAAATTAACCTACAGGTCTGGACGTAACACGTGAGGACGCGACTGGTTACGCCCACGACGGTCATTTCAAATTGCATTTCTGATTAGACGAGTCCAGGTAATTTAGTGCAGACAATTGAAACCGTTATTATGGGTATTTCTCTGCAATATTTCATTTTACTTTGTTTCGAAGTATCAACAGACATGTCATGAGCATTTCCTGAAGTTGGCTGCCAAATTTTGTAACAAAATATGGTTTTCACAATGCCTTGGCTGACATCAGGACACCACTTTTTCTGCTGTGTTGTTGGACCGATGACTCTGTTTTCTTCTGATGCATAGCTTCAATCCGGGAGTGAATAAATATGAACAATGCAAATTATTTAATTATCTTAGAAAAAAATTTATTGACCATTCTTATACAACCCAGTGAATTGTACAGTTTAGTATGGAGTGACCCACATAACAGTGAAAATGTTAATTGCAGGAATAGACCATCAGTGGCAGGGAGGCATTCTGTCATAATTGACAGAAAATCTTGTGAACAGAGGGGAATGGGTTAAGAAGAAAGTGCCTTTGGGACATTTTTGTATAATAGTGCATGATAATTTTTATAATGGGATTGGTAGTGGTTATGAGTGGAATCCTTGCTGACCCTTGTCTCAGCATTTTGTTTCCATTTGTGAGGTCATTATTTGCGCAGCACCCAGCACTATGTATCTTCTGCCTGCTGCCTAAAGCTGAGTGGGTTTTGGTTGCCATACCAGCAGTTGCTTCTGAAAGTGATGACTGGACTAGGAATGGTTTATTTGAACAAGCTAACTTCTGTAGAGTTTTGGGTTCACCATACTGTTGCAAGATCAAGTTGGAAAATCTTGAGCCCCGTGTTCTGACAATGGCTATGGTAATTACAGAACTCGTAATACTCTTTGGAAGAATAAGCGTCAGATTTTTCCTTTCATATTCGATAGACACAAGGACTATCACAACCTCCTCTGTGAGGGGTCTTAGTTCTGCTAGACCCAATTACCAAGACTGGTTCTTTCAATCAGACTATCTAGTCATTCCTACATTTGACAAACTATATCCTTTGCTTACCCTCCCTGCAGGGATCATATGAGTGAGAAACGTGGTCAATGTTGACATTACTTAATGTAGATGTTAATGAATAACCATGCAAACAATGCTATTACATTCTCTTTGAATAGATTGTTTAACATTGAGTTAAATGCACAAAGAAGACATTTGACCATAGATGAGCTTGGATGTGGTAAGAGTTATGGAATTACTGGTTTTTCGTGATTTCCAGGTTGCCATATATTGTACATCTTTAATATCCAGGCTGTATGTGGACAAGTACGAAATCATCATGATCTTACTCCTGAGATGAACTATTAATTTTCTTGATATGTCATAAATATGTTTGTGATGTATCTCTTTCAAAAGAGATAGAATGATTTTTTGAGTTGTTTTATTTGTTTTCATTTGCCTTCATTCAAAATGGCTTTGTTTATACAAAGAGGAGTGTTATGACCTCTCCTCGAGGCTCATATGTCTTCTGTATAATAATGTCATGATGACAGTGATGATGATGGTAATTTTCATCTTGCAGTAATGCTCATTGTAGTGGTCCAGCAACATTGAATTTGTCAATGTAATGTCACAGGTAATTCTTACAGGGGACGTCCCTGCCCTGGAATCGAAAGGAGGCATCATATTCACATCCACTGATGCAGGCGTATCCTTCAGACCTGTCCAGCTCCCCTTCCATCCTCGTCAGCCAATCGCTTTCCATTTCCAGAACCCAAACTACCTGGTCACCATTAGCATTGATGTGAGTGTCAAGTATATATAATCGCTTTAGGGTCTAAGAGGCATTTTTTTCACATATTTATCAATCAATCAACTGTCTATTTGGTGTGTTTTTGGCCATATACACATCCTAGAAAATAATTAGTTGGGAATCCTGTTACCTTTGAGAAAAGTTCTAATATATAGATATCCCTGCTGCTGTATATTTTACTCAGTTTTTTAGGAAAACGGGTACATTTTAGCAGCGCCAATGGTCAAACTCATTTTAACATGTAATCTAATCCAGACAAGGAACCAGATGCAGATTCTGGGTACAATCCACTGGGGAGCATTTATTGATAAGAATACAGTAATAATACTAGGAAGGGCCAAAGCCCAGAGCTGAAAAGGGGGCAGCACAGCTAAGTTGATAATGACTGGCGAGGGTTGTAGGCGTGTTCGCATCCAGGTCAGAGGCCTTCCCAGACTGGAAGCCAGGTGGTGAATTCCCCTAACTGTAGCCAGACTGCTCGACAGTTGAACCAAAGAGTTTAGCAAGAACACAGTCCCAATCCTGGAGATCGATGAAGGCTACAAAGGTGTTCCTAATAAACTGACTTAGAGGAAGAGATTGGAACAGAGGGTTAACAAGAATGCCGTCCCAATCCAGGAGACCGAGACAAAGGCCTCGGAGCTTAATCCTATCAATAAGACTCAGAGGAATGGCTGCATTTGTGACTAATTTATCGAGACTCGTAGAAGACGCAGCTCAAAACTAGCAGATACAAACTGACTAGAAGGCTTAGTTGTGAATTAAGTGTTACAATCCAGCAATAAAGGACAGAAAGTAAGTTTAAATAGACCAGACCAACACACGAAGTAAGCGGTGCCTACAGATGATCACGTCTCGGAGTGAGGGAGGTAACAAGACCACAAGTCAATGAAAGGAGACAAAACCACAATACATATAGGTTGCTGGAACGGGGGAGGAACCAATAAAGGAAACACGAGGGCTGTGACAGACATGTAGGCCGACATGTCCCTGTGCTTACGTATAATTGAATCCTCGAGTTTCCAAAGGGCCCAACTACAAGGAACACTCTTTTTCAAGAAAGGGAAAAATGGATTTTTTTTTTGCCCATATGTTATGACCCATTTTTAGTTTATTTCTTAACAAGAGAGTGTCATTGGGATACTTTTGACTGAAATTACAAGAAAGTTACGCTCTTTGTTATAAGATATGCTGACCTCTAATTCATTGGAGTTGGGCCCCTTGGAAACTCAATGATTCAATTCCAAGTGTTCAGCTGTGTAAATGTTCTAACTGATGATCGGTTGCATATAAGGGGACAATATGCAGACTGAGACTGTTACTGACTTGTGTGTTATTGCAGACACATCCTGACACATTTTCTGGTGTAAAATTACATTATATTATAAGCTATGCAGCCCATTTGAGATCAAGTATTATCAATTTACATTGACCACACATTTACATGTTTTGAATTAATTCTGCAGGGTGGTCTTTGGTTGTCTTTAGACTTTGGGACCAAGTGGAACAGACTCCATGACGGTGTTCATTCTTTCATGTGGTAAGAGCAAATATAACCCTTCTCCTCAGCTAGTGCTCGAATGCCATTGAAATGTTAGTTAGTTTGATGAATAGTGATCCAGCATTGTTCTCCACATGTGCTTTAAGAGGTAAGGAGAAGTTCATTTCTTCAGAGATGAATAACGTTTCTTTTGGCTGTGTCTCGTAGTCTTGGCAAAGGCCAATGACAGTCCCACAATGCCACACTCATAAATGCCATTACATTGGTTTGGTTTTGCTGGCACAGTGAACCAGGGGCTTACACCTGGAAAGGGGTTCCCACCATGGCAGGGCGAAGCAGGGTTGAGTGAGTTGGACTGTGATTATGAATGATGTTGACTTTGTTTCTTCCATGTCTTCCTCCAGGGGCTCAGGCATCACTCTGTTCTTTAGCTGCAGCCCCAATGGGACAGGTGAGCAGTTACCGCTTTACCCAGAATGCACTGGGGGCACCACCTCAACACCTTTTCGATAAGGGTGAAAATTCAATACGGATTAATATTAAAATGTGCAACTGGTGATGTATAATCCATTCATCTATCCCATTTATTCCAGAACAGGTGAGAGATAGTGGTGGAGGGGAGGCAGGGTTTGGCAGCTGAAGTATATCCCAGCATTTAATGGGCTAGAGGCAGGAAAACACCCTGGACAGTCCAATGATCTGTTTGGTGTAGAACATGTAATACAGGGCTTTAAGATGTAAACATCCACATAATGTGATCTCCCCCAGCATTAATATTACTGTATATTTAAATGCTTCAAAATAACTATGCACCCTTTCAGTGTCCTTGGTTTAACTGTGGCCATTCCATGGTGAAGTGCAAGAGAAAGCTGCAGGCCTTTCAGAGCCTGGCCTGGGTAGTGCTGCCAATGCTGCCCCTCTCCTGATCAGGACTTGCACTCATACGTTGTGAAACTTTTGTGATTATGTGCCCTCCTTGTGCAGTGGATGCAGACAGGAGGGGGGAACTGCTTTTGAAACGGACAAAAGATCTGGGTGCGTCTTTCACCACCATCATCCGCAATATCTTCTCCTTCGGCTATATCGGGGGCTTCCTGTTCGCCTCTGTCATGGAAAAGCAGGTAAACTATGCACTCTGAGTGATGGTCATGCATAATATTTAACTGTGTGATAATCCTGGGCACTGCATTGTTGTTCCATACCTGATTCACTGTCCATCCTAAGTACTGTCTCTTTTAACTGCATTTACGATTCACTTTTTGGCATTCTTTCTATGTGTAGCAGCTCCAAGTTCCATCCTGGGAATGGCCATTTGTCTCAGGAACGCTATTCAACCCTCGCCCAATACAGGAGCTACATGGACCTCATTCTTGCCATTCTTACAATGCACTTTTTGTGGGGTTAACTCAGCCTATTCACTAGTAATGAGAACATGGAAGTGCAGTGCGAAGGCTGTAACAGGTTCCCTTGACACTATCCAATGACAGCCCTCAAGTTATAGTTGCTTCCCTTGGTGAAAGGCGATTTTGCCTTTCGCTGACTGGCTGTGTGTTTGACCTATAAATACTTTGTGGACGAGAGAATGGGGCTCAGCTCTCACCTCTGACTCGGCAAATTTCTGAATTGTAACACACTCGTGGACCATGCAAAGGCATGCCCACTCTTGAAATTGGTGGAAGTTTAATTTTGTTTAACTGAGATTTTTGTTGCAGGGAGAGCCCCGTGTCATATATGTGTCTTCAAACCAAGGAGACATCTTCAATAAAGCCCAGCTACCCTCCGCCACCATTGAACAGGTAACACACTTTCTCTTTCTCTTTCTCTGTCCTCTTGTATCAGACTAGCTTCTCCCAGTCTTCCTCCTTGATCAGGGCTGCCCAACCCTGTTCCTGGAGAGCTACCATCCTGAAGGTTATCACTCCAACCAAAGCAAACCACACCTGCTTTCCCAGTTACAGATCTTGATGAGCTGCTAATGAGCTGAATCAGGTGTGTTGAATTAGGGTTGGAGCAGAAACCTACAGGATGGTAGCTCTCCAGGAGCAGGGTTGGGCAGCCCTGTCCTAGATTGATCCATTAAGTCCATGATTAGTCTCTAAGTCACATGCCAAGACTTGGAAAATACATTGAGTCAACGTCGGGGTGTAAGTCAAAGGACTAGACTTAGCAAATACACTGAGTCTATGTTGGGATGTTCCATTACAAGCATCCATTTAGGCTGTCAGTTGAGACGCACATATTCTTTCATGTAGGGTGCTTGACTGGTAAACAAAGAGTTCCAGATGGTTGCCTCTGGAGGGGCTTGGGATTCTGACTTGATTTGGAGAGGTGAAGTTAGGAAGGACTCAGCCATTGGGCCTTGAGCAAGGCCCTTAACCCGGAAATTGCCCCAGACACTTTACCCCTGTTTTAGTGTTGTTTACAGTGGAACTTTCCCTGGTTAACCCTACCTAGACTGGGCTTTTTGGGGCTTCCTGGGGCCGGGGGGGCCCACCCTGGCAACTCGTAAACGACATGGCGTATGACTACCAAATTTGCAGGGAGTGATGTACACGTAAAACTAAGTCACTTCAATCATTTTGGTATTATTATGACCTATTATGACATCATTATGATATCATGTTTTGATTTGTATTACCCAGAATGCTTTGCTTTTTTTATCCCATAGTGCACCAGCTCCGAGAGGCCACAAAATACACGAAATTCTATTTATGTTCTGTGAAAATAGTTTTTCATTTACTCAGAATGTTTTTTCTGAGAAGTTCAGGTGGGAAAGAAATGAAAGTAAACATATAAAGATTACAGGTTTGCGTAAGCAAAACTTGCTCTGTTCTTATCGTAAACTTCTTTGTGTTTAGTGTATTGATTTCAATATAGAGCCGAAAGACCACCTTACTAATGGACAAAACGTCTATTTGTTGGTAGTAGAAGCTTTCTTCATAGGAAAATAAAATAAATTCAATGACGTCATCAAATTAGCATAAATTAATTCTACTTAACAAAGCTGACATTAAATTACGTAAGATATTGTAAATATAATGGAATAAGTATATGTTAAAAAGAAAATCTGGAAACTACATTGACGAAACCTAAATTGGCGATTTTTTTTTCAGACATACCTGTTAGAAAACTGTTGCCATGGAAACGGCGAAGATGGTGAAGTTCACTTATTGGTATAAAATTGTTCCCTGACAAGTTTTAGGAAAAGTCACCAAGTTTGGTGGTCCTACCTCAAGCCGTTCAGAAAGTATACAACGTGAAAATTGGCGCAGGCATAAAAAGCCCCCCCCGGTCTAGATAGGGTTAAATAAAGGTTTAAAAAAAGGCCATGAGAAACTGCAAGAACAAAGTTGAATATTATGATTCAATATCAACACAATGAAAAGGCGATGGTGCTAAGACGTCTTGGGTAGAAAGTTTGTGTTTGGTTTTTCATCTCTCATTCCCCAACTGCTGATGAGACAGAATGTGATCTTCTCTCCCAGGGTCATTAACTAACCTGAAGTGCTGGGCAGAGTGGAAAGACTTACTCATGCACACACAAACACACACACCCACTCACACTCATGCATGCGTACCTGTATACACAAACACATTCAAACACTTTAACAGGTGCTTGTTGGGGCGTTTCTTACATGGGAGATTGGGGCATATGACTCCATGTTTTTAAAATGTAAATTTGTAAGGAAAATATCCTGGAATTGCGTAAATTCCACTAAAGACTGCTCCCTAATGCTAAACTGCTTTTCGCCACCCCAGAATGAGACTCCAAAGACACATCAACACTGCAAAATTTCTTCTCGCTTTTTATGAAATCATAATCTCAACAAACAAAAGATTGAAGCCCTATACTGGAATCAGTTTTTTTGCATGCATTTAATCTCCACTGTGCCGCCACAGCTTTGAATTTCCCTCTATCCCTGTCTTACCAGTTCTACTCTGTTCTCGATGGAGATGAGGATATGATCTTCATGCATGTGGATGACCCAGGAGGTAATCAACCCACAGTTATCATTTGTTACTCTCTCAAGAAAATGTAATGTCCTCAATGTCCAAGTTCTAACCTCGCTTGGCGATGTAGAATAATACACCACCCTTTGGCTATAAAGTTTTGTCTAATTCCATCAAATTCAATTTTTTGATGATTTTTACCTATACTTGAACATGGTTATCAGAGGTCTGTTTGGTTCATTCATTTACATACACTGGAAAATTTAATAGTAAGACTTTGTTGAGATTCAGTGCCGGCTTAATATGTAGTAATGTCATTCGTACGTTCTGATCTGTCAATGTCAATAAATATCCACAACTATGATATTCTGCTGTCTCACAGATGTTTATTTATAAGTGATGTCAAAACAAGAAGAACGTTTGACTTCTATCAGTTTTCAAATCACCGGGAACTAATTTCATAAATAGGCATTAGTTTAACCTGAGGACAGTTACTTTAGGTTCTCAGTTCACTTGGAAAGTTTCTGTGGTAAGGCATGGCTTTGAAACTTTACTGTCCTGTCATCAAATGCAGAACTACGTGGTCAGGCTGAAGAACGAGCAAGTTTTTCAAGTTTTTTGCAGCTGCGAATAGACTGTGAACAATCACACCACCACCCCATTGCTATCACTTAATTGCTTAGGTCAGCGTACATCTATCTGTGCTCTCTGAAGTCCACTTCAGCCTTATGATGGACGTGGCAGATAAGTGTTGAGCATGGCTCATTTTTCTGGAGAAACCTGTTAAGTTGCCTTGGCTGTCCCCTTGTGGAATAGCTGATGCGATGATCTAAATATCAGGGCATGCGACTCATGTTTATGGATTTTTGAAATAGAACACATTGTGAAAAACTATAGTGCAAACCTCCACCAAGGCAGCACAGACCAAATCTTGATGTATGGGAGCAAAGTTCAGTTATCAGGTGTCATAGGATTTCAAGATGGCTGCCGTGGCGGCCATATTGTTTGACTGATTGTGGTGAAAATCAAGAGTCCATCCCTGATGTAATAGTGACCCGTCCCACCCACAAAATTTCAGAGATATCCGTTCATTTCTTTTTGAGTTATCCTGTTCACAAACAAACAGACAAACGAACAAACGGCACAGATCATATAACCTCCTGCCAACTTCGTTTGGTGGAGGTCACAAAAGAAAAAGTGGCAATATGGTGCATGTGTTCTCTGAGTGGAATCTACTGTAAGTGGAAGTGGAAAGACTCATTCCTTATCTCAGGCATTTGAATGATCAGATCCAGTCTTCGTGTGTTTTGTTGGCCGTGCTTTATCTTTGGCTATATCAGCTGTATAGTTTGTTTCCTCTGTTGCAGCGGACACATATTTCGGCACAATTTACACTTCAGATGACCGGGGTATTCTGTACTCTAAGTCACTGGAACGCCATCTGTTTGGCGGGGAAGGGAAGAGCGACTTCACCAACATCACATCTCTGAGGGGAGTTTACATCACGAATGTTCTGGAAAAGGGTACAGGCTACCAGGCACTATTGTTCAGAATTGCTTTATTTAATCCTAGTTTGTTTAACCCCTTTGCGCAGATATAGAAGCCGGTTTCCGTAAATTCCGAAATTTAATTCCTAAGTAATTCTGTAATTGAATTTCCAAATGTCTTGCTCCACTCAAATAATTTTCCATAATTTTCCTTAATAGGCTCATGCATAACAGGACAAAATTGGCATTATTTGTATTCTGCACAAAGGAGTTAACAATTGGCATGTATTTTTAGTGCTTACACCATTATTACAGCAAGGCAATAATGAAATACAATGAGCATGATGATTCATTGGACAGTGACACATTTTTTGTTATTTTTGTTCTCTCGGCCGAGTAAATCACTGGATCTGAATTAAACTGAACATGCGTTTTTACATTGCTGAGGAGGAGACTGAAATCCCCAAACCAAGCAAGAATTAAACTGAAGGCCTGGCAGAGCATCAGCTGGGAAGATGCACAACATCTTGTGATATCTATGCACGACAGACTTCAATATATGCATATGCATCCAAATATGCACCTAAGTGTTAAAAATTATTGCTTTATTCTGCATTCTGCTAAACTGTCCCATAGTTTTTGATGTGAAAATGGGGGGAGGGACTATTTACAAAAGGTGCTGTAATTTCGAAAGGTTCACCCGTATGAAAATACCCACAAGTCAAAGCTGACGGTCCGCACTTCAACCTTATTGCCACTGCATCCTTTCAAAGCACTAGTGTGCCAAAAAATCTGAAAAAATGTGTTACTCTCCAATGAATTATGGTTCTCCCTGTACAGCACGGTTAATATGATTTAATGCAATATAAATCTCCTCATCATGTGTCGCAGATAATCGTATTCGGACGGTCATCTCCTTTGACAGAGGGGGAGAGTGGAGACCTCTCACCAAGCCAGAGAATGTGGAGTGTGGAAAGAACGCCAAAAACGTTTGTCACGTCTCTCTCTCAGTCTCACTCCTTTTGTCGCTTTCTATGTGTACTGTGCATTTTGCGTGTATATTGCTGTGTTTGAGTAGGTTTTCTTGTTTTTCATGTTGTGCTTTTTTATATTTAGGTTGAAAGCGAATGATTTGAGCCATCTGACTGTGTTTGTGTTTACTGCACATCTGCCTGTATCTGTAGATAGTATCTTAGTGTGTGGTAAATATGTAAGACAGTATATGGCAAGTATAGATATTTTTGTGTGCAGGACAAGGACCAAAAACTCACTCAGTTTCTTCTTCTTGTTCTTCTTGGTGTGGACACTAATTTTGAAGCGCTACTTCTCCATTATTGCTGAACATATTGTCATCAAACTTGACAAGCATATTCTAGATGTCAGTGCTCAGGGATTAACCCCTCTGGACAGATTTAAACTCCGGCATCCATAAATTCTGAGATGGAATTGCTAAATAATTCTGTGATTGAATTTCCAAACATCTTGCTTCACAGTAGTAATTTTCCCCAGTCTCTGTGACACACATGCTGAGTTATAAAGCCTTAAATAGAATCAGCCACAACAGGAAAAATTGGCAATATTAGTATTCTGCGCAAAGGGGTTACCTGAGCTCGATTCTGCAAAAAGGACACAGGGGCCCCCGTGGGGCTCAACGAGAACCAACCTATTACATGCCATCGTCCCAAGGATGTCGTTCATTTGAACTCATTATTTTGTTTCATGAGGGGACGTGACTGTCATGTGCAATGACCTGTTTGTTTTTGCTCCTCAGTGTAACCTGCATATTCATGGAGAGTACAGTCGCTATTACAGGCTGGCTCCCTCACTGCCCCTTTGTGACCCCAGTGCTGTTGGCCTTGTCATTGCTCATGGTAACAAATCTCTCAGTCATCAGTTAAAAAAAACACATGTACACACACACATACATACACACACACGCGCACACACTGAGTAATATAACTCCTGAATTAATCCCAAAGCAGCTTATTGTAACCAACACCTAGTGCCCTACCTGGGTGAAGCATGTTTGCTAAAACTTGCTCACACAATGGAGCTGCAGATTTATTGAACTAAAGACCAGGGATTAGAATGCTTGATTGAAAGCCAGGCTGAAAATTTGGCCAAAACCACAAGAAACACTACAACTTATTGTATTTTTGAATATTTTTTACTTTTTTATTCTAAGTCAGCAAAATCAGTGCCTTCTATTAACTGTATTGATTGTCAAATCAGGTCGAGGAAGTTTGTTTTAGAACAGTCCGACTGCATTATCCTTGAGTTAGTAGTCCATTTGTCACCAGAAGTTCAGCCCTTTTTCCATTCCTCACCATGTGACCGCGTGGTTTGCAGGCAGTGTGGGAGACTCTGTTACCTCGGCTCGGCCTGATGTGTATGTATCAGATGATGGGGGGTACACCTGGACTCGGACGCTGATGGGTCCCCATCACTACGCCATCCTCGACTCTGGCGGTCTCGTGGTCGCCGTGGAGTCCCACACCGATCGCCTCATCCACACAGTCAAGTGAGAATGCGCACCTGCCTGTCTTTTTTTCTCCCATCTCTGCAATGATGTACACGAGTCCCTTAAATTGTGCTGGTTTCTTCAGACTTTAGTTGTAGTGTGTTTTTCCTTACATAAAAATTTGACAGAAAAGTTGCTGTGTGCAAGTCTGAGAGCGCTGTGGTTTCTGCTTTTCAGCGCTGTTCCACTGCACACATGATGTTACAGTAGTGGTGCACGGCTCTAATTTTCGTGAATTTACATTCATGTCATGGAATCCACATTTGCTATCACCTGCGGTTCTTCAGGTTCTCCACGGATGAGGGACAGTGCTGGAAGCTGTACAACTTCACTGACCATCCCATTTTCTTTACTGGCCTGGCATCTGAACCTGGCACTAAAACCATGAACCTCACTATCTGGGGATACCGGCTTGAGGAAAAGTACAAGGCCACATGGGTAGCTGTCACCATCGACTTCCAGCCTTTACTCATTAGGGAATGTAAGAATCTTTCTCTCAAGCATCTGTCTGGGCTGTAAGCATAAGCTGTAAGCATAGACAAGGAAACTCAAAAGCAGTCATCCTTAAAGCCATTTCATATAAGTAAGATTATTTTGGGCTGGACCGCAGAAAAACGAGCTTCCAGCCCTATGAACATGAAAGTCTGTAACTGAGTGAGTGATGAAGTTTCCACCGTTGGTCATTCGAGTGAGTGATGAATGTCAAAGTCCGTGACTGAGTTAGTGATGAGGTTGGCCATAGGTTGGCTGTGTGTAATGAAGTTTCACTTGTGGTAATTTGGGTGTTGGTATTTCAACATTGGCTGTTGCTCTTTCAAAATGAATTTCTGCAAACGCGGTCAAGCTATATATAAGGTTTTCACCTGGTCTTGTTTAAAAATGGAACAGTGGAGTGATTAGCAGAAGGAAATAGAAAATATTGGGGATGTATTTGCTGGTTATGAAACTAACAATAACTTGTTTGCTCACTGAGTTAGTTTGTGCTACTAGGTTTTTAGCATTACACCAGTGGTGCATATCCCCATTTCAGAAATGTATATAAGTTCCATTGCAGGGAAAGAAAGAGCTATATAGCACCTTATGAACAGAGAGTACCAGCTGGCATGCTGTTTGTGTGTGCAAACATAAATATATTTCTCATCGAATAATGAGTGTTAACCTCTGGCACTGTATGTGACTTAGATTGATGGAAGTATTTTTGTTACAGCGCATCTGTTTTACATGTTTGATATTCCCCAGGTGAAGAGCAGGATTACGAGGAGTGGTTGGCTCATTCCACTGCCAGTGGGGACCCGAGAACCGATGGGTGTATTCTGGGGTACAGAGAGACCTTCAGGAGGCTGAGGAAGCAGTCTGTATGTAGGAAAGGGAGGGACTACGTCATCCACAGACAACAAACGCCCTGCCTGTGCACCAGAGAAGATTACTTATGGTGAGGCAGTTACTTGTTGTCGTGCTTCCTGAATATTTTCCTAACGCCCTGTAGTTGTGGTCTGAAGTTCTTTATTTTGCCACCTAATATTCTATTATTCAACATGATGCTGAAGATGCACCATCAGCAATAACTGTTTTTGGTTGTGAGAGTCCAGAGCAGCCCTTCTTTAAAAGTATTATTATTATGGTCATGCTTTTGCCATGCTACAGTTAATTAGGAAGGCTGCATGTCATTTCCTGTTTTCATTGACTTATTTTTTGAATGTGTTGGGTGGGGGTAAGCTCCATCTCCACAGCTATTAAACTACCAAATTTTTTGAACCAAAAGACCTTTGAGCCAGTATTCAGAGCTGTTCATCCTCCCCAACAGTGATTATGGGTACTATCGGCAGGAGAACACCTCAGAGTGTGTGGAGCAGACAGACTTCAAGGACCATGTCTTAAAGGTGTGTTTAAATGGAACAGAGGAGGAGCTTCAGACTTCAGGGTAACGTACTGCTACTTTATATGATCCTACACAAACATAACACACTCCTCTGTCTCTTACTTGTTTGGGTGCATTTTCTATTGGCAAAGTGAGTGGCAAGTGGATTATGAGCACAGAGGTCGTGAAACAGTCGCAGTCATGACATTTGTGTTAGTATTTCTTATTAATTCTAGCTTTTGTATTATGTGTTAAAGTTCATTTGCATGATTGTTGTTTCTGTTGCCATGTTTTTCTTCTTTCCCCTTGTCTGTGTTTACCTTCCCTATTTCATGTGTTATTTCTTCCCAGTTTAGTTCTCCTCCATTAAATAATTGTCTTGTTTGTAACCCTGCCCCTCTCTGATCTCTCCTGTTTCTTGGGCCACTTGCCTTCTTTCCCCCCCAGTCACTCCTCTACCTTTAAAGTTTCCCTGTTTCTCAATGTTATTTGCAAGTTTGTCTCTGCTGCTATTTGCACTGCATCATACAAGCCTTTTTCTGAGTCTGATTTCTGGTGTTTGACCTCCTTTGTTTCTCAAGTTCATGAGTTTGGATGGCCCTCTGTGTCTGACTGCCTTCCTTGTCATGATTCTTCCTATCTCATTGGTTTTTTTTTAAATTTTTGTCTGTGTTTTTGTAATGCATTCTGCTCGGTTAATTTTTCGGTCCCTGTGTATTATTAGGTTTTACTTCTGCCCAGTTATTCCTACCTCTGGTTTCAACTCGTACTGTCTGACCTAGTTTTTGGCTGAATAAACCATTAGAACATTCTACTATGGTCTGCGCTTGAAGCCCTGTGTGCATCCTTGTCAGTTTGCCATCCCAAGGTAATTCCTGAAGTCATGGCTGCCCAGCCATACTCCTAGAGACCTTTCTTGTGAGTTTCCATGTCAACTATAATTTGGCAGGACTGGTTCTATGAAGTAGCGACTCCAGGACATCTCCAGCTGTTCAATGAGTTGTGCCATTGTCAGGGCTGGAATACATAACCTCCAGGAGAGTAGATCTCCAAAAATAGGGTTGGGCAGCCATCCTTACAGTGTCTATGAGGCATAATGATGCTGCTGTCCCTGCTGCAGGTACAGAAAAATCCCCAGCGATCGATGTGAAGGAGGATTTACTCCACAGCGGACAGAGAATGCTGTCAGCAACAGTTGCAACAGCACCACCAGCAAGCTGTCGTTCGCAGAACCAGTGAGTGGAACTATGACGAAAGATTAGAAATACCGGTATGGAGGTGTGACTGGAAAGTGCTGATACACTTGTTTTTGCCTCGTTTCCAGAGTGGCCCACAGTTCACGGCAGTGACGGTGATGGTGGTGTTGGTTGCAGTCACAGTAATCGCTCTGGCTGCTGCCGGCCTCTTTGTTGTGTGGAAGTCACTGCATAGAGAAAGGTGAAGAAGAGAATGTTGGGTAAACTAAAACGGAGATCATAACATAAAAGTTAACAACTGACATCCTGTTTTGATGCGTTCAAGTGCCCCTTTGACTTAATTGTTATTCATTTCTACTTCACTTAAGTGTATACTTTTGGACACCAAGTCTAACAACTTTTATCATGCTGTCCTTTATTTAATGAAGAATCAGTATAGCATCTAAAGTGTCTACAGTGCTGTGAAAAAGTATTTGCCTCCTTCCAGATTTCCAGATTTTTGCATATTTGTCTCAAATGTTTCAGATCATCAAACTAATGTTCATATTAGACAAAGATAACCCTACCCGGTCCTATGTGGAAAAAGTATTTGCCCCCTTAGTCACTAAGTCAACCAGTTAAACTAATTTAAAGGATATTTTGGTTCAATTTCAATGGACACACCTTGACATGGTTACTGCTAGCCCACTGACTCTAAACATCACTCAAATAGAACCAATATGATGTAGACAAAAAGCAGCACATGATGCCACTATCTAAAGAAATTCAAGAACAGATGAGAAAAAAGTCAATGGCCTTTGTCAGTCTGGAAAGAGTTACAAACTGTTTCTATGGTGGTTATGGGACTCCAGCAAACCACAGAGAGAGCCATTATCCACAGATGGAAAAATCTGTGGAACTGTGGAGAACCATTCCAGGAGTATTCGGCTCCATCCACAAATGGAAAAATCTTGGAACTGTGGAGAACCCTTTCAGGAGTGTCCGGCTTACCAAAATTCCTCCAGAAATGCACCAATGGCTCATTAAGGAGGTCACAAAAGAAGGTAGGCTAACATCTGAAGAACTGCAGGCCTAAACTGGCTCAGTTACGGTTAGTGTTCATGATTCCATAATAAGAAAGAGACTGGGTAAAAACCGCATTCAAGGAAGACTTTTGGGGCAAAAACCATTAACCTTTTGGGATAATATTCTGTGGACTCATGAGTCAAAAGTGGAAATTTTTGGAAGACATGGGTCCCATTACGACTTGCATAAAGTTAACACCGCATTCCACTGCATGAACATCATACTAGCAGTCAAACACGGCGGTGGTAATGTAATGGTCTGGGGCTGCTTCCCTGCTTCAAGACCTGGATGACTTGCCATAATTGATGAAACCATGAATTCTGCTCTCTGCCAGAAAATCCTGAAGGAGAATGTCCAGCCATCAGTTCATGACCTAAAGCTCAAGTGCAGTTGGTTTGTGCAGCAGGACAATGACCCAAAGCACACAAGCAAGTCCACCTCTGAATTGCTCGAAAGAAACAAAAGACAGGTTCTCGAGCTGCCCAATCAAAGTCCTGATTTTAATCCATGTGAGATGCGGTGGCATGACCATAAACAGGCAGTTCATGCTCGAAAATCCTCCAAAGTGGCTGAATTCTGCAAAGAAGAGTCGGCCAAAATGCCTCCATAGTAATGTGAAGGACTCATTGCCAGTTATTGCAAACATTTGATTACAGCAGCTGCTGCCAAGGGTGACACAATCAGTAATTGGGTTTAGGGTGGCAATTATTTTTTTCAGATGGGTGATGTAGGTTTTAAATAACTCTTTACCTTAAATAAATGAAATGGTCATTTAAAAGCTGCATATCCTGTGTACTCTCAGCTTTGTCATAAGTTAAAACTAGTTGGATGAGCTGAAACAAATGAAACAAATGTTAAATATGACACTTAAGTAAAAAATAGAAGAACACAGTAACGTGGCAAGTACTCATTCACAGCATTGTATGCAGTGTGAATGCACTTTTGAGGGTGAATTATGGACAATGGGTTGAGAGTTAACCACTATCAAAATGTAAATGCAAAATATAGATTTTATCTTGGAGTGGATATGGCTATTTCATGAATAAGACCATTTTGATCATGGTCATTTGGGCATGTACACTTGATGAATGTTTTTTAATGATTCATCACAGGTTTCTTGTACAATTTATTTGCTAGATATTTGCTCAGTTCATTGTACGCGCTATACTCAGCATTTATTGCACTGGTCTTCTACAGCCCTGTGTACGTATCTCTGACTGCGCTCTGCTGCCCTCTGCAGGACGCCAGCGTACCGCTTCTCTGCTCTCCTGATGCAGGAGGACGAGCGGTTCATGTCAGTAAGACGACAGACCGTTCCACTGAACAACGGATTAAGCGACAGTAATGATTCAGATGAGGTAAAGGTATTGCACCACATAATTAACTGCAGTTCGGCGACTATGACTGGTGGAAGAAAGTAAAAAGTGCCATGAAAATTGATGTAATTGCATCTCATACACAAGCCTTCGTGTATGGTCATTTTTCATCTTCTTGATGGTTGTATTTCCCTTCAGGATCTAATTGAATGATGAAATCACAACACTTTGGAGAAGAAAAGGGATGTACCAACTATAATTGTGATTTTTTGAACATACAGTTGCTTGAAGCCTGTTTGCTTGCGTGACTTTTATTGGCCATTTCCTTCTTTGTGTCAGCTTTTGATATTCTGTTTACCAGCGAAAGTATTCAGTACAGTAAATCAATCACAGATATTTTCATCATCGAATTACAAAAGTAGTGACTTTACAGCTCCAGTTGTTATTTTTTTCTCTTGTCCAGTATTTGTCGCAGTGTATTGTGAAGGAGTGATTAGTGGATTACACGTCCTTACTATGCTCTAATGAAGTATTTTTACTCTGTGAAATTTATTTTTATAGAGCAATTGGAAGTATCTTTGTGCATTAAAAATGATTGTGTTGTTGTAAAATTAAATTAAGAACTGTTGTTGATATTCTAAGATTGAGATTTTTTTAATCAAGCTTAACGTGAGTCATAGAGTGAGGCCAATGGAGTCCTATCGTCAGTCAGATTTGACCTCCCCTGTAAACTGCACGTATTGAAACTGCTTACTCAGATCATAATTGACTAATGCTACTTTTATCTCATGGAACTGCATATACTGAGGTCACTTTTTAAAAATGTATAAAACTTGAAAGTGAGAAAATAAGTTACAAGCTGGTCCTGGAGGCAAAAGGGCAATTAACATGAGCTTTGGACATTATTTAAAATCACTCGACACTGAATGTGTTTAACGTAATTAAATGCTCTGGGACCAGTTTTGAGGAATAAGGACATGGATAAAAAATTCTAATGTTTCAAAGCTTTATCGTAAAATTGCAAAATAATGATGTAAAATATTGCCCAAACTGGTTTGAAAGCCATATCAAACGTTGGATTTTCAGCATACGATCCAGTACTGCAGATGGTAAGCCATTGAAGACCATGCACAGTTTAAAAGTGAGTTTCAAAAAATATCAACTGGAATAACGAATGCAGAATTTACTCTCTGACCGAGCACGACACTTTCATTTTTATAATGAATTTTTCTCAACAACTGGATCATTTTTTCCCCCCAAAATACACTATGATGTATTACAAATAATCTTAGTAATGTGAGAGTAATTTATGCAAAACTCACTGAGTTTGAAATAGAAACTGGTGAGTGTGGATCTCAAAATGTATATTTCCAACAAAAATGTAAATGTTACTGCAAAAGTGGAAGGACTTCATTTTAAAGTTTTCAGTAATTTGAATAATTTGTTTGTTCACACTGATGCATAAATATGAGCCATATTTAATTTCTTGTATAGCTGCCTATGTGCATTTTAATAAAGACAAAATTATGTCCTGATTTATTTACTTTGGTTGTATTCATACTGAATCAAACTAACAGTGTTTATGATTCCTGATCATATAGCAGGGAATTTTACGGACATATGTGAAACGTGATGTAAATAAGGCAGACTAAAATAGTGGTATTGTTGAAAATGTCAACCATTGTTTGTCTTTTTTTTGGTAGAGAACTGCATACTGTAGTATGGTTAGGTAATCACGAAATAAAACAGTATGATTCAGAATGTGGCGATCCCTGTGTTTTATTGCTGTCTCTTCTCTCTGCTTCAAAGTCAGTGAAGTACTTTTCCCCTGAAATTCCACATTCAGAGAGATGAAGTCCTCCCCATCACTTTTTTCCCAGCATGCTCCTTGGATTCGCTTATTGGCACAATTCCGGAAAAAAGTAGAGCTAATCAGTAAAATCAGCGCACTGGGTTCACAGTTGATAGAAACACATAGCAGGGCTGCTTACGACCCCTGGACTGAACACCTCTGTCAGTCGGTACGTTTATATGCACGGTTAAGTCGAGCTCGATTAGACCATTTAATCAGATTGCTGTCCATGTCTCAGTATACATGCAATCTGTTTATTGGCCGAAGCATGTCCACCTCTGTTACAATAGGTGGCAATATGCCCCCTTTCAGCTTGTTCGTGTCGGACCTTTTTCTGGTTGACCTATTTTGTCACAGGCTAAACAACCGACAAACAAATTAGCTGGCGGCTAACTGGTAGCATGTCGATTGGCGAAAACCTGGGCAACTTTATGGCTCTGTATGTTTTGTATGTGCTGTGCGCTATGTTTTTCATAAAGTTGAGATTCACGCTATCCCTGGTGGTTTTGGTATTAGTTGAAGGCAGTCAGCAGCACCGTATGCTCCTGGAGTGCTCCAACAGGGTTATAGGACTCTTCGTCTCCCAATTTTTCGTCCCCAGACTTTTCGTCACCATGGATTTTCCGTCCCTGGACTCTTCGTCCCCAAGGACTTTTCATCCCTGGACTTTTCATCCCCAAGATCGCCATAATATACAACTGTAAGAGTTAGTGTTCGGGTTAGGTTTGGGGTTAAGGTTATAATGCAGGAAAAGGGCAAAGCATTACTGGGGACGAACAATACAGGGACGAAGAGTCCGGGGACAAAAAGTTTGTAAGAACGAAAAGTTTGGAGACGAAAAAGTCCATGGGGACGAAAATCCCTAGGGGACATAAAGTCTGGGGATGAAAAGTTAGAGGACAAGAAATTCGGAGACGAAAAGTCCGGGGACGAAGAGTTCTAGAGCCGTCCAACCGTGCGACCTCCGCTATGCTCCACTTTGTGCCCTCTCTACTACTCCGGGGTGCATTTCCCAAGAGCATAGTTGCTAACTAAGTGAATTCATCCACTCTCAGTCAGTAGTCCAACTATGTAAGTTAGAATCTGTGCTTTCGGTAAACGCAACCCTGGGCTTCCCATGCATGTTTGATGCGGGTCAAGAGCAAAGAGTGGTGGGAGAGAGTTGTTGAGAGAAAGGATTCTGATGGCAAGTGGAAGGAAAATTTTTGGATGGCGCGTAGATCATTCGATAAATCATGCGGATTAATGGAAGAAGTTATGAGTCTCCAAGACGTGACTGTTCAAGCACCAATACCATTGCCGACGAGGATTTCTACTGTTCTGTACAAACTTGCTAGTGGTGCAGAGTACAGAGCCGTTGCTAGTCAGTGTGGTGTTCACAAGTCCTCAAGACTTCTGGGTCAAAGCCCTGCATGATGAACTATGGAGCATGCGCGGAGCGCATAGTCCAGTTCGGTTCAATTCAAACGCATACACGGAGGAGTAATCTGACTAGTAACCACATTATCTGTGTGTGCTAGTCCGACTCTGAGAAATTCGATTTAGTACGAATCCAGTCAGACAAACATGTTTACATGCATTTTAAAAGTCTGGTTTTAGTCGGACTAACGCAATAAATCGATTTTCTCTACCGTAATGAACACGCCCTCAGTCTCTACACACAGGCTAAGGTGACTTCAAATGTGCAAAATCATATCCGACATTTCTTCGCCAGGTATATTTGAATAATTTAAAAAGGTGAAATACATTAGAAATTGGTGTTTTAAAAAAGCAATGACCATTTTCAAACTTGTGTTCATTCTCTGGTTGTAAAAGCTGGGATGCAAATTGTCGTTTTATATTTAGTTGAGGCGTCATTGAGTTCATTGTTGTCAGGTGATTCCCAGGGGGTAGAGTTAAGTGAAAGGCAGAAACTTACACCGGGTTGGAATCTTCCAAATAAAAGTGCTTCTATGGTTTGGATGCATTTCCATTGTTTGACATGTGTAATTATTTTCCAGGAGAAAGTATTACCAGGGTTTAAATAGAATGTCATGCCGGTTTTGAGAGAATAGAGTTATATAAGTCCTTACGGTTCTTGAATTTTCGCCTAAGTTCCGTGAAGTTTGGCTTATATATTCCTCCTCACAATGGACACATGTCCCTTTGTAACAACGCTTCGATGCAAGAGGCTTTGGTAATTTAATTAATTATTATTGCTTTGTGGCGACTAGTGTGCAACTGAGCTTCCCTGCAAATGCGCCCCATTCTTTTGAAAGCGCAGCACATCATTTTAAATCCCGTAACGCTGGCGTTACCGTTTGGGGGACGTCGGGCTTTAGGAAGTTAAATATTGTTCAAAAATGATCTAATCTTATAGAGTTGCAAAAAATAATCAGACACAGTGAATCCCAGGGGTCGTATTTGAAAAATATTATTACATTTAGAAAGTCCACATAAATGCAATATTCCGAGTACAAAGTTTTGGGGACTTTTTTCAATCAAAGTAGTCAGTTTGCTTTTCAGGCTGTTATGATCCAGACTAGTAATCAAGTGTGGAGGCGGAGTACAATCCAATAGTCAAGTTTATTGATAGTAATACGGTAAATGTGGGGCGGAGTCAAGAAGAGGATGACACAGTTCATTTCAGATGTTGTGGGTGAAACCACGCACGCATTGCCGATCTTCAGCCTTTGATTTTCCAGGTTGACTGTCAGGTGGGCTGCGCACTTTGCCAGAGCCAAGCTGTACAAAGGCAGGATGAAGTAGCTTAGGAGGAATGTGGTTCCAATCCTTATGACCATAGAAGGATTGGGATCTTGTGCCTAATAAACTGGACAGAGGAAACAGGCTGGGACAGGACAACAAGAATGCAGCCCTGAGCCGAGGAGCCTGAAACAGGCTTGGGTGCTTGTTCTTATCAAGTAAACAAGGCAGAAAGTTTCCACAAATAAGTATCATTAAAGGTTACATTTTAATTTCAAAAGATGAAGGGTTTTACAAGTAACTACTGACTGGTTCTTAGCTCACATAACAAATTACAACTCTGTTGGTTGAGTTAGATGCTTTTTTGCAGCTGGAGGGAGCATGCGGGGTAAAGCAGCTGAGAAGCTATGGGGAGGGAAAAGTGCAAGAAAGTTTTTCTGTGCTACTTGAGTTCAGCTGTGAACTGCTGAAAAGAGTGTTTTTAGATTATATTACTGATAAGGAGAGGATGTATAAGAGGGCTCAACTTCAGTGTGCCTGGTGTCAGGAGTACGGACACGTGGCCGCAGTCTGTAGAAGACTGGTGTGGAAGGTGTGGGATGGATGGCTGTAGAGGATGATTGTAGGTTGGCCAAAGCATGTTTATGGGGTAAAAATTCTCATACGGAGGCAACTAAGAGAGTGGTGACAAACAAGGAAACCTTGGGGATAGAGCAGACCAGATTTCAGGCAGTGGAAAAGAAACAAGATGAATATGAGGAGGATAACATTAGGATGGGAAGAAGAAGTTTCCTGGCTTTTAAGTAAATAGTTTTAAACTGTGCTTGAGAGACTGAAACTAAAACAAAGAGAATGAAGATGGTGGTGGATGTTGCAAGAGAGATTTGGGGTTTATCAATGTAAAGGGGGAAGATAGAGAATTTTGGGGAGAGGATTTGGTAGTGGTCAGATTTTACGGAAGTAAATGGTGGAAAGAGGTTGATTTAGGAATGAGGATGGTGAAAAGAGGGTTTTTTCCCCCCTTGCACGAACTGCCACAGTTGAGAACTTTGTGGGTGGCGGTATATGCACTTAAACCAGAATCTGCCCCATGTATTTAAAAAGGAAGAAGAAGAGGAAGCAGAAGGATGAAGTTGTACCAGCAGCTTAGCGAGCTACACATGAGCTACGCTAGCGAACGCACTTCATGAATACCGGGAAGTGAGTGCTGGTGCTGCTGGCGATCATCGATAGGAGTATCGAGCTCGATTCTTCAGGCATCCACCAGGTAATTTATCATGAAGTACCTCGCTACGTGGCATGGTAACGTTAATAACTTGCTAGCTTGTACGTTTCGTTGTCGACTTTTGGACGGTCATTGGGTAACAGTAACTTATAAGATTGCGCTGGATATTAGCAACCGGCTTGCTTGCTGGTCATGTTTGTTTTTTGTTTACCTTCATAGGATAGTGCTAATGATACCATGTATTTCTGTCGCTCAGGTAGTAACTGCAGATGAAATGACCCTGGTTTGAAATTAGGTCATGAAATAAACCAGCTGTTACTCGCTGCGGTAATGGAGCATTTTCATTTCCGTAGTAGCTACTTCTGATTTTTCTTGCGTAAAGCAGGAAGTGTCACTATTTTAGTCCGAAACGGATTGTTTTCTCATCACAGTATCAAAGTTGTCACCAGATGATTATCAGGTTGTTTGTGGACATCCCCGTTGATAAACATTAATTGAATTGCAACGTGTTTTATGTCTGGTTATTTGCATGTAATTTATACCCGTTCTCTCTTGCTCTTCTCAGCGCTGACGTAGCGGAATAAATCACGTCAGGAACGATGAGATTTGGAGGTAGGAATGGTAGACCTGTTTGAAGTTCTTACATGAGGCTGCGTCGGCACTTCATGATTTGGATCGAGTGGACCGCAGAACTCCAAATTCTGTGGATTGGACATTGTCTAGATGCACCGGGAAATTTACTAGCCAAAAGCCCATGTTCTTCTTGCAGGAGTCCTGAAGGTGGTTGTGGTGATTTCCATCGGTGTCATTTCTGTGCTCATTGTTCTGCAACTTCTGGAAATCAACGTTGATTTCAACCTTCCAAATATATTTGGTGAGTAGTGTGCAAATCTTCCATAATGGTTCAGCTCATTAAAGCTGTCAATACTAACTGTTACTCTATTATAAATGATTTGCTTATAACTATAAGGTGTTGTGAAGGATGGTATTTTTAATTACATTTTTAAAAGGGGGGAAAAATATTAAAATTTGCCCTTTTAACGGCATTGAAATAATTCTACCTTAGTGACAGTGTGGGCAGACATTACCCATTTTGTCTTGCAGGCCATTGTGTGCATGTGGGAGAAATTTGTGACTGTTGAAGGTTCTGTATGCATGTGAATGCATGGTTTATTCTTATTTTTAAATTCTTTTGTTTACTGTCCTCTTCCAGAAAGGAAGTCAAATTCAGGAAAAGGGCGTAAGTACACCTTTTAGATCACCAATATTATATAAGATATATTCAATCTCCACCAATATTGAATGAAATCAGTATTTTTTCAGCTTGCCTTGATGTTTGGGTACCTGGAGAAACATTCAGGATGTGTAAAAATGTCAAGTGTACATCGAGTCAAGGAAATTTAGTTTAATTTCTGGTGCTGCTATACATGGTAATCACATTTAATGGCAGCAGCCATGTTATTGATGGCACACTGCGTTGCTAGGGCATGCGCAGCATATAAATTCGCTATACTAAGTTTTAATATTAAATTAGAAACCCCCTTCTCACTAATAAAACCCCACCCAAAACATATTGGAACTCCCTTTTAAAATTATTCTGGCAAATAAAAAGCCCAAAAAAGTGTAATTTGGATACTGAATTCTTTCCAGATATATTTCTTTGCAAGTTCAGTCCACCTGCACAGTGTACTCCACTGATGATGATGATAACCACCCCAGTTGAGCCATTTAGACCCTCATTTTCCATCTCAGCTTTTCAAAGTCCTGCTGTTTTCTACATCACAAAAGACCTGCTCTGCATAATTCCAGCCTGCCAGCTCTGTCTGTACCACCTCCGCATCTCACTCTTTAGCTCACTTGTCAGTGAACATGACTTTGTTCACGTTTTGCCCTGTTTTCCGGTCAGTTGGAGGAGAGCTCATTTTCAGAGAGGAGATGCCCATACCAAACAGCCTTTTCTTCTGAGGGGAGGGAATGACTTGGAGTGAATGGCCTGGAAATTATGGATTTTTTTTTTTTTTAACCCTTTAGAGGGATGGGGAGCGGACAAAATCATGAGACCATGAAGGACTGCTGGATCTATGCCTGTCTATAAAACTTTGATAGTTTTGATTTTGGTGCCCTTTTGCTGCTCATTTGCCATTTTACTGAATGCTTGGAAGAGATGTGTAGATGATTGATTTTAATTGACTGCCTTGTGCACATTCTCTTAGAATGTGTACCTTCCCATGCCGTGAAACCTGCAAAATTGAAGATTGATTTTGTCATGTCTTTCCAGTAAAAATAAAAGTGTGTGTGTGTGTGTGTGTGTGTGTGTGCACGTGCGTGTGTGTGTGTATCTGTGGGCTGTTTGCATTGGTGAACTGCATGTGTGTTCATGTGTCTGTATGGCATGTTGGTGTATGTAAAGCATGTGTGCATGTGCAGCCAGTGGTATAATAATGGTAACTTAGTCAATGGTATACTAGTGGTAACTTGTTGCTGTGTATTGCTGCAGCCACCAGACCTCCACGGTACAAATGTAGCATCTCCAAGCCCTGCCCAGAGGGACACTTTGCCTTCAAGATGGCCAGTGGTGCAGCCAGTGTGGTGGGCCCTAAAATCTGTGTGGAAGACAACATGTATGATGACCACCACTCCCCTGACAAAGCCCCCCCCACACGCACACACGCACACACACACACACACACACACACTCTCCTATTGCCATCCCCCATTTCCTTGTGTATATCTAGTCCTACGTCTTTCCCTGTTTTTCAGATTGATGAGTGGAGTGAAGAACAATGTGGGGAGGGGAATCAATATAGCCTTGATCAACGGTAAATATCTGGCAAACGTCTTCGTGGTTTCTGTTGGAGTCATATGATTTTTGTGGTAACCATCAAATGAGTATTGGTTAAGCCAGTTCTACTGAAGTATACCATTTTTTTTTCCTTGAGTGATGGATTTTATTGCGCATCTAAGGGGTGGATAAATATGGACAGAAATGGAGCTGCAACTTTTGTCAGGCCTTTTATGGCAGCAGCTAAATGTTAAACCGCATTAACACTTGGAGCGCTGAATGCTGCTGTTATTGCTCAATGATGTAAGATATCAAAATCAAAGCTGTTGAAAACCTATCATGCGGCAACTTCTGTAGAAGAGCTCCTGCAGGGGAGCTCTATTAAACAAGTTGCCTCAGGATAGGTTCTCAATAGCACAAGATAAATTTAAAAATGTATACATTTTATTATCTCAGCGCTCTAAGGGTTAAGTGGCCTCCTTGTGACATATACACATACAACTATTGAAAGGCAGCCCAAGCATGTGCCTGATCAGAAAGCAACCAATGAGCAGCTGGCTTTCTTTCTTCTCATTTTGCTGCCATGTACTGTCTGGAAAACATTTTAGAATGACAACTACAGGTAAAGTCGTGTCAATTTGACAATGCTGTACCAAGATAAAGATTGCTTGCAATTCATAACTGTATCTTGGTGTGATTATTTTGTATTTTTAGGGCAAATCCTGCATAATATGCCTTTATAAAGATGTCCACTTTAACCAGTAGTAAATTGGCCAAGCCTAGCACATCTTGACCTTTGATCCTGTCTTCACAGGACGTACTGGGGAACTCATAAAAACAGACTTCTTTGACATGTGGGCAGGAGGTGAGAATTTAACGTTTTAATTTCATTGTTTTGTTGGGTATAATTTCATTTAAGCTCTCTGGATGCATAACCTTGGCTGGGATAAGCTATTTTAAGACTATTCATATGCTTTACACGAGTTTGGTTATCTTCCTTACAGATGTCAACGCCCTGATAAATTTTTTGAAGACCATTGAAGATGGGACTGTGGTGATGATGGCCACCTTTGATGACCCATTCACCAAGTAGGGCGGAATTTGGATACTGAGTGCTTACTTTTGCCTTAGTAAAAGGATAAACAGATACCGATCATTAAAGGATTGGACAAATCATAAATTATAGCTGTGGTCAGACTAAATCCTTCTGATATACAGTCCTGCCGTATACCTGGGCTTACCTGCGTCTGTATTCCTGTGTCTGTCTGAGAACAATGCTACTTTCTTTCCATTGTATTCAAAGTAAAATGTGGTAGGGGTTCCAACATAAAAATTAGATTGGTTCATGAAATTAGCTTTTTGCTTAAAGGACCAGTGTGTAAGATTTAGATGGACAATCTGGCTGAATAACTGGCAGGAATGGAATATAATATTCAAAAGTACATTTTCATCAGTGAATTATTTCCTGAAAATAAGAATCATAGTGTTTTCTTTTATGCAGAATGAACCCTTTATATTAACAGAGAGAGCGGGTCCTCTTCCACGGAGCTCGCCATTTTGCACCGCCATGTTTCTACGGTAGCCCAGAACGGGAAAAAAGTAATTTAATAAAGCACTGACACGAGAGCGCGCCTTTTGCGTTTTTGCAAGTTTTGCGGCCACCGTAGGTTCTCTGAGAAAGGGAATGATCATTTGGTTGCAATCTATAATCTCACTACTTGATGGCTCTAGATCTCACATACTGGTCCTTTAAGACTAGACAGGCACTTGGTAGAGCGCATGCCTCCGTCACGCCATTTGTTTGACACGATCGCTGTCAAAATCAATAGAGGCCATCCCTGATGTAATAGCAACCCACCCACAAAATTTCCGTGGTATCCGTTCATTACTTTTTGAGTGATCTTGTACACAAAGGGACAGGCAGATAGACAGACCCCAGCAAAAATGTCATCTCCTTGGCGGAGGTAAACATTATGTCATTGACTTCCAGGCAGGTCGTACCCAGGGCTTCTCAAACTGACTTGTATTTCATCCGCTTGCTCCTAAAAATGAGAGACGGTACTTAATGAATTGAGAATCCCAAATGCAGCGTGATGTTGTGTATACTTGGATCTCTGCACCTCTTCTGCTCTGCGCTTTTAACAGTATGTTATTGGAACATCTTGGCATGCTTCAGCTGGTGAAGAGCAAAATTACAGTAATTCTGATCTAAATGCTAACCACTGTTTTGTGCCATTGGCGACTCCCACCTGCCAGCATCCAGGGAGACTCAGTTCAAGTTCACCCTAGTGAAGTGCGGCATTCTTATATAAACTGTATTCATTTGTTGCAGAGTTATAGTGGTTTTGCACTAAGCTTTAAAGTGTTGGGGGTGTATTTCATGTAGCAGGGATTTTTCATGTAGCAAGATTAGAGCTTGCCTGATCTGTCTGAGTAGAACCCAAAACAGCTCTTTTTATTTCAGAAGTTTTTGATATTTTGGAGCATTCCAGGATGTACAGAATATTTACCCTGCTTTCATAATAATGCCGCATTCATGTGAATCAGAGACAACTACAAGGTGAAAAGGGATTTTGAGAAAACTCGCAAAAAAATCCTGGACTACGGAAGAGCAAATCTGTATTTTGCCATTTTGATTGTCCTCCATGATTGTCTTATGATTCTGCCCATTTTGAACATGGACCGGAAAAGGATGACACTTAGTGTGGTTCTTTATCTACGTTGCGGAAAGTAATTTCAGATTTTTCCATGTCCTTGTTGTGTTGTGTCATGTTGTGTCATGTTAAGTCATGTCACATTTGAAATTCCTTCAAAATTATTGATGGAAAGCTTAATAAGTTCGATTGTGTCGGCAAGTTCCTTCTGACTTTGCCATCAACAACATGGCCGCCCTGATACGATGTTACAGCCGTGTTTTCGTTCACATTAATTACTTCCGGTTTGCCGTCCTCAGTTTGCTATTATACATGTTAATATAGCATTACCTTCCTCCTTGAAATGCCCCCCCCAGCCGTCTGGCATCGGGAAATGGGGAGTGCAATATGAGTGGTTGAATGGATGATCCTTACACCTGGCGGTGAGACAAATGTTGTGATTTGTCACCTTGATATCCTGGATGCTGCCTTGATTGGTTGCCTAAATGGATGGTTGATTTGCTCACAGGCTCAATGCTGAGGCTAAGAAGATGATTGCTGACCTGGGTAGCTCCAATGTCAACTCACTGGGCTTTCGAGATAACTGGATCTTTGTGGGAGGAAAAGGGATCAAAGCGAAGAGTCCTTTCGAGCAGGTAAATTTCGCCCCTCAGCCAGGATACAACTAAGAACATAAACTGTGTTTTCACAGAATACTTATGGCATAGTATCCTTAGAACTGGTACGTAACCTCTACGGACAGGTACCTAAACCCTAGATCAGGTTTGCATTCCCACTGCAGACAGCACTCGAACTTGCAATTGAAGCCATTGTCAGCCATGTGCTGAGAAACCAGCTGGAATACTTCATCATTTCACACCACTCCATCCAGTGGTTGATTCTCTCTTGGCCAATCAAAGCTCTGCAGTGTTTCTTGCTCCACCCTTTAGTCTCGGTCAGTGTGCTGCGTACTTCAACAAAAGGGTAATGGCGAAATGGGACTGTTTGAGAGTTCCTTTGGTACTCTCCATAACTTTTGAAGATGGAAATGCAAATATAACCATTCTAATGTGTTGCAAACTGACCTGCAGCAAATTACTCTGTGGAAACAGGACTGTACTCTATTGTGAATAGAGACAATGTCTCTTTACTATGCCAAGCATGTATACATTTTTCTCTGACCTTCAGAACAAGTGTATTGTTCAGTGTCCACATCAAAATTTGCCATTTAGTAAAATCTATGATCAATTTCACCTATTGAAAGATGCACATTCTTCTTTGATTTCTCACTGAATTATTTTCCTGTCTTGGATACTCTGTAGCCATTTTTGTATGAAGATTCCACCATTTTGTGGTGATGGCAAGTCCTTCTCGTGACTTCTCTAAATTTTGATTGGAAATGGCGATCTCTGGAACTAGGGTTGGAGACCCTGTTGGCGAGCCATACCATTACGTGTTTTTGATGCTTCTCTGCTCCAACACATACTTTTCAAACAATTATAACAATTATATTGTTAACGACTTGAGAAGAAGTCTGTCCTTTTGATCAGGCGCGTTAGAGAAGAGAGACATCTAAAACAATCAGGTCAATCGCACTCGAGGTGCAGACTTCCCTAACCCTGCTGTGAGGGCCTGATTATGAGTTAAAGTCCACCAGCACTTATCTTTTCTTCTTTGTTTTTTTTGTTTTTTTTTGTCTCATTTCCAGCATATTAAGAACAATGCTGAGACCAATAAGTATGAGGGCTGGCCGGAGGTGCTTGAGATGGAAGGCTGCATCCCTGCACGACAAGGGTGAACTCGGAACCTGGTATCCAGATGGCCACCCGGCTATTCCCCTGAGTCCATTAACCATTCACCTCGAACATCTTAACTCTGGGAGGTGAAACGTGTCTTCTCTGTTAGATTCTGGGGAATGGCCCTTCGGCGTCTCAGTGTTCCTCATGTATTTACATTTCTGGAAGGAGGCTGGTGGCATCTGGTCTTTTGAACCCTGTATAGTTTTATCTTGCAGAATTTCGAAGGAAATTTGATTTTAAATATCAAACTAATTGAAAGGAACACTGTGAAATTGTGTAGATGTTTTAATTTGTAACTGCGACCAGAACTGATCAACTGAAGAGGCTTACAATCAGTAGAATTTTTTTAATTTTTGTTTTGCAAAGGATATACATTTCAGTACACCTGTTGAGTCTGAAACATTCAGAAGTTAAGTATGTTTATGTAGAATCTTTCAAGGTTCTCGAAACTAATAGGGCCCATTTCACTGATGCATATTAAGCCTGCACCAAGACTAAATTCAATAGTCAATAGAGACTCTCCATAAAAATGCGATTTAGTCTAGAGTTCAGCCTAATCTGTGTTTGTGAAACAGACTCTTAGTGTTTTTGTATGTTTTCATGTGCATTTTCAAAATTTTCTGAAACAAAAAGTTATTTGGCAATGCTTTCATGAGTCTTTTCAAAAGATATTGTGATTTGTAATCTCTTATTTCATTTAAAATTCTCAGATCTGCAAATTCTCTGTGTGACCAATAGGAAAGTCCTTTTCTGTGGGGTCTGGCTGTGTCTATACTTGTTTTTTTCCCTTTTTTTTTTTGGCCAGAGAATATTGTTATTTTTATTGTAGGTTTTCTTATGAGTCATGTTTTTATAGTAATGGAAAGTCAGCCATTTAAATTTCAGGCTGTGCTCAAAATGATTAATTTGCAATTGAAGTTCAACTTGGTTCATCTCCGTTCAGCCCCTTGGCATTCGACCTGCACATGAAAATTCTGCTTTGCTGAATGCATGATATTTACTAATTTATGGGGAAGAAGAGCTTGCACACTTCCTTCGCCAAAAGAAGTTGTCCTTTTCATTCTTACACTGGTTCTGAGCTTTTCCTCCTGTTGGATTCCTGAGCAGCTTCTAGATAGGTTGAGCTGGGGTTATTTATTACAAATCTGTTTGGTTGCCCATGTCACGGTGAGAATCGTCCTTCCTGTTGAATTGTGGGTATATTTATTTTCAGGCGGCATGGTTGATGCACATTCATTCCCCCCCCCCTTTCATTAGGAGATGGTGGCCTTTTCCTGTGACTTAAGACTGGCTAATGTCATTGCTACACTCCATGATGGATCAGGGTGTTTTTCCACTTTGGATAATGGATGGATAATTGCCACAGTGCATAAAATTGCTTTTATCTTCTTTTGGCTGCTTTGCAGTTCCATGTCTAAGAGGAAGTAAATTGATGAGAACTGAAAATCACTGTTCGCATATAATCTGGTTCTGCAGAATAGTTTTCACTTGGCTAAAGGGAAATTCTAACGTGGATTCAATTGGACGGTTAAAACTTGCACCTGCATAGAGTTTAAGTCGATCAAAAAAGAAAATAAAAAAATAAAAACACTTTTCTTGGTAGAATAACTCCACAGCTGACCTGACCTTGTCACCATACCTTTCACTAATCTCGTTCGTGGTCATTTCCTGCTCTGACAATGGGTATTCAACATTGTGCCAGATTGTCCAAGTTCTTAAGCAACATTGTGGGAAAACTGTTTTGGCACTTTTCTTCTGCATGGTACCGGCTCTACTCGACTCAGGTACTCTCTGTCCACACCACGTAGTACCTGCTCAATTATAGGCGGGACTGACCATGAAAAGTGCCGCACTTCATCTTCAGTGTGGCACTAAATACAACATGACCTTGCGCGACGCAAACATGGGAACAATGGGGGGTTTGGATACGTATTTACCTGCTTGAGTCACGGTCTTAATGTTTACACTTCAGATTGCATTGCTGTGAAAAATCATCCTATTCCACAGTAATGTCGATTATGATATGTATTTCGTCGGCTTGTCCTGTGCCACGTGAATGACGCCCTCTGACCAATCAGTGGTCAGCAGTACACTGACCCCACGTTTTGGCATCGGCTGGGCTGGGCTGGGCTCGCTTGGAACCTCGGCTGAGGAGGCACTGTAGGAGGTACCAGGTACTATCCACAATAGAAATGCATAAAAACTGAGTCGAGTAGAGCCGTACCATGCACTGGAGAAGCACCATTTATTTTCATTTATTTATTTTTTTGCTAGTACTCTACCTCAGTATGCGGAGAAAGGAAATGTGGTCACAATCGCTTTGCTTGTGTTTGCTTTAAGTAGCACTTACCTGTGTGCGGCTGTTCTGTTTTGACATTGGTAGAATATCGGGCACCTCTGCCTTTACTGAACTCAGAAGCCTTAATTTCAACTCAGATGGGTGACAAACATTACGTTGCCTTAGGAGATCTTCACTGCTGTGTTTCAGACTTTACTGTACTCAACACACCAGAGAGGTCCTCCACCTGTTTTATACTTTAGTATTTGGACCATAACAGTGAAGGAACTATCACATTCCTACCAACTAATACCTTTTCGCACTTTTTAATGTAGCTGGAAAATATCTTTTCACTGTTTGAAAGGACTTTTTTTCTAACTCCCATAAGGACCTGTGTGTCAGGTTGCTGTTCTGTCTCCTATAGCATGACAAATGGGGCGTGGCTCTATGCAATATTGGCTGCAATTCAAGCTTTAGACTCCAAACAGTGCCACTTTTACATCCATGTCCACCATGGAATTATGTTGTCCAACTGCCAATATTTGCAGGATACAAAGTGTTTTATTATTGTCATTGTTTTGTGAATAAGGGGTAAAACTGGTGTTGGCATTTTAAATTGAGCTCCTTGTTTTTTTTTTTTTTTTTTTTTTTAAAGGCATTTAGTGTATTTTTTGAGTTATGATTTTGAATGTGGATGGTATTTGTGTATCCTCTTGGACTTGCTTGTGTCGGAATTGTTTATTTTATTGTAAATTCCTTCACAAGACTGAAACTGAAAAATAAATAGTATTTGGTGTTGGAAAAAGATAAACATGCTTAAAGCTACTTCTATATCCAGTGGGATGCGCGAAGGCTAGTCACTGTTGCCATTGGGTGCGCATAGGGCATCCAGGCAAACCCGTGATGAAGTATTGTGAACTCAGAGTTACACATTTGTGCTATATCAAACTGGGCTAACAATAAAGAATCTACATTTTTACCCTTGTTCTGGTTGTCCATTTTATTTTAGACTCCTTATTTTACAATATTTTTTTTCTGTAAGACTGTGGCTATGTTGTGAACGATGCACCTCTTAATGCCTTTGAAAAGCTCGTTAACCGGCCAGACTTGCATGACTGAAGCTAAGGAGGGACTAATCTTGTATACATTTCAATTGCTGCTCTTGTCTAAGGAGGGTAAAAGGCTGCTGTAATCTAAAACCATATGCTCAATAGACTCCGGAAGGATTAGTGTCGGGTGAGATATGTGACTGTGACTTAAAGTGAATATGTTGCCTACACCTAGCAATCAGTGTCTAACAAACAAATGTGGCCAGGTAAAACAAACCTTGCCTGCCAACACTTATACGTGCCCTTTTCATATTGACTTAATTTTACTAGTGTTTTTCATACAGACTCAATTTTACAAGCGTGACCTAAACGGTTTTCAACTTGTAGTCCTTTGAAAATCCATGACCTTCAGTTTGACCTTTCAAGATTGCTCAAGGTCAAAGGTCATGTTGTCAAATAAAAGCCCATATAGGAATTATTATATGGTCACTGTAGTAAACCTCTATCTGCAGCCGTTATTGAGTTATAATGGAAAATATATTATTTTCACCGATGACCTTGACCCCCCCCCGACGTTTAACCCCCAACCGCTACGGACACTATCAAAGCTACCCATGTCGCATATGGTTGGAAGCAGAATTGAAAAATGCGCATTTGGGTTTTGGTTTGAAGTCTGTGTGATAAATGCGGGGGAAGTTATTTCGAAAAAACATGTTGATATTTCCGACGACCTTGCCCTTACCCAATCACCCCCAAAATTTAATCAGGTCATCTATGGACCATTGCCCACCTCCTGTGAAAGTTTGAGGTCAATCAGTGCAACTGTGTAGATGCTAGGTTGTTAGCATATGGACACACATGCAAACAAAAAAAAAAAAAACAAACCGCACCGATTACAATACCTCAACCTGCTGACTCTCTCTTGGGTGAGGTAATTATGCTGGAACAGACTGATGCCATATATACAACTGCACTGAAGAAGGCTTTCCAAAAAGCTAGTGGGCTTTTGCTAATGGGCTTTCTCATTTAATATTACTTGCATATGTTCTGTAGACTGTATCAATGTGTGTGAACCATGTTTTTCTGCTAACAAATCATCATGTTGGCACTACAGACTAAAGTCCATTTGCTCTTGTCACATCTGTAAATGCAAGCGCTTTGTAAAGTGTTCGTGTATGACAACTGGCCCTTGGGACAAGACCAGACATTGTGGCTTGAAATTAAGCTTCGTTTGAGGAATGAGTGAACCATCAAAAAACACTTGTTTTAGGGTAATCTGAGGGTGCTCTTTGCAGAACTGAAGTTTTCTGGAGTGTGAAGTTGCGTGTTAATTGCCTATCATTCAACATATAATTAGCTCTTAAAGAGCAGGAATAAATGCTCGCTTTCAACCAAACTTTTATTAAGTACCTTGAATGGTGATAATTTATATTATTCGTCGAAGTAACCAATTATTTTTGTTTCACAGATGCAAAAAACGCGCCAAAAATGGTTTGTTCGAGGAAGATTTTTTCTGGAAATTTTCTTTGTTTTTGATATAAGGGGTTGGGAAAATGGATATAGTTCCATTTTTAGGTTTTTATATGGGTCTTAAATTGTCGTAAAATTTTTTTTAAAGTATTAGTGATGTCACGTACCCTGAGCCACTTTATGGCATTCGCCCAGCTACTTGATGACAGAACACCACGAAGCAAGTGCAAGTTTTTTTTATCCACACTTCCAACATCTGTGTGAATAATAGTTCGGAAAATCTATAAGGAATATAATTTACTCAGAAGCCGATACCGTGATTATTGTGGCTGTCTTCATATGATTGTACTTCAGTAATCAAAGGCCAATTTATACTTCGAGCGCAAAGTGGTGTGCGAAGCGTTGCGGGATGAAAATGACGTAAATTCTACCACAAGGGAAGTGTGTGTTTCTGTCGCTGGTTTTATCGTGCACCCACCAAATTTCGAAACGTAAGAGACAATGCAGCGAAACGTCTCGTGATATGATTGGATGAGAGGAAAAGTAGAATCTAGGCCTCAATAGCTCAATTCTCATTTTTTCTGCCTTAGAATACGGCAATGCGCAAAAAGCAAAATGCCTGACTCATGCTTCAAACGACAAACGCTGTGCGAAATGTTTCTGTGATGGCAAACAGTTCGCGCGCCCTACACACCATTTATGCTTTTCGTGCATTGTCGTTGTCTGGGGCAAAAGAAACAAGAATCGAACACTTGAAGCCTGGATTCTAGAATCAGCAGATGGTAATTTGTCCATACTGGTAGCAAACAGTTGCTGACAATGTACCATCCAAAACCAACTGGATTGGGACATTCTGACGTTTGGTTCAGACATGATCGATGAATTGCAGAGGCTGATTCAGATCACTGTAAGGAGGAATGAACACTTTCTGGAGCGTTACTATGAGCTGAAACACTTCAGTTGTAAACATTCTACAGCATGAAAGTGAGATCTGGAGATCTTTACCCATGTACCAAATATACTGACTGTGGAGCAGGAGATAAGTGAATCGGTGAAAAACAACAGTGACTGGGATCGAAATTCGTCTGCTTGGGATTTCTTATAAAAAATGTGCCATTTCAGCTTGGATGATATTGTACATAATTTTTTATTTATTTATTTATTTTTACAAAATATCTTTAATATTTATCTAGTGTTTAAATAAGAGTTTTTTCTAGAGGGACTGGAAAAAAAAAAACTCTTAAGTACTGTTGATATTCCGCTTTTTGATTTGATTTTGTTTTTATTTCGGCATGATTGTATACTCATTTCATGACAATTTCAATACAACATGTATCATAACCGAAAGGGTCGCGGGAGAAGCGAGATCGCTTGTCAAAGTCCCGCCCCCAACTTCCAGAAAAACAGTTTGATTATGGTTAAGATATCATAGAGATTCATATATCACAACAGAGCTGAGCGCCCATTTACACTACGATTTAAGCGCCACAACATAAGATAATAAAGAGTTGTGAACATCATGAAGAATTTTAATCACAATATAGCTGAGTGTCTATGCAAGTTTAGATTTGAGAGTCACTCTTGATTTAATCCATTAGACTTGGTCCAGAGAAACCTGAACTCCTTTCTTCATCAGTTGGTTTGTTCCTAGTGATTTGGAATAGGTGGAAGGTGCAATAATACCGGATCTTTGCATGGATCTCTTAGTTAGTCATCATCTCCGTCGACTTGGTTCACCCTTGCCTTGTCGGATTTAATGACCCCTCGCAGTATATTTAGTCCGTCCTTGGCTTCCTTGACGTCAAATCCAATTTTATTGAGCTTTATGTCGAGGATAACCATGCTTTTCAAAGTTTTCTTTATCCTGTGGTCGATCAAAAACAGACTGAGCCCCAATGATAGCAGGCCCGCTATCATAAATCCAACTAGATAGACGTCCTCTACATCCTTGATGTCCAGGACTGCCAAACACAGCGAACGCCACTTTCCCCATGCATCCATGGTGTAACCAGCCGGGAATGTCCCATCCGGGCATTTCGGTTCTCCAGAACCTGTCCGCCTCGTGGAAATAATTTTGTCAATTGCATTTAACGACCAGTTTATAAGGTCCATGTTGGTTCCAGCTGTCTGTGGTAATGTGCTGTGACGGTTTCTTAAGACAGGTGGCCTGGTGTGTTCAGCAGATGCAATGGAACAGATTTAACAATAGCAGTCCACATATTTAGTCTAAACAACCCCTATTGTTTGTGCCTGTTATGGTTCCGTTTAGTTTATCCAATGTCATTTTGTTGGATAAGTTTATAGTTGTTCAAACATGCACATTTCAAAAGATACTTAAAGACCTTCAAATTGTCTGCCTTTCTAATACCGTCTTCAAGTATATTCCATGCACTGACTCCAGCCACAGATAAGGAGTGCTCACTCCGAGTCGACTTGACCCTTCTCTTCTGCAACAACATTCTGCCTCTTAGATCATGGGTACATTCACGTTCCAAAAATAGGCATTGTATATTTCTAGGCAATTCTTTGTGGTATCCTAAATATACAATTTGCAAGGAGTTGAATTTTATTATATCCTGTAATTCAAGAAACCTTGCCTTAATAAACAAGGCTTGAGGTGAAAAGTAGACAGCTCTGTAAACAGTCAATAATTTCTTATAAATTGATTGTAATTTAATCCATATACGAATGTATTGAAATTTGGATTCAGATAACAGGATAGGAATCTGTTCTTTAATCCAGTACAGTCGTTCTTAATATATACATTTGTTGGTTTTTCTCAAAATATCCACAGATTCATCATCTTCTATGTACTTCACCAAAAAAAAAAGAAAAAAAGATCTGGATCAGTCGGATGACCATAAATAAACATTTTAGTGGCCTTTTTAGCATCTGCGACATGAAAATAAATAGTTACCTGAAGAATAATAAAAATTTTTAGCATGGAAGGAACTTAAGAATAGTTTAGTTGACAGCTAGTGTTCTTTCCTGCGGTGGATTTCACGAAAGCCTCTTAACGCGAAGAACCTCTTTAAATGACTCTTACAATCATTCTTAAAATAACGTGGGTTTCCTGAACACGTTCATAACTAAAGCGTCTCTTTAGTTCACTCTAAACTAACCCACGTAACGAGAGAACGTCCATTGCTTAACAATCTCTTAAAAACATTCCTTAATCCTGAGATCCAACGTTATCGGGAAACCCACCACTGCTCTTTACTGGCTAGTTATATTTTTATTGATGAGCAATTAACGTGAAACTTTACAGTCCAGAAAACCTTTTTTTTTTTTGGAAAGAGCACCTTCAAATTATCATAAAACAAGTGTTTTTTGTTGGATTGGTCACCCATTAATCAAAACTTACCCCATTAACTCTGACTTTTTCACTTAAGTTTCCCCTTAAGTAGATTCAACATAAAAAACTTTTTTTTTTCATATGGAAAGACAATTTCACAAACAGATTCTCTATCTGCTGGTTGCAGCACATCACTGAAGGTACATCGCATTGATATTAAGAGAAATATTTAAACCTAGGACACCATGTATTCAAGGTCACAGCATCACATCAAATTGAAAATATCCAGATCTTGTGCATCATTTTATACACATTCTCTTGTAATTCAATAGGACATATTTGGGATCATTGGAAACCTTAGGATCTCCAATATAATTTAAAATAGCCCTAAGGTTCTACAAGTTTGAATACAGTTGCTGCATTTTATGGACCCATATATTATGGGGTTAATTACCAGCTACAATTACTGGTCTCGTCCCATGGCCTAGACGAAGGCTGCCATCTTGGAACAAAGGACTGTAACAACCTCTCTGACTGGCTTATCAGTGAGGGGAGACACCTACTGAGCAAATAGGCCATCTGGTAAGCAAGTACCAAACTGGGCAAGTTTCAATGTAAAGATCAACATTGGCTCGGTGAGTCATCAAACAACAGTTTACCTTTTCAGACCTTGTCCCATGGCCTAACTGTGATGGCTGGGAAAGTTCATCATAGAATGGACCTTTCCGACCTGTCAATCAAGTCTAGGATAACTACCAATCAGATTGCCTTATCTTACGACCCCAATTCCGAAATAGTTGGGACAAAGTGTAAATTGTGAATAAAATCATCAAAACGCAATGACTTTCAAATCACACCAGCTAGTATTTTATTCACAATAGAACAGAGAATAACATAGCAAATATTGAAACTGAGAAATTTTACAATTTTATCCACAAAATGAGCTCATTTCAAATTTGATGGCTGCTACAGGTCTCAAAAAAGTTGGACAGGGGCCTGTTTGATGGCTGCTACAGGTCTCAAAAAAGTTGGGACAGGGGCCTGTTTAACATGGTGTAGCATCCCCTCTTCTTTTTAACGCAGAGTGGAGGTGTCTGGGCACTGAGGAGAGAAGTTTCTTGAGTTTAACCATTGGAATTTGATCTCACGCTTGTTTAATACAGGCTTCCAGCTGCTGGAGCATTTTGGGTCTCCTTTGACTGACTTTTCGTCTAATTATGCACCAAATGTTCTCAATCGGTGAAAGATCAGGACTGCAGGCAGGCCAGTTCAGCACACAGACTCTTCTACTACAAAGCCATGCTGTTGTAATAGCTGCAGTATGTGGTTTTGCATTGTCCTGCAGAAATACACAAGGCCTTCCCTGGAATAAATGTCGTCTGGAGGGGAGCATATATTGCTCTAAAACCTTTATATACCTTTCAGCATTCATGGTGCTTTTTAAAACATGCAAGTGTCCCACAGCATATAAACTAATGTATCCCCATACCATCAGAGATGCTGGCTTTTGAACTGAATGCTGATAACAGGAGGGGTGGTCTTTCTCCTCTTTAGCCCAGAGGACACGACGTCCATGATTTCCAACAAGAATGTCAAATTTGGACTCGTCTGACCACAGGACACTTTGCCACGTTGCTACAGTCCATTTTAAATGAGCCTTGGCCCACAGAACACAGCGGCGCTTCTGGATCATGCTCAACAATGGATTCATTTTTGCATGATAGAGTTTTAGGTGGCATCTGTAGATGGCACGGCGGACTGTGTTTACAGACAGTGGTTCTTGAAGTATTCCTGGGCCCAATTAGTAATGTCAATGACAGAATCATGCCGGTGAGTGAGGCAGTGGCGTCTGAGGGCCCGAAGATCACGGGCATCCAGTAAAGGTCTTCGGCCTTGTCCCTTAAGTACAGAGATTTTTCCAGTTTCTCTGAATCTTTTGATGATGTTATGATGAGACCTTCAAAGCCTTTGCAATTTGACATTGAGGAACATTGTTTTTAAAGTATTCCACAATTTTTTTACGCAAGCCTTCACATGTTGGAGAGCCTCTGGCCATCTTTACTTCTGAGAGACTCAGCCTCTCTAAGACATCCCTTTTATAGCCAATCATGTTACACACCTGATGCCAGTTAATTAATTACTTGCTAAATGTTCTTTCGGCTGATTCTCTTATCTATTAATTGCTTTTTCAGCCCTTTTTTGCCTGTGTCCCAACTTTTTTGAGACCTGTTGCAGCCAGACAATTTGAAGTAAGATCATTTTGTGGATAAAAATGTAAAATGTCTCAGTTTCAACATTTGAAATGTTATCTATGTTCTGTTGTAAATAACATATTGGCTCATGTGATCTGAAAGTCATTGCACTTTGATTTTATTCACAATTTACACTTCGTCCCAACGATTTCAACTATTTCCCCCATAGCTCCCACAATCCTTCCTTCTCTCCGTCCAGTACCACCCCACCCCACCCTACCCCAAGGACTTTAACATGGTGCATTTTAGCCAACCAACATTTCATGCATTTATTATCCAGTTCTGTGCAGACAGAGAGTAGGGAGGCCAGTGACCTTGAAAAAAATAGGCCAAGGTTACCTTAAGGCACGTCATTTGTAGGCCTTTATGAGATGCATGTCCAATAAAAATTAGGAGCCTGTAACTGAAATAGTTAATGAGATACAGCAAAATGTCAACGTTTTTGGTGATATTTTGAGGCCAGTGACCTTGAGAAAATAGGCCAAGGTCACCTTCAGGCACGTCATTTGTAGGCCTTCATGAAATGCATGTCCAGTAAAAATTAGGAGCCTGTAACTGAAATCGTTGATGAGATAAAGCAAAATGTGTTGAAGGACGCACACACACACACACACACGCACGCATGCACGGACGGAGCCCCATACCATAGCTCCCGCACCGCGAGCGGCAGGAGCTAACAAGGTTTAGAGGAGGCTTTCACCAGAAAAACATAAGACGCAGAGACAAGGCCATAGGATATGGTCAATGCTGCATGAAAAGGATGAGTGCCCAGTGTACACCATAGGAATGCATTGCTGTGCACAGCTGTCAGTAGAAAAAAAGAGGTTCCTGGTATGCATCCTGTGATTTTATGGTTATAGGCCAAGAGTAGGGAGCCCTGCTCCTAGTTTCGCCATAGCCCTGCATGTTTCAGATGTCTGTCTGCTCCAATACACCTGATTTAACTCATTAGAGCTTGTCAAGGGCTTGATAATGGGCCAAATATTTTCAAGTGTGCTAGGGAAGACAGACATCTAAAACACGCAGGGCTAAGGCTCTCCAGGAGCAGGGTTCCCTACCCCTATTGTATCCCATTTCCAAAAACTGCAGTGTGGGCTCTCTGGCAGCAGGGGTCGCCACTGCTCTATGTGTCCTGCCTCAAAGATGAAGCTTGGTGAGAAATGTAAACGGATCAGCTGAAATGCAAATTTGTGCCCTGGCTCCGTGGACGGTTGCACAGTCTAGCTCATGATATTAGTGTTCCTCTGACTGAATAGTGGTTCTAGAGTCAGAGTCATAGTATAGGGCTGGCTCTGGTCTGTCTTAATCAAGTGGCTAGCATTGCTCATACGTGCTTCTTTAAGCCCAGAAAAAGAACATATCTAGCTGGGAGAATTAGAAAGACAAACCCTTCTGATCTTAGCCCTACACTGGATTGGTAATGTTTCTGCTCTTCCCTAGAATGAGAGGTAGGAGATATCTCAAAACAGAAAGGACAGAGAATGTTGCATTTCGCTTTATCTGCTCAGTGGAATGAGGACATCATGTTTTGTCTTCCCAGCGTTTGTCTGTGGAGCTCTCTGGGATTGTGGTGAGCTAAAGGATCCTTCACCCACACAAAGCCCACATATGAACTGTAAATTGGGAACATAATACCCTCTGATTCCACCCACTGTGTAGCTACAGGGCTTATCTTCCCCCGATTACCATGGTTCTGGAGCCAGAAACACGACCTTTATGTTACCCCTGTTACACCCAAGGGTTCTTTGTTCCAGGCAAATTTGCATGTTGATCTCGGCTGTGAATCTGACGTATATATATGCAGATATTTTAGTGCACTATAGTTAACAGCAGTATTTTGCATTGCTGTTGGCCCCTCATGACATGCCGTGTTCAACAGGCAGAAGAAGTTGTTACTTGTGTGGGAGTTAATTGCCGCTCTTGCGTCTTATGTAAGTAAAATAAAATGTATGATGGTGTGTGTGCAGTGAAATCAAAGACCATCTTTTGTGAAACAAAAACGTTCTGTCTTCTTTACTTCAAATGGGGGGGGATCCTCAGCGACTGAAATATAAACTTTCGACAGATAAATGTTTATAACGTAGCTTATTCCCCTGTCGCAATCATTTTATTTTTCGATGGCCAGGTGGGTTGTTGCGTGACCCGCAATGGCGACCAACTCGAGTTGGTTTCCCAAAATAAATCTCTCACAGCGCACAATGAGACTCTCTTTCTGAAAGAAAACAAACGTCTCTCCCTACCAACCTCCCCCCTCCGGTTTGTTCTTGCTTCAGAAGACTGGTCCCTCCCTTTCTGACCCTCTGTACTCTCCCCAAGACCCAACTCTGGACCGGGGCAGCTGAGAGACCCAGCTGTGTTTACAATATACGTTTCCCAGGAGAATCTGCTGACCTCAGCTTGTCTTCTGTTCTCCTTCACCAGTCCCCGTGCTTGTAACCGACTCACGGAAACACCTCAGGCGGGACTCGTGTTCCGTTTGGGGTTGTGTGTCGAAGCCTGAGGGGCCTTAGGTCTGTGTTTGGGGTCGGGGGTTGGAGGACTGGAGTGGGACTGAAGAACAAAAGAAATTTGGCCTATCAGGTCCCTTCTCCTCTCCTTCAGTTTCAGACTCTATAGAATGACCTGCAGAACAGGTAGTGTATTTGACATTGTTTAACAGCCCGTGGAAGCGTTGCATGACTGCAGACGACACAGACCACAAGTATTTGGACAGTGATGCAATATTTACGCTTGGCTTGATTTGCACTCTGGCTAGCGCTCTCTCTATATGAAAACAATGAATGTAAAGTTTGAGGTGAGTCAGTCTAGATCAACCCTTAGAGCACTAAATGCAACTATTGTAACTCAGTGAGGTAAGATATCAAAATCAGAGCTGTTGAAAACCTATCATGTGGCGACTTGTTTAAAAGAGCTCTCGGGGAGCTTTCTTTAAACAAGATGTGGCCCATGTTGGAAGTGTAGCTTTTTTTACAGTTTCATTATATGAGTACTTATGGACTGCCCTACATTGACGCACAGTGCACTCAATATTAACTCGCAATCATCCCTCTCACACAGAATGGATACCAGACTATAAACCTCATCAAATAGCCCTCTTACTGTCTTCAAATTAGCTAATATCTCTCATTTTCGGTGTTAATCTGACCCCTGCAAAAAACCTACAGAAAATTATTCTAATTGAGTGTGTTACCCCAGTTTCTTTCTAAGCTACTTTTTGCATTTCCACTGACCATCTTAATAGCTTAACAAATAAAATAAGACTCACCCCATCTTACCCTCAAACATAAAGTATTAATTTTACATGGCTGTTGCAAAATAAATGAGAATGGATGAGAAATTAATGAAAATGAATGGTAAACTGCTCTCGGTATTGGCCAACACAACAAACACTAGATCAAAATGGTAGTTCCAAAACAATAGAACTTCTGCTAATTCATACAATATGTGTGCAGCATGTAACATTTTTTCAAAAATAGTTAATCTCATGTTTTCCCCATAAAGTTAGCAAAAATGTAGCGGAAGAAAGTATGTTGACCACGTTTTTCGAAACCATAAACATTGAATGGGATCAATTTAACCTCAAGGATAAAAGGAGGGTTAAACAGAACAGGAGATGCAGCATGACAAGTTGAAAGGAAAAACACCCGAGGAGAAAACGGCAGGGTAAACACTCTAAAAAGAGAGAGGAAAGCAAGAGCACTGGATGAGATAAACAACAGGAGAAAGAGCGGGCAGGTGAAAGAAAGAAAGAAAGAAAGATAAAGAAAGTAGCATGAAAAGTGTAAAAGTGCTGCCGAGGAGCTCTAGCTCACCTCTCATCCAAAAACTGTAGTGTAGAGAGTGCTGTACATTACCTGGAAGCCATCAATTCACCAACATTCTGCTCTCCAAAGAAGACTGGCTAAATTAAGCCTGACTGTAATATTTAGGTGCATAATAATCTTCCTGTAGGCCATGAGGTTGCTTTTACCTTCTGCTACGTTTATTGGTACCACTGTGGCTGCCTTTCCTGCGACGTATTTTTTTTCCTATCGTAATTGGAGTGAGTACTGCAGAAAATTAGGCACTACAGCATGTATTGTTTTGAGTCAAAACCTAAGGTATACTTGTAAACCTCATTGAATGGAATGCAATTAGGCATAACTGTTTTAGCATGTTATTCTCATAGCATTATAAGTGAAAACTGTACTATTGTGGGTTGGAGTGGTCCTTTGTTGTAGATGTTAAAAAGCATTTGAACGAGGAATGCAATGTACACTTGGCGCAAAACCTCTTAGTGCAGGGACTCATTATTATATTACATGGCTATTTATGGATAGTCGCAGTCATGTTCAAAAGGCATCCTCGTTAAATTAGCTAGAGACAAATACAGCACTGCGCTGTGTGGTCTTTCTTGTACAGTGATGTACTCATGCCATCGCACTGTGTGTCGATGTGTAGAAGTCAGGCCGTTGTGGGATAGTAGTGGGTGTGAGGGAGTACGACTCGGGTGGAACTTACCACAAAATGGGAAAAGTTCACATCTGCTAACTTCTGGCTTGAGGTGGCTTTACGAGAGCTTGAGGGTCTGGTTTCTAGTCTGGGAGGTTCAGGGATGAAAATATTCAGCTGTCTTTATGCTCTGCTGCTCAGAAGAGACTGTTGATGGAAAGCTGTTTTGAGTGGGAGAGGGAGCACAAAAATGTAGACTGAAGTCTTTACAAAAATACTGCCCGGAAATCACGTCAGCTGTTAACATTCTTTTGCCATGCTCCTTGGGAATCTCTCAACACTGGGCTAATTCAGACATTTAAACATACTGAGTGTGTATACAGTATATGCTGGAGTTCAGTGTAAACATGATTAAGGTGAAGTATAACCACAGTCTCAGTATGATGCTTATACTGAGCATAGAACTATTTCTAGCAAGGCTATATGAAAAATATGCTCCCCTGTCCAGTCTTGAAAATTTTCCAGGTTTTTTGGAGGTTTACATTCTATATTCTTCTTGCGACACAACAGAGATGAAAAGATTTTTGAGTTTAGAACAAGTTTTTGTTGTGTCTTACCCAAAATTTAAACCCTGCTGTCTGTAATTGTGAAAATGCTAGCAAGCACTAATTATAAACATTTGCTCCAAATTGGTTGGATAATGACTTTGTCTCAGGGACTGATAATTTGATGAGTTTTGCACTAAGGAGCTTGCAGTGTATATGACACAAAATGTTATGACACAAAATATTTCGTTTATTGATATGTGCAAAAAAACATTGAAACACTTCTAAAATTTAATTGAGCCTGCTTTTTTGCATTCAAAACCGCTATTTTGACGTGACGCAAGGATGCACGGCCAAAAGGTTTCGTAAGTTACTCTTGTGAGGTCAGTTGATTTGACTCGCAACAAAACATGGCGGAAAGCAAGAGGAAGGCAGTGAAGAAAGGAGGCAGATATTGTGTGGCTGAAATACTGAACAACCAGAGTTGTTCAAATACGTTTTACACACCGGGCATATCGGTACATATGTCTCCCTCAGATCCCATTTTGAGGGCAAAATGGGTCAAATTCGAGCAGCGGCACTGCGTTGATTTCGGCTAGCAAATGTAAGTGAAATGACTCAAAGCTGAACCACACTGAGACTGCAATCAATTACACTGACGTCACGAGTTAGGCATTTTTTGACCCGGTCTCCAGGACAATTTTAGAAGTCAGTGTATTTCAGGTGGCAGAAAGTAATGAAAAAATACTTTTTCGACATTTCCAAAAAAGTTTTTGTTTATTGCATATGTCAAACAACCAAAAACAGGAAAAAAACATCTTTGTGTCATATACACTTTAACAGCCCACTGTGAAATCATGAGTACATTTGCAAATAGGGTAACTTACACCAGCCGAACTACTCTTGAAATCATTCAGTGGTATTCAAATATGCCCTGGATTTCTCATTAACTGGTTATGCGGGTTTGCAAGAATATAACCCTTCGTTACAATTAAATACTATGATGAATTATAAATGCTCTAAAGGAAGATAGTGCAAACAGGGTCTCATTTTAGTTTAACTCAAAAAGCAATGTGAACCCATCATTACAAAAACTGTACAAAAAAATCATACGTAGAAAAATACATGTGTTGGAGTACTGGTGAGTTTCCACCTTCAGTGAGTGTGCAAAGGGATGTGAGACTACCATTCTCTATGCGCTAGGTGCTCCATTCTGGCCTAGCATTCAAAACTTTTCTTTCTTTCTTTCTTTTTTCTTTCTTTCTGGTAAACATAGAGTGTACTTGCTATACTGAATTAATCTATGACATGTTGGGGCAGTGTTTTTAATTTTGCTTGGTGACCTACTTTTGTTGCAACGGGGGAGTTGTCAGTGTCAGTCAGCAATGTCAGTCAAAAAGCAATAAGCATATTCAGATTTTATTTGTTTTATGCTCACACTGGAACATAATAATCTGACTAATAAACTGCCAGCTCTTATCTTCAGCTTTATGATCGGAGGTAGAGGGAATTATGGATCAAAAAAAGTTTCTTTAGGCAAGGGCGCTCATGGTTTCAATGTATCCAGAAATCCCCATTAGATATTAAAAGGTAACCTGGCAACTACGTAACATGTTTACCTGGTTCACGGTCATAAGATACTCTTGCTGTTACTCAAGACTGTGCAAAACATCGACCATAGGCTACCACCAACCACTTGAATTACCCTGCATCAAATATGGCAGTGAGGCTAGTGGTTGTAATACTTTAGGATAGCACGCTGCTGAGGTGTGAGTCAATTAATCACTGGAGAATAGAACGAAGTAGAGGTCAAAACCATAAACATGGATAGTAAGGTTATTCCTTCGATGAGAGAAGCAATATCAAATAAAAATTTTTGACACTTTAAAGAGAAAATATGAGCTAATGATGAAACTGAACAAACTGGTGTAGCACAGAGGTCACCTTGGATGGAGCTGGCTGTTCAATAAATGAACTGTGTTATTCTGACATTTGTATATATTAGCATTTGGGCACCAAGGCATATTCCTGCGCTGCTGAGGGTAGAGGTCGTGTTTTATAAAGGTACCTCTGTGAGCTCTTTTTTTTTTTCAAAGCGCCCAGTGAAAAGGGCAGGTGTGTTAGTGTAACTTGGTCATGTGTCCCTAATTCCCCAGCAAAACATCCCCTCCGCTGCAGCCAGACAAGCCACTACTTCATAAAAATAACCCTCCTCCATTTCTGGTCCGCTCTTCCAGTCACAACAAGATATCCACACCTGCTCAAATTATCCAAATATTTTTTGTTTTCACTCACATTTTTTTTCAAGCATATATTTTTGCAGCTATTTCTTTGATACTCAATGTCATCTGTTAGACAAAAAAAAGCCTTTAACCAAAGCGAAGTACACAACCTCCCATTTTATTTGTTCTGCCACCTTCTCGAAAAGGTTGCCATTGCGATAATTATGCATTTTCAAAAATCAGTCGATATCCAAGCCTGTCATAATGTTTTAAAAGTAGTCTTGTTTCCCATTCCGACCAGAAATGTGGGGTTTGCTGACTGTGTTACAAACTACGATAAACCACCCTCGGTTGAGACGCATATTCTCTTTGTACTGTATAAATGTCCAAAATATGCTCATTAATCCTGAGCAATATTGGTGTATCCCACATGTTTTAATTGAAAAATGCTAAATTTGGCATATGAGCTAATTCAGTATATTCAACCGGAATATGCTGTTAACCCATCTCAAATTTGGAATGTTGTCATATTCAGAATACTCATGGAATATTACACTGCATGTAGAGGCAGTCAGCGTTGATTTATACTCGTATTAAAGAGGGAATGAATGGTCTTAAGACCTGAGCTGTTTACTCCAAAAAGCTCTCTGAACTGCTCTCCCTGTAGGCTGAAGCATGAGACATCCCGTATCATTTTACCTCTCACTTTCTCGCTCACTCAGTCTAAATCTCCAATTTCACTACACTGGAGATCAAGGCTTTACCGTAAGGTGGTTCCACAGACCCTGAAACGAGATTCTCTTTTGTGCAGCCTCTGCATTTGTGTGATCCCCAACCAAATTCTGGAACTCAGAATAATTATCACTTTTGCCTCAACTCCGGTTATCTGTAATCAAAAGCTGCTTTTGGTCCTATAATTTAGTTTATTTATTGCCACAGAAGTTAGTTTTGATATTTCTTCTGCATCCCCGGAGGTTGGACCGTGTTTGGCACATAATTGCTTTGAGATCTGCAATGGTCCATCTTGGTGCTAACATAAATTACTAAATGTCTTCTTTTGTTGGTGTTGGAACATGTCCCATCATTAAAATCAACTCATGTAGGTTTTTCATGACAAGCGAGGCCTATCAATCATGTGATTGTGTGCACCGTTGCTCATCCGAGTGCTAGTTTAACATCTTTATTTAGCATGTACGTTTTATGCTGCACACGCATAATTGAAGTGTGCTGGTAATGATGGCCTTCAAAGTTTCTCTTAAGATGAAGCAGGCTCACTGGGATTTTCCCCTCATGTTCCCTGGGCTTTGTCTGCACAACAACAGGATATGGGCCAGCAAGCAGAGAGGGTCGCGACCCTGCTACATCTTGCATCCTTACATTTCTATATGCTTTCCCATCCCCAAACAAGTTTTCATGTCCTCTGTCTCACTCCCTACCTAATACCTCTCTGTGTACCTCCCATGCCTTTCTTTCTCTTTCACTCAATCCCCAATTCTTTTTTCTCCTTCTCTCCCTCCTGCTCTGTCTTGCTCTTTTCTCACCCTTCCAAAAGGTAACACTTAAAAAAGTCTCACATTTGAAAGGTTTTGTGAGGTCTGGCATTAACGCCTGATTCGGTGTAGACGGCGTTAACTGGGGATTTGGAGGGACAGATCAGTCCCGATCTGGTTACGCTAATGTTTGCTTCGGCCTTAATGCGGGAGACGATGGAAATGGCACATGAAGGACATTTGGGAAGGCTGGAATGATACACTTGCCGAGTCCTGATGGAAAAGGTACACACAGAAGGCCCTCCCCATACTCAGTAAAACAGGATTCTTCTGAAATCCACCTGGCCAGACTAAGACACAATTCTAGTATCTCTTAAGTCGTCAAGATGGTAACTTTGCTTAAACAGTATGATGTCTGTGTTGTGTAAACATTATGGTGTGATAATAAATAAGAAAAAGTGCATTGTCAACATCATCAATATCATTGCCCTCATACAGGCATGCTACCAATGCTGCCCGACTCACCATAACCTCTACTGAACTTCATACAGGAAAGAAATAACTGCTGGTAGGAAGGAGTGTTTGTATTAGTTAGATTTAAGTGAGCTAAGGGCTACGAAGCAGGATCAGAGTGCATAAAGGTCAGACAGACAACATTTCTAAGAAGAGAAGAGTTATGAAGGCTTAGTCACGATGGAACTACGACAATTTTGTGAATTAGTACTAATACACTGACTCTTCTTACTTCGCAACTCAGTGACAGTCACGATTAAAATGGAGTTTGCTGTTAATTAAGACACCAAGGAACGTGTGGCATTCCACACTACCTGTTCTTTAATGACCATATTATGACAGGCAAAGTATTCATGTCTCAAGTCAGTTAACATGACCTCTCCTTTTGTCACATTCAGTGGTAGCAATTCCTTGTCACACCCCTGGACAAATTATCCGTCAACAGGTCCATGACTGCTCTCCCTGGGATGTTAAAGACTGGCTATAACAGGGTGATCAGCGCACTTTAAAATGAACCTGTTTTCATGGTAGCTCTGTCAGTCATCTGTGTACAAAATATTGATGACAGATTAAAGAGCACAGTCTGGGTGAAACCCTGTGGATGATGACATTTCCTCTGACTCAAATCCGCTCGCTTGCATCCGTCATTTCCTGGTATTACATAATAACATTATTGGCATTTAGAGAACATTCCTACGCAGAATGACGTACAGCACAGAAGTGCATCAGCTGGCATAGAAGTGTTGAAAGCCTCAGATGGAAGTGGTTAATGTTCTAGTACCCAAAGTGACCTCTTTGGTAAGTCTTCGACCCGGACAATCAACGGTCTTCAACGCTGTTCCTGGAGAGCTGCCATCCGGTAGATTTTTACTCCAAGCCTAATTCAGCAGACCTGATTCGGGTAATTAGCAGTTCATCAAGATCTTTAACAGGGAAATGAGGTGTGCTATATTTTGAGAGAAAACCTGCAGGATGTCTGCTCTCCAGGAAAAAGATTGGAATTCAGGAAATTAGCCCGTAGAACAAAAGTATCAGTAGGACAAACCATGTTGATAAAGTTAGCGTGCTAAGAACAAGTACAAAAAGCTACAACCTGAAAAGTTTGGCCGCTGAGTAAAATTTAAATAAAAACTGAATGCAATGACTCACAAATGATTTAAATAGTATATTTAATACAGAGACAATATCAAATGTTGAAGCTGAGAAATTTTATTGTTTTTTTTTTTTTTTTGAAAAATATCTGCTCATTTTGAATTTGATGCCAGCAACATGTTTCAAAAGAGTTAGGAGCAACAAAAGGCTAGAAAGTTGCATGAAGCTGAAAGAATACCCCTGGTGGAACATCTAACAGCTAATAAGGTTAATTGGCAACAGGTCAGTAAGATGATTGGGCATAAAAAGTGCATCCCAGAGAGGCTGAGTCTTTCAGAAGTAAAGATAGCAAGGGCTTCACCACTCTGTAAAAGACTACAAGGGCTAATAGTCTGACAGTTTGAGAATAATGGTTCTTTATTTGAAATTGCGAAGAATTTGGGGATTTCATCATCTTCGGTACATTATGTCATTAGAAGATTGAGAGAATCGAGAGAAATCTCTGCACAAAGAACGAGGCCGAAAACCAATATGGAATGCTTGTGATCTTCAGGCCCTCAGGCAGCACTGCATTAAAAACAAACAGCATTCTGCGGAGGAAATCACTGCATGGACTCCGGAACGCTTTTGAAAATCATTGTTTGTAAACTCAGTTCATCACTGCATCCACAAAAAAAGTTAAAACCACTATGTAAAGATCAAGCCATATTTAAGAGGTGATCTGGGGTTAAATGAAAAATGACACCAGGAAACAACTCAGAATTAATCTAAAGAGGTATATGTAATAACCACCAAAAAAGATACAAGTTGGCATTTTTCTGTTTATGCTGTTGCCATGGTAACCGAGCAAGCTCATTAAATATGCAGAAAACTTCTGGCACCAATTCCTCTTTAACTCTATGATAGAATTCAGTTTTTCTTTAATCATTTAAGAGCCATTGCTTATCCAAATGCACTGACATAGCCATTCTTTGCCCAATTTATCAGTTTTGTGATTTTGGGGCATTTTACTCAAATTTTGAAATTATTTTGCGCAGAATCTGACAAATACTCAAAATATTCAAAGTATGTAACAGATAGGCAAAATTTCCCTATGTCATTGCATTTCTAATGAAGTAAAGTACCTGCAGCCCAAATTTCATTGATTTTCAATGATAAATAAAAAAGTTATGGCTGCCACAAACATGAGAAACGTGGAAAAAGTAATACCTTAGGAAATCGATGGAAAATTCATTAGACCGCATTGAAAAGTTGAGTTCAGTCTTAGTCTGTGGCTTACACCCATTTTTCAGACTGTATTATCTGATTATTCAAATGTTTATCACTTTCCTGGAGTGAAAAGCATAAATTTCATCATCACAGTTGCTTTTAAATCATGATTTTATGGCAAAATTCAGTTTTTAATCCTTGTAGCAATTAGTGATTATTAAAGGTGGATTATTATAGAATATTTTTATTCAAAAAAAATTTTTGGAAAAATAATCAAATTTTGCCCATTTAACCCCAGATCACCCCTTAAACAAAATCCGGAAACGCTGCCGCCTTCTCTGGGCATGAGCTCATTTAGGATGGACTGAGGTGAAGTGGAAAACTGTCCAGTGAATTATTTTTTGAAGAAATGGATGCCCTGCCCTCAGGGCTGAGGAGGAGAGGGAACACCCAGCTTGTTAACAGAACACAGTTCAAAAGTTAGCATCCCTGATGGTACAGTGCTGCATTAGTGCACATGGCATAAGTAGCTTGCACATCCATGAAATCATTATTAACGCAGCACAATACATACAGGTTTGGGAGCTATATGTTACTACAACATGGCTCCAAAATAAGAGTCTTGGTGCTAAATTGGCTTGCCTGCAGTCCAGCCCCGTCGCCCCGTGAAGACTTTTGTTGCATTATGAAATGAAAAATATGACAAAGGAAGCGACAAAGTGTTGAGCAGCTGAAATTCTATTTTAAGCAAGACTGGAAAAACATTTTGCTTTCAAAACTACAGCAATTGGTCTTCTCACATCCCAACCACTTACAGTGTTGTTAAAAAAAACAGGTGATGTAAGACTATAGTAAGCATGCCCCGTCCCTATTTTTTTTGAAAAGTGTCACTGGCATCAAATTCAAAATAAACGTATGTTTTTCAAAAAACAATACAATTTCTCAGTTTTAACATCTTGCCTGTTGTCTTTGCACAATTCTCAATTAGGTTTAGGGATCGACAAATCATTGCATTCTGAGTTTTTTTTTTTTTTTTTACATTTTACAGTGCTTCCCAACATTTTTGGAAATGGCATTGTACATTAAACTTTCAGTGTCGCAAGAAGGAGGTTACAAAGCTAGACCCAGAACTTGATGTCACACTCACAATGCATCTGTCGTCTGGGCAGGAGCTGGGTAGTACAAGCTTGGGGTTTGTTACTATGGGATTTGGACCTCAGAAAGGACTGTGTTGACTGTTACAACAACTGCTCATATTACAGAGCCTTTGCAAAAATGACTGGCTTAGTGATGCATAGAGCATGTCAAGCTAAGTGCGTCAGTCCTACAATAGGGATTGTAATTCAATAACTATGGCCTGTATTCAATTCAGCATTTGTTCCAAACTTTGACTGTTCAATAAATGCAAGGTGGTTTTTGAGGTGGTTTTCTTTTTCCAAAGTAACATTTGGGAAGGTCAGAAAGCTAAATGAGACAATGCATGCCAAGAAACAAAGCAACCCTTTGTATTTATTTTTAAATCGGAGTCAGCAATTCATTTAGGTTGAACGCAGTGCCCGTTTCAGCATTGGATGGTTATGTTCTGTCCAATATTTTTTCGAAAGGTGCACTGGTCTTAAAAGTTAACCTTCAAAGCCTTGTGGAGATTTAAATGAATACATTTAATTTTTTTGAAGTCAAAATTACTAGCAAATGTTGATTAATTCCTGGCTTCTGTCTCAAGTAGGGTTAAATGTGTTAGCGCAACGGTGATAATCACTTGTTCAGCCCAGTTGGATTCAAGCAAAAGGAAGCACAGGTGTACGGTATTGGTGAGAAAATCTCTCATATCAGGAGTCAAGGTCATGAGAGGAAGCTGTCGATATAAAGCTCCCAAGCTCGTTCCTGTTTGATTCAGTGAGAGGGCTAAACTGGCTGGAACTGTTGACAGAAATGTCTGCAAGTGAACAGTTTTGGGAGTGGCAGTGGAAAGTAACTTTGGATGGCTTCCAAAGCATTGCAGTAAATTATTCAATACCTCAGGAAGGGCTGGCAGGGTGTTGCCCATCCATGTTTTCAATGAGGTTTGTGAAACTGTCCAGGCATCTGGCACGGAGGGCCATCGACCTTCAGGTCCCTCCCCAAAAAAATTTGTATACAGACCATCCCTGCTCTTACATTGTATCGTCTGTTTCTCATAGCAATGTACTGTTGCGTTACTTGCCTGTCCTTTTTGTAGTGCTCAAAAATAGCTGATGTATGCCTACAGCATAGTCTATGCATTACTTTTACATGACTAAGCTGACTGATGCTCTATATGTACATATGACTGATACATCTATATGTCTGATCTCTTGCACGACTGCTTCAATGACTGACGCACTAATGTCTCTTTGGACAAAAACGTCTGCTAAAGAAATGTAATGTCATGTTAAGTAATGCTTTCTACATGACTGAATAAGGAGAAAACAAGGAATAAGCCTTTATTTTTGTTTATATTTGTGGAAAAAACAACGTTGGTGAAATTAAGGAAAAGGATAAAATGCGCTGAACTTGTATCATTAACATGCCTTAAAAGTTGAGAAAACATTACATTTATTTGGGCACAATAAACATGGCATTAAAAGTTGACACCATATTGGAAAATAAAGTGGTCAGGTGGAGGCATATGGAGTGAAAAAGGCTGTGGATATGCAATGGTCCCTTGTGGGATACCGTATTTCAATAGCAGTGGTCAAACTCTTATAAAAAGATTCATCAGAGCGAACTGATTGACTTCTCGTGAACACCAGTAACACTATACAAGTACAAAGCTAAAGAAAAGTGGGTAGTGGGATATACATGCTTTTAATTTGTAAAATGTCTGCTGAGCTCAGGCATTGGTGAGATGACCAATCATAGGTCAATGGAATTGAATATGTTGAATTCAAAAGATCACACTCCAGACTAGTGGACTCACGTCATATGTGCTGCAATGCTAAGCGATGCGTTCTGTTTTTGCACCTGCAACTCACAAGAGAGCAGGGCTTCAGATGTAAATTCGCCAATGAAACTGGACTTATGAAATTTCCCATTGCCCCTCATGTGATCCTTTTTAAATTCAGTTCAAAAATTAAGCAAAATAATGCCAACAAATGTCATTATTTAGGCTTTGTGAACTAAATTGTGCATTGGGAAACCATTGTTTTTCAGCCATGCTATCATTATTATTATAATTTTTTTTTTCTGGCTTTGCTCCCTTGATAACCTTTAAATTGACAAATGGTTATTGCTGTGAATATTGTGCAACCCGTCTGGCAAGCGCTGCTATAGTCTACGCCCGAGCGGACTCTCTAGAAGTCTCTATGAAAGTCTGCATAAACCCCTTAAAAACTTAATAAACTGTAAAATTGGAGTTCTTAAGCTATGTTGGCCTTCGGAGAAATGGACCTGTTAAGTCTGCCAGTATTTGTGTGTGGAAAAGGCCAGAAATTTGGATTCACCCTTTGCATTAGCTATGACCTATGTGCTCAAATTCAACTGCTGGCTCTGTTCTATTGACATGGGGAAGGAGTGCAGACAGGCTTCCCCATTTCATCCAGTACTCCAATCAGTCCATTTTTGGTGTCCAGGGAACTCAGAAACCAGTCAAGCCTATTGTGATGGAGGCGTAGTTATCAACCCACAGCACATTTAGGCACATTTAGTTAAATTTGCTGTTGCCCATGAGAATGATTTCATATTGCTAAAAGCAGAGGAGCTAAAATCCATGCAAATTCTGTCTGATTCTCCTTAATTGTAATGCAGCTGCTCCTATGACCTGGACAAAATGGCTGCTTATGAGTGGATGGATGGATTTTTGAAGCAGCTGCCAGAGGCAGTTGACCCAATTTTATTGTTAATAAAATTATAAACTGAGCATAAACCTTTGCTCATACTCATTAGCTAATGTTGCGGCCCCTGAAGAAGAAAAGTCTTCTTCGTTGCAGAATGGCATGGAAAGGAAGAGGGAAGTCATTTTCAAAACATTTTATTCTCTGGATGTGAAAAATTACTGAGGCTAGCAGTTGAGACTCCATCTTTCATAGCAGTGTAGACATATCAAGACATGTTATATAACACAAACCCTTAAGCTTCATGCAAGCTCGCTTTCCATGAAGCGCACTGCAATTTTCCATCTGTAGCATTTGTATCATTTCCCATTTAGCCATCAGTTTTGATGGAAATGCAGAAACTGAGATAAGACATGAATATAACTAATCTGGTGGTGTGCAATTTCTGACCACCATGGCATACTACTGCATGTTTACGAGTGAGGGGGAAAAAACAGAATTTCGCTGAAGAGTGTATGTGCTGTGTTGATATAGCGTACAACCTGGACTGTGGCGTCTCCAGGGGTAATCTTGAAAATTAGCATACTTAATTAGCAATTGCATCACTTTCTTTGGTTAATTATGCAGCAATGCGTTACTCGCCCTTCAACTGACAGCTGCGGGGAAGGAAAGTGTGACAACACATTAGCCATCACTAAAAAGATATCAGAGGATGTGCGTCGTCCTTCACGGGGAATTTAATGCGCATCTGATACCAAAGTGGTGATGGTGACTGGTCCAAATGAGCAGACAGCTTCGCAGATGTGGGCTGCTGGTTCCATTTCATACGCCTTCGCCAGAATTTTATTTTTATCCGCGTATTTCATTTGCTATGTTACATGTTCCTGCCCCTGTCTCTTTAACGTACTGCTCAAACCTGCTTTCAATGGTGGTGTGTGTGTGTGTGTGTGTGTGTGTGTGTGTGTGGTGCGTGTTTATTTACCATATTGGGGACAAAATGTCCCCATAAGACATGGAATTCCAGATTTCTATATCCTTATGGGGACATTTTCAGGTCCCCATGAGGAAATTGAACTATTTTAGGGTTAGGGGTTAGGGTTAGGGTTGGGATAAGGTTAGGGTTAAGTATATATTGTTGAGGGGAAAGGGGTTAGGGAATAAATGCATGTTTATGGAATGTCCCCACAAGACATGAACACTCAACGTGCGTGTGCGTGTGTGTGTGTGTGTGTGTGTGTGTGTGTGTGTGGGGGGGGGGAGAGGCCACTGTGGATCCCAGACACACTTCCTGTGGCTTGTCTTCAACTTGACCTCTCCCCACCCCCTTGAGTCGCTGTTGCCCAACACTGACTGTTCGCTCGGCCTCAGTCACCATATCAGTCTCCTCCCCCTGCCCTTACCACAATAATCACATTCAGTGGTGTTTTTTCCCCATTTCCCTGTAAGGTCTCTCAGTTCACAGAGGGCCCTCCCTCCCCATCACCCCCTTTGCTGTTTATTGCTTTATCTCCCTGGGTGCAGGTTGTGCTTAAACACCTCGCTCTCGTCTTGTCTATCCTTCGCTGCCGGTGTGTCATTCACCTTCATCCTCTCTGGAGGGGTCATGAATATTCATCATTTATAGCTCTGATAATATGACGACCCCTGTTACCTGATGAATATGCATTACTGTGCCAATTATCCCATTCAATGGTTCTTTTTTCTTACTGCTGAAGAAAAGGATAAATGTGAAACTGAGATGCCAAAGATGGTAGTGTTTCAGTCCGGAATTCAATATTTCTCATAATACGGGGTACTATGGGACTGTCTGTTGCTCTAAGTTGATTCTGTCACTGATTTTCAGTTTCACAGCAACTTTTCTATGCATTGTCCCCCTTAAAATAAAATACTCAGCTGTAAGTCTTTCTTCCTCATATTGAAAGATGTAGCAGTTTATTCTGAGACACAGAAGTCTCATCTGAAAGTCAACATTAACTGTCAGAACTTAACCCCTTTGCGCAGATATAGACGCCGGCATCCGTAAATTCCAAAATTTAATTCCTAAATAATTCTGTTATTGAATTTCTAAATGTCTTGCTTCACTGGAATAATTTTCCACTGTCTCTGTGACAAAAATACTAATAGTTAATAGTAGTACTAATAGTTAATAGTGGACATAATAGTTATAAAGCAGGAAAAAATTGCCATTATTTGTATTCTGCGCTAAGGGTGAAAATGTTTGAGTGTTTTTATGCCTCCTTATTTACCTCCGAGATTGTTCTTTCATTTTTCACATATTTGCGTTGGTTTCCACTTTTTTTTTTTTTTTTTAACATAGTTTAGGTCCTTTAGGTCAAATCTTCGGAAACAATACATGACTAATTTACTCATACTAGAGCAGTGCCCAGTCAAAATGTGCCTGTTCAGAATGGGCTGATTGCTTAGGCCCTGTATTCCTGCTTGCAGCTTTCTCAAGAGCCTCTCAGCCAAACAGCCTCTCACTCCACACTGCAGTTTCTTGGGTCCTCAACAGTACACTGGAGTGTGAAGTCAGATGAATGATTGTCAAGAAAATCAAAGGACAGACACACATACAACCAGACAGAGACGCCTTCCATTTTATTTACATTAGACACGATTCTACAAAATTCCCCTCTGTCTCGCAAATTCAGTTCTATTTACTTCCAAAGAGGAGGACAATATGACACATTTATATTAATTTTTTTTTTTTTTTTTGATAGAGAGAATGGTGGTTCGGGTGTGACAAAACTTAGAAACGGCATTACAGGATGGTTAGAGGATTTTAGATATGAGAACCTGTAATGAAGTATTAAACTCCAATGAAGAGGCCTTCAAACATCATGGTCCGGGAGTAAAGAGGTTAATGTGATCTGACCTACGTGATTGGCTGACAAAATATACCCCCACCAGAGAGAGAGCTCTGTTCCTGTGGCTGGCCGATCCCTAAGTGTGGTGATAGTTCAAGTCGTTACTCAATATCCCCTTGTGTGTAACAAGAGCAAAACAAGTCTACGTACCCAGTCAGTCGGGCAGGGCTGGTCAGTAGAGTAAAGATTCATTCTCTTATGAGGGAAAGACCAGAATTAAGATGCAGAAGGACAAATTGAAATGCAAGGAGATGAGTCACTGAAATGATGACTGTAGAAACACCCAAGGAACCGAACAAACAAACCCTGTGACGCTCGCAGTATCACAGATGTGGTGTTGTTTTATTGTGACTATGTGAGGTATATTTACAAAAAATGTTGAAGGATAATGTATGGTTCTTTAGGATCAGTGGTGAAACAATGAGTATATTTATAGTGATAAGCCGACCCTGTTATTACAGGAACATGAGTCTGCCAAAGTAGGTGTTATGCACCTCTTCCGTAAGGAGAACACAAAGGAAAAATTGCAGGGTTGTTTATAGCCTACAGGTGGCAGCACTAATCACAGAGCTCCTTGTCTAGCTTGGCTTTGCAGAAACCTCTCGAATGGTAGAGCTTTTGGAGAAAGGACGTCGTTATTCGAAAATATAGTAAAAATACAGCCACCTCACTTATAGAGCCATTGGGTTGACTTTTTCAAACTAAGATCGCTGGCATATTTCAAACAGGAGATGCTTCAAATGTGATTAGAATGGATTACTTGACACAGTGCATAACCACTGGCCATACGTTTTGAATGTAAGGCCCCTAAAAATCACTCCACCCCCTCCTTGAGAGCCTTAACAAAGTATAGAAAGCTTGGTGTAGTATGTAGAGGAAATCACTGGGGAAAATACACCACATGACACTGGAGCTTTTTAATATTTGCAAAGACCTACTTTTTCACCATGTTTGAGGCCCACCATCATCCTTAGGTGGTTAAGAAGCAGTCATTCAAAGAACATGGGCTTGCCTGGAAGCTAGTCCTGTCATTAAATGATCATAAACCACCACCTTGCCCACCACCATAAATGTAAATGCCCATAATTGTTCATGCCTCCATGTTTATTATGTCTGAATGTCTGGCAGGCTTCTAGAGGAGGCCACACCCACAGCAGTCTAATGCAAACCAGCTCTGTAATCAGGCTTTTCCATTCCACATCCTAAATTGCTCGTACCAGGCAGTGCCTCAGCAACGTTGTGTGTGGCACCCGTTATCTGGCTTGGGGAAAGAGATGAAGTCTGCTCTCTGGTGTTTAACCTATCTGCTGCCACCTGCCCATTTGAACTATTGTGCGTTTGATATATTACATGATTTGCTGATTTGCTGTGCTAGTGTGTACATTTTGCTGTACATGGGAGAAGCCAAGGACAAATTCCCACTGAGCTAGACAATAAAGTAAATCAATCAATCAGTCACGATAGAGATCCTTGCATCACGTGCAGTAAAAGCCAGAATTTAGATGTCTGAATGGCTAAAATCTAGATTCAAAGATATTTGGATGTACATGTATCAGTCTAAACCAAATATAGGTCAGGGTTTTAACCAAATATTGCCCTGTTATGTTGCAGTCTGACTGAAGACTTTCACCATTCAACTTCATTTAGCAGGTATTACATCCAAATACTTGCTTGCATTTTTCAAGCTCATCAACAGAAAAAAAAATGCTCGGAACGGGTCTGGTGTGGTACTTTGATTGCCCATTGAAAACAATAAGTTCCAGGCTCCTTTTCAGTTCATTTTCAATGTCTGTTTTGAGTTCATTTTATGGTTCAATCTGTCATTCTCATGAGACAACATCTGTGAGAACGTTAGCAATATGGAGGATATATGTAATAAGATGCTGGAACTGAGTTATCGTTACAATCCTCTTATGGATATTTTTTCAAAAATTTAAATATATTTGAACCTGGAATAGCTTCTGTTTTAAAAACAAAGATACTTTTTTAATTCAACTTATTTGTGTCCCAAGAGACAATGCATATTAGTGAAAGAATTTAAATGCCAGGGTTAGCCAAAATTGACTAATTTTTGTCTGCTATTCCTAGCCATGATGAGCAAAGGCATAATCTGTAGAATATCTAAACACAAAATACGCTACGCATATCATGATGTAGTATACAAATAATTGACGTACATAAGTAAACCTTAATATTAAAAATTCAATTTTGTTAAGCCAGTATTTAGAGCTCAAAAATTTGGTTTCTAACAGTCATATTCTTAATGCCCACCTAGATATATTGATCTCTCTGATGAATTGATCTAAATGCGTTGACCTCACTGATAGTGGTAGGTATGCCGTTCCAGTGTTTTGTAGCCTGAATGGACAGATGACTGAACTTTCCTGGTGGTAAAAACTAAGACAGTTATCGTTCGAGTTGATGAAAGAAATAGAAATCTTCATAATGCCAAAAGACATAAAGAAATTTGATTACTCTGAACTGTCAAATGGCCACTTAAACTGTATTTCTCTGATGTACTTTGCTTGGCACTCCCTCAGTTAAGTCTGCGGTGCCAAATAATTCACTTCCTCTTTCCATTCTGCCGTCACGAGAGACTGTGATTTAGACGTATCGTCAAGAGGAACAAATGTGCCTGGGACAAGGACAAATGGAACCAGGGAAGAAGAAAACAAGATCCAGAGAGGAAATGCAGAACAAAACAGGACAGGGAGGAGATAGATGGAGCCATTAGGGTACAAACATAGACTGGCATTTATCCTGCATTTAGCTGGTAATTCGTGGCCTATAGTCTTGTCCTGGGGTAACCAATCGTGGTTCTGGAAAGTAACAGTGTCAGCTGGTTTTTGTTTTCAACATCCAGTTTAGACCTCATTAACCAGGTGAGGCGAGTTAACTTAGTAATCAACTGCTTTAATTTATTGAGTAAGTCTTGAGTTACAACGAAGACCAGCAGGCACTACAGCGCTTTAGGACCAGATTTTGCTACTCCTGGTCTAGTCAGATTGGTCAGGCTTGAACACTGGACTCATGGTGCCATGTTTGGGTTTGAAGTTCCCCACCCCTCTAAAGATCAGTCATTTACAAGCCACACATCTCACGCAGCACAAAAAACAGGCAAGAAACTGAGTTCCGTGATCACCCCATGTCCTGAGGCTGTGAGCCTTTTCTAGAAATCTGCAGTCTTCTGACATTTGGGGATGTCAAACATGACACAATACCAATACAGGTGACTCTAGAACTTTGAGTTTCCACTTGTTGAACACCTTGAGGCATCGAGCCTGAGAAGTTCTTGATGTACTAACAATCCTATTCCACAGTATTAGCAGTCTATAGTCTGAATATCAACAACATACGCAATAAATAAGGTGCAGTCAGCTGAGAACTTATAAAAACACACATTCTGATTATCTCTCGGATGGAAGGTCTAAATGGAAGACATTTTTTAAAAATATGAGGACACAATTTTTCTTTTAACTGACTGAGCAATGTTCTGATCCTCCCAACTGGTTCAATACAGACGTACCTCATTTTTGTTATAACACTGGTTGCCTTTGAACTGTTCGTGAAATTCAAGTTAATATGTGATACTTATCTTGGGCAGACGCCAAAGCTTGATAACATACATTCACTAAACATAAAATGTCATCGGGTTGTAAATCAGACTAAAAGAGAACAGCACTTAAGAACACGTGACGATTGACAAGTGAACGGGTGCAGGTGCGTTCGCATGCGCACGCACACACACACACACACACACACACACACACGCGCACAGACACACAGACGCACACAGGCAGAAAGAAAACACAGAGAAAACCTGCTGACTTCAGCGGTTCCCATGAAGTCACAGCTCCTCCGCTCCGCTCCTGAAAAAAGACATCTTTTGTCTGGGGGAGAAAACAGAAGCAAAGCAGTAGCAGGGGGAAAGGGGTGGGGACGGAGTGGGCGCACAAACAGGGGTAACCTCTCTTGTGACGACGGCCGTCTGAAGAGCCTGAAATCACAATGCTCATGAAAAGAATGCGAGACCCTCAGAGCCTGCCAGTAAAGCCATTCAGTGGAACCGAAGCCTGAGAGTGAGAGGGGGCCAGGGTCAAAGGGCAGCTGACAGAGCTCTGGAACTTTCTAGGCCATGAATGTAGGTCCCTGTATATGCCTTAAGACTCCAAACTACTCTATTTGCTGTGACGGTAGCAGGTATCTGTTACAACCTGTGGGCTTGGGTTGGGTTAGCGGTTTCTCACTTCGGGAAAGGGGCCGCACAGGGGGGCTCCAAATTAGGGCAGCAGCTCGTCTTGGAGTGGATGTCTGTATGAGAATTTGTGTGTCCCATTTGTACATGCATATATGCATGCACACAGTATGTGTCTTTACTTAAGCGTAATTTTGTTTGTCCACTGGATTTTGAGTGCAAGCAGTGATTAGAGAAGGGGTTAAGCGCGACTGAAGTGGTGTTCACCGAAATTCTCAATAGCCACAGTTTAGTTAAACCCAAAAAAGTATTAAGATCAATGAATTACACTTGTAAACTGACTCTTGGTTGACATTTAACGCAAAAGCAATCTTTTCCAGAACAGAGCCCACATCCACGGTAGAAATCCAATTCACATCATGTGCGACGTGCTGCTGTGAGTCCAGAGGGATGAAGCACTCAAGTGTTTCATGGCTGGATCTGGGCAGGATTTGACCCTTTTCTAATCCAATAGTGATTACGACGGTTCAGTCAGTTGCCAGTTAGGCATTTGAAGGGTGCTTATTGGCTGCCCGTGCATTAGTAGTTAGTTCCTTGATGCAAACACTGAGCAGCTCTGTTGACTGATTGCAGAATGAAATACACACTGACATTAAACATGCCAGCAATGTGCCCACCTGCATGGCACTTACAGGGGGAGTCTTCACTATTTTAGCTGTCTGCGGAAGATTATTATTATTATTTCTTATTTATTTAACCTTTATTTAACCAGGGAAGTCCCGTTGAGATTGAAATCGCTTTTTCAAGGGAGCCCTGGGGGGTTGAGGTGGGGAGGGAGAGGACAAGTTGCATAGCCATAGATCACAGGATGATTAGGTGACAGGTGGAAAGAGCCAGGTTGTGAATTTAGCCATAACACCGGGGAACCCCCTACTCTTGTCGAAAAGTGTCATGGGATCTTTAATGACCACAGTGAGTCAGGACCTCGGTTTAGCGCCTCATCTGAAAGACGGCGTCTCCTTCTGTACAGTGTCCCCATCACTGCACCGGGGCATTGGGAATGTTTCCACCAGAGGGAAGATCGTGACCTACTGGCCCACCAACACCCCTTCCAGCTGGAAATCGCAGTTTCTGCTCCAGGGATTCGACTGTGACAACCCTGAAGTCAGGAGAAGGAAAAAGGGGAAGCTTGAGCGGCTGTGGGCTAAAAGGAGGAAGGAGACCCAAAAAATTGTTGTTTTCATGGGTCCAATTATAACATGGAGTGCAGATCACTTCTGCCATGTCCACAGAAATTCAGTACGACTTGTCAGTCTTGTTGTAAAAGGGAAATTTTTGCAACAATAGATGATTGTTGCGCTGACATCGAGGAAAACCGCACAATTGGGGGAAATAAGCCAAAACAAAACAAATGCGCTCACGTGCATAGGCACGTAGACTAATGTAGAAAAACAGGTGTTGCGTTGGACACAATCAGCACTTGGAAAGACTTCTAAACATTTGCATTTACCCTATAGCTCGGAGCTCATGGTGACTCACAGATGGCACCATGACATGTTTCGGTTTAGTAATTTCATGCTGGGCCACAGCGAGGAATGAAATCTCACCAAGTTGAGAGTGTAGTGAAGCCACAGCTAAGCACTGGGTGGCTGTTTTGCCTACTGATTATGGGGGTTTTGCTGGGCAAACTGGGCTTGGCACTCCTCAAGGAGATGCAAATTTATTACATTATATCTTCTATGAAAATAATGACTCTGCTTCACAAGGGTGATTTACATGCAGAACAGAGCAAAAGTTGAAAGGCCGTATTTCTTTCATGTCTCAGTTTCAAATGTTTTTTTATGTAAATTTTATTTCTTCAAAAACAGCACACCATGTTTGATCTGGTCCCTCCAATAACAGCCAGCATGCTTTGCGCATTTGCAATACAAAATATTTTCTGATTGTTCTTTTTTCAATATGCAATAAAGACGAAAGCCATTTTGTTTTGTTGAACTCTCTGGTGCTTTCCTATGTGATGATTTTTGTGCCAAAAAAACTTCTTGTGGATGTTGTAATGTCAAAAATTGAACTGAAACTGCTCATTGTCTTCATGCTGCAACATTGTGAAAATCTGTTGTGCAATCGAATGAAATCAGTTAAAAAAAGTGCTATGTTTGCCTCCTTCACAGGCCACTCAGTGTAGGTGGTCAGTTTGATACTCGGAATACCGACTTTGATTCCATTTAAGTGGTGTCCTACTTGTGGGTAAATGGCAATAATTTTATTCTTCATTATTTCATACAAGAACACATGCAGCTTATATTCTGGTGAATGTAGAGTGATTTACGCACCAATGGGCCATTTAGCATGTTATCACTCTCTCTCTCTCGTGCTCTCTCTCTCTTTTTCTCTCTTTCTCGTAGGCACGCACACACACATGCACACACACACACACACACACACACACACACACACACACGCAGACACTAAAAGTAGGTTACACACCCACCATGCCTAATCTGCCAGCAGACTCCCATGTGCACATGCCATTCTCCCAGCACAGTGCGGTGCTGTCCTGGGCCGCGAGTAAGACGGATAATGGATCCTTTGAGGAGGCCGAGGATGCAGAGAGTACAGATGCGCTAATGGAGGCGTATAGTCAAAGTCCGGCATTGTGATCCGTCTTGGATCCGGTATTAATGGACTGCTGGTCTCCCCTGCATTCTGGCCCGGGTAACCCCACCTCTCATGAGAGTGACATCAGTCCTTGGGGGTCAGAGTGGGGGCTGAGGGGCGGGGTTTGTTTCTGTCTGTCTGCAGGAGTGATATAGTGGGCGACTCGGCAACACGAACACAAAGGCCCATTGATATCTCCTTCCATTTGTAAAACAAGGCAGCAGCAGCCATCACTGCTGAGCAGCCATACTGCCTCTCAACTGCCATTCTAAAATTCCAGGTATGTCCTGCTGGGATTCTCAGCAGGTTTAATTTGAGGTTTTAACCCCTCTAGTCGATCACAGCTGGTGCGTGGCTGGTACTGTACTGTAGCTGGACAAAGCCTGTCATAGCTGGTTAAACTGGTATTATGAGCTGGTTTTCAGACTGCTGGACAAGCTGATTTTGGGTTGGTCATCAGGTAAGCATAGAGTCATCATCCAGAAGTATTGTTAACTCAGGTTAAACCATTCAGACCAGCTTAGGCTGGTTTAAGATAACAATCTCAGCAAGGATTCCAATGAAGTTTCCACTCTTGCACCACACTACGTAATATTCATGCCATCGCCTTCCTGCTTATTAAAGTGAAAGGATTCTTTGGAAATCATAAGCACACCCAGAGGGCAACACCAAATGACTAATGTCAAGAATTCTTAGTTCTGAAAGCAGTCTTCCAGCTTTGCAATCTCTGTTATGACTGTTGCATCACAAAAAATGCTCTCCTTTCCAATTCACGCTACATATCAGTCAGTATAGATCAAGATCAGCAGACACACCTTACTTTATTTTCTGTGTACAAGATGAAGTCTCATCCAACAGCTTCATTTTTCTGTTGGATGGAGTTTACTTCCTTATTCGACACTTTCACATTTTATTTATATACTATAATTTGTACTTGTTCTTAAATGTTTTTCAGTTTTTCACTTGCTTAAACGCACAGAGCTTATAATACAGCATATTTCTGGCTGATCTCACTCTCATGTTTACTCCTGGATAAGCAAAGCTTAGGAAGGAGTGCTGTGAGGAGTCTCGAGTGCCATTCACTAATCAATCGATCAATCAATCAATCAATCAATTTGCTTTCGGCTTAACCACGGGCGGTAAGATAAATATGATCTTGGCATGGATGACCGGTCCCTAATTCACAAACAGCTTATCCAGGAGTTAACGATAGTGTCACTTTCATATAAAAATGAACCTCCTGTGAAGAGCAAATCTAACCATGAAAGATGTCAGATTGCAAAGCGTAAGGTGCAGTGAGACTGTGCCTACTTAAGACTCGATACTGGTGATTGAAGGCCAGAGCATTCTACAACCTTGACTAAGAGGGAAACAAAAACCTGAAAAAAAAGTCACCCAAAAACTCTCTTTTAAAACGGCTGAGACTTACTGCCTTTGCTGAAAAGCCTCTCTCGAAATGATTTCAAAAAATGTGGTTCGCTGATTGAGGAGCTGGCTTTTGGCATAAAAGCACAAGATGGTTTTCAGCCCCGTCCCGAAAGGCCTGTTGTCGTTAGTCTTGGTACGGCACGTGAACAAGAGTACATTACTTAGTGCGGAGTGTTCCTTGGAGCCCGTCCAGTACACGGCGGCGTAAACCCATGCATCATGGTGTTCTGGTCTGGACGGCTGTAGCTCAGCTCAATAAACTGAACTGGGCTGACCTCCATCATCTAAACTCCACTCTCTGTGAAATACCTCACGATGCTGCTGTCGCTGGGCTCTACATTGGCACCGATACCCTTCCTATTTGATGTGAGGGCCTTCAAGAGTGTGTTGACCATAACAAAGTTCTATTCTTGCAGTTTTACTCTACCAGGTCTTGTCCAGTAGAAATCTCAACAATCAAATGCGAAATATAACACGTTTGAACATCTTGGGCCTGCTTTGATTGCCTGCTTGTGGTATTTTCATAAAGTAATATTAATTTAATTGCGACTTGGATCATTGTTGGGATTGCGCAGTGTGCGGGTATCTGAGCTTATAGTGTTTGCTTGATAGAGCATGTTTCTTTATGAATATATGCACAGTAACTGTTTTTGTTGGATAGAGAGGTTGCGTATATGCATGTATATGTGTCAGCACCAATAATTCTGACAGGAACAGATCAATTTTTTCGACTCTGTGGATGACCTCACTGTCTGTGGTGTACATGACAGGGGCCAGGGGGGAGAATGACGTTTTGAATGTGAGAGATTTTCTTACAGGCCCAGTGGGAATTCACAGCTCACCACCAGGAAAACACAACACCAGGATAGTAATATGAGCAACTGTTCAATAAAATAAGCCTTAACTCTTAACATGGAGGCTAGACTGATATTTATTTTTACCCAGAAGATGTGATATGTTTTTGGTCAGTTTAAACAAAATGTTTTAGTTTGTGGGTATGTCTCTATGTGCATGTGCCTGTGTGTGTGTGTGTGTGCGCATACATGTTTGCATCCATATTAATAATAATATATGTTTATTTATTTGTACATAAGTACACAAGTGCAAGAAAACAAACAAACACACACACAAACACTCACACACACACAAAAAATTATATAAATATATATAAATATAACGATAAATTCACAGTGCATCTATCCTGTACATAATATATTAACAATACAATTAATGTCCCTTCTGGTCTGGGGTTCTGTTGTTATGTCCCACTTCATACTTAAAGATTCACGAATAGCTGCTGTAGCGCATATTTCCACTTCGCTGGTGTCATAATCTGTAGACGTACCAGTATTTGGTATAGATAGAATTCCCTTATGTTTGCTCATGCCATATTTCCAGCATATATCGTTTAGACTATTACTTGTGGCTGAATCGCTACCTTGTTTAATAAGCTTCCCAATAACTTGGAGACATTCATTACTCGACTGAAGGATACTATTGTAAGACTAACAAATCTATTATGAATCTGCCCCTCAATATTGGTATTAAGTGGCCTCCACTAATATTGGCACCTTCAGTGAATATTAGCTCAAACGGCTAATAAAAAATTTGGCTGCTGCTAATCCTCAGAATATTTTGTTCAACCTATTCGCTAAAATGTAACCTTGAATTTAAAGAAACAATTTAAGGAAAAAATATTTTGATCTATTTTTTTTTCCTCACAAAAACGGATGCCACAATCATTGGCATCATTGGTATAAAATATTATTCAAAAAATCTAATAGAAGTACTGTATATTCCCAATCATGTTTTACTTTTTGAAGTTCAGCATACTGACAAGGGAAACATAAAAGTTCATCCATGACTTTCTGTTTCCCTTGGATATAAATATAATGTGACACACAGGACAATTTTGCTTAGTCATCCATTTTTATGGTTAAGACAAAAGAATGTGTGACCAAGAGTGTTTGAGTCTCACAGATGTGGAAATGGCTTTTAGAAATTAGCTATAGGAAAAAAAAAAAGCTGAAAATACCCATTGTGACTCTCATGGCAGTAATTAAGAAGTTTAAAGCGCATACATGATAACGTTAAAAATCTCTCTAGAAGTGGAAGTGGGTGTAATTTTAAGGCCCGCAGTGTGAAGAGGATGGTTCAAGTGGAAATGGAAACTCCAAGGTTCACAGTTGGAGAATTGCAGACATAAAATTACATCTTGGGGTCAGAAAGACAGCTATTTTGTATAGAACCTCATCAAAACTATGTAGTATGGAGGTGGATATTTGGTAATGTGGATTGCTTTTTTTCAAAAGACCCAGGACACCTTGTTGGGATTCATCTTATCATGAATTCCCTCAAAGACCAGCAGATGTTAAATGAAAACCTGACTGCCCCCGCTAGACAGCTTAAACTGGGCCCTGTTTGGATCGTTCAACAGGACAATGACCCACCGCATACATTGAAATCAACATGGAAATGCTGAACTGTCCATGTAATCAAGGTTTTGGCAAGGCTATCCCAGTCCCCTAATGGAAAACTAATCGAAAACCTGAGGGACAAATTGAAGAAGAATCCATAAATATGGGCCGAGGAATTTAGAGGATCTGGAGGGATTCTGTACGGAGGATTGGTCTCAGATCCCTTTCCATGTCTCCTCAAACCTCACTGCATACAATAGAAGAAGACTCAGCACTGTTATTTTAGTAAAGGGAGGCTCTATAAAGTATTAAATGATGAGTATCCAATAATTATGTCCCAAGTTTTTTGAGAAAATGATTTGTTTCATCATTAAATAATTTTTTTTTCAATCATTATGCTTTAGCTGTAGGTTATATTTTGTTAATATTTCAAATTAAACATTCACATGATTAATACTAAAAGTATTAATTCATAATAACCTTTCTTTATATTTACCAAGGATTAGCAGTATTAGAGAAGGCCATCGTATCTATTTTTTATCTGTCTTCTTCATCACTACTATTACACTCTGCGTAAGGCAGTGAGATCTGTTGTTCTGATTGGCCAGGGACATTTTGTTCTTTTGTGACTACGCACTCATCACCTCTGAAAGAGAGACAGAGACTGCGTGTACAACTGTCATTTCTCCCTTCCCTTATTTCTGGACAATATCGCACACTGAAAGTCGCATATCAGTGAGATGTACAATGCTATATATAGCTCAGCACAGTTTTGATTTGAAGCAGCACATGAGTCCAGTCTTGCTCAGGATCCAGACCTACTGCTGGCAGTGAGACCAATCTTTCTCTACACAGAAATAGTTGTAACCCCATGAAACCTATAGACCCATATATGGGTCTGTCAAATGCAGCTGCTGTATTCAAACCTGTGGATCTTCAGGCCCATTTTAAATTCTCGTGGAGATCACAAGGTGTCCAAAGATCCCAAATATGTCCTGTTGAATTACAGGAGAATGTGTATAAAAAGGTGTATAAGATCTAGATATTTTCCATTTCATGTAATGCTGTGGCCATAAAAATATGGCATCCTGGGTTTGAATATTTCTCTCAATATAAGTATGCAGAGGTGGGCAATCCAGGTTCAGAAAGTAAAAGTCCTCCCCAGTTTTTAGTTCCAACCTCCTGGATTTGCTAAATAAAACAGCCCTTCAGACCAGAGGTTGGACTATTCAAGAAAATCAGCTGGTTGAGTTGATGGGTAGAAGTAAAACATGGTGGGACTTTTACTCTCTGACCCCTGGAATGTCCATCTCTATAAGTATGATGCAGCTTCAGTGAAGCGCTGGAACCAGCAAACGCATAATATACATGAGACATTGTCCTACACTTTGAAAAAAAATAACTCTTTTTGACTTAAAACCAACTTAAGGGAAAACCTAAGTTAAAAATTTGAATGTAAGGGGTTAAATTAGGAAAAAATGTGGATTGTCTTGACAGAAACACAGTCACTCATTCAGTAAGGGGGTTAAATTCAGTTTCTGTGTTATTCCAAAAACCACATGCAACCACAAAAATTTTACATATGACTATCAGAAATAGCATTAAACAGATGGTACATATCTTTGGTACATTAGCCCCCCTGCTGATCATATTTCATGTCATATCTCATTGGCTTTATCTGAGTCTGATGGCAGTAATAGACAAATTCAGAGCAGGACATTCCCAGGGTCAGAAAGTAAGTCCTGCCATGATTAACTTCTACCCTTGAGAGCCACCAGCTGATCTCAATAATTATTCCAACTTTTTGGCTGTAGTTTTGTTCTGATGAGCAAATCCATGTGGTTAGAAAAAACAGATTGACTTTTACTTTCTGAAGCTCGACTGTCCACCTCTGGACAAATTACAAATGCTGAAAGCAATCTGCTCACTGTGCATGGAGACACTGATATATTCCAGCCATTTTGTGAAATAATATGGATGCTTCCGCAAATCAGAGCCCATTACTTATAGCAGCTTGGTCCAAGATCCTTTCAGTAACCTAATAAACAACCAAAGAGTCTGTGAATTTATTCATGTGATTTTAGTAATCCACAAGAGAATATAATAATTGAAGAAAGTATAATAGTATGCTTCCGATAGTGCAAAAATGTGTTCAGATTATACAGCACGTGAGCAAAATTTTTATCTCGCGTGGGTGTCAATTATTGAAAATGGTGGATATCGTGTTTAGGAGCGAGACTCTGCAATTCCATTAAATTGCTCAGGAGAGGGAAGGGACGATTGCCCTTCTTAGTTTTAGTTTCCACGGTGATGATGTTTCCAGAGCTGATATCACACATCTGTAGGCATAGAGAAAACACTGTTCAGTCTTGTCAGGCAGAGGCAGGGGGTGAGGGGCATGAGGCTTTGAATTGTGATTAGATTTCACATATAAGAACGTCCTTCCTGGAGAAAATAAGAAAAAAAATTCATCAGTATTCATGTGCAAAGTAAGTACTCTGTAAGCGATTCTACTGCCAGTGATTGCCTCGTGTTTTCAAACCACACTTTAAGCTGGCTGGTGCCGGTCAATGGTGTGGGTCACACAGCTTCTGGGGAAATATTTCATTGCTGTTCGGTGTTTTCCCTCCCATGAGTATTTTGTCACACTAAAGTGCAAAATATAGTCTCTTACTTAAAAACATTGAATGGAATTTCCACAGCAGAGACCACACCAGTTAGATGAGAGAGGAACTCCAAAAGACAAAAAAAAGTTTCAGCCATTTCAACCTAAACCAGTAGTAACACAATGTTTTTCCTACGATTCCTTTAATTCACGCTGTTCTAAAAGTAAGAACTGGAAACAGAAACGTGTATGAGGGGCAGCCATGGGAGCACTTTGTGTCTATGCGAACAATATGTTATTAATGTACGTGTATGTAGTACTCTTCGTCTTACTCGCTATCCTGTAACTTTCTCCCTTTCTTGGGTGAACCTTAATCCCTCCAGCTCACGCCCTGAAATTCTGAATCACTCTCTCTCTCTCTCTGTTTTCCTATCCGCTCAGTCATCACGCGGACGAACAGACAGATGACTCTTCACACGTGCCAAACTATGCTTTCAGCGCAAAACGCGCACGCTATTCCTGCATGCCGCAATCTCAGCAGTGCATTGTGGGAATGTTTTTCACAGAGCAGGTCAAATCTGGTTATCCCATCAGGATGTTACGCGCAGGGAACAGCTGCCAATTGAAACCAGCTGAAAGTGGGGACTAGCTCAGTGTAGACATTCATCTAAAACACAGATTTATGAGCTCTGATACTCAGCACTAAGACTGTGCACTGTGGCCTGTTGTAGAGTGGAGTTTGCAGAGTTCCTTAAGATCAGCAGTGAAGTGATGAAAATTCACTGGCATTCATATCTTTGTGGTAATACAGCATTCCTTACAGGTACAAGTGGAATTGGTGATGATTGTTTTATTCCATGTTTTTTTCAGGGGTTCCAAAGCACTTCATTTATGAGTTTGAACATTTGAACTGAGACCTCAATTTGTGGATCTCATTGCTATGACCCCCACTATGAATGAGTTTACAAATAAATTAACAAATGTTAAATGTAGCATTGAGATCAATTTGAGGGCAATGCTAATCATTTTCAAAAGAAGAAATCGAGGAAATGAGGCTGTGAAACACAAGAATGAATCAGCCCTGTAATTTTGCTTGTTTCTGGTGGGCGATTAATTTCCAAGATAAAGTACTGCTGTGATTCTTAGATTCCCAGTCAGCCTATACACTGGTACTTTAATACTCCCTCCAAGCGCTTGCAATTTTAGAGAAGTAACTAATTTCCGTCAATCATCACATGGGCCAGTACACTTGTTACCTTCTCCAACAGCAAGCAAGTGGCAAATAGCCCTTCTTTTCTACTGGAGCAGTTGCCAGGTTAAGAGTGCAAGCCCCCCGCTCTCCAGTGGAATGAGGTTATCCAAGAGGGCAGAGGTGGGGGCATTTACTCAGAAAATCAGAGCCCTATAATGACCCAAATAGGCCAAACCAGCTTTGAGCAGAGCACTTTGGATGATAGGATTCCAGGAGTGACTGGCTCTATCAGGTGGTGTCCTGTACAACCTCAATGGAGATGCTATCCCAGGGCTAAAGAAAGCCATTGGCATGACAGTTACAGGTAGAAAAGATGCCAATTCTACAAGATTACAGTTTAACAACCCTCCCTGGCGTCCACTTGTCTACATCGCTATTCTGTCCTCTGCTTGGCCCTCGTGACTCTGAAGGTCTTGCACTGACCTTTGTAACCCACGCGCTCTCTCTCCTTTCCTGCCGACAGAGTGACACCCATCTATGACATTTTTGACCATCCTGTTACACTCCCCCTTTCCACCTTCACACCTTTATCATCTGGCAGGAATCAACACACTCGTGTATCATATAGATGACAGAATCCTAATGGAGTCTCAGTCTGTGATGTCACACACCATAGTTCCAGCCCGCTGTTAATATGAATATTTTCTCATCTCCCCAGCGTACACATGCCTACAAAGATCTTTGATCCCTGCATAATCCTGCAGTGGTGCCTCTAATTGCGTGGCACATACAGTGCAGCATAGGGCACGGAGTTTAATAAGTGCGAATAATTCAGGAATGTCCTGAGCATGTGTATGCATGTTAGGGGGTACTGGAGGTGGATAAAGCCTTGTATGTAGCACCACTCATATAATAGCAAATGTAAACACTGGATATCTGAGAGTGGATTTCTCTGCGCGGAAAACAACAGTCAAATTTGTCCTTTGTCCTCTGCTTTGGTGCACTGCACTGTTGAATGGTCCCCAAAGGCACTCGTCCTCGCGATATGCACAGTGACATTGACAATGTGGTGGGGAAAACAGGATTTTACTGCTCCTATAGAAACCAGGCAGTACCTGGGACTCCACGGGGAATAAACTGCATGCTTCCTGTTGGCTCATGGTAAGCCAAGTAAGCTATGCCTTTGTCAGGAAAATGGAAGGCTCTCAACAGAAGCTGCTGAACCCAACAACCCTGTCTACTTTGATTCATTACACTGAAGCCTTTAAGCTGATGATTTTTCATAATCTTTTTTTTTTTGTGATGTAAAAAGTGCCGTTGAGCGCCTCTGCAATGGATTTTTTTTTTTGGGTTACATTATTTCCCAACTCTTAAAAAGCCCTAATGTGATCAATGGCTGTGACACAGCTTAAAGAACCGGCAGTGTTGTACCCCGTGACCAAATCCAAGAAGTGCCAGCCACAAATCTTCAAAGCCCAGAAAAGTAACGTTCAAAGGATGGAAATTTCCATGGGGAAGCCATGAAAAAGCAATCCATTTTGTCGTCAGAAGTATCCTTCGGTCATGGCTGCGAAAAGCAGCAAAATATGGCACCATATGCTAGGATGGATGGGGTTTTTTAAACAGGATCTGCTCAGACAGAAAAAAAAACCAATCAGAAGTTGTCTGGTTCCTTCAACAGATGAGGCCTGTGTGATTCAACCTCCAGTGCACGAGCTCTATGCATTTGAGTTCAGCATTTTATGAGGGTGAGAAGTGTATGACACGTGACATGCTTGTAAACGCAGTTTTTTCTTTCTGAAGATTCTTTGGCTTGCTCCTATGAATTTGCAATACTGTGCGTGAATTAATATTCTTGCATTTTGTGGATGACTATTTCTGTTTGTGAATTAACTGCAAGCACAATCATTCACTGTATAAGGCAGGTAAAGGGTGTATTTTTCTTGACAGTGTGTACGTAGGTCTCAATGAAAGATGGTGGAAAATAATTACTGGAAATTGCAGTTCAAATGGAGTGGGGTTCTCCAGCTCCTTGTCTTATTTCGACTGTGAGCAGTCATAAATCGTGTCCCGTGGAAAATAGCAGTACTCTGTGGTGACCCAGATCAAGGTGGGTCCAGTGTTTCTGATAGCCCCCCGATGTTACATACAACCTCCCTCTGATACTCACCAGGGCCCGCTGGTGCTACTTTTGACCCAACCTCTCAGCAGACCTTTTGTAAAACAACAGCATGCTGGATAATTACTCAAAATGAGTTGAAAACACAGCAAACAAAATGACAAAGTAGTTGTTTTGGGAACAGTTGGGAACTAGGCACTCCTCCGTGTCCTCATGTGACTGAATAAAAGGGGGCAATTTTGGGGGCAATTTTTCTCTCTGAGAGAATATAAAAGCCCACTGTTGGCCAGGTGTTGAAAATTCTCTCTCTCTGAATTGAAATTACTATGAGCAATTTCATTTTTGGCGAACATCACAACTTTTTGTTCATTACAATACCTATATAACTGACTTAGGATTGGATTGATGTTTTGGCAGGACTCTACATAATTCTATGACCAGTTCTGTTGAGCCCAATAAAATGGCTTGATAAATGTAGCAGGGCTCTCCAACACTTCAACAACAGCAGTGCTTTGTTATGGACCATTGTTTAGTCTCTTTCTGATCTGCACTCCCGTATGTTGATGTCACAGCAACTTCCCCATAGCCACTGGGGATTGTCCACAGTACAGCAAACGGACCTTAAGGTTAATATGCACTTTGTTTTCTTGTCTTCTAGGTACTTTCTATCATCACTGTTTTTTTTCACACAGGCAGCCAGAACAAAGGGCTGTTTCAATTAAACACATGACCTTTGGCCTCCTCTACATAGTTGACAGCAGAATTCGACCCTTGTCAGCTGCTAGAGCCCAGACCAGCCCTCTCTGGGAACAGAACAATGGCACAATAATGGTCAACCAGGGAGTTTAACATGCACCAGTCTACAGTGGCTCAAGCAGATTCAAAAGGCCTTGAAAACTTGAAAAGCAGCCAGTTGGAAATTTTATACTTGACTACAGTGACAATGGAGACATATTATTGATAGTTCACTGACAGAGGGCTTAATTTTTAGTCTTTATTGTGGTATTAAAAATCAGTTTATAACCTAAATTCATAGTAAAAAAAGAAGATTGTAAAAAAATTACTGCTAGTTAAAACTAGAAGTCCTACAATACCAAAAATTATTAGCTGAGCACAGTGGATTCAAATTTTTTCAATGTCAAACAGTGATCAATCACTGCTCAAATGGGTAGTAGAATCAGCCTTTTTGTTGTTTCAGTCCTACTCAGAAATGAAAATCGCATGGCGAAATGAGATGCACTTCATTTACAGAACACTGGCCAAAGCAGTCATGTAGCCTGAGCTGTGTGTTGGGTGGGTGAAGACAATTGGTAAAAGGTGGCTGTTTGGCTTTTTGATTAAATGATTACTGATGATGTGAGGGTCATGCTCCATAGTAACTAGGTGAACTGCCACCATTTTCAAGGGAGAGGAAATCCCCTAAGATTCCAAGATGAAAAGTGAAACTGTTCAGCCTCATGCACTGTGTTGATCCATTAGTTTGTACTGCGTATTTCCCAAGGTGGTTTTGTCCTGTCTGAAGAATACTGCTGCATTTGTACTGCTGCAGTCTCCGCAGACTTTAGGACAGTGAGGCAAAGTGGGACTGCGGCAGTGTCTCCGGGTTTGAGGCCATATGCTCTGGGTCCGAAGGGAACTTCTGGAGTAGGAAAGCCTACCACAGAGATGCCACTGTCACACTCTAATAGATCGTGAGGAAAAATGGCCCTTATCCCTCATCAGAAAAAATTTAGCTTTGCCCTCTCCTTCAATTTTCCTCTCACTGTCTGCCATTTTCTTAAAGGCCGCAGTGTTCCATTTAATGTGGGTTCATGGCCAATACATTTTGGTGGGATGTGTAGCAATCCTGTAGGACTTACTTTTGGGTTTTCCAAAAATACTGCCAGACTAACTAACATACGATATTGTTGTAAGTGCTCATATAGACCAGCCTAATCTACTGTCAGTTGTTTTTGTCTCATTGGACAAAAGCTACTTTATGAATAGATTTTCAGTTATTCCGTATGACAGGCTAATGTACTGCAGTAAGTGTTGTAATCCAACAGGGTTTGGGGGGGCCGTATAAAAGGCAAAGTCTGATTGATCAAAGACTATTTATTATTAAAATACCACCTGTGCCTCCCTTGCCCTACTTCCTTGGTCTTAGACATAATGGCAGACCAGCATAGGGAGCTAATCACATCACCATGCAAACAACATACTATAAGGCCATTAATGATTCCATAGAGATGAAGTTGAGTGATTAATGGTCCTCGGTTTGGCTTGATGTATTTTGGGATACAACCCCAGAATTAATGAGAAACCACAGGTACCGTGATGAGATGGCCAGTAATGTTTTTTTTTTTTTTCAAAAACAGCATGAATGGTTTAAATTGTAAATGCAATATGTTTAATGGCATTAGGGACCAAACTGCAGACAGTGAAAGAACTCTCCAAGCAAAGGTTTCAAAAGCAAATCAATACAGATCAAGGAAATGGCTACCATCGACACTGAGAGTGAAATAACTCTCATTTAATCATCTGCAATGGTAGGACAGAGTTTTCTTTCTTGAATGAAGCTGCTACATTTTCCATAAAAATGTAAATATGTGAAAATCAGTCAGTTGGTCATGCCTACAGCTGATAATTATGCTCGATTTTGAATAAAGTTGCAGTCCAATAAATTTGAATTATTGGATGCTGAAGCCTTCATTTGTCTACGATGCAGCACAGCAGAAAAGAGGTCAAAACCGAGCAATGTTGGTAATTTGGTGTTATACGCACTGTCATATAGCTACAATACTTTTACCAGATCAGACAAAAAGTACTGCCAATGAGATGAGTCATTTTTTTATTTCATAACATTCCATTTTTTTAGCGAACAGGGTATGGCAATTTTTCGTCAGGAAAAAAAGGTACATAAAACAAGCTAATGTTTTATACACGATAGAAGCAATAAGACAATCTCATCACAAAACTGAAATAGTTGTTTTTTTACAGGAAGGTTTTACTTTTTTAAAGTGTAAGAGCCAGGGTGCAGGGCTCAGTCATGTCTGATGGGGGACAGACAGGACATGCCCTGACATGCTACAGACACAGCGGCTGCTACTTGAAAACCGTACTGAGAAAGCCTGGATAGGGCACTCCTCACTGACTCGCCCTGCACCCCTGTATGGTGGTACGAGCGCCACACCCACCCACCCCTATCCCTCCCAACAGCACGCAACTATCAGTTTCACATGGGAGTGTGCATGAGTCACAGGTCAGGTCTCCAATGTAGATTGGGTATCAACACTTCAAACCATGTCTGCACAAGCAAATACTGGCACAGCCCACAGGTGTCTGGGCTGCGGACACGCGACAGATCTCACACTCTCCGTGCTGCGAACACAGTGTTGACACAGATATCCTTAGGACAAGTTACAAAATCCTACAAATAATGACCAGACTCAAACTCTTGAATTGGAAACAGCCCTGTGGATTAGCCATGAGATGTTTTCCTTGTGGGGGAAAAAAAAAAATCACAGTTCAGTTACCAGTGCAGTCTTATATCAACATGCTTTCAGTATTTCAGTTTGTAAATATTCCATGCAACCACCAATCTCAGCTCATCTATATGAATGTATCAGACGACTAAGTCACTGTGCGGAGTATGGTTGTATTCCCTCTGTGTATACTGCACACACATCATGAAGGCAGCCTTCCTCTCAGGTCTGTTGATCTGATCATAAAGCAACACTCACAGAACATTCATTTGAGCCCAGTCTCATCCCGAGTTCTCATATACCGATGCTACCTGACCACATGTCAATATACAACAAAAAAAGGATACTTTTGCCGTCTTTATTTGTCACCAGTTTAAAAAGAACCCTACCCCATAAACCCTAACGCCTAACCCGAACCCTAACCCTGAATGTCAAATACGGACGCCAAAAGCCTCCTATTCATCGTATATCGACGCTTGGTCAGGTAGTGTCACTATATGATGAGTTGGGATGAGAATGTGTTGTTTATACAACTGTTTGCACATCAAGCTACCTGTGAAAAAGGTGCTATTTTGTGTAAGGAATAGTGAAAAGTGGACTCGCTAGAGTGCACTATATTCAGACGAAAAGCTAAGGTACGAAGACCTGAACCACTAAAGTCTCGAAGGAGACGGACAAGAAGGGAACAATCCCTAAAATTACGTAACTCAAAAAAGGTACACTCCTGTGGGAAAATCCCAACGCAAAAGAAACCGAATAACTGAGGCTCCAGGAGTAAACCTACTACCAGCCCCTAAGAAAGAAAGGGCTAGGAGAGAAATACTTTGCAGACACTAAAACACAAAAAAAGAAGCTCGGGAAAAAAAAAAAGGCAAATTCATGAGCAGCAGAAATAAAGTATTCAGCACAAGATAATACACTGCCTTAAAAACTCTAGGCAAATACTAACCGCACATCGGCGGACAAAACCTCTGCCTAAACTGAAGCAGTGCAAGACAACACTAACGCAAAGAAATGCTGGAGCCCTGGGTAATATATAGACTTCACACACCTGAGACCAATTACTAATCAGCCACACAAGCAGTCAGCAGATAGGAAAAGATAGCTGATTAGCAAAAGGAACGTAGTTAACTCCTCAACGAAGGTAAAAAAGAAACAACCAGTCCTGACAATAAAGAAAAATACCCAGAAGCTGAAAGCAGCTTAGATTAAGGCAGAAAATATTCAAAGGGAAAACCTGTAACATGACAATTTTGTGTCATCAAATGAACTCCATTTAAATTCAAATAAGGGCGCTAAATGATATCCAAAGGGAGTCCCTGAGGGTAAAAATTGATTCGATTGAATTATTTTTGTTAATTTTTCCGTGCCTCTCACATAACATACTTTGACAAGTACAAGCATAGCCAGTAGTTGGATTACATCCTCTCAGGCAACCCCACATCAGCACAGGATGTGTGCTAATCAATTTTTTACATCACAGTAACTAAAATTCACAGTGTACACACGATCCTGAGTGAAACTGGTACATATAAAGTGAAAGGGTACAGCCAGCCCCATTGAGGCCCCTCCCATAGCTGACAGGATCAAGACCAGTCTTGTCTGATGTAAACTGGCTTAAAACTAGAGCAATAACATAGCCTACCTCCCTGGAGCCCTGCTCTTTGATCTCATCCAGCTCACGCCTTGTTCCCCTTCATATTTTTATCGTTTTTTCTTCTTCTTCAATTTAGGAAGGTGGTGAGGATTAAATAGGCAGCCATTTTCCACAATCGCCCCCTCTGATCCACATGTAAATGCTTAAAAATGTTAAAAATGGACATTTCATGACACTATGAATTTTGACATTTCATGATTTTGAGATAAAGGCTGTTAGCCCTTACGAAAAATTACTATAATTCCAAGCCTTAGTTATCCTATAGTAAATGGATTGTACATTGCCACCATAGTGTAGTATTACTATAGTGATACTATAGTTATTCAAACTACAGCGGTACAATTGTGTGGACTATAGTAATATTATGGTACTGATGACTGTATGGTAATACTATAGTTATACTGTAATGGCTATAGTACAAATCTAGTTATATTATGCAAACTATAGAAATACTATAGTTATGCCAAACAATACTATAGTATTACTAAGAAATAACTATAGGATATTTTCATACGGGAGAATTTGGTGCTTTTTACTTGATCTGAGATGGTGAATTACTTCTTACGTGATTCCACTGAAACTTATCAGTGAATTAATTATTTTTTGACATCAAATGCTTTACAGGTACATAAAACAAACTATAGCAAAAAGTCATGAAACATTTTTACTTGATGCGTTCACACGCGTTGTGTCCAAATGGTAGTTAATTTACTGCCCCTCTGTTACAGTAAGGCTAGATCTAACCAGCTTCTAAACATGCCTTGACTTGTCCAGGCAAGCAGGGTTGACCAACAAGCTTAATTTCAGTATCTGCCTTCAAGGGACACATTTAATTTCATGCATGACAGGCAAACTTGCATCAGCTTGAGAGGGAACAGACCCTGCCATTTACCTGTGTAAAGAAACTCTGCTGCCAGTTCGGTGTTGCATGCAGTTTGGGGAAACAACCTGGCAAAGGGGTCAGCTTGATTTTCTCAACCAGAATTAGAATATAGCACCCTATCATTGCATATATGTAGTACAAGTATACATTTTCCATGTTTTGTTGCAGCAGTAACTGAAATCGCAGAAATATTAACATAAACTATTCCTCACGGCTGCAGTGTATCTGGCAAAGACAAAGGCAGTGTACAGTATGCCTAAAGCACAGCATAAGTTAGGAGACCAGGAGAAATAACCCAACCCGCATCACTACACAGTGGAGGATTAGATTTATAACAGTGGGCATGGATCTCACCCCTCCTGCTAACCTAAGCTGGAATAAGTGATGAGAACTTAAACAGAGGTAAAGGCATGAATTGCATTCTATGGATCAACCTAAAGAACAATTGTACTGTTTTCATGTACCTTTGAGCCAATCTAGGAACTACTGTCATATGTTTGTTTTCTAAAACACTTTACCTGCAGATTCCTGCTGACTAATCCTTAATGAAGCAGCATGAAAAACTCCAAATTCATTTGGTCGCATGGTTGTTGTTTGATTAAACAAGACAAGAATTAAATCTGGGCAAGAGTAAAAGTTTTCTTTGTTGGCAGAGAAATGTACGAGTTTCCCAAACTGCTTTTGAGAGAGTGAAATTTGGTCAAGAACAGTGATAAGACATAATAAAAAAAAAATTTGTAAATTGCAGGTGTTCTATAATGGCTCTCCTTTAATAATGATTAAAGACGACAGCCTTCTTGTTGAAGGGTAATAAAGTATTAGCCTGAAGTTCACACTGAAGGGGCATTTCATATGAAATTCGGGATGTCCAAGTATTTTGCTGTTTTTATGGAGTGAACCTTCATCAAAATTGATTGGTGATATAAGGAAGGCTAATCACTACCATTTGCCCTGAGGGCGGAGACTAAGATAGTCATAGTCATAAGATATGTCCTGTAGGCTCTATGTTAAGCGCTAGCACGGATGAAAACGTCACAATGAATTCATACTTCTTTTGCAGCCAACGTACTGAAAAGACAACTACAAGCCGTATAAAATGGGTAGGGTTTCTTATTTATTGGTCCTTTAGACTGTGAGATAGAAAACGAGCAAATTCATTTTCTTTCAAAATGTTTTTTATGAAGAGTGCCTTTGACTGTAGAATCTCATTTTGAAAACTGTTTAGCTCTGAGTGTCTGTATCCTGAAAGCTATGGACTCCACAGAAAATACACTGAAAGATTATGACCTTGTATTTTTTTAAAAAAGCTGTATTTCAGAATATCACCTTGTGGAACAAATAGATTCACATATACAGTGGTGAGGCTGGATATACACGCGCAGTATATACTCATACACGAGGGCGTAATCTAATCCTGGGGGGTTGAAATCATGGAAATCATGGAACGTTGAAATCATGTGATCTCACCCCCAATAATGAGCTGCGATAAACGTACCATCAACAACAAAATAAAACACATTCTCGCAGACAGGAGCATTTCAATTGTTCTGTCCGCCCAATCATAAACTACCTGTTATGCCCTTGCTCATACAATTAAAAGGAAGAAATCAAAAGGTTTAACTGACTTCACTGAAACCTTATTGAAATACTCAAAAAATTCACATTTTTAAATATTACATCTCACTGGAATTTGGAATGAATTGGTCAGTATGGCTTGATGACTGACCTTTAGCCTCCAATTGAGGGTATAGCAATTCAAATTCGTCACTCATTTGCAACAGTTTGTACACTCCTTCACCCCCCTCCAAACCGAAATCTTCATGAAACTAATTGGAGTCATGAAAGAAGGTGGGGAGGGGAGCACCAACTAGAATCGTGGGGCAGAATCATCTAAAAATACCTTCAAATGAAAGCTGATTGTCTGTGCTATCAGCTTATATTGACCGATTAATTCCAAATTCAATTATGATGTCAGATATTTGGCATTGAAGAATGTCCAATTCTCTATGCATGTCAGTAAGATTTCAGTAAAGTGTGCACATACTTTTGGCTACATAGTACACGTGTGGTGCCACTGCAGAGATCTGTAGCGATACCGGATACATTTCTGGAGTGGAATTGCCGTGAGTTGCACCATATACTGCTGATATGAGGGGCTGTATCAAGTATCAGTGAGCCGACGGGTCAATGCGGGTACAGTACCGTGCATGTCTGCTTCTGTTTCACTGGTGAGTCACTACAGCCTGGAATACACCGAGAATCTCTACCATATATGGGGGCCAGTTATAAACTTTATTTGAATAATAAATTATTTCTTCTACACAGAATAACCCAAGAACAAATTTTGTTATCTTCTTCAACCAGGATGCTTCTTCATATGAACACAACAAATTTACATATGCAGGATAGCAGAAAACTTCCTGGTTTCCCAGGATCGCGTTTCACAGAGAAAAGCTGAAGGAATCTCAGTTTTCGTGACAGCTCCGATAGCCTTCCCCACGGAAAAAGTGACACGGCTTAGTGACCAAGTACACACAAACTCAGAAATCACAGACTCATGTTCCTAAACGCATGGGCAGTTATGAATGAAGATCTGCCCAGGGTGAGTTATTAAAAGGTTGACAAAAGTGGCTTATTGAAGCTCCAGTTTCACTTTACCTGAAGGTGTTTTGAATGCCCTCCCAGCCGCCTACGGTGCAGCGTAGGAGAGCAGTTACTCATTTTTATGGAATCCTTACTGGCAGGACTGGGGTGGCTCATTATGGACTAGTAAATGGGACTAAGCATTTTAATGGATATTTTTCATGCCTGTGCAGTTCTTGGCTTACAGCTTGGCATGCTTCAGGATCAGTCCCGTTAGCTTTAGGAGTGGCCTGGTCTCCACATGTTTAATCTGTAATTTGTTGAGTCAGTTCCCAGTTTGCTCCAGGTGATAACATATGTTGTTCCTTTCTTAGTACCCACATTAAAAATATTTTATTTTAGCTACTCTTTGATTCTGGTAATAAGTCAAAGATTTTTTTTTTCTTTCAAGTAAAAAAATAATGTTAACTTTTTAATTCGACAAATCTTGAAATGAGTAGAACTATTATAACTTGCTGGCAAACTCTTTGGTTTTGCTAAGGAAGTAATCAAAACTGGATTGTGTGAATGAATAATATTAAATTCTTGCCAAGACTTTCTTATTTCTTGGATTGTACAGTCCTGAAGCAGTACATCACCAATGACTCCATTGTTTATAAGCAGACTGTGTTGTTGGCTTTCTTTGATGATGAACTTTCCCAGCGCTGAATGATGCTTCCAGCATATCATTCTTCTTCTTTTGTTTAAGAGTACTGTAATAGATGTGGCCGACACTTGTCCAGTGGGGAGCAACTGAAATTATGGATCTCAGAAAGTCTGTCCATATCTTGACCTTTAGATTGAGAGATCATTTAAAATTGATGATTTGCCCAACTGGGATCCATAGATTAAAATAATATGGAAATTGGCAATCTTGTAAATAAAATGTGAGAGCAAGCATTGGCTCATATCATGAGTGATGAAAGCTTATACTCTGCATCATGTGCTCTATTATCTCATGACATTGTTACATTTGTATTTTTATTACTGATTTGCCTATTTTGAGTACCTGTCGGCTGAACTATTTGGATTTAGAGGGTCGATCAGACTCAGCAAAAAGCAGAGGTACAGTGCTTAACAAAATTAGAGCACCTGTCTTAAAAACAAGAAAACACAAATATTTTAGGAATTTGTCAAAAACCTGTTTAAATCTAAAAATTATTTTGTTATTTCTTTGGCAAATAACAAATTGAAACAACTAAATAAGTCCTTATTCACACACACACACACACACACAAAAAAAAAAAACCCCAAAAAACTTAATATCTTGTAAGGTCTCCTTTGGCCTTGATAACAGCTTGAATTCTTGCATTCAACCACTAAAATAAATTTTTATGTTCAGGAATGCAATTAAATAACTGTTATTTGGCATCTTAATAAAAAAAAAATGATGTGCTTAACTATTTTTCAGCTTTTTTTGTAAAACAGTAAATTCAAAAATTTGTGGATAACAAAAATAATTAGATTTTAGCATTAAAAATATAAATTCAATTAAAGAGCTTGCGCACACTGGTGGATTAACCAATAGGGAAACATAAAAAATGATTTTGGTAATTACCAACACTGTTAATTTAGGGCAGCTGTGGCATAAACCATACATTGGGTGTGGTCTAATAAATTTGTTAAGCGCTGTAGATATAAGGGGGGAAGGTGAAATTCAGCCAGCGTCCTCCTATTGACTAGGACCAGGAAGCACTAGCCACAGAAAGCTATGTGGCCATTAAGTAAAAATGATGGTGAACACGACTCAGTGACAAATCAACTCAAACAACTAATTTAATTCAATTTTTTAGGCCAAATGCGCGGTATATATAAAAAAAACCTTTGTGGTAACCCCCAACATTGATATATTACAGAAAATGACCTAATGTCACGTGTGCTGTGATATAGAATGTTTACATGCAATAATTGTTCAATGAACAAATGTTAACTTGGCTGATTTCCTCTGGGGAGCGAGTAGGAGACAGAGATCCCTGCAAGTTAGCCTTGAAAAGCCCGTCTCATCTGAGACCGCTGGGTGATGATATTGCTTCAGATTACACCAAAATGCAGTCCAGCAATTAGATTCTCAATCCCAGTGTTGGTGTCATACAAGTGACTCTCAAAGCTGTCCACTGATATTGTAGTAATACTTTAAAATCCATATATTTTTTATATTTTCCGTATGTTTTGAAGCACTAAGTTAGCTGAAATAAAGATAGTACTTGAAACACCACCCCACACCTACAGCAGTGCCACCCAGAATTAATGGCTCCCTCTAATAAAAATGAGCAAAGCAGGATACAAAAAACTGTCTTCATTGTTAAACCTCATGACCTTTTGCTCAAAATATACATAAAAATCCTACCTTTGATTGAAGTAACATTACTGAAAGAAACATTTATTTCTCATCACGAAACAAATACATGCATCAAAAATATGTGAACCACAATTATTGGTACCCTTCTTCAAAAATGCTATGCTGCCTCCCCTTGCCAAGATAACAGCTCTAATAGGGTAGATCCACTATGCAGTAAACTTCCGCAAGAGAAGTTTGGCTGGTATAAATTTTCATTAACCTGCTTATGTTTGTCGAATCTGTAGCGCTCCGAAAGTGACAGTAAAGATCCGCAAAATTTACGCGGCAGTGGATCTGTGGTTGCGTGTAAATACAGTAATCTACACATTCCACTATGGAGGACTTTTTTCAACATGCTAGTAAATTTGTCCGTAACGTTGAATTATTTAACTTAAGGTGAGCCTATTTTCTTTTTTTTTTTTTAAATATTGACATGTCTCATAGATAGTCTGATGTATTGGCAGCAGATTACTGCATGCTGGCAATTCTAACATAAAGACACGCTATGTTGCGTGGTTGATTTTTTTCCCCCCAACATTATAGAAAACTTTTTGCATGCCCAGTTGCATCCGCGAGTTTACGTAAGACCCTCAATTAAACGGTATCTCCCACAGACTTATGCAGCATTGCTTAAGTTGATCAATTAGTTGCAGTAAACTTCCGCGAGAACACAAAATTTCAGCAGTAACTTCACGAGAAACATTATGTTAACCAACTCGCCTAACCTTACTGCCCGATGAGTCTTCTCCTCTACTGCATGAAGAGGTCAGTGAACACATTGCATGTGATTCAAGACCATTTCTCTGCACTGAATCTCTCAAGATCTTTCAGATTATGAGGTTGATGCTGGTGGACTCTCCTCTTCAGCTCATCACACAGATTTTAATGGGGTTTAGGTCTCGGGACTGTGATGGCCATGGCAAAACCTTTATTCTGCAGTCGCTTAACCATTTTTGAGCAGAATTTGACGTGTGCTTTCCGTCATTGTCTTCCTGGAAGGTCCAGCCATGGCTATTTTAAGCTTCCGGACAGAGGCTGTTTGGTTTTCATTTAATATCAGCTGGAATTTGATGGAGTCCATGATACCATGTATCCTAACAAGATGGCCAGGGCCTTTGGAAGAAATACAGGCCCAAAACATAAAAGATCAACTACCATTCCTCACAGTAGGTATGAGGTATTTTTCAGTAAGGCTATCTTTCTGTCCACACCAAACTAATTTCTGATGTTTATAGCCATAAAGCTTTATTTTGGTCTCATCCAGTCATGTAACCCAGTCCCATTGAATACCCCAGTAATGTCAGGCAACCTTACCAAACAACTTGTGATAATGTACTTACTATCTGATGGTAGTTTTGGTGACTTAGACTCAACTAACCTCAGGGATTTTTCCAGCTGTGATCCTTGAAGATTGTTTTGCCAGTCGAACCATCCTCACAGCGTGTGGGGTCAGTGTACACGCACGTCCTCTTTCAGGATGATTCTTAACATCTCTGGCCATTTTAACTTTTTAGTTATTGGCCTGACAGTGGAAATTGGTATTTTCAACAACTTAGAAATTTTCTTATGTCCATTTCCTGATTTACACAGCTCAACGACTTTTCGTCGCACATTATCACCGTGTTATCCGGTCTTTCCCATAGTGATGAAATACTATGCAAAGTTGGCCTTTGTCACCTTATATTTATATCCTAGTGAGACAGGAGGTCATTGTTGACCACTCAAGAGTTCTGAATCAAGCATGTGAACTTAAAATGTAAAATATGACTGGAAATAGATTTAAGTTTGATGTTAATCATAGGATTTTCAAGAGGTGCCAATAATTGTGGCATAGATGTTTTGGAGAAAAAAAATGTTAATGTCAAAAATTTATTTTCTTTCAATAATTGTTCTTAAATGAAAAGGTAAGATTTTTGTGAATATTCTGAGTGAAAGACAAAGAGGATTGACAAGAAAGACATTTTTTCTCGGCCAGTTTTGCTCATATTCACGAAGGGTGCCATTAAGATAGGAGGGCACTGTATTAATGATTAACAGGTGTGCTTCGCATAGAACCCACCAGAGAACTGATTTCATTTTTGGAGCCAGAAAGAAGATATCATTAAATTAAAAAAACTCTGATTTTTCTTGTAAAATATTAAATAAAATATGATAACTAGAGGGCACTCGGTAGAGCGCATACTTCCGCCTGCCACGACATATATCTGTCATTTTGGTTACATAATATGTTCCGGATCATTTCCAAAATTAAATCAACTCTTCCTTGGACTACCACCTATCATTCTGCCAAATTTCGTGCCAAACCCTTCCTAACTTTTTAAGTTCTCCTGTTAATAAACAGACGGACAGACAAACAAACAGGGTTGAAAACAAACATTGGCAGAGGTAAATATTAAAATACCCACAACCTCAGCGATGAAGAAGCCGGAGTGTAGACAATGGATGGATGGAAGGGCATAGAAATATTTGCCAATAGAATATCTTTCTTTAAAATGAATTATCATGGTCCCATGGTTTTCAATGTAAAGTCAATGATGTTCAGATTTCCCTAAAGGATCACTTGTAAGGCTCATCAAATTAAGGACAAAATCTATTGATGAACAGTAAAGAAAAATCCATTTAATGCGACTGAGGGACAGAGATTTGCAAGAGTACCATTACGTTGCTCTCAGAGGTAAATTCCTGTTTATTTTTGGAAGTGAACCTTGTAAGAGGAATGCCCCCCAAAAGCTAAAGAATAGCTGATCAAGAAAGCAGAACTAAAGAAAAGACCAGATGGTTTCAGCTGTACACCACAGTTTCACTCATCATTGATTCTCCTTTATGTGGGCGAATTATCCCCTAGTTAAAAAGAAACATTAAAAATGCATACTCAGCTCTCAAGAAACCTTTAAACACACAAAGGGGCACACAAGTCGAAAATAGAAACTTGAAAGTGATATTATCTAAAAATAACAATGCACATTTTACCTTTTTTAATATTAATAAAATATTTCAAATGAAATTATTAATTGTGCTATATTTTCTGTCTTACGCTTTCAAGATTTATTTATCTGTCAATGAAGATGTGTTTCCATATCACTCACATGAACAGGTTTCTCCAACTTATTATTATTTGATAAGTATTCCACAGAACCTCTAACCCTGAATGATAAAAGAATGTGTGACAGAGATCGCGAAATATTCATTCAATATCTCCCCAGGTTTCTGGTGGAAATGCTTTCAAGCAACTTAAATGTTGCCACATGTTCATCACATAGCTTGCAGAAACTAGTAACTCTAAATCTACAAAAAAGCCAGGGATAGGACATCATAATCTTTCAGTCACTGAATGGACTATGTGGATTTATCTACAACTGTGTTATTCCATGTAAACTATATTAGTATTATGTCAACCAGGATTGCAGGTTACCGCTGCTCTTCTGGCAACGATAATGTGTGGCCACTGGTGCAACTACCCTTATAGGCAGCAGTGTATATTGTAGGGCTATGTGAAGATGGCTAGTGAAGACTTCCTAATGTAATTGCTAAGATAGAGGGACATGAATTGCAACAATCATGTCTACAACTTCCATCCGTAACAACAGCAAATGGAGTTCGCCTAACAGTGGCTTCTCTGAATCTGGTGAGCTAGCTAGCAGTGATAGATTCTAAAACCTTTTTACCACAAATCAGTCCGGTTCTGATCGGTTTAGTTTGTTACACATTACAATGGCTCTTTATGCATTTCCATTATAATGGATGGTACCAATAGAACCATTCAACTCCATATCATTTTTTCGTTACCTTTCACTTAGGGTATCTAGCACAATGATCCGATACTAAAAGGTAGTGCTATGAACACTGCAGTTCTTTGATTGGTCAAGAGAGAATTGAGAGCTGTGAGAAATTAAAAAGGGTTTCAGGTTCTTTCTCGGGATATGGCTGACAACACAGAACATGCTTCAATCGTGCATCTGTTTTCAATCATTTTCCATGATTAACAAGTTTTCCAGTGATTATAAGAAGCCAACATTGTGAGCAATGAGCTATGATGTTGCTGTTTTTCTTCTTAATCACTGGATTAAAGTTTGGTTACTCACCTATACATAACTATGTCAGCTGATAATATGAAGGCACAAAAGATGTATATGAAACCATTTAAACATAGCAAAATAGCTTTATGAACAAAAATTATTGTTTAAAACTTTGTTTTTGGTTGCTAGGCAGCATAAGCATTTTTTGATTAGCTACTACGAAAGCTTAGAACATTCTTGCGATTGCGATTTCTTTTTCCTGGAATATCGATCCTACAAAAAAAAAAAAAAAAAAAAAAAAATTACATATATTCAAACACAACTGCAGCAATCCATGTCATTTTTAGACAGCAGTGTCAGGTCCTTCACTGCTTGACAGTGTAACTACTGTACTACCAATGGACACCAATCGTAAGTAACTTGACAAAAAAAAAAAACGCTCGCGATGCAGGCATGCCTAACTTCAATGATTTGCCTCGTAAAATATTGATTTTGTCGTGGTCAAAATGGTAGACTGTGCGCTGGACACGAATTTTCGAAAAGAAAATGGAACCCAATGGCCAGCTGTCAGGCGGGGGTAATATATTAGGCGCTGTGCTCTCACGGTTTGTTTATTTTCAGAAGAGTGACGCAAAAGAATCCACTCCCACGAAGGGCTAGTCATTGCGCTGCAAGGCCAGCATTGGTTCAGTTGTTTCTGTTGCCGATGATGTCGATTTCGCAAGTAGGCGGGAGGAGTATAAGAGCCTATTTCTCCCTCTTGTGAGTCCACTCTGTTGCTGGAAAGTCTGAGGGAGGGTGTACCAACGTGGCACCTTACCCTGATATTTACCAACAAAAAAGAAAAAAGAAAAAAAAAAAGAAATCAGGCGCCCCACATCGAAGCATCCTGGCGCACTCACTCTCTAACACTTTCCTACCTCGACAAATAAATGCCCAGAATAGGTCCTCAAGAAATAAAACAACCGAAAAACAAGGATCACCACAATACCTGGGACAGAGACGCTTCTGCGAGAACATATCCAGACAGAACGCTCGGATCCCTCTCCTCTCGCTTCCTCAATGCATCCCCTTTGTGCGCGAGGCACTATGAAACCAGAGATCTCTGCTGCCGTCGGATTTTTGTCCAGATTTCTGCGAATTAAAGGACATGTGAATGACCGACAACTACAAACATTCAGTCAGTCGCTCCAGGATATTCTGGCAGGTACGCAAATCTCTTCTCTTCCCCGAATGTAAACTTGCGCTTTAACCGAAGTGGATATAACCTACATGAGAACAAATGTGATTAAATGTGCGAATGAGGTGCAACAAAATCACATTATTATTATTATTACGCTCATAGGACAACACATTTTTTTATATCACAGATGTAAAACAGATCTCATCATGCCACGTAGCTAGAAAAGACATGGAAATTCATTGGGAGGCGAATCTGCACACCATGTCTTACAGTTTTGATCCTGTGACAAATTTGGGTCATTTTCATTAGGCCTATATATTTTTTTCATCAGAAGGCAATATTGAGGCAGCACTACCTAAGAAATATAACTTGCCCAGCGAAGAAAGCGAGATAATTCTTTTGCGCTACAGCTGAAGGTGTTTAACATGGAAGGAAGTAGCATGTGGTTTATTATTTTGCTTGCGATCAACCTCTTGCAGCTCTTTCGCTAGGTCAAGAACTATCATATCACATCGGAGATCATCGGCGGAGCAATTTACGCAATGCTTATGCGGAAACGGGTTAAAAATTAACAAGGTTCGTCGCTGAAATTTCGGATCTTTTCCGCTTTACACAACTTGTAAATAGAAAATGGCATTGTTCAGCGCGCCCCACTGTCAACAATACTGCTTTGTTGTTTTCCTACCCACTGCCGTCTTTGGTGGCTATGTCGGGTAATGCAACGTAGACTTGAGCGCCCAAACAAGTATTTTTTACTTTCTAATGTTCCCGCACTTTGGCGAGTGGGTCTGATTCAAAATTTTCTCAACAGCGCGGCGAAGTTACTGTTAGGCAACTTGCTCAATACTAAAGCCGCTTTCACACTGGACGCGAAACGATTTTTTCGCTCGACAGATTTCATTCAAAGTCAATGCAAAGACGCGAATATTCGCGTCTTTGCATTGACTTTTAATGTAATCTGTCGTGCGAAAAATTCGTTTCGCGTCCGGTGTGAAAGCAGCTTAACACCTCCAATCTTGAATGATTAGCCTCGCTTTATTGTTTAACATGTTACAGACTACATGTTCGCGGTCACTCAGACAGGAATTGCATACTTTATAAACCACAATAATAAAAAAGATTTCCTTCTTAATGCGATCAATCGACGAGATCAGTGGTAGTAGCCTACATCATTATGCTGCGGGACAAATAAGTCAATGCGATATTGTTACTGTCAATAAATCACTTGTTGCGGCAGAATTTAACAATACTTTCATGTATTTTACCGTTTCAATTTAGTGCACGATATTTGTAAAGATTCAGTGGTAGACTACACCTTTTTCCCCCTATGAGATTTGTGTACAACTCCCGAGAGAATTGTTCAAAAGGAATATAATGCATTTTCTTAGACATTGGCCTTCTTAAAATTTTGGGAAAGGGGGCTTGTCTGCGGGGGGTGGGTGGGGGCTGGGTGGAAGAGAAGGGGGGGAATAAAGGATTGGTGGATGCGTAATTTTTTACGAAGTTCTTGCGCAGTCTTTTGAAGATTCCTCCGCTCTTGTAGTCCTAAAAACACGATCGCACTTACTTGGAACATGGGAGAAAAACCCAAGTGTGCCCAGAGTTTAATAAACGAGTTCTGTAATTGTGCTGTCAGCGAACTTCACTTTAATTCCGCATTCATTATGAGTGGTGATGGTAATATTGCGGCCCAACTGTAGACCACTTGATCAGTTTCAGAATAGTCTCGACCGCACATGTGTCTGTGTGCGTCTGTGTTTGTGTGCTAGATTCTGCATTAGACTGGAATTGTGTGGTCTGATAAGAGACGGCACCCGTTACCTCATGTGGATGTTTAGGTAGATGTACATGTCGAAGCCTGTACATAGGAATATACAGGCTTTGGCCTACCTTTGGAGTTGCAAGGGAAGCTCAGTATCTAAAAGTGCGGATGAATCATGTACAAATCAGCATGGCTCTTTGCACGAAGTATGGGCGTTTACTATTTTAATAAACTCCTAAATATGCCCAGTAGTTGTCAAAATGGCATGATAAGGGTAAGTACAGAGTACAGCCCATTATTATTTGAAATGGTTTTAACTTTGTATGTCCACCATGAGTTTGTTTTTCCAGTAATGAAAAATATGGTTTGTAACAAATGAATTACTAAGTGGAAAACTACAATAAAATCCAAGTTTATTTTTTTGAAGAAATTGCCAATTTTAGTGGAAAAAAAAATGGTTTGATTGCATTTTTGGTCTTGGTACTCTGTTCTGCATTGGAAAGACTATCGAGGTTGAATATTTTGTTTTGCTTTTCTGTAAAATAAATGCAGCCAGGTGTGTGTTTGTGTGGAGGTGCTTACATATGGCTTAAGGAATAGAGGTGTGAATGTTTAGAATGCTGTTAAAAAGAAAAGTCCCTGATGCAGAAATTGAGACCCTTCATCTTGTTCATTTCATTTAGTCAAGGGCTTTGGAAATGGGGCCAAATCAGTTGTGCAATAGAGCTGCCCTTCTTGCACGTAGGCCCTGAGATGCATTTATGGCTTATCAGCAGTTTGGCAGACGGTTATTTTCTTCATCTTATGATACAGTCATGCCGCCCGTCTGGCTCTGGTCTTATTTTTACGTTCATGTTTCTGCACATGAAAATTAGCACACAAGCACGCGCACACAAACACTATGGTCAGTTGGTCACTGTCAAATACTTAGGGTCGTACTGGTCGTCATTTGGGATTTGCTAGTGCTGCTCTGTTCATTACCGGCCACATAATGGTTGTATATAATGGTGGGTATAAAGTTGTCAGGTGGTTAAAATAAACATTTTTATTGTCCTGTAACTCCCCTTGTAAACATATCCCTGACGAGCTATTTAGTCTGTAGCTAGGGTGAATTATTACTCTATTACTATGAAAATCTATTTTTTGCCACCTGAATCTTGTGACTCCATTTTAAAACTGTCACTTAATTCGATCTTAATGTTCCTCCCCGTACCTCCTCCCTCCGTCTCGTCTCTCTTGTCACTTTACAGAGCAATACAAGCACCACTGGTTCCCAGACCGGCCCTGCAAGGGCTCGGGCTACCGCTGCATCCGCATCAACCACAAGATGGACCCGCTGGTGGGTCAGGCGGGTCAGCGCATCGGCCTGTCCATCCAGCAGCTGTACTGCCTGCTGCCCAGCGAGCTCACGCTGTGGGTGGACCCCTTCGAGGTGTCGTATCGCATCGGCGAGGATGGCTCCATCTGTGTCCTGTACGAGTCCCAGCCCTCCGTGCAGGGCGGGTCGGGGGTGTCCGCGGCGGTGGCGGCGGCGGCCTCGGCGCTGCCCCCCCTAGTGGACAGTCGCATCAGCTGCAAGGAGGAACTGCTCCTGGGCCGGACAAGCCCCTCCAAGGCTTACAGCATGATGACCGTCTCCAGCTAAAGGGGGCCACGGCACGGCGAAACGCCAAGCTACCGGATAGCGATAATGACGGAAAATGAGCAGGAAGAAGAAAAAAAACACAGGGTTATGGCCCGTCGTCGTCCAGGGGATGGAAACTCCGTAGGGTTCATTTTGCTTTCGTTGCCATTGTTTTGTTTTTGTGTTGTGATTTGGATTTACCGACAGCCCTGTTCCTTTGGATAGGGGACAGGAGGGTGGCAGTGAAGGTCAGCGAAGTGGCTGCCCCCCTCATGGTAGATTAAAGCTGTCAATGTGGACTTTGCACTTTGAAATTTCATATCGTGTCATCCCTGCCCCCCCCCCCAAATATCTGCTCATCCTTCACGCCCTACACATGTCATACTGAATTACTTTCAGTATATTTGCCTAAATAATTCCACCTATTTGAAGGTATATTTGTTTCATTTCACTTGTTCTTGAAGGGTTTTGGGGTTAATGGGTTTGAAAACTCCTGAAAGTATTTCCCATTTGTTGGGGAGGGGGTTTCCGAACTCCTGACACTGCCAGCAGCTGTTCCAGCCATTCCCCAAATGTCTGAAAAGAGCCTCTCTTTTACAGCCAAGATTTTGGACCAGGGACATTTGCTGTGGCTGGTACGCCCCACCCTCCCCCCAGTTCAGCGCCCTAATGTTGAATTGCGGTAAGATGCTGTCATTGGGGTATCTGTGTGGCAGTGGTTGTAATGGACGCCATCTTACCGTAACTCAATTAGCTGAAGCTCCTATGGCAGCTTATCTGGATTGGGGTGGAGGTTTGTGGGTGGGGCCATCATTTCTGACCTGCTTGCCTCCGTTCACTTGGTAAATGAATTTTTTTTTTTTTTTTTAAATCCAGAGTTCATTTGTTTTCGATTCTCCTTCGTCACTCTGAATCCACCATGTAGCTGAACGTTCCTCGTCTGAAACTCAGAGAAATTTGTGTTTCCTGTTAAAATTGACATTTGAATGCACTTTGACATTTCAATTAGTGTGGGATGTATATTTTGGATAAAATGGCTGCATTCCGTTCACTAGAATGTCGTATTTTAGGATGAACATTTAGCCCGTGCTTCTATTCGCCGTGGTAAAAGTTTGGCAGGTCTTGTGGACATGTCTAGTTTTTCCAGTGTGATGTGAGTGGGAAAGAGTGGTGTTGAGATCGTGTTATAAGTTCAGTCGCGTCTGTTGATATTATCGAAGTTGGCTTTTGGGTTAGACTTTTGCCATCCTTGCTCATGTCCCCCTCTCCTGTTTGGTCGAATCCTAAGACTTTGCTCGACTTTCGCAGTCATCGCCGCTCAGTGCGATGTTTAATGGCTCCCCCAGTCTTTTGTGATGTTAATGGTCAATGACTGATTGAAAAGCTTTGGATCAATTCTGTTTTGAATAGTGTGGACCCGTTTGCACTAAGGTTAATGCAGGAGAGGCTTGAAAGTTCTAAAGGAGGCATAGTCATTGCTTTTGTACTGAAGGAACCAATGTCCCCCAGTAGACTGAGCCATCACTAAACTGTAAATGGGGGAGGTGGTGTGGGGGGCTCGATAAGGGCACATCTTCTGAGGACTGTTCGGTTCTTTCGCCTGTTTTCTCTGGGCTCAATAAGGAAATCACTGGAAACGTTTTGTCGTTTTGTTAATAAGTACAAGAGCTGAGTCACAGTTCATTCGCCACAACTCACTTTGGAAGAGTCTCTTATTAGTGCCTTTTCGCCCCTACCCCCCCCAGTGTTGAAATATAGGTACTGCTGTGACCTTGGGGGAGCTGGTCCCTCGGTAGGCTAGAGAGTGAGGGACACTTATAGTCTTAGGCCAGTCTCAGGCTGCTTGTACACAGCTAACGATGACAATAGTGAGGTGCCAGAAGGTTAGCAAAGTCTGAACAGGTTCAGCCTCACGGAACATGCAGTGCTACATATCACCCTCCCCTGCCCAGGTGTATGGGGCCGGAGACCAGTCAAGGGCAGCTAAATCCTCTCCGGTCCCTTTCACGCGTGCACCTGGCAGTGGCGAGCAAAGCCAGCACACGCACTGAGCATGCTCCGTAGGCCAAGCCGTCCTCCAGAACCTCTCGTCTCACTCAAAGCTAGCGGACAAGTGCGGGGCTGGAGGTAGTCAAGGCAAACTGCACTCGAGGGTGCACTGGAAGCTAGCGTCTTGGAGCCTCTGGCAAAATCGTCCGCATTTGTTTACAAATATTGAGCCAAAAGTCTGCTGAATGGAAGCGGGTGATTTCAGCAGTAGGGTGTGAGGTGTTTTTGCTCTGAGTGGAAGTTTCCATCTCCTCAGTCTGCGGGGATTTGGCTATTGTTTGAAATTGCCTTCCGACAATACACTTTCGATCATCTGTGAAAACCTCCAGTTCTAACCTAAGCTATTCTGTGGAGACAGAAGGGGCTTGAAAGCTGTATTTGGTAGATAAGATTGCGAAAAGGAAGTAATTTTCAAAGCATTTTACTCCCTGGTTTTAATATGGCATTTATATTTTAGAGGGAGTGTTTGGATGGAGCTTATACCCCTGACCTTTTTTTATTTACTTTTTAAAGACTGTAAAAGGTTGAACCCCCTTTTTGGCCCGACGTTTTAACATTACGTAAATGCCCACAGATTCGTCATGATTAATCTCATTAATGAAAAGAAGCTCAAATTTACTTTGTCCCCTTTGTTTTTATGTCAAACTTTTATTTCTCTGTCTGAGAGTGCACTCAATGTTGAATGCTCATACATGTAAAGTGCACTAGCAGGGCCGAGTACTTACGCTATAATTTGCACTCGCAAGATGGAAGGCTCTTAATTGTGCTCGCTAATGAGGATGAATGCTCATATTCTAGTGTGCACTCACTGAGTTGCATGCTACTGCCCTTGTGTCCACTCGTAGGGCAGAGTGCTCATGCTCTATCGTGTACTTGGAGTTGTCGGATGCATATTGTAAAAGCTTGATAACCAGGAGGTTGTGGCACATAAAATGCACTAATACATTAAAGTGTATTTGTTTGACATTTAGACAGGAGTCTGTCCACGAATGTACCGTCAAACTCAGGCCTTGGAATTTTGGACCTTCAGTAAACCCTTAAGAAAAAGTATTAATTATATGAAAATGGAAGGACTATATATGTATTTTAAATACCATTGAAATGTCTAAATAATGATTTATACCTCTGTAAAATGTGTAGTAAGTGCATATTTTTGCAAAATGTACAAAAAAGGTTGTACAACATGCATAGCATCTCGTCAAAATGGAGACATGCACAGCATAGCCTACATTTCCTTGATCTTCCTTTTCATATTTTGAAATGACTTTTTCGTAAGGGAAGCCATCGGGATGGGTGTCTGTGTTGGCAAGGACCAAAGCAAGTTATTCTGCTAAAAATATCAGTTTCCATTCTCTATGCTGATGGACTATTGCCTTTTGTTTTTTTTTTTTTTTTTTTTTTTGTTTTTGCTTAGAAAATGGATAAAAGAAAAAAAATGTGAGCTACCCAGGAAGAAAAGCTGCCCATACTCTGTGATCTCCCATAAGTACACTTCTGTGATGTCACGCCAGTACACCTCTTTTTTTGCTCTCTTCTTCTTGGGTGTGCTATGATGAACTGCTGTAAATTTGTACAGTTCATGTAAATTGATTGTGAGGAAGTTGTACAGATTTCTATATTTTGGAAAAGAAGTTTTTTTCCCGCTGTAATAAAAGATTTCCTATCTTGGCAAAGTATCCCGTTGACCGTGCTCTTTCTTTGGTTTCCTGACTCCTACCACGCCTTGCAACGACAATGTTAAAGGGATTTTTGTAAACGTATAACATCTCCTTGAGGAAGTAAGCTCCCACTGTTTTTCTACTTCGGTCTTCTGACACTCAGCCCTCGGCCTAGGGAATGAATGCTTTTTTGCTGTTGAGATTTCCGAGCCTGTAACTTCAGAATTCTGTTCACATTAGGGTCAGAAGCATAAAAAACTACGTACCTTCTGGGAAGACCTTACATTCTCAGGAAAAGTAGCTCCTGAAGGATTCTGATCTAATTCAAGGGCTATTTTTTCAGGCAAAATCATTCAGTCCTGGAGCTTTCACGCTTTTCACACTTACTGTAGAGTGCTCCATTAAGTCCTATGAAGCGTTACCCTATGGACAAAAAAAAAAAACCGAATTGCCCAATCAGAGCTGGTTTTTTATTTTCCTCTGAGAGTATATCTTAGCCTTGGCCCAATTGTGGAAGGGGATTGTGTAATTTAGCATGGCTGTACCTCACTTAGGGTGAAAGAACCATGGCCAGTTAGCCCGTCTGGTTCTTCCTGGGCTAGTTGAAAGATCTACGAACAAACTCAGCGAATCGTTCTACCTGTGCTACCTTTACATGTTTGGTGTAATTGCTGTGCAGGCCTCTGTGTTGCTCTGTGTCCCCACAGTTCAACAGTAGACGACAAACAGCTGCTGAATAACTCCATTCCTCCTCCTCATTCGCTTGACACTGATGTGCCATAGCTAGGGCTTAGTTCACGCTCTCACCATCAAATGATGATATATTGTGATATTAACATACTGTGGCTCTGTACGATTCACAAAATGACAGCCACTGCGCACAATTCAGAGCTTTTCTGTGAAAACTATTCTGCAAACTGGATGACTTGTGATTTGGTGTATCAAGCCTTTACATTAGGTTACAATTTACAATAAGGTTACAAATCATGTGCTTAAACAATGCTGATCTAATGTATGACTCATGATGATTTATTGCGTGAATAAATCCAGGAAGTATCATGAATTCCTCCTGCTCGTCATTAACAACGCAAATAATAGTCATAATAATAATAATAAAAAAAAACACGCAATATGTTGTCTGTCAAAATGCCATTGGGTCTATTATGATAGAAATGTGAAGCTATTCTTTATCAGTGAGGCTGAGCTAATGTGTTATCCCGATATAAACTTATATAAGAGGAATCCAGCTAACTTGGTTGCATAAATAATGTATAAAGTAACAGTAAATTAACATCCCTTATCTGATGATCTATCTAGTGTGAACTGATCACAAAAAGTCATAGTGACATCATAATTTACTAATGATGAGCAACAGGAATTTATGATAGTTCTTGCCTTAGTTCATGCATTAAATCATCATAAAACAATCATCATAAAGCATTAGTTCAGCGTAACGTAAGCATATGATTTGTCCCATTATTATAATGTGTTACCTCGCATTAAATACTGCAACCAGCTGCAAATCTCAACCTTGTTCAAGTAGTGAGCTGCTGTCCTTTTCTGCCTCGTTTGATTAAGAGAAATGGACCAATCAAATTGATGCACTCTGACGCACTAATGATCAGAGACTTTAAGGTGCATTGTTTAGTGAGATTTTGAGGACTGGCTTGGGGCTCTTCCCCCAAATATGTATCCGAGCAAAAATATTTTTACAAACTGAGAAAGTGGTTCCCTTCTTTGGATGAGACTGAATGTAAAGAGTAGTCTGGTTTACCTGGTATGGTGGACCTAGGCAGCAGGAAGGCAGATTATAAGATGTTCATACACACACCTCGAAAGGGATGCAGCTGAACAAGTTCATTTTAGCAACAGTGCTGCCTGAACTACTACTTTATGAGATTGTAACTTCTAAGGTAGTTCACACACCCCTCTATAATATGGGTCTATTGGCATGCCTGCTCACTAATACAGACCCACAGCGACATGGATATGCATGCCTGAACACAAACACATAAGCCAAACACGGTTATAGCTGCTCATGCCCTCGCTGATGTCACGTACACCACGCACAGTGCATTCTGCTGACTGCGCAAAACGGATAGATTACCCAAGCGATGTTTACAAGTCCTTGGTTTCTCTGGTTGTCTAGCAGCCACTATCATAATCAAGCTCTTTAACAACAGGAAATTAAAAAGTAACGAAGGAGAACTGGTTTTGTGTGGGAGAACAGTTTTTTTCCTCCTTCTTTTTGGTTATAGTTTACCGAAATCTTATGAAAATGTTGAGGAGGAACAGGGAAATAGCTTGAGCAGAAAATTTTTTACAAAATGGGCTCACAGACCATGTTTTCAAAACGGACAGGTCTGCTGCGGTCAGGTTTTGTTTGCATATTTGTGCTAGCCTTCGTTGTGTGATAACACCATCCAAGATGACCTCTGCTGAAACAGTTTTGACTGTGTCAGCAGTGGCCTCAGACAATACCAGCCAACAACAGTGGCAGTTTGCAGTCACACCACAGCGCTTGAGGCATAGCCCTTGTTTAAACTGGCTCTCTGTCAGAACTGTGTGTCAAGCATCTATTTTAGAACCAAATAACTGAAGGCTTCGGCAACTGTGGATACAAACAAGAATTACCAGTCTGCCTCTCCCCTCATCAACACAGGAGACAAAGCACCTCAGAGGCACATTGGTAATCCTCAGGTGGAAAATAATAGAGGATGACAGAATTGGCGTCAATGTGGCCGCCCACTGTTTTCTGCTGCTGTATCGCAAAGTACAGTCATTGTGCCAGAAACTATAAAATATACAGCATACTGTATGTGTAACAGACAAAAATACTCGGTGTATCTTCGTCTTGTAAGACCAACTCAACTCCACTAAAGGTTACAGTTAGTGGACTGCAACGTGTAGCAAAATGTGGTGTGTGATAATGTTCGGAATCAGGTGGGAACTCATTAATTATTTTGAGTACTCCTGGCCCAGAGCAAAGAATAAAACCCATTCAGAAAAAACTTAAAACAAAAACGTCCACTACATGATTTCACATTTTGTTCAATATGTTTATGTACGTATTACTGTATGTACAGTTTACAGCTTTGTATAGTTCTAAGAAATGCAAAAAGCGCAACGCCTGTTTTCCTGTATGGTTTTCTTGAACAGGTGTTCTTAGAGGCTGAGAGAGAGAGAGAAAGAGAGAGAGAGAGTGAGAAATGGCCAGTCACAAAGCCAAACTTAGAATGACGAGAAGTCCGATGTGTTTAACAAGGAAGGCTGAGAATACTGACGAGCCCCTTGCAACAGCTGCTGTAATTACAGTGTGTTTCAGGTGTTCCTGGTCTGAAATGGGCCCTTTGTGCGTTTGACTGTCACAAACAAAGAACACGGCTCGCTGAGCCACACAGGAAAGGGTGTTCACATCCTCCTGACATCTGGCCAATTGTCAAAGTATCTAATCGGTCTGCAAGTTCGCACTAGCCTCCTGACCTCAGAACACAATTGAACATGCAACAAGCAGGGAACGGGCGTGTAGGTAACATGAACACCGGGACATATGGTTCTCTTCTGGGTCTTGTTTTACCTTCGTGTTGCCTAGAGTTCAAAGAGAACACTAGGCTGTTGACGTTTCAAACTTCATCTTGAGCTGTTTTTTTTTTTTTTTTTTTTGGACACAGTTCATATCAATAAGATGGGCGGGTATAGACACCACTTATGATATTAGCAGCTGATTGCTCTTAATCTTTCTTGTTTTAATGACATTATCCAGCATTCTCCTCCCATATGCAATTCAATCTGTTCTTATTGTGCTGACTGAAGTAAATGAAAATATTCTATGGATACAATGCTCAAGAGGAGTTCAACCGTGGGACGTAGTTTTGACCAAAAAGAAGGAAACATGTAAGATTTAGTTAATTCAGTGATGAAAGACGAGCTCTGCCGGTTTCAGCCTGAAAACACACAAGACCTGCAGTATGACTTTTGAGATAAGGAAAGAAGAGAGAAAATAACTGAAGAAATAGTGTGGGATTGAATACTGCTGCCTTTCACACAAGTCTATTTCATCGCTCGTAACAACAACAGGGTTATAGTCAGAATCACTATCCAAGCCTTTACAATGTTTTTTTCCATTCTTATGGATTCACTTATAAGAGAAGAACTCGGCCACCTCAGCAAAGCACACAGATTATCTCCAGAAGTCTGTGCAGATGTAAACCGGGTGCTCCATCGTTTCAAAACCAGGCCAAGTAATTACATTATTTTAAGTAGGGGGGGAGGTGCCATCAGATGGATTTTGTTCATTTAACTGATCTTGTGTGCTACAGTTTCTGACCCTGGAGGAGAGATTATCAGGCCTCCATTTTTAGCAGTGCACATCCCACGGCAGTACAGTACGCCAGTTATGTCTGTTCCACCGCACGTCAGAAAAGTAACCGCAATGAGTCATTTACGACGTGAGGTGTATTTATCTGCAGATTTTTGGCATTCATCCACGCAATCAGAATGCTGACAGACACAATATTTATTTAAAGAATTAGTGGTATATTTCAAAGCTTCACACTGTTATTATTTTTGTCATACTGCTTGTGGGACTGTGGTTTGCTTTTTAACCCAGCTTTAACCCACGGCTCAGGAACACCTCAGTTTCACCTTTTTTGTTTGGGAGCTGCTCTTGACGTATCTGCCTGAGCTCAGTCACCTCAGGGGTCAAATCCTCTTCCCTAAGTTGGTATATACAGAGGGTGATAAATTAAGAAAATGTTCCTGTTGCTTGTTGATGGCCGATACTGTATTATGTAGCTGGCGGTAGATGCTGCACATGCCTGTATGTCTCTGTGGACGTTTCGGCAGTTTCCACACCTTGTCTTTTTTGAGTTTGTCACTGATTTGCATTCTCCATCCTTTTAGCACTTCCAGTTCAGAGCAGTTTCCATTCTCACTTTATGAAAGAGTTAGCTTATCAGCTTTTACCACATACCCCTGAATCAAATACTGTATAAATTTGACTTCTACAGATAAAGCTTCTAAATCTTGTCTAAAATAAACTCTTCATAATATTCTATTATTCCTTTAATTATTACAATCATAGCCTTCTTTTTTTTTTTTTTTACCATAAGACCAACTGCGCATGCACACACAATCTGAAATAAACACTCTGATTTTATCACTCCATTATTACAGTTCATTCACTGTCTTTTTTAAAAATAAGGCTTACTGCACATGCATGCTCGATCAGAAACATGAGTGAAGTGGAGGTTCACTAAATCAATAGTTTTTGGTTTTTTAAAATATTTGAATGAACATTTGGACAAAGGCAATTATTTTTCAATAAAAGCCAATGGTTCAAGCTCTCAAATGATCTTCAATTTGTGTTTTTATAGGATACAGAGGCTGAAAAATAAAGGTTTTAATGAATGTTTACGATCTTGTCAGGTTTTTCAGATAACCCTCAGGAGCGGCTGTTTTCAAACAATGCCTAAGGTTTTCGAATGGTGCCTCAGAGGGCACCCTCAGTCATAATGGGTTAATCTTAGACTGGGCGAGGGCCCAGGATAGCACCAGACGAGAGGTCCTCCCCCCCTCAATTGACCAATGCTCATGCTGTGTAGGCCTTGAGTTTCTGACACAGATCCTTCAAAATGGAATCCTAAAAATACCTCTGTGCCTTGCCTAATCTCATGATGCTTGTTTGCCCAGCTGGCCCCCTTGCGCTTGGGTAGGTCGGAGGCTGGACCCAAAAGCTCTTTTCAGGACTGGTGCAAGAGTTTGGAATGAGCGGTGTGCACCAAGGGTCAGCGAGCTTTGAACAGATTTTTCGTTTCTGACTTCTAATTTGGAAATGGCATGCGAGTCGGACAGTACTGATGCACTGAATGTTCTCCTGCCTGTCTGTTAGATAACAAGCTTGGGAAGGGCTGTCAGTCAAAGTCTTGAGTCAAATCAAACGTCTGCTCTGAAAGTAGCGATATTAAAGCAGATTGCCATGCACACTCATTTTTAGCCTGATGTCTGTCTTAGAAACGAAGGCAAATTGGTGATACATTTTTGATTATTAAGAATAAAAATCCCAAGTGTGGAAAGAAAAAGTGCAATGCTGTTCAAAAAAGTGGCCATGACCTCCAGAAAAATGGGTACATCAATTATTCAACTAGTGACAAATGGCACAATTTTAAATAGGTCACCACCTCAAAGACAAGCTACGGGTCATTATTTTCCTTTCAGTGGAACTCTTTTCTGAGAGCGCAGAGGAGGGCTGTGTGAAGTCAGGGCGCTAACACAACCACCATCCTGGCCTGTGAGTTTTCTGCAGACACAAGATGGAAACACTCATCACCTCTCTTGGTGATGTTCCCTGAAGCACTCCTATTTTTGTGGATGGCATTGTCATTATGTAACTTAGTTTAAATTGACTGTAAACTCTGTTTCTGTGAGCGGTTAAAATGAGCCGTTTGATTACATTGCAATTGTATGGGGGTACAGAGAGCACCTGAGATTGGTGGGTTAATAATGTACAACTGACATGACATGAACATTTCAACGAATGACGCCCCAGCTCCCGATCAGGCAGAAAATTAAACACATCTTATATAGAGCTTTTGGTTTTGAAAGAAACAATGCATTGGCTATTATACTACAGCTCAAGCTCAGTTTACTGAGTTTAGAAATGGTTTCTGAAATGGCCTTTGTGGCAAACAATACCAGAAATCTTGTTTTGGTTGTGTTTTTTTCATTCTTCCAGGAACTGAGCAAAATTTATTCACCAGCATATGCACCCAGCACTTCAGCTGTTTCCTGTTTCCTGCCCAAGAAGACACCACAAAGAACACC